>OY987195.1:11022887-13422887 GCA_963920755.1 Cartodere bifasciata
AAAACTAGCACAAACGTGGATATTAAAAATGATCTGCTTAGACTTCTTGATCTGACAACTTCGCAAAACTTTTGCCAATTCCAACAGGAAATGTATAATATGGGGGATGGACTTCCGATGGGCTCACCTTTATCACCGTTGTTAGCTGAAATGTTTATGTCACACCTAGAAGAAACCCTATTTGGCTCAAATTTGTTTTTAGTGTCACGCATTTTGTCATACTGGAGGTACGTGGATGATATCCTGGTTATTTTTCAAGGTGGCCAAGACTTGGCTCAAGTCTTACTCAACTACTTAAACACCCTCAACAACAACATCCAATTTACCGTGGAAATTGGCTTACAAGAAATTAATTTTTTGGACCTACATCTTAAAATAACCAAGAATAAGATGGAAATAAGTATTTTCCGGAAAGATACTCAAACGGACACCCTGATTGGACCTACCTCTAATTCCCCCCATTGCCACCAGATGGCGGCCTTTAATTCATATGTAAACAGAATGATTTCCCTGCCTCTTAGTAAAGAAGCCTTTGAACAGGAGCGACAAACTTTAAAACAGATTGCGACCAACAATGGGTTCAAGGATGACACCGTGGACAGGATTTTGCTAAAACATCTAACTAAACGACACAACAGAACCTTTTTAGAAAACACAGAAAACACCACAAGGTTCTCATTATCTTTTATAGATAACTCAGCGTACAAAGTTGCACATATCTTCAGAAGTTTCAACGTCGATATTGCGTTTAGAACATCCAATACCCTAGCTAATAACCTACTAAATTGCAAAGACCCTACACCAACCCTGGACAAAAATGGAGTGTACGAGCTAAGTTGCGGAACTTGCGACGCCAAATACGTGGGAAGGACCTTTCGGAAACTAGAGACGAGAATCAAGGAACACGTCAAAAATGTGTCCAAAAGTGCTTTTGGTAAACATCTAGTCTTCAATAACCATCAATTCGATCCAAATACCAACGTGAAACTCTTGCATCAAATGGGCAAATCGAACACTCTTAACTTACTAGAAAGCTATGAAATTAGTAAGTCTTTACAAAATAATTCATTTACGTGTCTTAACAATCAACTGGAAATAATGTTATCCTATAATCCTATTTTTAAAAATCTTAGTTAATAAATTAGTGTAGGGTAAGCTTTAGTGGAGTAGGTCAAACGCTTAACACTGGTCCATTTGATCTACCACACTCAGTCAGCTGATTCAATTTTTAGAGATGAATGGAATTCTTTTTGCAAAATATCCTTATTAAGATGATTTGTTCCTTATTCATAATTGTTTTTGCCTTAATTTATGTCTTCTGTAACTGACAAGTAAGTTTAAAAAATCATATTTTTAATTAGCAATTAAATGTGTTGTCTTAAGTTTTTACTCTGTTAACAATGTTTAAATGTTTAATTGTATTGTAAATCAGGGCCTATCTTTTGTAGTGGCACCTGATGATGTTTGGTAAAACGAAATCGATCGTGCAGCAATAAATATTTCTGAACCAAGAAGTGCATTTGTTACAACTTCATTATGAATTTGAACTTGGTTAACGCCTTCTCCAACCAATTAACATAATTTTAGTTGTGGATGGGTCGTTTTTGGTTTGACGCGTTTAAAATAACTAGGCAGCTTGTAATGGGGCCGTTTATTATTTGATAAAAGCAGCATGTAACATAATATCAACTAGAAACAAAAATCACGTGTTAATGAAATGTACAAAAATATAGTTAATAATAATAAGACTGCCTGAAGGGCCTTAATTATTATATTTTACAAAAGAAGCCTTAATTAAATTACGAGTTAAATAATAATTACAATGATTTAAAAACCCACCTCGATCAGGTACATCCAAACCAAAGAGTCGAGCCAACTTGTTAACACTACCATCATCAAACAGCAAATGACCAAGTTAAAGGGGTATCAATCAGGTAGTACGCAGTATCCGCGAGAAAAACCGCGGATGCTATGACATTTCTGAAGATCACAAATAAAGTGTTTAAAAATACCCGTGAAAAGCTAGATAGTTAAACAAGATGACAACAGATGGCAGTAGTAGCAACTTATTGAATTCGAGATCGATTTTGTTTCGCTTCAAAGCATAAAATTTAATATCATCCATATACATAAGATGTAATATTTTATGAATAATGTTAGAATTATGTTTAATATTAAATCCAAATCCCGTATTTTTTAAAATATCAGATAATGGATTTATTGCCAAACAAAACCACAATGGACTTAAAGAGTCACCCTGAAAAATACCTCGTTTAATAGAAACAATGTTAGATTTTAGGTTTTCATTATTAAGAGATGTAAGGTAGTTTTCCATGATTTCATTATTACTTTTAAAAATTTAGTAATAACTGGATTTATTTTGTACAACTCTAAAATCTTAATTAACCATGAATGAGGAACAGAATCATAAGCCTTTTAATAATCAATATAAGCAGTACAAATATTACAATGATTTGTTTTTGCTTGTTCTTGAACAATTGAATCAATCACCAATTGTTTGTTACATATACAAAAGATTTTTAAATACAACCTTTTTGTTTCTCATTCATAATTTTGTAAGATTCACAATGCTCATAAATCATTTGCGTTATACAAGATGTAAACTAGCTGAGTCGAGGCCGGTAGATCCGACTCTTGAGTTCATTTCTTACGTATAAATTCATATTTTTGTTAGAATCTAACCGTTTTCTGAAGAAAGTGCCAAAACATAAAAACAACCTTTTATGGTTTTAAAGACTTGTCCAACATTTGCATTCAACAGGAAATAGTTGTTAAATAATAAAAATTATATTAAACTTTAAAGTTTGAGACCTTTAACTATTGTGGTGTTTGAGATAATCGAAGTAAAATTATAAATCGTCCCCTAAAGATGGCCCACTAAGTCCAAAACATAAGAACAACCTTTTGTGTTTTTAAAAACATGACCAACCAAATAACTGGCAAATCTCGTGGGGGCGGAGTGCTAATCGCCTTTTCCAAAACGCTGGATATCAAAAACTGTAAAACAATTAATACTAATTTACCAGAGGACTATGAAGAGCTTTGGTTATTCTTTGAACTTAATAGTGTTAAATTTGTGTTGGGTGTTCTTTATATTCCACCAAGCTCAAATATTACTCGTTACTCTAATCACGTTGATAACTTTGAAAACTTATTACAAAGGTTTTATGGTGCTACTTTTATCGTATGCGGTGACTTTAACTTACCGGGAGTGTCCTGGTCTAATGATGAACTAGGAGTATGTGCCAACAACACATCCCAATCTTCATATCTAATCTGCAACAGTTACGCGTTTGGAAACTTTTTTCAATGCAATAGTGTGTCTAATCATCGTGGTTCTGTGCTTGATTTAATATTCTCAAACACTCCTAATATTCTGAAAGTTTGGAAGTCAGATTTTCCCCTTGTTCCATGTGATGCCTACCATTCCGCTGTAAATTTTGAATTTTTCATCAATGTTGACCCCTCTGACACCCTCGTATGCGTGAAAGAATGTTTCAACTATAAATTGACTGATTACGATGTGATTGCTGCAGCGTTATCTGTGACTCATTGGGATGAACATTTTGATTGCCTTGAACTTGATGAAGCTGTAAGTTTCTTTTACAATGTGCTACATAAACTAATGGTGCTTCATATTCCTAAAATCGTGTATTAACCTAATCAGTATTTTCCTCCTTGGTTCGATGCAACCCTAAGAAAACTAACAATTGAGAAAAAGAAAGCACACTCCAAATTTAAAAAAACGAATTGTGATAATGACTACGAAATCTTTTCGGATCTAAGAACACGTTGTAAAAACATCTCTAGTGCGCGATACCGTGAATATATTTACAATGTTGAAAATTTACTTATACTTAATCCGCGAAACCTTTGGAATCACATTCGAAACAAAAACAAGTCCAATAATCTTCCCACCTGTGTGCGACTGAATGACATTGAAGCTGATAATGGACCTGATATCTGCAATCTGTTTGCAACACATTTTGCATCTGTTTACAAACCTCGATGCAAGCCAGATGATTCATCAGTTTTTAATGTTATTCCTTCTCAATATTCCATTGGTAGTATTTTTATACAAATTTCTTCGGTTTTAAAAAAGTTTGAGAATCTTGACATCAACAAAGGCCCTGGATTTGATGGATTTCCCGTGGTGATGCTAAAAAACTGTAGCTTTGAATTATCTCGGCCTTTATGGCTTCTTTTTAATAGAAGTCTAAAAGAAGGTCATTTTCCAGCCATTTGGAATAGGGCCCATGTGATACCTGTTTTTAAAAGCGGAGACAAACACAATGTCGAAAATTATAGGCCTATTTCGGTTATTTCTCCAATACCGAAAGTGTTTGAAACCTTAATATGTGACACGCTTAGTGATGTCTTCAAAAATTATATTGTCGACCAGCAGCATGGTTTTAGTGCCGGAAAATCAACAACGAATAACTTAGCATGTTTTTCAAACTTTTTGTCAAACTCTCTTGAAAAAGGCCTGCAAGTGGACGCAATATACACGGATTTTTCCAAGGCCTTCGATTCCGTTAACCACCATATAATGTTGCACAAGCTTGAAAAAATAGGTATCTTTGGGACTTTACTAAGCTGGCTACAATCTTACTTATTAGGACGTCGACAATTGGTTAAAATAGAGAATTTTTACTCCAAAGAATTTGAGGTATCCTCCGGAGTGCTTCAAGGAGCACATCTAGCTCCTTTACTCTATAATCTGTTCATAAATGACATTATTTCACATTTTCGCCATTGTTCTGTCCTATTATATGCGGATGACCTAAAAATGTACGCTCCTGTAACGTCAATTAGTCGCGTCAAACTAGCATTTCACCTCTAACTTTGGGGAAACTCAATGGATTGACTTCATTTTTTTTGCAAAACATTCAGAAATAAATTTAAATCACTAATATAAACTAAAATTGCGCCGCTAGTCCTTCCTGAATTTTTTATACTCTTCGCAAACTGTAACTTGCTTATTATTATATCTACAGAAAAAATCATTCGTATGAAAATTAAAGAGAATAAAATTTTGTAATAAAAAAAATATTACTCTCTTGCTAATTGGTGCATCTTAAATCATCTTACCTTAAATATCAACAAATGCAAAGTCCTTCGTTTTTCAAAATCCAAATCTTTAACTTTATTTGCGTACAACATTAATGGTACACCTCTATCCCAAGTTGATCAAATGAAAGATCTTGGTATTTTGTTTGATTCAAGTTTTTCATTTTCTCAACATATCTTTCAAATTGTCAATAGATCCTACAAAATGCTAGGTTTTATTAAACGCAATACTGCTGATTTTTGTAATATAGAATCTATTCGGGTTCTTTACTTTGCCTATGTGTCATCAATACTTGAGTATGGCAGCATCATTTGGCTACCGTATTACAAAACTTACTCAGATCTAATTGAAGCGGTGCAATTTAATTTTGTAAAATATCTTGCCTACAAGTCACACACTGTTTATTCAAGAGATTTTTACTTGGATTTGCTAAAAAAATTTAAACTAAACACGCTTCATCAAAGACGTACCTATCAATGTGTTATCTTTGTGTTCAAATTATTAAATAACTTGATTAGCTGCCCACAATTACTCCATCTAATATCCATTCATGTGCCAGTACGTACCACACGCAGCAATCAATTATTTGTAATTCCTACACATAGAACTAACTATGGCAAAAATAGTTTGATCACAAGATGTCTTACACTTTGCAACGACTATTCTTTTTTAGACTTTTTTTGTGATAACGCCAGATGTGTTAAGGCAACCGTTTTATCTTAATGATGACTGTTCATTCAATAGCTTGGCTGGAATCCCCAGATATTTATATTTATATCTGTATTTATGTTTTCTTTTGTATACCTTTTGTTTTTTTTTATTATTCATTTCTTTGTTATTGTTATTTATTTACTTACCTGTGTAAAATGTTCAAGGATTTCTATAGTCCGTTAATAAATATTTTTATTTTTTTTTTTTAACATTTACCTTGCATTTAACCTAACATAGTTTTTTAATAATAAAAATGCTACTGACCTTTTAAACAATATGACCTTGGCATAACATTGAACTCCTATCTTTTGGTTATCCATCCCCCAACTTTGAGACCTTTAACTATTGTGGTGTTTGAGATATTTGAAGTCAAACTATAAATCCTTTCCTGAAGATGACTTACTAAGTTCGAAACATAAGAACAACCTTTTGTGTTTTCAAGAACACATCCTAACTTACTTTTTTAATACTAAAAATGCTATTGATCTTTTAAACAATATGACCTTGACATGACCTTGAACTCCTGTCTTTTGGTTATCCACCCCCCAACTTTGGGACCTCTAATTATTGTGGTGTTTGAGATAATAAGTCAAACAATAAATCGTTTCCTGAAGATGGCCTACTAAGTTCGAAACATAAGAACAACCTTTTGTGTTTTCAAAAACATATCCAAAATGTACCTTGCATTTAACTAAACATAATTTTTAAAAAATAAAAATGCTATTGACCTTTAGAAAGATATGACCTTGACATGACCATGAACCCATGTCTCTTGTGTATCCATCCTCCAAGTTTGAGATCTCTAACTATTGTAGTATTGGAGCTATGCTCATGCAAACATTGACATTTTAAAACGTCATAGCTTTTTTCCTAGACATAGAATTTTTTTAAAAAGTTTTAACACAAAGGGCTTTGCACAAGAATATTTTTAAGCAAAAAAAAAATCCAATATTTTGGGCTAGATTTTTTTTGCATGCAATATTTACTAACCTTGACCAGTGGTCAGTATGACCATGAGGTCACCTTGACCACAAGACTTTGGTGTTTACCTATGCCAAGTTTGAACCTTCTATCTAGTACCATAGTTGAGTAAATTACGGTTAAAGAAATTTTTTGCTCCGTACATCCATCCAAACATACACCAAAGTGATATTTTTTAATAACAACCCAGTGGATGGTCCGATCGATATGATTCTAGTATTAAAAGATCGGTAATTTTTTGTAGCATCTTTCCACCTTAACATTCACGTATCTTGCTTCGTTTAGGCACAGTTTTAAAAAGACATCGATTTTCAGAAATTGCAATTACAATAGTACATTTCCTTTAGAGAAATGAACTAAAATTTTGTATAAAGTTGGTAAACATGCAATTGGGCGATATTTTGAAGGATTATTCGTTTCCTTTGGTTTTAAATAAGTAATTCCATGAGTTAAAAATTCTGGAAAAATTGATGGATTTTTTTAAAAATTTGTTAAAATAAGGATAAATACATGAAAAGTTTTTGATCCAAAAATTATGAATTTGATCAATTCCCGGTGCTCCCCAATTATGAGTTTCTTTAACAACATTCCGAAAAGTAATTTCTGATATTGGATTTATTTATTATTATTATTATTATTATAAACAAATATGTTACTAAGCTTAATGCAGAGTTTACACAGTTTCTTTACCCCACCTTCTTTCTTCTTTAGCTCATAGTCTTCTAAGATAAATGTATGTGTGTATACATGTCTAAATGCCATTTGGCGTTTTAAACAGAAAGTCTTTACCTCCGTCTCTCATATTTTTTACTTCAAGTATTTTATCTTTTATGATTAGGTGACAGACTAAAAGGTATAAGATTTCTTTGCGATAACATTTTAACTATGCAAATACGCAATCAACATTTGAACTACGTAAGCAACATTTAAACTTTGTAATTTAACATTTGAACTACCTTGGCTAAGAAATCATCTTATTCTAACCTTAAAAAGACATCAAAATAAAATTTCCAAATAAAAATGGCTGAAATAGAAATAAAGTAGACCAATTTTATACAATAAACCTTTCGAGGCGTACAAAAAAAATTAAAAAAATAGAGCTTGGACGAAATAGAAATTCAAATGTGTGGTTGTATAAACCAAATTTTCAATTAGGTGAATTCGGAAGTAAATACTATGAGGTAAAGAAGTTAGGGTAAAGAAGCTGTATAAACCCTGCATAACAAACCTAACAACACTAATCGTGAAGAATCACTGTGTAAACTTAGGAAAAAATTTAAATCAGAATTTAATGTAGATACACAGGTAATTTTCACTTCAAATAATAAAATTTATATACTTATTTTTGATATTGAATCTGACGAAATTTCTTCAACCGAACCGATTAATTCAAACATTAATATTCAGGCTAATGTCAAGCTTGATTAATATTTTGTATGCCAACGTTAATGATCTAGTCCCTTAAAACAACTCACTTATAATAACATTATGAATAACAACATCACATGTACTCCCTTTGTAGAAATTAGGATCGCATTAAAATAAAAAGTAACATTGATTAACACTAACACTAGAGGTGGAAGTTTAGCAACACTCATTCATCCAATGTTAAATTAATAAAAAAAATAACGCACCGTTTTAAAAAATCCATTAAACGAAGTACTTCATTTTGCAATTCCATATTTAAACAATAAAATTCACATTTTTCTTATTTATTGTCACCCCTTAGCCATGCTTGAAGAAAATTTGTTTACTATGGCAAGTAGATTTCAGTATGTCATTATTATTGGAGATTTTAATGTAATTAGGATTAAAGAAAAAAAAAATTGTAACTTTTGCAAAATTATAACTGCTCCTTATGAGCATGAATATATCTCCTCAATCTTTAGCAAAATATCTTGGTTAGATAATAAATTAAATTCAAAGAAAAAGACTACAAAAAGAGCCAAACATTTTCGCCATCTTACATACAAGGACAAGGGTATTTCAATAAAAACTGCAACTCACATTAATGAAGCCATTTGCAAGCCGATTAACGCCAGATTACCTGCTATAGAAAACATTAATGTCGCTGAAACTACTTCTCTACGTATATTAACAAAAATTCGCCATACAAATAATCCGCTACATAACTTCTCTAATGAAACTCTTTATTAAAAAGCACATATACAACCAATCAAAGAAAGACTATTAAAGCTGAAACCTTACGGCCCCCAGTCACCTAGATGCTGGGAATTGTCATGATCGTTAGTGAAAACTACCCTAGTTGTATGTTATAACCCAAGTTCTTTTTACAAGTACTGCAAATTGTAAATGATACTTAAAGAAGTATCGCATGATCCCACCCTACACCTCATGCTCAATTAGTTAATTTATTTTATGATTAATTAATATAATTCATGAATAATATAATAATATCTATTGATAATAGTAATGGTAGACTGAAAGAAGTGAGACGTCTCTTTTTATGTATTGACAGGACGTATCCTTTCTGCAGGAATACAATAACAAGAGCTCATGACCGTAGTCATAAATGAGTTGAGATTGTACAATGAATTCCATGAAGCAGAATATGGTCCCGTAGGATCCAAGGTCAAACTTGAGTCGTAACTCTTCTTCTTTCAATGTACAGCCATTAAAATCATTATGAGAATTATTATTATTCATAGAATGTTCTTTAAAAGAATACATCAAATATTACAACTTTGGTTATAAGATATCAATGATCAATCTATAATTAAAATCTGGAGACAAAGGATAATTAGATTGGTAATCGCTCTATCGAGACTAACTTGTTTAATATTTCTTTATGTTACAAAATAATACCATGCATGGTTAGTTTAGATTAGTGAGGTTAGGTAAACACATTTACATTAGCAAATTTAGAATAGGATAAAACCAAATTACTTGTTCCCATGGTTACTCTTACAATTAAATCTAGAGAAACATAAGGCGTGAAAGAATCCACTGGCTTTCGAATATCTCCACTAGACTCAATCGTTAAATATCTCTCAATATGAACAGTTAATATTTGGCGTGATAGAAACCACAAATGCTTACAAACATCAACTATCCATATTCAAAAATACAGGATAAACAAATGAGAACTCAGTATGTCTAGTGTTTATTCTTGCAATTAAAGCTAGAGAAATATAAGGCGTGAAAAGAATCCACCGTGCGAAACACATATTTCTACTAGACTCAATCGTTTAATACCTCTCAACATGAACAGTTAATATTTGGCGTGATAGAAACCACAAATGCTTACAAACATCAACTATTCATATTAAGAAATACAGAATCAAACATTGGTTTGTTAATAGTTATAGGAGAGAAGTTTATTTTTGACTGACTCCTTTTTACGTCGGTCGGTCTTATTTATATACTGATAAGGCCACTACATAGTACATTTGCTAGAAACTTCGTTTCTTATCAGCGCCTCTACATAGTGTTGATTGTTTCTACTATCATGCAGATGTCGCTGTAGCGTTAAAACTATCGTTAGTAAAGCTCCGTTCACCATCACTAGACTCGAAGACGACCCAAACCGACAATGTTATTTATAAAAGTATTGATTTTTTCTTATAGAATCGTCGACCGGATGTTGTACCGTCTCAAAGCATACAACAAAATTTTTAAAATCTCCAGTATTAAAAAAAATAATTGATCTTTTTATGACTCGACCTAATCAAATTAGTAAAGTTTAAATTTTCAGTGGTATATACAGGATGACCCAGAATTGGCGCACCACCTGTATGGTACGTTGTTGGGGCATGCCTAGGGATCCCCAGAAAAATGTTAAAAAAAATCTATCACTTTTAATTTCGGAGAAAAATGGGGTTAAAGATAGATAAATTTGGCAGCAACGCCGATGTACCTTTACGTTATTAGGTAAGCTTAGGTAGAACACTTAGATAGAATATTTGACGTTTTTTTTTTTAAATCAACGACATAGGTTAGGTAAACACCAAATATTGTCAAAAATGGCATACAGGGGGGGCCAAAATAGGTATTAAATACCTTAAAATTAAAACAAATTTATTTATAACTTGCAAAACTAATTTTATTTAAAGGAAAAAGCAATCTTTAATATCTTAACAGGTAGCAATGTGGAAGAGAAAATTTTTTATATAATGGGAATGAGCATTCTTCAAATTGATTACAGGCGGCAACGTGGACTTGATGGAAGAGGGAAATTTTCATTTAATGGGAAAGAGCATTCTTCAAATTGATTACAGGCTGCAACGTGGACTTGATGGAAGAGGAAGATTTTCATTTAACGGGAAAGTGTACTTATTTTTTAAAATTGTGTTTAAGCTAACAAAAATGGTTTAAAAACCATTAACAAGAGGCAAAAACTTGCAACAAGGTTGGAGTGAACAATTGTGCTTTAACAAAACAAAAAACGCTTAATAAAGGACAATCAAGTGCAGAAAAATTATGTGGTTTAAAACTATGGTTAACATAACAAAAAAAATCCTTAAAAATAACAACATGTAACAAAGGTTATGGGGTGCAAAATGATGCTTTGACCAAATTTTCTTTTTTTAAGAACAACAACATGTATTATTAAGTTATGGGATACAAAATAATGCTTGAACAAAACAGAAAAATCCTTAAAAAAAGGACAACAACATGTTACAAAGTTAGGGGGTTCCAAACTTTATAACTTTTCCAAGACACAAGTGGCCGGGAGACCTTATGAAAGAACAACAAAAGTTGGGCTCCAAAATTATGCATTATGAAGACAGGGCCTTGAAAAAGGGACAACAAAAAGCAGAAAAAGCCAAGTACAAACCGATATTTTACGAAGACAGTAAAATGACTGAGGCAACATGCCATACAAAAACGAGAAAGAAAAAACGGTGGAAACAAACGAAACGGGCGTAAAGGAAAATGAGGAGGCTCTAAAGCAAATGCTCAAACTTCCTGCCTTCTGCTGCAATGCACGCCCGTGCCCGTTTTGCAATATTTCTCTGAACCCTTTCAAGCATTGCCATATCCACCGAATTTGCTGCATCAAAAATTCTCTGCCGGAGGTCATTTAGGTCTTGGACGGGTGTTCGGTAGACCAAGGATTTAATGTGACCCCAAAAGAAGAAATCCAAACACGTCAAATCCGGCGACCTTGGTGGCCAGGGAGTAGGGCCATCCCTTCTTATTACTTGTTCTCCATACTTAGCATGCAGCCAATCCTGCACTGCACCTGCATGATGAGGTGGAGCACCATCTAATTGGAACCACATATCGTTAAGTACCGCAATAGGAATATTTTCTAAATGTTGCTGAAGCTCATTTTGAAGAAAATGCAAAAACTCCGGTCCATTTAGTCGATTGGGTATGATTATGGGTCCAATCAGATGGTGCCCTATAATCCCAGCCCATAAATTTAGGCTAAACCTCTCCTGACTTTTTGTTTCGTAAAATGCGTGGGGATTATCTAGACTGTATACATGAGAATTATGTTGGTTGAACATGCCATTCCGACTAAAATTTGCCTCATTAGTCCACAGAATCTTGCTTGTAAAATTTGGATTCCGGTGTATTTGATTTAGCAACCATTGGCAAAACCGAATTCGCCGAGGAGGATCTTCCGGCTTAAGGGTATGTACCTTCGCGTAGTGATAAGGGTGGTACTTTTCCGTCTTTAATACTCTACCCACAGTGCTTTTGCCAACTCCCATTTGTTGCGCAATGCCTCTAATGGTTCTTGTAGGATCCTCTGTAACAATATCAATCACCCCTTCCTCCATTTCAGGAACTCTAACCGTTCTCTGTCTGCCCCTATTTGCATTATTCACCACAACGGGTGCCAAATTCCCGTTTTCCCGTAACCGTTGGTCTAACCGCCGAATAACATTCTTATCCGGATGTCTCCGATTGGCGTACAATCGCGCCGCTTCTCTAGAGTTGTTTCTGGCTTCACCCAATAGCAAGTACATATCTGCATATTCTGCATTTGTAAACATTTTGTATAATTGCAAATAAATGTCAATTAAAAAACATAAAACTGACATAAAGTATTAAGATTTTTTTCACAAAAAGCTACCTAATTAGACTAATTAGAGCTTCTCATAAACGTAACAACATTGTTGCCAAATGAATTCAAGCAAAATTTGCCTTAATAATTGGTTTAATAAAATCATTAAGAAGAGACTCTTACATAATTTTTTTACTTAACTTGCTAAAGGACCTTAACATGGATCCTTTAAATGCAATACAGCGATTATAAGTGCTTTAAATAAGCCGCTATAGCTGTTTTAAATATTGACCTTTGACCCCATTTTTCTCCGAAACTAAAAGTGATAGATTTTTTTTAACATTTTTCTGGTGATCCCTAGGCATGCCCCAACAACGTACTATACAGGTGGTGCGCCAATTCTGGGACACCCTGTATATAAAAAAAATCATCAATTATTGCAACAATAAATTCAATCTACTTGCTAGTTAAGTAATATTCCCAATGAAAATTAGCTTGCATCTTATAAGAATTAAGGTAGCTTGCTAGAGCTTAAACTATGTATTTAGGTTGTATCATTTACAATCAGGGATGTGCACGAATACATGGAAATGTATTCGAATACATATTCGAATCCATTTTGAGGTATTCTGTACTCGCATTCGAATTCTATTTTGTATATTTGAATTTGTACACGTATTCGGGGAATACCTGAGTAGGGTACTTTGTACTTGTATTCGTGTTTTATTACGAATTCATTATGTACTCGTATTCACGCAAAGCGCAAACGCATTGTTTCTGGCAGCCATCTTAGTTTTTTTTTACTCGCTTAGCAAAGTAGAACGCTGTAAAGTATTTGTTTGTTATTCGCACAAGGCGCATGCGCAAACGCATTATTGTCGGCGGTAATCTTGGTTTTTTAATTTTTGTTAGTCGCTCGGCAAAGTAGAACGCTGCAAAGTATTCGTCTAATGGTATTCCAACAAATTAAGAGTATTCGTTCTTAAACGCGAATACGAGTACGAATTTACTCGTATTCGTATTCGAATAGTTTTTAGTTTTGGAGGATTCGTACTCGAAAAGTATTCTCAGAAAGTTTAATGTATTTGTATTCGTCTCGAGTACAAATAAAAGTATTCGTGCACAAGCCTGTTTACAATGAATTAATAATGTTTGAAACCCTATGTTCAAGTAGCCAGGGTAGCCATTCGCCAAATTCACTTCACGTTCCTCGGTGTTAGAATGTGAATATATTCTCTTT
The DNA here is from genome assembly GCA_963920755.1 of Cartodere bifasciata. Taxonomy (NCBI): domain Eukaryota; kingdom Metazoa; phylum Arthropoda; class Insecta; order Coleoptera; family Latridiidae; genus Cartodere; species Cartodere bifasciata. The sequence goes on from OY987195.1 coordinate 11,036,892, forward strand.
CTATAAATGGAAATCGTCACAATCTAAAACGAACGTGAACGTGAAGTGAATTTCGCTAATAGCTACTCCAAAGCCTTAGGCTGTCCGTATTAAGATCTAAAAAGGGGATCTATAGCTTAATGTGGGTTTCGAACCTTTCGACTAGTACTTGGGTGGTCACCCATCCAAGTACTAACCTAGCCAGACGTTGCATGACTTCATTGATCGTGTGATTCCAAGCGGTCTTCTTATGTAGGTTTCGTAAGAAGCGAATTTTGTTTCTTAGGCTGCTGGCCGCTCGCTCCCTTTTTAATTAGCTTGCATGACCTAATTCATTGTGAATGATGGCTTAAATACATATTTCAAGCTCTTGCAAGCTACCTTAATTCTTACAAAATGCAAGCTTATTTTCATTGTGAATGAACCTTTATATTAGCTCGGTTTATGTTATAATACTCACCCAGATGTCCATATCCAGAAACTCTAACAGCTTGAGGGCCAACTCGTTTTTTAATTTCAGGTATAAGTGAATAAAAGTGTTGAATTGGCAAAGATATGTCGTATTTAAATACATAACCATCAAGAATTAATCCCTCTGTAAGCCTTTCTCGTAAATTCCAAATCAGCTTAAATAAAAAAAATATAATTTGGGGGTTGTTTCTGGATGAGGTATCTCCATTAAAAAATATATTTTTTAGTCGAGGCAAGTACAAAGTGCTATGTTTTCGATGGTATTGGCGTGTCTTACTTTTATTTACTTTTATGTAAACTCGGCATTATTTAAATAACCTGCAGGGTGATAACGGCATATCGCATCGTACGAAACGTGTTAGGTCTTCTTATGTAGGTTTCGTACGGAGCGATATTCCGTAATCACTCCGCTGGCAAAAACTGACAAATTTTTAAATTGGTCACAACCTAAAAAATCATGATTAAGACTTCTTGTCTCAGTAGATTCTGGTGACAAGTGTACAAAAAATGTGAATACTAGAGTGCCTCGATGATTTTGACAGATATTGTCGCTGTATAGAGTGACGCCATGCATCTGCCAACCATAATTCCATCTCTGTCATACAGATTCTGTCAACCATTATTGTAATTGTTGTCACTTTGGCTATTACGTTGATGATAGAATCTGTATGACAGAGATGGAATGATGCATGGCGCCAGTCTACAGGATGTCCAAAAAATGGCGCATAAACGCGATGGTACGCTATTGGGGCATTCTCAACGATCCCTAGAAAATTGTCAAAAAAAATCCATCTGTTATATTCATTGAGAAAAATGCGAACAAAGTTGCATAAATTCGGCAACACAGTCTAGGAAAATACATCTAAAAATCAAATCTATAAGTCTAAAAATCCCATTTATGAGTCTTGATCATACACTTTTGCACTGGATTTTATTGACGTTGTTGTCAGCTTCATTTCATGAAAATTTTGTAAAATTAAATTGATTATAAAAATGTAATTCGACCATTTAAAAAATAAACAAATGGTGAAGTGGTTTAAGATTGACTAAAGCTTTGTATTAAACCATTTGTTTCGTTAATATGTGCTATTATATTCAAGATATAAACGTTTAAAGTTTCGCACTTTGGGGCCTCATATCTCCGGGGGTATATGAGATAGATTTTTTTTAACAATTTTCTGGGGCTCCCTAGACATGCACCAACAACGTACCACTTCGTTTATGCGCCATTTTTTGGACACCCTGTATAAAGCGACAATATTTGTCAATTTGATATCTTTTTAAGATATGAGCCATTTTTTACTTTTCGCAGATTTTGCGGGACCGGCCGCCGTATTTAGCGTATTTCCCTTATTAGTGATTATTTTCAGATACACCCATTTGAAGAACTTTTTATTGTTTTGATTGATGTAACGTCATTGTCATTTTCATGAAAATTTCGATTAATTTTTTGTAAAAACCATATACAGGACCTTGATAAAAATTGAACATATTTTTAAATTAACATTCTTCAAGAAAATGCTAGGAGTGAAAAAAAAAAGAATATCAACCACGTCATTATTGACCTCGCGCATGTGTATCCCTCGCCGCTGCGCGGCTCAGGAGGCAATCTTTGCGCTAGGTCAATAATGAACCTCTTCACCACTTAGGTTGATAATATTACTATTGTCCCATACCATTTTGGTGACAGCTACCGAAAAAAGTGCGAAATTTTTACAACTGTACCAAAGGGGTTAAAAAATTACATTAATTAAGCTTTAGAAACAATACCGGTTACATTTAATTTTTTCAAGAAAAATCACTTTGAATTTCTTTAAATTGAATCTTAAATGTTTCTCCGGTGTAAAATTTTTGGGTTATTTTCTTTTGAAAAACACTGAGCCTTCTTATACGGTAAAAAAAGTAAAAATTGTATTCCAACATCTTTTTTCGTTGTCTAGAAATATATTTTTTTTAAATTGACCGCGTTCAAATTGCCAGCGGCTTTTTGGTTTTGGCTTAACTGTCATTTTTGATTGTAGCAAAAATGAAAAGTACCAAAAAATCAAGCAAAAATCAGAAAGCCGCTGGCAATTCGAACGCAATCATTGAGAGCGTTCGAATTGCCAGCGGCTTTTTGCTTTTCGCTTAAGATTTTTGCAGGTGCCAGGTAAAATGTATTTAACTTATGCTGACTTACCGGGTGGAATGGTGCAAATTTGTTTATTTTTATTTAATCATTGGCGTTTCATCTTTAATATACCACACTTTTATACTATTGGAATCCCTTTTTTAAAAACTTTATTTTATAATTGAACAAAGGTAATATATTATGACATTCAATGACAACTGATGACAACACAAAGTGCTAATACTAAGACACTAGATAGATAGGAATGATCACGGTCCAGCATTTTTGGTCCATAGCAAAGTCAGTTTTATTAAAGTAGTAAACTTGTCCTTAAAAATGACATGGACGTAAACTAACGTCAATGTTATTTTATTTTTTAAATTATTTTTATTTGAATATTTTAACATTGACGTTACGTCCATGTCTATCGTTTTTTTTGTTTTTTGATTTTTGAAAATAGGGATTCCGGGTAAGTGAGGGGGTTGAAATTTTTATTTTCAAATAAAGTGATTCACTTTTAGGTATGATGTGAAGGAAAATTATTTAATTTTGTTTTACTTTCGCTTAAATAAATTATTGAATATTTCAAAAAGAGATACTTTAGCACCCTATAGAAGAAAAACGGCTCGATAAAAAAAGTTGGCGCAAATGGCAACTTTTGATCAGAAGGACATTGGCTACAACATATAAAAAATTCAGAAAATTTAACCGGGACCACTTTTCCATAAGGAGTGTGCGGGGTTCTTTTAAATAATTTTTTGTAAAAAAACATTTGAGGTGTGGTTTTAACGGTATAATTACCCTAATTTAAGGGAGAATCCAAATCAATAATAAAAAATAGGGTGTTCCATGTAAAATAAGCGAGTAACGTTAACTTCCGGTTAAACCGGAAGCTGTAAAATTATTAAAATATTTTTAAAAGATGGATCATTATTTCAAACTTATGCAAACCAAATTTCAAATTTCTAAGTATTTCTGTTCACCATCTACGTCCAAGGTAGAAAATAAATGGTTCACCTGTACTGCGGCTATAGACCTTTTCCGTTGGTCCGACATTCATTGTTAAATTGGACATAAGTCATCATGACACTGGTGGTGACCACCTGTATTACAAATGATTTATGTCAAATTTAACAATGAATGTCGGACCAACGGAAAAGGTAGGAATACTACAAGCTATCATTTACGCACAAGAAAACCTCCAAAATAAAAAAGTCTTGATTCTTTTCGACTCACTCACTACAAAGTCTGGGTTCCTTCTCACACAGGAATCCCAAAAAACGAGCGAGTAGACGAACTTGCAAAAACAGAACAAAGAACGAAGATTCTGTAAACCTTAACCTCGCGACACACAAAAATGTTGTGCAAAAAAAATCATCCAGGAAAAATGGCAACAAATGTGGGAGTCACAGGAAAGAAACAAACTAAAAAAGGTGCGACCTAAAGTTAGCGAAAAAAACCAAGAAGATAAACTAGCCCGACGGGAACAGGTAGTCCTTTTAAGACTCAAAATTATCTTTATAATAAAGAAAACCCCGAAATATGTGACATGTGCGGAGTGCTAAATAGTGTGGAACACATTTTGATTTTGAGAGTGTGCCAAACATAATATTGTACAAAGGGACATAAATAACATCCCCAACCATATTAATTAAACGGCTTAACAAACCAAAATAAACCAACATTAAAATACCTAAAAGACATACATATAATCAGCCAAATATAATTCAATGTGCAGTCGCTAATGACCACAAAGGTCGAAGAGAGTGTGATTAAAGAGAAAAGAAAATAACAATTTAATAATTAACCCTTTGCGTGGTGAATAAAAAAATAAAAACTGTCACCTAAAAGTAAATTATTTTTGAAAATGTCTACTTTTTTGATAACTTTTAATTTTTTTTGCAATGTATTGGAAAGGGATAATGAACTCAAAACTGCAAAAAATATTTAAAATGTATCTTCTAGAATATACAAACCGTATATTATTGGTTATTGAGGGCTTACACTTGTAGAATTGTGCTCAAGAGAGTCCATGTAAAAAGTGGAAAACTTTCAATAATGAATTCAAATGTTCGTATTTTTTTAGATTTAAGTCATATTTACTGTAATTCCTGCGCATTAACATTGAAATAGCCAGAGACAATCGGTAAAAATGGTTATATATTTTGAAAAATGTTTCTCAAATGTAATACCACGAATGATGAGAGGATTGCCGGTAATACTAAATTTTATACGAAAACTTCGTTGCGTAGCAATTTTTACGAGTCAAATTGCCATGACAAAAAAACGAGTGCCTAGGCTGCGAAGCAGCCCTTGCACGAGTTTTTTTGCCAATGTCAATTTGACGAGTACAAAATTGCTTCACGCAACGAAGTTTGAGTAAATTAAAAATTAGTATTACCGTGCAATACTCGATTCATGAGTGGTATTCGAAAGATTATTTCCTGACAGAATTTAACTTACTTACAGTTTTTTTTAATTATGATAAGAAACATTCCAAATTTCTGCAAAATGTACCCATTTCCGTAGCGTTACAATAACATTTTCAACGCAAATTTTTTCGTCTTCAGGTATTAAATACATAGTTTTCTACATAATGGCTATATTTTTTGCAAAACACGTGTACCGAACAAAACGCAACTTTGCAATCATTTTTAAACTTTTTTTTAAGAACCTTTCAAGACATCAAAAGGTAGTGCAAGTTATGTCACTAATGTCAACTTGTAACATCAAGTCTGCTTATTGCACAGATCATACTGTGATCATAAAACTTATCAAGTTACAACTCCCCCAAAACATTATCCAAAATTTAGGTTGATATAGGAGATTCAACACATAGTTATTTGGGATAAGGAATACCAGAGGTAGTCCTGTAGTGGAAGACATAGTTAAGTGTTTTGAAGAAAAGAACGCTTAGCCATGCCTAAGTGATAACACCACGTAGTCATAGCAACGTTGTGTTATCGCTGCGATAACACAACGGAGTCATAGCAACGTTGTGTTATCGCTGCGATAACACAACGGAGTCATAGCAACGTGGTGTTATCAGGCTAAATCGCAGGAAATGCGAGCTCAGATAGCAGGAGATGACTGGAAGGAAATAATCCAGATTAACTATGACGTCTTTGAAACATGTCAAAATTGACTTAACCTATAAAATTAATTCAGTCATCAAACAGCTGTGAAGTACACCAGTGGCGTAGAGTCTACAGATTAAATATAAGAATCTAGTAGAAATGAATGAAATGTCGTGGAATGGCGTCAGGTGGAACGTCGAAGCAAACTAGGAGTTTATGGGTTTTATTTATAAAAGAATCGGCGAGAATCTATTTCCAAAAAATGAAAGGTTCGCGAATCATTGATTTGGAAAGATTAGCTAATGAATTATTGTGCAACCACTGTGACCTTCCGATTTCTTTTAAAAATACGATTTCCGAATAATATTTTGGTCTGGCAAGTATTTTTATAATTAAATGTATGAAATGCAATGCTCTTATTAGTGTTAATACCTCAAAAAAAAAACCTCCTAAACAAATACGACGTGAATTTAAAAACTGCGTTGGGCGTTTTGGATAGTGGCGTTGGATTGCAACAGTTAAACATTATCTTGAGCGAAATAAACATTCCTCATTTAAAAGCCCATTGCTTTAAAGTGCACGAAAGATTGGCTGGGAAGGCTTTGGAAGAAGTTGCAAAAAAAAAGTTGTTTAAAAATGGCCCTTCTAGAAAAAGAGTTAACTATTGAAAAATCCAAACAAACTAGCCATTGCTCAGACGCGGAATCTAGCTTGGTTAAACTCGCTTGTAGTTATGACATGGGATGGCAAAAGAGGGGAAATGAGAGAAGCTATAATAGCCTTTCAGGTCATGGGGCTATTATTGGAAAACATTCAGGAAAAGTCTTAGATTTTGCTACAAGAAATAAATATTGTCATAAATGCAACTTCTCAAGAAATGTTCCACATGATTGCAGAAAAAAAAATTACTGGCAGCGCAAAGGCTATGGAGGCTGATGTAGCAGTTGAGCTATTTACAAAAAGTCACATTTTTTCAAAAGCTGGATGTGTACTAAACACAATTATTGCAGATGATGATTCATCAACGTTAGCTGCAATAAGGCAAGCGTCTAACCTTGACATCCTATTTTGAGGACCTCTAAGGAATTAGGTCCAAGAAAAACTAATAGGCTTACGTGTTCAATTTTTATGCAATAAGTTTTATATGTTTAAAGGTAAATTAAATATCGGGTGAGCAAATAAAAACGGCCCATAAGTAGGCTGTGAACAATGTAAAATCTGCCAATCAACAATATTTTGACAATGCCCACGGCCTACTTATGGGCCGTTTTTATTTGCTCACCCGATATAACGACACCTCGTTTAACAAGCTGGTTTTACTTCAAGTTTTTTCTTATTTTAATTCTAATAGCTCTTTAAAATAGAGTTACGTATATTTTTACATTTTTTTGATATGAAATTGATTAACGTCATTTTGACTTTTTGATTAATTGTGAGTTACCATGGACAACTTGGTAAAGGTAAATCTGTGTTGCCACATTGAATAAGCACAGAATATTACCATGCATAGAATCACAAAAATGAATATCTGTCCTTTTCTATCTTAACTTTCCACCTTAATATAGCAAATCCATTTTTAAGAAAAACCAGGTCGATTTAGATTTGGTGGGGGACATTTAAAAAATATATTTTTTTTGTTTAACCCTCCACCATTTAGTCGCCCTAACATAAAAATTTCCCTATCTTGCGATACCTCATTTCAAAGAAAATAAAATAAGCTGTACGATAACGTCAAAAAAATCAAAATCGGTGTACCCCTTATCGAAATAACATAGGTTCCTTTTCCTGACGATAACTTTGTAACGATTTGTGATACTTACCTAAAACAAAATTTAAATAATACACTACAAAAAATTCTAACCTCTGGCAAAATTTTTTTTTTTACCCCAACTTAAGCGGTAATAGAGTCCTGGACTAGGTAAAAAGTTGATAACTTTTTATTTTTTTCTAATTCCTTGGGTTTTTGGGAGTATAAATTTCAAATTCTCAATTTTTTAAAAAATTTCTATGCCGAATAATAAATTGATTACGAAAAATTAAAACTAACTGAATTTTTAAAGACGTTAGGCCAGAATATTTAAAAAGAAGAAGAAAACTCCGTGACATTTTTTGACATATGTCAACTATAAATAAAAATAAATTACAGAATCAGAGAAAATAAGTTGCAGAATGGGCTAGTTTCATGAAAAAATTCTATTTGCTTAAACGATTCCTCTTATTAAACTATGTTGTTTTACAAATTTTTAGACTAAACAAGTCTCTACTTTTCGAGAAAAAAAATCAATTAAATTTAAAAATTGCGTTAAATTGGACCAGCCTTAACAGCCATTTTTTCCCTTCCACCTTCTTGAATCTATACTTTTACGTCATTGCCAAAGTGACATTTTCTATTTTTTTACTTAATTTATTGTTTTACTTACATTTTCGGTATTTTTTATTAATACCACGATAAATAAATTAAAAAAAAGATAAAAATACTTCATATTTTAGCTAATCTGTCACTAAGCGTTGACTTAAGAAACATAGAAAAGAATACATTTTTATGTTGCTAAGCGATGTAATATACAGGGTGTGCAAAAAGTTTGGAATATCGCTCCTAATTTCGTAAATACTATTCCTAGAAGGTTGATTTTTTCGAGGTGGATTTCTATTTTTTCAATGTGCATCTTTTCAACCTATATTCAAACATACAGGGTGTCCCAGTTTCTCAGAAGACTGGACAACTTTCTTATTTTAAATAGAACACCCTATTTTTTATTTTTTTTTATGAATTTAGATGTCATTAGCAGTTCAACGATATGTCGCTTGCTACCCTTATGTTACTAAATGTTACCCCTTTTAACAGAATTTGTTTCTGTGTTAAAAAGTTTGGAATATCGCCTGTAAAATCGTAAATACTTTTCGTTGAGGGTTAATTTTTTCGAGGTCCATTTCTATTTTATTAATACGCATCTAACAAGCATACACTTAACTATACGGGGTGTTCCCCTTTTTTAGGAGACTAGACAACTTTCTTATTTTAAATGGAACACCCTATTTTTTATATTTTTTTATAAATGTAGATGTCATTAGCAGTTCAACAATATGTCGCTTGTTACCCTTAAGTTACTAAATGTTACCCCTTTTAACAGAATTTGTTTCGGTGTTAAAAAGTTTGGAATATCGCCTGTCAAATCGTATATACTTTTCGTAGAAGGTTAATTTTTTCGAGGTCTATTTCTATTTTTTTAATACGCATCTAACGAGCATACACTCAACTATATAGGGTGTTCCCCTTTTTTAGGAGACTAGACAACTTTCTTATTTTAAACGGAACACCCTATTTTTATTTTTAATATGAATCTAGATGTCATTAGCAGTTCAACAATATAAAATATAGGGTGTTCCATTTAAAATAAGAAAGTTGTCTAGCCTCCTAAAAAAGGGGGACATCCTGTATAGTTGAGTGTATGCTTGTTAGATGCGTATTAAAAAAGTAGAAATAAACCTCGAAGAAATTAACCTTCTACGAACAGTATTTACGATTTTACAGGCGATATTCCAAACATTTTAACTCAGAAACAAATTCCGTTAAAAAGGGTAACATTTACTAACGTAAGGGTAGCAAGCGACATATCGTTGAACTGCTAATGACATCTAGATTCATAAACAAATGTAAAAAATAGGGTGTTCCATTTAAAATAAGAAAGTTGTCTGGTCTCCTAAAAAAGGGGAACACCCTGTATAGTTAAGTGTATGCTTGTTAGATACGTATTAATAAAATAGAAATGGACCTCGAAAAAATTAACCTTCAACGAAAAGTATTTACGATTTTACAGGCGATATTCCAAACTTCTTAACACAGAAACAAATTCTGTTAAAAGGGGTAACATTTAGTAACATAAGGGTAGCAAGCGACATATCGTTGAACTGCCAATGACATCTAGATTCACAAAAAAAAATAAAAAATAGGGTGTTCCATTTAAAATAAGAAAGTTGTCCAGTCTTCTGAGAAACTGGGACATCCTGTATATTTGAATATAGGTTGAAAAGATGCGCATTTAAAAAATAGAAATCGACCTCGAAAAAATCAACCTTCTAGGAAAAGTATTAACGAAATTAGGAGCGATATTCCAAACTTTTTGCACACCCTGTATCTTAAGATAGTGGAAGGGATAGGGGAAGTGCCCCAAAAATTTAAACTTTGGAGCGCTAGAACACCTAAACCAACCACTGGATAAACACGAGATTTTTAGTGAAAGCTCATGCCTAAGTCTACTTTTTATTTTTAACCAAAAATTTTAAATTTGTTACTTGTGAAACATGCCCATTAGAAATATTGTTCTGCTTGTGCACAAATATACAAATGTAAGTTTAAAAAATTATTGCCATATGATTAATGCTTTCTAATGTTGTGTTAATAATTTAGGCTGGCACATTTTAAGCCCCGTGTGATGATTTTTCTTGTCACAAAGTTACACGACAGTACCCATATAGTCCTTCATCTGGCTCTATTATTGCGCCCTGGTATGTACACTGAATTTGACTTTAGAATATTATTAGACATTATTATAGGATGCCTCCACCGTGCGGTGGACATCTGGCATCATGTGACTTTGGCCGCCATATTGGATTTTATGTCAAATTGACATAATTTTTTTTCTCGGTAACGGCTGGTCCGATTTGAATAATTTTTTTTTTGTTGAATTTCTTATTTTATAAGGAACAAGATACTCTCTTAAGAATTTTTGATTTTAATGTAACAACTGATATAAACGCCCAAAACTTGATTCGAAAATATGCGATACCACAAAATGGCCTATACTTTTTTTAATAGGTATATTTTAAAAATAAATTTTGTATAAAAGTTGTTGCCCTATTCAATACCCATCATCAACTTTTAAAATTTTTACAATATCTTTAATAATAAAGGTTGCATGGCCCACTTTTTCCAAAAAAACACGGAAATTTTGAAATGTTAAAAACGGCTAGAATGTCGAAATCGAAAATTTTTTGCATTTAGAAGATACATTAATTAGTTGTTAACATTTTTAATAAAAAAAAATTATTTTTCAATAAAAAATAAAGAAATTTTTTTATGAAATTCCATTTGATAATTTTTAACAATTTTTGTTTCCTGGTTTTTGGTGTCCACTTTTTGGTCAGGTAATTTTTTTAAAAAAACATTTGATGAAAATTGTTGCTCTATTCGATAACCATAATCCACTTTTAAAATTTTTACAATACCTTACATAATAAAAAAAATATGGCCCACTTCTTATTAAGAAACACGAAAATTTTAACGCTGAAAACCAGTCTTAAAACCGAAAAAATTATCCAAATTAAAAAATTGTTACATTTAAGAAATAAAATAATTGGTTAACATTCTTTAACGTTTTTCCTTCATACAAAACGAGCGAAATTATTGCCTTTGTAACAATTAATATATAAAAATGTGCAAAAATAGGCTCTTTTAACATGATCTACCACGGATGAAAAATTGGCTGCTTTCCTTTACAGGTTTTTTCATCGTTTTTATTAGGAAAAAATGTTAAAGAATGTTAATCAATTATTTTATTTCTCAAATGCAAGAATTTTTTAATTTGGATAATTTTTTCGGTTTTAAGACTGGTTTTAAGCATTAAAATTTTCGAGTTTTTTAATAAGAAGTGGGCCATATTTTTTTTATTATGTAAGGTATTGTAAAAATTTTAAAAGTGGATTATGGTTATCGAATAGAGCAACAATTTCCATCAAATGTTTTTTTAAAAAAATTACCTGACCAAAAAGTGGACACCAAAAACCAGGAAACAAAAATTGTTAAAAATTATCAAATTGAATTTCATAAAAAATTTTCTTTATTTTTTATTGAAAAATATTTTTTTTTTATTAAAAATGTTAACAACTAATTAATGTATCTTCTAAATGCAAAAAATTTTCGATTTTGACATTCTAGCCGTTTTTAACATTTCAAAATTTCCATGTTTTTTTGGAAAAAGTGGGCCATGCAACCTTTATTATTAAAGATATTGTAAAAATTTTAAAAGTTGATGATGGGTATTGAATAGGGCAACAACTTTTATATAAAATTTATTTTTAAAATATACCTATTAAAAAAAGTATAGGCCATTTTGTGGTATCGCATATTTTCGAATCAAGTTTTGGGCGTTTATATCAGTTGTTACATTAAAATCAAAAATTCTTAAGAGAGTATCTTGTTCCTTATAAAATAAGAAATTCAACAAAAAAAAAATTATTCAAATCGGACCAGCCGTTACCGAGAAAAAAAATTATGTCAATTTGACATAAAATCCAATATGGCGGCCAAAGTCACATGATGCCAGATGTCCACCGCACGGTGGAGGCATCCTAAAATAATGTCTAATAATATTCTAAAGTCAAATTCAGTGTACATACCAGGGCGCAATAATAGAGCCAGATGAAGGACTAATAGCCATTTGCTACTGTTTCTTTGGTATTAGAAAACTAACTTGCCCAAATGCACACCGAACAAAACTGTTTAAAATTAAAAATTTAAACGGAAACTCTAGCTTGTAAAGAAATAAGGTTAAAAATTGAAAATTCTGACATATCTGGAAAAATATTTTACTTCATAAAATGTTTAAAGTGGGCACAGTTACTGACTTAACCGAGGGGCTATTAATTCAATAAATAAAATAAGTGTTCATTTTTCTAGTAATTTGCAATCTGCTAGAAATCTGTGGAATTTGCTTGGGTGTATTAGTGCATATTTTTTTTTTTCATTGAATTGACCCTCGAGCTAAAGGGTAATAAAGCATCTGTTTTAAATTATCCAAATTATTTCTTGTACTGTCTCCATATTTTTCGTTAAGTTGGGGTAAAAAAAAAATTTTTTATGCCAAAGGTATTATCTTTAGTCCGGTGCGTAAGGTTAAAAAAATAAGGGTAATCTGCATTTTGAGGTAGAAACATGAAATTTGGAACTTATGTTCCTTAGAATATTTAAAAAATATTTGGATATGGAACCCCCCTGAGAAAGTCCCGGGAGCCCCACAGGGGGGCCCCATGTATTTGAAGCTTGTAGGATTTTTTTTTAAATAACTGTTAGTGATAAATGTTTAAAAATCAGATGGATGATTAATAATATGTTAGTCTTTAACTCCATATTTTTTTTTTGAGAAAAGATCCCCACTGGTGCCCCAAATTTTCATTTTTATGATTTTTGATTTTTTCTTAAAAAACTATTTTTAAATTCAAAATTATACAATTTAAAGATTGTTATTACACATTTAGACAATTGACCCACCCAAAATATATGTTAACCCCCCCAAAATCCCCCTTTGCCAGAAATTTGACATTTTCATATTTTTTTTTGCCAACTGTGCAGCATAAATGTTTGACAATTAAATAAAAAATCACTATTGTTACTATTTTGAGAAAAGAAAATTTATTTTAAGACCCCCAATTGCTTTGCCCCCCCCCCACTAACGCATTTTAATTTTTTCTTTATTATTGTTTTATTCTAGAATCATATACACTTTCACGATCCTATTTACAGATTTATATCTTTGACCCCCAAAATATCTGTTAGCCCCCCAGTATCCCCCTTTGCCGAAAATTTGACATTCTTATAATTTTTTTTTATAACTGCAGAATAAATGTTGTACAATCAAATAAAAAATCACTTAAATTATTATCTTTGGGAAAAAAATTATTGTAAGACCCCCAAATGGGCCCCTCCTCTTCATTACGGCATTTAAATTTTTTCTTTAATATTGTTTTAATCTATAATTATATACACTTTTACGATCCTATTTACAGATTTATATCCTTGACCCCCCAAAATATCTGTTACTTTTTGTTAATGGGGAGGGGCAGACATTTGGGGGTCTTACAATAATTTTTTTTTCCAAAGATAATAATTTTAGTGATTTTTTATTTCATTGTCCAACATTTATCCTGCACAGTTATTAAAAAAATTATAGAAATGTCAAATTTTTGGCAAAGGGGGATTTTGGGGGGCTAACAGATATTTTGGGGGGTCAAGGATATAAATCTGTAAATAGGGTCGTGAAAGTGTATATATGATTCTAAAATAAAACAATAATAAAGAAAAAATTAAAATGGGTTAGTGGGGGGGAAAAGCAATTGCGGGTCTTAAAATAAATTTTCTTTTTTCAAAATAGTAATAATACTGATTTTTTATTTAATTGTCAAACATTTATCCTGCACAGTTGGCAAAAAAAATTATGAAAATGTCAAATTTTTGGCAAAGGGGGATTTTGGGGGGGTTAACATATATTTTGGGTGGGTCAATTGTCTAAATGTGTAAAAAGAATCTTTAAATTGTATAATTTTGAATTTACAAACAGTTTTTTAGGAAATAATTAAAAATCATAAACATGAAAATTTGGGGCACCAGTGGGGACTTTTTCTTAAAAAAAAAATATGGAGTTAAAGACTAACATATTATTAATCATCTATCTGATTTTTAAACATTTATCATAAACAGTTATTTAAAAAAAAATTCTACAAGCTACAAATACAGAGGGCCCCCCTGGGGGGCTTCTGGGACATTCTCAGGGGGGTTCCATATCCAAATATTTTTTAAATATTCTAAGGAACATATGTTCCAAATTTCATGTTTCTACCTCAAAATGCAGATTAATTTACCTTACGCACCGGACTACTTATGTTTTAGACAAATATCACAAATCGTATAAAAGTTATAGACGGAAAATGGCTCCATTGTTATTTCAATAAGGGGTAAACCGATTTTTTGACGTTATCGTACAGTTTATTTTTTTCTCTTTGAAATGAGGTATCGCAAGATAGGGGTTGTAATTTAAAATTTTTATATTAGGGTGGCTGGATGGTGGAGGGTTAAAGAAAAAAAATCTATTTTATATTTTTTAAATGTCCTCCTCCAAATCTAAATCGACCTGTTTTTTCTTAAAAATAGATTTGCTGTATTAAGAAAGTTATAGGGGGTGGCTACTTTGAAATTGAACACACTGTATATTAATTTACCGTGGCATCGCGAATTTTGGGTTAGCACAACTTTTTTATTAATTCAATGAAAAAGAAATTTCAACCTGTTAACCTATAATTAAACATGGGCGTACAAAGAAAAAATGAGCAAAAATCGTAAAAAAAAATATTTTTGCGACACCTATTGGCAAAACATCGGGGAATTTTTACGATTTAATACAGTTTTGCATTAATTCTGGAGATGTTATCTTAAGGTAACATTTAACAATAACGATAAATTCATATTTGTAGAGAATTAGAGATACAAAGCAATTTATATTAATAGATATTTCTGGTAATATTTTAAGAAATAATATTGTCAAAAAAGTGACGGAGGCAAATTATTTTCCAATTCTTGTAGTCGCTTATTTAAAGAAGGACCTCACATTGCGGTATAACTTAATTAAACGTATGTCAAAATTTAGATATTGTCATCCCTTAATAGAATATGGAAGTTAGCTAAAGTAACCCCGTGCAGGAGGGTAGTTTCAGCCCCTAAAGGAAGTTTTTTTAAAATCCGTGCTTTTTAGGATGTTTTTTATTGTTACTCGGTTAATATTTAAAAAAAATAAACAATTTTTTACCAAATGAATCCATATTGATTCCAGAATTTATCCATATGTATATATAGTTATACTACTATGTTGCGGTAAAACTTCATTTCATTGCATTAAACTAGGCCCATGTCAAATTTTAAATATCAACATTTAGGTTTGCACACCCGTAACTTTTTACTTTACGCTTGTCAAATCTTTATTATTGATTTTAAAAACTTAATGCTTTCATTAGCTTTTTTATGACACCAAATTCATTGTCCAAAGTGCCCAAATAAGGTCGCAATAATTATTATAAGAGAGCGCCCTTAATATAAGACGGCGCCAACCTATGTTTAAGGCATTGTTAGGGTGTTTTGAAATAAAAATTTAAATTCATTTGACATAAATTGCCTCAGAATAAAATAATATTTTAAATAATAGCGAATAGTGAGTTTACTTTGTAATAATTTAAACAATGAGGGCTGAAAACGTCAAAAATGTTGCATTAAAAAGAATAATGTACAAAATTTATGATTATTATTATTTTTTGTAAAAAAAACAAAAAAATAGATTTTATAAAAAAAACTTTCTTAGTTATAAATAAAAATCAAATCTTTATTCAATAAAATGGATTGGGACAATTATGCAGGGTATGTACCAGCAAAAATATTTCACCCCCCATAACTTAGGAATTGTAGAATTAAAAAAAAAATCCAGAAACAGGTCAATTTTAATATTAAAAGAAGCCAACTTATATGTAATAAATAATGTTTTTGATGTATCCATGTAGGAGGGGTAGCAACCCCAAAAAGAATTAAGGGGTGCAAAGGGTCGAGTGGCACTTCATTTTAAAGCTCTATTTATTTTCTATACAACTGCGTTGGTCTGTGACAAATAAAACTTCATTATTTTTATACTTATTTGTTTATTTATAAAACAAATTGATTTTGGTACTGGTGACGCCATCTACCTGTCTCCACTGGAACTAGCCAAAAATTCGAATTTTCTAGTATTTCGCACGTTTGTTTATTGTAAATGTGAATAACATTTAAGGGGAGAAAATAGTGTTTTATTCAACGCTGTACGCTAACCCACAAACCCTCGGAGCAAATCTTGCTTCGTCACAAGTCTTGTGCTGGTGTACATCGGTGAAACGTGGCCACCAAGACCCTGACCAGGCCTAAAGGCGAACTTGCTTCTGGGCATTTGATTGAAATCTCAATTTATATGTGTAATTAGTGATTGTTATTAAGATTGAAGTTTAAATGAACAGGCTGAAATATCCCTAGTGATACAGGCCGTTAAACCCAATAATAGAATAGAAAGTTCTTTTTACAAACAATTAAGTAGTAGTTATCTCTCAAAAAAAAAAGAAAAAAAATTGTAAATTTTCCAAATATGTAGATTGGTAGAAAAAAGATGCAGTGCTTGGCAATAGTTTACAAAAAGAATAAACAAATAAACTAAAATGACAAGGTCTATACGTAAGAAATAAACTAAAGAGTTGAATTTGCCTGCCTCGACTCAGTTAATGTAATTGTAATACAGTGAGAGGCAAAAGTCCCCCTCTTAACGCCTTAACCGCCTTAACGTTTGATCGGTTCGTGATTTTGATTTACAAAAAAATCTAGGTAGTTTTTTCAGTACAAATTTACCTAGAATTTCTTTTAAATCAATATCTCAAACGGTTTAATAGTTAAGGCCTGGGGGGGACTTTTCCTTGCACTGTATACTTAGTAGAGCTGTGGATTAAAATGGTATTTGGTACGTAGAATGAATGTACGGTTGGTTTCTCAAGAAACTGGGACACTATTAAATGTCTTTAAGTTTTGGTATTAATTTCTTGATTACGGGGAATGTATTTGTAAAATATGAGGAAGAAACAAAACAACCATGATGAATTTGATTAATTATGACAAAATTATAGGGTACAATTTACTTAAAGAAATTTGACAGCGTTCCAGTGTCTTGTGAAAGTAAGTGTACATTTGGTTTTGCAAGAAAAATTCAAATTTGGCATTCAATTCTTGATTTATCATAATTTTATTCGTAAAATATGGAGAAGCAACAAAACAACCATCATGAATATGATTAAACTATGACAAAATTTAGGTACTTTAAGAAATTTAAGAGTCTTGTAAAACCAAGTGCATAATACATTTTACCTGCTAACAACTCTAGGTTGATTCAAAATGTTCATTCACAATAAAAATTAGCTTGCATCTCTTAAGAATTAAGGTAGCTTGCTAGAGCTGGAAATATGTATTTAAGCTATATCATTCACAATCAATTGGCTACCTTTAATTCTAACAAAAAGCAAAGCAATTTTCATTGTGAATCCTGCTTACGCGAGTTCTATTGTTACCTTCATTTTTCCAGGTTCGTTTGTAACAGTACCATCTAAGACAATGTTGTCATGCATTGCACGTTGTAAGAAAGTCATCAATTTATCCTCATCGTGCTTATTGTTGGTGCCATGCGTTTCAATTAACATGTAAAAAGGATACTGAGGTAAAGGGGATTTAAGATTTAAATTACCCGTCACGACGTCTAGAGTATCAGAGTCTATCAATTCACATGCTGAAAGAATCTCGCCCACCTCTTTTTTTGCCCTCTTTAATGTTTTTAATACCTGCTCCATTGAATCAAGTCCTAAAAATAGTGGTTAATATACAGCGTGAGTTAAAATAAGTAACGCATATCATTCCTAACAACTTAGACTAAAGCCTTGATTTTATTAATGTAAGTAATGGCAGATAGCCTAAGTCAACGATATTTATCAGAAAGGCTTGATGTGGCCAAATCGAAATCGTGCCAAAAATGCTCCCATCAGTAACGTACAAAATTCTCTAAGGTAAGAAAGTTACATGCAGTTTTTATCAACACTACCAATGTTTAACCAACACCTCGCTTTAGAACAAGGCCTAGCCACTAGCTCAAAATGGCGGCGTAAAAAGTTTAACAATTGTCGCACAACAATTTTTGTGACGTTGATATCCCAATTTTAAATAACTGTCGAAAGTTGTGCGACAATTGTCAAACTTTTTACGCCGCCATTTTTAGCTAGTGGTTAGGCCTTTTGTTCTAAAGCGAGGTGTTGGTTTAACCCATTTTAAAAGACGCCCCAAATTACAAATTGTGGTTAAAATGACCGTTTTTATTACCTTTATTGATTGTACGCACAATTCATATGTAAAAGTGGTCCCCGTCAATTTTGTTAATTTTTTTATATGTTATAGCAAATTTTATGTAAATTAATACACCATAGACAGAATCATCAGAGATCAACCGTTTGGGGTCCAAAGGGGCTGGAAAATGATCATTACGAAATTTGTTTTTGCCCAGATGCCCATTACACTAAAAGTAAGGAAATGTATTCCTCATTATGTGGCTTATTTTGGTAGTTCCTTTACTAAATAGAAGGACAAATGTATTATATGTTTTACCCACAACGTGTAAGCCCCTTTT
Organism: Cartodere bifasciata; assembly: GCA_963920755.1. NCBI lineage: Eukaryota > Metazoa > Arthropoda > Insecta > Coleoptera > Latridiidae > Cartodere > Cartodere bifasciata. The sequence goes on from OY987195.1 coordinate 11,055,524, forward strand.
AAAAATATTCTGTAAAAGTGTAGTGCGAATTGTACTTACATTTTGAATTCAAACCGTTACATTTTGCTGATTTTTTTTATATTCTGTACTAAATGTTAACAAAAGTTAATTATGAAGATTTTATCACTGTAAAATGAAAAGCGTAGCCCCCAGGGGGCTTTTTAGCTACAAGGATTAAGCCGCTTAATGGTAGCCTTTCACGTAGCTAAGCTACGTGAAAGGCTAGCATAAGTGTGTGCACTAACATAACTCGATAACATTTGACATTGGATTTGACGTTGTTTTTTAGAACTGTCAGAAATCTCACAGGACCGTATCTAACTTTTTTAAGGGGCCATTTTTTCACGTTAAAAAAAAAATTAAAAAATGAGGTGTCATATTTAAAATATCAAAGTTGCGTTTCATTACATAGAACTCGCACAACCTGTGTATTTAAAATTAGTTTCATCAAATGCGCAAGAAAAAGTTAAAAAATCAAGGCTCTATGAAAAATATTAAGGCCGTCAAAAGCTATATGCGTTACTTTCTATCCACCCTGTATATGAAAGAAAATATAACCCAGTACTAAAGTAAAATTAAGCAATGTGAGCTTATTACTCACGAAACTGCAACTACATCAGTCTAAAAAAATAGACACTTTAAAGGTACCCACCCAAAAACGCTAAATTAACTGCAACAGGTTTGGGAAAACATTGAATCGCAACTTTTGTTATTACTCCAAGAGAACCTTCTGAGCCAATAAAAAGATTTTTTAAATGATATCCGGTATTGTCCTTTTTTAGAGTTGACAAGTTATCGATAATTTCTCCATTGGCTTTTACCTACAATAAAATTATTGATTTAGAGTTTCTATTTGTTAATATAAAACAAAGATTCTCTCCAAACCACACTTTATTTAGAAAAATCTGAATACGTATTTCGACAGCTAAGCTGAAGCTGAAGATGACAGCTTAGCTGTCGAAATACGTATTCAGATTTTTCTAAATAAAGTGTGGTTTGGAGAGAATCTTTGTTTTATATTAAACATTCGCCACAGAAATCATCAAATATCCATTTCTATTTGTTAGATAAAAGACTGTAACCATATTTACTAAAAAATAAATAAATAGCATTTATTTAACCGATATAATTAAAGTTTACAGAATAAGAATATGTTAGTTTGATTCGCGGTTTTGTTTGTTAACATTAATAGCTCTTAAGATATTGTTTTAAATATATTTACTGCCTCAATTCCTAAAACATTGCCTTGAAGATTGCCATAACGTAATAATCGCAAACCGCCAGCATTTGTTGCCACATTTCCTCCAATTTGGCATGAACCCTTTGCTCCTAAGTCTAAGGGCATTATAAGTCCATAATTATTAAGATATAATTCCAAGTTTTCCAATATGCAGCCTGCTTGACAAACCAATGTACCTGCAATAATTAATTTATCTTAACTTTAAACTTTAGCAAACATGCATCATGCATTTCCCGAGTAATTTTTTGGTAATTATTTAACTCGGGTAAAAAGACATCACTATATCGACAACCGAAATAAACTTCAATGCCCAATGGCTTAAATTTCGACAGATGACAGAGATCTAGTAGCTAGTGTGCGTCCAATGACGACATAAGTGCTTAGAATTTAACTTAAGTGTGCTAATAAATCAATTGTAAACAATTGTCAATCAAGTTGTCAACTATCTGACACACAACTGTCATTTAAAGGGGAATTGCGCGCGAATTCGCCATCTATTGATTCACTTTGAAAGCAAATGATTTAAACAAAGCTAACTAGATGGCAGCACATTTTCGTTTGAAATTGAAGCTTTTGACAACTTTTTAAATTTTGGGTTAGGTTAGGAGATTGTCAAAAGACGTCAAATTATGTAGGTTATACAAAAAAATGGCTCAAGTAAGTTCTTTGTATTTTATGAATCTAATTTTGTGCAGTAGGTATTTAAAGTTAATTTACGATAACTTTATACATTATTTTTATACAAATAATATGTAAAAATTTAAAATAATGAAAATTTAAGGTGCATTTAAAGGTTAAAAAAGAAAACAACAAAGTGCTTTTTAAGGAATGTATTTATTGCCTATTTATAATACTTAATTTAAGTTTCTTACCTAATTGTTGAATATCAAAAAAAAACATTTTGATAAAATACTACTTAAATTAAATTGAAAAAAAAAAATCCTCGTCCGTTATAAAACTCAAATTTAATAATAATAATAATTTAATTTTATCTTGGTCTTCTAGCTGTTATGCAATACAAATAACACTTCCAAAACATGTTGTTGGTCCTTTCTCTATAAAAAAAAAAATTGGTGACTACATTTTATTGCTATTTGATGATTTTTTATCGCTTGTAATTGATACTAACAGGTTTGTTACCAATACGAAGACTTTAAACACCTTTTTACTTCTATTCGAATACACTTTTGTTATAAGTGTTCGTATTCGTTCTTGTATCCATATTTCGTAACCATGTAAGGTAGTATTCGTATTTGCATTCGTAAATATTCTCCAATACTTGTTCGATGTCGTTTAAGATTATTTAATTCATTCGTGCTTAACAGGTAGCAAAGGTATTCGAATAAAAATAGAACGAACGAAATAAAATTAAAATTGATCTGGACTCGTCAGTTTAAAAACACTAACGTTTTCTGCTTTCCAAAATACAAACCAGTAGGCATTTGTATTTGGTATTTACATCTTTAAAAAGTGGCTCCCTAGTGAAGTGTTAGTTTGTCTAAAAATCAAAGTGTTTGTGGGGTCAAAGTGTGAGGTTATGTTTGCAGAAATCTTACATTTTTCCTTTGCTGTATTTTCTGAAAAGAAATTTACAAAAATGAGTTTGCATCTTCAAAAACGGTAAAAAAATGCTTGTGAAATTCCTGAAGTACCTGTCTGTGTAAGTTTTGGTTTATTTCGTTTCTTTCTTTGCCTATTGTTGAAGAGCCAACACCTTGGGTTTTGGTTGTATTTAAAGTTAAAAGTAACTTACTTTTTAGGCCTACCCCTACTTTTCTCATTCCAAAGGTCTTGCAAGTTTTTACTCTTCGTAGATCTCTTACGAGAGTGGTACGTAAATCTGCTAAAAGCTAAAATATTAACCTTTTAAATAAAGTTTTATATTTATTATACTTTTACTTACCTTGTACGAAATAGGATTAATTAACTCGGCAAACACAAACACAATAATAACTTAAAAAGGTACTAAATTCTGTTTTACTCAAAAGATTCCTCACGAATTAATTAGAACTGTTTATGTTTGACCTTGGCGTTTGTCATTTCATTTTTTCCAAATATCGGTAATGCAGGGGTCGACAATTTTTATATTTTTTTTTAATTTTTTGACATTTTTAAGCATTGCAAATTCGTTTCATGGATTCAGGGTGTATTTGAATTATAAACATCTATTATGTGGTAAATAATTATTCTACGTAAAATGAAGAACAGGATGATCTATTCTGGGTTCGTAAATCAGTCTAAAAAGTGCTGAAAATAATGACTAAACAGGAGCTAAAAATGGCAAAAGAAAAAGTGTTTTTTAATTCACGAAATTTGGTATGTTAGTGCTTTTTGATACATATTTGAAACTACTCACATTGTTTATTGACCTTTCCTCTTGCGGGTAAGTACCCTTTTAGTTCATTTTTCTAAAGGAAATGTACTATTGTAATTGCAATTTCTGAAAATCGATGTTTTTTTGCAACTGTGCCTAAACGAAGCAAGATACGTAAATGTTAAGGGTGTTGAAAAGATGCTACAAAAAATTACCGATCTTTTAATACTCAAATCATCTCGATCGGACCATCCACTGGGTTGTTATTAAAACTAGCTGAGTCGAGGCCGGTGGATCCGACTCTTGAGTTCATTTCTTACGTTACATTCATTTTTTTGTTAGAATCAAAGCGTTTCCTGAAGATAGTCCAGAAGGTCCAAAACATAAACACAACCTTTTATGTTTTTAAAGACCCGTCCAACATTTACATTGCATTTAACAGGAAATAATTTTTGAATAAAAAAAATTGTATTGAACTTGTAAAAGATCTGGCCTTGACATGACCTGAAATCCTGCGCTTTGGTTATCCATCCTCAAAGTTTGAAACCTATAACTATTGTGATCTTTGAGATAACCGAAGTCAAACTATAAATCGCTTCCTGAAGATGGCCTACTAAGTCCGAAACATAAGAACAACCTTTTGTGTTTTCAAAAGCATGTTCAACATTTATCTTGGATTAAACTGAACATAGTTTTTTAATAATAAAGATGCTACTGACCTTCAAACAATATGACCTTGACATGACCTTGAACTCCTGTCTTTTGCTTATCCATCCTCCAAGTTTGAAACCTATAACTATTGTGATCTTTGAGATAACCGAAGTCAAACTATAAATCGTTTCCTGAAGATGGCCTACTAAGTCCGAAACATAAGAACAACCTTTTGTGTTTTCAAAAGCATGTCCAACATTTATCTTGGATTAAACTGAACATAGTTTTTTAATAATAAAGATGCTACTGACCTTTCAAACAATATGACCTTGACATGACCTTGAACTCCTGTCTTTTGCTTATCCATCCTCCAAGTTTGAAACCTCTAACTATTGTGATCTTTGAGATAACCGAAGTCAAACTATAAATCGTTTCCTGAAGATGGCCTACTAAATCCGAAACATGAGAATAATCTTTTGTGTTTTTAAAAACATGTCCAACATTTACCTGGCATTAAACTTAAAATAGTTTTTTAATAATAAAATGCTATTGACCTTTTAAACAATATGACATTGACATGACCTTGAGCTCCTGTCTTTTGGTTATCCATCCTTCAAGTTTAAAACCGTTAACCATTGTAATCTTTGAGATAACCGAAGTCAAACTATAAATCGTTTCCTGAAGATGGCCTACTAAGTTCGAAACATAAGAACAACGTTTTGTGTTTTTAAAAACATGTCCAACATTTACCTTGCATTTAACTTAACATAGTTTTTTAATAATAAAAATGATATTGACCTTTAAAAAGATATGACCTTGACATGATCTTGAACCCCTGTCTCTTGTGTATCCATCCTCCAAGTTTGAATCATCTAACTATTGTAGTATTGGAGCTATGTCAATGCAAACATTGACATTTGAAAACGTCATAGCTTTTTTCCTAGACATAGAATTTTTTTTAAAAAGTTTTAACACAAAGTGCTCTCCTAAAGAATATGTTTAAGCAAAAAAAAATCACAATATTTTTGGCTAGATTTTTTTTTGCGTGCAATGTCTACTAACCTTGACCAGTGGTCAGTATGACCTTGAGGTCATCTTGACCACAAGACTTTGGTATTTACTTATGCCAAGTTTGAACCTTCTACCTAGTACCATAATTGAGTAAATTACGGTTAAAGAAATTTTTTGCCCCGTACATCCATCCATCCATCCATCCTAACATACACCAAAGTGATATTTTTTAACAACAACCCAGTGGATGGTCCGATCGACATGATTTTAGTATCAAAAGATCGGTAATTTTTTGTAGCATCTTTCCAACACCCTTAACATTTACGTATCTTGCTTCGTTTAGGCACAGTTTCAAAAAAACATCGATTTTCAGAAATTGCAATTACAATAGTACATTTCCTTTAGAGAAATGAACTAAAATATCACTTTGGTGTATGTTAGGATGGATAGATGTACGGAGCAAAAAATTTCTTTAACTGTAATTTACTCAACTATGGTACCAGATACAAAGTTCAAACTTGGCATAAGTAAATACCTAAGTCTTGTGGTCAAGATGACCTCAAGGTCATATTGACCACTGGTCAATGTTAGTAGATATTGCATGCAAAAAAAAATCTAGCCCAAAATATTTGATTTTTTTTTTGCTTAAAAATATTCTTTCACAGAGCCCTTTGTGCTAAAACTTTTTAAAAAAAATTCTATGTCTAGGAAAAAAGCTATGACGTTTTTAAATGTCAATGTTTGCATTAACATTGCTCCAATACTACAATAGTAAGAGGTCTCAAACTTAGAGGATGGATACACAAGAGACAAGAGTTCAAGGTCATGTCAAGGTCATATCTTTTTAAAGGTCAATGGCATTTTTATTTTAAAAAAAGTATGTCAAGTTAATTGCAAGGTACATTTTGGACATGTTTTTGAAAACACAAAAGGTTGTTCCTATGTTTCTGACTTAGTAGGCCATCTTCAGAGAACGATTTATAGTTTGACTTCAATTATCTCAAATACCACAATAGATAAAGATCTCAAACTTGGAGGATGGATAACCAAAAGACAAGAGTTCAAGGTCATGTCAAGGTCATATTGTTTGAAAGGTCAGTAGCATTTTTATTACTAAAAACCTACGTTAGGGTAAATGCAAGAAATGTTGGACATGTTTTTGAAAACACAAAAGGTTGTTCTTGTGTTTCGGACTTAGTAAGCCATCTTCAGGAAACAATTTATAGTTTGACTTCAATTATCTCATGCACCACAATAGTTAAAGGTCTCAAACTTAGAGGGTGGTTAAACAAAAGACAAGAGTTCAAGGTCATGTCAAGGTCATATTGTTTAAAAGGTCAATAGCATTTTTAATATTAAAACCCTATGTTAAGGTAAATGCAAGGTAAATGTTGGACATGTTTTTGAAGACACAAAAGGTTGTTCTTGTGTTTCGGACTTAGTACACCATCGTCAGGGAACGATTTATAGTTTGACTTCAATTATCTCATACACCACAATAGTTAAAGGTCTCAAACTTGGAGGATGGATAACCAAAAGATAGGAGTTCAAGGTCATGTCAAGGTCATATTGTTTGAAAGGTCAGTAGCATTTCTATTACTAAAAACCTACGTTAAGGTAAATGCAAGGTAAATGTTGGACATGTTTTTGAAAACACAAAAGGTTGTTCTTGTATTTCGGACTTAGTAAACCATCTTCAGGGAACGATTTATAGTTTGACTTCAATTATCTCATACACCACAATAGTTAAAGGTCTCAAACTTGGAGGATGGATAACCAAAAGACAGAGTTCAAGGTCATGTCAAGGTCATATTGTTTGAAAGGTCAATAGGATTTTTATTATTAAAAAACTATCTTAAGTTAAATGCAAGGTAAATGTTGGACATGTTTTTGAAAACATAAAAGGTTGTTCTTATGTTTCGGACCTAGTAGGTCATCTTCAGGAGACGATTTATAATTTGACGATTAATCAAGTCAAACTTAAAGAATGGATAATTAAAAGACAAGGGTTCAGGGTCATGTAAAGGTCTTATGGTTTAAGAGTTCAGTATAATTTTTATTATTTAAAAACTATTTTTTGTTAAATGCAATGTAAATATTGGACATGTCTTTAAAAAGATAAAAGGTTGTTTTTATGTTTGGACCTACTGGACTATCATCAGGAAACGCTATAATTCTAACAAAAAAATGAATTTATACGTAAGAAATGAACTCAAGAGTCGGATATACCGGCCTCGACTCAGCTAGTTTAAACTTAAATGTTTCTTATATTCCCTGAGTCCTTGAAACAGAAAGGGATGTTTTTCCTGAAATTTAGGCAACTAAAGATACATGGCCACAGTTTCTATGCGTCTCGACATTCCCCGTTAAGAAAAAAAATTGTTGCAAACATAATTTTTTACTTCTTTTTTCTGTTTTACATAATAACCCAGGAAAATAAAACAAAAATTAATACAATCTGCCGAAAAATTATTTGTTACCTTTTTTTTTACCATTATCTCTATATTGCCATAATATACAACATATCAAAAGTCCCCTAAGATCCCGTGCCGGCGTCATGCCATTTTAGAGGGTCAAAGGTCGAAGAGGACAGTTATTGGTAAATAAATCTCTTCCAATTGGTCGGACAAAAAAAATGTAGGATGCAAATTAAAGATTGAACAATTACCTACAAAAAAATTCATACACACTTTTCCATCGGGCGACCGTTATCGCGTAGTAGTGTCAATTATGCATGACGTTGGTATACTTTTAACACCGGCTAAAATACAAAAACGAGGAAAATTTCTTTAAAAATTTTTTAACCAGGGTTTTAATTGAACCCTTAAGATACATAATCGGCAATTAAGGGTCTTGTAAATTATCAAATGCGTGTATACAGGCGCTCTAAAAATGAATTTGGATATGTATGTAATTTCTCAGGTTAATAAAACAAACTAAAATTTTTACAAAAAAATGTTAGCTCTTCTCCTTTTAATGAGTTATAACCCCCTAACAAAGCCCCAAAGTATCTATTAATCTTAAAAAAAAAATAATACAAGAAAATGTGACAACATTTTTAATACAAAGCAAACTATGCCTTTAAGGCCTTCTCAATAAATTGAATGGAATAACATGGTGTTTAACATGATGGTGTTCTCTATTGCTCTCAAAATAATGGTCCCATCACTTTAAAATTTCATTTAATTTTTTGAGAAGGCCTTAAAAACATAGCTTGCTTTGTATTAAAAATTTTGTCACATTTTCTTGTATTATTTTTTTTTAAGATTAATAGATACTTTGGGGCTTTGTTAGGGGTTTATAACTCATTGAAAGGAGAAGAGCTAACACCTTTTTGTAAGAATTTTAGTTTGTTTTATTAACCTAAGGAATTACAGACATATCCAAATTCATTTTTGGAGCGCCTGTATACATGGATTTGATAATTTACAAGACCCTTTATTGCCGATTATGTATTTTAGGGGTTTAATTAAAACCCTGGTTGAAAAATTTTAAAAGAAATTTTCCTCGTTTTTGTATTTTAGCCGGTGTTAAAAGTATACCAAAGTCATGCATAATTGACACTACTACGCGATAACGGTCGCTCGATGGAAAAGTGTGTATGAGTTTTTTTGTAGGTAATTGTTCAATCTGCAATTTGCATCCTACATTTTTTTTGTCCGAGCAATTGGAAGAGATTTATTTACCAAAAACTGTCCTCTTTGACGCTCTAAAATGACATGACGCCGGCACGGGATCTTAGGGGACTCTTGATATGTTGTATATAATGGCAATATAGAGATAATGGTAAAAAAAAAGTTAACAAATAATTTTTCGGCAGATGAATTCCTAAAGGGCGATTTATACCACGTAACTTTTACTTTACTTCGGCGTAACTTCACTTCCACTTAACTTTACAAATTTGCCTAATTTACAGATTGCAAAGTTACGTGAAATTGGGATCAGTAAAGCGCATGCGTCTGAACTCGCGACTTCTGACAATTTATACCTGGGCTGTAATAACGGAATATCGCTTTGTAAAACCTTCATAAGAAGACCTAACAGGTATCGTATACGAAGCGATATTCCGGAATCACTACCCTTGACAATAAGGGCGAATATCTCATTTTTGCAAATTTTGCGGATGATGGCCAAGCTCGGGTCTCGAGTTAGTACGACTTTATACGACTTTAAGCTAAATGAATCAGAAAAGTAGCCCTAAAGTGAACTATAAATTTGCCAATACATTCCCATGTATTTTATTTAATTTTCGATTAAGTTACGCCGAAGTAAAGCGGAAGTAAAGTGAAAGTTACGTGGTATAAATCGGCCTTAAATCACTGGGTTATAATTGTTTGCTAGTAAATCAAAATATTTTAATTTCGGCTTTAATATTGAACGGCTATGCAAGTGTATTTGGGATAGGTACTAAGTATCTTCAGTAAAACCAAATAGTCCTGGAGATGTACAGGGTGCCCGCGATCGATGTGCTTTTTTTAATGGGAGATAGCTGGGAAAAATCCAAGACATTTGGTAAAAACACTTTTTTGAAAAAGTGCCACCCATCGGAAATAATGGCTTTTAAACAGGTAGACTAAAAACATGTAATCGTAAATACAAATTTACCAAATGATTTGGCTGATCATCATGAAATTTGAACAATCAATAAGGGTAATAAAAACGGTCATTTTAAACCCATTTTGAAATTTGGGGCCCCCTTTAAAATGGGTTAAACACTGGTAGTGTTGATAAAAACTGCATGTAATTTCTTTACCTTTTAAAATTTTGTAATTTTATTTACTTTTTTAAATACCCCAATTCAACTAAAAACTTTTTTTTCACTTGAAATTTCTGAGAAAGTGTACCTTTTCCGAATAAACTACCAAATTCTCAAAGGTAAAGAAATTACATGCAGTTTTTATAAACACTATCAGTATTTAACCCATTTTAAAGGGGCCCCCACATTTCAAAATGGGTTTATTTTATAGTGACCGTTTTTATTACCTTTATTGATAGTACAATTTTCATGATGGTTGGAGAAATCGTTTGGTAAATATTTACGATAAAGTGTTTTTAGTCTACCTGTTTAAAGGCCATTATTTCCGAAGGGGGGCACTTTTTTTTCAAAAAACTGTTTTTACCAAATGTCTTGGAGTTTTCCCAGCTATCTCCCATTAAAAAAAAAGCACATTGATCGCGGACATCCTGTATATACAAAGCACTTTCCCCATGTGGATACGGGCTGAAAAAAATTGTGATATTAATTTAGACAAATCTTTATTAAAAATACTTGGTCTTAGGGGCGGATGAGAAGCACTTGACCGGCCCAAATTTGCGCCGCAGGCGAAATTTTTTTGGTTAAAATAAGCATAAACTAAGAAATTATTTTAAACAACCGGGCCTTACCGGCCCAAAGTACGGTGGCCCTTCTGGAAATCTCCAGAGCTCCAGATGGGTCCATCCGCCCCTGCTTGGTCTGAATAAGATCCTGCGGTTCGGCCATATGGTAATTAATTAATTCTTTTTTGAATTTTCACGCAAAATTTTCCTCATAGAGATGCGGGCTGAAAGTTATACTAATTAGCACTATTTTTACAATATGAAAATGTTGGTCTGACAAGGCTCCGGTCGGTTCGGTTCGGTGTACCCTGCAGACCAATTTATAAATGTCAAAAAATATGTCATATCTTCCTCATCAAGATACGGGCTAAAACTTTGTAGAATTGTAGTTTATGAGTATCTCGTTATGAAAAAAGTCTGACAAAGTTCCGTCGGTTCGGTGTACCCGGCAGACCACAATTTATAATTCCCTCCGTGCGCTAAGTAACTTTAATTTTCTCTTATTTTTTGAATCAAAATTGAACATTTTTTAGCGATGTAAAGTTTATAAACCTATCCAGGAATATACTTCTCTTCTTTACCAGACTAAGACTATTTAAGAAAATGTATTCTTAAAAAAAAATAATGAGCAATTAAAAAAAAATACGAGGTTTGGATTCAAGTTTATTACCACCCTGCTGGAAATCACCAAAACAAAAAATGTTAAGAACGATTTATATTTCTTACATATTGTAAAGAAATGCCATATTTAACAAATGTGAGGTCCAAACTCGGGTCTCATTTGGGTAGGGGAAAATCTATGAAAACAATTTACCAATTTGATATGAAATAAATTGGTTCGAAGGAAGACAAACGCTTCATAAAGTGGAGGATGTTATAGTGGAAACTGATGACGATAATTCTAAAAATGAGGAAGATGCCTTCCTGTTTTTCTTTTTTTACCCATGCTTAAAACAATTTCTCAAATTTCCTTAATATTAAGATAATGAAAGTTTCTCTTACCTTTTTATTTATTAATTAGTTATGTTTGTTAATTATTATACATATATATTAAATAAAAAAATAAAAAATATCTTTATTGAGTTAAACTCAAAAGGCCATTGACCGAGGTCCTTCAGCCAATAAACATATATATTATTAAACGTTTTTTATTAATTCGTTTGCTTTTAAATTATCAACCTGTTTGTCTTTAATTTATTTTCATGTTTCGTTTAACACGCGATAATAAAAATCATTGAACATACGATTTATTAATATATCAGCATTAAATTACTAATGCCCGGTTTCTCCACAAATTCTTAACTGTTCCTTAAAGTTAAACTGACATTTTATCATAAACAGAGTTTGACAAGCACCATCTAGACATTGTCTAAAATTATGATTTCTATGATAAACTGTAACTTAAATTTATTCAATGACTTAAAACGTGTGGTGCAACCGGCCATAAGTCTTCCAAAGATCCAAAAAAAAAGAATTAATTATTTTTCTTTAAATTTTAAAATTTATGCCATTTCACCATTTTTTCAAATAACTAATCAGTCATGGTGTTGTTGGTTTTAAATATTTAAAATTATTGTTTACACCAGGTTAGTTGCAACCAAACAGAAAATTTTGTAATGAATAATGTTGTACCCCTCCTACACCAAAGCTCCCAAATTAAAACAAAGTATTAATTCAAAACTTATATTAAAAATACAATATAAGACATAATTATTAAGACTTATAGATGGGATTTTTAGATGTATTTTCCTAGACTGTGTTGCCGAATTTAAGCAACTTTGTTTAATTTTTTTCGATGAAAATAACAGATGGATTTTTTTTTTATTATTTCATTTATATGTCAAATTTGAAGCATTTTACTGCGAATTATACTGGAAATCACCCGTTGGCAACAACCTGAACTGAAATAGCCCGTTGTCAAGCACTGACAGCGAATTAATTTACCTGGATAGAAGTCAAAGTAATAATTTTTTGTTAATTTTGGCAAAAATTGTTCTTTTGGTTAGTCGTATTCAGTGTTTAAATTAAATTAAAATTATTTTTTTTGGTAAGTAGTATTTATAAATGAAATAATCGTGTCGAATAGCCCTCGTGCTCTTAACAAATTTTCGATTTTAAAAGAACTCGTGCTTGTTGAATACGCAATGCCCCTTAAACATAAGGGTGTTTTCTTTGAATTATTCACCTCGTGCTTCGCACTCGGTAAATAATTAGAAAACACCCTTACTTTTGCGGGACATTGCTATGCAACAAGCACTCGTTCATTTAATAATCGATAATTCATAGAGCACACGGGCTATTACCACTGACAATTTTCTAGGGATCCCTGAGAATACCCCAAGAGCGTATCATCGCGTTTATACGCCATTTTTTGGACACACTGTATACATGAGGACCCCATCGTATATTAAATCCTAATGTAGTTTTAAAAACAACAAAAATAGGGCTACAGTCATATTTTATTTTAATCGGTTATTTCTTTGTGTCAAAAATCATTATACTATTTTTGTTTTTTTTACTACGGATAAATTTTTTGGTTCATATACTATCATAGACATGGAATTTAAAACGATTTTTTATCTGCCACCTTTGATTTTTTGAATTTTATTCCATTGTGAATGGGGTTTTTTTATGTCAGTTTTCGAATGTTATTTTGACAAAAAATGTGTCAAATTTATTTTATTAAAATAAATTGTGTAAAATGTGCTGCCGGCGATAAAAATAGTAAGAAGATATTTCCTTTTTTATATAATTTTGTTTTAGGATAACAATAAGGCTCTAATCTTCGTAAAACCTCAGGGAAATGTTTCTTGTTAATGTCCACTTCGCATAAAACTTGAGATGTTTAGCCACTATTTTGACCATACAGGGTGAGTAGAAAGTAACGCATATCGCTTCTAACGTCGTAAATACTTTTCCTAGAGTCCTCATTTTTTTCAGGTCGATTCCTAACTTTTTCTTGCGCATTTGATGAAACTAAATTTAAATATACAGGTTGTGCTAGTTTTAACAAATGAAATGCAACTATGAAATTTTAAATGGGACACCCCATTTTTTTATTTTTTTTCCAAATCTACGATGAATTTGCGGTTCAATGATATAGGTTTTGTTACTACCCCTTGTCCGCAAAAAGGTTGTCATACATCAAAAATACACTTTAATTATTTTAAGATATCCAACGATTTTGTGCTTATTTCTTGGTTGGATTTGACAGTTAAAAAATATGTAAAAAAAAATAAAACAAAAAACACCTTTACTAACAAATGAAAAATGCCTTACACTTTTGCAAATGTCTTAAAAATTTTTGTTTTTTTTAAATACCTTTAATTTTCCGGAAATACCTTGAATTCCCTAAAACTACTTTTAATTCCACGAAAATCCCTCCAACTTCCCAATAATATCTTTAATTTAAAAAAATACCATTAATTTTTCGAAAATATCTTGAAATTCATGAAACAAATCCTTTATGTCAAAGCCAACAAAGAAAGATGCACATAAGTGTTGAATACCTTAAAATAATTAATGTATACTTTTGCGGTTAACAAACTTCTTGCGAGTAAGGGGTAGTAGCAAAACCTATGTCATTAAACTTCAAATTTATCATAGATTTTGAAAAAAAAATTAAAAAATGGTGTGTCCCATTTAAAATAACAAAGTTGCGTTTTATTACTCAGAACTAACACAACCTGTCTATTTAAATTTAGTTTTATTAAATGCGGAAGAAAAAGTTAGGAATCGACCTAAAAAAAATTAAGGCTCTATGAAACGTATTAAAGCCGTTACAAGCGATATGCGTTACTTTCTACTCACCCTGTATATTCACAATGCAAAAATTGATCGTTTTAAATTCCATGTCCACGATAGTACACACGAGGTCTATGCCAAACCATAATACGTTTATTTACCTTGGTTTTTTAAGCTTCTAAATAATTAAAATTGCAGAAAGAAAAACACCAAACGTACTATTTTACCATATTTTTATTATTTCTTGCACGCAGTACCACTTCTATGTATCACAAACATTATCCAAAATATTTTTAATTATAGTTATTGATGTATTAATCCGTATGTTTACATATTTTGTTAAAAAAAAATTTACCGCCAGAAATTTCTGAGAAACTGTACCGTTTGTAAATAACCTACCAAAAACTCTCTTGATGTACCCCATATTTTGCATTTGACTTGACAAAAAACTTACTTCAATTTAGTGACAGTGGTAAGTAACATCAAAATTTAAAAAGATAGTCTAGTTTTATGCAAAATTATGGGGTACATTAAGGGAGTTTTTGGAGATTATTCGTAAACGGTACAGTTTCTCAAAAATTTTAAATGGTAAAAAAGTTTTAACTTGAATTGGGGTATTTAAAACAATAAACAAAATTCTTAAAGGTAAAAAAATTAAATGCAGTCTTTATTCACACTACCAGTGTTTAACCCATTTAAAAGGGACCCCAAATATTAAAATGGGTTTCAAATGACCGTTTTTATTACATTTATTAATTGTACAAATTTTATGATGTTTAGACAAATCATTTGGTAAATATTTACGATTACGTGTTAATTTTACGTTACGTTAATTATACGCGGACACCCTGTATAGCCTTAATTACCAGTCGTATAATAACTTGTTTTTAAACCCCTACTGGTTTGTTTCCTTTTGTAATATTTAAATTTTGTCAATTTGTCGTAAGTGGCCCTTTTTAGCCCTTGTATAGCTTGAAAGGGAGAAAATAGCTAGGCCAAAAAGAACACTTGACAAGAAAGTTTTAATGACAAACTTTTTATATTTAGGTGGGTTGTTGTTTGGTTTAAGGGCGCAAAATAAACACAATTTTATAAAAAAGAATATGAGTATATTTAACAAAACTAAAGTTAACAAAAGAAAAGGTTTGAACCTTTTAGAATTAAAATGATTGCAAATAGATCGATTGTACTTTCGAATAATATTAAGATTTTTAAACAAAGCATTTTTCTCAAAAATGACTAAGTATTTTACTTACAAAACGATCAGATTTTAACTTAGAAAAAATTGAAAATATTCAATTAATTTAAAGAATATTTTTACAACACATCACAATTTTTAACTTATACAACTTTAACAATTATATAACTTTTACACATTACAACTTTTTAACTTTACTAGAACATAGTAACGACTTGCCAGCATAACTTAGGCTTATTATTTGGTGAACAAAAAGGAACTGTTCTTAGTGAAAAAATGCATCTCTTTTATATGAATTTTGAGGATCAAAGTTCATTGCAAAAGATAGCTCCTCCTTGTTATCAAGATAAGACCTAAATTTAGCTAGGCGTCAGTCAGTCTGGGCTATTTTTGTGCACTTCCAAAAATAGACTAATTAAAATGTTTTTGTGTATTTCTAACAAGGCCAAAATATTTTGTGCGTTTCTAGGAAAAGACAAATTAAAAATATTTATGAATAATTGCATTCTTGCATAAGTCTACTTCTTTTAAAAGTTACTAAGCAAAATATGGGGTTCATCACAATCCTCCCTCCTTTAAAATATTTTAATATTTTTGAATTAAATATTAAAATAAGTACTTTTAAAAGAAGTCAGATTAATGGTTTTAAATCTAAATTTTGTATGTTTAAGAACTTACTCATCTAATTCTTATTCTAATTGACATGCCCCATTAAATGGCTCGTCGAAGAACCCAGGGATGATCGTCTGCTTGTCCCTGTTGTCTTGTTTGGTATCTAGTATTTGGCTTGGTCCAGGTAAGCTTGGCTTAAGGGTAGCTTCTTTTCTTCTGGTGATTTAACTTGGTAATTTGCGTTAATTTTTGGGCAACATTGGTTTGCTTAATGTTCCCTATTTCCTTAATTATACTTTCTTCTTTTTTTTTTATCTGTGGCATAAACGTAGCCAAATATCGTATTTTTCTTAATTGTTCTTTCAGCTTGGGTAATATTCATAACTTTTATTGGAATTCGGTAGCTCGATTTGGTTAATACTTCTGGCTACTAAAATTCCAGGCGATTCTACGTCCGTCACTGGTTCAATTATGACACTTTTAGTCATCCTCCCCGGTCCTTGGGTTTTGTAAAACACATCAATTCACTTCGGGCAGGAAGAGTCATGTCCTCAGATGCGTGGAAAGGTAGACGCTGAAGTTTTTCTTTATTAGAAACTTGGCTATGTTTTATAACAATTTTCTTCATTTCCGTAGTAATATTTTCTATTTTACTACTTAATTTACTCAACTTTTCTTTCAATTGAATAAATTCTTTGTCAAATACTGGTTTTTCTTTGAACTTTTTCTTAACTTCAGTATTTTCATTGGTTGGCGCTAGTTTTTCATCTTCACTTAATCTTAAACTTGTAGACCATTCCGGATTATGGTCGTTTTCTTCCACATCGTTGTCCTCCATCTGGTTGATAAGCAGGCGACCACGGCCATAGTCGTCCTGTCTTTTCATTCCCAAAAGTGGCCGCTTTTGGGAGGTTCCAGAGTTTTGGCATTGATGCTTTTGGTAAGAACTTTTCAGTACTTCTTCATTTTCATAGTACTCTCCATGTAATAATGGATAAATATGTCCATATACACAAAGCGTATTATTTCCCCAATCAATGTTTACTTTATGTTTTGCCAAAAAGTCTATTCCGATTAAGATATCGGCATGAAATAGACCATGCGAGGTAACCAGAAAGGTATGTGGTATGTCCTTACATCTAGATAATTTTAATGGAATGGTTACCTCTCCTTCAGAAGGAATTAAATTCCCCTGAACATCAGTTAAATTAACTTCACTTGATTTTCTTATAAACCCCTTAGTAAGGTAGGGCTTTATCAGGGATACTTCAGCACCAGAATCAATAAGGGCTCTAATGGTACGACGACCGATTCGCATCTGGATTACGCTACTATGATCCCAAAAAGAACATTATTTGTACTTTTTTATATTATTTACAACTTTATTATATTCTTGAATGTTCATATTTGTCACATACCAACCCTTATACCTACTATGACTTGTAATGTTTATTAATAATCATACGAATATATATATATATCAGATGGGTTGTCGTCGTTGGTGCTAAGTACCTGACCCTCTCGCTTTAGTGTTGGGCGACGCTCTCCCGGGGCTCTGGGGACGTCGCGTTGCAGTTTAACGACCTTCTGTCGTCATGGTAAGGGCGTCGATCGTTCTGATAAGGGCGATCCTCGTCCTGGTAGGGCGGTTGATAATAATCATCGTAATCTTCAGTTCCTCGCTGGGTTTGTAAATAGTTTGTTCCTCCAGGTACTCGGGAGAAAAACTCATTTCTCTCGTGTAAGGTTCCGGGAGTTTGGTTCATTCTGTTTGCCCATGAAACTGGCGGTGGGCGCCTTGGTAGTGAAACAACTTCTTGTTGTCTGGTTCGGCAATTGGATATATGATGTCCTCTTCGTCCGCAGTTTTGACAGATCAGTATGGGTGGATTTTGTCCTGGTTGATTTTTGTAGACTTGAAAAGGTTCATAGCTGTGAGAGTTTTGAACCTCAGTTTTGCTTGGACAATCCCTGGCAAAATGACCAGGAGCATTGCAGAAATAACAACGCCATTTATTGATCCTATTTGTATGAACTGGGCGCACTGGGTAAATGGTTTGCTTTGTCATTTCTTCTATAAGTTCTTCTTTTTCAGCTATTTCCAGGGCATTGGTTAGAGAGTATGGTTCTTGAGACATGACAGATCTTCTGATGGACGGTTTTACATTTTGAACGAACTGGCGAAGAATATCGTCTTGCAGGCGCTTTTCTTGAAATTTTCTCTCTGCGGGATCCACTGAATAGCTTATAGTTTTCATCGCAGCGAGTTTTATTCTTGTAAGAAAGGCTCTGGTGGTTTCTTGGAAGGCTTGTTTGCAGTTACGGAATTTGTATAGAGCTTGATCTCTACGATGTGGCAACTTGAACTGATTTTTCAAAGCATTTGAGAATCTTTCCCAGTCATTTGTTGTGGAAAGCTCAGGTTCAGATTTGAGGAATTTTTCAGCAGGTCCATTTAACTTGAATTTCGAAATTGGTATCTTCTGTTCATTGGTCCATCCAGCAAGGGCAGCAGCTTGATTAATTTTCTCCAGAAAATGTGACGCGTCTGTGGTTCCGTCATAGCTTGGCAAGGTTTCGATGTTGATGGGACAGACTGGCACATTTGGAGGCATTGTGATGGTTTCATCTTTCTTATTTTGATGTGGATGTGATGTGTTTGTTGGTGTGATTTCTGTGCTTGTATTTAATGCTTCGAATTTTTCTAGGAAACTCGCGAATGTATTTGGTGTTGACATTTTAGCACTTTCTTTTTACACTGATTTTTAGTTGGATATTTAAAAACACTGTTTTAAAATTTTGAAAAAATTGGAAAAAAAAATTTTTTGGAAAAATTTATTTTTCTAGTTTATTTTTTCGAAAAATATTTTACAACCCTTAGTTAAACAACCCCACACCTGACACCATTTGTCGTAAGTGGCCCTTTTTAGCCCTTGTATAGCTTGAAAGGGAGGAAATAGCTAGGCCAAAAAGAACACTTGACAAGAAAGTTTTAATGACAAACTTTTTATATTTAGGTGGGTTGTTGTTTGGTTTAAGGGCGCAAAATAAACACAATTTTATAAAAAAGAATATGAGTATATTTAACAAAACTAAAGTTAACAAAAGAAAAGGTTTGAACCTTTTAGAATTAAAATGATTGCAAATAGATCGATTGTACTTTCGAATAATATTAAGATTTTTAAACAAAGCATTTTTCTCAAAAATGACTAAGTATTTTACTTACAAAACGATCAGATTTTAACTTAGAAAAAATGGAAAATATTCACTTAATTTAAAGAATATTTTTACAACACATCACAATTTTTAACTTATACAACTTTATAACTTTTACACATTACAACTTTTTAACTTTACTAGAACATAGTAACAACTTGCCAGCATACTTAGGCTTATTATTTGGTGAACAAAAAGGAACTGTTCTTAGTGAAAAAATGCATCTCTTTTATATGAATTTTGGGGATCAAAGTTCATTGCAAAAGATAGCTCCTCCTTGTTATCAAGATAAGACCTAAATTTAGCTAGGCGTCAGTCAGTCTGGGCTATTTTTGTGCACTTCCAAAAATAGACTAATTAAAATGTTTTTGTGTATTTCTAACAAGGCCAAAATATTTTGTGCGTTTCTAGGAAAAGACAAATTAAAAATATTTATGAATAATTGCATTCTTGCATAAGTCTACTTCTTTTAAAAGTTACTAAGCAATATATGAGGTTCATCACAAATTGCTGCATTTTCAAACGCTGGATGTAACTATGTATTGAACAGGGAGTCATACAGCTTTTTTTTTGTGGAAGGAGGGTTTATTAAGCGCCTATAGCAAAAATTAGCAATAATTTCATGAATGACACGCAAAAAATAAGCACTAAAACTTTCTAAATTCTAGAAAAGGCTATCAGTCACGATTTGCGAGCAAGTAAAGAACTTGCTATTTAAAATGGTTTCGTGTCACTTGCATAGGGTGGCACTTGCGTACCGGGTCATTTTGGTGGCACTTGCGTAGCTTTAAATTTCAGGTAGAGAATCAAAAAAACACACATCAAGTGGCAGTTGCGTACCTGCTTAGAATTATAAAATACAAGTTTTAATTTTTGGGTAATAACCGAGAGAGCGCTAAACCTCAATCCTTATAGATAGACTTACCAGATATATCATTTACATGAAGAATCTTATTCATCAATGAAGTTGATAGTATTATTTCATCAAACACAGGAACTGAACCTGCCACTAGTCCTGTATTTCCTCCTTGTGGGCATACCGCCAAAGTGTTTTCATTACAAAATTTTAATATTTTCGATACCTCATCTGTTGTTTTAGGTTTAAGAACACATTGACTGTTACCTAAAAAAAGATTTACTTTTATATTAAGGGTTTAATTACGGACCCTGTCTGCACGCCTTTCTGCAAGCTGTATTTTTATTCTAAAACAAAAAATAATTTGTTACGCCATTGAAACAAGCAGGCTTTTTTTATAAAATCGAAATACTACGTTCTGAAAAGCGTGCAGACAAACTTCAGTGTGAACATCGAATAGTTTGACAAGGCGTAAATTGCGATCGAATCCCTTCATAACTTTTTTAAGAACAACAAGGGAACATGAACGTAAAGGATTTTGACCAAATATTGCATTTTAGCTAAAGAGGTACATGGTGTCCCACGTAAGATGACCCAACCCCTTATCTCAGGAACTAAAAATGTTAGCAAATTTTTTTTTTCGCAGAATTGTTTGTAATGAACCAAATTTTTATTTTTAGTAATGTTTTACTCTACAGGGTGTTCTATTTACTCGGAACACACATCCACTTCTTTATTTAAAATGGAACACCCTATATTTTTTTTATATTTTTAAATGCTCCCAAAAATGAAAATTATTTTCTTTAAAGTCCGAAATCTCCAACTTTTTTAATTTTTGCAAAAAAAAAAATTTTCTGAAATATTTGTCAGTTGCAGCAGTTTAAAAAAAAAGCATTGCGCTTTTTATGGGTGATATCTTTGCATGAAATTAAAACAACGTATAATTAAGGTGCTTAAAAAACATGTGCAACCAGATATTTTTTCTAAAAGATTTTTACACCCATGGTAAAAGTATGGTTAAAATTTAATCCCAAAAGATTGTTTCGATCCTGAGATATTGTGTCACTTCATAGGTATTGAATTTTCCTAAAATATTGAAATTTTCAAAATCTTGTAAAGCAAACTTACACTATTGTACGAAGTCTCTTGAAAGGCATCAGTCAATTTAACCGTCGTTTTTTTATTAATTGCATCTCCTACGAATGGGGTGCAAATGTAGATTTATAATTTTTTTATATTCATAGTCAAAAAAACACGGTCTATCGTTTTCTGAAAAAATCCAGATTTTTTTGTTTTTTTATTTTTGAAAATAGGGGTTTTGGGTAAGTAAGGGCATTAACATTTTTTTTTAAATATAATAAAGTGATTTACCTTTAGATATAATGTGAAAGAAAATCATTTAATTTTGTTTTACTTTCGCTAAAATAAATTATTGAATATTTCAAAATGAGATACTTTAACACCCTGTAGAAGAAAAACGGCTCGATAAAAAAAGTTGGCGCAATGGTAACTTTTGATCAGAAGGACCGTGGCTACAAAATATAAAAAATTCAGAAACTTTAACCGGGACCACTTTTCCATAAGGATTGTGCGGGGTTCTTTGACTATTTCACTTTGTTACGTCTGCTATTCTACAGTGTGTTCAATTGAGGATTAGACACCCCCTATAACTTTTTTAATATTGTAAATATATTTTTAAGAAAAAACAGGTCAATTTAGTTACGGAGGGGGACATCTAAAAAATATAATATCAATTTTTTTTCTTTAACCCTCTGTCGCCCACCAACCTCAACTAAACCTAGAATTTTTAAATTACAACCCCTATCTTGCGATACCTCATTTAAAAGAGAAAAAAATAAGCTTTAAGATGGCGTTAAAAAAACTGAAATCGGTTGGCCCCTTTTTGAAATAATAAGAGGGTCTTTTTCTGGCAATAACTTTTGATCGGTTTGTAATATTTATTTCTAAAAATTTTTAAATAATTAATTATAAGAAAACACTAACTTTTAACAGCACAAAATGATTTTTTTTTTACTTTTGCAGAAGGGGTAAGAAAATGTTTTGTGTTTTTTATTAAAAGGAGGGTCATGTGACACCTCATTTTAAAGGTACTTTTATGTCCTATGCGAAAGTTATAAAAAATTTCCAAAATTTTTTTTTTTTTTTTAAAGAATTTATTATGAAAAAAGAAAACGGAATTGTATTTTGCAGAAACAGCTACCTTTTTGACTTTATTTTTGTTAGACCAATAATGGTGCCCATTTCAAACTTGTTGTTAGGTAAATTATTTTTGCAAAATGCCTGTGTGGTTTCTTTTGTATAACAGGTCCTAAAAATGAAACTAACTATTTTTTTTTTATTTTTATAACCTTCGTATAGGAAATAAAATAGATATTTATTATACAAGGGATAGAAGAAGTAGATTTTATCCCGAAGGAATTTTTTGCCCGACGCGAAGCGGAGGGCAAAAAATATTTGAGGGATAAAATCTATATTCTATCCCGAGTGCAATACACTATTTTTTTCTACATTTACAGCCATAATGGTTGGCAAAAGAAGTGTTAAATTAAATAATTAAATACAAATTTTTAGATTTACTTTTTTTTAACATCATGTCGCCTGTTACTATGACAATTCTGTTTTTGAATAACACAAAAACGTGTGACATAAAGTGTCAAAGTTGTTTGTACTTGTACACTAAAGTATTTGACGCGTTTATTAAGATTAATAAAATGAATAGTAGTGATAGCGACTTTGCGTGTACGCCCCCGGATATACAAGAAGCTGCAAATGCGGCAAGCTTACACTTATTACCTCCCAAATCAAAAAATTTGTATGAGAAAGCCTATAATGAATTTATAAAGTGGAGACAAGAAAACCATATCAACTCATTTTCTGAGAGGGTTGTGCTGGCATACTTTTCAATATTATCATCGACAATGAAGCCAAGCACTGTGTGGTCCAAATATTCCATGGTAAAAAGCTCACTTATAGCAAAAAATAATGTAAACATTTCGAAATATATGAAGTTAATTGCATATTTAAAGCAAAATTCAAAAGGATATAAACCCACAAAATCCAAGTCCTTTACGCGAGAACAAATAGATACATTCATACAAGAGGCACCAGACAATATATATTTACTAACAAAGGTAAGAATAGTAAAATTATTGAAATTTTATAATTTATAAAAAAACATTTCAGACAATTCTAGTATTCGGGATTGCAGGCGCATGCCGTTCTGGCGAATTAAGCAAATTAACCATAAATGATTTGGAAGATTTAGGAAAGAGTGTTATTGTAAAAATTACTGAAACAAAAAACAATGTCGACCGCAAGTTTATAATAAATGGAGATTATTTGGAATGTTACAAGCGCTACATTGTTTTGCGCCCCCAGAATACTAAAGATAACCGACTTTTTTACGCCTACCGAAATGGAAAATGTATCAACCAAGTATTAGGAAAAAATATGTTTTATAAAGTTCCGCAAGATGTAGCCGGCTACCTCAAATTATCTAATCCAGAATGCTACACGGGACATGCATTTAGAAGGTCATCCGCCACAATGTTGGTGGAATCTGGAGGTGATCTCCTAACTTTAAAAAAACATGGAGGATGGAAGTCATCTACTATTGCGGAGCAATATGTAGATGACTCCACCTTCCAAAGAAATAAAATTGCCCAAAAAGTATTGGGCACGTCCAATGAAATGGAAAATGAAGGATCAAATGAACCCTTTGAGGATACCGTTATTGCACCGAGCTCCAGTAACGGAAATGCCCAACCCAACATTATAAACCAAACAAAAATAGAAAACATAAAATGTCCCAATGAACTAAAGTATTTTGGTAATTGTAGTTTTTCAAATTGCAACTTTTCTTTCAATGTTACTCAATAAAAGTTAAAATACTATATTAGTTTATAATTCATAATTTAAAATTGTTATAATTTTCCTTATTTTAAATAAAGAATTAAAATTAGAATTTTAAATTATTTTTTCATTAGGTAATTAGACATTTGTCAAAATGTATACTTAGCAACCTACATTAAGAACAAAGAGAAAGTTCTATGCTTATTATTACTTCTACCACACGGGGTAAAAGAACATTTCATCCCGCGGGGTAAAATGTGACATTTCTACAATTTCTGACAGGGATAGAATGTCAACTTTTGTAGTGTTTGTAGAAAAAATACCTTTAAAATAAAGTGTCACATGATCCCCCTACTAATTGAAAAAAACAAAAAATTTGTTTTAATTCTTGTGAAGAAGTTAAAAAATAGTTATTTAAAAAAATTTAGAAATAAATATTACAAACCGATCAAAAGCTATTGCCAGAAAAAGGGACTCTTATTATTTCAAAAAGGGGTCAGCCGATTTTAGTTTTTTCACCGCCATCGTAAAGCTTATTTTTTTCTCTTTCAAATGAGGTATCGCAAGATAGGGGTTGTAATTTAAAAATTTTAAGTTGGGGTTACTGGGTAACAGAGGGTTAAAGAAAAAAAAACATTTTTATATTTTTTAGATGTCCCCCAAATTGACCTGTTTTTTCTTATAAATATATTTGCTTTATTAAGAAAGTTATAGGGGGTGACTATGTCTAATCCTCAATTGAACACACTGTATAATTAAGGGACAGGTATTATTCTTAGTATACAGTGAGAGGCAAAAGTCCCCCCCCCTGGCCATAACTTTTGATCGGTTCGAGATATTGATTTCCAAAAATTTTTAGGTTAATTTACACAAAAAAAAACTACCTTTTGACAAATTTGGATTATTAAAAAATAATAACCCCCAGATGGGGGGACTATGAACTTAGTTTTTTTTAATATAAAGAGGGGTCAAGTAATCCCTCATTTGAAAGGGATTTTTATTTTTAACACAATGGTGTTTACCAATTTAAGATATATTTATTATTTTTTCGGTTAGGAGCTTCTCAATAAAAAAAACGATTTCCTTAATAAATGCAACAGTGAAAAAATAAAAATATTTGAAATTAGGTAAGGGTGCATGTTTTTTTTTAATTAAAAAAAATATGTAATATTTTTTTGTAAAAACGTGTTATACCCTGTGTCCCAACATAAAATACAAAAAAAACAAAACCTCATGCTTCTAAATAATTTTTTTTTATTAATTATATTTTTTAACCCTATTTTACTTCGTTTTTTTGAAAAAAAATAATTTTGGTAGGTTATTTTGAAACATTTGTTATAAAACATACTAACAAAAAAAATTATTAATATTTTTAAATAAAAAGAAACATACACCCCTACTTACTTTGGAGTCACTTAAGTCTTTTATTTTTGCATTTATTACGTAAAACAGGATTTTTGTGCTTTATTTTAAAACGCACAGTACAATAGAACTACTGAATCAATCTAAAATTCGTAAACGTCATTGTCTTGGAAATAAAAATAGCTTTCAAATGAGGGGTCACTTGACCCCTCTTTACATTTAAAAAAATTAAGTAGATAGTCAAGAATTGTCAAGATTTTTTTTTAAATCAATATCTTAAACCGTTCAAAAGCTAAGGTGGGGGGGGGGGGCGGACTTTTGCCTCGCACTGTATATTTGTATGACTAAGTGACTAAAGTTAAACATTACATTTATCTTTCTAAAATAAAAGATAATAGATAAACAATAAAAAATGGCAAATGATTTATAAACTGAACATGTGTTGTAGAAGAATCGTGTTGATTCCAATATTTTTACCAGAGTTATAGTTAGAAATTGGACCTTGTTATACTGCGGATCTTAATTGAATTCTGTATTTTACACTGTATAGTCTTTGGAAAAAAAAGCTCAACATTTGGGTAATTTTTTAAAATTGTTATAATTATTTTAATTTATTTACGCATAAAGGCAATTTGTTATTTACTTATTTTGTTCATTAGACTTGTTTTAAAATATTAAGCCATATTGTATGTTTATATTATATTGTATTGCGAGCATTTTTATAATAAAATGCATTTCTATTCTAATACAGGATGTCCAAAAATTGGCGAAATACAGCTAGGGTACACTATTGTGGCAGGGCTTTTTTTATGTATAAAAATTAAGCAACTTACCCCTTGCGGCTTTGATCCAGTCAATATTGTACGGTTCACATTCCTCCATATTAGTTAATACCCGTGATTCTCCAAGAAGATGTTTAAAGCAGCCAATATGAGTATTATTTAAGCTTGAGAAAGATCCTCTTTTAAGATTTTGATACCGATCCTTTACAAAATATTTAAATTAATATTTTTAATAGCTACCATATTTAACTCTTAATATCTGCCATTAAGCTGAAATAACTTTAAAATCGGTTTTAGCAATTATGAGAGGCTAAAATCGACTTAAAAGGTTATTTTAACTAAATGGCAGTCGTCAATTTTTTTCGTTATTTATTTGGAAAATAAAAACTACAAATCAAACGGGTTGTTACTGCAAAGTAAAATAAAATTATAAAACGATTATAGTTTTGTTGTTTTAGAGCGTTTGGTAATTTGTTAAAAACCAAGGTGCTTGAAAATATTGGAGAGTTACGGCCATTTTTATTGTCCAATTTGCAAAAAAGTTTATCACTGATTAAATTTATTTAAACGATCAATTTAAGGCACAGGTATTGAATTCTCTTGCTGACTAAAGAGAAACTGTTGGTGAGCAGACAAACTAACTGTTATGACAGACAGTGGGGATACCTTCTAGATAACTAGGCCTGAAACGTTTATAATGACAAATATAAAGCATGCGTCGACCTAAAATGAAGTATGCCATGAAACAATGTTATCCCTCCACACCGAAAAGCAAACCCCCTTGAAGCGCTTAAAGACCCTAACTACCAAATCATCAAATTTATTAAAAACTCTGTACTAAAACTAAAAAGTAGTAAATAACACAAAAATTTAAAAAAAAACGTGTGTGTGACAAGTGTCACAAGACATAAAAAAACAAAAGAACAATAATAATAATAATGTTATCCCTACTGTCTGTCAAAAAAAATGACGTTTGTCTTATTGGAGATGTCAATTCTTTGGTAAAGTTCACTTGTGCGAATGTCATATGGAAGTTTAATAATGATTTAAGGGTTTTGTTCTGAAGTCTTTGTAAACGATTCAAATTTTTACGCGAGGTATTAGACCAGATTATAATTAGGTAACTCAAAGTAGAGTGAATATCCGCATAGTACATGAAATATTTACAACTGTCACTAATGTAGGAACTAATATGCCTAAAAGCCCCAACTGAACTTGATAAATTTTTAATCAAACTGTCAATATGTGTGTCCCAATTTAGTTTCTGGTTTATGGAGTCCGAGGTATTTGAAATTTTGAACTTGGATTAGTTTAATATTATTTAATTTAATGTTAATCGGAAGTAATACTTCAGTAGGCTAAGTACAAACTGTATAAATCCAAATACGTGGGAGTAGGAAACATACCTACTTCCACGTTAATAGGAAATGTTTGTTTGTTACCTGATGTAAAATGCATGCAGGTACACTTCAGTAAACTGTAGTCTACCTTCCAAAAACGACGAAGGGAGACAAAGCATAGGACCTTGTAGGCCAATTTTATTTAATTTTTTTAACAGCACTCTTTTGTCGGTGGTGTCTACTTCTGTAGGTCGACGAAAACCGCTATGCTATGTTCTCCGGATTCCAATTTACTAGTAATATGCTCAACTAGATCGATGGCTGCACTTTCGGTAGAACAAGCAAGGGCGTATCCAGGGGCGGGGGCTAGGGGGCACGTGCCCCTCCAGAAGTCCAAAAATAGCATTGTGTTTAGCGATTTTTTTATTTAGCCAACCTTATTTCAATGTTAGTGCCCCCCCCCCAGAACTGATTTCTAGATACGCCCCTGAGAACAAGCTGACAGAAACCTATATTGTTCCTTGGAAATTTCTAGAAAACTGAGTAGACGGCATTTAATAACTTTCTCGATGATTTTATAAAAAACAGATGTGATTGCATTGGTTCTGTAGTTCCCAGGATCAGTACTATCACCTTTTTTAAAGGAGGAAGAACTTTAGCGACTGGGAAAGTACCCTTATTTTAAACATTAAACACGTTAAAAATAAATGTAAAGCGTTCTCTGAAAGAGTGGCCTACAAAATCCGAAACATATGAAATTAAAGTGTAATATTTCCTTTTGGTTCTAATCATCCTCGTGCAATGAATGTTTCATCGTTTGTTTTCTTTACCCCTTGATTCAACAGCTTTTAACAAAGAATTAAATAATACAGGGTGGTCCAAGCAAAAGTTTCCACCCCCATTATTTCCTGAACGAATTTGTTCTGGAGGAACTGCCGCGACACGTCATTCTTTTTTTGGAGAAGAAACAAGAAACTGTAGTTATTTTTCTATAACAGCTTATCACGTTGATCTAATTTGTTTGAGGATGTCTTATCAGTGGTTAAGGGAAAAAATAAGGCCTCTATCTGCAAATTGTGCTCACGGTCTGAAATTTACCACATATAATCTTTAAGACATTTAAAAAAAATTGGCTCGATAAGACATTTCGAGATTTTGATAGAAGCCCCCTTCTTTTTTTTTGGGTTACTTTATTTTTTTATACCGTTGTGTTTTAACATTTTTTCATGAAACTTTATATTTGGGTTTCTAAGAAGATCCAGTAACCACTTTGGGTTCGCAATATTTTTAAATGTTTCCATGGGATTGGGCCCCCCTAGGGTCCATTAGAACACTTTCTTAATGGCGCATTTAAAAGGGTAACAGGTTGAATTAAACCTTATAACTTGAAACATGAGCTTTTAAGGACATACTCCTGCGATCTATTCGATGAGACATGTCGAACTTTTTGTCAGAGCCCCCCTGCGCCCCATTTATTTTTATTCATCATTTAACACATCCTGTTGATTTGATTGTCACAAAAATGAATATCTAGGTTCTTTTCATCCCACTTTATGAGTTCAGATGATAAATTAGTTTAAAAAAATGACAGGGGCCCCATTCAGCCCAAAATAAAATTATTCAAGAGATTTTGTTTTGGGGTGTTTCCATTTGCAAAAAGACATGAAATTTGGATGATACAACACTATTAATGTTCTAAAACGATAAACAGGTTTTGTTAATCGAAAATATATTTAGGGGCCCCATTATGCTTTCCTAAATTTAAAACTTGACATGCGTTTATCTGTTACCTCAAATATAATTTTGAATAAAAACATGAGAAAATGTAAAATTAAACGTGTTCTGCTATTAAATCAATGCCCATCTAATACCTTAAACTGTCAGAAGCCCCCTTAATAAGTATCATTTACAAAGATGTCTAGGTAAAAAATAACGCAATCTCATAAAAAAAGTTATTTTTTATTTCTCGATAAAACTTGTGCAATTGATAAAAATAGATTAAATTATACCTATTTAGAAAGAAAAAATCAAAATAAGAAAAACATATGCATCCAAAATAAAAAAATAACAACTTTTAAATGCTTGTTTTTGAATAAATTATTGAGTTGAGAAATACGTCATTGTGCAGTCCTTATTTATGGGGCTTCTGACAGTTTTAGGTGTTGGATGGGCATTGATCTAATAGAAGGACACGTTAAACTTTACATTTTATCATAATTTTATCCAAAATTAAATTTGAGATATCAGATAAGGGGTCACTTGACCTATCTTTACAAAAAAATAAGTTTATAGTCTGGCGGTTTATTATCATGAAAGTTGTACTATCAATAAAGGTAATAAAAACGGTCATATTAAACCCATTCTAAAATTTGGGGCCCCTTTTAAAATGGGTTAAACATTGGTAATGTTGATAAAAACTACATGTAGTTTCTTACCTTCAGGCCCGTAGCCAGGGGTGGGGCTGGGGAATCGTAGCCCCCCTTGGGCGAGAATCTTGCCCCCCCTGACGCTCTTAAAACAATGAGCCTTTAAATAGGTATTCAAAACTTTTTTGCAAAAACGGTAATTTAGTGACACATGACCAAAACACATATCATGTTAACGCTGTTATGGCAGCTAAAAGTTTTATAAAAATTTACACAACACCAGAAACTACGGTTGGGAATTTACTGGATGAAAAAAGGCGAATGCAAATACAACAAAACCGTTTAAAATTAAAGCCCATAATCGAAACCATGGGTGGTATGCATAAAGTTGAAGTACTTACTTAATGCTTCAAAATTAAGAATGTACTACGTAGTATTTTCTTCAAATTAAAGTATATGCTTACTTCCGAAAGTACTTACTTTACTTCCGGAAGTACCTTCTTACTTTCTAAGTATGATACTTCACATTGAAGTATCTTCTTCTATGGCGAGGTATATACTATCGCAACTAAAAGTATGTACTTATAGGATGATATTTTATACATGCTTAGGGTAAACTTTTTATCTCACCTATGCCGTTCGGTTATCTACCATGACCCCACGGGTGCATTTGACAATTTTTTCAACATTATATTTAAGATTAGCAACCTCGAAAACCCCCGAGTAAAAAGTTTTATACCATTTTAGTGCAAATTTTCATAACTTTGCTAAGGTCAGGTGATACCTGGAGCTCCATGACCCCCCAAGAGCATTTAGTAATTTTTTTAACATTATATTTGTGATAAACTACCCCAAAAACCCCCTATTAATAAGTTAAGTTTGGTTCCATTTCTAAGCAAATATTTATAAATTCGCGAAGGTCAGGTCGGCCAGGCCGCCATGACAGGTCGGGTGCATCAAGGAATTTTTAAGCACCATATTTGGGATCAGCGGTTCCTAAAACCCAAGTGTGGCAAAATTCAATTGATTTCAGTCATTATTATTTAGAAAAAAAATATAATTTAAAAGTGCAACAAAAAAATGCAATTTTGACTTGCACAAATGCAATAAAATGTTTCCCCCCAAAGAAAAGTGGTCACAAACTTTATTTGTGACACTTTGATTCTAATTCCAAAAACTGCATCAAAATCCGTCTTCATGCAAAAAAACGGGAGGTTCGAGTTATTTTAAATGCTTCGTCTAATAATGGAATAGAAAAATAGCCTACAGTATGGTTAACTGATGAGAGTCAAGTATTAATAAAAAATGTCGGCACGACTGTCTTACACCCGTTCCTACAATATGATATTTGTTTATAATTAAATAGTATTTAATCTACAAAAAGGAAATGGCCAAATTTCTTGTAGTTTTATACGTGTTTCTTTTCTGGACTACTTAAACTTTTCTAAATTATGAGCAGAGCAGACCAATTCTAGTAAAGTACTGTCATTTTCTTTAAAAATAACAAATTAATTAAAATCTTGTTTTTACCAATCAATAGTACAGGTCATTCCAAATTTTTTTATACAAATTGGTCAGTTATAAACTGGTAAAAGCTATACTAAAATTAAAAAAAAAAGAGCACACAGACTTACTTAAATATTTTTCGATATAAAATATCATTTTCGTTATTTCTCCTTACATTGTATTCTTGGATATACCTGCGCCATTTTCTTAACAAACTAAACTGCTCCAAGAAAGTTAAGGATATCGTTGTTTGTTAACTTTCGTAAACTTTTAGAAGAAAAATTTTTCTTTTAAAATAACAAATAAAAAAAAAAGAAATCTTACATGAACTTTTTTTTTAATTTTATTAGGGATTCAATAATTTTTTCGGCTTTGATAAAAATGGGAATATTTCGAATTTTATAATCGGTTAACAAAATTATACTAGTCGGTCTTAAAAGTAGGGGTACTGTCTTGTTCAAGTTTTAAGAAGGTCTAGAAGCCAATAGAATGCTCGGGATAATTGGGACCGGACGACTCTGGTTGATATGGCCAATTTCTTTAGCGTTAGTCAAATTGCCAAACCTCATTTTGATAAGCGCCGATTTGAAGTAGAAGTTACTTCTAGAAGTCCTGAAAGTTGCAAATCAGGCGCTGCAACCAGTACCTTACAGATTAAGTTCGGAGAAAGCCTTTAAGTTTGTGTAGGTCCTTGCGGAAACGGCTTCTGAATGCCGATGGTGCTTTTGGATCCATTCTAACGGTAAAAAAACGTCTTGACGAAGTCAATGTAAGATCTAGGCCACTTTTAAGAAGAGTTCCGTCAACCCCAGATCTCAAACAAAAACCATTCGAAAGGAAAAAGAAAAGAGTATATGGGCATGAAAAAAAGGAATCTGTACTGATTACAGGGGAATCCAGATGCAACAGATTTTTAAGTATGATTACGATTCCAAACCCGTACATGACGACTAGCAGAAAATCTACCAAACCTGGAATCTTTAGTCAGCAGTACAGATTGCCACTTTTCATGCTGATATACTCTTTTCTTTTCCCCTTCCAATGATTTTTGTTTGAGATCTGGGTTTGACGGAACTTTTCTGAAAAATGGCCTAGATCTTACATTGACTTTGTGAAGACGTTTTTTTACCGTTAAAACTGGTCCAGAAGCATCAGCGGCATTCGGAAGTCGGTCCCGCAAGGATCTATACGAACTTAAAGGCTTTCTTTGAATTGATTCCGTAAGGTATCATTCTGGTACTGGCTGCAGCGCCTGATTTACGACTTTAAGTACTTCTAGAACCAGCTCCTGTTTCAAATTGACGGTTATCAAAACGAGGTTTAACAATTTATCTAACGTTAAAAAAATTTGCGATATCAAACAGAGTCGTCCGGTCTCAATTATCCCGAGTATTCTATTGGTTTCTGGGCTTTCTTAAAAATTAAACAAGACAGTAACGGTACTTTTAAAAACGACTAGAATGATTTTCTGAACCGATTATAAAATTCGAAATATTCACATTTTTATCAAAGTTCAAAAAATTCTTGAATCCATAAAAAATTTAAAAAAAAAGTTTATGGTAAGGTTTCTTTTTTTTTATTTGTTATTTTAAAAGAAAATTTTTTTTTTCTAAAACTTTAGGAAAGTTGACAAACAACGATATCCTTAACTTTCTTGGAGCAGTTTAGTTGAAGTATCTTCACCGAATCTGGTACGACAGCAGCTTCAAAAATTGTGAGTATATACTTTAATTTCATCGAAAAGTGGAGCATTTACCAAAGAAAGTAGGTACTTTATTTTGTAGTAAAGACTACTCAAAAATACTTCTTAAAAAAGTAACTTCCGGAAAATTAAAAGTATGTACTAGTAAACCTAGTATTTACTTCAAATATTAAGAAGTTACTTGAAGTATGTAGTAGGTACTTGAAGTATGTACTAGGTACTTAAAGTATTAGCAAGTACTTAAACTTTATGCATACCACCCCATAATTTTGCTGGCGCGACAAAATATTCCATTTAGGGGACATCGGGACGATGGTTTTGAGTACGATACTATTAAGGGCTCACCCATAAACTTGGGGAATTTTAAGGAAATTTTGCATTATAGAGCTGAAGGTGGAGAAATAGTTTTAAAGCAACACCTTCAAGATCCGACGTCCCGGGTTACTTATATAAGCAAAACATCCCAAAATGAACTAATTAATATTGTCGGCGATGAAGTTTTAAATCATATGAGTAGAGTAGAGTCAAAGAAGCTAAATATTACAGCATTATCATGTTCGACGAAACCACGGATATAAGTCTCCAATCTCAAATGTCGCTCATTGTGCGGTACGTATTGAATAAAACCATCAATGAAAATTTTTTATGTTTCATTGACTGCATAGAGGAAAACTTTGAAAACTCAGCCCAGGAACCCAAACTATCTGGCAAAGTTTTAGCAGACACCGTAGTCCAGCCTCTTAAAAAATTTTGATTAGATCCTAAATTGTGTGTAGGTATTGGAACCGATGGGTGCAACGTAATGTTGGGTGATGAAAAGGGTGCAGTTTCTGAGTTAAAAAAAGAATTAACAAACGCAAATAAATCTCTTTGCTATAATCATGCTTTAAATTTATCAATTTTAAAAACATCGCAAGTCCAACACGTAAGGAATTCCATTTGAATAGTTAAGGAAACTGTTTCCTTTTTTAATATGTCGGCTAAAAGATTTAGCATAAAACTTTGTGAAACACGGTGGGTCGAACGCCATAAGTCAATTCTTCGATTTAGTTCCAGCTTGAAATCAATAATTGAATCACTTAACAATATTGGGGCTTGGTCAGATCGCGACTCTTCAAGTAAAGCAGAATGCCTGAAATCCTCCCTTTTACAAACAAATTTTTTAGTTACATTGTTTTGCTTAGCTGAAATACTTTCTTATTCGGTAAACTTATCAAAAATATTACAGGGAAAAGCAATCGACAAACACACTGCTAAAACCAAAGGAACACAAGTTTTAAATCGTTTGGAACAAAAAAGAAAAAATGCCGACGACAATTTTAAATTTATTTTTGAAAAAGTTAAAAATGCGCATGATGAATTGGACATAAACATCAAAATGCCACGAATAACTGGCAGACAAACTCAAAGAGCCAACGTTCAGGCTAATACTCCTTCTATCTTCTGCTGAAGATGACAGCTTAGCTGTCGAAATACGTATTCAGATTTTTCTAAATAAAGTGTGGTTTGGAGAGAATCTTTGTTTTATATTAATACTCCTAAAGAGTATTACAAAATTGTAATTTACATACCAACATTGGATTCGATTATAGGAGAGTTAAAAAGCCGATTTGATGAAGATTTAATTCAAATTTTAAATGGATATTTGATGATTTCTGTGGCGAATGTTTAATATAAAACAAAGATTCTCTCCAAACCACACACAATATTCTATCTTCTGCTGAAGATGACAGCTTAGCTGTCGAAATACGTATTCAGATTTTTCTAAATAAAGTGTGGTTTGGAGAGAATCTTTGTTTTATATCAAATTTTAAATTTAAACATAATTTTTCCTTCGGTATTAACTAAATTGAGCCATGATCAGTTAAACAGTAGTGTCTTGGC
Organism: Cartodere bifasciata; assembly: GCA_963920755.1. Classification (NCBI taxonomy): domain Eukaryota; kingdom Metazoa; phylum Arthropoda; class Insecta; order Coleoptera; family Latridiidae; genus Cartodere; species Cartodere bifasciata. Next base: position 11,090,500 of record OY987195.1, read on the forward strand.
ATTAGGAATTACCAAACTATTTACACAATTTAGGTTTTAAAGATGAGGTGTTTTCTTTGCAAAGGAGACTTTTGACAGAATTGGAATTATGGAAAAACGAGAACTTTCAGAATGGAGACAATGAAGAAAATGATATTTCAGCGACATTTTTATATACTTCATGTGATAAAATGTTCTATTCTACAATAAACATTCTTTTGCAAAATTTACGGGAGAATACCAAGTGGCCGCATCTACCTGAAAAGACTACTAGGTGGCCGCGCCATGCAGGGTGCATGGTCGAAGTGGCCGCGCGATATTTCTGGTTTGGTCGTAGTGGCCGCGACTAATTAACTTCCTTTTACCTAGATTTATTTTTCTGTATCCGATGTTTTATTGAGTTATGATATTAGAAAATTATAAAACAGAGAATTCTTTGGATAATATACAGACTTTTATTATCATTAAAACAAGCCAGCAACGTTGAAAGTACTCAATGCATGTGTTTTTAAGTTTTATTGTTACCGACAGACTTGGACACATCCACTGGGGGACACTAGGTTAGGTAGGTTAGGGTAAGTTTTGCTGCTAAAAAGAATATTTAAACAAATGTGCTTGTCACCAAACTGCAATGTAAATAATTTTTTCAATAAAATATTGATAGTTATCGTTGTTATTTTATAAAAATAAAATTCGTTTGGTGTTTCTACTCATCTATAAATTCTATAAAACTTCTGAGACAGCTCCTTCTCTACCTGCTAAGAATGGAAGCAGGTAGAAAATGCACCGCGGCCACTTGAACGCACTGCCAGGCACCGACGGGTGTATTTGAACTGCGCACAGCCGCTGAAAAACACTTATAACTGCGCCCAAAGTTGAGTTTGAGCAGCGCACATTTTAATCCTTCTACCTGGAAGTCTCAAATTGTATTTTCGAGAAATACTAGAAATTAATCTAATTACCTGCTTAATCCTTTTACCTTAGACTCTGGGTTGTACCCTTAGGGAACATTGCAGGTTTTTTTTTTTTTAAATTTTTTGGTTTTGGACTGAATTTTATGAAAGCACTGGGGGACACTTTTCCACTGGGGGACACTAGGTTAGGTAGGTTAGGTTAAGTTTTGCTGCTAAAATAAAAATATAAACTCTAGCTGTTGATGCCTAGCAGTGCGTCCAAAATTTTGTTCATTACAATGAGGGACCTATTATTAGGTGTTGTTCTCGGTGTTGTTATGTTAAAAATGGATCAACACAGTCAGAAAGCATTGTAGTTTAAAATTATTTGATCTTCATACAAAATAAAAGTATAAAATATTTTTACTGACTGCTACCTATATCTAAACATCTTAAATTAAAGGATTATCCTTTTCTTAATGAGGGTAAATGGATTAACTCTCCATAACAAAAGTGTGCGCAGCTCAAACTTATTTGGTATACCTAAAGGGTTGTCTGTGCGCTGCTCCCATATACCCGCACCGACATAGCTAGAAGCCGACACCGCTTGTAACTGTAAAGAGCTGGTAGCCGACAGAGGCGCGGGCCGACAGAAGATGAAATTCAAAACAAGCCGGCAACGTTGCAAGTACTCAACACATGTGTTTTAAATTACTTTAGGGTTCAGCCTTTGAACGCTAGGTGTCGTGCGTATAGATAATAAAATAACGTCGCTTCGCTATAATAAAAGGTAGAGACATTCCTGGGGTAAACATTTTCATTTCATTTGGCGCCAAATTAAAATGAAGCAAATTAGTAATATAATAAAGAAAGGTGAAAATGTCCAATATTTTATAATTTTTAAACATAAATTTAATGGAATGCCGCAAATTTTCACAGACAACGTTCGTTGTCCTAAAAAATAATTGTTACACTGTCATTTTGGTTTACCGGTTTGACTTTTGGACTATAGATCTTTCCCGCCGTTGACCCCAATGTCCCCAATCGCGGTCGTTATACTTGGGAAACGTCAGATATGCGTCAGATTGACACATATCATTGTGCTGCTGGTGGTCATTTAGTTTACCAAGTATACCGACCGCGATTTTGGTCAACAACGGCGGGAAAGACCTATACTACTATTTATAATACCTCTAGTCATTTACACAATAACTACTATTTTTTTCGCATGAGTACCTTCTCGATCGAATTGTGTATTATATTTTTAAAGGTATAAGAATAATAAAAATCCCAAAAACATACCCAAATTTTTAAAGTAGGTACTGTGACAGGCAGTGACACCAAATCGAGAAAGTAAGTTTTCGGAAATGTTTTTTTATTTCCTGGTGAAAGTGAAACTGCCTGTAGGTACCAACCTGTAAATTATTGGCAATAAGACTATTATTTTATATGCTGATTTCAAAAATATGAAATACTTATGGCTGAAGGCCACAATTAATGGACTTTTAAGTTATATTCAATATATAAACATATTTTTTATTTTATTTATTGAATAAGGCTGCAAATTTAGCCAAGATAATTTTTTTAATTACCCAATTTTTTTTCAGTTCAAAAGAAAGGTATTTTTTTTGCAAAACCTGTACATTTTTTTAGTTTTGATACCTACATGAATTTTAATAAGACATTTAGAAACTTAATTTCTTTTCAAAATCTTCTACGATTAAGAATACATAATAATATAACAATTTTATGGTGGGGCGAAATGCATCCTTGGACACTATATCTACAGAAGTTTCTATTTCAATTTATCCTGTTATCCCTTTTTCTCTGTTATTAAATAGTAATAATAATCTGCAAATTTTAAATCAGTATTTTTATTTACTACTTATGAATTAATAAAGCAAAAATACAGGGTGTTTAAACCAAATCTTTTCAGGGCAATTTTTAATGATTCTTTCGTAATGTCATCACAAAAATTCATTAAGAAAAAAGTTCATGTATTTAAGTGTCCTATTTCGCCCATTTATAGAATTACAGTCTCAACCCCAAGAGCACTTGAGTAAGTAGAATTTTTTTCGGTTCAGGTATTTTCGAAACAAATACATAATTTAAAAAAATTATAGGACCTTTTCTGATTATCTAAATACCTACCAGAAATAAATATTTCTTATTTATTTGTAAAATTTGAAAACAAATTTATGGTGGAGATTCATGGGAGGTTGCAAACTTTTTTTATAGATGAGGTCAGAAACTACACCCTTTTATTTTGCGTACATGTTTAGTGCACATCGTGTTTATTTCTCTTGTGTAATTTTGCGCAAAGGTGAGGAAATGCTAACTTTTTTGGGGAAGAATATTGACATTTATTTGGCTTTTATAAAAAAGCTTAAGGCAAAATTCCTTTTTGTAAAATAAATATTAAAATTAAAATTTTAGTATGCCAGTTGGTCAATCACAATAATCATTTTGTTGGCTTTAAATTTATTTTAACTGAATAAAAATGAACTTAGATTGATTTAACATAAGGCCACTTTGCACTAGGATTTTTATCTGTTATTTCTCGTTTAGAGACACTATGACTTTTACGTGTCTTGCACCAATTTATTATTATTTACTTTACTTATTAAAAAGATATTTTTTATAAAGCAAATTTAAATAGGGCTATTTAATAATCTTACCAATTATGTACTCTGTTTACATAAATTAAGTACTTTAATGTTACATTTTAAATACACAAATTATGTTTTTAAATAATTAATGTATGTCATATTAATATATTGAGTATGTATTATTTTTAAGTAAAAGTGATTATTTTAATTTTATGTACCAAATACCTTAATGATTGTACGTAGTCTCTACATAATTTATAAAAGTCATATTTATATATTAAATATGTATTTTGTTTACATAAATTGATTACTTTGCTGTTATGTATCAAATACCTAAATCAGATTACATAATCTCTACATAATTAATTAAAGTCCTATTTATGTACTAAGTATGTATTTCGTTTACATAAAATTTGTTACTTTAATGTTACGTATCATATACGTAAATCAAGCAACATAACCTCTATGTATCATGTATTTAGTCTATGATAATACATACTCGGTACATTAACCCTTTGAGGAGTATAGGCCACTTAAGTGGCTGAAACTAAAAATGGCCTTGAGTAGTATAGGCCACTTTAGTGGCTGGGATACATTACTGTATTATTTTATTTTTTTCTTTTTTGTCAGTCACTTTAGGATGATTCTAAAAATTGTATTGCATTTCTAAAGAATGCTGTTACCTTAAAATGTTATTCTCTGTTTAAAATTCGCACTGAATAATTTTTTTGTGGGGGTTCAAAAATATGTCAAAATTATTGAATTAAAATATTATTTTTTTTTGAAAGTTTATCAATTCTACTGCGGATAAAAGCAAAAACTGGTAACAAAACAAAAATTTAAAGTTTTTTTTCTTTTTTAGATCAATAATGCAATTTTTTAAATTTTAATTTTCTTACTCATTTTCTTCAATCTCGATCGATTTTTGTCAAACTTGATTTAACCTATAAATGTTTTATCTGTCGTCTTATTGTCACCGAGGGATGTTACTTTTGAACTACTTAAGGGTTGGTCCAAATGATCAGCATTGTAAACGCACAAGAGAAGTTTTCCGGGCAGCCCAATTTTTATGGAAAAATGTATTATTTGATATCTAAAAACATAATTACCATGTGCGCACTAATCTGAATATAAGCATTATGTACTAGAGCCCCCTTTAATTCGTAATACTAGACTGTGGAGAATCTACACCAAATTGACACAAAATAGGTTTCTAAAAAGATTTTCGTAAACATTTTTTTCCAAAAAAATGCCATTACCCCCTAAATGACCCCAAAATAAGTAATATTTAATCCGTTGAAATTTGAAAATAGATTCATAAAATGGTACTTTTTCTCTAAAAAAGTTTTTTCACCCTCCAAGAAAGATGCCCTTAAAAGGGCAAAAAACACACGCTTTTAAACATCATTTTATTTAATAAAAATTAGTTTGATTAATTTATGTAATAATTTGCATTATGGAAAACTCCTAAAGTCTATAGTGGCGTGTGCCGCGTTTGTTGGCTAGGGTTGCTAAACAACGTATCTATACTTCTACGAAGTTGTCTAGTACGCTATTGTTGGCATCCCGTCAGCGCCTGCTGGCGGCTCGTAGAATATGTCCTTTTTTTATATCGGAATATGACAATGAAGTAGTTTTTTAAAGGGTAACTATTTTATGTTATGCAGAATTCAAGTAATTTCTTGAATAATTACAATTTCTATTGGCGGCATTTACTACAATCCCAATACCAATCATTTTACTTTAAATTCTCACATCAGACGCACGCCGCCAAATACTGCTTTTGCCGAGGCTTTTGCTCTTGCCCACAAATTCAAATATTTTCGGGTTAGAGAATTTTGTATTTTGCTTGCGATGCTGTCGATTTTTGTAATTATTTTTGCTACAGTGTTATTAGATTCATCACATGAATTGAATAATATTGGAATGGGTGCTTCTTAGCTACTTATTGAACGAAGAATTGCACGATAATGTATGATTTCTTTCATCTTTAATGCTTCTGCATAAGTTTGGGTTGGAAACCTCCTTCATGGTTTTATCGTTAAAAATACCATATTTTTAACTGATACCTCACGCACAGTAGCACATTTTACTTTTAAAATTTGTTACTTTTATAACCGGCTATCAATAAAGGCTTTGAATTTATTCCACATTTTAATTTTTTGTGACAGATCTGTTTAAAAGTTTCAGTTTTGACAAACGTTTTTTATTTTTTGTTCGAAAATACTACAAAAAATTAGAAATTTACTGAACGAACCTTGAATAGGCAACCGGTAAAACATGTGTGTAATTTTATTTTTTCAGTTAACATCTCACAAAATCAAATTGTATTTCAACAGCAACAGTAATATCATTTAAATTTGCAATAATTCTTTAAAAATGTACTCAAAACATGCTAAAATAACTCATTTAAAGTTATTATTTTTATTTTTTTGAAATTGACTTTTTGCAAAACGTCAATGGAAATGTACCAGAACGGCGAGAAAAAAATAACATTTTAAATTTTAGCCTATTTCAGTAGATTCTCGCCGATTCTTTTATAAATAAAGCACATAAACTCCTAGTTTGCTTCGACGTTCCACCTGACGCCATTCCACGACATTTCATTCATTTCTAGTAGATTCTTATATTTAGTCTGTAGACTCTACGCCACTGGTGTACTTCACAGCTGTTTAATGACTGAAGTAATTTTAAAGGTTAAGTCAATTTTGACATTGTTTCAAAGAGGTCATAGTTAATCTGGAGAAACATTTTTCAAAATATATAAGCATTTTTACCGATTGTCTCTGGCAATTTCAATGTTAATGCGCAGGAATTACAGTTAATATGACTTAAATTTAAAAAAATACGAACATTCGAATTCATTATTGAAAGTTTTCCACTTTTTACATGGGCTCTCTTGAGCACTAGAGTGAGTTGATATAATAGAGTGAAGCCACTTCTGACAGACGTCAAATCTCCATATGGTAATTTTGTTGTTGTAAGGTTGACAACCCTGTACATTTTTTCAGTGACTTTAAAATCTTTCAAATTTTGAAAGAAATGTCGCACATATGCGTACTATTTTTTTTAATTTTAAATTTATTTAATTTAAATTTTGAAAGAAACTCATTAAAAAAAAACAATTTAGAACCTAAGAAGCTTAATTTAAAATTAGTATAACTTACGTGATATGATAAACGTTGATAAAAATTTACAACTTTATTGAAAAGGACTATTATCATTCATAAAACTTTAGTTTTGGACCTTTTTAAAAATGGTTTCCTTTAAACAAATGGACTGAATATTCTCAAAAAAGGTGCGCCGAGGGTTATTGAATACCCACATTATTTTCATTAGACTCTTTCTACCATTTTTGTCCTTCCAAATTTTGTTGAGACGTTTTCTTCCACAAGACAATTTTCGTGCTATAACCTCTTGCAAAAGATCCAATAATCTCCATCGCAAATGCCTCCAAAATTATTTGTTACGTTTAATTGAGAGCGTTTTAATTCTTCTTAAAATGTTACTGTATTTTGTATTTGTAAGTTATTTTTAAATTTGACGTTTTACAATTTTTAAAAACTTTTTGTTTAGAAACGTCAAAATTTAAAATAAACAAATTACCGTAACATTTTAGAAAAAATTAATAGGCTTTCGATTAAAAGTATTAAATAATTTTGGAGGCATTTGTGATGAAGATTATTAAATGTTTGCAAGAGGTCATCTCACGAAAATTGTCTTGTGGAAGAAAAAGTCTCAACAAACTGAACAAACTTTGGAAGGACAAAAATGGTAGAAACAGTCTAATGAAAATAATGTGGTTATTGAATAACCGTCGGTGCATCTTTTTTAAGAATATTCAGTCCAGAATATTATAAATGACACTAGTTTCAGGTTTTTCTACCTCAGATTATTTTACTTTTGGGGCTATTCTGGAGGATTACTTAGTTATCTTCGATTAAAACTAATAATTTTCTGTTGGTCGAAGAAACAAAATCTTTTTAATCCATATTGGTATTATAAAAAAATAATGTTGTATTTTTATTAAAATAAACATTAAAAAGTAAACCTAAAAAAATGCTATCGTGGTATATTTTTTTCAATATTAATATATAAAGCTTCCTTATAATATTCTAGCATAATTTGTTTTAAAATAGCCTAAACAAGATTTAAAAAAGAAAATATGTTTTTGTCAAGTACGCCAATGAATTATTTTGATGTGTTACATAACCTATATTGAAAAATTTGGCAGATTTTACACCAAGTTACCAGATTTTTCAAGGAAGATTTTCGGACCAGCTATCGAGAGCTCCAAAATGCAATATAGAAAGAGACTTCCGCTATTTCCCTCCTTTGAGCGTCCAAACTCTTTTAAAATCCACTATCACTATTGAGCACCTAATTCTACGAGTGTAAGCCCTCAATAACCAATAATACACGGTTTGTATATTCTAGAAGATACATTTTAAATATTTTTTGAAGTTTTTAGTTCGTTATCCCTTTCCAGTACTTTGCAAAAAAAAATTAAAAATTATCAAAAAAATAGACATTTTGAAAAATAATTTACTTTTAGGTGACAGTTTTTATTATTTTATTTACCACGCAAAGGGTTAATATGACTTTAATAGGTTACGTAGAGATTATGTAATATAATGAAGGTATTTGATACGTAACAGCAAAGTTATCAATTTATGTAAAAAAAATACATATTTAATATATAAATATGACTTTCATAAATTATGTAGAGACTACGTAAAATGATTAGGGTATTTGGCACATAACATTAAAATAACCCATTTTACGTTTTACGACTTTAATAAGTTACGTAGAGGTTATGTAATATAATGAAGGTATTTGATACATAACAGCAAAGTAATCAATTTATGTAAACAAAATACATATTTAATATATAAATATGACTTTTATAAATTATGTAGAGACTGCGTAAAATCAATAAGGTATTTGGTACATAAAATTAAAATAATCAATTTTACTTAAAAATAATACGTACTCAATATATTAATATGACATACATTAATTATTTAAAAACATAATTTGTGTATTTAAAATGTAACATTAAAATACTTAATTTATGTAAACAGAGTACATAATTGGTAAGATTATTAAATAGCCCTATTTAAATTTGCTTTATTAAAAATATCTTTTTAATAAGTAAAGTAAATAATAATCTAAGTTCATTTTTATTCAGTTAAAATAAATTTAAAGCCAACAAAATGATTATTGTGATTGACCAACTGGCATACTAAAATTTTAATTTTAATATTTATTTTACAAAAAGGAATTTTGTCTTAAGCTTTTTTATAAAAGCCAAATAATTTGTCAATATTCTTCCCCAAAAAAGTTACCATTTCCTCACCTTTGCGCAAAATTACAAAAGAGAAATAAACACGATGTGCACTAAACATGTACGCAAAATAAAAGGGTGTAGTTTCTGACCTCATTTATAAAAAAAGTTTGCAACCTCCCAAGAATCTCCACCATAAATTTGTTTTCAAATTTTACAAATAAATAAGAAATATTTATTTCTGGTAGGTATTTAGATAATTAGAAAGGGTCCTATAATTTTTTTAAATTATGTATTTGTTTCGAAAATACCTGAACCGAAAAAAATGATACTTACTCAAGTGCTTTTGGGGATGAGACTGTAATTCTTTAAATGGGCGAAATAGGACACTTAAATACATGAACTTTTTTCTTAATGAATTTTTGTGATGACATTACGAAAGAATCATTAAAAATTGGGTGTTTAAACCAAATCTTTTAAGAAAGATTTGGTTTAAACACCCTGTATTTTTGCTTCATTAATTCATAAGTAGTAAATAAAAATACTGATTTAAAATTTGCGGATTATTATTACTATTAAATAACAGAGAAAAAGGGATAACAGGATAAATTGAAATAGAAACTTCTGTAGATAGTGTCCAAGGATGCATTTCGCCCCACCATAAAATTGTTATACAGTGTGTTCAATTAGGATTAGACACCCCCTATAACTTTCCTAATACAGTAAATATATTTTTAAGCAAAAACAGGTCAATTTAGTTACGGAGGGGGACATCTAAAAAATATAAAAAAAAAAAAAATTCTGTATCCCTCTGTCACCCACGAACCCCAACCTGCAATTTTTAAATTACAACCCCTATCTTGCGATACCTCATTTAAAAGAGAAAAAAATAAGCTTTACGATGGCATTAAAAAAATTAAAATCGGTTGACCCCTTTTTGAAATAATAAGAGGGCCGTTTTCTGGCGATAACTTTTGATCGGTTTGTGATATTTACTTCTAAATTATTTTAAATAATTCTGTAAATAAACACAAATTTTCTGCAGCAAAAAAAAAAATTTTTAACTTTTACACAAGGATTTAAACAAATGTTCTATTTTTTTCTATTAGCAAGGCGATTATGTGTCACTCTACTTTGAAGGTATTTTTATTTCCTACACAAAAGTTACAAAAAATTTTTAAAAAATTGGTTAGTTTTTTTTGTCAGAATTTATTATAAAAAGTAAAACCCAAGGGCCTTTTTCAAAAATGATTTACCTTACTGCAAGTTTGAAACGGGCACAATTATTGATTTAAGAAAAATAAAGCCAATAAGTTGAGCTATTTCTGCAAAATGCCTTTCTGTTTTCTTTTTATACAACAAATTCTTAAAAAACAAACCAACGAATTTGTTTTAAATTTTTTATAACCTTTGAGTAGGAAATAAAAATACCTTTAAAATGAGGTGTCACATGACCCATCTTTCCATTCAAAAACACAAAAAAAAAATTTGCCCCTTGTGCAAAAGTAAAAAAAAATAATTTTGTGTTGTCAAAAATTAGTGTTTTTTTTAAACAATTATTTAAAAAATTTTAGAAGTTAATATCACAAACCGATCAAAAGTTATCGCCAGAAAACGGCCCTCTTATTATTTTAAAAAGGGGTCAACTGATTTTAATTTTTCTGATGCCATCGTAAAGCTTATTTTTTTCTCTTTCAAATGAGGTATCGCAAGATAGTGGTTGTAATTTAAAAATTGCAGGTTGGAGTTGGTGGGTGACAGAGGGATACAGAAAATGTCCCCCTCCGTAACTAAATTGACCTGTTTTTGCTTAAAAATATATTTGCTGTATTAGGAAAGTTATAGGGGGTGTCTAATCCTCAATTGAACACACTGTATGTATTCTTAATCGTAGAAGATTTGAAAAGAAATTAAGTTTCTAAATGTCTTATTAAAATTCATGTAGGTATCAAAACTAAAAAAATATACAGGTTTTGCAAAAAAATACCTTTCTTTTGAACTGAAAAAAAATTGGGTAATTAAAAAAATTATCTTGGCTAAATTTGCAGCCTTATTCAATAAATAAAATAAAAAATTTGTTTATATATTGAATATAACTCAAAAGTCCATTCATTGTGGTCCTTCAGCCATAAGTATTTTATATTTTTGAAATCAGCATATAAAATAATAGTCTTATTGCCAATAATTTACAGGTTGGTACCAACAGGCAGTTCCACTTTCACCAGGAAATAAAAAAACATTTCCGAAAACTTACTTTCTCGATTTGGTGTCACTGCCTGTCACAGTACCTACTTTAAAAATTTGGGTATGTTTTTGGGATTTTTATTATTCTTATACCTTTAAAAATAGAATACACAATTCGATCGAGAAGGTACTCATGCGAAAAAAATAGTAGTAATTGTGTAAATGACTAGAGGTATTATAAATAGTAGTATAGGTCTTTCCCGCCGTTGTTGACCAAAATCGCGGTCGGTATACTTGGTAAACTAAATGACCACCAGCAGCACAATGATATGTGTCAATCTGACGCATATCTGACGTTTCCCAAGTATAACGACCGCGATTGGGGACATTGGGGTCAACGGCGGGAAAGATCTATAGTCCAAAAGTCAAACCGGTAAACCAAAATGACAGTGTAACAATTATTTTTTAGGACAACGAACTTTGGCTGTGAAAATTTGCGGCATTCCATTAAATTTATGTTTAAAAATTATAAAATATTGGACATTTTCACCTTTCTTTATTATATTACTAATTTGCTTCATTTTAATTTGGCGCCAAATGAAATGAAAATGTTTACCCCAGGAATGTCTCTACCTTTTATTATAGCGAAGCGACGTTATTTTATTATCTATACGCACGACACCTAGCGTTCAAAGGCTGAACCCTAAAGTAATTTAAAACACATGTGTTGAGTACTTGCAACGTTGCCGGCTTGTTTTGAATTTCATCTTCTGTCGGCCCGCGCCTCTGTCGGCTACCAGCTCTTTACAGTTACAAGCGGTGTCGGCTTCTACCTATGTCGGTGTGGGAAGCTGTTCCCGCCACTTCCACCATGACCCATGCAGTAGAGTGCGGCCACCTCCACCAAATCACCCCTCATTAAATTTTATAACGCGGCCACCTCGTATATGCCCAAATTTACTTACCTTACCGGTAACGATTGCCTCAGCCGAACGATCTTTCTCAGCTTTAAAAAGATTAAAAAGTTGGTGCAGGATGAATGGGGCAGGATCGGTTAACCGGTTTAGCTATCGTATATATGCATTGAGATATTTCTATTAATATCGACAATGTAATAAACACATTTGCAAATTCTAAAAAAAGAAATGTTGATGTTGTTTTATAAAATTTAATTTTTGTTCTTTAATCCATAAAAAATGTTTTCTTAAAAATTGTTTGATTTTGTTTTATAAAATTTAATTTTTTGTGTTTACTTAGTTCATAATTTTTTTAAAGATGTAGTTCATAAAAAATGTTTTCTTAAAAATTGTTTAATTTTGTTTTTACTACAGTCAATCTGTCCTAAATAAGGGGGGTACACCGACAAAATTTCTGGTAGGGCCGCCTTTTTTATATGATGTAACTGGATGTCCAAAGAGTAAAACCCCAAATTGGCGTATATCTACCTATTGCAGAAACGGAGTTATGGCCTCCAAAAGGGCCCCCTTTAATTCATCACGGTGGAACTGCACCAAATTTTGCAAATAAGATAAGATATATTAGATAAGATATATTAAGATAAGATATATAAGATAAGATATATTTATTTCATCAAATAATTACATGAAGTGTCAAAATTAGGTAAGTATAAGGTATTTAAAAATTTAAAATATTTTACATTAATATAGGTACATGGTACATCACATTACAAACATAGATTATTTCAGGTACGTATATAATTTTTTAAAGCTTATTTAGTATTATTGGTTGGTTTTCTTTCAGGTACTTGTATGGCTGAAGAGAGGAATTCATCAAGGCTGTAAATGGGATCTAACAGCAGGATTTTTTTTACAACGTTTGTAAATTGTTTGAACGGTCTGGATTTAATTTCTTCAGGTAGGTGGTTATAGAATTTTAGGCCCCAGTAGTTTACTCCCTGTTGAGTTTGTTTAAGCGTGTGACGAGCAGCAAGCAGGTTATTTCGAAATCTTGTGTCTATGTTGTGATTACATCCGTTTGTTTTAAATTGGGCCAAATTTTTGTGGATATATTTCAGACATTCTAATACAAATAGTGCTGGTAGAGTCAGGATATTTTCATTTTTAAACAAAGGTCGACAACTATCCACATTTTTCTTTCCACACAAAGTTCGAATCGCCTTTTTCTGAAGTATGAACAAATCTTTAGCTGCAGACGATGACCCCCAGATCATAATGCCGTAATTGAGGTGGCTTTGGCAATTTGCAAAGTAGGTTGTTTTAGCTATTTCATGCGTGCTTATTTTTTTCATTCTTCTTATGCTATATATGGATTTTGAAACTTTGCGGGAAATGAAATCTACGTGTTCTTTCCAATTTAATTTTGGATCGAAAACAACTCCTAAAAATTTTAGTGTCGTTTCTTCTTGTGTGAATTTGAAGGAAAGGTGCTGATTTTTGTTTGAGTTGATTTTAAGTTTGTTGTTTGTAAACCATTCCTCGCACTTTTCATATACAAGTTCCTTTTCCTCCACTAACTCTTCCCTTGTCTTTGCTTTAAGAATAAACGTTGTATCATCTGCATATAACGATGTTTCCGTTAGGTTACTATCGATATTTAGGTCATTTATGAAGATGATAAAAAGTATAGGACCTAAAATGGATCCCTGAGGCACTCCAAACTCTACATGAGTTTTTGTTGATAACTTTCCATCCAGGAAAACTTGTTGTGTTCTGTTATCTAAATATGACTTCAGCATTTCGAGGCCCGGTCCGCGGATTCCGTAATGTTCGCATTTTTCGATTAGTAGTTTCGGGCATATGGAGTCAAATGCTTTTGTCAGATCGCAGGACATTAGTTCCACCCAGTTTTTATTATCAATACCGTCGATGATTCCGTTCAAAATTCTTACGAGTGAGGTGTTAGTTGATCTGTTGGTTCGGTATCCATGTTGGTTATCATTAAACATTTTGTAGGTTTCGAAATAATCAATAATCCTAGTTTTCATGGCAGCTTCGAAGATTTTGGATACGGCTGGGAGTATCGATATGGGCCTGTAGTTGTTGGGGTCTTTGGAGTCGCCCTTTTTTAAAACAGGAATTACTTTTGCAATTTTTAGAAGATTAGGGAAGACACCTTCTAGAATACATTTATTGACTATAGCCGTTAATGGGGAAATTATTTCTGGAGCAATTTGCTTTATTATTGATGTTGTCATTTCGTATATATCCTTAGTCTCTTTAGTTTTCATTAATCTAATGATTTTCTGTATTTCTTCTTCTGTAACGGGTTTCCAAAAACATGATCTTGAACTTGTTACGTTATATTTTTGCATTTATTTCATTTTAAATATTGGGCATAATTTTATTCCGATTTGTTTACCTAAATGTAAGGTATTTGCGTTGCTGTTGTTCTAGAAGATACCTATAGGCTACAGAGGTGATTTCTAAGATAAGCCGCTCGCGAGTTTTCCCGCGACCCTCTCTAGATACCTATCGTTGGTCAGTTGATCTCAGTAAGCGTTAGTGCTATGACAATTTGCCTTGTTAATAATTTGTATTGATTTGTGTGCAATTAATAATTATTTCCTTTGTGGGATTTGGTGGCAAATAAGTCATAATTTTAATAATATATATTTGATATTATTTTACGGCTTGTCCGGATTTATAAACGCTTATTTTTCAAGTGAATCTACGTAACACATAAAGGATTTCAATTTATCCATTTCAACATTTCTTCTTCATTGAGAAGTATTTACGCGTGAGAAATACGCTAAATTTTGTGTTGCAGTCGTGCCAAGGTTCAGATTGAAACTTGGTACTTGATGTTGGTTGGAGTATTTTACATCCTGTTTGGCCTAGTGGACATCATATCGCGAGATAAGGAGGTATTTCTTTCGGGTTTTGTTTTTGGATTTTACTTATCGGTTTTTTTCTTCATATTTCTTGTTTCTGCTTTTTATTGTTGGAGCTACAGTTTTGGTACGTTACCTTTCTGCGTCCTTTTATCGCTCGGGATTTCGTTCGGTTGATGCGCGCCTTTTTAACGTTAGGTATTATAAACAATTTAATTTTGAATAAAACTTGTGATTTATTTTGTAGCGATAATTGTTTAGTGTGTGTACTTTTATTAATTTTATTTGTAGAAATTAATAGGGTGCATTTATTAAACAATTTGAGCAGGTTAGAAAAGAGATCTCTTAGTAAGTTTTTTCTCTTTGTAGTGTTTAAAATTTATGCCTGATATTTTAATTATAACTAAATTCCTATATTCATTATTTAAATTCAATTTTAGTAATTTTTTACAATCAATTAAAAATTACTTGGCGTCCAACAAATTTGTTCATATTTTAACCATTTTAAAAATTACTAACATACCTACAGAATAACAAGAAAAACAAATAAACGAAACCATACCCACACCCTCATTGCTGAGCTAGCGGAGGTTTGTAAACAAAAATTTCGTTACAAATAAAGTGGCGCCCAACGTGGGGCCCCGAAAATCTTGGTTATTCTTGTAGGTATTTAGTACATTGTTTTTTGCTTTAATTTAGTAAACATTTTTTATTATTAACCCGAAATTATACCATACATTATGTCTTCCCTTAAAATCGATATTAATAGGCTGCTACAGGATGAAATTCAGTACGAGTTAAAGGTACGTGGAGTTTCTGCTGAAGGTACCGTCGATGTAATGCGTTCTACTTTGCGCAGTGTTATGAAATTAGAGAAAGGTGGTGACTTTTTAAATACATCAACACTTTTGAACCCGATTGCTGAACTTGAGACGTGTCAACAGAAATTAACTGCTGTGGTCACTCTTGTCGAAACTTTTCCAGGTTCTAAATCTCAGGAAAAGAAAATTGATACATGTTTTGCACACTTGTTTGGTCGTTTAAATCGAATTACAAGCGAGGATACTGCATTGGTTGAAAAACGTGCTACGTTGTTGAGTGGGTTGTTTCGATGCATTGCCGAGTTTGATGCTAAGCGAGACATTTTGGATAAAAAGTCTAGCGAGGATGTGCCTGTTGATCCTTCCTTTACTCCAAATATAGGTAGTACTCCAAATAAAAATACATCTGTTGTTCCCCCGACTACTTCTGCTGCTGTTGTTCCACCTCCTAATTTAGCTCCAGTGAATAATACCATCCAAGGTACTGGTAATTTTTCAGTTAAACCGATTCCTGTTTATAAATGGGGTTTGAAATTTTCTGGTAAGGCTGATTCTGGATTAAGTATAAACGCTTTTCTTGAACGTGTAGAGGAGTTACGTAAAGCAAGGAACGTGAGTAGAGAGGAACTTTTTGCCTCAGCTTTTGATCTTTTTGAGTCTGATGCGCTTTTGTGGTACCGTACTATCGTTAAGTATGTTCATGATTGGGATAGTCTAGTTAAATTGATGAAAGAAGAATTTACCCCACCGAATGCCGCAGACCTGCTGTGGAAGCAAATTTTGTCAAGAACGCAAGGACAATTTGAGTCGATAGGCATTTATGTTGCTAATATGTGTAGTCTTTTTGATCGGATGCCGACAGAGGTAGCAGAATCGCTACGGTTAAAAGTTTTGCGTAGTAATATTCTTCCTTTTTATCAGGAGCGACTTACGTTGGTAGATATTAATTCTCCTTTCGAGTTGATCGAGTATTGCAGGAAACTAGAAAGTACTAAGATTTCGGTTCAAAACTTCAGACCTCCAGAAGATAGTGAACTCACTCTGGAATGTGATTTGTCATATGTTGCACCCAAATACGAACAACGTGCAAGCGGTTCTACTCCCAGGGTTCGTGCAATGGATATTCAGGACATTGTTTGTCACCGTTGCCAGAAAAAAGGACATATTGCTCGTTATTGTAGGGAATCAACACAGTTAAAGTGTTTTAAATGTCAAACTCCTAATTACACAGTAAGAAATTGCCCTAACTGCAATAAAAATTCTTCAAGTTCGGGAAACGATCAAACGAGACAGTCGTAGGCCAGCAACTGTCTCTTGGAAAATCTTCGGCTGATGTTGTTAGTAGTGATGCTGTTGTTCTTAATTATATTTTGTCGCAAGCAGAAAATAAACAAAGTGTTTATCTTAAAGTCTCTATTCTTGGTGTAGATATTTTTGGTCTTGTAGATACTGGTTGTAATGTGGTATGTATAAATGCCAAAGGTTTGGACATGGTAAAAGCTTTAGGTGTGACCTTGAACTCTAATCGTAAGGTAAAATGTGTTGTTGCCGATGGATTTGGTTCAGAATGTATTGGAACTGTTACACTTCCTCTTAAGGTTAAGGATAAAATTTTTATTATTGATGCTTTTGTGTGTCCAAACTTGGGACATTGTTTATATTTGGGTCTTAAATTTTGGAAGGAGTCAGGAATTGTGTTTGACATTCGTAATAACGAATGGTCCTTTTCTATGGATGACTTAGGAGTTTGCCGTGTTAATTCTGTTTCTTGTAAAAGTGATTTGACAGAGATTCAACGTGAACAGTTAGACGATATAGTTTCTGATTATTTTAGTAATATTCAAGAAGGTGAATTGGGCTGTACTAGCGTGATTAAGCATAAGATTACTGTTAAGGATGGTACCGAGCCGATTAAGCAGAGATATTACCCCGTTTCTCCATTTAAACAGAAACTAATCGATGAAGAGCTGGATAAAATGATTAAAGCAGGTGTTGTAGAGAAATCGAATAGTGCTTGGTCTTCACCGGTTCTGCTTGTTCCTAAGAAAGATGGTAGTCAACGATTTTGTATAGATTATCGTAAACTGAATGCTGTGACAGTTAAAGACGCATACCCGCTTCCGTATATTTCATCAATTCTTGCAAAATTAGGTGCTTCTAAGTTTATGTCGTCGTTGGATATCCAAAGTGCTTATTGGCAGGTTGAGTTGGAGGAGAGTAGTAAAGAACTAACTTCTTTCACTGTTCCTGGAAGAGGGCTATACCAGTTCACTCGTCTTCCTTTCGGATTACATAATGCTCCCGCTACCTTTCAAAGGCTGGTCGAAACGTTATTAGGTGCACAGTTAGAGCCGTTTGTGTTTGCATATCTTGACGATATTATTGTTGTTGCGCCGACCTTTGAAAAGCATTGTGAAATTCTTCGTGAAGTACTCGACAGGTTGAAAAATGCAGGATTGGTACTCAATAAAAAGAAGTGTTCCTTTTGTATGCCAGAGTTAAAATATTTGGGTTATGTTATCAATACTAGGGGTATCCAAGTTGACTCTGAAAAGGTTGAAGCCATTTTAAAAATTCCGTCTCCAGTCAATGTCTCAGAGGTTCGCAGAATCATTGGTATGACTTCGTGGTACCGACGTTTTGTACCGTCCTATTCTGATTTGATAGCGCCGATGACCAAACTTTTGCGTAAAAATTGTAAATTTTTGTGGGATGAGTCGTGTAACGATAGCTTTAATAAGTTAAAGCAAGCTCTTGTTACAGCTCCAATTTTGACAAGTCCAAATTTTAATTATCCGTTCGTCCTCCAAACTGATGCTTCAAATTATGGGATCGGAGCCGTTTTGTCGCAAATGATTGAAGGTGAGGAACATGTCATTTGTTATTTGTCTCGTTCTTTGAATAAGGCGGAAAAGAATTATTCTGCAACGGAACGCGAATTGTTGGCTGTTTTATGGAGCATAGAAAAACTCCGTTGTTATTTAGAGGGTGCTCCAAGGTTTTCCGTTATTACTGACCATCACAGTTTAACTTGGTTGGATAATTTGAAAGACCCCCAAGGTCGTTTAGGTCGTTGGGCGTTACGTCTGCAGCAATATGACTATGAAGTGATACACAGAAAAGGAAAAGAACATTTGGTTCCTGATGCGTTGTCCCGTGCTGTTCCTGAAGTTAACGCTATTAGTTTTTCGGTACCGGAAGTGAAAGATAAATGGTACATTTCTATGTTGGATAGGGTCTCTAAAAATCCTTTGAAATTTGGGAAATGGCGTATAGGTGATGACGAAAAGTTATACAAACATGTTAAGTTAGATTTTCCAGAATTGCGTGGCGTAAATGATTTTTGGCGGTTGGTAGTTCCAAAGGAAAATAGGCGAAATATTCTTCAAGATTGTCATGACGCAGTTACTTCTGGACACCTTGGAATATTTAAAACTTTTGATCGCATTTCCAGGCAGTATTATTGGCCTTCAATGAGGAGTGATGTTACCAAATATGTAAAACGTTGTGACGTATGCGTACGAATTAAACCAGAGCAAAAGCAACCTGCTGGTATTATGACCCCTCGTTTTGTTCCATCCAAGCCTTGGCAAAATATTAGTATGGATCTTGTTGGCCCTTTGCCCAAAAGTTTACGTGGTAATATGCATATCTTTGTAGTTACTGATAATTTCTCCAAGTTTTCGATGTTTTTCCCTTTGCGACGTGCATTGGCAAAACATATTATTAAGATTTTAGAAGAACAAATTTTCTTGTTATTTGGTGTTCCTGAGAGTCTGCAAGCTGATAATGGACCCCAGTTTATTAGTCGTGAATTTAAGGATCTTTGTAGTAAATATGGTGTTAAGATTTTTTATAATCCGCATTATCATCCACAAGCGAATACGACTGAAAGGGTTAACCGTGTGTTGAAAACCATGTTATCTGCGTATACCAGAGGTAATCATAGGTTGTGGGATGATAATTTATGTGCTCTTGGATGTGCCGTTAGAACTGCGTGTCAAGAAGCTACAAATCGTACTCCATATTTTCTTAACTTCGGTCAAGAGATGTGTCTTCATGGTTCGGATTATAAATTAGGTCCAGATCAAGGTGTTGTGCTTACGTCCGATAAACGTGAACTTAAGGTTGAATCGTTGCAAAATTTGCGTAGTTTTGTACAAAAACGTCTTAAAAAGGTAGCTGCGGTAACTAGAGAACGTTACAACTTGCGTAGGAGAGATGTACAATTTGATCCTGGTGATAAAGTTTGGAAGAAACAGTTTGTGTTATCTAAAGGTGGCGAGTATATTTCTGCTAAGTTAGCTGACAAGTTTGATGGTCCATTTAGAATCAAGAAAAGAGTTGGGTATAATATATATGAATTAGAGGATGATCGAGGAAAGTCAAAAGGAAATTGGCATGTGAAAGATTTGAAACCACATGTTGTTGTTGATTAGTATGTTGATATATTTTTTTTTCTTCTGAGAAAATTACAGGTAATTTTCTTTAAGAAGGGGGGTGGTTTGTTACGTTATATTTTTGCATTTATTTCATTTTAAATATTGGGCATAATTTTATTCCGATTTGTTTACCTAAATGTAAGGTATTTGCGTTGCTGTTGTTCTAGAAGATACCTATAGGCTACAGAGGTGATTTCTAAGATAAGCCGCTCGCGAGTTTTCCCGCGACCCTCTCTAGATACCTATCGTTGGTCAGTTGATCTCAGTAAGCGTTAGTGCTATGACAATTTGCCTTGTTAATAATTTGTATTGATTTGTGTGCAATTAATAATTATTTCCTTTGTGGGATTTGGTGGCAAATAAGTCATAATTTTAATAATATATATTTGATATTATTTTACGGCTTGTCCGGATTTATAAACGCTTATTTTTCAAGTGAATCTACGTAACACATAAAGGATTTCAATTTATCCATTTCAACATTTCTTCTTCATTGAGAAGTATTTACGCGTGAGAAATACGCTAAATTTTGTGTTGCAGTCGTGCCAAGGTTCAGATTGAAACTTGGTACTTGATGTTGGTTGGAGTATTTTACATCCTGTTTGGCCTAGTGGACATCATATCGCGAGATAAGGAGGTATTTCTTTCGGGTTTTGTTTTTGGATTTTACTTATCGGTTTTTTTCTTCATATTTCTTGTTTCTGCTTTTTATTGTTGGAGCTACAGTTTTGGTACGTTACCTTTCTGCGTCCTTTTATCGCTCGGGATTTCGTTCGGTTGATGCGCGCCTTTTTAACGTTAGGTATTATAAACAATTTAATTTTGAATAAAACTTGTGATTTATTTTGTAGCGATAATTGTTTAGTGTGTGTACTTTTATTAATTTTATTTGTAGAAATTAATAGGGTGCATTTATTAAACAATTTGAGCAGGTTAGAAAAGAGATCTCTTAGTAAGTTTTTTCTCTTTGTAGTGTTTAAAATTTATGCCTGATATTTTAATTATAACTAAATTCCTATATTCATTATTTAAATTCAATTTTAGTAATTTTTTACAATCAATTAAAAATTACTTGGCGTCCAACAAATTTGTTCATATTTTAACCATTTTAAAAATTACTAACATACCTACAGAATAACAAGAAAAACAAATAAACGAAACCATACCCACACCCTCATTGCTGAGCTAGCGGAGGTTTGTAAACAAAAATTTCGTTACAAATAAAGTGGCGCCCAACGTGGGGCCCCGAAAATCTTGGTTATTCTTGTAGGTATTTAGTACATTGTTTTTTGCTTTAATTTAGTAAACATTTTTTATTATTAACCCGAAATTATACCATACATTATGTCTTCCCTTAAAATCGATATTAATAGGCTGCTACAGGATGAAATTCAGTACGAGTTAAAGGTACGTGGAGTTTCTGCTGAAGGTACCGTCGATGTAATGCGTTCTACTTTGCGCAGTGTTATGAAATTAGAGAAAGGTGGTGACTTTTTAAATACATCAACACTTTTGAACCCGATTGCTGAACTTGAGACGTGTCAACAGAAATTAACTGCTGTGGTCACTCTTGTCGAAACTTTTCCAGGTTCTAAATCTCAGGAAAAGAAAATTGATACATGTTTTGCACACTTGTTTGGTCGTTTAAATCGAATTACAAGCGAGGATACTGCATTGGTTGAAAAACGTGCTACGTTGTTGAGTGGGTTGTTTCGATGCATTGCCGAGTTTGATGCTAAGCGAGACATTTTGGATAAAAAGTCTAGCGAGGATGTGCCTGTTGATCCTTCCTTTACTCCAAATATAGGTAGTACTCCAAATAAAAATACATCTGTTGTTCCCCCGACTACTTCTGCTGCTGTTGTTCCACCTCCTAATTTAGCTCCAGTGAATAATACCATCCAAGGTACTGGTAATTTTTCAGTTAAACCGATTCCTGTTTATAAATGGGGTTTGAAATTTTCTGGTAAGGCTGATTCTGGATTAAGTATAAACGCTTTTCTTGAACGTGTAGAGGAGTTACGTAAAGCAAGGAACGTGAGTAGAGAGGAACTTTTTGCCTCAGCTTTTGATCTTTTTGAGTCTGATGCGCTTTTGTGGTACCGTACTATCGTTAAGTATGTTCATGATTGGGATAGTCTAGTTAAATTGATGAAAGAAGAATTTACCCCACCGAATGCCGCAGACCTGCTGTGGAAGCAAATTTTGTCAAGAACGCAAGGACAATTTGAGTCGATAGGCATTTATGTTGCTAATATGTGTAGTCTTTTTGATCGGATGCCGACAGAGGTAGCAGAATCGCTACGGTTAAAAGTTTTGCGTAGTAATATTCTTCCTTTTTATCAGGAGCGACTTACGTTGGTAGATATTAATTCTCCTTTCGAGTTGATCGAGTATTGCAGGAAACTAGAAAGTACTAAGATTTCGGTTCAAAACTTCAGACCTCCAGAAGATAGTGAACTCACTCTGGAATGTGATTTGTCATATGTTGCACCCAAATACGAACAACGTGCAAGCGGTTCTACTCCCAGGGTTCGTGCAATGGATATTCAGGACATTGTTTGTCACCGTTGCCAGAAAAAAGGACATATTGCTCGTTATTGTAGGGAATCAACACAGTTAAAGTGTTTTAAATGTCAAACTCCTAATTACACAGTAAGAAATTGCCCTAACTGCAATAAAAATTCTTCAAGTTCGGGAAACGATCAAACGAGACAGTCGTAGGCCAGCAACTGTCTCTTGGAAAATCTTCGGCTGATGTTGTTAGTAGTGATGCTGTTGTTCTTAATTATATTTTGTCGCAAGCAGAAAATAAACAAAGTGTTTATCTTAAAGTCTCTATTCTTGGTGTAGATATTTTTGGTCTTGTAGATACTGGTTGTAATGTGGTATGTATAAATGCCAAAGGTTTGGACATGGTAAAAGCTTTAGGTGTGACCTTGAACTCTAATCGTAAGGTAAAATGTGTTGTTGCCGATGGATTTGGTTCAGAATGTATTGGAACTGTTACACTTCCTCTTAAGGTTAAGGATAAAATTTTTATTATTGATGCTTTTGTGTGTCCAAACTTGGGACATTGTTTATATTTGGGTCTTAAATTTTGGAAGGAGTCAGGAATTGTGTTTGACATTCGTAATAACGAATGGTCCTTTTCTATGGATGACTTAGGAGTTTGCCGTGTTAATTCTGTTTCTTGTAAAAGTGATTTGACAGAGATTCAACGTGAACAGTTAGACGATATAGTTTCTGATTATTTTAGTAATATTCAAGAAGGTGAATTGGGCTGTACTAGCGTGATTAAGCATAAGATTACTGTTAAGGATGGTACCGAGCCGATTAAGCAGAGATATTACCCCGTTTCTCCATTTAAACAGAAACTAATCGATGAAGAGCTGGATAAAATGATTAAAGCAGGTGTTGTAGAGAAATCGAATAGTGCTTGGTCTTCACCGGTTCTGCTTGTTCCTAAGAAAGATGGTAGTCAACGATTTTGTATAGATTATCGTAAACTGAATGCTGTGACAGTTAAAGACGCATACCCGCTTCCGTATATTTCATCAATTCTTGCAAAATTAGGTGCTTCTAAGTTTATGTCGTCGTTGGATATCCAAAGTGCTTATTGGCAGGTTGAGTTGGAGGAGAGTAGTAAAGAACTAACTTCTTTCACTGTTCCTGGAAGAGGGCTATACCAGTTCACTCGTCTTCCTTTCGGATTACATAATGCTCCCGCTACCTTTCAAAGGCTGGTCGAAACGTTATTAGGTGCACAGTTAGAGCCGTTTGTGTTTGCATATCTTGACGATATTATTGTTGTTGCGCCGACCTTTGAAAAGCATTGTGAAATTCTTCGTGAAGTACTCGACAGGTTGAAAAATGCAGGATTGGTACTCAATAAAAAGAAGTGTTCCTTTTGTATGCCAGAGTTAAAATATTTGGGTTATGTTATCAATACTAGGGGTATCCAAGTTGACTCTGAAAAGGTTGAAGCCATTTTAAAAATTCCGTCTCCAGTCAATGTCTCAGAGGTTCGCAGAATCATTGGTATGACTTCGTGGTACCGACGTTTTGTACCGTCCTATTCTGATTTGATAGCGCCGATGACCAAACTTTTGCGTAAAAATTGTAAATTTTTGTGGGATGAGTCGTGTAACGATAGCTTTAATAAGTTAAAGCAAGCTCTTGTTACAGCTCCAATTTTGACAAGTCCAAATTTTAATTATCCGTTCGTCCTCCAAACTGATGCTTCAAATTATGGGATCGGAGCCGTTTTGTCGCAAATGATTGAAGGTGAGGAACATGTCATTTGTTATTTGTCTCGTTCTTTGAATAAGGCGGAAAAGAATTATTCTGCAACGGAACGCGAATTGTTGGCTGTTTTATGGAGCATAGAAAAACTCCGTTGTTATTTAGAGGGTGCTCCAAGGTTTTCCGTTATTACTGACCATCACAGTTTAACTTGGTTGGATAATTTGAAAGACCCCCAAGGTCGTTTAGGTCGTTGGGCGTTACGTCTGCAGCAATATGACTATGAAGTGATACACAGAAAAGGAAAAGAACATTTGGTTCCTGATGCGTTGTCCCGTGCTGTTCCTGAAGTTAACGCTATTAGTTTTTCGGTACCGGAAGTGAAAGATAAATGGTACATTTCTATGTTGGATAGGGTCTCTAAAAATCCTTTGAAATTTGGGAAATGGCGTATAGGTGATGACGAAAAGTTATACAAACATGTTAAGTTAGATTTTCCAGAATTGCGTGGCGTAAATGATTTTTGGCGGTTGGTAGTTCCAAAGGAAAATAGGCGAAATATTCTTCAAGATTGTCATGACGCAGTTACTTCTGGACACCTTGGAATATTTAAAACTTTTGATCGCATTTCCAGGCAGTATTATTGGCCTTCAATGAGGAGTGATGTTACCAAATATGTAAAACGTTGTGACGTATGCGTACGAATTAAACCAGAGCAAAAGCAACCTGCTGGTATTATGACCCCTCGTTTTGTTCCATCCAAGCCTTGGCAAAATATTAGTATGGATCTTGTTGGCCCTTTGCCCAAAAGTTTACGTGGTAATATGCATATCTTTGTAGTTACTGATAATTTCTCCAAGTTTTCGATGTTTTTCCCTTTGCGACGTGCATTGGCAAAACATATTATTAAGATTTTAGAAGAACAAATTTTCTTGTTATTTGGTGTTCCTGAGAGTCTGCAAGCTGATAATGGACCCCAGTTTATTAGTCGTGAATTTAAGGATCTTTGTAGTAAATATGGTGTTAAGATTTTTTATAATCCGCATTATCATCCACAAGCGAATACGACTGAAAGGGTTAACCGTGTGTTGAAAACCATGTTATCTGCGTATACCAGAGGTAATCATAGGTTGTGGGATGATAATTTATGTGCTCTTGGATGTGCCGTTAGAACTGCGTGTCAAGAAGCTACAAATCGTACTCCATATTTTCTTAACTTCGGTCAAGAGATGTGTCTTCATGGTTCGGATTATAAATTAGGTCCAGATCAAGGTGTTGTGCTTACGTCCGATAAACGTGAACTTAAGGTTGAATCGTTGCAAAATTTGCGTAGTTTTGTACAAAAACGTCTTAAAAAGGTAGCTGCGGTAACTAGAGAACGTTACAACTTGCGTAGGAGAGATGTACAATTTGATCCTGGTGATAAAGTTTGGAAGAAACAGTTTGTGTTATCTAAAGGTGGCGAGTATATTTCTGCTAAGTTAGCTGACAAGTTTGATGGTCCATTTAGAATCAAGAAAAGAGTTGGGTATAATATATATGAATTAGAGGATGATCGAGGAAAGTCAAAAGGAAATTGGCATGTGAAAGATTTGAAACCACATGTTGTTGTTGATTAGTATGTTGATATATTTTTTTTTCTTCTGAGAAAATTACAGGTAATTTTCTTTAAGAAGGGGGGTGGTTTGTTACGTTATATTTTTGCATTTATTTCATTTTAAATATTGGGCATAATTTTATTCCGATTTGTTTACCTAAATGTAAGGTATTTGCGTTGCTGTTGTTCTAGAAGATACCTATAGGCTACAGAGGTGATTTCTAAGATAAGCCGCTCGCGAGTTTTCCCGCGACCCTCTCTAGATACCTATCGTTGGTCAGTTGATCTCAGTAAGCGTTAGTGCTATGACAATTTGCCTTGTTAATAATTTGTATTGATTTGTGTGCAATTAATAATTATTTCCTTTGTGGGATTTGGTGGCAAATAAGTCATAATTTTAATAATATATATTTGATATTATTTTACGGCTTGTCCGGATTTATAAACGCTTATTTTTCAAGTGAATCTACGTAACACATAAAGGATTTCAATTTATCCATTTCAACATTTCTTCTTCATTGAGAAGTATTTACGCGTGAGAAATACGCTAAATTTTGTGTTGCAGTCGTGCCAAGGTTCAGATTGAAACTTGGTACTTGATGTTGGTTGGAGTATTTTACATCCTGTTTGGCCTAGTGGACATCATATCGCGAGATAAGGAGGTATTTCTTTCGGGTTTTGTTTTTGGATTTTACTTATCGGTTTTTTTCTTCATATTTCTTGTTTCTGCTTTTTATTGTTGGAGCTACAGTTTTGGTACGTTACCTTTCTGCGTCCTTTTATCGCTCGGGATTTCGTTCGGTTGATGCGCGCCTTTTTAACGTTAGGTATTATAAACAATTTAATTTTGAATAAAACTTGTGATTTATTTTGTAGCGATAATTGTTTAGTGTGTGTACTTTTATTAATTTTATTTGTAGAAATTAATAGGGTGCATTTATTAAACAATTTGAGCAGGTTAGAAAAGAGATCTCTTAGTAAGTTTTTTCTCTTTGTAGTGTTTAAAATTTATGCCTGATATTTTAATTATAACTAAATTCCTATATTCATTATTTAAATTCAATTTTAGTAATTTTTTACAATCAATTAAAAATTACTTGGCGTCCAACAAATTTGTTCATATTTTAACCATTTTAAAAATTACTAACATACCTACAGAATAACAAGAAAAACAAATAAACGAAACCATACCCACACCCTCATTGCTGAGCTAGCGGAGGTTTGTAAACAAAAATTTCGTTACAGTAGCAGTACATTTTTCTTTAGTAGTTTTATGGCTGTTGTATTTTCCTGTGTTAGATCTTTATTGATTTTTTTACCGATTTCAGAGAAGAAATTGTTTAGTTCGTTACAATCGGGTATCACGGTCTTTGTCTCTTTTTTTTGGTTTTTGTTTGTTTCTTTATTTATTACTGACCATATAGCCTTAGTTTTATTTGAGGCCATTGTTACGGTGAGTGCGTTTTTATGTTTTTTTGTTTCTTCAATTGTATCCACATAGATTTTTTTAGCTAGCTTGTATGCCTGTAGCGATTCTTCATCTCTCCTAACTTTGTAGATGATGTCTAGAGCATCTAGTTGATTTTTACATCCCGCGATTTCTTCAGTCATAAAGTTTGCCTTTGTTTTTCTATTTATGTTATTCATATTTTTTTCTTTTTCAGGACAGGCCTCATGGAAGGAGTTTATAAGAACTTCATGAAAAGTGTTATAAGCATTTTCAGCGCTTTGTTCTTCTAGAATACTCCAGTCAACATTGGTAAGTAGCTCCTTTAGGTC
This sequence comes from Cartodere bifasciata, assembly GCA_963920755.1. Classification (NCBI taxonomy): domain Eukaryota; kingdom Metazoa; phylum Arthropoda; class Insecta; order Coleoptera; family Latridiidae; genus Cartodere; species Cartodere bifasciata. The sequence continues at coordinate 11,118,147 of OY987195.1, forward strand.
TTTGATGTTTTCAGCTTTAGTGAGTCTAATTTTTATTTTATAATTATGGTTATAATTTGTTGTTTTAGATTTGAATTCTACAATTTGGGCATAATGATCCGCTATATGAAGATTGACAGTCTGTTTCGTCTCTTCTTCGATGTGGAAGTTACTGAAGATATTGTCAATGCATGTAGCACTAGTCGCCCCTTCTCTGCTCACATCAAACATGTTTTGTTTTAGGTTATATGTTTTTAATAATAAAAAAAGTTGCCTTTTCTCCTTTGTGTTTTTATGGAAATCAATGTTAAAATCTCCTGCGATAATTGTTTCGTTTATTAATTGCCCGGCTTGTAAAAATTCTAGTGCTTCATCCAGTTGGGAAAGAAACGTGTCAAAATTTCCATTTGGTGGTCTATAGAGTGATATGATGACCGTTTTTGATGTTTCTAGTTGGATGGCACACATTTCCACGTTTAGTTCCACTGATAGGCTGGTTATTTGCGGTAGTGAGGTGTATTCTACTGCGTTTTTTATTAATATAAGACTTCCACCATGTCTATGGGTTTTTCTTGCGTAATAGTTAGCAACGTTGTAGTTTATTATGTTTAGTTGGTCCATGTGGTTGTCGTTGTCCGTAACCCAATGCTCGGTAGCACAAAGTACATCAATGTCTAATTCGTTAAGAGCTATTGATAGCTTGTCGACTTTGTTGCCAATGCATTGCACGTTAAGATTTACTAATTTAATGGTGTTGTTTTTTAATTGTTTTTTGTTATTCTTTGTTTTGTCTCTATTGGTAATTTTGTCGTTATTTGGGTTTGAATTTGGTGCGTTTGTCGCAGCGCATATTATTGTTTCGTTTCTAAAAAATCACCCCCTTTCGGTGCTTTTTTACTGATGAAATTAAATCTGTCGAAGTGTACTCCTTTAGGCCAAAAATTTGGGGAGTAAACGGTGTCCTTTAGATCAAATTCTACAGCCACTTGAAAACACTTGTTGTCTGGACGTTCCAACTTGGTTTTGAAGGTTTTGACAAGAACATTTTCTGCTTTTGTGTTAGCCTTTCTGACAATGTGTTGTTTTATTATTTGTTCAGTAACGTTGTCTCTAATATGGGATAAGAACAGCCAAATCTTTTTGGGATCCGGTTCCTTTCCTGCAAACTGGTTGTTTCCATCATCAGCTTCTCCGGTACCTATTTCCTTGGTTTTTTGTTTCCATTTGCCAACCTTTGTCCATTTATCCTTATTTTTATTTTCGTTTTGTTCTCTTTGTTTTTCTTCTTCAACTTCATGTGCCTTTTTTTGTTCAACTTCACGTGCCTTTTTTTGTTCAACTTCACGTGCCTTTTTTTTCTCCGTTTCGGGTCCATTAGCAGTGCTAACTTCACGCTCCTTGCTGTGTGAATTTTGTCCGCTCGAGGATGCTACCAAATCTGCGTAGGAGTTTCTTGGCGCCTCTGTACCGGACATTCCCGAACATGTTGCCGAATGGATGTCTAATAGGGTTTTAAAAAGTATGTATGTATGTATGTATGTATGTATGTATGTATGTATGTATGTATGTATGTATGTATGTATGTATGTATGTATGTATGTATGTATGTATGTATGTATGTATGTATGTATGTATGTATGTATGTATGTATGTATGTATGTATGTATGTATGTATGTATGTATGTATGTATGTATGTATGTATGTATGTATGTATGTATGTATGTATGTATGTATGTATGTATGTATGTATGTATGTATGTATGTATGTATGTATGTATGTATGTATGTATGTATGTATGTATGTATGTATGTATGTATGTATGTATGTATGTATGTATGTATGTATGTATGTATGTATGTATGTATGTATGTATGTATGTATGTATGTATGTATGTATGTATGTATGTATGTATGTATGTATGTATGTATGTATGTATGTATGTATGTATGTATGTATGTATGTATGTATGTATGTATGTATGTATGTATGTATGTATGTATGTATGTATGTATGTATGTATGTATGTATGTATGTATGTATGTATGTATGTATGTATGTATGTATGTATGTATGTATGTATGTATGTATGTATGTATGTATGTATGTATGTATGTATGTATGTATGTATGTATGTATGTATGTATGTATGTATGTATGTATGTATGTATGTATGTATGTATGTATGTATGTATGTATGTATGTATGTATGTATGTATGTATGTATGTATGTATGTATGTATGTATGTATGTATGTATGTATGTATGTATGTATGTATGTATGTATGTATGTATGTATGTATGTATGTATGTATGTATGTATGTATGTATGTATGTATGTATGTATGTATGTATGTATGTATGTATGTATGTATGTATGTATGTATGTATGTATGTATGTATGTATGTATGTATGTATGTATGTATGTATGTATGTATGTATGTATGTATGTATGTATGTATGTATGTATGTATGTATGTATGTATGTATGTATGTATGTATGTATGTATGTATGTATGTATGTATGTATGTATGTATGTATGTATGTATGTATGTATGTATGTATGTATGTATGTATGTATGTATGTATGTATGTATGTATGTATGTATGTATGTATGTATGTATGTATGTATGTATGTATGTATGTATGTATGTATGTATGTATGTATGTATGTATGTATGTATGTATGTATGTATGTATGTATGTATGTATGTATGTATGTATGTATGTATGTATGTATGTATGTATGTATGTATGTATGTATGTATGTATGTATGTATGTATGTATGTATGTATGTATGTATGTATGTATGTATGTATGTATGTATGTATGTATGTATGTATGTATGTATGTATGTATGTATGTATGTATGTATGTATGTATGTATGTATGTATGTATGTATGTATGTATGTATGTATGTATGTATGTATGTATGTATGTATGTATGTATGTATGTATGTATGTATGTATGTATGTATGTATGTATGTATGTATGTATGTATGTATGTATGTATGTATGTATGTATGTATGTATGTATGTATGTATGTATGTATGTATGTATGTATGTATGTATGTATGTATGTATGTATGTATGTATGTATGTATGTATGTATGTATGTATGTATGTATGTATGTATGTATGTATGTATGTATGTATGTATGTATGTATGTATGTATGTATGTATGTATGTATGTATGTATGTATGTATGTATGTATGTATGTATGTATGTATGTATGTATGTATGTATGTATGTATGTATGTATGTATGTATGTATGTATGTATGTATGTATGTATGTATGTATGTATGTATGTATGTATGTATGTATGTATGTATGTATGTATGTATGTATGTATGTATGTATGTATGTATGTATGTATGTATGTATGTATGTATGTATGTATGTATGTATGTATGTATGTATGTATGTATGTATGTATGTATGTATGTATGTATGTATGTATGTATGTATGTATGTATGTATGTATGTATGTATGTATGTATGTATGTATGTATGTATGTATGTATGTATGTATGTATGTATGTATGTATGTATGTATGTATGTATGTATGTATGTATGTATGTATGTATGTATGTATGTATGTATGTATGTATGTATGTATGTATGTATGTATGTATGTATGTATGTATGTATGTATGTATGTATGTATGTATGTATGTATGTATGTATGTATGTATGTATGTATGTATGTATGTATGTATGTATGTATGTATGTATGTATGTATGTATGTATGTATGTATGTATGTATGTATGTATGTATGTATGTATGTATGTATGTATGTATGTATGTATGTATGTATGTATGTATGTATGTATGTATGTATGTATGTATGTATGTATGTATGTATGTATGTATGTATGTATGTATGTATGTATGTATGTATGTATGTATGTATGTATGTATGTATGTATGTATGTATGTATGTATGTATGTATGTATGTATGTATGTATGTATGTATGTATGTATGTATGTATGTATGTATGTATGTATGTATGTATGTATGTATGTATGTATGTATGTATGTATGTATGTATGTATGTATGTATGTATGTATGTATGTATGTATGTATGTATGTATGTATGTATGTATGTATGTATGTATGTATGTATGTATGTATGTATGTATGTATGTATGTATGTTCCTTATGGACTCCTAAATCACTTATTAGATTTCGATGAAACTTTGGATAGTTGTTCTAGGTACATCCGGGAAAGTTTATGGGTCAAAAAAACTTCAGAAAAAAAATAAATAATCAAAAAAAATTGACCACACCCGACACCAAATGTTGTTTAAATTAGTTCAAATAATCTATCTATGTAAATCAACTAAAACAAAATGTTGGGGTTAATTGGCACACGGATTAGGTTGGGGAAAACGGGATAATGGGGTAAACGGGATTAAGGGGTAACGGGGATAAAGGGGTAACGGGGAAAAGGGGAAAAGGGGTTAAGATTAGTTTAAAATGGGCACTTTTTTTTCAGAGGGGCAAACGATTTTAGTTTAACTGGTACCCGAGTAAAGCTATGATAAACGGGATAAAGACGTATAGACGAGGCATTAAGAAACTGAACCTCTAACTTTGGATCGCCAAGATGGATTGCGAAGCGGTTTTCAGCAATAGACTCTAAAAGATGTCTGGAAACTTTGTGACCATTTTTTATTTGGTGCAAATTGCTCCATTCCATGTTTTTAAGCAAAAAACGTACCCTTTCTTTAAACTAGTGAAAAGTGTAGATGTAGGCTACTCATCTATGACCCTTGGCCACAAATTTTTGACTTAACATCAAATTCAACAATTAAAATCAACAATTATTTAAAAAACGTCAGTTTAAAGATCTTTAATTTGAGGTTGGTGATTTGGAGTTTAGTTGTTTTTACCATTGCAGTGATTTCTTTAATGCTTCTGAAGGGTATGGAAATGAAGGTCGTTTGAAAACTGTACTGGAAGTCTATTAGTTATCGATGGCGCAATCATGGTTTTCGGTGTAATTTCTTTTGGCGGAAGAACTCTGTGCGTTTTGGTGGACAGCTTTTCTAATGCAAACGAATACATTAACAATATTTAAGACCCTGTCCTTGTTTCATATACACATAATATTGGTCATTATTTTAGTCCAACACATGATATCGCCCGTCCCAATCTCGCCATGCTGGTTCGCGATTATCGAGCTAAAGAGAATATTGCAGTTATAAATTGGCCAGCTCAGTCAAACGATGTTATCCCTGTGTATTTTTTCTTCATTAATTTAATTCAGAAGCATTGCAAAGAAAATACTATAATGGTAAAAACAACTAAACATCAAATCACCAACCTAAAATTTAAGAAAAATTTGTTGTCCTCTGGATTGTTTTGATGTGTGTACTTCCACCAAAAATGGTGAACTTATTCATACAGAGTCACCCAGTCTAGGTCGCCAATTTTTAAAATAAAAAAAAGTATTTATGTTTTGGTTATCTAAAAAATTGTATTTCGAAGTTAAAATAAAAATTTAACATTAAATGGAATACGGTTTTTATTTAGTCTCGTTATTATAAATAGAAGAGGAACTTTTGCCCCTTTCTATTACGTAACAAAAACATTCTACAAAAGAAAAACCCTGCTAGAAAACAACAACAGAATTTCTATTCTTTTTCATTTCGTGTAATCAATCCTAAAAAAAATTCAACGTGTTTGGGAACATTACAGAAGCAATAATTCAAATAAATGCCCTAACGGTGATCTGGATGCCTTGGGATACAAGCAGCTGGGGGCAGGGGTACCTGATCCCCAGCAATTCCAACATCCTTTCAATAAAAAATTTTCTTATTTTATTTCAGAGAAATTGAACAATTATTTTAACATCACATTTGTGTCCTCGAAAGTCCACCAGTGTCCAGTAACCGAATTGAACTGATTTTGGCCATAGTTTAGGAAGTAAACTGACGTTTTTTAAATAATTGTTGATTTTAATTGTTGAATTTGATGTTAAGGCAAAAATTTGTGGTCAAGGGTCATAGATGAGTGGTCTACATCTACACTTTTTACTAGTTCAAAGAAAGAGTACATTTTTGCTTAAAAACAAGGAATGGAGCAATGGGCATGTGTCACAAGTAACAAATTTAAAATTTTTGGTTAAAAATAAAAAGTAGACTTAGGCATGAGCTTTCACTAAAAATCTCGTGTTTATCCAGTGGCTGGTTTAGGTGTTCTAGCGCTCCAAAGTTTAAATTTTTGGGGCACTTCCCCTATCCCTTCCACTATCTTAAAGCATATTTCATTGCTTAGCAACATAAAAATGTATTCTTTTCTGTTTCTTAAGTCAACGCTTAGTGACAGGTTAGCTAAAATATGAAGTGTTTTTATCTTTTTTTTAATTTATTTATCGTGGTGTTAATAAAAAATACTGAAAATGTAAGTAAAGCAGTAAATTAAGTAAAAAAATAGAAAATGTCACTTTGACAATGAAGTAAAAGTATAGATTCAAGAAGGTGGAAGGGGAAAAATGGCTGTTAAAGCTGGTCCAATTTAACGCAATTTTTAAATTTTATTTATTTTTTTTCTCGAAAAGTAGAGACTTGTGTAGTCTAAAAATTTGCAAAACAACATAGTCAAATAAGATTAATCGTTTAAGCAAATAATTTTTTTTTATGAAACTCGCCCATTTGCACCAAATAAAAAACGGTCACCTTTTATAATCTATTCCTCAAAACCGCATCGGAATCCATCTTGGCGATCCAAAGTTAGAGGTTTTGTGCTTTTTAGTACTTTAATGCCTCGTCTAGTAACTGAAATAAAGGGGATAATGGCATACAGAGGTTACCGGGAAAAGGGGTCACCGGGAAAAGAGGTCATCGGAAAAGAAGGCATCGGGAAAAGGGGTCACCGCGAAAGGGGGTCACCGGGAAAAAGGGTCACCAGAAAAAAACCACCGGAAAAAGGGGTTGCCGAGAAAATAGGTCACTGGGAAAGGGGTCACCGCGAAAAGGGGTCACCGGGGAATAGGGTCACCAGAAAAAAACCACCGGAAAAAGATGTCGCCTGGAAAAGGGTACAACAGGAAAAGGGGTCACCGGGAAAATGATACACCAGGAAAAAGGGTCACCGGGAAAGGGGAACACCAGGAAAAGGGGTCACCGGGATAAAGGTTGGAAAAAAAACATATCAACACATTTTAACTTTTTATGGCATTGCAACACATGCCGGGTAATCGCTAGTTTTTTTATAAATTCAAAGTATTTATAAGGAAATACAAAAAGTTCCGAATGTTTTATGTAATAAAATGAATTTATGATTTAAAAGTTGTTTAAATTTTAACAATTTTAATAGTGGTAAGATGGGCCATAGCGGTTGATTTAACTGTGTTGTTGGTAATTTTGAAACCGTTTTATTTAAAATAAAAAAGCCACATTTATTAAAAGATACAATAAATTTGAGTAAATTAAAGAAAAAAAATATGGGGTGTCTCCTTTAAGAAAATCACAAAAAACAAGTTTAAAATTTCCAAACTTTACAATTTTTTTAAAAAATCCCTGAGGCAGATATCAACCAAATTTTTATTCTAAAAGATTTTTACACCCATGGAGAAAGTATGGTTAATATTTAATCCCAAAAGATTGTTTTGATCCTGAGATATGATGTCACTTCATAGGTATTGAATTTTTCTTAAATATTGGAATTTTCAAAATCTTGTAAAGACCAAAATCTTTTGGTAAAGCAAATTTACACTATTGTACGAAGCCTCTTGAAAGACTTTTAAAAAACCAAAAAAAAAAGGGGGCATTGCATTTAAAAATATAGGTGTTAGATGGTTTGCTGAAAATTGGAACACCCTGTGTAAATGAAACTATTTTTAAAATGCGGCCAGTAATGAGTGGGTAGCACAAAAAAAAAATTACAAAAATTGATTAAGTATTTTAGGCGCTTGAGCCCGCCCCGCTACTCGGTGGACACCCTGTATTTAATTCCTTAAAAAGGGGTATGCATGTGTCGTGAAGACGTTTACCGCATATGATACCATACGAATCGCACGTTTTTGCAAAATAAAAATGCGATCCAGTGCAGCGCTTGTACCCCAGTTTAATATGTTAAAACGTTACAAAGAATAAAAATTAGCATGGTAAATAGTTATTAGAATATTTTTATTCACAATCATGCACGTATGGTTACATATCTGAAGTCTTAAAAATTTGGAAGTAGCATATTACAGTTCATCCTTTTACACACGTGAGTAATTGACAAGCTAATGTCAAAAACGCGTTAGTAATTGACAAATTAAAGTCACATTACTTCGACTTTAAACTTATTAAATGACTACTGCTAGAAATGTCAAACTTTTAGCTAAAACATTCATTTGTTTTCACCGCCTACTTAGTGAAAAATATGTATGTTTACGCTTTTTGTTTTAAATTTAGACTATTTCAAGCAGTTTTTAGTGGGTATTTCATGCATGATTGTGAATAAAATAGTATACATACCTCAGGTAAAATGCTTTATTCCAGCCTCGGCTGTAATGAAGCACTTTCCCTTCGGATATGTAATGTACTATTACTGCAGTGGTTTTTTAAGAATCGAAGTGACATACTTTACTAAGTTTGTCATACTCCCCTCTCCTGTTATTTTAAATCTTTGGGAAGGCTCCCCCGGGTTAGAGAATGATTTCAAAGCGTCAACATTTTTGACCTTCTTTAATCAAAAAAATGTCTGGGGTTCGGGATTTGTTTTTAATTCAAAGCAGGAACTTCAAAAAGTCTCCTAGTTTGTTTTTGTTGGCTCACCCTGTAAATTAACATACCTTAGTAAATTGTGGAAGGCAAGTAGTGGATAATAATTTGTTTCCATTTTTATTTGATGTAAAAAAGTTTTGAAAATACACATAGTTATTCTTTCTGAAATAAAAGTTAAGGATAAGAATAATTTTCTCGACGGATAAATTAACGGGTACTATGTACGCCCTGAATATTTGGGAAAAATCGCTACAAACCAACATAACTAAATGTAACTAATGACCGACATCGCTGGGTACGTATAGTTAGGTACCGACATAGCTACAGAGTACAAACCAACAAATTCAGTGGCGTAAAGTAAGACCCCGCACCGCGGAGGGGGCCCCAAAGAAATCAATTGTTATGGGGTTCCGCAGGGGCCCATTTTTTGCTAAAATATAACATAAGGCATATTACTTTTCATTAAATACAGAATATACCTAAGGTATATAACATAAGGCATATTTATTTGCAGTAAATACACATTATACCTAAGGTTACCACTCAAATTTTTGTAACCTGATCTAACTCTGCTCGGATGGTAAGTTACATCGTCCTAACTTTTGCTAATTTACATTTTAAGGTTAACAGTGCAAAGGGTATAGCCGGGTTTACTATTAAAAAGTGCCCCCAAAGCTTTTCGCATGAAAAACATATTTTCTTAAGAGGCAGGCTAATAAACATTGTTTCCTAAAATACTAGTCCTCCATCTCAACCACAAGGCAAATAATAGCAAAATTTTAATCTTAAACAAGATATTTTTTATCACCCTATCTAAGTAGCAATTTTCTTTTTTTTTATGTATGGTAATAGACCACAACCATGAGTATTTGTGGCAATTTTTTTTTTTTTAATTTAAATTTTTTACATATTCTATTAAATTCTTAATGTTATTTTATTTTTTTATAGGCATTTGCCCAATAGTGACTACTTTTCTTATATTATTCTTAGTAAACCCTTAAGTAGAAGTTTATAAAAATTAAATAAAAAACAGAAAAAACTAGCTGAGTCGAGCCCGGTGGATCCGACTCTTGAGTTCATTTCTTAAGTTACATTCATTGTTTTGTTAGAATCAAAGCGTTTCCTGAAGATAGTTCAGGAAGTCCAAAACATAAACACAACCTTTTATGTTTTTAAAGACACGTCCAACATTTAAATTGCATTTAACAGGAAATAATTTTTGAATAATAAAAATTGTATTGAACTTGTAAACGATGTGACCTTGACATGACCTTGAAATCCTGTCTTTTGGTTATCCATCCTCAAAGTTTAAAATCTATAACTATTGTGATCTTTGAGATAACCGAAGTCAAACTATAAATCGCTTCCTGAAGATGGCCCACTAAGCGCGAAACATAAGAACACCTTTTGTGTTTTTAAAAACATGTCCAAAATTTATCTTGCATTAAAGTTAACATAGTTTTTAAACAATAAAAATGCAATTGACCTTTTTAACAACATGACCTTGACATGACCTTGAACTCCTGTCTGTTGGTTATCTATCCTCCAAGTTTGAAACCTCTAACTATTGTGATCTTTGAGATAACCGAAGTCAAACTATAAATCGTTTTCTGAAGATGGCCTACTAAGTCCGAAACATGTGAATAACCTTTTGTGTTTTCAAAAACATGTCCAACATTTATCTTGCATTTAACTTAACATAGTTTTTTAATAATAAAAATGATGACCTTGAACCCCTGTCTCTTATGTACCCATCCTCCAAGTTTGAGTCCTCTAACTATTGTAGAATTGGAGCTATGTCAATGCAAACATTGACATTTAAAAACGTCATAGCTCTTTTCCTAGACATAGAATTTTTTTTTATAATTTTAACACAAAGGCCTCTTCAAAAGAATATGTTTAAGAAAAAAAAAATCACAATATTTTGGGCTAGATTTTTTTTTGCATGCAATATCTACTAACCTTGACCAGTGGTCAGTATGACCTTGAGGTCATCTTGACCACAAGACTTTGGTATTTACTTATGCCAAGTTTGAACCTTCTACCTAGTGCCATAATTGGAGTAAATTACGGTTAAAGAAATTTTTTGCTCCGTACATCCATCCTAACATATACCAAAGTGATATTTTTTAATAACAACCCAGTGGATGGTCCGATCGACATGATTCTAGTATCAAAAGATCGGTAATTTTTTGTAGCATCTTTTCAACACCCTTAACATTTACGTATCTTGCGTCGTATAGGCACAGTTGCAAAAAAACATCGATTTTCAGAAATTGCAATTACAATAGTACATTTCCTTCAGAGAAATGAACTAAAAAGGTACATCATATCAAAATTTTGAAAAAATCAAACTTTTTTCCTGATTTTCTATCTTTATTTTTATATTGTTAATCTAATAAACTAAAAATCAATGCCGCGAAAATCCTATAGAAGTTTAACATACTTTAGTTTTAATTTTTTAAAGAAATTACTGAAATTAGGCAAATGTGTGACGATTCGTCACTTATAGAAACATTCAAAAGCGCCTAGATTGCCAAGAAAAACAGGTATGAACAATCTTAAGGCACGTTCCAGAAGAATTTCGACTGTAGAATTATTATTCTAGATCTTTTTTCGAAAATTCCAGAAATCATCTAACCTATAAATACAGCTCGCGCGCTCGCGTCACTACATAGATACAGTAAACCCTAGTGAGATAGTGAGTGAGATAAAGAATAGTAAAGTAGTAAGCGAGAGCGAGAAAAGATAAAGTGCCTTGACCAGTGGATAAGTACTTTAAATAGTGTGCCATTTTGTTAACGGTTTTTATTACTTGCAACCGCTTTTATTTTGTTTTCTGTTTGCCTAATATATTAAAATACAATGTCGCAACCTGGAACAAGTAGTACTAAATTGAGTAATAGAAACATCCGCTGTTTAATATGTCATTTGCTTGTTAAAAAGGTAATTATACTTACAAAAACAATTAACAAACTTACTTTATAGACAATTTTACAGGTTAGTGGTAAAAAAAAAGTTATAAAAAATGAACTGGAAATTAAAGATTTAAGGAAGGTATATGGTAAACACGCAAGAATTGGAGACTCAATGTGTGGAAAATGTCGGACACAATTTTTACTTTATTATGATAATGATGCAGGCGTTGAGAATCTAAGTGAAGTGTTATCCCAGTCTTCTTTAAGTGAAACTGAATCGTTACAAGTAACCATGCCTTCAAGTGGTTCAGAATTTCAAATTAAAATCTACTCGGATTCGCAACAACAGACTGAGTATGTCGAAATGCCATTTAACCGTGTAGTTTCTACCCATAAATATTGTTTTTTGTGTGGCCCGGCTGGTAATTTAAATCTAGTAAGTGTACCTCTTAATGCGCGAATCCAAAGTTTTATTAAAAGACGAATATTTATCCCAGAAGGCAATAGATGTTGCAGAAAACATTTATTAAAAAAAAATTTTTATGAGGATGAATTTATTTTATTTGAGGTCTATTCTCGATCATCAAGTGTGTCCCTAAAAGATATTCCTACATTTTTAAATCAAATGGCAGTGGATATTAATCTGCCTCTATTAAAAAAAATGGATGATTTTAACATTTCTGAAGAACGTTTGCAGACTTTCACTGGTCTTAACTGGGAACAACTTATAAAAATAAGGGAAAAACTTGTTTCTATGAATAATTCGTTAAAAAGAACAACATTTTGGTCTCCAGGCTGTTAATAGAAGATCACTTATTGAAAGTCAAACATCTGAGACAGCTAAAAAACTCTATGATTTAAAGGACGAATTAGTTCTTATTTTTGACGGCACATATTTACGTCACCAGAAGTCGACGAATAACGACTATCAAAGAAAATCGTATTCAGGACAAAAAAATACTTTTTTATGCAAACCCTTTACTATATGCACTACGAGTGGCTTTGTCGTGGATATGCTTGGGCCGTTTGAAGGGACCAAAAATGATGCTTAAATAATGGAAGCTGTTCTGTCAAAGAATTATTTTACCAAGTTGGTTAAGCTAAATGACATTTTTGTTGTGGATCGAGGATTTAGGGACGTTAAACCGACTCTAGAAAATTTAGGATTTAAGGTTCTTATGCCTGCGCTAAGAGGAAAGAGATCGCAACTAACTACGGAAGAATCTAATGAGTCCCGACTGGTTACTAAAATTCGATGGGTAGTCGAATCTGTCCATGGCGTCATAAAGCAAAAATATCGTTTGCTTGATAGAAAATTGGACAATAAGTTATTACCAATTGCATCGACATTATGCAAAATTGCATGCTTTCTAAACAATGAATATGGCGAACGATTTTATTCTGATAAAGAGGACTCTGACATCATAATAGAAAAAATAAAAAATAATGTAAACACCGAAAACACACTAACTAATGAAGTGGAGGAATTAAGATGGGATAGAAGGAAAGTACCTTTTAATAAATTAACTTCTTCAGATATTTTAGACTTTCCAGAACTATCAGAAAAGGACTTGAAAATATTGTTTACTGGTTCATATCAATTGTCGCAATCAGTATCTTATTTGGCAGAACTTCTAGATGAGAGTAATAACTTGGCCTTAGAATACGTTAAAGAGAGGCCCAATATTATAAAAATTTTAGTTAAATCTCGACATATTAACAAAAAAATGTATAAATGCTACATTGAATATATTCCTAACTTTGATGATATAACTGGAATTACCCGCTATTGCTGTGATTGTGCCAATGGTTGTTGTTCACACATTGCGGCAATAATATATTATCTCTCAAATGCAAGATACAAGTCCAAAATTATTCGTCCCGCTCAAATATTGTCCAAATTGTTTTCTGTTGACAACACAGAAATAATTATTAATGAGGACAGTGATGACGACTAGTTTTGGATTTTTATCTTGCATATGTATAAAAACCTTTAAGAAATATAAGGAAGGACTTCTTTTATAACTTGGCTGTTCGGCTTTAGGATCTTAATGAATCTTAGATTCTACCGAACCTAAACCAAAACGGCCAGGTTACAAAAGAAGCCCTTCTTTAAATTTCTTAAGGGTTTGTCCCCACTTAACTGAAGCTATTATGTATTATGAAAAGTTGACCTTAAGAATTATTGGACGCCTGTATTTTATTTTTTATTGCACATTTGTATTTTTGAAATTAATTAATTTTTTTTATTACATTAAGTAAGAAAAAGTGTCTTTAGTTTTTTTATTATTATAATATAACGTTTGGTTGAGAAATAAATTAAAAAAAAACTTATATTTCATTTATTTATTAGAGATCTCCTGGAAGACTTTACTTCGTAAAATAATGAAACGTAAAGTTTGTTAAACTTCATGTATTGTGGGTTTGGGTACTCAGATTGGTAGCGGCAATGATGATGATGATTTAGATTATTAGATTAACAATATAAAAATAAAGATAGAAAATCAGGAAAAAAGTTTGATTTTTTCAAAATTTTGATATGAGGTACCTTTTTTTTGCTGTTTTTTATTTAATTTTTATAAACTTCTACTTGAGGGTTTACTAAGAATAATATAAGGAAAATAGTCACTATTGGGCAAATGCCTATAAAAAAATAAAATAACATTAAAAATTTAATAAAATATGTAAAAAATGTAAATTAAAAAAAAAAAACTGCCACAAATACTCATGGTTGTGGTCTATTACTATACACAAAAAAAAAGAAAATTGCTACTTAGATGGGGTGATAAAAAAATATCTTGTTTAAGATTAAAATTTTGCTATTATTTGCCTTGTGGTTGAGATGGAGGACTAGTATTTTAGGAAACAATGTTTATTAGCCTGCCTCTTAAGAAAATATGTTTTTCATGCGAAAAGCTTTGGGGGCACTTTTTAGTAGTAATATGCATCTTTTTAATCTATATTCAAATATACAGGGTGTCCCAGTTTCACAGAAGACTGGACAACTTTCTTATTTTAAATGGAACACCTTATTTTTTTTTTTTTATGAATCAAGATGTCATTAGCAGTTTAACGATATGTCGCTTGCTACCCTTAAGTTACTAAATGTTACCCTTTTTATCAGAATTTGTTTCTGTGTTAGAAAGTTTGGAATATCGCCTGTAAAATCGTAAATACTTTTCGTAAAAGGTTAATTTTTTTGAGGTCCATTTCTATTTTTTTAAATAATAATACACTCAACTATAGAAGGTGTTCCCCTTTTTTAAGGGGTTAGACAACTTTCTTATTTTAAATGGAACACCCTAATATTTATTAGTTACTAACAAACATACACAAACGTCCAATTTTCCCAATAAAATATAGGGTATTTTTTTGCATAGAAGGGTGTAGAGCAACATTTATTTTCAAATGGGTAGCTTTCCTTTTGTTCAAATTTTTAAGTTTAAAAATTAAAAATATTTTTATAAAAGTTGCAGATATGCATAAGGAAAGCTACCTATTAAATAAAAATATGGTTTTACCCTCCTATGCAAAAAAAAACTATGGTGTTCCTTTTAAAAATCTCAAGAAAATATCATTTTAAAAAGTAAAAGTTTCATGGCGGATATCTAACTTCCGGTTGTTGCTAAAGTTCCTAAAAAAATATTTTTAAATAATAAGCGGGCACCCTCTTAATCTATGTGAAAAATTTAAATTAAAATGGCCGAAAAATACTTAAGAAATAAAATACTTTCTAAGGGGCTATTCTGTAACTCAATTTTAAAGGGCCTTTAAAATTTTTAACGGCCTTTAAAACAGTTTTCAAGCGTTTTACGTCAACGTGATACCCTTTAAAATTTTAACTTTTAACGGAAATGTAACAGAAAACACCCCTAAAGGCTTGAAACTGCAAATATGAAATTTTAATTTCAAAAAAAGACTAAAAATTGAGAAATTTCTAGTTTTTTTTACTAAACTTAACGTAAAATTACTAAAACAATTTAAAGAAAATAAAAAGTAAGGTTTGTCGTCCAAAATAAGGTAACAATGGCCAACTTCCGGTAGAAGCGGAAGCGTCGCCATATTGAAAGTATTTTCTTTCACGAGAACATCCGGATTGACCCCCGTTACAACATTTTATGAAGCTACTGCAAACCGTTCCTTAGATATCTCTACCGGAACCTCCCGGTGGGACACCCTGTATTACTTAAAATATTGATATATATAGCTTCTATATAAAATTCTAGCATAATTTGTATTAAATTAGCCTAAAAAAGATTAAAAAAAAAGTACACCAATGAATTATTTTCATTTGTTACATAACCTATGTTTAAATATTTGATAGATTTTACACCAAGTTACCAGATTTTTCGAGGGAGATTTTTAGACCAGCTGTCGAGAGCTTCAAAATACAATATAGAAAGAGACTCCCGCTATCTCCGTTCTTTAAGCGTCCGAACTTTTTTAATATTCACTATCACTAAGTATAAGTGTGGTTAAATGGAGGTTGATTTAGCTAATATTGTGTACTTAGTATAATTTACCTTAATCTTCTATAAAGCATATTGTGTTTTCGAGTACCTATAAACAGAGAAAACAGAGAAGCACAATAACCAAATACACTAAAAAGATTTCTTTTCGTTTTATGTGACATACGTTATCTGGTTCGGTTAACTCGGAAAGTTTTGGTAATCCTAATACGTCATTAAAGTAAATAATAGATTAAAAGTGAATCTGCACTTTTGTGAATTGGTATCTGTAAATTATTGGACTATTGGACATAATGCGATGCTAAAAATTCTCAAAACAACTTTCTCAAACCATGATAGGTATTGGTCCAGTTTTTGCAGCAAAAGAAGTATAAGGAAAATTTCGTTTCAATTTACCATTTATTTTTCTTCCTAACATTAGTAAACCATTTTAACACAATAGCTTATGTGGTTGTCTATATAGCAGCAAGCTTTATATCGTGAAAGCGGCATGTGCCGGCAGTCAGAGACATTGGCGCGATCTTCGCAATTGTATTGTTAATCCAATACCGAATAAGAAATCAACCTCGGAATTTGAGATAGCTGGCTGAATTCTTGGATACACCTTTTTTTTTACATCCTTAAAGTTGTCTTTAAAGTCAACATCACAAAGTTGACTGTGTAAGGAGCTGGAATTAGCTGCATTAGTCCTATAATTAACTCGGGCGCCAAAATATCTTTTAAGGGTAAGATAGATAAAACCCTGAAAAGAAAAGTATCTTGAACTCAGATTGAGTTGTCCAAGATTCAACATTGACTGATTGATGTGAATTATATGAAACAACAATTAATATAAAGCAGTTTATTAAAGGAAACCGTACACAAAGGGAGGGAATAGGTGGCAGTTGCGCCCAGTGGCACTTGCGCTGCGGATTAAAAGAGTGGCACTTGCGTCTCAAAAAGGTACAGGATTAAGCAGGTATAGAAACCTAGTGTCCCCCAGTACTTTTAAAACAGTCTGTCTGAAACGATAAAACTCAAAAACACATGCATTGAGTACTTGCTGGCTTGTTTTAACAATAATGAAAGTGTGTATATATTATCCTATGTTTTATAATTTTCTAATATTGTATCTCAATAATACATCGGATACATAAAAATAAATCTAGGCAAAAGGAAGTTAATGAGACCGCGGCCAGTACGACCAAAATATGAATCAAAAATTTTAACCAATATTATACTAAACTTGAATTATCTAACCCACTTAATGATTTGAACATTACTTTAATTTTATGCAGCAGCGCAAATGCCACTTTCTGATATTTTGTTTTTATACCTGAATTTTAAAAACTCGCAAGTGTCACTATTTTAATCCCCAGCGCAAGTGCCACTGGGCGCAAGTGACACGACACCAAGGGAGGACTTACTATTAGGTAGAATAAAGTAGAAAGTAGGTACTTAAAAGATACGCACTGATTCTAATTATTTAACAATATAAGTAACTTTATAACTAACTAAGAAACGCTGCCAAATGTAGCCTGTGTTAGCTACGTTTGACGGCCTCCAGCCGAAGAGAGCGATGTCCCGATTTGTTTCTGATAGGTAACCTTGTAGATGTCGCTGTAATCACTTGTTATGCCATTAATATGTATTAATGGTTGCAGGAAATCAGGGCCCTTCGTTACAACTGCGTCTAAAGATATTCTAGGTCATAGGTCACAAAAAACAGTTTTTGGTCTATAACTTTCTTTCTGCGCCTCTTATGCTGTTTGGAGTTATTACCAAAATTAAAGAGAGAATTATTTATAATCTTACTTAAGAGAGAACTATCTAAAATTAACCCATTTAAAATTAAAGAAGAAAATAAATTTTTTAAAATTCTTTTGGACCATCCTAAATTCCGCTTTGACCATAATTGTACCATCAGATCTTTATTTTTTAGCTTAATACTTTTTAATTGACAGTCTTACAAAAACCTGCGGTCGTAAAAAAAAGTTTCTTTTAAACCCCTGCATATTCCGCTTGTACCACAATTGTGCCGTCAGACATTTTTTTCCTAGTTCAGTACCTTCCAATTATTCAGAATTTATAAAAATTATAGGTGTCTTCATTATTGACAAAATCTCATGTCACTATCTCCCGGGCTATTTGTAATAATTCAATATTGTTTATAATTTAAATAATCTAATCGAGGGATCTTAATAAATACTTTTGTTCTTAGGGTGACTTTGAAAATAGTTAAATCCGGAACATAAAATGGATGTATTGGCATATACGAGTTGGCCGCGCTATAAAATTTAATGAGGGGTGATTTGGTGGAAGTGGCCGCGGTACCTTTTCTACCTGCTTCCATGTTTAGCAGGTAGAAAAGGAGCTGTCTCAGAAGTTTCGTGAATGGATGAGTATAAACACCAACGGAATTTTATTTTTATAAAATAACAACAGTAACTATCAATATTTTATTGAAAAATGATTTACATTGCAGTTTGGTGACATAAGCACATTTGTTTAAATATTCTTTTTAGCAGCAAAACTTACCCTAACCTACCTAACCTAGTGTCCCCCAGTGGATGTGTCCTCCAGTGCTTTTAAAATAGTCTGTCGGTAACGATTAAATATTAAAAAAACATGCATTGAGTACTTTCAACGTTGCTGGCTTGTTTTAATGATAATAAAAGTCTGTATCTTATCCTCTTTTTTATAATTTTCTAAAATTATAACTCAATAAAACATCGGATACAGAAAAATAAATCTAGGTAAAAGTTAATTAGTCGCGGCCAGTACGACCAAACCAGAAATATCGCGCGGCCACTTCGACCATGCACCCTGCAATTAGGCGCGGCCAGCTAGTAGTCTTTTCAGGTAGATGCGGCCAGTTGGTATTCTCCCGTATTTTTAATATCACAAAATTGTTTTTTTTTTTAATAATGTTTTAAAAATATAACAATAAACATTTTTGTAAGAAATATTAGTTTAATTAAACTTTAAAGTGCCATTATTTTTTAGTAATGGATTGTGTATGTACTTTTTAAATTTAACGGCAATTTCACTATGCACTCGGGTTATTTGTTAAACTTATTTCCGAAAAAAATTAATCTACATATTTGGGTACCCTAGACTAAACAAAAATAGACTGGCCAGTGTGCTTCGATCTGTGTTTTTTAAAAACAGCGCCATACCGTGCCATCGCCCCCTAACTAATTTAGTTACAGTTCGTTCCGAAAATACTAATACAAGCTTTATTAGGATAATTAAAGATAATTTAAATAAAACCTTATTTGTTTTGTTTAACTAGATATTGGATTTATTGTCATAAAAGCAAAACGTAAAGACGGTAAAGCTCTTTTCGAGATTTATTAACAAAAGTTTGACGCACACAGTAGTGCTCCCATTTTAACGACTGCAATAGTCCAATAGGGAAATAACATATAGTAAACACGGACACAACCAGCCTGGCACCACCTCTAGAGTCTAGCCACACTCATCAGTGGCAGTGAGATTCGAACTCACAACGACAGGAAGCCTTCGATACATCGCCCTGCGACTATACCGTACGGCCACCGCCGCGCCATTCGCCTTATATTCGATTCTTTAAATTATTTAACAACAGTTATTCTACAAAAATACAAAAAAGTTTGAGAATATTTTTGATGCACAAACGAGTTTCACTATTTTTGCTTTTAAAACAAGATCCAAATTTAGAACAGCAAATAAAAAGAATTTTATTATTTATGTTTATTAATTTTACATACTAATAAACAAACAAAATAATAGGCATAACATTTATAAAATTTAGTTATAGGAAATATTAAAACATATACAGTGCGAGGCAAAAGACCCCCAAGTGGAGATATTGATTGTTTTGTAGACCAATTACTTAGATGCGACCTTAAACAAAATTATGAATTCTTCAACACGAAACATTATCGTATCTGCAGATTTTAACGTCAATTTATTAAAAAACTCACCAGAAAAAAACAAAATGTTGGATTTGTTTGGTTCCTATGGACTTTACAACATATTTAATGAGGCCTCAAGGACTAGCTTGACTTCTTCAACTTCTTCAAATATCGAAACAACTGTACTATTCTCCATAGACAGTCTATATCGAAATGAAAATCATAGACAATTAATCAATGCGACAAATAAAAGCAAGGCTATATGGAACATCATAAACGCCAATGTAAATACTCCAAAAGCAAAGCAAAATGACAGTAATTTAAGTGCGGAAGGCTTAAACCAAAATTTTGCAAGCATAGGGACAACTTTTTCACCGCATGGAAAAATTTCTTACAAGTTATCAGAAGATTTCGTCAAGAAGGCGGGCCCCTTTGCCTACGGATCCATGTTTCTTTACGACACAACGCCAGATGAAATTATAATAGTCTCCAGGATGAAGAACAAAACATCGCTTGACATCTATGGCTTTAATGTGTCCTTATTAAAGAAAATTATCCATGTCATTGCGTTGCCCCTATCTCAGTTAATTAACCAATGCTTTGCTCAGGAAATTTTTCCAAAAAAACTCAAAGTGGCCAAAACCGTACCAATTTTTAAAAAGAGCAATAAAAACGATTGGAAAAACTATAGGCCTATATCCATATTACCTACCATCTCCAAAATATTTGAGACTCTCTTAAAAAACAGAATTTCTGCCTACGTCGACTCAAATCAAAAAAAAACTACCATTTAACGAAATTGGTTTTAGCACAAAGGGTTCTGTGAAAGAATATTTTTAAGTAAAAAAAAAATCCAATATTTTGGGCTAGATTTTTTGCATGAAATATCTACTAACCTTGGCCAGTGATCAATATGACTTTGAGGTCACCTTGACCACAGAGCTTTGGTATTTACTTATGCCAAGTTTGAACCTTCTATCTAGTACCATAGTTGAGTAAATTACGGTTAAAGAATTGTTTTGCCCCGTACATCCATCATCCATCCATCCCTCCATCCATTCTAACATACACCAAAGTGATATTTTTTTAATAACAACCCAGTGGATGGTCCGGTCGATATGATTATACAGGGCGTTATTTTGTAGACTTTACTAGCGTTTTGCTCAGCTATGTGCAATTCGATTTCCATAAAAATTTCTGAAGTGACCATTTAAGAACTGTGCTTGCGACTGGTAAATACAATATTTTAATTGCTCTAATGATTTTGCAGTAAATGACAGTAACTATCATACTTATCGATTTTCATGTTAATAATTATTTTTTTCGGAAAATCTGGATTATTTTACGTACAAATCATTTTTTAAATTTTTAATAAACCACTCCATTGCTTTATAATCGATTTACTTGATTTAACAAGTTTTCGTATAATGCCTGCCCTAGACATACAGTTTGATCGTACGACCGATCGAAACGACGATCTGTGCAATTTTTTTGGTGCTTCCAGACACTCAGTTCAACTGTAACTGCCAACTGCTTCCGACCGCATTATGTTTAAAAATAGCCAAATACCTAATCTTTCTTGTTTGATGAATGAAAGGGTAGGTATTTTACAACTTTACTATTTATGGTTTCAATGTCAAGACCATAAATAAAAGAAGGATTTAAAATGTATTATTTAATTCATAAATTTACAGAAATACCTATCTATATTTTGAAATAATTGGATTATGTTCAAAGGTTATTTATTGTTAAAATTATTACAATTTATGTAGAAAGTACAAATTTTGATACACAATAGGGAATATGAACGTAAAAGATTTTGACCAAATATTGCATTTTAGCTAAAGAGGATACCTGTCAGAATACGTTATTGCATATTTTGATTTGTTTAAGCCAGCCACTATTTTTTAATTAATTTTTAAACATTTGTGTAAACTAAAAACATTCCCCACTACTTTCTAGAGTATACGACGAGCTGACGTTACAAAATTAATTAAGTTGGCACTTTTGTTGCTTTGAAATATTGTGTCAAACATAATTTGACCTTTTAAAAAAAGTTTGCTATTGTTTTTCTTATTTCTTATTACCGTTTTTTTTGGCGTGTGATAAAATTGCCTATAATTGGCCAAGTGCTGTGTTTACCAATCGCGAGTAGTGGAGGTGTAATTTATTGTATCAATTTATGCATGGCGTTTTTTTGCACTTAAAAATGAAATCAAAACTTATACCGACTAATTAAATCCTTGCAGAAGGTGAATTGTTAACTCTCCCGTACAATTCAAAAACCTAGTAACTTGAGTTAGGCAGTTTGTGTTTAAACGAAGATTGTGCCAAAACTGAAGGTCCAAGGTTAAAACCAAAGCCATTTTTAAATAACAACATTTTTAAACTTTATAATAATGGCTTTGGTTCTTATCTTGGACCTCCAGTTTTGGCACAATTTTCGTTTAAACACGAACTGTCAAAATAGAGTTACTAGGTTTTCAAATTGTACGGGAGATCTGTTTATGCTATTCTAGATTCTACAATATAATAGATCTTGGGCCCATTTCATAAAAATTGCAAGTGTTCAAGTCCCAAATGGCAGGAGACGTCAATGACGCTGTCTCCTGCCATTCGAGGCTTGTAACTTTTATGAAATGGGCCCCTGCGTCACAATTCACAGAAATGCATTAAAATAATGTCTATTTAACCGACCTTGTATGTTTTAAGATCCGAACTCTGTGGCCCTTAAATTTGCGTCAGCCTGTATATTGAGGTAACTCCCGTAAAATTTAAAATGTACATACACAATCCATTGCTAAAAAATATGGGACTTAAAAGTTAAAACTAATATTTATTACGAATATATGTATAAAAAAACAATTTTGGGATATTAAAAAAACATCCACTTTATGTTTCGGATTTTATTGTTGTCAACGTCACCCTAAAAAGAAAGTATTTATTAAGAACCCTCAATTAGGAAATATGCAATTTTTTGCAAATTAGGAACAATTTAAAAATGATTATTATTAATTCATTTTAATGGACTATAAAAAATAATAGGAGTTTAATTTACTTTTCTTGACATAATATGTATTTTTTTATTAAAAAAAAGCTAAAAGCAAATTTTTTTTACAAGAATTTTTACAAATCTTAACACTCTTTACAAAATAATTTTTAAGCCTGCCCTAGACATACAGTTTGATCGTACGACCGATCGAAACGACGATCTGTGCAATTTTTTTGGTGCTTCCAGACACTCAGTTCAACTGTAACTGCCAACTGCTTCCGACCGCATTATGTTTAAAAATATCTAATCTTACTTGTTTGATGAATGAAAGGGTAGGTATTTTACAACTTTACTATTTATTGTTGTTGTTCTTTTACTTATGGTCTTGACATTGATGTCAAGACCATAAATAAAAGAAGGATTTAAAATGAATTATTTAATTCATAAATTTACAGAAATACCTACTATATTTTTAAATAATTTTATTATGTTTAAATGTTATTTATTGTTAAAATAATTACAATTTGTGTAAAAAGTACAAATTTTGATACTATACATAATAGGGAACATGAACGTAAAAGATTTTGACCAAATTTTGCTTTTTAGATAAAGCGGTCAGAGTACGTTATTGCATATTATGATTTGTTTAAGCCAGCGACTATTTTTTAATTAATTTTTAAACTTTGGTGTAAACTAAAAACATCCCCCACTACTTTTTAGAGTATACGAGATGACGTTACAAAATTGATTATGTTAACACTTTTGTTGTTTTGAAATCATGTGTAAAACATAATTTGACCTTTTAAAAAAAGTTTGCTATTTGGGCCCCTGGTCAAGTCCTACGTCACAGTTCACAAAAATGCGTAAAAATAATGTCTGTGAAATGTATTGCCAACTTTGTACCTATTTAACCGACCTTGTATGTTTTGAGATAAGCAAGATTCAAACGGTGGCCCTTTAATTTACGTCAGCCTGTATATCCAGGTTTATATAGTACCCAAATGTGTAGATTAATTTTTTTTAGAAATAAATAAGCTGCGTGCTTAGTGAAATTGTCGTAAAATTTAAAAAATACATACACAATGCATTGCTAAAAAATAATTTCAAGTTTAAACTAATATATTATACGAAAATGATTATTGCTATATTTTTAAAATATAGTGTGCCTATATTATATAAAAAAAATACAATTTTGGGATATTAAAAAAACATCAATCACAGATTTTATTATTTTTATCGTCACCCTATGAAAAAAGTATTTACGAAGAACCCTCGAAATATGCAATTTTTTTTTTTAATTGAAAATTTTAATTATTTAGAACAGTTAAAAGCAAATTTTTTTTACAAAAAATTTTACAAATCTCAACACTTTTTACAAAATCATTTTTATTCTTATCATAGATCTCAATAGTATACAGAAATCCTCAGTAAATGAATGAATAAAAAATTAAAATATATTTGATCGGATTGGAATTCTGACACGTCGGTATTTCTCTTCGATGGACTGATACGACCACAGTTTACTACGATCCTCTCTCCACACGTTCAGATGATCGTATCAGACCAACAGTTCAGACCAAAATACATACTTTCATTGCATGGTCTGGAGCGGGCTTACGACCAACGACGTACTGTTCAGATCAACTTTCACTACGATTTCTGCCCCAGACGCTTCGATCGGTCTGAACAGTACGTCGTTTCAGACGGTCGTATCAGTCGGATCGCATGGTCTAGGGCAGGCATTATTCTTATCATAAATCACCAAAATATACAGAAACCCTCAGTAAATAAATAAATAAAAAATTAAAATATATTTGGTCGGATTGGAATTCTGACACGTCGGTATTTCTCTTCGATGGACTGATACGACCACAGTTTACTACGATCCTCTCTCCACACGTTCAGACGATCGTTTCAGACCAACAGTTCAGTTCAAAATACATACTTTCATTGCATGGTCTGGAGCGGGCTTACGACCAACGACGTACTGTTCAGATCAACTTTTACTACGATTTCTGCCCCAGACGCTTCGATTGGTCTGAACAGTACGTCGTTTCAGACGGTCGTATCAGTCGGATCGCATGGTCTAGGGCAGGCATACAGTCGGCTGATTTAGTCTTTTTTTTATTAATTTTCTTAGGTAAGTGGGCTACAGATTTAAAACTTTTCTGTGTTCTTATTGTGTTGACAAATTATGACAATCGTGATTTATTGTTAATAACGTCAAAAAAATGAAAGTCATAAGAGCAAAACAAATTCAACGCTTACCTAAATAAAAAAAAAAACATTTTAGCCAGGTATTTTATGAAACTTTATGAATTTATTCTAAAACAACAGACATTCTTACTTAATATGTAAAAACGAATCTAAATGTAAAATAATAAAGCTTTTTTAAAAAAAAAATACAATCGCTAAACTTCGCCGAGGATAAAATAAAGACCATTTCATTTCATTTCATATTACCAGAAAAATGTAAGAAAAAGGTAATGACTGTCTTTTTCTACAAAAGTAATAAACGAATTAAAATTTTGTATTTACCAGTCGCAAGCACACACATCTTAAACAGTCATTCCAGAAATTTTCATGGAAATCGAATTGCACATTGCTGAGCAAAACGCTAGTAAAGTCTACAAAATAACACCCTGTAGTATCAAAAGATCGATAGTTTTTTGTAGCATCTTTCCAACAGCATGAAGCATTCACTTAAATGCTTCGTTAAGGCGCAGTTGCAAAAAAAACATCGTTTTTTAGAAATTGCAATTACAATAGTACATTTCCTTTAGAAAAATGAACGCCAAGGTATTTATTTCGGCTTTTTGTATATTTTTGTTACGTTTATGGTTGATAATTTTTCATGATGCCTTTCCGATATTACCTTGATTTTTATTTATTTCGTTATTGTAGGCGGTGCTTTTACTTTTTTTTATAAGTTCCCTGCGGTGGTTTATAAATTTTTGTGACCTGTGACCTCATAAATAGTTTTTAGTGCGGCAAGCTCATCTCTACCTTTTGCAAGATCGTTACGCAACCAGTTTAATGAAAGCCTACCGGTTTGCTTCATAGCTTTTTTAGGAAAGCAGAGTTTAACATTGTCCGCTAGTATCTGTGATAAAGTTTCTGCCGAATGTTCAAGGTCATTAACTAAGCAGTCACTATTGTTCCAAATTTACTATCGATAAGTTTTGTGTAAGATTTGTAAGCCCGAATGGTAAAAATTTTTGTACTTTTATCTTTGAAAGCCTTGATTTGTATCAGTTGGCCTTTATGATCCGACATGTTTGGGTCGATGACGCAACATTCAAAGTTTTCTGTAGGAATATTTGTTATTATATTATCGATACAACTTTTCGAATCATCTTGAACTCTTGTGTAGGTACTCATATATGAATACTCATATACGAATTGATTTAAAGTTCTACGACAAGTTTTTTGATTATTTTAAAAATTCTACATTAAAATCTTCGAGCAGTACAATATGCTTGTATTTTTTTGATAGAGAATTTAAAAGAGCCTCAACCCTGTAAAGGAATGTTGTAAACTCACCATCACATGACCTGTAGACCTCAACAAGGACAGTACTTTCCCTAATTAATTCTATTGCACAAAACTCTGCATCAAACTCAACACAAAAAGATTCTACATTAATTTGCTTCACAGCAGTCTCCATTGAAGTTCTCACCCATGTCTTTTGATTATCCATTTTCCAAGTTTGAAATTTTCAACTATTGTGGTGTTTGAGATAATTGAAGTCAAATTGTAAAACGTTTCCTGAAGATGGCCCACAAAGTTCGAAATATAAAAACAACCTTTTATGTTTTTAAAAGCTTGTACAGCATTTACTGTGCTTTTAATCTGAGGTTGACCTTTTAATCGATGTGACCTTAACATGACCTTAAACCCATGTCTTTTGGTTATCCTATCGTGGACATGGAATTTAAAACGATTTTTTATCAGCCACCTTTGATATTTTGAATTTTACTCTATAGTGAATGGGTTTTTTTTATGTCAGTTTTCGAATGTTATTTTGACAACAAATGCGTCAAATGTATTTTATTAAAATAAATTATGTAAAATGTGCTGCCTCCGACAAAAGTAGTAAGATAATATTTCCTTTATTAAATAATTTTGTTTTAGGATAACAATAAGGCTCTAATCTTCGCAAAACATCAGAGAAATGTTTCCTGTTAATGTCCACTTCGCATAAAACTTGATATGTTTAAGCCACTATTTTGACCATATTTACAATGCAAAAATTGATCGTTTTAAATTCCATGTCCACGATAGTCCATCCTTCAAGTATAAGAACTTTAACAAATGTGTTGTTTGAGACAATCAAAGTCAAACTATAAATCGTTTCTTAAAGAAGGCTTATTAAGTCCGAAACATAAGAACAACCTTTTGTGTTTTCAAAGTCATGTCCAAAATTTACTTTGCATTTAACTTAACCTAGTTTTTTAATAACAAAATATGCTATTGACCTTTTAAACAATATAACCTTGACATGATCTTGAACTCCTGTCTTTTTGTTATCCATCCTTCAAGTATAAAACCTTTAACTATTGTGCTCTTTGAGATAATCAAAAACTATAAATTGTTTTCTGAAAATGGCCTACAAAGTACGAAACATAGGAACAACCTAATGTGTTCTTAAAAACATGTTTAACATTTACCTTGCATTTAACTTGAACTAGTTTTTTAATAACAATTATGCTATTGACCTTTCAAACAATATGACCCTAACATGACCTTAAACTCCTGTCTTTTGGTTATCCACTTTAAAACACTATTGCGCTCTTTAAGATAATCGAAGTAAAACTATAAATTGTTTTCTGAAGATGGCTAAACATAAGAACAACCTTTTGTGTTTTCAAAAACATGTCCAACATTTACTTTGCATTTAACTTAACATAGTTTTTTAATAATAAAAATGAAATTTACCTTCAGAAAGATATGACCCTAACATGACCCTGAATCCCCGTCTCTTGTGTATCCATTCTCCAAGTTTGAGATCTCTAACTGTTGTAGTATTGGAGCTGTTAATGCAAACATTGACATTTAAAAACATCATAGTTTTTTTCCTAGACATAAAATTTTTTTGTTTAAATTTTGACATAATGGGCTCTGTAAAGGAAAACTTTTAAGCAAAAAAAAGCACAATATTTTAAGCAAAATTTTTTTTTGCAAGCAATATCTACACTGCTGTTTATTGAAAACGAGTACACTGCTCGGTACACTGTCACAATTCGTCAAAGTTTGTTTAAGTAAATTTGGCCATAATTTAATTAACCTCGAAATTTCTTTTATACACCTTTAGTTCAACCTTCTAAAAGATGTCTTAAAAGTCACCGTGCTAAGCACGGTGACTTTTCAATTCACGGACGTTGCAATGATGAATGAATGAATAGTTTATTGTGAAAAAACATAAAATAACAAAAATATAAACATAAAGTACAGATAAACTATTAGAGCCACATTTAAAGCTCCCAAAGGAGCTTGTAGTGGACAAAAACTTAAATAAATACATTAAGAGCCATGTTACATAACAATCAACTATCCTAACCGGAATATTCAATTGTTCTTGTATGAATACAATCGGAGATTTCCAATAGAAATTCTACTCTTTTTAAAAGCTTTTATTTAACTCGCAATGTATGTATGTATGTGTGTTTGTGTAGTACAAATCTTGCAACTTGATTTTGAAGCACTTACACTTGACCAATTTTTTTTGAAATTTTGTACACATGTTGAAGTCCGGTGACAATGCAAAATGGTCACTTTTTTAATCCTAAAAACTTAATATGTCGTCCACAACAAAATGGCGGATGACCTTTTTCTAAACTATTCTCACGATATGGGTATCAAATGAAAGGTTATGACCTGTAGAATACAGTAAAATATATGACATAATTCAAAATCCAATATGGTGCCCAACAAAATGGCGAATTAGATTTTTCTTAACTATTTGGCCGACATGGGTATCAAATGAAAGGTTATGACAGGTAGAATATAGTAAGATATGTGGAAATTCTAAATCCAATATGGCGCCCTAAATGAAATGGCGGATTACCTTTTTTTAACTATCTTGCCAATTGGATATCAAATATAAGGTTATGGCAATGACATACTAAATGAAATGATTGAAAAACATCTACAGTTAAAACTAAAAAATGTTTATTTTTTTCTTTTTAAAGCATTTAAATAAAAGCTTTTTTCTTAAAAAATTTTTTTACATTAATTTATTTAAATAATGACAAAATTGACTTTTACTTTTTTTTATTAAATTTAAAAACTGACTAACTGACATAATAGTATATTAAAACATAGAGTTTAATAAGGAACGTTTTTTAGCACGCGTCCAGGTTTGGAAATAGAGCCGCGCAGCGGCGAGTTTACCAAAGGACAAGTGATAAAAAACGCCTTATAAAACGAGTTTTTTATACTATTTTTTATATTTGCTTCATTTAATTAATTAAAAAGCATTTTTAATTTGAATTAAAAACTTAAGATGAAATTTTCTTTTTATTACCAACCTTATATCATAACATTGACATTTTGAAGTAAAAAATAAATTCAAGTTAGACATATTGAATAAAGGCATTTGTAAACTTTACTCATTTAATACTGAATGAATAGGCGTTTTTAAGAAAATGTAACCATTGATATCGTTTCTCCAATTCTTCTACATAGTTATTCCCTCTACAAAAAAATATATGTCCCCCGATTGATTATAATAGTAAAATTTGTAAATAAAAAGTACCTTGCAAGAAAAGAATTAATCTTTTTGCATCAGGAAAACCAACCAATAAAATCAAATTTTGGGTTTAATAATGAAGCAATTCAGAAACTTTAAAAAACCAAATTTCGGGTTTCATAATGTGCATATTATAGAACGCAAATATAAAAATAACATTCTTGATTAAATTATAAAAAATACAATATACAGGGTAACTTCTAATATACTCCCACCTTGAGTCACTTAGTTCAAACCATGTGACTCAACATGATTCAAAACGTACTGGTGGTTTTACAGATCGTCCACTTCTTGTGATTGTTTTAGTTGAAATTGTTGCGTCATCTGGATTTCTTTTCCTAATGCCGATTGAATCTTTATTTTCTTAGCAAATAATTTCAGCTGTCCTAAATATTCAATTCTAAATCTTTTCCTTAGTACCTCTTTTATCTTTAATCTGTATCTTAAATGTTTTCTAAATGCACCTGCAGTTAATTCCACAGCATCTAAATCAGGAATTCCAGTATGATTTATCTCATGCAAAAACATATCGGGGGTTAATACAGCTAAATCGTTAACATTTTCGGACAAATAAGTAAGGGGTCTTGAGTTTATTACTGCTTCACAATCGCATAAAACAGTAAGCAATTCTTCATATGTTAAACTTGACTTGTTGAGCACTCTGCGTAAAAGCTCTTTTACAAGACGTATTAAACGTTCCCACCAACCCACCCAACCAGGCTGCTGTTGGTGGATTGAATTTCCATTCAATCTTGTTGCTAGCATTGTGTTTTACAATTTTATTCCAATCTAAAGTACGCAATGCACTTTCAAAACCGACAAAATTTCTTGCGTTATCACTGTAAACAATGGATGGTCTTCCTCGTCTTGATATAAATCGACTAAATGCTTGTAAAAATGCTTCAGTAGATAATGGTGATACCAGTTCTAGATGAATTACCCGATAAACAGCACATGTAAACAAACATATCCAAACCTTTCCTCCAGATTTGATGAACAAAGGACCAGCAAAATCGATGCCAACAACTTCAAAGACTTTAGCATCTCGTACTCTATTTTCAGGTAAAGCTATTGCAGGAGCATCCAGACTTTTAGAATTAAATCGTCGACATCGAACACATTTATCAATAACAGATTTAACTGTCTTTCTACATTTCAAAATCCAGAAACGTTCACGCAAAATACTCATAAGACATTGAATTCCAGCATGAAAATGGTTCACATGTTCTTGATAAATTAATCTGCTTACTACATCATGATTAGTTGGTAAAACGTAAGGAAATAGAAAATCTTCAACATCTTGTCTATCAGAAATTTTGGTTTTAACTCGAATTATTCCATCTTCATTTTAAAAAGGACACAAAGAAGAGAGTTTCGAATTGTGTATAGAATTAAAAGCTTCAGCTTGTACTAATTTTATAACTTGTTTTTCTGCAGAACATACTTCAGAAGCAGACAAAATACCTTACAATTGATCTTGATTTCTACAGTTGTGACTAAATCTTCGAATCCAACCAAGTCTTACAATTTTGAATATTTTGAAAAATAGCAGTAATACCCAGAGAAGTCGTGATCTGCACAAAACATAGAAGAAGAAACCTTCTTTTTCTTCTCTTCGTTTATTAACTCTTCATCAAAACTGTAAGCTTGTTTTGGCCAATCAATAAAAGGTTGTCTTAACCATATCGGTCCCTCCCACCATCTTTCTTTAACAAGCTTTTGAGGTAAACACCCACGAGAAGGAAGATCAGCAGAATTTAAATCTCCTGGAACATAGAACCAATTTTCAACCTTGGTTAAATTTTTGATTTTTTGTACACGATTCCAAACATAAGGCTTCCATTGTTCATCAGCTTTAATCCACGATAATACTGTCGAAGAATCAGTCCAATAATAGATGGGAATATTTTCCAATATGTTCTCTTGCGCTACTTTCGAAAATCTTGCCCCAATAGTTGCAGCCAACAACTCTAATCGAGGAATGCTTAATTTTTTAACTGGAGCCACTCTTGACTTTGCTCCCACCAATTGAACATTAACTGACTCACCTGTTTCTGCTCTCAAAAATATACAAGTCGCATAAGCATTCTTACTAGCATCACAAAAAACATGTAGACTCCAATTTAAACTGTCCACTGATGGCAAATCGATCGATCGATCAGCTTATGAACTGAGTCGCACAATGAACTACCCATCAGCTGATCGAATTAAAAAATGTGTTATTAGTGTATGTTTTTTGTTTAAATAGTTTAAAACATATTAAAAAATGTGTTTTAAAGTGTTTAATTTGTGTAAATTGTGTTTTTCTAATGTAAAAAGTTAAAATTAAGTTGGTTGTCAAAATCAGGTGACTGTTTTCGCGCATAATCAACAGATAGATGGAACGACTCTATTGATGCGGGAGCAGAAGCCAATTGTATTCCTCCATCTCAAGACCAACGAAAGCGAAGAAATTGCAACTTATCTCTATAAGCTGCTAATAAAACTGTAATTTCTATTTTTGGACAGAAATCCTTATCGCTGGTTTAAAACGGATTTTTAGGTGGATTTTCGTTATTGCAGATATTAAACTTCCAATCATTGGAACAGATTTTCTTCGGCATTTCGGTCTTATGGTTGATGTTAAACGCAATCGGCTTAAGCATTAAACATACATCAAGTTATAGTAATAGTGCGTATGTTATAGTAATAGCGCAGAAGTTAAAACATAGGCAACCCGTGTTCCAATACACAGTTTGTGCATGAGCATCTATGTGTTGATAGTCGCGTTGCCTATCTTTTAACTTCTGCGCTATTACTATAACATACGCACTATTACCGGATCTATATTTGATCCTTTATGGATGCAACAACATTTTGCTATGTTAACACTTTATGTTCTGAAGTTAGTTCTTTGTCTATTTCCATATTAAAGCAAGATACAGAAACTGATTTAAATAATTATAATAGCATTTATTGACACACAAGAAGCAATGCAGTAGTACCCAAGCAACACAAAGTTGTAAAACGAACATGATAACTTCCAATAACGTTATTATGGTTTATACTTATTCCACATTTTGTAAACGTCAAGCACATGGGTTTTAATTCCGTTTTTAAAACTACATTATATCTTTTCTTACATAATATTAATTTATATACGAGAAAATGTAAAGATTGTGTAAGATTCAAACAGTTCTGAGAATACTGGATAAATTGCAAATTAATTACATCTCAAACCACTAGAAAATAGTTATTATACCCTGTATACAGGACCCAATGACATACAGCTGTTTCACCGTCGTTTCGGATCATCAGTGCCATATAGAGTCTTGTATACAGAGTACAACAACTATTATTCGTATATATATCTAGCGGTGGTACGATCTTTGCAGTGAGATGTAACTTACGTAGATTCCCAACCCGTTAAGGAGAAATCACAAATACCTTGAAGTTTACACTTTGTGTTCAACTCTAACCAAGGTACGATGCATCGTGATGCATACTGGATTTTTTACAGGAATCTGCGATTTTTGTAAATTTTATATCAAATTTATTAAGCTTCGAATACGAGAAAATGTAAAGATTGTGTCAGATTCAAACAGTTCTGAGAATACTGGATAAATTGCAAATTAATTACATCTCAAACCACTAGAAAATAGTTATTATACCCTGTATACAGGACCCAATGACATACAGCTGTTTCACCGTCGTTTCGGATCATCAGTGCCATATAGAGTCCTGTATACAGAGTACAACAACTATTATTCGTATATATATCTAGCGGTGGTACGATCTTTGCAGTGAGATGTAACTTACGTAGATTCCCAACCCGTTAAGGAGAAATCACAAATACCTTGAAGTTTACACTTTGTGTTCAACTCTAACCAAGGTACGATGCATCGTGATGCATACTGGATTTTTTACAGGAATCTGCGATTTTTGTAAATTTTATATCAAATTTATTAAGCTTCGAATACGAGGAAATGTAAAGATTGTGTCAGATTCAAACAGTTCTGAGAATACTGGATAAATTGCAAATTAATTACATCTCAAACCACTAGAAAGTAGTAGTAGTAGTATACAGGGTATAATAACTATTTTCTAGTGGTTTGAGATGTAATTAATTTGCAATTTATCCAGTATTCTCAGAGCTGTTTGAATCTGACACAATCTTTACATTTTCTCGTATTCGAAGCTTAATAAATTTGATATAAAATTTACAAAAATCGCAGATTCCTGTAAAAAATCCAGTATGCATCACGATGCATCGTACCTTGGTTAGAGTTGAACACAAAGTGTAAACTTCAAGGTATTTGTGATTTCTCCTTAACGGGTTGGGAATCTACGTAAGTTACATCTCACTGCAAAGATCGTACCACCGCTAGATATATATACGAATAATAGTTGTTGTACTCTGTATACAGGACTCTATATGGCACTGATGATCCGAAACGACGGTGAAACAGCTGTATGTCATTGGGTCCTGTATACAGGGTATAATAACTATTTTCTAGTGGTTTGAGATGTAATTAATTTGCAATTTATCCAGTATTCTCAGAACTGTTTGAATCTGACACAATCTTTACATTTTCTCGTATTCGAAGCTTAATAAATTTGATATAAAATTTACAAAAATCGCAGATTCCTGTAAAAAATCCAGTATGCATCACGATGCATCGTACCTTGGTTAGAGTTGAACACAGAGTGTAAACTTCAAGGTATTTGTGATTTCTCCTTAACTGGTTGGGAATCTACGTAAGTTACATCTCACTGCAAAGATCGTACCACCGCTAGATTTATATACGAATAATAGTTGTTGTACTCTGTATACAGGACTCTATATGGCACTGATGATCCGAAACGTCGGTGAAACAGCTGTATGTCATTGGGTCCTGTATACAGGGTATAATAACTATTTTCTAGTGGTTTGAGATGTAATTAATTTGCAATTAATTTATATGTTTGAATAACGTATACAAAACGATAAGCCGTAAAGCGTTAAGTCAGTTATATATCCTCGTTTGAATTACCACTGTACGACTACATTACGACGAAGTTTATGTGTGTCGCTAATAAGTTTTTTGAGCAGTCGCAATACAGGCTTATTAGGGTTAATTTTATGTTACACGTATTATAGTCTCCTTCATACCATATTTTAAGTTTTTACAACTGTTTTAATATGTAAACATAATGTTGTTTTAGTATAATTACAAATTAATAACGTGTAAGCTATAATATAACCGTCTCATTGATACAATATTAGCAGTTTTAAAAACCACTTGTAGGAGTCTAAGAAGCACTTTATTTTATTAGTCCGGTGCGTAAGGTTCAAAAAATAAGGGTAATCTGCATTTTGAGGTAGAAACATGAAATTTGGAACATATGTTCCTTAGAATATTTAAAAAATATTTGGATATGGAACCCCCCTGAGAAAGTCCCAGGAGCACCCCAGGGGGGCCCTCTTTATTGGAAGTTTGTAGGATTTTTTTTCAAATAACTGTTTATGTTAAATGTTTAAAAATCAGATGGATGATTAATAATATGTTAGTCTT
Source organism: Cartodere bifasciata (assembly GCA_963920755.1). NCBI lineage: Eukaryota > Metazoa > Arthropoda > Insecta > Coleoptera > Latridiidae > Cartodere > Cartodere bifasciata. Next base: position 11,153,405 of record OY987195.1, read on the forward strand.
TAACGTCATATTTTTTTTTGGGAAAAATCCCCACTGGTGGCCCCAAATTTTCATTTTTATGATTTTTAATTATTTCTTAAAAAACAATTTTTAAATTCAAAATTATGCAATTTAAAGATTCTTTTTACACATTTAGACAATTGACCCACCCAAAATATATGTTAACCCCCCCAAAATCCCCCTTTGCCAAAAATTTTACATTTTCATAATTTTTTTTACCAATTGTGCAGGATAAATGTTTGACAATTAAATAAAAAATCACTATTATTACTATTTTGAGAAAAGAAAATTTATTCTAGACCCCCCAACTGCTTCCCCCCCCCCACTAACGCATTTTAATTTTTTCTTTATTATTGTTTTATTTTAGATTCATATACACTTTCACGACCCCATTTACAGATTTATATCCTAGACTCCCCAAAATATCTGTTAGCCCCCCAAAATCCCCCTTTGCCAAAAATTTGACATTTTTATAATTTTTTTAATAATTGTGCAGGATAAATGTTGGACAATCCAATAAAAAATCACTAAAATTATTATCTTTGGGAAAAAAATTATTGTAAGACCCCCAAATGGGCCCCACCTCCCCTTCATTACGGCATTTTAATTTTTACTTTAATATTGTTTTAATCTAGAATTATATACACTTTCACGATCCTATTTACAGATTTATATCCTGGACCCCCCAAAATATCTGTTACATTTTGTTATTGGGGAGGGGGAAGCATTTGGGGGTCATACAATATTTTTTTTCCCAAAGATAATAATTTTAGTGATTTTTTATTAGATTGTCCAACATTTATCCTGCACAGTTATTAAAAAAATATAAAAATGTAAAATTTTTGGCAAAATGGGATTTTGGGGGGCTTACAGATATTGTGGGGGGTCAAGGATATTAATCTGTAAATGGGGTCGTGAAAGTGTATATGAATCTAAAATAAAACAAATAATAAAGAAAAAATTAAAATGCGCTAGTGGGGGGGGGGAAGCAGTTGGGGGGTCTTAAAATAAATTTTCTTTTCTCAAAATAGTAATAATAGTGATTTTTTATTTAATTGTCAAACATTTATCCTGCACAATTGGTAAAAAAAATTATGAAAATGTAAAATTTTTGGCAAAGGGGGATTTTGGGGGGGTTAACATATATTTTGGGTGGGTCAATTGTCTAAATGTGTAAAAAGAATCTTTAAATTGCATAATTTTGAATTTAAAAATTGTTTTTTAAGAAATAATCAAAAATCATAAAAATGAAAATTTGGGGCCACCAGTGGGGATTTTTCCCAAAAAAAAATATGACGTTAAAGACTAACATATTATTAATCATCCATCTGATTTTTAAACATTTAACATAAACAGTTATTTGAAAAAAAATCCTACAAACTTCCAATAAAGAGGGCCCCCCTGGGGTGCTCCTGGGACTTTCTCAGGGGGGTTCCATATCCAAATATTTTTTAAATATTCTAAGGAACATATGTTCCAAATTTCATGTTTCTACCTCAAAATGCAGATTAATTTACCTTACGCACCGGACTATATTAAATTCTGGCTGTTGTTACATTACTTTAAAACATATATACAATGTTGCCAAGTGGAAATATTTGTTTTAAAATTAGGATAGTGGAAAAAAATTACTATTTTGAACACTGGCACTACTAATATTAAAACTTAATTAAAAATTTAATAAAGTCTAGAAAATTAATAATTTGTAAGATTTAGTTTTAGTAGTGAGGTATTAATATTTATCTAATGAAACAGCAAAATTGAAGAATTATTATCAAAATTATAATCAGTAATACATACGAATTTTTATATTTTATGATTCATATAAAATAATTACACCTTATTTTCACTTAAGGGTACAAATTAAAGATGCAAAATAGAAATAGGTATCCCTCACAATTTATTAATCAAAGCAAACCCATGTTTATAATTATTTTACAAAGTAAATTTTTTTGTATAAAGAATAAAAGCTTAATACTTAAATTGGAAAAAATTTCAAATTAAATATGCGTAGAACGGCGTAGAACATGCACGTCTTACTTAATAAAAATAATAAGTAACATATATCTGATTTGTTAATAAAATAAACATTGAAATTATAAAGTAAAGGTTTATTATTATTATTAGTTTTATAATAATAAGTAACATATATCTGATTTGTTAATAAAATAAACATTGAAATTATAAAGTAAAGGTTTATTATTATTATTAGTTTTATTCAAAATCGTTAAAATAATTACGGAAGGTACTTGGCAACACTGCATTCTTTAAATTTATTTTCTCACCCGCCATTAATGGTTCCTTCAATTATGTCGGCCATATTTATCTTTTGGCATGGCGCAAACCATTTATTTTAGTTACCAGATATTAAGAAAGCCTACCCATCAATATTTTTTTGCAAAATTTTGTTACAGAATTAAAAATAATTGTTTCCTATTAATTTTGTAAAAATTTGCCAAAAGTAAAAAATAAAAACGATTGTATTCTTATTAAAAGAATGTTCCTGAAAATATCAAAATATATAGGGTGTTCTATTTAAAAATACAAAATTAATGTCATTTCCGCTTAAACCGGAAGTCAAACATTTTTGTAAATACATGTGAAAGGAGGCTTAAAGTCTCCTTAGACAACTCCTAAAATTTCAATTCTATAGAAATTCTGTAGAACGTTATGAGCTCGTGCGCTTTTTGCGGGACACACGGTATAGCTTTATATATATCGGGTGAGCAAATAAAAACGGCCCATAAGTAGGCCATGGAAAGTAAACGTAGGTCTTGGTTTAAAATTTTTTGTAATTAATTTGAAAGTTATTTCAAGTTTGTCAATTAATTGTCATTTTTTCTAAAAAAATAAAAAATTTAACTTTTTTTTTTTAAACATTTATTTAACAACGTAATAACTTTATTATTATTATCAAAAAAAAGAAAAATTAAATGTAACTTGTTAATTTGTTAGATTCTTCCTTTTGTATTGTAAGAACAGAATAAGTTATGTCCTAATGCATCAAACTGAAGTAATGGGGAAATGCTTTTCTAATTGAGACCTATTTTTGAACCGGTGAATTGGTGAATGGAGTGTGGACGTATTCAACACGAACCACTTTTGATGATTTTGTGGATGAATTTCCTGAAATGGTGGAACTTACGTACAGTGAATTTCGCAAATTTCTAACAAGATTGGTGGAGAAATTCAGAATAACGGGAAATACCAGCAGGAAACCTGGAAGTGGGCGGCCTAAAATAACTCCTGAAGTTATTGAAAACACCCGAGAAATAATTGAAGCAGCACCATTCACCTCTGTTGTTTACGAATTGTTAAGTTTTGTCCATAAACTGCTGTATTCAGTTTAATTTTTTGAAGCATTATTACGGGTAAGAGATACCAACTTAAAATTTGCCATTTTTACAAAAATGGTGTAATGTGTCCCCCATTTCTTTCCACACATTTTTCAATACTTTGCCGAAGACCACTTGAAACCTTTTGCAGCATTTTAAGGTTATTATTTATTTCTGCAAACTTGTTGGTTATTCGTTCCCTTAAATCTTCCAAGTCTTCAACTGGTGTCGCAAATATTGAATTCTTTATGTAGGGCCACAAAAAAAAATCCGCTGGTGTTAAATCTGGAGATCGGGCAGGCCAAGGGATTGGGGTATATTTGCTTATGATTCTATTGTTAAAATATACACGAAGCATCGCCAAACTGTCTCTGGCTGTATGGGCTGTTGCCCCATCCTGCTGATAATAGCCGACCCGTAACTCGTCATCCTGGCATTCATTAAAGAATGTTGGCAATATTTCACGTCGGTATCTCTTTCCCGTAATAGTCCGCTCAAAAAATATAGGACCAATAACCCTTCTTCGGCTTATTTCTGCCCAAACGCCAACTTTTTGCGGATGAAGAGGCGCCTCTCTATATTCATGTGGATTTTCGGTACTCCACATCCGCATATTCTGGCTATTTACATAGCCATCAAGATGAAACCAAGCTTCATCAGTAAAAAATGTTAAATCAAGGATCTGATCATTAAACATGTTGTTTATAAACCAGTTGCAAAAAAATTATCTCTGAGTAGGGTCATTTGACAGCAGTTCATGGACAAGACTTATTTTGTAAGCGTGCATACGTAAATCTTTTTTTAAAACATTTCTTACTGTTCCGTAGGATAGATTCGTTTGTTGAACCAAATGCCTAAGAGAGGTGGATGGTGCAGCTTCAATTATTTCTCGAGTGTTTTCAATAACATCAGGAGTTCGAATTTTAGGCCGCCCACTTCCAGGTTTCCTGCTGGTATTTCCCGTTATTCTGAATTTCTCCACCAATCTTGTTAGAAATTTGCGAAATTCACTGTACGGAAGTTCCACCATTTCAGGAAATTCATCCACAAAATCATCAAAAGTGGTTCGTGTTGAGTACGTCCACACTCCATTCACCAATTCACCGGTTCGAAAATAGACCTCAATTAAAAAAGCTTTATGCTGAGCGTTAAAAGCCATTTTACTAAATGTAAATGTAATTTTTTGATAGATACTTCAAAAACAAAATAAATATTATTTAATCAAAGACATGCAAAAAAATTCCATGGCCAACTTTTGGGCCGTTTTTATTTGCTCACCCGATATATATATTCGTATGATTATTAATAAACATTACAAGTCATAGTAGGTATAAGGATTGGTATAGCTTTAACAGTACATTACATATCCGAAGGGAAAGTGCTTCATTACAGCCGAGGGCAGATGGACCGACCGAGAGCGAAGCTCGAGGGCGGCAATGAGCCCGAGGCTGAAATGAAACATTTTACCTGAGGTATGTATACTATTTTATTCACAATCACATCTGTAACATTCAAATTAGGTTCAATAGTCTAATTTTTAAATTATAAGTGTGAATATATTTTAATCAAAGTAGGCAGCTTTCATTAAACGGTTGACAGAAAAACTTGCGGGTAAAGTGACATGTGTTACTTTCCGCCCTGTTAAACGTCATGTGTGTGATGTGATGTGTCAACCGGTGACTTCAGTACGAACGGAAAGGGTAAATACAGGTAATGATATCAAACCTAATAATGGTGTACTTTTCACCTATAATTTGCAAATGTAATGATGATATTACAGAGTGATTATGAATAAACAATATTACTGTTCCGGGCCGCTATCCATTATTACCCAATTTTCAAGATTTTTTAAACAGTTTTTATGGTGCTACTATCTTTTCAAAAATAGATTTAATTAAAACATATTATCAAATTCCTATTGGATATACCTAAAACTGCAATTATTACTCCTTTTGTTTGGTTTGAGGAATTCAGCACAGACCTTTCAGCGATTCATTAATAGAGTAATTCGTGGATTGGACTTTTGTTTTGCTTACATTAATGATTTGTTAATTTCAAGTACATCAGTGAGGAACATAAAAAAACATTTGGAAATTTTGTTTCATCGTTTAGAGCATTTTGGAGTTGATATTAATCCTTCAAAGTGCGAATTTGTAGTTGATAGTCTAGTATTTTTAGAAAATCATGTAGATAAGCATAGTTTTCGTCCTACATCGGAAAAAATACAAGTCATACGTGATTTTCCAATACCAACTTTGCAACGTAAACTAAGAGAATTTTTAGGTCTAATTAATTTCTATCATAGATTTATACTTTATTGTGCTCAAATTCTTCTACTCAATATTTTATTAAAGAGGTCATTGGTTTTTCTACTGCGGAAATGTTTTACGGTAAATCCTTGCGTTTACCTGGTGAGTTTTTCGTATCTCCGGAGTTTTGTTCGAAAAATCTCAATTTACCAAATTATATTTCCCGCCTTAAATCTTCTATGAAAGCTTTGCAACCTGTTTCTTCACGCTCAAGCAACATTAGCAATAACATTTTTATTTTTAAAGATTTATGTACTTCATCTCATGCTTTTATTAAAAATGACACTGTTAAAAAAACATTACAAAATCCCTACGATGCACAGTAGTCATTTCAATGTTTTTTCTGGCCATAAGTCCGTAAACATGGTTACGATTAATGAATTCACTTGGATTTTTTTTTATAAATTGCATAATAATTTTATCCAAGTTTGGTTAAAAAAAATTAATGTTTTTAAAAGAAAAAAAAATCCAAAAAGTTTAAAAATATTTTTTTTTCTATTTTTTTTTAATAGTTTACATGATGTATAAAAAAAAAATTGAAACTTTACTACATTAAAAGTAATAAATGGAGAACAATTTAATTGTTTTTACTATTTCCAAAAAAGTTAGTGATGACTGGCTGGACAGCTTGCTTAGTTATCACATGATAATTCTAAAGTCAAGCAATGTCTGCCTAGGTCAGTGCTTGGATGGGTGACCGTTCAAATAGTGGTCGAATTGATTATTATGGAATAAGTGTTTAAAAAATAAAACCTACAAATGCAAACAGGCAGATTTATTGAAGAAAAATTAAATAATGAAGTAAAATCCTATAGAAACTAATATTAAAAAATAAATTGACAAAAAATTGTCATCCATATTACCAAGCATTATAATTAAAACGTCGGTGTCCGATGATTTTATCAAAACGTTGGATGCATTATCATTTTCGGTTAGGCATAGGTGATGTATTATTTTCGTATCAGCCCCTTCGTGATACTCGCAGGAAAGATTTTTATTGATCATTGACATGACGAAATTATTATAAACTGTATGTGACAGTAGCTGAGGTTTATAACTGTGTTTCCAATGAACCATTTTATCGGTGTTCCAATGGTTTATTAAAAATTCCACGGAAGCTTCCTTAAATAGTATGTTTTGTGACACTTGTCACACGCGACACTTTTTTTTGTGTTTTTCAGTATTCACTATTTTATAGCTTTAGTTCACAGTTTTTCATAAATTTTATAATTTGGTGGTTAGGGTCTTTAAGCGCTTCAAGGAGGTTGGCTGTTCGGTGTGGGTGATACGTTGGGCACTCCAGGAGCACGTGTTCTACCGTTTCTATGGTGTTCTGGCAGTGTGGGCAGTCTCCACTATCTTCTATCCCGAAGAGGTTTCTGTATTTCCCAATGTTCGCATGTCCTGTTCGTAATCTTATAAGGTCTTTATTGTGTTGTCTGTTAAATTGCTTTGTTTTGTACCATAGTTCTTTTAATGGTGCGTCTTGTATATTATAATACCATTTTCCTTTATTTATAGAAGTGTCCCTAAAGGATTGGGTCTCTTGAATGTGTCGTCCTGTATTACGTTGTATGTCGGTGTAATTTGTCTTTTCGTTGCTGTTTCGTGTTGCTGATTTAGCCGCTAGGTCTGCTACTTCGTTGACCTTCAACTCCTGTCTTTTTGTTATCCATTCTTCAAGTTTGCGACATTTAACTATTATGGTGTTTGAGATAATCGAAGTGAAACTGTGAAGCGTTCTCTAAAGATGGCCTACAAAACATAAAAACAACTTTTCATGTTTTCAAAAACATGTTCAACATTTACTTTTCATTTAACTCGAAGTAAGTAGTTTTTTAATAAAAAAAATGCTATTAACCTGTTAAAAGATATGACCTTGAACCCCTGTCCCTTGTTCATCCTCCAAAATTGAGACCTCTAAATATTGTAATCTTGGAGCTGTGCTATAGCAAACATTGACATTTAAAAACGTCATAGCTTTTTTTCTAGACATAGAATTTAAAAAAAAAAATTGTGCTAAGAGCTTTGCGTAAAAATACTTAAGCAAAAAATACACAATATTTTAGTCTAAGTTATTTTTTACATGCAATATCTACTAACTTGACCTGTAGTCAGTTTAACCTTGAGCTCACCTTGACTACAAGATTTTGTTATTTAATTATACCACCTACACTCGTCGTCATTTGAAGTGGATATTTTAAATTTCTTACAATAGAAAAAATCCTGATGCTTTTCAAAAATATATTTTTGCCAATGTAAATCTACGCTCAGAGTTCACGTACACAAAAAAAAGCAAAACAAAATTCTTCCAAATAACCCTACTACACCAATAACAAAAACGTGTTACCAAATCCTTTAACTCAAAATTGAAATGAAAAAGTAAATCTTATCCAGAAACCCTCGTAGCTAAAAAAATAACACTAAGTAAGGCTTCCACGACCTTAACACACAAACCTGAATCCTTTTGGCACGAACAAAATATGAATAGGGATCATTTTTTACGGTGTAATGCCCACTCTTCTTTAAGCACATGAGCAAGTTTTTGAGAGGTTTGAGAAGGGCGATTTCGATCATAAGTTGCTCTAAAGACAGTTTCTAACATGCTTAATGGATTATCGAGCGTTAAAGGATATTGGTAACATTTTTTTTGTTATTGCTTTGATTTTTTTTGTGTACACGAACACTAAGTGTAGACTTACATTGGCAAGAAAATATTTTTCGAAAAGCGTCAGGATTTTTTTATATCAAAAAATTTAAAATATCCACTTCAAATGACGACGAGTGTACAAAAAGAACAACGAAAAGTTTAATCTAATATAATAATTTGACTATTGAAAAATAAGAAAAAACTTGTAGGGCGAGTTCGATCGACTCCCTCGGGACACTTTTTAGTTTTTAATTTTTTTCTTACTTTGAACTCAATTTTTTGTTAATTTGATTAATATATTGTTGTTTGGCTATTAATAGGGACGTTTTCACATCTTAATTTTTGTTAATAGGTTAAATATAATTTTTTTTTAATAAAAAAACAATTTTGTGAAATTGGGTTTTTCTTAAAACGCCAAAGAAACATCATCTTAGTGACAAATATGGCGAACATAAACTACCACTTTTCTGAACTGTATCATAGAGTTTTTATTTTTACTGCAGGCGACAGTAAAACTAACTTTTACTGACGCTACCAAATTTTTTTCTCTTAAAACATCAGATAAACATCACTTTAATGACGTTTATTTTAAAATAAATAAAAGACAACTAAAATAAGTAAATTAAATTTATTATAAAACCATTGTGTTTAGAAGTTTTAAGAAAAAATATCCTTTACTACAGGGTAAATCCATGAAAAATCAACAAACCCATGCCGCTCGACCGTTTCAGATTTTTATTATATTTTGGGAATTAAATTAGTAATGTCTCAAAAAAAATATGCACACTTTTTTTTTCCAAAAGCTCCACAGCTTGAGGCATAATTCACGTTGACATCTTAAATAAATTTTATCTCTTGTGATTACAATCCGTACAATTTTAAAATTTGGGTTTTATTACATTTTATGCAATCACCCAATTAATGACATGTGAAAAAATGGCCTAAAATAAGTTTTTTTGTATTAAGACGGGCGTTTCAAATTCATAAATAATATTCTGTGCACTCAAAAGTTCGTAAAAAGTCATCTTCCTGAATGTCAGTTATTTTCGAAATTTCAACAAAATATGTAAAAATACGGAGTAATACATCAATAACTATGATTAAAAATAAGTAGGATAATGTTTGTGATGACATAGAAGTGGTACTGAGTGCAAGAAATAATTAAAATATGGTAAAATAGTACTTTTGGTGTTTTTCCTTGTACATTTAAATTTTTGAACGAGCATATCTATATTAAGGAAAAACGTAAGTTGCAATTTTAATTATTTGCAAGCTTAAAAAAACCATGGTAAATAAACGTATTATGGTTTGGCATAGACCACGTAATGTATATAAATAAAATAATGTATCTGTAGTAGAGAAAAAAATCAAAAATAGTATAATGATTTTTGAAGTCAGATTTTCGATACAAAGAATTAACCGATTAAAATGAAACCATAATACGTTTGTAGCCCCATATTTGTAGTTTTGAAAACTACGCTTAGTTTTAATTTACGATGGGGCCCTCATGTAGATGTGCTACTTAGTAGAATTTGCGGGAGCTCAACGGAGATGCGTTATACGAGCTTCTAGGAGCACAGATTCGAAGATTTGTGAATTTGAAACGCCCGTCTTAAGTAGGATTCACAATGAAAATTAGCTTGCATGCGGTAAGAATTAAGGTAGCTTGTAAGAGCTTGAAATATGTATTTGGGATATACCATTCACAACGAATTAGCTTGCATGAGGTAATTCATTGTGAATGGTATATTCCAAATACTTATTTCAAGCTCTTACAAGCTACCTTAATTCTTACCGCATGCAAGCTAATTTTCATTGTGAATGAAGCTTTAATTAATCCAATTGAAAAAATTAACAAATTTTTCCCATTTTGGCATAGCAATATTTACTGAACCAGAGAATTTAGAAAGGCACTATTACCAAACTTTAAAGGTTTATGGCTTACTAATTAATTCGTTAAATTTCTAACTTTAAGGTTTTAACGTTTACTGAAATACAGTAGCTTAACATTTAAAAATATCCTAAATTTGGCTATCTGTATCTCGGTTGGGCTTGGGGAAACTTGTAGAAAGTCAAAATTCTAGTATTAACATTATATGTCCATGCTTCCTCTATACATAAAAAAAAATTTGTGGTTTTTGTTTTAATCCACTGTTATAAGAAAAAAGTAGATTTTAGGGTAGCGAAAAAGGTGGGTATTTTAGGCACATCTACCTCATATTTTAAAAATATCTGTGTCACTAATAAAATAGAAGCTAAATTGTTAAACTATGCTAAAAATAGCACAACATTTCCATCAGCCTGAAGATAGATTTGAACCTGTATTAATCCCCTATATTCCACTTTTTGGGAGCCTATAATTTATTTACTATGCAAAACCGCAGCTCGAAACTTTGGATTAATGCTTCTCTAACTCTACACCAATAAAATTTTTTTGGGAAAAATCTGCAACTTTCCCCAAAAAAGTTACGAGCTCGTAAACTTTTCAAAATTTTAAAAATAGACAAATTGCGAAAATATACAGGGTGTGCAAAAAGTTTGGAATATCGCTCCTAATTTCGTAAATACTATTCCCAGAAGGTTGATTTTTTCGAGGTCGATTTCTATTTTTTCAATGTGCATCTTTTCAACCTATATTCAAACATACAGGGTGTCCCAGTTTCTCAGAAGACTGGACAACTTTCTTATTTTAAATGGAAAACCCTATTTTTTATTTTTTTTTATGAATCTAGATGTCATTAGCAGTTCAACGATATGTCGCTTGCTACCCTCAGGTTACTAAATGTTACCCCTTTTAACAGAATTTGTTTCTGTGTTAAAAAGTTTGGAATATCGCCTGTAAAATCGTAAATACTTTTCGTAGAAGGTTAATTTTTTCGAGGTTCATTTCTATCTTATTAATACGCATTTAACAAGCATACACTTAACTATACAGGGTGTTTCCCTTTTTTAGGAGACTAGACAATTTTCTTATTTTAAATGGAACACCCTATTTTTTATATTTTTTTATGAATCTAGATATCATAAGCAGTTCGACGATATGTCGCCTGCTACCCTTAAATTAGAAAATGTTACCCCTTTTAACAGAATTTGTTTCTGTGTTAAAAAGTTTGGAATATCGCCTGTCAAATCGTAAATACTTTTCGTAGAAGGTGAATTTTTTCGAGGTCTATTTCTATTTTTTTAATACGCATCTAACGAGCATACTTTCAACTATACAGGGTGTTCCCCTTTTTTAGGAGGCTAGACAACTTTCTTATTTTAAACGGAACACCCTATTTTTATTATGAATCTAGATGTCATTAGCAGTTCAACAATATAAAATATAGGGTGTTCCATTTAAAATAAGAAAGTTGTTTAGCCTCCTAAAAAAGGGGAACACCCTGTATAGTTCAGTGTATGCTTGTTAAATGCATATTAAAAAAATAGAAATAAACCTCGAAAAAATTAACTTTCTATGAAAAGTATTTACGATTTTACAGACGATATTCCAAACATTTTAACTCAGAAACAAATGGGGTAGTTGAGCCTTTTTGGAAAAAAATACAGGCGTATAGTAGACGAAAAATTAGCTTATACCCCTTCAGTAAAAAAATTCTAAAAAAATTCCGTCTGCGTAAAAAAAAATCTTAAAGTACTGATTTTGAGAAAAAGCGTTTAAATATTTCATTTGCTGACGTCATCGGCAAGACGCTATTATCGACATTTGCTTTCCATACTTAGATTTTAGAATGTGGCACTTATTAGCTTATAAGAAACATTAATCATCACAGTCTAACAAACCGAATACGACGATGAGAATTGCGTACGATGTGTAGTTCGTGTCTCCGTAAATTCCTAAAGGTTGACACAGTTATACTGTAACATAACCTACAAAGTTGTTAATGTTTTATTATTGTTGTTATTTTATGCATAATAGAGCAAAGACACTTGTAAACTGTTGGGGCTGCTTGAATTGTGACTAACAATATTCTATACCTAGTGCCTTTGTCCGTATAAAACAAGTGTGTGTTCGTTGATCACTAAAATAAAATGCAAAGGCTAGGCTTACTGGATTGTGAAAAGACAGGTAGCGACTATTTGCCTTACGTTGATATGGAGCGACACTGTAACATAAACCCCAACTATTACTCATCTAAGCTTGTAAATGTTATAACCCAACGGTAAGTTTTTTGCTATTTATTTTTTTTTAAGTATTGACAAGCGACAAATGGACTAAAGATTTTTTTTTAGTTCAGCTCAGAGCATGCTATGGAGAGATATTGCAACCGTTGGATACGTTCAAGTAAAAAGGACGACTCAGTACATTTGTACAGTTAAAACAATGAAACCTCATCCTCAAGAACATAAAGTTGTAATCGATGATAAAGAAAAAGAAACGATGCACAAACTGCTCAGCGTTTGAAAGTATGTTTAACAAAAGTGTGCCCTAGACGAAGCCAAGGGGACCCTTTAAAGGGACTCAAGATCAAGCTAAACTTTATGTCATACGATTACGAATAGAATCTTAAACTGTTAATGTGAGAAACAATAAACAAAAGCAACATTGTTATTTCGTCCATTTAGGTAAAAATTAATTGTTTTTTTTTCAAATATTTCATTATTAAGCACAAACGTCTTGATTTTAATTAATTATTATTTTTTACAGGGGAATATGAATATGCAGTTGCGCTTTTCTAATGGCTCAAGAGAAGAGTCCTCATTTACTAAAGCATGATGTTATTGGAAGAAAACAGCTTTAGCAAGTGTAGGAGTCATCCAATGGATCTAAGCTCTCTGTTTCCAAAGAAGCTTCCGTTATTACCACCCAAAAACAAAAGAATAGTCGAAGAACCAAAAAAATATCCCATTCAGAGCAAGGAACTTTCTTGAAACGCTTGGATAGTCCAGTAGCTTGGCAAGTGTTGACGTACTACCAAATAATGCTACAAATATACTTCTGCGACAAAAAAGGGCTTATTCTGCGTAGCAGCCCCAAATTTTAAAGATAATGAGGAAGTTTTTATAACTGAAGTGATTTTTGTTGGAGAAATGTTGCAAAGCATCATTGGAAGTGCTGAGAAATGTTGAAACGACAGTATTTTTGAGGTTATAAGAAATATTTAACACATTTTGTTCATTTATTATGTATTCTATCTAATAAGGATTTATTGTACATCAATAAAAATGTTTTTCAAAAAAAAAACCTTCTTGATAACTTAAGTTTACATAATATTACTAGCAAAATACATTTTTGTAAACATTTTACAATAAAAAGTTAATTTTTTCGAAACACGTTCGTTTATCCTTTTCGTTATATCATCCATTTCGGCGTTCCGCCTCTTAAGTCTTAAACTAAAAGGGGTGCCAACGGTTGATCATGAGGCTCACGAAAAACTTTTTGACGTCAAATCTTTGCAAATTGTCTTTTTCTTTTCTTGACTGACCTGTAAGTTAACTTTGTTCTGCTTGCCTCTTGCCCTGCAAAGTTTTCAGGCTTTAGTTTCTGAATAGTTTTACAATCAAACCAGTTTTCAGTATCTTTTCTTAAGCTGTAAAAAAATAATCGTAAGTTTATAAACTTTCCCTTAATTTGACATTTCTTAGGGCCGGTTGCACTGCAAATTTTAACTGTTCCCTAAAATCTAAGTTACTGTTTTTTATAGAAAGCCTAATTTTAGAAAATGTCAATGCTATACAGTTATCAAACTCTGTTTATGGTAAACAGCAACTTAGACTTTAAGGAACTTTTAAGAATGTGCGGTGAATTTGGGCATTAAGATGAATTTAAATCAAAGAAGATTTTTTTAAACTTAACTTCAAAAAGTAGCTAGTACCTTTAGGTGTTTCTCAAAAGTATAAGCTGTTATCATCATATCATCCTCTATCAGCTGTCTGAAAATAGGGTGTTCCATTTAAAATAGGAAAATTGTCTAGTCTCCTAAAAAAGGGGAACACCCTGTATAGTTCAGTGTATGCTTGTTAAATGCATATTAAAAAAATAGAAATAAACCTCGAAAAAATTAACCTTCTATGAAAAGTATTTACGATTTTACAGACGATATTCCAAACATTTTAACTCAGAAACAAATTCTGTTAAAAAGGGTAACATTTACTAACTTAAGGGTAGCAAGCGACATATCGTTGAACTGCATATGATATCTAGATTCATAAAAAAATATAAAAAATAGGGTGTTCCATTTAAAATAAGAAAGTTGTCTAGTCTCCTAAAAAAGGGGAACACCCTATATAGTTAAGTGTATGCTTGTTAAATGCGTATTAATAAAATAGAAATGAACCTCGAAAAAATTAACCTTCTACGAAAAGTATTTACGATTTTACAGGCGATATTCCAAACTTTTTAACACAGAAACAAATTCTGTTAAAAGGGGTAACATTTAGTAACCTGAGGGTAGCAAGCGACATATCGTTGAACTGCTTATGACATCTAGATTCAGAAAAAAAAATAAAAAATAGGGTGTTCCATTTAAAATAAGAAAGTTGTCCAGTCTTCTGAGAAACTGGTACATCCTGTATATTTAAATGTAGGTTGAAAAGATGCGCATTGAAAAAATAGAAATCGACCTCGAAAAAATCAACCTTCTAGGAAAAGTATTTACGAAATTAGGAGCGATATTCCAAACTTTTTGCACACCCTGTATAAAATGTATAGTACAAAGTTAAAATTTTTACAGAATAAAGCAAAAAGTCCATTGTTTAATTTACCTGTTAAAAATCCGAATATGCAACCGAATATGCTGCCCATTTTGGAGGCTAAACATGCTTAATTTACGTAAAAATGACTATGTAGTTTTTCGTCCCGTTTATGCTTCTAGAAGATTCAATATTTTTATTTAAGAACATGATTACGTTGCTTTAAGTAGAACATCAATTGTTTGTGTTAAGACTATGTTACATAATTTTAAAATCCGACCAAACTCAAATTTCATAAGGACCTCCATAAAAAACTTAAATGATTAAAAAAAAAAATATGAATTTTTTTTTCATCTCTACACTCGTAGAATTCAATGTGCAAAATATGAAGAAAAAGCAGAAACACCGAGCGACAAAATAAATTAATATTTGTTGATATATGGCTACACAAAGTTAAAGTGGCTTTGTGTTCCTCGTTAGAATTGTCTGTCTCGCTTCGCTCACCACCACCTTTTTGCCTCGTCACACAAAGCATCACTTTAACTTAGTACTAAAATGTACTATTATTTTTATTGTATACCCTTTCCAATTGGTTTCTTATATTTTTTCCGGTATGGGACCCCCATATTTCATCACATTTCATATCGCTACCTAAATTAGGCAGAATGTTATTGCCGAGGGGGAATTCACATACCCAAATAGTGTACACCACTTCCCCCAAGAGGAATTCTTTGTGAAAAATTCCTCCAAGTTCCCAAAAAATTTCACAAATTCACCCAAATCGCCAAAAATTTCTCCAATTCCCAAAAAGTTCCTCCAATTTCCCGAAAAAATTCCTCACAATTTCCATAAAAAAAATACCTTTAAAAATACATTACAATTTAAATTGTCAGAATATTTGACGCAAAATTTTAACTTCTTGTTATTTTTGGCAAGAAATTCAAAAACATCAAGAAGTTTTGGCGGAAAATTTTAAATTTTTGGCGAAAAATTTAAATTTATTATTAATTTTGGCGCAAAATAAATTAATTTAATAATAAATATATATATATATAATTAATAGATTTTGTTAAAAAGTAATCGGGGAATAGAGTGACCATCTGGAGCCTAATAAACGTACTTCGCTAAGCACTCTCCTACTGTTAGAATGTGATAATGCTCATTTAAAGAATAAAAATATTGTCACATTTTAGTGCCTATTCTGTATGACAAAAGTTAAATTTTAACCAAATGTTAAATTTTTAAATAAAAATTACTAACTTACACGATGCTATATCTGCATAAAATCAATTGATATAATTAGAAATGTTAAAAATCTTAAAGTATTCCAAACAGGATTTCGTACTAAAATATTAATTTGAAAATTGTGACATTTGGGTTAAAATTTAACATTTGTCATACAGAATAGGCACTTTTATAGTGGAAGACTGGACAGCGATGTTTGTTAATAGGGTCATTCCGCCAGGAGCTCGATATCCGAGATCCGCTTCGCACTCGCTTCGTGTAGTTTTCATGTGAACGAGGGAAGACCATATTTTCGAGTCATCGCATCGTCTAAAAACGCTGTTCCACTGCTTTGGACCAAGCGAAGCTATCGTGTGATGTGAATATGATGCAAATATCATGCGCATTATGCAAGACTATTAACCCATAGATGCGGAAACATGAAATATATTTTTACTTTAATGTTTGTGTATGTTTTTTCAAAAGGAAAATTAGAAAAATAAGGATTTTGAAAATTATACATCAGATGCGAGATCATATCTTGCATTTAAATAAACAAATTAACAAAATTTCAAACAATGATAGGCATATAAAATTAAATTTTACACAAACAAATAATTTTAAACTTCTTATTTTCTTCTTAGCGCTGCAGAAAAAACTGTCAACGACCACATTTAAATTCTCGTTAAAAAAATGTATTATTAAATTTTATTACCGTATCTAAATATAATCAATAATAAGGGAAATACGGCGACCCCACATATGAGAAAAGTGAAAATTGGTTTATATGAAAAAGACATCGAAATGCGGTTTTCATCAATCAAAAAAACAAAAAATAGGTGTAACGTGTAACCCGCCAATACTCATTAAAAACATAACACACTGTACACTACTTGGGTACGTCAGTTTCCTCTTTGCTTAAGTTTTAAAGAAACGTTAAATAAAAAATTATAAAGTTAAGTAAAAAATTACCACAAATTGTCAATAAGGCTGCGCCTTCTGAAAAAATTTCTAGGTTAACCCAGACCCTTAAGCCCCTTTAAGTCGGCGCCCCTTTAATTAATCGACTTAACCCGCTCCTATCGTAATTTTAAAACTAATAAAAACAATTGAGAGGTAGAAGGTAAATAAGTAAAAATAATTTAAAACTTTATAAAGTAAAAAAGCATTATACAGGGTGTTACTAAATATCTAGGAAAAATTCCTGAACCCATTTTAAGAAAAAAAGTTTATATAAACATATGTCCGAAAATTCTTCTTTTCTGAGATACAGGGTGCCAAAGTTTCTAAAAAAAACTTTTTTTTAAAGATTATCTAAAAACTAGACCAGATATTTATTTGAAACCTATCACGGGTAATTTTCTTGCCCTAAGGCATAAAGTGCGGTAGAAAAAAATAAAAAATTTAAGTGGCACATTTGGGGGTACCATAAGAGTTGTTTACCCCCAACTTTTTTGTGTGTTACTTTTTTGATATTTTCATAAAATAATTGGAAGCCTTAGAGTATGATGTTTAAAATTAATGTCTTGTTCTTTTTCCATAAAACCAACCGTTTTTGAGAGAAAGATTCAAAGTTGCAACACCCTGTATTTAAACTAACAGAAAAATAATAATTTTACTCAAGATACATCAAAATAACAGAAATATAAATTATAATTTGTATGAATAGGAGAAAATTGCCGATTTTTTAATTTTTAACAATAAAATTGCCCATCAGTGACATACAATCAAGTGCGCAAGACCATACGACCATCAATTCCTTGTTTTAATTGGTAAATTATAAAATATGGAGGAAATCGAGTTCTCGGTAATACGTATTTTAGTTTTAAGAGATTCGAGTTCCCAACAAATGTCAAACTTCCCACATCGCTTCCCATATCGCTTCGTGTGATACTCCGTTATTACTGTCCTGATATCAACAAATATTAATTTATTTTGTCGCTCGGTGTTTCTGCTTTTTCTCCATATTTTGCACATTGAATTCTACGAGTGTAGAGATAAAAAAAAAATTCATATTTTTTTTTTAATCATTCAAGTTTTTTATAGAGGTCCTTATAAAATTTGAGTTTGGCCGGATTTTAAAATTATGTAAAATAGTCATAACACAAACAATTGATGTTCTACTTAAAGAAACTTAATTGTTGACCCATCATGTTCTTTAATAAAAATATTGAATCTTCTAGAAGCATAAACGGGATGAAAAACTACATAGTCATTTTTACGTAAATTAAGCATACAGGGTGTCCAAAAAATGGCGCATAAACGCGATGGTACGTTGTTGGGGCATGCCTAGTGAGCCCCAGAAAATTGTTAAAAAAAATCTATCTCATATACCCTCGTAGATATGTTGCCCCAAAGTGCGAAACTTTAAATGCTTATATCTTGAATATAACAGCACATATTAACGAAACAAATGGTTTAATACAAAGCTACAGTATATCTTAAACTATTCAACCATTTGTTTATTTATTAAATGGTCGAATTACATTTTTATAATCAATTTAATTTTACAAAATTTTTATGAAATGAAGCTGACAACAACGTCAATAAAATCTAGTGCAAAAGTGTATGATCAAGACTCATAAATGGGATTTTTAGACTTATAGATTGGATTTTTAGATGTATTTTCCTAGACTGTGTTGCCGAATTTATGCAACTTTGTTCGCATTTTTCTCGATGAATATAACAGATGGATTTTTTTTGACAATTTTCTAGGGATCCCTGAGAATGCCCCAAGAGCGTACCATCGCGTTTATGCGCCATTTTTTGGACACCCTGTATTTAGATCGCCTCCAAAATAGGCAGGTTGGTTGCATTTTCGGATTTTTAACAGGTAAATTAAACAATGGACTTTTTGCTTTATTCTGTAAAAATTTTAACTTTGTACTACAGATTTTATATACTTTCACAACTTGTCTATTTTTTAAATTTTGAAAAGTTTACGAGCTCGTAACTTTTTTGGGGGAAGTTGCAGATTTTTGCCAAAAAATATTTTATTGGTGTAGAGTTAGAGAAGCATTAATTCAAAGTTTTGAGCTGTGGTTTTGCATAATAAATAAATTACAGGCTCCCAAAAAGTGGAATATAGGGGATTAATACAGGTTCAAATCTATCTTCAGGCTGATGGAAATGTTCCGCTATTTTTAGCATAGTTTAACAATTTAGCTTCTATTTTATTAGTGACACAGATATTTTTAAAATCTGAGGTAGATGTGCCTAAAATACCCACCCTTATCGCTACCCTAAAATCTACTTTTTTCTTATAACCATCTAAGTGGATTAAAACAAAAACCACAAATATTTTTATTCATGTATAGAATAAGCATGGACATATAATGTTAATACTAGAATTTTGACTTTCTACAAGTTCCCCCAACAGAGATACAGATAGCCAAATTTAGGATATTTTTAAATTTTAAGCTACTGTGTTTCAGTAAACGTTAAAACCTTAAAGTTAAAAATTTAACCAATTAATTAGTAAGCCTTAAATCTTTAAAATTTGGTAATAGTGCCTTTCTAAATTCTCTGGTTCAGTAAATATTGCTATGCCAAAATTGGAAAAATTTGCTAATTTTTTCAATTGTATTAATTAATACAAAAAAACTTATTTTAGGCAATTTGTTCACATGTCATTAATTGGGTGATTGCATAAAATGTAATAAACCCCAAATTTTAAAATTTTCTTACGGATTGTAATCACAAGAGATAAAAGTTATTTAAGATGTCAACGTGAATTATGCCTCAAGCTGTGGAGCTTTTGGAAAAAAAAAGTGTATATATTTTTTTTGAGACATTACTAATTTAATTTCCAAAATATAATAAAAATCTGAAACGGTCGAGCGGCATGGGTTTGTTGATTTTTCATGGATTTACCCAATAGAGAACTCAAATCGGGAGTTTGACACTTAATTCGACAGACGACAGCATGAAGTCACGTAGTAAAATATTTTGTGACGTCACACTCATGCTAATATTGTATTGCTCTGTCACAAAAAAAAACTAGCTGAGTCGAGGCCGGTAGATCCGACTCTTGAGTTCGTTTCTTACGTATAAATTCATTGTTTTGTTAGAATTGAAGCGTTTCCTGATGATAGTCCATAAGGTCAAAAACAACTTTTTATGTTTTTAAAGACATGTCCAACATGAAGCCCTCTTATTTGCGTACATCCAATATGCGTACATTCCAAAATACTCTCCAATTTGCGTACAAAGTCATTAAGTAAGAGTTAATCCGTTTACCTGCAGTAAGAAAAGGATTATCATTTAATTTGAGATGTTTATGTGCAGAAGTCAGTAATAATATTTTATGCTTTTATTTAATATAAAGATCAAATAATTTTAAACTACAACTACTTTCTGATAATATGTTTGTGTTGATACATTTTTTACATAACAACACCGAGAACAACACCTACTAATATGTCCTTCAGTGTAATGCACACAATTATGGACGCACTGCTAGGCAGTAGGCACTGACATAGCTAAAGTTTATATTATCATTTTAGCAGCAAAACTTAACCTAACCTACCTAACCTAATGTCCCCCAGTGGAAAAATGTCCCCCAGTGCTTTCATAAAAGTCAGTCTAAAACCCTGAAATTCAAAAAAAAAAAAATATGCATATTGGACTTTACCCAGGTAAAAAAACTCACTACCTCTAACCTTTTCGTTTTTGACCATTTAGGTACGCAAATTGGGTATGTACGCAAATTGGGTGTACGCAAATAAGAGGACACGGTCCAACATTTACATTGCATACGTAAAAGCGTGGTGGGTAATGCCTGCCCTAGACATACAGTTTGATCGTACGACCGATCGAAACGACGATCTGTGCAATTTTTTTGGTGCTTCCAGACACTCAGTTCAACTGTAACTGCCAACTGCTTCCGACCGCATTATGTCTATAAATAGCCAAATACCTAATCTTACTTGTTTGATGAATGAAAGGGTAGGTATTTTACAACTCTACTATTTATTGTTTCAATGTCAAGACCATAAATAAAAGAAGGATTTAAAATGAATTATTTAATTCATAAATTTACAGAAATACCCAATATATTTTTAAATAATTGTATTATGTTCAAATGTTATTTATTGTTAAAATAATTACAATTTGTGTAAAAAGTAAAAATTTTGATACATAATAGGGAACATAAACGTAAAAGATTTTGACCAAATTTTGCTTTTTAGATAAAGCGGTCAAAGAACGTTATTGCATATTATGATTTGTTTAAGCCAGCGACTATTTGTTAATTAATTTTTAAACTTTGGTGTAAACTAAAAACATCCCCTACTACTTTTTAAAGTATACGAGATGACGTTACAAAATTGATTATGTTGGCACTTTTGTTGTTTTGAAATCATATGTAAAACAAAATTTGACCTTTTAAAAAAAAGTTTGCTATTTGGGCCCCTGGTCAAGTCCTACGTCACAGTTCACAAAAATGCATTAAAATAATGTCTGTGAAATTTATTGCCAACTTTGTACCTATTTAACCGACCTTGTATGTTTTAAGATAAGCAAGATTTAAACGGTGGCTCTTAAATTTAAGTCAGCCTGTATATCCAGGTTTATATAGTACCCAAATGTGTAGATTAATTTTTTTCAGAAATAAATATGCTGCGTGCTTAGTGAAATTGTCGTAAAATTTAGAAAATACATACACAATGCATTGCTAAAAAATAATTTTAAGTTTAAACTAATATGTTTATTGCTATATTTTTAAAATATAGTGTGCCTATATTATTTAAAAAAAATACAATTTTGGGATATTAAAAAAACATCCATCACGGATTTTATTATCTTTATCGTCACCCTAAGAAGAAAGTATTAACGAAGAACCCTAGAAATATGCAATTTTTTTTTAAATTGAATATTTTAATTATTTAGAACAGTTAAAAGCAAATTTTTTTTACAAAAAATTTTAAAAATCTCAACACTTTTTACAAAATAATTTTTATTATTATCATAAACATGCCGACGTATCGGTGTATGTAATACCTTGTTCAAGACAAGATTTACATGGCATTTAACAAAAAATAGTTTTTAAATAATATAAATTATACTTAACTTTTAAACATATGACCTTGACATGACCCTGAACCCTTGTCTTTTAATTATCCATTCTTTAGGTTTGACTTGACTAATCGTCAAATTATAAATCGTCTTCTGAAATTGGCCTACTAGATCCGAAACATAAGAACAACCTTTTATGTTTTCAAAAATATGTCCAACATTTACTGCATCGAACTTAAGATAATTTTTTAATATTAAAAATGCTATAGACCTTACAAATAATAAGACCTTGGCATGACCTTGAAGTCCTGTCTTTTGGTTATCCATCCTCCAAGTTTAAAACTTTTAACTATTGTGATGTTTAAGACAATCAAAGTCAAACTATAAATCGTTTCCTGAAGATGGCCTACTAAGTCCGAAACATAAGAACAACCTTGTGTGTATGCAAAAAGATGTCCAACATTTACCTTGCATTTAACTTAACATAGTTTTTTAATAATAAAAATTCTATTGATCATTAAAAATGTATGACCTTGAACCCCTGTCTCTTGTGTATCCATCCTCCAAGTTTTAGATCTCTAACTATTGTAGCATTGGAGCTATGTTCATGCAAACATTGACATTTAAAAACGTCAAAGCTTCTTTCCTAGACATTTAATTTTTTTTTAAAAGTTTTAACACAAAGGACTCAACAATATTTTGGGCTAGATTTTTTGTTGCATGCAATATCTTCAAACCTTGAGTGGTGGTCAGTTTGACTTTCAGTTACCTTGACCACAGGGCTTTGGTATTTACTTATGCCAAACATTCACGTATCTTGCTTCGTTTAGGCACAGTTGCAAAAAAACATCGATTTTCAGAAATTGCAATTACAATAGTACATTTCCTTTAGAGAAATGAACTAAAATAAATGCTTTCAGGTATTTTAAATTAAACTTAAACCAGATTAGGCTCAAATTTATATTAATTTATTAAGAATAAGCAATACATTGTTAAATAATCATAAAAATGCATATAAATAACGTTGAGTAGCGTCCAGTAGCATTACATGCAAGACTCGAGAGGGAAAAAAGAAGGGTCTCCCTATTCTGCAGAAAACTGAATTTTGCAGAAAATTTTATATATTTTGCAATTATGGCTGTTTGAAACATGCTAGCAGGTTCACTTTAGTCTTAAAGGGTGCGGGCACTTAAAATACATCATAAAAAGTAATTCTAACATTTCCACCCCTAATGTTGCAACCCCCAGAATTAAAAAAACTCTTTCTAAAGAAGCAAAAAAAATGCCAGCAACTGCGGACTCATCTCATAGGGTGCGGGTGCTTATGATTAACAGTTTTAGGTATCCAACAAATTTCCACCCCCAACGCTTCTACCCCTAAAATTAAAAAACTATTTTTGATGTAGCAAAAAAAAATGCCAGCAACTACGGACTCATCTCACAGGGTGCGGGTACTTATAAGTAACAGTTTTAGGTATCCAAAAAATTTCCACCCCCAACGCTTCTACCCCTAGAATTAAAAAACTATTTTTGATGTAGCAAAAAAATATGCCAGCAACTACGGACTCATCTCATAGGGTGCGGGTACTTATAATTAACAGTTTTAAGTATCCAAAAAATTTCCACCCTCAACGCTTCTACTCCTAGAATTAAAAAACTATTTTTGATTTAGCAAAAAAAATGCCAGCAACTACGGACTCATCTCATAGGGTGCGGGTACTTATGATTAACAGTTTTAAGTATCCAAAAAATTTCCACCCCTAACGTTTCTACCCCTAGAATTAAAAAACTATTTTTGATGTAGCAAAAAAAATGCCAGCAACTACGAACTCATCTCATAGGGTGCGGGAGCTTATAATTAACAGCTTTAGGTATCCAAAAAATTTCCACCCCCAACGCTTCTACCCCAAGAATTAAAAAACTAGTTTTGATGTAGCAAAAAAAAATGCCAGCAACTACGGACTCATGTCACAAGATGCGGGCAAAGATGTACCATTTTGAATATCTAAAATAATTCCACCCCCAACGCTTCTACCCCTAGAGTTAAAAAACTCATTTTGATGTACAAAAAAAAATGCCAGAAACTACGGATTCATGTCAAAAGTTGCGGGCACTAAAGATGTACCATTTTGAATATCTAAAATCTAAAATAATTCCACCCCAAACGCTTCTACTCCGAGAGTTAGAAAACTCTTGTTGATGTGGCAAAAAAAAAATGCCAGCAACTAACGGATTCATGTCAAAAGGTGAAAAAAAGCTACCCCCAAATTATTCGATTAAATTGTTTGCACTCGGGATATAACCTAAGAATATTTAAGTATTTGAATATATGAGAAAATAGCTTTGTATTTGTTTCTGAAAATTGTTCTCATTGTCATTAAAAGCAAACACAAATTAAAAGTTTAGGATTTAAATTGTATTAAATGGAACAACAATTTTATAAACTAATAATGCATAAAGTACTTATTAACTAAACTAGGACTATCTGGTGCCCCAATATTCTAAGAATAATCTTTGAATAGTGGGAGAGTTGCTAAACTGATTGATTATCATAAAAAACTTTGATTAACACAACACAGATATTGTCTTAAATTGTGCTTTCTATAAAAACCAGTGCGCTTAGCAGAACCTAAGTTTACAACAATTGTACAATTCTTCCTTAAACGGAATTGTAATTTTTTTTTAAACTTAGGAAGCACAACATTAGTAAATATCAATATGTTGTATTGCTCAAAGCTTATGATAATTAGTCAGTTTTAACCCAGTGATTAAGGAATTCATCTGCCGAAAAATTATTTGTTAACTTTTTTTTTACCATTATCTTTATATTGCCATAATATACAGTTATATTCACATAAAAGTGGTACACTGTCAAATTCGTTTATGTAAATGTGGCCTTAATTATACCATAATTTAATCCTATCCATGATGGATGGTATTGTTGCTTTTCCATATTTTACGAATACAGTCAAGAAATTACCAGAAATCAAGAAATTATTGCAAAATTTACTTAAATAAGTTTGACACTGTACCACTTTTATGTGCATTTGACTGTACAACATATCAAAAGTCCCCTAAGATCCCGTGCCGGCGTCATGCCATTTAAGAGGGTCAAAGGTCGAAGAGGACAGTTTTTGGTGAATAAGTCCCTTTCTATTGGTCTCACAAAAAAAAATGTGATTGTGAATTTTAGATTGTACAATTATCTACAAAAAAATTTATACACACTTTTCCATCGAGCGACCGTTATCGCGTAGTATTGTCAATTATGCATGACGTTGGTATAATTTTAACACCGACTAAAATACACAAACGTGGTAAATTTCTTTCAAAATTTTTTAACCAGGGTTTTAATTTAACCTCTAAGATACATAATCGGCAATAAAAAGTCTTGTAAATTATCAACTGCGTGTATACAGGTGCTCCAAAAATAAATTTGGAAATGTCTGTAATTCCTCAGGTTAATAAAACAAATTAAAATTTTTACAAAGAGGTGTTAGCTTTTGTTCTTTTAATAAGTTACAACCCCCTAACAAAGCCCCAAAGTATTTACTAATCTTAAAAAAAAAATTATAAAAAAATGTGACAAAACTTTAAATACAAAGCAAACTATGTATTGAAGGTCTTTTCAATAAATTGTATGGAATTTTAAAGTGATGGGACCATTATCTTGGGAGCAATAGAGAACATCATCATGCTAAACACTATTTAATTCCATTCAATTTATTGAGAAGACCTTTAATACATAGTTTGCTTTGTGTTAAAAATTTTGTCAAATTTTTTTATAATATTTTTTTTTTAAGATTAGTACATACTTTGGGACTTTGTTAGGGGGTTGTAACTTATTGAAAGGACAAGAGCTAACACCTCTTTGTAAAAATTTTAATTTGTTATATTAACCTGAGGAATTACAGACATTTCCAAATTCATTTTTGGAGCACCTGTATACACGCAGTTGATAATTTACAAGACTTTTTATTGCCGATTATGTATCTTAGAGGTTAAATTAAAACCCTGGTTAAAAAATTTTGAAAGAAATTTACCACGTTTGTGTATTTTAGTCGGTGTTAAAATTATACCAACGTCATGCATAATTGACAATACTACGCGATAACGGTCGCTCAATGGAAAAGTGTGTATACATTTTTTTGTAGATAATTGTACAATCTAAAATTTACAATCACATTTTTTTTTGTGAGACCAATAGAAAGGGACTTATTCACCAAAAACTGTCCTCTTCGACCTTTGACCCTCTTAAATGGCATGACGCCGGCACGGGATCTTAGGGGACTTTTGATATGTTGTATATTATGGCAATATAAAGATAATGGTAAAAAAAAAAGTTAACAAATAATTTTTCGGCAGATGAATTCCTTAATCACTGGGTTAAAACTGACTAATTATCATAAGCTTTGAGCAATACAACATATTGATATTTACTAATGTTGTGCTTCCTAAGTTTAAAAAAAAATTACAATTCCGTTTAAGGAAGAATTGTACAATTGTTGTAAACTTAGGTTCTGTTAAGCGCACTGGTTTTTATAGAAAGCACAATTTAAGACAATATCTGTGTTGTGTTAATCAAAGTTTTTTATGATAATCAATCAGTTTAGCAACTCTCCCACTATTCAAAGATTATTCTTAGAATATTGGGGCACCAGATAGTCCTAGTTTAGTTAATAAGTACTTTATGCATTATTAGTTTATAAAATTGTTGTTCCATTTAATACAATTTAAATCCTAAACTTTTAATTTGTGTTTGCTTTTAATGACAATGAGAACAATTTTCAGAAACAAATACAAAGCTATTTTCTCATATATTCAAATACTTAAATATTCTTAGGTTATATCCCGAGTGCAAACAATTTAATCGAATAATTTGGGGGTAGCTTTTTTTCACCTTTTGACATGAATCCGTTAGTTGCTGGCATTTTTTTTTTGCCACATCAACAAGAGTTTTCTAACTCTCGGAGTAGAAGCGTTTGGGGTGGAATTATTTTAGATTTTAGATATTCAAAATGGTACATCTTTAGTGCCGCAACTTTTGACATGAATCCGTAGTTTCTGGCATTTTTTTTTGTACATCAAAATGAGTTTTTTAACTCTAGGGGTAGAAGCGTTGGGGGTGGAATTATTTTAGATATTCAAAATGGTACATCTTTGCCCGCATCTTGTGACATGAGTCCGTAGTTGCTCGCATTTTTTTTTGCTACATCAAAACTAGTTTTTTAATTCTTGGGGTAGAAGCGTTGGGGGTGGAAATTTTTTGGATACCTAAAGCTGTTAATTATAAGCTCCCGCACCCTATGAGATGAGTTCGTAGTTGCTGGCATTTTTTTTGCTACATCAAAAATAGTTTTTTAATTCTAGGGGTAGAAACGTTAGGGGTGGAAATTTTTTGGATACTTAAAACTGTTAATCATAAGTACCCGCACCCTATGAGATGAGTCCGTAGTTGCTGGCATTTTTTTTGCTAAATCAAAAATAGTTTTTTAATTCTAGGAGTAGAAGCGTTGAGGGTGGAAATTTTTTGGATACTTAAAACTGTTAATTATAAGTACCCGCACCCTATGAGATGAGTCCGTAGTTGCTGGCATTTTTTTTTGCTAAATCAAAAATAGTTTTTTAATTCTAGGGGTAGAAGCGTTGGGGGTGGAAATTTTTTGTATAGTTATAATTGTTAATCATAAGTACCCGCACCCTACGAGATGAGTCCGCAGTTGCTGGAATTTTTTTTGCTACATCAAAAAAAGATTTTCAACTCTAGGGGTAGAAGCGTTAGGGGTGGACATTTTTTAGATACCTTAAACTGTTAATTATAAGCACCCGCACCTTGTGAGATGAATCCGTAGTTGCTGGCATTTTTTTTTGCTACATCAAAAATAGTTTTTTAATTCTTGGGGTAGAAGCGTTGGGGGTGGAAATTTTTTGGATACCTAAAACTGTTAATTATAAGCACCCGCACCCTATGAGATGAGTCCGTAGTTGCTGGAATTTTTTTTGCTACATCAAAAAAAGATTTTTAACTCTAGGGGTAAAAGCGTTAGGGGTGGAAATTTTTTGGATACCTAAAACTGTTAATTATAAGCATCCGCACCCTATGAGATGAGTCCGTAGTTGCTGGCATTTTTTTTGCTACATCAAAAATAGTTTTTTAATTCTAGGGGCAGAAACGTTAGGGATGGAAATTTTTTGGATACTTAAAACTGTTAATCATAAGTACCCGCACTCTATGAGATGAGTCCGTATTTGCTGGCATTTTTTTTGCTACATCAATAAGAGATTTTTAAATCTAGGGGTAGAAGCGTTGGGGGTGGAAATTTTTTGGATACCTAAAACTGTTAATCATAAGCACCCGCACCCTATGTGATGAGTCCGCAGTTGCTGGCATTTTTTTTGCTACATCAATAAGAGATTTTTAAATCTAGGGGTAGAAGCGATGGGGGTGAAAATTTTTTGGACACCTAAAACTCTTAATCATAAGAACCCGCACCCTATGAAATGAGTCCGTAGTTGCTGGCATTTTTTTTTGTTACATCAAAAATAGTTTTTTAATTCTAGGGGTCGAAGCGTTGGGGGTGGAAATTTTTTGGATACTTAAAATTGTTAATCATAAGTACCCGCACCCTATGAGATGAGTCCGCAGTTGCTGGCATTTTTTTTTTGCTTCTTTAGAAAGAGTTTTTTAATTCTGGGGGTTGCAAAATTAGGGGTGGGAATGTTAGAATTACTTTTTATGTTTTATTTTAAGTGCCCGCACCCTTTAAGACTAATTTAAACTTGCTAGCATTTTTCAAACAGCCGTAATTGCAAAATATATATAATTTTCTGCAAAATTCAGTTTTCTGCAGAATAGGGAGACCCGAAAAAGAATGGTGGTCTAGTGATGCAATTCTAGAGATAGTGATAAGTGGTGATGTGACCGTAATTAAGAAGGGTGGGGATATTATTAGATCCGATAAACCTTATGTCACGTGCTGATTTAGATCACATGACGCGTCGGCACCCTGAGTCGTGGAGCGTCTGATACGTACTGACCCAAACAAAGATGACGTCATAGTGGTTAGATGTCTTTTCTGTCTTTCAAAGAGCTTATTTATTTACAATAGAGAAGAAAGAACATTGATTGATTAGGTCCAAGATCTTTTTGTTTGTTTACCCAATGTAAGTTATATGGACTAATAAGTCAGTGGACGTAAATAAACAAACGTTTTTAATGTAACCGACCTATGCTAGCCTTTTCGATCTTAGACCCACACACTGAAATGTTGTGATTATAAGTAATTCACGTCTAGTTATTCTATTTCTATGGTCTTTTAGTCAGCAAGAAATTTCACAGACTCAGCACTGTACTTTCGAAGCCGTGACGTAGGCGCTACGTAAAGTCTGTCAAACATAAGCACCAATGGAAATAGAATCTTATGAAGTACTAAAGTAGACGAGTGTTGTGTCGGCCATGTTCAAAACAATATTTAATTCGACGTGTGCTAATTTATCGAGAAATTAAGTTAGTTTGAGTATATTGAGAAAATCTATAGTGGTGTTATCATCGTGGGTTATTAACTTCTTATACTAGTGAAAAATTTCGTGTGAGCAGTGACATATTGACTCCAATTATTTAGTAAGAGACTTTTAATGTTTTTGTTATGAAAAGACCTTGACAAGTTGTGTTGAAATTCGCTATTTGGAAATAATAGAACTTATTTATAATGAGTTGTATATCCACAGGTAAATAGTGTACTAATATTTTATTCTTTAGAATATTTGGGCAAATAATATGCAAAATAACGTTCGGTTACATATTATTAAAATGTACTCATGTAAAAGAATTAGAAGTAATCGATTTTTTATCAAGTTGATACATAAATAGTTTACTCCTTCCTCACATTTTTGGAAAATGAAGAATGTTCATTATTAGACAATATAATATGCGAAATAAGTTTTAACATCAGTGGACAAAATGTTGCAATGTTGTCTGTTGACAACACATCATTAAGATACTAAATATATTTCGCTTAATTAATATATATGTAAATTTAAAAAAGGTAAAAATAAAACTTTAAATTAAAATCAAAATTATCCTTAGATACTTATAACTTGACACACAAGGCGATATTAAGAGATTATGAAAGAGTTCATAGCCTTTGAAAATATCCTCAGGTTAGTTTGTGTCTGTTCTTTCATTTTTGATTTAGACAATTAAAAAAAAGTGCTTTTTTATATTTAAACAATTTAATCTGTCAAACTAGAGATTTATTGCAAAAAAGATCAAGTTTGCTGCGAATCACATAGACTATTTTTTTCGAATGTTTGGATATAGATTTACTCCAAAAATTTTTTTTGCTGCGAATAATTGACAAGACGTCGCATTAGTGTCGTCACTGAAGCCAACAAAGACAAAATCGCATCGTAGTTGCCATTGTTTTGACGTATTAAGAATTACTTCGACAATTACTTTTTGACACGTAGTTGTCATTGTCAAAATTTCAAAACCAAAAGTCCTTGTCGGAGCATTGCTACAAACCGACGTAGCTAGAAACCGATAATAGTTGGGCAACGGAAAAGCCACAGACCGACAAGAGATTTAAAACAAGTCGGCCACGTTGCAGGTAGCCAACGTATGTGTTATTGAATTTCAGGGTCTTAGTGTAGGGCCACACTATGCGTTTTGACTGGATCGTTTTAAGAACTCATTGTTTTAAATGAGACAGGTCATTTATGCGGTTGCGGTTCGCTAGTCAATCCTATGTAAAAAAACCGGCTGCTTAACAAAAATATAAACTGCTTTTTTTATTAAAGATAGCGACGTGGCCAAGTCGGTTTGAACAAAAGCAGACTCCATACTTTTGTCGGTACGGTACTATTTACGTTTTCTAGCGATGTCGGTCTCTAGCTATGTTGGTACCTAGCAGTGAGTTGATTAAGTGAACTTTTAAAATACATACCGCACAAGTATTGATGCATCACCCACAATTTCTTTCCTAGAAACATAATTTTTATTTCCATTGGAGGTTTTTCAGTTTTCACTTTTTTTTGGATTTAAGAACCTCAATATTAAACAAAAAAAACCGCCATTTATTGCCTATTTTTTGTTTAATTTACCAAGATAGGAGAAATGGTTTTTTGAAGTCGATATTTAGTGAACTTTTGAGGGTTTTTTTTTAGTAATACAGTTAAAAATTGTAAATCTTTTTTAGTTTAGTTTAGTAATGATGGTTGCTGCCCAATGCCTTGGATGCCATTTTATATTATGACCAAGTAGTGATTGGGTTAGTCTTATCTACGGAGGAGAGCCGATGCTCTCGTTAAGTGTCTAATTTGCTAAATATGCAACATTGCTCCTTCTTAAGGGGGAATATACATATTTTCGTATGATTATTAATAAACATTACAAGTCATAGTAGGGATAAGGGTTGGAATGTGACAAATATTAATATTCAAGAATATAATAAAGTTGTAAATAATATAAAAAAGTGCAAATAATGTTGTTTTTGGGATGCCCATGAACAATGTTCATATACTGATAATGTATCTGTTTCGGGGGGTGGGGCCCGAGAAAAAACCATGGGAAAAATAACTCCAGCATACCAGGGTCACATTCCAGTTAAATTACAAGGTACAATAAATTGCCAAAAATTACAGAGTTTTCAAGGTTGATATCCAATTTAATGCTTTTGAAGTCAGATTATGTATTTCATAAAAACCCTCTTCAAAATTGGTGTTTGGACAGTCCTCTTCAATATGTTTAATAGTTTCTGGTGATTCACCACATTCACATAAAGGACTAGGTAGTGCATTCCACTTATAGACTATTATTCTATATTGTCAATTAAAAAAAAAATTAAAAGTTATGAAAGACCTGAGGGCACAATAAAAAAACTTCTTTGTATACCTATCTAAGGGTTGTCTCTTTGTCGAAACTTGTTAAATTTAGATCTTAAATATGTTTACGAGTTTCCATGTGTTTACTACATTGTCATTGTGAATGGTAAAAAATGGTATTTGACCAAATAAAAGGGACCCTAAATAATTTGTTCTTCAATTATATTTTTTCTTTTGTCCTCTTTTGAATAATGAATCATTTTACTACTGAGAAATGCTCCATTTTTTCTATCACCATCTTACATTTAACTCATGCTCAAAATGTTACTGAAGTTATAAAAAACAGGATATTTTTTACATATTTCGGAAGTTATTTTCTCAGAATTATCGATTTCTTAAAAAAAATCCTTGAAAAGTAAATTTTTTGCGGTTAACGGGTATTTGGACAATGGAATACCACTTTACTTGTACCATTTATTTACCCAACAACAAAATCATAAAACCAAAAAAATCACCAGCAATGAATTTATAAAACACACTTGTTCTTGTCATATCACTTAAGCATTTATTTCTTTTATTAATACCTTAATCTTTTGGTTTTTTATTTTAAAGTTTAAAGTATTGATACCTACAAAAACCAATTTAAATTGATGGCTTATTGGATAAAAAATGAATTTCAGAAACTATTTTTTAAATTAAATTTATAATTATTTCTCATGATTTCCCCTGATTGCCCATGATTTCCCGTGATTTCCCGTTATTTTCCATGATTTCACATTGTTTTCCATGATTTCCCAAAGTTTGTACACCTATTTTCCGCCAGACTAACCCCTCGACAAACCCCTAATAGGCAATCCAAGAAGCATCTTTTTAAATTTTTATCGTGTGGTCGGAGTTTCTCCCTGTAAAAAAAATTAACTCCTTTTTTTGTTAAGTATTACGATACCAAATTGCTACAAAAATACAGCACGAAGTGAATTTCGAGGTGTATTTTTAGGAGCAATTTGGTAGAGTGAACTATTAAAAGTTTCCATAGTAAACTTAAAATGTATTCTAAAACAATATTTACCTCGAGTGGCATACCTCAAGATTATACACCGTCTTTTTAAATAATGACGATTACCGCAGCCTGAATGGTTTTAGCAGCCTGAATGGTTTTAATATATGCATTCTTCTTCCACCGCTATTTAAACTTTTAACTATTTGTTCCCGCACAGAAAAGACGAAACAGAAGCAGATTTTACACAAGTGTACTTTTGGAGTGCGCTTCGACACGGAATTGGAGTGCGTGCCAAAGCTGTGTGTTTTTTAATAACATTAAATAACTACCATAGCAAAAATATAAAAAATAAACGGAAATATACTTAATTTTTTTGCAAAATAAACTTTTACTACTTTGGCAAACATCAACCAAAATCTAATGTCAAATCGGGGAAATTAGTACAATCTGCAAAATCAAGTGAACTTTGTCTAGTTTTTTCTCGGTTTTTTTAATCTACTAGGCATAGATAAATTAAAAATTTTCCTCTATGACTAACGAGGACGAGGTTCTAAGAAATAGCACCAGGTGCGATTTTTAGATTTACCTGCTAAACCAAAAGTTTAATTAAATTGAAAATTCCAACAAGAGAAATGTCACAATCTTTGGCAGAGAAAAAGTAATTTGTAGGAAGCCAAACTTTATTTAAGCTGGCGTGAAAAAAAATGATTTAACAAATTAAACTAAATGATAAAAACACACACAAACCCACAGAATTAGCTGCCAAACTTTTATCGTTAAATAATAATATTTTTTTTCTTAGCAAAAGGATGGGATGAGGAAAGGAGATTTATAAATAAATTTTTGGAAATTATTAATTGAATATTTTGTTTTTTTAAGATAAAAGATTATACGTGGATTTTGTTGTAATAAATAGAGACTTTAAGTTGCGAGGTAGCTCATTGTACTATAAAGTTTAGAGATTGAATACAAGAAATGTTAAAAAAAAAACTCTGCTTGATGTTTTGGCACGTCTAAGAGACTACGATGTCTCGTACTGAGTGCATGTACATCTGTCCTTATCCGAATTTCATTATATAAAATATCGATCTTTATAAGAGTAAGAAAAAAAAATCGTATAAAAATAAAACCTCCAAAACCCAAAGTTAAAAAAAATATTTCGATTATTATTAAAATTATACAATGTTTAAAAAAATTAAAAACAAAATAGTAATACAGGTACCGTCTTAGCGTCATACGCGCTTAGAATGAAAACAGAAGAACCTTTGATTATTTAATCTAACGTCCATGGGAGATACTTACTGGCCGCATATACCTGAAAAGACTACTAGCTGGCCGCGCCTAATTGCAAGGTCAAAGTGGCGCGCCATTTTTCTGATTTGGTCGTACTGGCCGTGTCTTATTTATTGGACTTCTTAATACCTGTGCGAATCCTTTCTGTTGCATAGATGGGAGAATACCAACTGGCCGCATCTACCTGAAAAGACTACTAGCTGGTCGCGTCTAATTGCGGTTCATGGTCGAAATGGGTTACATCAAAGGTGTTTTTGGTAGTTTATTCGTAAAACGTACACTTTTTCAGAAATTTCAATTGGTAAGAAAGTTTTTACTTAAATTGGGGTATTTAAAAAAATAAATTAAATTACAAAATTCTCAAAGGTAAAGAAATTACATGCAGTTTTTATCAACACTACCAATGTTTAACCCATTTTAAAGGAGGCCCCAAAATTCAAAATGGGTTTAAAATGACCGTTTTTATTACCCTTATTGATAGTACCATTATCATGATGGTACTCTTGTCAAAAATATGTCAAGTTTTTTTTACTTTCTTTTACAATATTTTTATAAATTTTACGATGTTTTATTATTATTATTAATTGATGGAAGACGACAGCCAATGTTTGGCTCATCATGGACTGGAATGGAATATATTGCAGTCCAAATAGTCGTCACTTAGATGCCCGGACCATGTCCCTAGGACTCTCCCGGGCTTGCAAAAGTTGCCGCCACCAATACCGAACAACGTATTGTAATTTTCTTGTAACTTTAAGAAGAATCATACGAATATATATATGATGGTTGGTCAAATCGTTTGGTAAATATTTACGATTAAGTGTTTTTAGTCTACCTGTTTAGAGGCCATTATTTCCGAAGGGGGGCGCAATTTAAAAAAAACTGTTTTTACCAAATGTCTTCGAATTTTCCCAGCTATCTCCCATTAAAAAAAAGCACATTGACCGCGGACACCCTGTATATCCGATTTATGTAATGTTATCCCAATATAAAACATTTGGTGTTTCTACTTATCCTTTTAGTAAACTTTTGCCAGGACGCGGCCAGGTCCACTATGACCTATGCAGGAAAATGCGAGAAGCTTGACCGAATTACCCTTAATTAAATTTCAGGAAGCTGCCAGCTAGCATAATGATCTGAGAACCTTGGTGTTCGATTTTTGATGTCTAGTCAAGAAAAATAAAAGATAATTAATTTTTCCAGAAATTCCCTTCGCTGATAATGAGAAATATATCTATAAAATATTTGCTAATGGTAATTTATAGAATGTGTTGCAATAATAATAAAAGTCAATTAAGCTTTGACTTTAATCTGGAATATTTTTTTGCATCCACGAAGCTGGGTAACGATCAGGAATTGTGCGAGATTTAGAGCGCGGTAATCTCCACAAGGACACCAGCCATTTTCCTTTTTGGGTACAAAATGAAGAGCGGATGCCCAAGAAAATTCCGATAGACGGGGCATTCCTTTACGTAACATGGATTCAAATCCTGCCTTTGCAATACGTAACGATGCAGGTGTCTGCGAGGACGGCTGAGCAGGTGCAGTACGAATATAGTGCAGCGTTAAATGACGAACTTCTCCCATGGTTCTTGCAAGGCGAATTAGATCATAAAATTCGGAAAACAGTTAATGCGAAAGCGAAAAGGGCTTGGTGAGTGACTTCTCAGTCCACTTAGGCTGGGTTCTGCGACGGAAGTCGGTTGACAAGGAGAGCAAGTTTTTGCGTCGATTAAGACATTTTATCCGATAATCAGGCAGTAAATGGTATAAAGCAAGAAAATCTGATCCAATTATAGGAAGTGAGTAATCAGCAATGACTAACCGCCAAGAAAAATTGCGACGTAAACCGAAGTGTAAATTTAAAGTTGTCATACCATAAGCTTTTATTTGGTAGGATACATTTTTGAGCTTTTGTACCAAATCGTAATACCAACATTTGTTTTTGTGTGCTCGTTGCTGTGAGCCATACCCAGAAAAATTTCCCTTGCGTTGACGTAAAGGACTGTTAAAACGACGTTAAAATTGCATTTTATGGTGCAAAGAGGTTACTTGTTTGGTCAGCTTATCAACTTTATTCGGCAGATTGTCTAATAAATAATAAATAAAGAGGAGATGCTATTAAAATACAAGGTGACACTTCTAAAACTTTGTCAGCTATTTCAGCAAGTTTATTCAATGGTACCGTCAGTTTGCGCTTGTAGAATTGTTGCACCTGCACTGGAAGTGAAAATATATTTTTGATAAGAAGATCAACATAGGGAACGCAAATGGCGAAGTAAATTTGACGGTGCACGATCACCTAAGTCTTCAAGGGTTCTTGAGCCTTTGCTCCTCAGACAAAGATAGGCGGCGTATAATTTCTTGCTGAATGTATGTAAATTTACCTTTCTCCGGAGGATTAACGATTACGTCTTTTATCTCTGCAACAATACGACCATCAAGCTGCGCAAAAATGTTATTAAATTTGGTAGAATCATCGGTAATGTTCGACAAGGAAAATTGTGCCTCTATTTACGCAAACCACACTTATGGGTTTTCAGGTCAGAAGGCGGGTAAACGGACCCTTAAATGAGGGTGGTGCTTTGCTTCTTACGGTGTTGAGCAGGTGAATATTCTTGTTGCTGAAGCTAAACCAAAGTATCCAATTGGAATTGTAATTTAGCAGATATGTCATCTGACCTGCGCATTCGCATCATCCATTGTGATGCGTACTGTACATTACGTCGGGGTGACCAATGAAGCGTAAGAAAATATTTTATTTCACAGTTTTCTTTTTTTTAATACAACTTGTTTGAAAATTCACCAAAAACCACTTGGTGTTTATATTATTTCCAATTGACAACCAAAATCAAAAAACATCACAAGTGGCAGGACCATCTTTGGTAGATTTCCCACAACTCCATTATATTAAACGATTCTTTTTAATTGCTCGGCGTGGATATGCTCCTTTGCTTTTAGTTTAAGACATGTCGAGGTATATATCTATTTTTTCGCCTTTTACCCTCTTAAAATATGCACTTATTTAGGAGGAACTCAGAATAAATATTATAACTTTTGGAAGATGACATAAGGTCAAGTTGGTATAATGTGGATTAAAAATCACAGGAGCAACGAAAAACAAGAAATGGGTAAGATCAGAGAATGAGAACTGATAGAAGATACTCATTGCAGAGGTTGATTTTCGTAAGTTTTTTTCTTCATAAAAGTTAACATTTTTTCAGCAATAATCCAATGCTTATAAGAAAAAATGAGCATATTTTGATTTAACTAGGTGGGGTTATTATTATCTTCCATTTATTATTCGATTCATTTCAAAAACCATAGGTCAGCTACCCTAAATCATGTAAATTATTTTTTGAATACAGTGACAGGCAAAAGTCCCCCCCTCTGGCCTTAACTTTTAAACGGTTTAAGATATGGATTTAAAAAAAACTCTTGGCAAATTTGGACTGAAAAAACTACCTTTTGAAATTGTATTTTTCAAAAATAATAACCCCACACGGAGGAACTATTAACTAAATTTTTTTAAATGTAAGAAAGGGTCAACTGACCCCCCCATTTAAAAGCTATTTTTATTTCCAAGACATTGGTGTTTATAAATTTTAGATGGTTTCAGTAGTTTTCTTGTATTGTGCTTTTTAATAAAAAGCACAAAAATCTTGTTTTATGTAACAAATGCAGCAATAAAGGACCTAAATGACTCCAAATTGAGTAGGGGTGTATGTTTTTCTTTTATTTAAGAAATTAATAAAAACATTTTCTGATAGCATGTTTTATACCAAATAATTCAAAATAACCTACATGATTTTTTATTTATTAAAAAAAAGAAAATAAAATAGGGTTAAAAAACTTAATTAAATAAAAAAAAAAATTCCACACATAAGTTTTTGGTTTTTTGTATTTTATGTTGGGACAGAGGGCATAACACATTTTAACAAAGAAATATTACATATTCTTTTTAAGACTTGGGTTTCAATTTCATATATCTTCTAATCTGTATAAGGCATCTCCGTTGAGCTCCCGACAATTATACTAAGTAGCACATCTACATGAGGGTCCCATCGTATATTATAACTAAAAGTAGTTTTGAAAACTAGAAAAATAGGGCTACAAACGTATTATGGTTTCGTTTAAATCGGTTATTTATTTGTGTCAAAAATCTGACTTTAAAAAACAAAAATATTAAAATGATTTTTAAAGTCAGATTTTTGAACACAAAGAAATATGCGATTTAAACGAAACCATAATAAGTTTGTAGCCCTATTTTTCTAGTTTTCAAAACTACTTCTAGTTAGTAGATGTGCTACATAGTAGAATTGTCGGGAGCTCAACGGAGATGACTTATACGAGCTTCTAGGAGCACAGATTAGAAGATCTATGAAATTAAAACCCAAGTCTTAAATTAAAGAAAAATGCACTTACCTAAATTTTAATAATTTTATTTTTTCGCTGTTGCATATATTGAGAAAATTGTTCTTTTTATTGAATAGCTTCTTGCAAAAAAACTAATAAATATATCATAAATTTATAAACACCATTGTGTTGAAAATAAAAATAGCTTCCAAAAGAGGGGTCGATTGATCCCTCTTTACATTTAAAAACAACAAGTTGATAGTCCCTCCATGTGGGGGGTATTATTTTTGAAAAAACCATTTTCGTTAAAAAGTAGTTTTTTCAGCGCAAATTTGTCAAGAGTTTTTTTTAAATCAATATCTCAAGCCGTTCAAAAGTTAAGGCCAGGGGGGGGGGGACTTTTTGAGTTTTGCCTCGCACTGTATAATTTCAAGTTCATCAAACGAGTCATGAAACAAATGAATCCAACAAGAGTTTTGCTCTGGAATTGTTATAGATTTAAGAAAAATATGATCTTTCAAACTTGTCTGCAAAGAGTATAATAAAACACTAACAGCATGGCATTAAGCGTTCAAAGCGTTGTCCAACCCAGGCCTCCATACAAATAGCAATATTTTTAATTCACGCAGCCTTGATCAATGTAATACGATTGAGACTACTGAGGAGTATTCGAGTATCGGTTGAGATCGCGAACCGACTGCGTCACAGCGACCTACTAACCTCCTTTTAAAACCTTGCGCGCGACGTACTTGTCCAGCCAGTGTTGTCATTAAATTATTGGCAACATCATAAGGTATGTTTTATTGGTACGTTTAGATTACTTAAAGTTCTCTTTAGTTTTGCTAACTTTTTTTTTGGTTAAAATTTAAAAAAAGGTGTAAAACATGCCACTTCATTTGTTTAGGCTGCTGAATGTTATGCGTCTTTTTTATTTTGGATTACTCACAGCCAATTGTTACTGAAACAATTTAATAAGAGTTTTGTGCTGTGTTTAAATTATTCAAATGTTAAGTGTGTGATATAACCTATTCGTTTCTGTGATAATGTTAAAATACTGTGCAATGTATTCCAACTCTCCCACTTTTGAGGAAGAAATGTTTTCCTTTCCGGATGCTTATCCACGGTATGTTAAAAAAAAAAGATTAATTTAAACTGATTATGCATTTTTACTGCAGTTATATTAGAAACAACATTTTAGATGGTAAACTCACAAGTCCTCTTGTCCTTAAAAAATAACTTGTCAAATGTAATACTCCCTCTTTTTTCGCAATAAAAAAGGAATTTAAACGAGATGACAATGACAACTTTACTTCAGGTCCGTAAAGTAAACAGCTTAGCCTTGGTTTACGGTTAAGTTAAGAGCCTTGTATTTTGCTGAGGGGAAGCGCACGCGGTGTATTTATTTCAAAGCAGTTTTTGACCAATAATAATGATTTTTTTAATGTAATTTCTATTTTTTATTCATAAATAAGCTAAAAATTAAAATAACTCTTATTACTACAGTCAATCTGTCCTAAATAAGGGGGGTACATCGACAAAATTCCTGGTAGGGCCGCCTTTTTTATATGATGTAACTGGATGTCCAAAGAGTAAAACCCCAAATTGGCGTATATCTACCTATTGCAGAAACGGAGTTATGGCCCCCCGAAGGGCCCCCTTTAATTCATCACCGTGGAACTGCACCAAACTTTGCAAATAGATGTCAAATAAGATTTTAAAAAGATTTTTATAAAATAAAAATCTCAAAAAAAATTCCTTCACCCCCTAAATAGCCCCCAAAGAGTAATAACCAATCACGTTGGATTTACACCAAATTTTGCAGATAGATGCACAATAAGATGCTTAAAAATATTTCCTTATAACATTTTTTCAAAAAATAATTCCTTCGCCCCATAAACGAAGGGGGCATTTAAGGGGGGCATTTAATTGTTTTTTCAAAAAATTTTATTGGTAAATATTTTTTAGCATCTCATTTTACATCTATCTGCAAAATTTTATGTAAATCCAACGTGATTGGATATTACTCTTTGGGGGCTATTTAGGGGGTGAAGGAATTTTTTTAGAGATTTTTATTTTATAAAAATCTTTTTAAAACCCTATTTGACATCTATTTGCAAAATTTGGTGCAGTTCCATGGTGATGAATTAATGGGGGCCCTTTGGGGGGCCATAACTCCGTTTCTGCAATAGGTAGATATACGCCAATTTGGGGTTTTACTCTTTGGACATCCAGTTACATCATATAAAAAAGGCGGCCCTACCAGGAATTTTGTCGATGTCCACATACGGATTGACTGTACTATATGCATATTTAATAAACATTAAGAGCAGGACAGTCAATTATGGGAGATTAACTGAAATTCATTTTTGTCTCGTTAAAGTTTTACAAGTTTGTTTTAGGCTTTATAAAAACATATCTTTTTTCAATTTTATTAAATCAATGACTTTAAAACTGGCTGATTTTTGTTATTAAACATTAGGTAAATACCTAATTACCCAAAAAAAAACAATGTTAGGTATTTGAAGACTCTGCTTATTTCAGAACATCATAGTACAATCTTTTTTTTTTTTAGGTATTTACCAAATAAATTAAAAAAGCCACATTGATTTAATATACAGGGTGTCCACGATCAATTTGCTTTTTTCTTAAAGTAGAATGTCGAAAGAAAGAGATAGAGAAACTTTTTTAAGATTCTGTGTCTAGAATTTTTCTCTGCACTAACATTTTGGCAACGTAGCATACCTTTACAAAGTAACCATGGTAATTTATTTTAGATCAATCAATTTGAAAAATGTCGCTCTGGCAAAATTATTTTTTAAACATCAAAAAAAAAAATTAAAATATTAAAAAAGTCTTACAGAAAAACCTAGAGATAAAATAGTAGTACACTCAATACGTATGTGGACATCGACAAAATACCTGGTAGGGCCGCCTTTTTTATATGATTTAACTGGATCTCCAAAGAGTAAAACCCCAAATTGGCGTATATCTACCTATTGCAGAAACGGAGTTATGGCCCCCCAAAGGGCCCCCCTTTAATTCATCACGGTGGAACTGCACCAAATTTTGCAAATAGATGCCAAATAAGGTTTCAAAAAGATTTTTATAAAATAAAAGACTCTAAAAAAATTCCAACGTGATTGATTATTACCCTTTGGGGGCTATTTAGGGGGTGAAGTAATTTTTTTAGAGATTTTTATTTTATACAAATCTTTTTAAAACCTTATTTGACATCTATTTGCAAAATTTGGTGCAGTTCCACCGTGATGAATTAAAGGGGGCCCTTTTGGGGGCCATAACTTCGTTTCTGCAATTGGTAGATATACGCCAATTTGGGGTTTTACTCTTTGGACATCCAG
This sequence comes from Cartodere bifasciata, assembly GCA_963920755.1. NCBI lineage: Eukaryota > Metazoa > Arthropoda > Insecta > Coleoptera > Latridiidae > Cartodere > Cartodere bifasciata. Next base: position 11,195,401 of record OY987195.1, read on the forward strand.
TTACATCATATAAAAAAGGCGGCCCTACCAGGAATTTTGTCGATGTACCCTCCTTTTTTAGGACAGATTGACTGTAGTATAGTTAAGTAAAAAATTTAAAATCGTAAGCTAAAGAAAATTTTATAACATTTTCTAATGTTATAAGTGGGTATATCCAATAAATAAACATTCTTTATCCTATCATTGTGGTTAATCCTTATTTCTTATCTCATATTTCTGTGCGGATATCTTCAAAAACAGTCTACAAAGACCATGAGTCCGATACTTTATTTTTAGTTGCACAATTAAGTAAAACGATTTAACAGTGTCTTGGCTTGGTTGGTAATAGCACTTTTTTTTCATCATTTAAACTCACGGAATAGATCAGAAAGGTACTAGTTTACAAAAAAAAATATTTCATATGAAGAACTATAAATTTAGCATACAAATATAAACCTTTAAAAAAGTCAAATATCCACAGGTGACTTACCAAAATGTTGCCATATTGCTTTTTTAACTTATACAATGGAAGGAATATTGGTAAATATCTTTCTTATAAGGCCCATTACCCCCATTTTTTATTTTTTTAAATCGAAGATAAAACCTGTAAAAATAATATATCAGTTTTTATAAAAAATTAAACGGTGGGAAGTATTTAAAAAATAAGATCGAAATCTAGGAAATTGGCTAGGTGCAATCAGATGCAAGAAATTGCAATTTTTGGCGATTTTTAAAGGGCTAGGGTTTCCAACAGAGGCCCATAACCCCTATTTTTTTTATTTTTATTGATAAAGGATATTTTAAGCTATGTTGTATTAAAAAATAAACAAAATTTAACGGTGGGCTCATTTTAAACATTCCACCTTAATGGAAAATAGCTGAAAAAAAAAAACCTTCAATAAAAACAATTTTTTAAAAAAACGCCCGCTTTGGAAATAATGGTCTTTAAGCCGGTAGACTACAAAAACGAAGCCCTCTTATTTGCGTACATTCCAAAATACTCTCCAATTCGCGTACATAGTCATTAGGTAAGAGTTAATCCGTTTACCTGCAGTAAGAAAAGGATTATCATTTAATTTGAGATGTTTATGTGCAGAAGTCAGTAATAATATTTTATGCTTTTATTTAGTATAAAGATCAAATAATTTTAAACTACAACTACTTTCTGATAATGTGTTGATACATTTTTTACATAACAACACCGAGAACAACACCTAGTAATATGTCCTTCAGTGTAATGCACACAATTTTGGACGCACTGCTAGGCACCGACATAGCTAGAGTTTATATTTTCATTTCAGCAGCAAAACTTAACCTAACCTACCTAACCTAATGTCCCCCAGTGGAAAAATGTCCCCCAGTGCTTTCATAAAAGTCAGTCTAAAACCCTGAAATCCAAAAAAAAAATATGCATATTGAACTTTACCCAGGTAAAAAAACTCGCGACCTCTAACCTTTCCGTTTTTGACCATTTAGGTACGCAAATTGGGTATGTACGCAAATTGGGTGTACGCAAATAAGAGGACACGTACAAAAACTTCTTCGTAAATATTTACCAAATGGTTCAACCATCATGCAATTTGTACTATCAATAATTGTAGTAAAAACGGTCAGTTTTATCACATGATTTGGGGTCCCTTTTAAAATAAGTTAAACTTAGATAGTTTTGGTACAAACTGCATGTTTGTACTTGTAATTTTTTTATTTCGAAGAATTTTGTAATTTTATTTATTGTGAAAACTATCCTATTACTTAAAATTTTTATAGAACTCTACCGTTTAACAATAAACTGGCAAAAACACTCTTTACGTACCCCATACATTGCATTTGACTTGGCAAAAAAACTTACTTTAATTTGGTGACAGTGGTCAGTGACCTAAAAATTCGATGGGTTAGTCTGGCGGGAAATAGGTGTACAAATTTTGGAAAATCATTGGAAATAACGGAAAATCATGATAAATCACGGGAAATCATGGAAAATTGGTGGAAGTCAAGAGAAATAACGGGAGATCATGGGAAATAACGCTAAATAACGGACAATCATGGAAAATAACTGGATAGCTAGCCTTATGCTAAATATGGGGTAAAATTTTTCCCAAATTTGAAACTAAACTAGTGATTTTTACTAATAATCCGTAAGTGGGGCTATTGGACGTTTTTTAGATAAAACACTATTAGCTGGTAACGTTTCTTTTATTTTACAATAACTTTTTCAAACCATTATATACTAGAAAACTAGATCAATGACTAGGAAGCGACACATTTTTTCATTATCAACCAGGGCTTCATAGAAAATTGTACAATTTCTAAAAGAAGAGGGGTGGATTTTAGCCCTCAGGGGGTAAACAAGTGGTTTTTTTCTTAAATCGTTAAATGAATTCCAAGGAATACATTAGCAAAAAGAAAATTTTTAAATTATCAAATGCCCCGACTTTAGCGCTATATCAAATATGGGGTCATTGCTTGAGTCTACGGCCCCTATCTTGATAAGGGTTGTCACGTCAAGATTATAGCAAAAAGTAAGCTCTATAATTTTGGTAATAACTCGAAACAGCATCAGATGTACTGGAAAAAAGTTATTGGCCAAAAACACAATTTTTCGCGACCTTTGACCTCGCATAAAAAGCTCACACCAGCTGGAGGTAGACATTCGACACAAGTTTTAGAATGTCAAAACGAACGTGTATGCAAAAATTCAGCCAGTTGGAAGAAATTCCGAGGTGAAACCTTTATTTGGTTGGATTATTTACTTTGTAAATATTCAATCCAGGGACGTACTAGCATTCTTCGGGGCCCGCCCGTAAAATTCATTGGCGGTCTTTTTTTGTGGAACAAAAAATTTATGTTTCAAATTAAATATTGTTTTAAATATAATTTAACAAAAAATTTAAAAAAAATCCGTACAAATATTAAAAAATAAATATATTTTGGGTCATTTGGAAGCCCGACCGCACCACGGGCCCGGATAGGGTTGGTATTGCCATGATTCAATCACGTGTATCATATGGGTCTGCTGGCAATGCGATAACTCCCAAAAAGGAAAAGTATTTATGGTGCAAAAAAAAAATTATCTGGAGTATTGCAGGTGGTACTCAATGTCGTCTTTTTTTATTAATAGTGGCAGTATTGCCTATTAAGGTAGGAATAATAATATTGAAATAATTACCTAAAATATTTTTCTTACTGTTTCTTTTATAAGAATTCATTTTTATTAATAAAAGGCAACGAATTACACGAAATGGTGGAAATAAGTATCTTAGCTTAACGATACAAATAATAAAATATGTATGTCACTTCTGTCTCGGCAGATGGCGGTAACACCACAAGTCCTATAAGAAATTATATATAATTTCTATTTTAAAAAGGAATATTTATTTATCATTAATTAAACACTATTGAAACTTTACGGCCCCCAGTCACCTAGATGCTGAGAATTGTCATGATCCTTAGTGAAAACTACCCTAGTTGTATGTTATAACCTAAGTTCTTTTTACAAGTACTGCAAATTGTAAATGATACTTCAAGAAGTATCGCATGATCCCACCTTCCTCCTCATGCTCAATTATTTAGTTTAGTTCATGATTAAATGTTATAATTCATGAATAATATAGTAATATCTATTGATAATAGTAATGGTAGACTGAAAGAAGTGAGACTGTCGTCTCTTTTTATGTATTGACAGGACGTATCCTTCCTGCAGGAATACAATAACAAGAACTCATGACCGTAGTCATAAATGAGTTGGGATTGTACAATGAATTCCATGAAGCAGAATATGGTCCCGTAGAATCCAAGGTCAAACTCATGACCGTAGTCATACCAACCCTTATACCTACTATGACTTGTAATGTTTATTAATAATCATACGAATATATATATATTTCAAAGATCACTAGTTTTTAATAATAAAAAAAAGCCATCGCTTATAGTCATTTTTTCGATATTTGTTGAAATATAGAAGTATCTTAATTTTTTAAGGTTATGCATCGACTATCCCTGTTACGTGATTCTGATGAGCCTCTATAGGGCGAAACAACTGTCAATCATTTCAAGGTTCGTGTGTGCATGCCCTTAAGAAATAAATATGCACTTTTTTTACCAAATTATACATTTTTGACAACTGAAGTTAAAAAAGAAAATGTCGTCTGTCATTTTCTGCATGCAACGCTAACTTTGACCCATGGGTATAGAGATTTTTGCAAAATCGCCCGTGTGTAAAAAGCTATTATTCACGGCTTGCAAGACAATGGTTAAAGGATTGTTTTAGGTCTGCTCAAAACTGCTGATAAGTGTCAGTGTTAAAGGCGGAAGTAGGGAAAATACTTTTCAACTTTGTTGATTTCAACAAACACAAGTGCGTGATAATATGTAACAAACCAACAAATCTAATAATCATCTTTCCACTCTATTTTTTTTGTTATAAAAATGTTACTTAACACTTTTTTTTTTTTTAGGATTGACCTTTGCGAGTTTCAAGACCCGGTTTGGACAAAGATGAGTGCTTTGTCCACCGGGGTAGCAAAGAAAAGGAAAAAGTCTGAAACAAAACCTCAGGCGCAAATGTAAGTTATGATCTTAAATTATTTTAATATCACATCTTCTTTATTCCCAAAAAATTGTTTAAAAAAACCCTTTCGAATACACCTCATATACCCTTGGAGATATGAGCCCCAAATGCCAAAATTTTAAACGCCCATACTTTTGAAACAACAGGCTGTTGTTAATATAATATTAACAAAAAAAATTGGCTTACTACAGAAAGGGGCACTTAGAATGGACCCACCCCTTAACTTCTTATTTTTCTTTGTAGAAAATTAAAAAAAAAACGGCATTAGTTGCGTGTTAAATTGATCGTTAATTTTTATCCCAGAGCAATAATTCTAGCAGATTCGTGTTTTTCATCGAATTTTAAACAACTTTGAAAAAATCCGTACGTCGGTCGGTCTGTGGAGTGTCACGTATCTTGTAAACACGCTATCTTAAAAACCAATAGTCTTATCCAATTCAAATTTTAAGGAGAAATTGACTCCCATAAGAGGAAGAACATTATTGTTTTTGACAAAAGCCCCCTAAATTAAATTTTCAAAAATATTACCTGAATAAAACATAGAAAATTTAATTTTTTACAAAAAAGATATTTTTTACTTTTTTTGTCTGACCCCCCAATAACCCCCCAGCACAAAAAAACTTTCTATCTCCGTTAATATTTAATCTTAAAAAAAATACATTTTATACAACATAAAGAAAATTTAATTTTCTATTAAAAATGTTTATTCGTTTTTTGTAAAGTTAGACAGTAAGGTTCAAAAGACAAAAAATAAACTATTTCAGTAGCAAAAAACTCCTAAGTTCGAATTGCGTCACGCGTCAGTCAAGAAGGCCATGCCAAATATATTTCAAACAAAGAAACAGAAGCAGCTGTTAGAAAATATAAACCCCAAATACGCAAAACGTCAGATGTGACGTTTATCTCTTCGTTAACGAAATTTTTTATGTTTTTTGTTAATAGTTTGCACATTTCGCAGATAAATGATAAAAAAATGTTTTAATTAAAAAAAATATATTATCCTACAATATAATTTTCTTGCGAATAGCTAGAAAATGTGTAGCATTTATGTAAAATATTGATTTAGCTTTGATTTAAGAAATATAAAATTACACTTCTACCGAATCCTAATTCTACTCGAGCTACTTATTTATTTGCGAAGAGTAACTTTTACACGTTTCTACTTCTACCTGTCTCGACTTTTACCCATTCTAGTTTAAGTTAAGGCTAGAGATTTAATTTCATTGATCTTCTAATCTGTGCTCCTAGAAGCTCGTATAAGTCATCTCCGTTGAGCTTCCGTCAATTCTTTTAAATAGCAGATCTATATGAGGGCCCCATCGTATACTATTAAAACTAAAAATAGTTTAGAAAACTAGAAAAATAGGATTACAATTATGGTTTCATTTAAATCGGTTATTTCTTTGTTTCAAAAATCTGACTTTAAAAAACAAAAATATTAAAATGGTTTTTGAAATCTGGTTTTTTGACACAAAGAAATATGCGATTTAGATTTTCAAATTTCAGAAAATGTGGTTTTATTTTCAAATTCCAGTGATCTCCTTATGAATTTTGTTGTCCCCATTTCAGAATAAAAGGTGTTTTTATATTTCTTGACCTTGTCTTAATATTATTAAGGTACAAGTATACCGAGTAAAAAATAAATGCGAAATCCAAAAATTCCGAAAAAAATCACAGACATGTATAAAACCCATTTAAAGATCTTCCCAAAATTTCATGCAAATCGTATGTTTAGTTTTTGATTTTTTTTGAAAAAACCATGATTTTTTTCAAATTTTTTAAATATTTAAAAAAGTTGACATACGATTTTTTTCAAAATTGAGTATGTTGTTAGAGGTAACTATAAAAGTATCTTGTATTTTTTTGAAAATTTTTGAATCTATCGAAATTTTGAAAATTTAGTTTAAAGACCAAATTTGCATTTGTGAATTTAATATTTAGAAAAAATTGAAAACTTTTGATTCTAAATAATACAAAATGTATTTACTTGATATAATTTTGCTAAAAAATGAAATCGTTTATGTACCTTTTAAATAAAGCAAATTTTTCAAAAAAATAATTGAATTACGCGCCTAACATTTTAGATCTCCAGCTTGTGGGGACCTCTGCTATCTATAAGTGACTGGAACTAAACTGTTTGACCGTTTGTTGTGCCATCTGTGGGTGAGAGATTTAAACAACAAAATATTGCTCCTACATATTTCTGTAATTAGCTTGGTATAAAAATCATAACAACAAGGTCAACACACCTTGTACACAATTTGTTAATGGCTTTGACCTTTTGGTATGGGGATAATTACTTTACAATGCTACTAATAAATTTGACAATCGTGCCAAAACTGAAATTAATCTGGTATAAGTATAGTACCTATTTCTTTATACATTTCTTGGAATGAGCTTTAAAATGAGTTATTTCTTTTTCTTTTCATTGTAATGACAGTAAATTAAAAAATATAGAAATAATGACACAGAAAATTGATAAAAATTATTTATTTTTTTTTATATTTTTACACATAGCGTAAGGGCATACTTCTTGAATGGCGGCTATCTACAATTTCTGGCGCAAAATATTTATTATAAAACTCCTCTAATTTCGGAAGCATATTATCTACAAATTTTTTATCATAGATAATTTCCTCAACGTGCATGCCTCTTGGAGTCCAGATTATAAAATCACACTTAGTTTTTTTTGTTATGAATAATTGTCCTTGAATTTGGTAATAGTATTTGTCCGTCTTTTTTAATACCAATTTTCCATTATCAAATGTGCAGTAAAAGTTTTTGACATCTTTGGCAGCTGCCAAGGGTGTCATCTGACGTGCACTATAAGGACACTTCACCTCAATTATCTTGTCTCCCGCTTCTAATGGACCATCTGGAGATGCTCCCAGAAATCCAAATCCCTTTTCACTACAGACAAATAAACCACAACTGACCACTTTTTGACCTGTTACCATTTCATATTGTTGTATGGCTACTGACTCATTCATTTTTCCATACTCTAATTGCTTGAGCCGTGGTATGGTTTCGTAGAGCAAAGATTTGACCAATTTCCCATGCTTTGACCGACGCTTACAAATAAGCCCAAAATTTGAAGCAGTGATTCTGTTCTTTCTTTCGTCTAACCATGTTGGATTATCGCTCTGCCCCCTCGTTTGTTCTTCAATAGAAATTTGTCGTTCTGCTGAGACGTCCAGCAAGGATATTTGTTGGGCTATTAATAGTTTAACTTGGTCTTCTGGCAGGTCAGGTTTATTACAATTTCGTCCATAATCCTTTTTCTGCTCTGTTTTATTTGCTTCCGGAATAAACAATTTCCTTCGTCTTACACCTCTGGAATTTAGTGATATTCTAGAATTAACTAAACGTTTAATTCTAGTTGATGGACTTTTGTTGTATTTATGTTTATATGCTTCGCATATCCAGTTTGGCCCGAACTTCGTCCAAAAAAACATTGTTTTCCTGCATTGAATTTGGCAACATGGTGCATAAAGTGCTCGGCACTGTTGCTGGTAGCATCCATTATAAGGCTATCTGCTTTTGCACTTAAATTGCCAATTATTGTCATAATGCGTGACTTAAATTCTGTTGGAGCATTGTCATAGGTATTAGGACCCTCAACTGTACCATTTTTAAGACAAAGGTCTGCTTTGCAACGTATGAGGTTACCAAACGCATGGGGGATTACTTGCAACAATCCCTCCCGTAATAAAGCTACAGACGGATTTTCCTTAGAAGCATTCAAACTAATTGTTCTCCTGCAAAGCTTTCCTATGTACGTTATTCTAGTAGAGGGCAACAGTTTCTTATTCGCAGCCTTTTCATTTGCTAACTCGTACAGATGTTTGGTTACATTTTTGGTGAGGTGATTAGCGCACTCAATTTTTTTTATGCTCCTGCTATAAGGAACATTTTCCAATATTTTTGTATAGACACTGGAATCTCCATCTCCAATAAATGCAGTATAGTGCAAATTATGCATATCTTCGCTATGCCTAAAGCCCTCCACCAGAATATCAGCTTCCATCGCTGGAGAAGAGCCCGACCAATTTTTATAGCATTGATGCACTTGAGGTTGGACTGACTTTCTATTTGCAATTGTGCAAATACTGCAATACTTGTTGCGAACTCCCAAATATAACAAAGACTTTGTTTCCTTGCCTATTATACAAGCCACACCTGATATGGCCGTATATCTGTGTCCGTAGGAGCGATGACTACATCCACCATCCACAATCACTGTGCATTGTCCAATATCACCAATCATTTTTTTGCTCTCCTTCGCAATTTCATATTCTTTTTTTCCTGCCTCCAAAATGGATGAAGTGATACAGTCGTGCCACAAATCACCAACCGGTTGCTGCACAGAATGTTAATAAGCCTTTTTTTTTTGTAAAATTATTTATATACTACTTTTGGGGGTGGGGCTAAAATGCCTTTTTTTCTCTTAGGTAATTAAATTAATCAAATTACCCTGTACTTCCGGTTAATCCTATTTAGAAATTTTGATGTGTAGGACCATTGCACCTGTCCGAAATCTTAAGTCAGGTACCTAATTATTAAGAATAAAATACCTTTTAATTATGTAAACGGTAATTGTGTAATTATAAAATAGTATGGCTCTATTTTTTAATTGCACAATTATCACCTATGTAATTAGAATGTATGTTATTCTCAATAATTAGGTACCTGACTTTAGTGACTTTTGATTTCGATCAGGTACAATAGTCCTACACATCAAAATTTCTAAATAGGATTACTTAGGGTATTAAATATTTTTATTTTCTAAATAACAATGGTTTTCACGATAACCGAGCTTTAGGTCACAAATCTGCACCGCGATCTTGGTCGTCGACGGGAAAGGTCTATAGCAATAAGGTATGATTTGTTTTTAAAATAGCGAATACGGAAAAATGTGTACCAAAATAAATACCATATGTATTTAGCATTTTTTTTAAAATAAATTTTTAAACCAATTGATAAACTCCAGGAGAACATTGTCTCACGAAATAAAAAAATCTGCAAGGACTATAAATTAGTATAAGTTCCGCCTTGTTATGATAAAGAAGTACAGCAATATTAGTAGAAAACGAAATAATAATTTGTAGGTATAAAGTTATTGCCAAAATCCAAAACTAAATTAGATAATGACCTAAAGAATCCCATTAAGAAACCATTGTCTGGTCTATTTATAGCCTAATAAACAATTCTAAAATTTATTCTACCTGGCTCCATAGTAGGGTCATTAAACCTTAAACCATATTTTCAAGGGCACAATCTATTGGCAAATAGTCTAACTAAGTTTTCTACCCTTTACTTTTCTGCAGGTAAAAACTACTAAGAAGAAATCTATTTCCAAAAGGTGTGTTCCCTAGATACGCAAAAATTGTTGCGCGCCATCTCGCGTTTTTTCCAACTACTAAATCTAGGTATACTTCATCCTTAAATAAAAAATATCTTTGAGTCAAACTCTAAAGGCCATTGACCTCGGTCCTTCAGCCCTTAATATTATTATTTAAATTGAAGAAATCCTCCGGTTTCATCACTAGACATCTATTAGATGCAGTAGCACAACATTGTGCAATGTCATCAAAATCATACAAGTTCTTCTTTATCCCCATTTTCTGTTCTATACGTCCATGTAGACCATGTAAGTATGCCCTGTAACCAAATACTTTAATATTATTTCTCTAGTAGAACAAATATTACTCTTAATATATATGTTATTAAACTGGAATAAAGCAGCCAATTTTTATTTTGACCACTAAAGTTGTCCATCCAAAGTATTTTTGTTTCCTCATTCCTCAATACTTTTAAAAATTTGAAAAAAGTGGAACCTATTTCTGGTGCGTTCCTTTTCGCGATTGCTTAATGCCATACCTCATATCTTTTATATCTGGCATTCTAGGCAGCAAAATTACTTTTTGGAGGTCAACTGCATAAAGGTTATTATTGTTTTTATCTCTTTTACATTCGATTCTAGCTTGTTTAGCTTGTTCCAAATGATATTTTTGCCTTTCAACGTCGGGGTTTAGTTCGAATTCAATACAAGTATCACATTTATCCACATTAATATCACTGAACCCAATATTTTGTCGTATTTTCCATTTTTTCGCCCAAAATGAGGTGGGTGGAAAGCTTACTTTTTAATCTTTAATCGAAAGGGGGTCGAGTGACCCCTCATTTTTTTTGTCCTTTTATTTCTAATATATATTTAATATTAAAAATATTAATTTATATTTTTCAAAAATGTAGAAATAAAATTTTAAATGGGGGGCCAAACATTTTTAATCGGATTTTTTTTTAATTTGGTAAGCATACGTAAAAAAATATGACAAAAAAAATGAGGGGTCACCCGACCCACTTTCGATTAAATATTAAAAAGTAAGCTTTCCGTTTATTGGATGAAAAAGGTTGCAAGAATGTGAGCCAAGTTCAGATGAGCTCAGAAACTTTTGAGGGGTTGCCCGAAAAAGAGAAGGAAAATTTTCTACTAAGGGACGCAAGGGCTCGATCAATTATAGTCCAGTGTGTATCTGATCGACATATTGAATATATTAAGGATGCAACAAGTGCATATCAGATGATAAATTCCTTAAAGGGTATTTTCGAACGAAAAAGCACTCTTTCGAAGTTGTATGTTCGACGCCAGCTTTTAACGTTAAAATACGAAGACGGTAATCTTCAGGATCATTTTAATAAATTCGACGGCCTTATTAGAGATTTGGAAGCGACAGGAACTACGTTAGAAGACGATGATAAGGTGTGTCACTTATTACTTACGATGTCTGAACGATATGAAACCGTAATAACTGTACTAGAAATGTCTGCAGTAGAATTAACTATGGATTTTGTTAAGAGTAAACTATTGGATGCAGAATTGAAGCTAAAAAATACAAAAAGTGAGGTACTTAAAGAAGAATGTTCGTTTATGGGAAAAGAAAAGCTTAAGTGTTATAATTGTGGAAGTATGGAACATTTTATAGCACAATGCCCATTACCAAGAAAGAATAGTTACAGAGGAAGCTACAGAACAAGAGGAAGAGGAAATTATGCACGAGGAAGACAGTCTAAAAACGAAAAACACACAAACGTTGCTAAAAAAGAAGAAGACATAACCTTTATTGCCATGACGTCTTTTAAAAAAGAAGAAACCGGAAATTCTTTGAAATTTATTCTGGATTCTGGTGCCACGCAACATCTTGTCACAAAGGATGTCGAAAAGTTCATGCAGAACATTGTTGAGATTCCGGAAGTTGCAGTGAAAGTCGCAAATGGAGACTCGATAAAAGTGTCAAGAAAAGGTGTCTTACCAGTCAAACACCAGGAAAGTAACCTCAAAATAAATGTAGAAGCGTTAATTGTGTCATAATCTGCTGTAAGTGCAGAAAATTAACCAGGCCGGATATCCTGTCATTTTTGAGGGCAATTGTGCAAAAATTATGGTGAAAAAGAAGGAAATAAGGTGTGTAGCAACAAGAGGACTGTTTATTGGAGATTTCGAAATAGAGAGACATGCTGCTAACATTGTGTCAACTACGAATGTGTCAAAAAATGTCTGGCATCTACGCTTAGGACACATTAACAGAAAGGGGTTAAAATTATTAAACCTACCATATGATAACGAAGTATGCGAGTCGTGTAAAGAAGGAAAAGCTACTCGACTACCCTTGAAAGACGTCAAGAAACCTAGATCAAAACGAATTGGTGAATTAATACACAGTGACGTATGGAGGCCGACAAACATAGCTACAGAAAATGGAGAAAAATATTACATAACCATCACGGACGACTTTTCACACTTTTGTAAAGTTTATTTGTTGAAAAGTAAGTCAGAAGCAGAAGAAAAATTAGTAACATATATCCAAGAAATGAAAGCTGAAAATATTCGAGTATCCAGACTTAGAACAGATAATGGAGGTGAATTTTCATCAAATACTTTTAAGAAATTCTGTCAAGAAAACGGTATTAAGCAAGAATTTACTTGTAAATATACTCCGCAACAAAATGGAGTATCGGAACGTCTAAACAGAACTATTTTAGACATTTTAGACTATTTAGAAGGTACGTTGTATGTTTATCGATACTGGTTTACCAAAATATTTGTGGGGAGAAGCTGTTCGATGTGCTGTTTATCAAATCAATAGATCACCAACAAAAGCTTTAGAAGGAGAAGTACCAGCAAAAATTTTCTTAAATGATTACGATATGAACAAGTTAAAAGTTTTTGGATGCAAAGCATGGGTATACAAACTACCGAAAGAAAATAAACTAGAACCTAGAGCAGAAGCTTTGATAATGGTTGGTTATGCAGGATCAGGGTATCGATTGTGGAATGCGAATAAAAACGAAATAGTGGTGTCTAGAGATGTTACATTTGATGAATCAAACTACAAATTTGGAGGCAAAAACAAAATAAAACACGACGAAAGAGAAGAAAACGAGTACGAAGAAACAGAGGAATATGAAGACGAAAAAAATAAAACTAATGAAAGAACCCGAAGAAGTGAATTAAATAAAGTAGTAGACAAAAACACAAGTACAAATAGTGACGAGTATCTTAGTTCATACGATGATAGAAGTGATGAAGATACTATTATGGAAGATAAACCCGATAAAAGAAGGACACCAGGAAAAAGAGTAGTAAAAACTCCAAGAAAGTACGACGATTTTGATCTATACTACGCTTATTGTTTTATATCAATGGATAATGATCCTAAAACCTACCTAATAGTACAGTCAATCCGTATGTGGACATCGACAAAATTCCTGGTAGGGCCGCCTTTTTTATATGATGTAACTGGATGTCCAAAGAGTAAAACCCCAAATTGGCGTATATCTACCTATTGCAGAAACGGAGTTATGGCCCCCCAAAGGGCCCCCTTTAATTCATCACGGTGGAACTGCACCAAATTTTGCAAATAGATGTCAAATAAGGATTTAAAAAGATTTTTATAAAATAAAAATCTATAAAAAAATTCCTTCACCCCCTAAATAGCCCCCAAAGAGTAATAACCAATCACGTTGGATTTACACCAAATTTTGCAGATAGATGTAAAATGAGATGCTAAAAAATATTTGTTAATAACTTTTTTTGAAAAAAAAATTTAATGCCCCCCCTAAAGGGCCCCCTTCGTTTATGGGGCGAAGGAATTTTTTTTTCAAAAAAAGTTATTGAAAAATATTTTTTAGCATCTCATTTTACATCTATCTGCAAAATTTGGTGTAAATCCAACGTGATTGGTTATTACTCTTTGGGGGCTATTTAGGGGGTGAAGGAATTTTTTTATAGATTTTTATTTTACAAAAATCTTTTTAAATCCTTATTTGACATCTATTTGCAAAATTTGGTGCAGTTCCACCGTGATGAATTAAAGGGGGCCCTTTGGGGGGCCATAACTCCGTTTCTGCAATAGGTAGATATACGCCAATTTGGGGTTTTACTCTTTGGACATCCAGTTACATCATATAAAAAAGGCGGCCCTACCAGGAATTTTGTCGATGTACCCCCCTTATTTAGGACAGATTGACTGTAGTATAAACAGTGAGTTGGAATCATTGAACAAGTTTAACACTTTTGAAGTGTCGGATTTGCCAACGGGTTTTAAAGCTATTGATACGCGATGGGTATTTAAAACAAAGCAGGACGGTGTTAAAAAGGCAAGACTAGTAGCAAAAGGTTACCAAGAAGATTCATTTACAAATGTGTACGCTCCTGTTGCTAAAATGCCTACTATACGAATGATGATGTCACATACATTACAGAATAACTGGAGTCTACGACAATTAGATGTGCCAACAGCCTTTTTAAATGGTGATTTAAATACAGATGTCTATATAAAAATACCAGAGGGAATAAAAGAAGATTCTGCAACAAAGGGAAAGGTCTTTAAACTTAATAAGGCTTTCTATGGTTTACGAGAATCGCCAAAATGCTGGAACCAGTGTTTTCATACATATGCTATAGAACAAGGACTTTTAAGGTCAAAACATGATGTATGTTTGTACCATTTTTTTTTTTTTATATTTTAAATTAAATTTTGTCAAAAATAAAACATATTATTAATTAAAAAAAATAAATATAAATTCTTTCAATAGTTAGGAGGGAAGGGAGAATTACAAAACTTTCTAAAATGTACACACTTTAACTGGTCAAAAATGTTATAAATTTTCAAAAAAGTCAAACTTACATTATACCATGTATAATGTAAGTTTGACTTTTTTGAAAATAACATAAAGAAATCTTTTATTTAACATCAAGTAGACCTTGCTGCAATTTAATGGACAAATAGGGGAGTTTAAAAAATTTTAAAAAAATTGACAAACTTTTTTTTTATGACGAAACTATAAAATTTTTTTGGATAAAATTTGAAAGTCTGATAGTAATTATTAAAAGCCACTTTTATTTCAAATTTCATTCAATTTGGATAAGATTTCGTCACAATATAGCAGTTTCAATTTTTTAGAAAAAACAGGTACCTTTGTTTTAATCTTGGGAGGGGGGATTACCGAAATGTCACGAAATTTGGTAATACGGTTCCTTTAACATCGACAATAAAAGGATGTTAATCCCAAATTGTAGCAAATACTCTAAGGGGCTTAAAAAAAATAAAACTCAAAAAATCACCCCCAAAAAAGGGGTAAAAAACCACTTTTTCGCTAAAAAAAGGGGTTCCCCCCAATATTTTTTGTAGAAATTTTAGGATGTTGTTAAACTTGCTAATACGAACATTTTGAGATCGGTTTCGCTACTCGGTAACAAAATTACTTTTTTTTACAGAACTTGATTCCACTATTTAGCTAAATAATATATGTCCAAAACTGGCATAGTACCCACAAAAATACCTTGAATACTTAGTAATAATTCAGAGTAATCATTTTTAGGGTTGCCTTTGCATTTGTTTTTTACACCTAATAAATGTTTTTTTTTATTCTTGGGAGGTCCGTTTTTAAAGCCCCTACAAATATTTTAAATACACTAAATAATACAATAAATTTGTAACATTTTGCGCCCAAAATTATAAAATTTGGATAATTTTGAGGGGCTGTCTTCACGTTTTTTCGGGTATTTTAGATTTTTTTCATTTTTTCTAAGAGCACTAACAAAAATTTTTGAAGCACTAAACATATTTTTAAATTTCCGATCGTTTAAGACCAAATTAATAATTTTTGGGGGCCAGGTTCACACTTTTTTTATTTATTTTTTTGAGGGTTTATATTAAAAGCACCAACGAAATTTTTTAAAGCACTAACGAAGCACTATTCATTCCCACTGACGCCCCCCAAAATTTTTCACTTTAATGGGCCGGTCTTACGGATCTTCTATTTTCGCTCAATGCGGGAATATAAGAGACTCTGCCATGTCGTTTTATCGGTTGCAGCAGACCCTGCCGAGAGTCATTTTTTCTGCGGTCAAAATAGATGGCAGAGAATGCAAGAGACACTATTTGCGCGCGATTTTTTAAAAACTTAACCCTAACGGCTTAAATTCTAACCTAACGTTCGGGTTTTCCTCGCTGGGTATCCAGAGAATCTCAAAATCTCATATTCTGCAAGAAAGCTGCGCACAAGAAGTACAGAGGATCTCTGTCCACAGATGACTACCAGCTTTTTTCCGATTTGAGGCGTGATGTTCAACAATCTTTACGTGATGATAACAATCGTTTTATTTCCAATGCCGAAAGTAATATTACACGCGATCCAAAAACTTTTTGGAGCTACATTAAATCTGTTAAGAGCGATATGAATATTCCTAATACTGTAAATTCAAATAATATTTTTTATTCGGGAAATCAAAATGTATGTAATGCCTTTGCCTCCTTTTTTTAAAGTACATATTGTGATAATGTTAAAGTAACTTATAGCCTTTTAATGTTCACCTAGATTCCATTACGTCTTACGTTATATCTGATGATGACGTTATCAAAGCTATTTCTAAACTTAAACCTAATAATACTTGCGGTCCTGATGGCATCCCTGGTTATTTTATTAGATGTTGTTCAACTAGCTTAATTTACCCTCTTAAATGCATATTTAATAAATGCATTATTGAAAGCAAATTCGCAACTGTTTGGAAGACCGGTTTACAAATCAGGATCGAAATCTAGCGTCAATAATTATCGTCCTATATGCATAAACTCTAATTTTGCAAAGTTATTTGATTGTATTTTGTCTGAAGTCATTTTAACTCATGTTAAAGATATAATTATTGATGAGCAGCATGGTTTCATTTCGGGTAGAAGCACTGAGACTAATCTGTTACTATTTACTAATTTTGTAATTTCCTCAATTGAGCAAGGTTTTTCCGTCGACTGCATTTTTACAGATTTACAAAAGGCCTTCGACCGAGTGCCCATTGGGCTTTTAACCGAAAAATTAAAAAAACATTACAACATTTGTGACCCTCTGCTTTCATGTATAAAGTCTTTTTTACACAACCGTAAACAGTATGTTGCACTGAATGGTTTTAATTCACATTTAATCGATGTAAAATCTGGTGTAGGTCAAGGCACCCATATGGGACCAATACACTTTTTACTTTTTATAAATGACGTTAAAACTGTCTTATCTAAGTGTAACTTCTTTTTATTTGCGGACGATTGTAAGTTAGTCAAGTGCATAAAATCAATCGACGACCAACTCATGCTTCAAGACGATTTAAATCATTTTAATAACTGGTGCATTCAAAATGGGCTGCTCCTCAATATTAATAAATGTAAATCTATGAAATTCACACGTCAATTTTTTCCTGATTTTTATTCTTATAATATCAATAATATAAATTTGG
The DNA here is from genome assembly GCA_963920755.1 of Cartodere bifasciata. Taxonomy (NCBI): domain Eukaryota; kingdom Metazoa; phylum Arthropoda; class Insecta; order Coleoptera; family Latridiidae; genus Cartodere; species Cartodere bifasciata. The sequence goes on from OY987195.1 coordinate 11,212,734, forward strand.
ATCGTGTTACTATGTTTAAAGATCTAGGTGTGATTTTAGACCCTAAGTTAAACTATATTAACCACATTGATAACACATTATGTAAAGCAAACAAAATGCTAGGATTTTTGTTAAGAAATACCAAAAAATTTAAAAGTACTCAGTGGCCGCGAGCGAGCGGCCAGGCCGCTTGGACAGTGATCACACGATCACTGAAGTCAAGCAACGTCTGGCTAGGTTAGTACTTGGATGGGTGACCACCCAAGTACTAGTCGAAAGGCTCGCAACCTCGTGGTTCGGAACCCACGTTAAGCTATAGGTCCCCCTTGTTCTTAATCCAGACAGCCTTAGGCTTTGGAGTAGCCTGGCTACTTGAATATAGGGTTACAAACATTATGACTATTTTATATAGCAGCCTTATAAGATCAATTCTTGAATATGCCTCGATTATTTGGTCGCCGACATATTTATCGCATGTTAACCGCTTAGAGCGAACTCAGAAAAAATTTATTAAAACACTTTGTTACAAAGGTAATATTGATTATAAAAACAGTAACTTTGCAAATTTATTGGTATACTTTGGGTTACCACCATTACATACTAGGCGACGATACTTTGATATTATATTTTTGTATAAGATATTGCACTTTGTAATAAAATGCCCTGGGCTTTTGTCACTTTTTTATAAAAATGTTCCTTCTCGTACTTTAAGGCACTACAACTTTTTACATAATGTTTTCCATCGTACTAATTACGGTCAACATTCATCTATTTCTCGTATGGTTGTTAATTTTAATTATGTTTATCAATTTTGTGATATTTTTATTCTTAACTTAAATTCCTTTAAACGCAGTACGCGTAATATTTTGGTACTTTAATATAATAATATTTTTAAGTTGAAATAACTTGTTATATATTAATTGTTATGTAAATTTTCAAAAGGAAGTAATTTCGTTAATAAAATTTATTTATTTATTTATTTATTTATTTTATTTAACCTATACGTATTGTAATTTAATTAATTAATTGCATAGAAATATAATTTATTACGAAGTAAAATAACCTATAAATAGTAAATTTAATGAAGTGCAAGTACAAATGTAACAAAAGATAGGTTATGTTTATAATTCTTCTTTTTCTTTTCTCTATTTTTAGGAAGATGTCGTATTTTAAATCCCTGCCGGCAGAATCTCTCTGTTTTTTTAGGAATATAGCGAAAATACGCAGCCGAAAATAGGCTTATTAGACTATTTTTTCTTTCGGCCACAGATTTTTAATATTGCCAGCGGGGTGTATGGCCAATTTCATAGCTTAAGTTAACGTGATCGATTCCAATGCGATATGCAAACGTCGTGCTATTTACTAATGTTTCTGCAAAAAATAGTAGATTAAAACATAGCACGCGTTTGGTTTCCAATGGACAAGTGCTAAAAAACGCTTTGTAAAACGAATTTTTTGCACTATTTTTTATATTTGCTTTATTTAATTTATTAAAAAGCATTTGTAATTTGAATTAAAAAACGTAAGTCAAAATTTTATTTTTATTGGATTGGCAACATGGATGTTTTGAAGTAAATTTAGGTCAGACATATTGAATAATAACATTTGTAAGCTTTACTCACTCAATACTGAATGGATAGGCGTTTTTGAGAAAATGTAATCGTTATTATCGTTTCTCCAACTCTTCTAGTTATTCCCTCTACAATGTCCCCCGATAGTTTATAATAGTAAAATTTGTAAATAAAAAGTACCTTGCAAGGGAAGAATTCATATTTTTCCATCTGGAAAACCTTATAAAGTAAAATTTTAGTTTGAATAATAAAGCAATTAAGCAACCTTAAAAAACCAAATTTCGGGTTTCATAATGTTCTTACTATAGAACGCAAATATAAAGAGATCTTTTTTAGATTTATCCTTTTTTATGTCGGTCACCCTGTACGCTGCATATGAAGGTGTTTTATTTCATTTTTCATTGTAGGTACCTAATATTTTTACGAGAATTTGCTGATTTAGCATTTGCTTTCATAGCTTGTCTTTAAAATTCATTGTAAAATTATTAAAAGATACATAAATATTACGAGATGTACAGTGAGAGTTTGGTGCGTATTGTGTGATTAACATGAGGTAATTTTAATGTATTTAATATTAAAAGATAATACACAGATATTTGGCGTTGAAAGGATGCTTTGTGACACAAAAAGCCACTTCCATTTTTATTTATTTTTAAAAACCAACCTATTCTTTTAAATCAAAGCGTCAGTTTGTAGGCAATAATAAACAAATAATCCAACCAAATAAGGAATCAACCCCGGAATTTGAGACAGCTGGCTGAATTATTGCATACACCTTCGTTTTAACATCCTTAAAGTTGTCTTAAAAGTTACCACCACAAAGGTGACTGTGTCAAAAGACATTCGAGGTCAAAGGTCACAAAAAGCCGTTTTTGGCCCATAACTTTTCTGCGCCTCTAATGCTGTTTGGAGTTATTATTTGGGAGATTTTTACCCTCTATTTATTTATTTTTTCTGTAGTGAGGTTGATTTTTATATAACATTTTAAATCGATCTGATAAACCATTTTCAAGTTACAGTTACAGACTGACAGATGTACAAAAAATAAAAGTCTTCATGACACAAATAGACAAATTAGAAAAATTAGTTTTTTCACTACTAGACGCAAAGAGTGTCATAATTAACTTTTTAAAACACTTCAAAATCATTTTTTACTACCTAGGTGAACAATTTTGTTTGGCTCTCTAGGGAGACAAAATCCTATGTCAAAACATGTATCACATTTTTTTCATAAAAAGGACGGTATTTACAGCAGCTTTTGTGAGTTTATACAAAGAAAAATATTTTGAAAACATAACTACTTTAAAATACTTGAAAACATTTTATTGCTCAAATATTTAAGCGAAAAAAAAAAATTGTACAGTTGTAAACATTTCGCACTTTTTTCTGTAGGTGTGTCAGTGTTCTATCATTATATTCCCAAATTCCTGCGGTTTAAATAATATGGTATTAGTGACCATATTATTTAAACCACTGGCGCTTGGTCAATATTGAACCTCTTCTCTTTCTTGGTTAATAATATACTATTTTCTCTTTATTTCCAAAACAAATAATTTTTTAAAAACATTTTTTGGGACCTTTTTGTATTTGCATGCATCTAAATACTAGAAATATTTTATCATTTGTACAATTTTGGAAAAAGTGTTTATAGTGGTGATTCTTGGGGGCTGTAAGTTAAAAAATTTAAAATTGGACACTTTATGTAAACTTATTTTACTTAAAATGGGTCCAGGAATCACACCCTACATTGTCCGAGCTGGCGGCAATAAGCTACATTTTAGACTAATACAAATTAATTTAAAAAAACTCCCGTCGATTTTTGATTGCGCTCGACATAATAAGTCAAAAGTTTTTGACATTATCATCCCCTAACTTGAGAATTAACAATTCAAAATAAAATTTCTGTCAAAAAAAATGGCACATAAACGCGACGATACGTTGTTGGGGCATGCTCAAGGACCCAGAAAAAATTATTAAAAAAAATCTATCTCATATATTCTTGAAGATATGAGACCCCAAAGTGCAAATCCTTGAACGCTTATACCTATCATTAAAATAACAGCACACATTTAAAAATAATACCTAATACAAAGGCACAATCTTTCTAAAATTATTTTACCATTTGTTTATCTTTTAAATGGTCAGATAACTTTTTAATACTCAGTTTAATTTTACAACAATTTCATGAAATGAACCTGACAACAATGTCAGGTTCAGGTTCAACCTGACAACAATGTCAGGTTCAGATCTAATGCAAAAATTTATGCTCAAGAATCTTGACGAGTTTTTAAGATGTGTTTTCACAATCAGTGTTGCCGAATTTATGCAAGTTTGTTTGCATTTCTCTCCATAAATGTATCAGATGGATTTTTTTTTAACATTTTCTTAGGGTTCTCGGCGAATGTCCTAAGATCGTACTATAGCATTTATGCGCCATGTTTTGTACAGCCTGCATAATGGGCTTTTTATAAAACGAAAATGTAAAAAATTAATTTTGTGTTTTGTTTCAGAAATAAATGCAATAATGAAAAGAAACGACGGGAACAGGAAAACATCTACATAGAAGAATTAGCAGAGTTAATATCCGCAAACATCGCGGACATGAGCTCGTTGTCAGTAAAACCGGATAAGTGCGCCATTCTTCAAGAAACTGTCAACCAAATCCGTAGTATTAAACAACGAGAAAATAGCGCTTTGTCCTGTGATCCAGTTCAGCAAGGCGAAGTGTCATCTTCGAGACCAAACATTTTGTCTAACGAAATATTTGGCCCTCTTCTGCTTGAAGCTTTGGAAGGATTTTTGTTTGTTGTAAATTCTGAAGGAAAAGTTGAGTACATAACTGAAAACGTTTCTACTTATATTAAATATACTAAGGACGAAGTATTTGGAAAAAGTATCTACAATTTTATTCATCATGGTGATCATGCGAAGTTTAGCTCATGTTTATTGCCAATGTCCATAGGATGGGCTAATGAACCAAACCGTTCCCGTTCCTTTAGCATTCGTCTTCTAGTCAAGCCCATTGATGATCTGGACGAAACTATAGAAGAAAAACAACAACGCATTAGTTGTTATGAAGTAATGCACATTTCAAGTACTCAACTTCGTGATCAAATTTCGCTTTCTGCAGACGAAGACACTGGTGAGAGTGGACCTTGTTTATTGTGTGTTGCAAGTAGAATTTGTCATAGGGACAAAGTTGATTCTTCAATTGAACAGTTCACTACGAAGTTAGATAGGTTGGGTAATATTATTGGTGTTGATACCTCTGGTATTTCCACCACGTATTCACCCTATATTAACAAAGAGTTAATGCATCGTGCATTTAAAGACATTGTGCCAGCCCTAGAAGTTCACAAGCTAACCACTCATTTAAGAGAGACACTAAGTGTGGGACAATCTACTAGTGACTATTACCGATTACAAGTGTCACCTGAGAAGTTTGTGCAAGTTCAAACTAAATCTAAACTTTTTAAAACTAATCCAAATTCTGCTTCTGAAACAGATTTTATTATGGCTACTCACTCCATTATTGGGTAAGAATCTTTGTTTAGTTATTACTAATAGCTACTCTAAAATAAACTGAATTAAATTTACCAAACCACAATAACCTACAATAATAATATGTAGGAGTTAGGACGAACCCCCTTGTTTTAATCCTCTACTTATTCACTCTACAACATTCTGACCGTTTAATATCGTATTCTTAGTGCTGGTATTTTTTCTGGGCGATCCTGAATTCATCCGCGTCTAAAAACTACCTGAAAATAAGCACATGAATTCATCCGGCGGAGGACATTAATTCATCCGGCAGGCCATGGAGGGTTGGTACCTGAGAAAATAAGTAAAACTACCTGAGAATAAAATAAAAATAATATTTTGTCAAAATAAACTCCATTAAACAAAAATAAAATGAGAACGCTCTAAAAAACACTAGGAGATACTTTTACACTGGGGTACACAAGGTTAGGTAGGTTATGTTAAGTTTTGCTGCTAAAAAGTGTAGAAACACTAGCTTATACATATGAGGAATTTCAAATGTGTTGCACATGAAAACATAACAATTCTAATTACAGCTGAAAGTAGATATTCCTGGGCTTCTCTAGCAGTTTTCTTTTTTTTTATCTTCTTACCTGGTGAATTGTATTTCTGATCAACCTAACATTTTCTACGCATAAGTTCTTGGTCTCGAGCATTGGTTATAATTTTACTTCGTATGATTTTATTTATTTTTATTACCTAGATACCTTCCTAAAAGGGATTAACCCTTTACAGGATTATCTTGGTCCCCGGATGAATTAATGTGCTATCTTTTTCACAGCGGGTGGTGACAAGGGGTAAAACTAATTAGGGATGATGAATTCATGTGCGCCCTTTTTTCTCGTATCCACCCAAGGTGGATATATGTATAAGTTACGCCTTTGTATTTTTGGAAACAGGTCAAATTAAATTCAACCCCTCTAGTTAAGAGTGTGACGTCACGCAAAGTATCATTTAAACAATCTATGTCAACTTTATATGTGCATTTATCTACTTTTGACAGTATGTCATTTTAACAAGTTAAAAAATAATTTTTTGTTTAACAAGTTCGCATTTTTATAAAAACTTTTAGTAAAGAGTAAAGACAACAAATTGTATTTATTAAGGCCGATGCCCACTATATGCTCCGTTTCCGTTCCCTACTCATTCTAGACCAATCATAACGTCTCCGTATTGAGTCCGTGGCTCACGAAGACGGTATGATTGGTCTAAAATGAGTACGAAACGGAACGTATAGTGAGAATTCGGATTTTTCATTAAAGGGGAACAATTTATGTTACTTACAACGATTACTCTTTGCTACAATTTAAGAAAAATGAAACAATACGGCATTATTGTTATAATTCCTTATTTTTTCTGAAATAATTTAAAGAACCGAATATAAGGCGAATGGCGCGGCGGTGGTCGTTCGATATAGTCGCGGTGCGCTATATCGAAGGCTTCCCGTCGTTGTGAGTTCGAATCTCACTGCCACTGATGGACCGTGGCTAAGTTCTAGAGGTGGTGCCAGGTTGTGTCCGTATTTAATTATATGTTATTTGTATCATGCTAAAGGGACTTCGGTCCCGTTAATAAATGTGAAAAAAAAAATAAGCATTTGCAGGTCTTTTATGCTAATCCTGCTTGGTAAACCTTAAAGAATGTTTAGTTTTATTCGGTCTACCAGAAATGTAAGTAGTTCTTACTAGGGAGCGAGCGGCCAGACCGCTTGGACAGTGATCACACGATCACTAAAGTCAAGCAACGTCTGGCTAGGTTAGTACTTGAATGGGTGACCACCCAAGTACTAGTCGAAAGGCTCGCAACCTCGTGGTTCGGAACCCACGTTAAATTTGTATTCTCTTTTTTGTTAATCGATTTCCTTTTGCTTTTGGAAAATTCCAATTTTATTTGTTTAAATATTCCTCCTTTCGTGTATCTGTCACAAAACTCAGAACAAGTTTAAAGTTGTATAAGGCCATCTTCAAAATCATTCATACAGAAATGGTTTCCAGAATTGCAGGCCACACCTCCTCTCGATCTCGCATTTTTTTTATGCTGTTGCTATGGGGAACGGCATAACCTATACATTTATACACCTTGGTATCCACCCTTTTCGTTCGTCGGTCGTCGCATCTCAGATTGACTCTTAAATTTTTGACGTATTTGGATTGTATTTGGACATATCTGAGATGCGTTAACCGAGTAGGTGGTAGTGGAACGGTAAGGGCCCAAAATGTGCATGTGACCGGTACAGGGTGAGTCTCTATGAACTCCCCCCCTACTTTTCTCAGTTATTAATAATATTTTTTAAAAATTTAAAAACTCGTTTAACTCAGCAGATCTTAAAGTTTTTGAATCCAAAGTCAAAATTTTTGTAGCACCTATAGTATACAGGGGGTAAAAAAAAATATTTTTTTTTAAATGGAACACCCTATATTTTTTTATTTTTTCTTTTAGATCTTTTTACCCCGAATTCAAAAATATATAACATGTTAATGCTTAAATTAAAAATGGCGGAGTTATTAGCTGTCAAAATTCATTATTTTTTGTCATTTTTTCCTAATTTTAAATCAAAAATTTAAAATAAAATCATTTTTAATTTATTTATTTAAGTTATATTTTTCTTGCTAAGAACATAATAATGAACGAAAATCGGGTTTTTCAGTGTTATTACAAAGTTATTCACAAAAAACTTGGATAAAATGACTAAAAAACATACATTTTGACAGTTAATAACTCCGCCATTTTTAATTTTAGCGGTAACATGTTATATTTTTGAATTCAGGGTAAAAAGTTCTAAAAGAAAAAATAAAAAAATATAGGGCGTTCCATTTAAAAAAAAATATTTTTTTTTACCCCCTGTATACTATAGGTCCTAAAAAAATTTTGACTTTGGATTCAAAAACTTTAGGAACTGCTAAGTTAAACGAGTATTTAAATTTTTAAAAAATATTATTATTAACTGAGAAAAGTAGGGGGGGAATTCATAGAGACTCACCCTGTACAGTTGGACAACACTTTTAAACCACTTTTTTATAAAAATATATTCAGTTTCCAGCAAAAATCCTGTTTGACAACTTTTTTCAGTGGGGGGCGACCCCTTTTTGCCCCCCAAAGCCATTAATTGGACTATTTTTTAAAACCCATTTGTAGAGTTATTAAAAAAGATATTTAAATTTTTCTTTCACTATTTTATACCTTATGGTGTCTTTTTTTTAATGATGTAATAATTTTTGCCTATAAAAAATAAACAAAGCAAATATGACAAAAACTACACCAAAATTACACCTAAGTTAAACTTTGACCTCAAATATCTCGAAAAATTCCTACATAAATTAAAAATTTTTTTTTTATAAATAAAAATTGTAGATAATTTTATTTTGAATCAAATAGGTATCCAAAACTTATAGGTCATAGATCTACTTTTTGAGAAAATGGCTTTTGAATGAAACGCTGCACCATCAGGACAGCGCTTGGCGCGCTTACAGTAGGGTCATTCCGCCAGATATCAAAAAATATTAAGTTATTTTGTCGCTCGGTGTTTCTTCTTTTTGTCCATATTTTGCACATTGAATTCTACGAGTGTAGAGATAAAAAAAAATTCATATTTTTTTTTAATCATTTAAGTTTTTTATGGAGGTCCTTATGAAATTTGAGTTTGGTCGGATTTTAAAATTATGTAAAATAGTCATAACAAAAACAATTGATGTTCTACTTAAAGAAACGTAATTGTGGACCCATCATGTTCTTAAATAAAAATATTGAATCTTCTAGAAGCATAAACGGGACGAAATACTACAAAGTCATTTTTACGTAAATTAAGCATGTTTAGATCGCCTCCATAATGGGCAGGTTGGTTGCAATTTCGGATTTTTAACAGGTAAATTAAACAATGGACTTTTTGCTTTATTCTGTAAAAATTTTAACTTTGTACTATACATTTTATATACTTTCGCAACTTGTCTATTTTTAAAATTTTGAAAAGTTTACGAGCTCGTAACTTTTTTAGGGGAAGTTGCAGATTTTTGCCAAAAAATATTTTATTGGTGTAGAGTTAGAGAAGCATAAATCCAAAGTTTTGAGCTGTGGTTTTGCATATTAAATAAATTACAGGCTCCCGAAAAGTGGAATATAGGGGATTAATACAGATTTAAATCTATCTTCAGGCTGATGGAAATGTTGCGTTATTTTTAGCATAGTTTAACAATTTAGCTTCTATTTTATTAGTGACACAGATATTTTAAAAATCTGAGGTAGATGTGCCTAAAATACCCACCCTTATCGCTACCCTAAAATCTACTTTTTTCTTATAACCATCTAAGTGGATTAAAACAAAAACCACAAATATTTCTTTTCATGTATGGAATAGGCATGGACATATAATGTTAAAACTAGAATTTTGACTTTCTAATTCCCCCAACCGAGATGCAGCCAAATTTAGGATATTTTTAAATTTTAAGCTACTGTATTTCAGTAAACGTTAAAACTTTAAAGTTAGAAATTTAACCAATTAATTAGTAAGCCTTAAGCTTGATTTAGAGATCAATTAACTTAACTCAACGCCACTCAAAGCTACTTTACTCCACTTAACTTGACTTGACTAAATTAAGGCTTCCTGTTTGACCTAATTTTGCAATCATGTCGACAGCAAAATCTTTTTAATATTTTAATTACATGTTTAAGTAGAAATAATGAAATATATGGAATGTAGAAAATGATTAGTTTATAATGGTTTGATGAAGTTATAGTAATATAAAAGAAACGTTACCAACTAATAAGAGTTTTAAATTAAATTGACGTCCAAGAGCCCCACTAACGACACGAGATATTCATAAAGACATGGACACTACTGAAAATGGTTTATACATTAGTTAACCACAAGAAAATTTAGTAAACGCCATCTATCGGTAAATGTTAGAATCGTCTTATTTCTGTAAATATACAGAAATTTATATGAAACTCTTCAATAATCTTTGTAATTTTAAAAATTTGGTCTAGTAGCCGATAGATGGCTCTGTGAAGAGGCTTACTTAACATAAAATTAGATGAAATTTACCAAAATTAAGAAATAGAACCTTAAGTAAACGTCAAGTTAAGTTAATTGGATCTGTAAATGCGATTTCATCTTTCGTATAATTTATTTCAGTCGCGCTACGTTAATTATAAGTGAAGTTAAGTTAATTCATCTATAATTCAAGCTTAAAACCTTTAAAATTTGTTCAGTAAATATTGCTATGCCAAAATTGGAAAAATTTGCTAATTTTTTCAATTGAATTAATTAATACAAAAAAAACTTATTTCAGGCAATTTGTTTACATGTCATTAATTGGGTGATTGCATAAAATGTAATAAAACCCAAATTTTAAAATTTTCTTACGGATTGTAATCACAAGAGATAAAAGTTATTTAAGATGTCAACGTGAATTATGCCTCAAGCTGTGGAGCTTTTGGAAAAAAAAGAGTATATATTTTTTTTGGGACATTACTAATTTAATTCCCAAAATATAATAAAAATCTGAAACGGTCGAGCGGCATGGGTTTGTTGATTTTTCATGGATTTACCCAGTACCTATACGAGAACTAAGCCTATATTTAAACAAAGACGGAAATAATTATATAAAGGCCAATTTTTTCTTTAAATATTTTTATTAGACCTTTCAGTATCTTCTGCCAAAAGTCCCCAAACGATTTCTTTTGGCAACATGCTTAAATTTTGGAAAAATGTCCGCCATGTTGGATATTTGACCAATTTTTATATTAATGAGGTGTTATTCCATATTTTTTGTAATTTAAACATAAAATTTGAAAGGGAAAATCCCAAGACTACCTTACACATATTTAGGTACCATGCAAATCCAAAAAAGAACCAGGGGCCCCCCAACACTCACCTATATTAAACAATTTTATTAGTTTTTTGTAACTTTTTGTACTCTGTGTTTATAAGTTGGAATATTTATCTATATATTTTTTTAATGCATATATTAGAACTTCCAGTATTTTCTGTCAAAAGTCCCCAAAAAAATTCCTTGGACAACATCCTTACATTTTGGAAAAATGTCCGTCACGTAGGAAAATTGATAAATTTTTATATTAATAAGGTGTTATTCTATATCTTTTGTAATTTATGCATGAAATTTGGAATGGATATCCCCAATACTACCTTACACATATTTAGATATCATGCGAGTCCTAATATAAAAAGAACCAGGCGCCCCCCAGTAGTACCTTTATTAAGCATTTTTATACTATTTTTTTTGCTAATAACTTTTTTTACTGAGTATATTCCTCCTGTCATATACAGTGATCTGAAGTGTTATTTTTGGCGTTTTGCAGTGGAAAAATTGCCGGCGGAAAAACCCCGGCTGTCAAAATTAACAATGTTAATACAAATTTTATCTTTCACAATCTTGACTTGTCTATTTATTTTATCATAACATAATACGTATTATTTCGGGATATACTCTTGCCAAATATCCCTCGACCAACTGTATATTTTTTAGTAAAACTCCCTCGACCTTCGGTCTCGGGAGTTTTACTAAATTATACAGTTGGCCTCGACTTTTTTCCGGAAAAATTTGATGCCCTAGGGATTAGCTAATGTACATTGTCCAATATAAGGTACGAATCATATATTTGTCTTTTATTTACGTTTCATTGAAATTTTTTTCTATCATGTTAAGGTTCTGATATCAGGGTTTAGCATCTTACGTGGGGGGGGGGGTGTACATCAGTTAAAAAAGGAGCTGTAGGGGGTTGTGCAAATATTTAGTAAATGATGGCATAACTCAATACGAAAATAGGATGTATAAAGTAAAGACACTGTAAAGTGTGTATAGTATAAAGTATATGTTTAAAGTTTAAAACTGAAACAAAAAAGCAAAATGTATACCAAAGGGGGCACCTGGGGGGTCCATTAGGTATTATCTACAATTGAAAGTAATAAAAAATAAAAATAGGTGAGTTTAAAAATAAATATTCCAACCCCTAAACATTCTGTACAAAAGACATGTTTGATAAAAAAATCAATAAAAATGTCCATTAAAGGTGGGCTCTGGGGGGCGGCTGTTTCTTTTTTTGGATTCGCAAGGTATCTTAATATGTGTAAAATAGTTTTGGAGGTTTCCGTTACAAATTTCATGCTTTAATTACAAAAAATATAGAATAACACCTTAAATTAATATAAAAACTAGTCAAATATCCAACATGGTGAACATTTTTTCAAAATTTATGCATGTTTTCCAAGAAAATCCTTGGGGAACTTTTGACAGAAGATACTGGAAGGTTTATTAAACACATTTAAAAAAAAATTGGCCGTTATATAATTATTTCCGTCTTCGTTTAAATATAACCTTAATTCTCGTATAGGTACCATGAGCGCGCCAAGCGCTGTCCTGATGGTGCAGCGTTTCATTCAAAAGCCATTTTCTCAAAAAGTAGATCTAGGACCTAGTTTTGGGTACCTATTTGCTTTAAAATTTCTACATTATTAGAAAGAAGACACCATAAGGTATAAAATAGTGAAAGAAAAATTTAAATATCTTGTTTAATAACTTCACAAATAGGTTTTAAAAAATAATCCAGTTTTTGGCTTTGGGGGGGGGGGAAAGGGGTCCCCCCCCACTCAAAAAAGTCGTCAAACGGGATTTCCCATGAAAATTGAATATATTTTAATAAAAAAGTGGTTTAAAAGTGTTGTCCAACTGTACCGGTTACCCCTTGAAATATGGATGATTTGTAATTTTTTTTTTGATATTTACAGTTTACTACTGATTTTAAAAATGGCAAAATTTGTGTCGGTACCACCAAATCAAATATCAATCAATCAAATCGTCTTTATTCAAATGAAAAACTCATTACATAGACGAAGTTTAGCGTTGCTATTCTGACTGTAATCTGACACAATATGTTTTGATCATTTTTGACCTGTCCCACATGTTTGTACTGTACCTAACATTTTCTTCGACCAATAAACAAACTAAACAAAACTTTTGGTGCTATATGGTACTATTGTGGCCGTATTAAAGTAATCGACGCATTTCTTCATTGTGATTATGGCCATAATGCAACTTACAAATCTTAAGTATAATTTTAAGTGCATGTTACCCTTTTGTACTATTTTGCGTAAATTGCAGACTTTTTCTTGGGCTAAAACAAACTATTTAAAACTAGCTGAGTCGAAACCGGTGGATCCGACTCTTGAGTTCATTTCTTACGTTACATTCATTTTTTTATTAGAATCAAAGTGTTTCCTGAAGATAGTCCAGAAGGTCCAAAACATAAACACAACCTTTTATGTTTTTAAAGACATGTCCAAAATTTACATTGCATTTACCAGGAAATAATTTTTGATGAATAAAAATTGTATAGAACTTTCAAACGATATGACCTTGACATGCCCTTGAACTCCTGTCTTTTGGTTATTGGTCCTCAAAGTTTGAAACTTTTAACTATTGTGATCTTTGAGATAATCGAAGTCAAACTATAAATCGCTTCCTGAAGATGGTCTACTAAGTCCGAAACATAAGTACAACCTTTTGTGTATTCAAAAACAAGTCCAACATTTACCTTGCATTAAACTTAAAATAGTTTTTAAAAAATATAAAAATGCTATTGACCTTTTAAACAATATGACCTCTTCTCATATATAAAAATGCTATTGACCTTTTAAACAATATGACCTTGACATGACTTTGAACTCCTGTCTGTTGGGTATCTATCCTTCAAGTTTGAAACCTCTAACTATTGTGATCTTTGAGATAACCGAAGTCAAACTATAAATCGCTTCCTGAAGATGGTCTACTAAGTCCGAAACATAAGAACAGTCTTGTGTGTTTTCAAAAACATGTCCAACATTTACCTTGCATTTAAGTTAACATAGATTTTTAATAATAAAAATGCTATTGACCTTTCAAATAATATGACCTTGACATGACCTTGAACTTCTGTCTGTTGGTTGTACACCAAAGTGATATTTTTTAATAACAACCCAGTGGATGGTCCGATCGATATGATTCTAGTATTAAAAGATCCGTAATTTTTTGTAGCATCTTTCCAACACCATTAACACTCGTATCTTGCTTCGTTTAGGCACAGTTTCATAAAAACATCGATTTTCAGAAATTGCAATTACAATAGTACATTTCCTTTAGAGAAATGAACTAAAAATGCAAATATGTTTCAACAATTCTTTTTACCTGAATTACATTCTTAGTTCTATTTTTAGTAAAAAATAAATCTGATACAACCAATTTTGTTGTTGTTATAGTGTCTAAATAAATGTGACAGTCCTAATATCCTGTTTACACCCAGTAATTATACGAAAATCTAGTCACGTAGATAAAAAACGATTATTTTAATACGCCCACAATAGTACTATACGTTTTTGGAGCTTGTGGTGGTATTTTCTATTTTGATTAAGTACCTAATCCTTACACAAAAAAAACATCCCTTTTGCTAAGCTTCTTAACGCCGACTTCTTTGCTGTTATTGGTTTAAAATGAGATTTGAGTCCCTTGGTATGCATGTTAGACCATTTTTAACCAATAGCAGCAAAAAAGTCGAAGCGGCATGTAAGGCGGGTATAAGTAGCATTACACATTTTTTTTTATTAAAAAAGTTTTGTCGTATTCTTAGAAAGTTATACGATTCATGCAGGTCTAATATTAAATTTTTATTTAAACAATTAAATGTGAAACATAATTCAAAGCAAAAATAAATACTTAATGGATGTTTTTTTGTCTAGGGAAAGTGATTTTGGATCTGCCGATCCCGGAGGTGGCAGCAGTAGCGTTGGTGGTCCACTTATGACAAGTGTTGTAAATGGAAATCAAAATGGTGCTTCAGTTGGATCTGGAAGTGATAACTCTGCTACATCAACTGGTGCGCTTTTACCAACAAATGCTCTTTCCTACAACTCATTTTCTTTGGAGAACGATTTTAATTTCGATTTTCCATCGTCTACTTGGGAATTGGAATCAACTAATTGGACGGATGGGCGAACGGATTCCAGACAAACTACCACTCCTACTCGCCCTCCAAGTAATCCTGCTTATAGTCCCTCAACTTCTATAGCTCAAAGTCCAATGGCGCAATTTGTTGCCCAAAATAGTCCTTCTATGGGTAATCCTTCCGCAGCCACTCCATCTTATAGTAATTCCTTTCCATATAGTCCCATTTCTGAAAAAAAGAAATTTTTAGATGAACAAAAAGATACCAAAGCTAATGTTTTGGAAGAATCCCCAAACATCATGTCGGAATCCAATAAATTAAGAAACTTATTGACAAAACCGTCTAATATTTTGGAGTCTGTAAACGACTCGTATAGTAAAAATAAAAACAAGATTTTAAAAACTCTATTAAATCAACAAGATGAAGATGATAATAGGACTAGTCCTAGAAGCTATATAAATAAAGGACCAGGACCTTCAGAATTACCAAAGTCTAGTATTTTAACTGGAAGAAATAATATGCTACTAGATGTAAGTATTATATGCTGAGTTATTGTTTACACGTTCCTACTAGAATATTCATGTTGTATGTTAAACTTATTTAGATGGTGTCATATTAATATTGCGTAACTACAGGGGTCGCCCGAGGACTTGGAGGCGTGGTAGAGGAACACAAACGATATACAAAATGAGGGACGAAAATTTTATTGTGGGCCTTATTTCAAAAATATGGGACTACAAAGTTAGTAAAGTTTGGCAATAGTTTAAATTTGCTTAGTTTAAAAAAATTAAAAAGTTACAAGGAGAAGGTAAGCAAACATGAAACTTTAACTTGACATTAGGAAATAGGTTAGTTTTTATTTTAAAAATACCAAATAGTCGAAATACCTGAATTTAAACGATTTCTGTAATAAAATGTAAGAAAATAAAATCATAATAGAAATTGTTAAAAACTAATTTATAATCATTACAACAAAACTGTTAAAAATTACGTTCGCAACAATAGTACATTACATATCCCAAAGGAAAGTGCTTCATTACAGCCTAGGGCAGTGTTACCGACCGAGAGCGTAGACCAAAATGACAGAAAGCAACATGTTACACAATTCGTTATCATAGAAAATGATTGTAAAAACTTTCATTTTGGTTTACCAAATGACTTACAGACTATACTCTTAATTCAAAAATTACAAATTTTTTATGCGGGTTGCTCCAAACTAAATACCTTTACCATTAGGATCAAATTGCTCTATTTTGCATTTTACTGGGGGCACTCAATTTTGCCAAAAATTGTTCTTTTGGTTAATCGTATTCAGTGTTTAAATAAAATTAATATTATTTTGGTTGGGTAAATAGTATTTATAAATAAAATAATCACGTCGAATACATTTTCAATCTTAAAAGAACTCGTGCTTGTTGAATACGCAGTGTCCCTTAAAAGTAAGGGTGTTTTCTTATAATTATTCACCTCCTGCTTTGAACTCGGTAAATAATTAGACAACACCCTTACTTTTGCGGAATATTACTATGCAACAACACAACACACGTAGAATTACTTCTGAAAATTTGGAAAATTTAATGCGTTTTAGTCTCTGGCTTTTAATAATTAAGTAAATTTTGTTTTATTATTGGTTTAGAAAGTTGCCATAAGGGTGCAAAGTTTGTACCTTTCAAACCCCATGTCTTAGGAATGACGCCCCCCAAAAAAGTTTCCTTATTGATTTTGTATATCGTTTGTGTTTCTCTACCATGCCCGGGGGTCCGAGGGCGCTCGTTTTGTGACTCTCAATTACTATTTCTACACACTAATATTAAAATATTGGTGGTATAATTGTCTTACTTTTTATGATCGACACAATGGTCGTAAAGAGAAACCCATAGATTTATTCCATAACCTCAAAATGGGACACCTGCGCCCCCTCTTGGGGCATAACTTTTTTTGTATTTGAATTTTCAAAAAATAAATTATTTTATCGGTAAGATACGTTTAATACGAAGAAAAAATTATACCACATTTTTTTTGAAAAAACTAACCCTTCTTCAAAATTATTCACATTTCATAATTTTATGGATTCTACTTTTTAAAATAATTTTGCAATTTTTTTTTCTGGAAAACATAAAACTATTATAAACTAGCGTAAACAAAAAAAACTAGAATTGGTCCCACAATAGGACACTCGGCCCCTTTTTTGGAGCATCGGGCCCCCTTTTTGGGGCTTTTTAAAATATTATTGCAATTTTTTTTTCTTGAAAGCTTAAAACTATTATAAACTAGCGTAAACAAAAAAAAAATTAAATTTGCCCCACAAAAGGACATTGGGCCCCCTTTTGGGGCACCGGACTTTAAATGATGACAATGATGTACTTCATCTGTAATAAAATCTTCAAACGCCTAGTATTCTTTTTTTTACAAAATAAAAAGATATGTGAGCCCCAAAAAGAGGGCCCAGTGTCCTATTATGGGCCGGGGCCAATTCTAGTTTTTTTTTTGTCTACGCTAGTTTATAAGAGTCTTAAGTTTTCAAGAAAAAAAATTGCAAAAAGATTTCAATAAGCAGAATGCAACATGAAATTATAAAATGTGAATAATTTTGAAAACGGGTTGGTTTTTTCAAAAAAAATGTGGTATAATTTTTTCTTCGTACTAAACGTATCTTACCGATAAAATAATTTATTTTTTGAAAATTCAAATACAAAAAAAGTTATGCCCCAAGAGGTGTCCCATTTTGAGGTTATGTAATACATCTATGGTTTTCTCTTTACGACCATTGTGTCGATCATAAAAAGTAAGACAATTATACCAAATTTTGTTTTTCTATGTTGTTGCATTTAATAGTAATGAAAAAAAAACATAAAAATTTTGGTTTTGGAAAACAGCCTGTATTTCGAAAACGGTGCACTTTTGGATACAGGTAAATGGGGCTTAATCGAACTATTTTTGGGTAAGGAATCTCGGGTTAAATTATTGAAACGACTTTCGGAAACACCCTGTATACAGGGTGTTACCAAATAAGTAGGAAAAAATTCAGGGGGTAATTCCTGAACCCATTTTAAGAAAAAAAGTTCATATGAACATGTGTCCGAAAATCCTTCGTTTTTGAGATACAGCCCCCCCAAAAACCCCTAAAAAATCCGTTTTTTCGCTATAATTCGAAAAGAATAATTTTTTAAAAAAATGTTATAGGACCTTTTTGATTTATCTAAATACTAGAAATATTTTCCCCTTTGTAAAATTTAAAAAAACGCGTTAATAGTGGGGACCCTTAGGGGGCTGTAAGAAAAAAAAAAGTCAAAATCGGGCATATGTTTATAGGAACTTTTTTTCTTAAAATGGGTTCAGGAATTACCCCCTGAATTTTTTCCTACTTATTTGGTAACACCCTGTATATACTTGCGAAAAAATTTTCACTATGGGGAAAATTTTATAGTAGGTAAAGCTTTATCCAGTTCCAAATAATTAAATGACTGTAACACATCCATTTATTTAAACATGTTTTCGTAGTTACTCAATGATAAAAGTGATGATGATGATCTCGAAGCAAAAGCTGATGTGAAAAAGAAAAGTGAATTGCTCCAAATATTGCTTAAACCAGAAAGAGGAACTGAAGGTGATGATAGAAATACAAAAGACATACAAGCAGAAGATGACTCCTTACTTAAAAGTTTAGGGTTTTCAACGTCACCCTCTCCGCAATCTCATGAACCTGGACAAGTTAGGAAAAGATCAAGTGAAGACCAAGATGACAATCCAAATAAAAGATTGTCAGATGGATCTCAAGTAGGTTTTTTAGTTGTTTAATATACAGTTAATTAATATAAAATTGGTATAAGACATCTGTCTTACGATTCTTAATCTACCCCGTTATGGCACAATTTAATAAAAAATTTGCCTTTTAGTATATAGCCAAAACTGCTAAACTTTTGTACTTACTTGCTTACCTGAAAAAAAAATGGCCAATTAAAATTTAAAACAATAAAATCATGAATATTAGAGGCAACAACAGCTTCTTTTGTCCATGCATTTTTTTACTTTGATGAAATCAAAAAGTAAAGGCAAAATAACGTTAACAACTATCTTAAGATTGTACCATTTTTATGTGAATTTAACTATATTTTATTAATGTTTTAAATTTGCATTATAATAGTGTTGTGAGTAGGTTTTTTTACCGGTTTTTTTACTGGGTTTTTTACTGGTTTTTTTTTTTACCGGTCAAAAATGATTTTGACCAGTCAATTATGCTAAAAATGACTTCAAGGTTAAAATAATGGTAAGAAGAAGAAGTGGGTGTCAGCTGTCAATTTTTTATTCGTTTTATGGGGGATTTTGGGAGTTTTACTTTTATTTATTTAAAAAGCTAAACAAAAACATCATGGAACAAGCGCTATTGGGAAATTAAATCATTAAAAGTAATTAGCGAAATAAAACCCAGTTTAATATTTATTTAATTACTAATGCAGATATATGTATCAATTTTAAAGGTTTTTTTCAAATTTTGGTAAAAGGGGGCAAAAAAAGTTACGAGTATTTGGTCATTATAGAATCGTCTAGCCAAAAAAATAACCATTTTTCGATTTAAAAAAAAAACATTTTTGACCGGTTTTTTTACCGGTAAAAAAACCTGTCAATTAAGCTAACTACGTTTTTGACCGGTAAATTAACATCACTACATTTTATTATGGGGACATGAAGTTTCGTTTTTTCATAAAATAATGAAATTCTTCAAATAAAAATTCAAACATTTCAAATGCGTAGTTTATCTTGAAAATATTTTATTTTACGCACAGTGACGTCACATCGTACAACGTTAAAAATCTTTTAAGTTGGTAATAGTTTTGTAATGGCTTGACAGCATAAAGTTACGTTGACACCAGTAGTGAATCACGAGCGTGGCTTAGTCGTGCCTCACGAAAACGAAAATTCGTCCATAAACGAATTTTCGTCTTCGTGAGCAACGCTCGTGATTCACTACTGGTGTCAACGCTGCTTAAAAAAGGATAGAACACGCTTGACCAACTGCGCATAGATAAAATCACTTCACTTGGCCATTTTGATTTTTCCTTGTACAACATGCAAACGCTTGTTTGTAAACATGTTGGTAAACATTGTATATGCTTGCTGTACATGCAAACATGAAAATGCTCGCGCGAATATTTACCCGAGTATTTGTCCCCTCCTTTGCTATGCTTTGCAGCCATTTCAAAACTGGAAGAAAAAGGCAGAAAAAAGGTTATTTCCACAATGATTGTTTTTATCACTTAGGTAGATGTTTTAATACTGTTATAATTAAAAAGATTTGATAGCTCTTAATATTATTTAAAAAAAATAATTAAACTCAAAAATATATTATTATTTTTCCTGAAACTGAAGGATTTATTTTTGCTATTCAAGATCAAGTACAAGAAAATTGATTTTTGCACCTTCGAGTTATAACCCTGCCAACCCTTTATGATGGGTTAATCGCTTTTCAAATGTGCTCTCCAAGGACATAATACTCTGTAATAAAAATTTCTTATTTTATGCATAAAAGTCCACAGATAACATAAAATTAAAAATGTTCACTTGATAAATGTCTGGCAGTATTAAGGCTCATATTTGCACATATTATTTTATTTAAAAAAAAATATCCCACTTATGATGTTTAAAAAAACGCTACCTGTTATCGCTGCCAGTGTATTGGGCAAAAGTTAAGAAATATTGAATATAATTTAATCATGACAACGTTCGATGAATTGTGTTTTTGGTTGCCACCTCTCGTACTATAAATGTCATGCCCGAAGTAAAACAATTCAACATATTTTGAGTTCTTGTACCGTTTTGGCTCAATATAAAAAGACACATAATGATGTCGGCGAAAATTATCCATCTTAAATTAGCTCTGAAGTATAATTTGTTGACATTAGTGCTTGGAAATGAATTTAACAAATTATATTGGGATAGAGCAATATTAACAGATTTCAACAATTCACATTATAGGCCGCACATTGCTCTTTTTGACAAAAGAAACAAAAATGCATTTTTATTAGATATGGCTGTACCAGATTCTCCCAATTAGGAAAAGACGCAACGGGAAAAAATATCAAAATATTTAGAATATCAATTTGCTTTTATATATTGAGATTGTACGTTTTTAATTTAAACAATAAGATTTAAATCAATTTATTATTTAAACTGATTCTTTTTAAAATGAAGGTTTTAATCAATACATATTTTCTTTGGTTTTATTAGTTTTACAATACTTGACAGTAATGTCCGCATGATAACGTAAAACTACCTTAAGCGGTCTCTTGAAACGAATAGGGGCGGGCACAAATAAAATTATTGTAAAAACACTTTAACCAAAATTCGAGCCAAAACTTAATAATGGCACAAATTGACAAATCAAAATGTGCCAGTCTTAACTATTGGCATAACTCAAAATTTTGAAAATTTACCCGTTTTTCACACAATTTTTAGATAAAAAATTACACATTTCAAATTTTGACGATATTACTTAAATGACAATATTTTTGGGAAACTTTTGTGGTTGTTACTGAACTATTGCCATGCTAATATTTTACACAAAGGCTGCGATTTTTGTAAACAATCCCGAAAAAGAGGGAGATTTTTCCGATACACTCCATTGGTTCCATTTAAACTTTGTAGTTCGAATGAACCATTGAACCAATAAGTTGAATCGGCAGCATCTTTCTCTTCTAAAAGGATTTTCAAAAAACGACAACAAAGTGTAAAATCTGCGTTAATGAAATAATGTAATTTTCATCAGTTGGTTAAAATTTGAAATATCTTTTGGTTTTTCAATGTTTAAAATACGGTTTATACCATTACAAAATGGGAATATCTCCATTTTTGCATTTTTTAAATTGTGCCACTATTGTACTCTATAAGCGAATTGTATTTTAAACTATTTGCTAAACCTGACTGATTATCATAGACAGACTTTGATAATTACAACATAGACATTGTCTAAAATTGTTTACTGTATGATAGTGAGTCAGTTTAGCAAAACAGAGATTTAAACTAAAACTATACGCCTTAATAATTATTATTTTTAATTTTAAAGGTCTCTTCATCTGGTCCATCGACAAGTAGTAAATTATGCGAAAGAAACAAAATGTTGGCATCTTTATTAGCAAAGCAACCTTCAAATCATCAGCCAATACCTCCTATACCAGCAAGTGTGATTTCAGCCACACCTCAAGAAAAACTTCCTAGAATAACTGATTCTAACATTAATAAGAGATTTAGTAACACGATGCTAAGTCAAGCAATTCAACAACATCAAAATTTGATTGATAGAGGTATATCTCGTGTTACCGGACGTGCTACTAACTATCTTAACGCAATGTTAAGTTCTGAACGCATGCCGCGAATCGAAACTAAAATAAACCAAGCTAGTTACACATCCCATGCTACATCCAGTTCTGATAACAATAATTCCTGGGTTGATAATAATAATACACACCCAACGGCGGATCCGGTTCTCTCCGAATTATTAGATCAAGTTATTGATATTGTCCCGGATCATATAATTCACCTGCTGGATTCCGCTGAACCACAACAGAATAACTTTCAGACGCAAGAAATTAGCGAAAAGATGGCAATAAATATTATACAAAAGTCTCTAATGCAGTGCGAGTCAGTAGTAAAAAGCTCTGCGTCAATATCTATGTCCAATTCACCAACTGTATACACGTCTACAGTAAGTACCTAATATAAATTTGACTAAATTTGGTTTACGCTATTGAATAAGTGGAATTAGATTAGTGGAAACTAAGAGTAATATTTTTTTCTAGGATCAATATTCATGTTTTCTTTTGATAAATAAAATAGTTTCATCTGCTAAATGTTCGCATTCTTTGCAGATAATTATTTATAAAATAGTTACTTGTAGGTCAATATATTATGTAAAAAAAAATAAGAAAAATTCAAGAATATTGATCTACTTAATAATAACATTGATCCCCCTAAGTCTTTATGAATGTCGATTTTAACCTCTATAATTTAATTTTACTTTATAAAAGCAAATTCTTAGTTTTCTGACTAAGCCATTTACAACTAGATTTAATTTAGAATGTACCTTTTTAATTTTAGATAACCTGTATTTTAAAAAAATAATTAAATTTAAAAAAACATTAAGAAATGCAATTGAAGATTTTCGAAATAAAAATTACATTCCGCATTAAATCTAGATAATAAGGGGGCCTATAAAGTCACTTAAATAGTTTTTTTGGAGGTAATTATTAAGCGTTCAGGTAATCATTACACATGCACTACACGCCGCAGAGAGTATATGTGGATTTGCGGGTTACACCTATTTCCTGAGAAGACTTTATGAGAAATTTACTGCAAAAAAGTATTATAGCTTTATACAAGTAATTTTTTACTTTTTGCAAAATGTTGAGCGGTATTGGGATATCCCCTTAATGTTCATTAATTTGGAACACTGTAACACATTTTTTCATTATACCTTACAGAAACTTTTTGTGTCAATTTTAAGTTATACACCTTCCACAAAAGAAAGGTTTAAGTTATTAATTTTGACCAACCAAATTTTCTCCACTAAACAACATGTCTCAGAGACACATAGCAGGCCTATTTTAAAATCTAGACCATATAAATAAGGTTTAAGCTCATTTTTTTGTTTTCTTTTAAGGCTAGTAAACAAAACAGAACATTTATTTCTCCAAATTATCATCAGCCTTATGCGTTGAATCACAGAGCACAAATCCGTTCAAACTACCCGTTATCTAGCAACAATATGGCATCAAGTCAGCAGCAGCAGTTGTTACAACAGCAAAAACTTCTAACACATCAACAGCAGCAAAAACTGCGTTTGCTTCAACAACAACAACAGCAGCATATGCTTATTCCATCCAACGCCCAGGCTGGTGAAGTTAACACGGGCATTCAAAATATTGATAGTTTACTTAATAACACAGTGGCACCAAACGTGACACTGCAGCGTTCGTCAAGTGTACCGGAACAACAGCAACAACAACAGCAATCAGCTAGTTATAACTCGATTAGCCAACAAAATCAAAGAGTGGGAAATCAACAATATTCTCCTCATACTCAAATCGCATCCTCTATTCAACAATCCCAAAATTTTTCCCAAACAGTTGGAAACTACCAGCAAGCAACATCAAGACTTTCACCGCAGACATTTCAAAAACAATTATCACCTAGACAACCATATGCACAACAGGGAAATCCTTCCACATCTAACTGGCATCAACAACCAAGATTGAGCGTTCAGAATCCCATGTTAAATGCGCAACTAACTGTAAGTAATCACAAATGATATGGCTTACTGTAATAGTAGGTATATTTCGTAACATGTGGTAAGTGCCATTTCGCATAAATGAGCGTTAAGTTTATTAATGGACCTTTCTTTTTGTATCTTGGCTCTGCAAGCATCTGGTGGATAAGGTGCAAATTTAGTAACATTCAAAATGGCCGCAACGAAACATGCTTTTTTTGTAACATTTATGGCATAAAAAAATAAATAATTGAAAGCACGTTGTCAACAGGTATTCAAAAATTTTAATATTCTGCCAGGCCAACATTCTTGCTAATGTAATAGTTTTGTGGCAATAATAAAAAAACCTCATTACACTGAGAAGATGGGCGATTTATTTACGAGAAAGGTCAATAACGAAATTGTGTAATTGCCTTAGCACACAAGAAACGTACTATATACTTTACCTAAGAGTAGTTGTCACATGTCAAAAATCGTACGTGTCAACTTTTCACTTTAAGCTCTAATGCAGTCAGCCACATCAGTATACACCATATTAGTGTGACGTCACTGAAACCAATCGGTCCAACGGTTTTAACGTTGTGACCTCGCCAATTAATTCTTGACTCTTAGTCATCAAAACCATGCAAACTAGCTTCAGTGACCTCACCACTAATACTTGTACGACGTATTACAAAATAACGCCTACCTAGTACGTTTATTAAACACCACTTGGCCACTTAAGTAGAACGATAGGCTGATATAAAATGGTGGAATCTAATTTTCACAAAGATCCAAGGCGAAACTTCTTAGTTATACATACAGTGTGTTCAATTGAGGATTAGACACCCCCTATAACTTTCTTAATAGAGCAAATATATTTTTAAGAAAAAACAGGTCAATTTAGTTACGGAGGGGAACATCTAAAAAATGTAAAATAATTTTTTTTTCTTGACCCATTTTTTCATTCAAAAACACAAAAAATAAAATTTGCCCCTTGTGCAAAAGTTAAAAAAAATTATTTTGTGTTGTCAAAAATTAGTGTTTTTTTAAACAATTATTTAAAAGCTTTTAGAAGTAAATATCACAAACCGATAAAAAGTTATCGCCAAAAAAAGTTCCTCTTATTATTTCAAAAAGGGGTCAACCGATTTAAATTTTTATAATGCCATCGTAAAGCTAATTTTTTTCTCTTTTAAATGAGGTATCGCAAGATAGGGGTTGTAATTTAAAAATTGCAGGTTGGTGGGTGACAGAAAGTTAAAGAAAAAAAAATCTTTTTTTATATTTATTAGATGTCCCCCTCCGTAACTAAATTGGCCTGTTTTTGCTTAAGAATATATTTGCTATATAAAGAAAGTTATAGGGGGTGTCTAATCCTTAATTGAATACACTGTATAAGAAGTCTTTCTTAAGTGATTGACAGCTTTTTCGCCCTATTGGGGTCATCTGAATCAAGTATCAGGGACAGTCGAAGCATAACCTTAAAAAACTAAGATACTTATTTTCTGGGGATCCCTGAGAAATCCCCAAGAACGATTTGCAAACCTGGTAAAGCATTTTTTAAAGGTCCACAGTAAAGCCATGAAAAAAACGTTAATATATCTACACACATCAAATAATCTAGGGGACAATTGACTGAGCGCGTTTTGGTGGACGGCTTTTCTAATACAAATCGATACATTAACAACATTCAGGACCCTGTCGTTGTTCCATATACACATAATATTGGACACGATTTTATTCTAACACATGATAGCGTCCGTCCCAATCCCGCCATGTCGGTTCGCGACTATCGAAATAAAGAGAATATTGCAATTATGAATTGGCCAGCTCAGTCACCAGATGTAAATCCGATAAAGCATGCTCAAAGGAAGCCTTACTTAACAAATTAAACCATTTGGGGAAAGTGAGCTGCTCTCTTAGTGCGTTTTAGAGCAGTGGAGCATATTGGGCCAAGAAATGATTGACAACCGTATTCTAAGCATGCGAAGAAGATGTTAAGCCGTAATTACCAGCAGAAGGGAGCATACTAACTACTGAAAGATTGCATTACATTTTTGCTTGTTCACAACTGTTGTTTAAATTTTTTTTAAAATTAGCTAAATTTCAGGCGATGTTATTCCTGTTTATTTTTTCTTTATTAATTTAGTTTTTTCGGTGAAAATGGTTGGTATTATTCGGAGGCATTGCAAGAATATACTGCAATGGTAAAAACAACTAAACTTCAAATCACCATCAAAAAATTTCAGAAAAAGATGTTGTCCCCTAGATTATTTTGATGTGTGTATTAAAGTAATTACAAAAATATTTTTTTTTTAATTTAGTATTTTTTTTTATTTTGTTTTTATCGTCCCCCATTAGTAAATATTTATTAAGGAGGACACCTTTTAATATTTTTCTTTTATGTTTGTTGTAGAGACCGCCTCAACAACAACGAGCAGAAAATAGTCCCGGGCCAAGAAGTTCTTCATTTGCGGGTGAATCCTATCCCCCATCTACCTCGCCAAACTCTGCCTTTTCAAATCAGTACCTGAACCGATTACACCGCACCAACAGCGTCCCCACTGCCACAACCCAACTGCCAGGTACGTACCAAAGATTTTTGTCGAGCGTATTCTGGCTTAGGGTATATACGAGCTAACCGCGTCATACAGTTTAATGAAAGGTACTTAGGTAGAGCTGGCCGCATTTTCATGCATAGGTCATGGTGGAGCTGGCCGCGGCACTTTTTCTACCTGCTGCCATGTTTAGCAGGTAGAAAAGGAGCTGTGGCGGAAGTTTTGTCAAAGGTTGAGTTGAAACACCAAACGAATTTTATTTTTATAAAATAACAACCATAACTATATTTTATTGAAAAAATGTTTTACATTGCAGTTTTGTGACATAAGCACATTTGTTTAAATTTTATTATTAGCAGCAAACATACCCTGACCTACCTAACCTAGTGTCCTCAGTTAAAAAAAGTGTCCTGCAGTACCTTTAAAAAAGTCTTCCTGTAACGATAAAACTCAAAAACACATGCATTGAGTGCTGGCTTGATTTAATAATAATAAAAGTCTGTATATTATCCAAAGGACTCTTTGTTTTATAATTTTATAATATCATAACTTAATAAAACATCGGATACATAAAAATAAATTTAGGTAAAAGGGAGTTAATAAGTCGCGGCCAGTACGACCAAACCAGAAAAATCGCGCGGCGATTTTAATTTTTTTTATTAAAGTTTAAACGTTAAATAAACCAGTGAAGATCGCACAAATATAGGGTCAACCTCGGAATTTCTTCCAGCAAGCTGAATTTTTGCATACACCTTCATTTTAGCATTATAGAAGTTGTCTTCAAAGTCACCGTGCTGAGCACGTCGTCATGAGATATTTGGGCCCAAAGGTTGCAAAAAACCGTTTTTGGGCAATAACTTTTTTCTGTGCGTCTAATGCTATTTGGAGTTACCAAATTTATAGGGATTAACATTCTACACCATCTGGATTTTGGTTGAAACTTGTACGATAAACCCTTATTGAGTTAGAGGGCGAAGACTAAAGGCGGTGCCCCATTTTGGGGCTGGTTGATTCGAATTCACGTTATTTAGGCTGCGTATTTTCGCTATCTTTCTAAAAAAGAGAGAGATTCTGCCGGCAGGGATTTAAAATACGACATCTTCCTAAAAATAGAGAAAAAAAAAAGAAGAATTATAAACATAACCTATCTTTTGTTACATTTGTACTTCACTAAATTTACTATTTATAGGTTATTTTACTTCGTAATTAATTATATTTTTATGCAATTAATGAATTAAATTACAATACGTATAGGTTAGGTTAGAATCAAAGTTAAGTTTTTAAAATATCGCGCGCAAATAGCGTCTCCCGTATTCTCTGCCATAAATAAAATAAACCGATAAAACGACATGACAGAGTCTCTTATCTTCCGGCAGACTCCCGTATTGAGCGAAAATACATACCCTTAGGGTCACCTGTTGTACTCCTTTTGCTGGCTCGATAATAGGGACAAATGATGTACACTAAATTTGACTTTGGGACATGATTTGGGACCCTTTCAGGATGCCCAAGCCATAAGGTGCCGACCCCGCACCTGGTCGATAAGTCCGCCATATTGGATTTTATGTCAAAATGACAGAACGTCGTATCTCGGTAATGGATCAGTCAATTTGAAAAATTTTTTTTTTGATAGATTTATAATTTTATTAGGAATAAGAAAAAAAATATAAATGTAGTATTATTTTTGAAAAAAGCTAAAATAAAATTAAAAAACCAAAGTCAAAATAATGGATTTTTGAAAAATGGCGCCCAACTTTTTTATTTTTTAATTTTTTTCAAAATTTTTCCTATAAGACTTGTAGCCTTAAGCCTATACTACATTCCAGTTTTGTTCCTTAGTGCCATGAGCTCCCCCAGGGGGGCCCTCTTTATTTAAAATGTTTGCCCCCTCTGGGGAAGCTTCTGAGACTTTCTCAGGGGGGTTTTATATCCAAATATTTTTTAGATATTCTAAGGAACATTTTTTCCAAATTTCATGTTTCTACCACAAAATTCAGATTAATTTCGCTTACGCAGAACACTAACAGCACTAACATTAAGTAATCGATGGTATAGCATGTTCACTTATTTAACAATAACTTATTTGTTGATAGAGATATCTTTATTCTGCAAACGCTGGATTATGGTGGAAACCATACTTCTTAATAATTGTTAAATTAAATTTTTTAAAAAAAATTAGGCGAAAAAGTATAGGCCAAAAAGTAAATTAAAACATAAAAAAAAAATTTTAATTTAGTTTTTTGCCAATATTTTTTTTGGTTTTGCTTTAATTAAAAAATACTTTGCAAATAAATGTTTATAATAAAATTTTACGTCATTCTGATAAAAAAAAAATTTGATCAAAATAGTTTTTACGTTGCCAAAATAAAAAAAAACCTTGTTTTTTGACCTTCTCATTTAAATTACTCTCTTAGTTTTAAAGATAATTTGAATTTATAAAAACTGGAATGTAGTATAGGCTTAAGGCTACAAGTCTTATAGGAAAAATTTTTGAAAAAAATTAAATAATAAAAAAGTTGGGCGCCATTTTTCAAAAATCCATTATTTTGACTTTGGTTTTTTAATTTTATTTTAGCTTTTTTTTAAAAATAATACTACATTTATATTTTTTTTCTTATTTCTAATAAAATTATAAATCTATCAAAAAAAAATTTTTTCAAATTGACTTATCCATTACCGAGATACGACGTTCTGTCATTTTGACATAAAATCCAATATGGCGGACTTATCGACCAGGTCGGCACCTTATGGCTTGGGCATCCTGAAAGGGTCCCAAATCATGTCCCAAAGTCAAATTTAGTGTACATCATTTGTCCCTATTATCGAGCCAGCAAAAGGAGTATTGGGGGCGTTAACCTTAATTGATAAGTGAGGTTAAATTTACCATGTTTTATTTCTTTATTGTACTTTTTTTTTGAAAATTAAATAAATAATAAATAACCCACATGTTTTTGATCTTAAACAAATCGTTAAGACGTTTTCAACTTAAAATTAGTGTCCACTAACATTTTTATAACATACTGGTTAATTAACTGCAATTTTAATTTACTGTTAAGTCCACAACTCTAGCTTACAATGTAAATAAACCGTGCAAAAATACAAAATTTTAGGTTATGTTCGTTCGATTTTATTTGAATGATGCGACATTAAAAAATAAAAGTAATAACTTCTTATTTTTGTTAATAGGTGCCCCCACCTCCGAATTTGTACGGCAGGAGTTACGTGCCGTAGTGGGAGCCCGGACAAGTCAAGCACAGCCTACTAGAGCCTCCAATCAGATGCTCACACAACAACAGGTAGCTGATCTCGAAGTTTTAGGCTTAACATCATTTGACATAGCTAATAGTGGTAAGTTTAGGTACATATATTACATTTTTTAACCCAAGTTACGCATAAAGAGCTTTTGCTTGGTCAGTCGCATTTTGCCGTCGGTTGCTTTTTGCTGTGACCTGGGTAAAGACTACATAACATATATGAAGAAAAAGGGTTTCATTACAGCCGACGGCAGGTTAACCAACCGATAGCAAAGCTAGCGGGCGGCAATGTGCCCGACGCTGAAATGAAGCATTTAACCTAAGGTATATATTCTATTTTATTGACAATACTTACCGTAAATTGCCCAAAATATTTCTAAGTTTATAACAAAAAGCGTCAAAATAATTATTTTTTTCTAAGTAGGCGGCGAAAATCAATGAATTTTTT
This sequence comes from Cartodere bifasciata, assembly GCA_963920755.1. NCBI lineage: Eukaryota > Metazoa > Arthropoda > Insecta > Coleoptera > Latridiidae > Cartodere > Cartodere bifasciata. Next base: position 11,243,255 of record OY987195.1, read on the forward strand.
AGTTGAAGTAGTGTCATTTCCAGCGCCAGGGTCAATCCACCAGGTATCAACAGAAATTGATTTATTGCGAAGGTATTTTTGTTGAGTAAGCATTTTTTAACAAAAGATCACCAATAGGGGTTTGGGATAGATTTTTTTTAACAATTTTCTGGGAGTTCCTAGGCATGCTCCAACAACGATTGCGTTTATATGCCATTTTTTGGACACTCTGTATAATTATTTATTTTAATATGCATATATAATGTAGCAAATTCCTAGTAATTCTTTTTTTATTATTTTTATTATTGTAAAAAAAAAACTATTTTTTTTAAAATTGTTGGTAAATTAAAAAAAAACGTATTCTTAAAAAAAAGATATGCAAGTTTTTTTTAAATTATGCAGGGTGTTTTATAAAAATTTAAAAATAAACATGATTACCGGTCAGTCTGAAACTTGTAGTTATGTTTAAAATATACACTTTAAAATAAATAATTTTTTTTACACATACTAACCAAGTTATGGGTTCGAACACTTTTTTAAAATATGTATATAAAGTATTTTGCATAAATAAAAAAAAAAAATATTTTAATCGGATTATTGGTTTGGGAAAAAAACAAAATTCGCCATTTCGAAATGGCTGCCATTCTTAAAGCCTCAATTTCCAGAAATGTCTGATGGGTATTGGTGTTGGCTATGACTTAATAAATAACACAATCTAAAAATGGTAAAATATTTTTGGATTAGTTTTTGAATTGTTATACTATATACAGGGTGTCCCACCGGGAAGTTCCAGTAGGTATATCTCAAGAACGGTTTGCATTAGCTTTATGAAACTTTTACTTTTTCAAAATAATACTTTCTCGAGATGTTTAAATGGAACAACCTAGTTTTTTTTATTTTTTTTTTTAAATATGTAGCTTTTTTTTGTTTAAATTTTTTAGTTTTGAAATTAAAAATATTTTTATAAAAGTTGCAGTTGCTTGAAAATATTTTCATTTGCGAAAACATCCTGATTGACCCCTATACAGAATTTCATAAAGGTAATACAAACCGTTCCTGAGATGTCTCTACTGGAACCTCCCTGTGGGACATCCTGTATAATGTTTGTATACATTGTCTACCAGAATTACTGTCGGTTAGGTTAGGTATTAGATGTAGAAAAACCTCAAAAACTATTCATAGTATTTAATTTTCCTTTTATTAAAAAATTAATTGACTGAACTTTGGTTATTTTGAATTACCTTAAGGTGGCCGAACGATCTAAGCTGTTGACGGTGAATAATTATTACGTTGTCTAAGTTGGTTTGAATCCTGCTACCACCGATAAAGTGTGACAAGGCTTAATAAGAGAAAAGGTTGTTGATGTGCATGCGGCTTTATACAGGATGTCCTAAAAATGGCGCATAAACGCGATGGTACGTTCTTGGGGCATTGTCAGGGATCCCTAAAAAATTGTCAAAAAGAAATCCATCTGTTATATTCATCGAGAAAAATGCGAACAAAGTTCGCACATTCGGCACAGTCTAGGAAAATACATCTAAAAATCCCATCTATAAGTCTAAAAATCACATCTATGAGTCTTGATCATACACTTTTGCATTAGATTTGATTGAATAGTTTAAGATATACTGTAGCTTTGTATTAAACCATTTTTTTCGTTAATATGTGCTGTTATATTCAAGATATAAGCATTTAAAGTTGCATAAATTGGGCAACACAGTCTAGGAAAATACATCTAAAAATCCCATCTATAAGTCTAAAAATCCCATCTATGAGTCTTGATCATACACTTTTGCATTAGATTTGATTGAATAGTTTAAGATATACTGTAGCTTTGTATTGAACCATTTTATTCGTTAATATGTGCTGTTATAGGGTGTCCCAGAATTGGCGCACCACCTGTATGGTACGTTGTTGGGGCATGTATGTATACGGGGTGTTTTACAACGAATTATTAGGGGCAGTATTTAAAAAAACTATGAATGTCCGCCTAAAATATATTCTACTTTTCTTCACTTTTGGTTATCAACCAAATTTTTTTTTTCGACATTTTTGGATAAGTTACTTAAGAATTATTACAAAAAAAAAACGTATACTTAAAAAAATTCTTTACTAAGCTAAAAATGTCCAAGGAAATATAAGTCTCAAAAAAAAGAAGGCTGCGCCATTTAAAACTACAAAATTGACATAACACTAGTTTCCGGTATAAGCGAAAGAGTCACCAAAGTTAAAAATATTTTAGGTTTGTCTGATCGATTGCAATATACCCTTTGGACAAAGACTATAATAACCAATAATCTTTGAGATAAGTTGTGCCCTATTTCATTTGTGATGAAACATCTTGTAATCTGTATGTATATTTCCAATTATGCAAAACATAGAACATGTCAGAAACAAAATCAGGCTGTATGCGTCGTTTTAATATTAGCCAACCTTCCCCAAACTAGAATGAGGGTTTATTATTCAAAATAAAGTTTCATGTTTTCTATAAGAAGCAGCATGCTGCACTACTATTAGAGTAAAATTTTTGAGCAATGGTTCAATATCGTAATAGTACAAAATTAAAAATGTAATCTTTCATATTATTTCCAATCCTAAATAACGGTATTAAATCTGAAGAACCATTGAAATGTGTTAATAAAAATCATTGTTGCGTACAGGTGCGACTAAGAGCCCGAAACTCTGGGGTGCAATGGAGTCGGACATGGGGCCAATGTCTCCGAAGCCGGTCACCTCCAGGGTAAGAATAAGTCACACACATGACTACTACTAGAACGATTGCATGCGTTATTATGAACGATAAAACATTAACTGTTTCTGTTATGTAGACGAGTAGTAAAGTATCAGTTGCCCACAAAGTTGATTAGTAATTAATAGTTTTGGTTTTAAATCAATTAGTATGAGCATCCTTATTTGCATGTTGCTTTTTTCAGTAGCAGAGATTTTCGACTCAGCTTACTCAGCGCACAAAAACAACATGCAGTTTGAAAATAAACCAAAGTTGATTAAATAGAATTTTTTTTTAATGTACTTATTAAACAGTGTTTTTATTGGGAGCGAGCGGTCAGGCTGCTTGGACAGTTATGTTAATACTTGGATAGGTGACCACCCAAGTATTAGTCGAAAGGCTCGCAACCTCGTGGTTCGAAACCCACGTTAAGCTATAGGTCCTCCTTGTTCTTAATCCGAACAGCCTTAGACTTTGGAGTAACCTTGCTACATGAACATTGGGTTACAACAACAACAATAATTATATTTTTCGCACTTCGTTTATTAAAGACATCCATTAACGCACTCCAAATCGTTGATTAATGACCCCTATTAATGCATAACGACGACGACCATAGCAACGCTTTACTATGCTCTAAATTACTATCTATGTTCCTACATTACAAATGTTAAATTAGCTTTAATTACGGTTTAAGCAACAAAAACCAAAAGAAATTCAATATTTACCGTTGTATTGAATGAGAAGCAGGCCCTTTGACCACATTTAAGGATATAAAAGAAGTCCTTCTTTATTTCTTAAAGGTATGCACCTACCAAACCTGAAGTAAATCACTTCAGGTTTGGTAGGTGCATACCTTTAAGAAATAAAGAAGGACTTCTTTTATGACTTGGCGTCCCGCCTTTAGGGTCGAAAATGAATCTTAGATTCCACCATTTTATATCACATTTAAGGAAATAACATTTATTTTATAATCATAATTAACAAAAGTTCGGTATCTGTTTTTCTTCTTCTTCTTCTTTAACTTTAATAATGTTGAATGGCTGACGCATTGTTTGTGCCAGTTGGTAACATAACTGTTTTTATTTTATAATTTATTAAATAATAATGTACGAAGTGCGAAAAAGCATTGTAACCAGTTCGTATGTTAAATTGCGATTAATAAACTCACTTATTAACAATCTCGCTGATCGCTCGCTTGTTAAAACCGCTCGTTTATTAATCGCCTTTATTAACACACTTACTGGTTAAATAACTATATAATTATTATTGGCAGGTGTAAAACTATTTAAAATTAAAGAAAGATGCTTTTTGCTAGATTCTTTGTAAAGTGAATGCTTCTTGCCTTTTAACAGAGTTAAGAGCAAGTATTTTTAGATAGTATGTGCGTGTATAACAAATCAAGAAGGGGGGCGTAAAGGCATCTAGATTACAAAGTAGATCGACAAAGGTCGATTAGCAATAAGGCCTTTTGATTTTCCCCATTGTACTGCCTTCGCATATGTTAAAGGGGCTCCCAAAAGCCCACCCACCTCAAGGGCGAACTAAAACAGTACGTTGAGTTAGGGCCTTACTTATATCGATGGAGGGGCAACACAAAAATAAATAGAATTTGTAAGTTAGTTACAAGTAACATAAAGAGCCCAAGTCTTTTGCCAAAAGTGAGGATGTAGGGTGGTCATTTTAAAATGCTGGATAAAACATTTATCTTATGTAATACAAACGTAATAATAGTCGAACCAATTCAAATGATTTTTTTTGCTAATTTTTAACATGTTTTATCAAAAAAAAACATACACTTTTAATTAACAAAAAGTAACTTATATTTATATAAAAACATTTCTTTTCATAAAGTAAGGAGCATTATTGAAAAAAATATTAAATAGATAGTTCGAGTGACTTTTAATATTTCTGTAAACATGCTCACAAAAATGATCCGATTTAAAAAAAATTTCACGGGGGTAAAATCTAACGTGTCCTTTAAAATCAAAGTTTGAAAAAACTAAACATTACCGCTATTATACCTCAACGGTTTCGTTATTGTTGAGCAAGCGAGACATCGGTACGATTCCTGCAGGCGCAGATTCTTTTTTATTTATTTGTGCAAAAAAAATATAAACAGTTATTTTTTTATGTTAGTTATTTTTTATAATTATTTCTGTAAATAAAAATTAAAAAAAGATCAGCGCCTGTCAGAAATCGTACCCGAACGTCTCTCTAACAATAACAAAACCGTTGTGCCATAATAGCGGTAATGTTTTTTTTTAAACTTTCATTTTAAAGGACACGGTAGATTTTACCCCCTTCATTTAAATTTGGAAGGGTTGATTTTAGTTCCTAAGGGATGAAACGAAAAGTTATCCCTCTTAAGTTGTAAAGCAAGTTCTAAGGAATAAATGTTTTTTATGACCTTTGATCCCCCGCAAAAAGTTACGCTCACATGATATCGATGGTGACTTTTGAGAGAACTTTCATAACATCAAAACAAAGGTTTTTCACAAAAGTCCCGCCAGCTCCAAAAAATTGCGAGGTTGACGTCTAATTTTGTATATCTTTTCTGGTGTATACAGGGTGTTACCAAATAACTAGGAAAAAATTCAGGGGGTAATTCCTGGACACATTTTAAGTAAAAACGTTCATATAAACATGGGTCCGAAAATCCTTCTTTTCTGAGATGCAGGGTGCCGAAGTTTCTAAAAAAAAAACTTATTTTTTTAGGATTACCAAGAAACTAAACCAGATATTTATTTAAAACTTAGCACGGGTAATTTCCTTACCATTAGGCATAAAGTGCGGTAGAAAAAAAAAATAAAATTGGAAGGGGTACATTTGGAGGTACCATGGGGGTTGTTCACCCCCAACTTTTTTGTGTGTTATTTTTTTTGGTATTTTCATAAAATAATTAGAAGTCCTAGAATATGATCCTTAAAATTAATGTCCTGTTCTTTTTTCATAAAACTAACCGTTTTCGAAAAAAAAATTCAATGCCCAAAGGCAACAAAATTTCTTTTTTAAGTTTGGCTTTTTTATGTTAATGAAAATAAAACATAGTTAACAATGAAGGGTTAATTAATTTCTTTTGTTTATTTTTATTTCAAATAAATATCTGGTTTAGCTTTTTAGTATAGGCCTGCGGACCACCCTCCCTTGAACCCATAAAACTTTAGCAACCGCACCAAATAAATTTTATTCGAAAAAACATCATTAGAGGCACTTTCTGTTAAATTGGAAAATTACATTGGGGGGAACATCATGAAAAAAAATAAAAATGCAAATTTTGCCGCCGGAAGAATTTTACGATTTTTTTTACTTAAATCGCAGTATTTCAGCCAAATATAAATATTTCTTTACGGTTTTTTTTTTATTATATTTTTTAGACCCACCTTTGTTGCATGAAATGATTAATAATGATAAAAACTTTTTAAAAACAAAATGGCGAATTTTTGAAAATAAAAAACTTGAAATCGGTAAATATTTTTTCAATCTCAAAAGTTGTGTTATGAATTTTTTAGTAGAATTTTATTTTTACACTTAAATGGTAGCTAAGGACTTGAGTTTTTTTTCTGCAAAATTTTAGATTTCTAGGAGCAATGGTTAAAGAGATATTAATTTTTATATTTAGGGTATCTTGAGGCGCTGGCAAATACATTTTCTGGAACACCTTATAATACACATTTACTGCCTTTTAAAAATGGACAGTGACCCTATACCATAAAGAAAGGTCTATAGATTACAATTTAAAAAAAATCAAAGTATAGAATCCATATTTAGCGGAAATCCTGAGATTTAAATGAAAAATTTTGTGATATTTTTGCTGTGACAGATTTTCTTTTAATTTTTTTAATATGTTTCCCCCAGGTAAATTTTTCACAAATTTTACAGAAGATTCTTTAAGTTTTACATTGTTGTTTAAAATTAGTTTGGTTCGATTACGGTTACCCCATTTTAAGAGAGAACGAGCTACCGTCCAGACAGCCAATATTTCATTCTAAGTTGTCCAGGCGCATTTATTTGCCAGCGGCCTCGATTCTCCCATTGAAACATTAAATATAAAAAATTATAACTCTTTAGCGATGGCTCTGAGAAATTTAAAATTTTACAGAAATCTACTTCAAGTCATTGGCTATAATGTGTATGTAAAAAAAAATTGCTACTGAAAAATTCATAACACAACTTTTGCGTTTGAAAAAAAGTGTCTGATTTTAATTTTATTTTTTTCAAAAATTTGCCATTATGTTTTAAAAAACTTTAAACTATTTTCAATGCTTCTATACCACACAGAAGGGTCTAAAGATTATAACAAAAAAAGTTTGAAAAAAAAATATTTATATTTAGCCGAAATACTGCGATTTAAGTATAAAATTTCGTAATTATCTTGCAGCCAAAAAAATTGTGTTTTTATTTTTTTTGAATATGTTCCCCCACAGTAAATTAAAAAAAAAAGTTACCCCTGCGTCTAATTACATATTATCGATTGGCATAGGTTTTAACCGGTTGCCGAAACTTATCGCTTTTTCGATTTCTAGAGCACTTTTCGAGGGTGATCCGCACGCCTAGTAATCTTAAGATTAAAATTTTTTTTGAGAAACTTTGACACCCTGTATCTCAGAAACGAAGGATTTTCGGACACATGTTTATATGAACTTTTTTTCTTAAAATGGGTTCAGGAATTACCCCCTGGTTATTTGGTAACACCCTGTATGTGTTAGAACATCTACATGTATTTAGGAAGCTGAATCCACAAAATGCACACCAATAAGTGTTTAGGGTTTGCCGCGGAAGCCCCTAAAAAAAGCTTCTGTTAATTTGCAATATTTTTTTTAATTTTTTCGCTCCCTAAATGGCCCCCGAGTTATATTCAATAATGTTGGATTTACACCAAACTTAGCTAATAAATGCAAAACAATGCTCTAAAGTCTAAAAAACTTAACTTAAATTCCCAAGGGCCTCCTTATCAAATAGGATGAAGAAACTATTTTAGAAATAAAGTATGAAGTGTAAGTTGTTATTTTCTATCTGTTTATCAAGTGTGATGTAAATCCAACATGATTAAATATTACCTTTTCGGGGCCATTTAGGTGGTGAACATTTTTTTAGAATCCGTTTTAAAATCTTATTTGGCACCTATTTGTATTTGTGCTGGTCTATCGTAATCTAATGTTGCAAATTAAATGGGGCTTTTTGGGGGGCTTTCGCGCTAACCCTAAACTCTTATTTGTGTGCATATTGTGGAATTGGCTTCCTAAAGAGATGTTTTAATTTAACACATATAAAAGGCTGTTGTGTACTTGAATCTTGACTTATCTTCATATCTTTGGTTGTTAAACAAAAAATAGGTCTTGTACGAAGAAGTATCTTCTTTATGCAACCGTTAACAGCAAATTTCTATTTAATTGATTATTGAGAAAATAATAAAATGTAGTAGCTTGCAGTTACCCTCTTCAAGGGGTTGGTGGGGGTGCCTGACGCATATCCTTAAAAAGAATTTGTTGTACAATAATTTAAGTTTGCTTTACCAAAAGTTCGTGGGTTGGTGGGGGTGACGCATATCCTTAAAAAGACTTTGTTGTACAAAAATTTAAGTTTGCTATACCAACAGTTGGTCTTTAAAAGATTTTGATCCCAATTGAAATCCCAATATTTTAGGAAACACCTACCAGTTTTTTTCTAAAAGATTTTTACATTCATGGAGAAGATATGGTTAAAATTTAATCCCAAAATGTTATTTCGATCCTGAGATATGGCATCACTTCCTAAATGCTTGCCGCTTGCTTGGTGGACCCAAAAAAATTTAACAATCACAAATGTTTTAATTTTCTAAAGTTGCATAATTTATGGCAAAAGTCAAGGTACTTTTTTGTAACTTACTGCAATGTAGCAATTGCTTTTAAGAAGAATAACGATTAATTTAAATATCATACAGAAAATCTAAGAAACATAATATCAATATTTCTTTCTGCAACCCTTTGTTACCCGCCATCCAACCCTATAGTTTTAAATTACTAATTTGCTACAATTTTCATATGTTGTGGTTATAAAGCTTTTAGGCAACCAGAGATAAGGTATATAACTAGATTGCGTATTGTACTAATGCGCAACCTAAAACAATGGGGACACTACTGAAGCTGCTATTGACAGCTTATCGGTCATAAAAGTAGGGGTACTGTCTTGTTCAAGTTTTAAGAAGGTCTAGAAGCCAATAGAACGCTCGGAATAATTCTGCCGTCCAAAGAAAGAAAGAAGACCGTAAGTCTCAATTTTACAAAATTGAGTTTTTTTCATTTTTGGCATCTTAGGCATTGCCTTTATCGATCTCATTGAAAAAAAAATTAATTTTTTGCTTGAAAGTATGAAAAAAACAATAATCAAATTAACCGTAAGTCCACTACGTCATCAATTTCGCAAGTAAAAAGACCGTAAGTACCATTACTAAGCAAAAAAACCGTATGTTCATGTACACTTACGGTCTTTTTCCTTAGCATATCAGTCATTTTGCATTACGAGTCCGCACTTACGGTTATTTTACTTAGTAAAGGAGGACGTCAAAGTATGGACTTACGCTTTTTTCTCTTAGCTTATCAATGCAAACTGCATTAATTTGTCACTTATTTTACTTTGTATAAGCACTACAATTAGTAACAACGTACCACCGTAAGTACATTTTTGTTTATATTTTGTAGACAAAGATATATTTTTGGATTATTTTTTCGGAATGTGATCATTATTATAATTACAAACAGCCTCGCACAAAAAAAAATCACTAAATTACGTAAAGTTTAAAAAGTACCAACGTAAAAATATAAACCCGTTTTTCTCAAAACTATGATATTGGGACATACGGTCTTTTTCCTTTGGACGGCAGTATTGGGAGCGGACGACTCTGGTTGATATGGCCAATTTCTTGAGTGTTAGTCAAATTGCTAAACCTCCTTTTAATAAGCGCCGATTTGAAGCAGAAGTTACTTCTAGAAGTCCTTAAAGTGGCAATCTGGCGCTGCAACTGGTACCAGAATGATACCTTACAAATTAAGTTCGGAGAAAGCCTTTAAGTTTGTGTAGGTCCTTGTGGGAACGGCTTCCGAATGCCGATGTTGCTTCTGGATCCATTCTAACGGTAAAAGAACGTCTTTACAAAGTCATTCTAAAATATTTATTTTTTTCTCTAGTCAACCTACTTTAGTAATACGTTACATGTCTTTTAATGTCAAAACGCTAACGCATATATACGACAATAAACTTTCTTTATCTTTATCTTTAAGATCTAGGCAACTTTTAAGAAGAGTTCCGTCAACCCCAGGTCTCAAACAAAAACCATTGGAAAGGGAAAAGAAAAGAGTATAGCGGCATAAAAAGAGGGAATCTGTACTGATTACAGACAGGGGAATCCAGATGCAACAGATTTTTAAGTATGATTACGATTCCAATCTACCAAAACTAGAATCATGAGTAGGCAGTACAGATTGCTACTTTTCATGCTGATATACTCTTTTCTTTTCCCCTTCCAATGATTTTTGTTTGAGATCTGGGTTTGACGGAACTCTTCTGAAAAATTGCCTAGATCTTACATTGACTTTGTGAAGACGGTTTTTTTACCGTAAAAACGGGTTCCAGAAGCATCAGCGGCATTCGGAAGCCGGTCCCGCAAGGATCTATACGAACTTAAAGGCTTTCTTCGAATTGATTCCGTAAGGTATCTTTCTGGTACTGGATGCAGCGCCTGATTTACGACTTTAAGTACTTCTAGAACCAGCTGCTGTTTCAAATTGACGGTTATCAAAACGAGGTTTAACAATTTGACTAACGTTAAAAAAATTTGCGATATCAAACAGAGTCGTTCGGTCTTAATTATCCCGAGTGTTCTATTGGCTTCTGGGCTTTCTTAAAAATTGAACAAGACAGTAAGGGTACTTTTAGAAACGACTAGAATGATTTTCTGAACCGATTATTAAATTCGAAATATTCACATTTTAATCAAAGTCCAAAAAATTATTGAATCCCTAATAAAATTAAAAACAAAATGGTAAGATTTATTTTTTTTATTTGTTATTTTAAAAGAAAAAATTTTCTTCTAAAACTTTAGGAAAGTTGACAAACAACGATATCCTTAACTTTCTTGGAGCAGTTTATTTTGTATATAAGAGCCCTGTCTGCACAAGATTGTCTTCACCTGCGGATAGTCTGGGATTCTGTGCATCAGAGAACAAAGCTGAAAACACAGCAATACGTATTTTAATTAAATTCATCATTGCGTATTTTATAAAATTAGTGATGTTAAATTTCAGGTAATTTATTTTTTTGGTAATACGTATTAACGCTAATATTGTCAATATTACAAAATTACTTACGACTGGTTTTTAAAAATAGTCAAGTTTTAATATTGCCGCTAATATTAAGGCTCTTAAGAGGATAGGAACTAGCCACAATCGAGCTTTGGATTCACATGGCTGTCATTTTGACTTTCCGCATGACTTTCCTTGCAGACAAAAATCATAAAATGTAGACCCAAAATATATTACCGCAGTAATATTACTCTTATGTCACTATAAAATATAAAAGTTTGCATAAAACAAAGTATCGAAAAAAGTTACGCACCAACGCAAAGAAACATCAAATACAAATGTCCTAACATGTTTTTACTACTCTCCTTGAATCTAAATCTAATGAAATGTTTCTTTCAGAATACTATGGAGGCTCAGGCAGGTGATCAGAAGTCATCATTGCTTCAGAAGCTGCTGTCGGAATGAACTTTTGTACATAAAAAATTTTACATTACTAGGTACCTCATCGGTTCTGTATCGCAGGCTGTAAATTAGACAGGTTAGCTGTTGTATCAAGTGCATTACTATGTTGCTTTGTTCATTATTGGTTGACAGGGTAGTGCGCAGCGAGGGTTTCAGTGCAATTGTATTAATTCTTCAAAGATGTACTTACAATAAGCACATGATAATAATGTTAACTTTCCTGAATAATTTATTTATAACATGTGATATGTATTACCAAACCAGTACTTTTGAGAATACAAAAATATTTTATTGTAATATATAGACTGTCCTACGTAAACCGCATCAACCCATATGTAACTTCTTTGTTATTTTTGTCATATGTATTTATGTGCTCTATGTAGACCCAAGCATGTTAATTAAAAAAGTTATTTCCAAGACCCATATATATTGTTCGTGGGGATTATGATTTTATGTCCGTTACATTTTTGATTCATAATTAATTATATATATTATAATAATATAATTATTTTTGAGTCAAGCCCTGACACGATTTTATAAAGATTTTACGCCGGATTTAAAGTGACATCATTCTAAATTTATGTCAAATTTAATATCGATGGGGCTAAATTTTAATCAACACTGTTATCAACTGTGCTAAACATTTGTAGAATTGGCCCTTAATGTTATTAATAATTTACGGTAGTTCGTTGGTTCATTAAAATTTTAATTGAATGTTAAAAGCAAATAGAAATTCTATACATTTATTTTTTAAAATCGAGCTCAAATTCAACATTATAGATTTTTTGTTTTACATCCCCATACTTGTTAATTATCAAAAATTTTTTGAACGTCTTTAGCATAAAAAAAATTAATTTAATTAAGAGGTTATTGAATAATATAATTCATTTGGTTTTTGGAAAAATAACCTTCTTCTCCCTTTATGGGACTTGTTTATAAAATCCAGCAAAAATTAAATAAATTGAACATCAAAAACGCAAGATAAATAATCATCCATAAGTGTAAAATAATTTAAAAATTGTGTAGCACGAAAATTAAAAAAAAAATTAAACTTAGATATGAGTGAATATTTTAAAATAAGCTCACACTTTGTTTAAAATATTAAGTAAATAGGTCAAATAGCTGTCCGTATTTAAAATTTAAAGAAAATGTGATTTGGAGATGCTGTTTTTCCTCAATAAGTAAAATACTTAAAGCACTTATTATTAAACATTTATCTATGCGCTAAAAGATATAAGCGGTTGAGAGCTGCTCACTTTAACCAAAAGCCATTCTCTCATTGAAAGAACTTAACATTTTTATTTATGTAAAATATTATTTTATTTCAAAACATACAGGATGTCCCACCGGGAGGTTCCAGTAGAGATATCTCAGGAACGGTTTGCAGTAGCTATATAAATTGTATACGGGGGTCAATTCGGATGTTCTCGCGAATGAAATTTTCAATATGGCGACACTTTCGGTTCTACCGGAAGTTTGCCATTGCTACCCTATTTTGACGAACAAACCCCATTTTTTATTATAGATTTAAATTCTTTTAGTAATTTTACGTTAAGTTTGGTAAAACATTTTTTTGAAAAATGTTTACTTTTTTTTTATTTGAATTTAAATTTTATTTTTTGCAGTTACAAGCCTTTGGGAAGTATTTTATTCCTTGAGTATTTTTCGTCCATTTTCAATGAAATTTTACACATAGGTTAAAAGGTAGCACGTTTATTATTTAAAAAATTATTTTTTTAGGATATGACAACCAGAAGTAAAATGATATTTTCTCGAGATTTTTAAATGGAACACCCTAGTTTTATTGCATAGGAAGGTGGAAAACAGCATTTTTTTTCAAATCTCAAAAATCTCGAAAAAATATCATTTTAAAAAGTAAAAGTTTAATGGCGAATATGTAACTTCCGGTTGTCATATCCTAAAAAAATAAATTTTTAAATAATAAACGGGCTACCTTTTAACCAATGTGTAAAATTTTATTGAAAATGGACAGAAAATACTTAAGAAATAAAATATTTCCTAAAGGCTTGTATCTGCAAAAAAAAATTTAAATTCAAACAAAAAAAAAACTAGAAATTTTTCAAAACTTTTTTTTACCAAACTTAACGTAAAATTACTAAAAGAATTTAAATCAAAAATAAAAAATGGGGTTTGTCCGCCAAAATAGGGTAGCAATGGCCAACTTCCGGTGGAACCGAAAGTGCAGCCATATTGAAAATATTTTTATTCGCGGGAACATCCGAATTGACCCCCGTATACCAAATTTCATAAAGCTAATGCAAACCGTTCCTGAAATATCTGTTCTGGAACCTTCCGGTGGGACACCCTGTATGTCTCCAATTGTTTATTATCCTTTGTATGGAGGCTACTTCAAGATTCAGTAAAAACAAACAAAAACGTCGGATATACAGGGTGTCCCAGAATTGGCGCACCAAATGTATGGTACGCTGTTAGGGCATGCCTGGGGATTCCAGGAAAATTGTTTAAAAAAATCCTTCCGTTATATTCATTGAGAAAAATGCGAACAAAGTTGCATAAATTTGGCAACACAGTCTAGGAAAATACTACACAGTCTAGGTAAATAAATCTAAAAATCCCATCTATGAGTCTTATTTACACACTTTTGTCTAAAATTTTATTGACATTGTTGTCAGCTTATTTCAATAAAATTTTGTAAAATTAAATTGATTTAAAAAAAGAAAAATTGATGAAATGGTTTAAGATAGACTGCAGCTTTGTATTAAACCATATTTTTCGTTAATACGTGCTGTTGTTTTTAAGGTATATGCGTTTAAAGTTTTGCACTTTGGGGCCTCATCTTCGAGGGCGTATGAGATTGATTTTTTTTGTCAATTTTCTGGGGATTTCTAGGCAAGCCCCAACAACGTACCATACAGGTGGTGCGCCAATTCTGGAACAGCCTGTATATAGAAAAACGATATATACAATTTTTATCAGTTGCTTTTGGTTTTCTATGTTCTACCAGTACCGGTACATTATTTGTTCATAATGATATTTTTGACGTATGTTAGAGACATTACTGGCTACTAAATTAGACCGTTATAAAAATTAATCATAACACTGTGGTAATTAGCTATCTATAAATTAGGCAAATTTGTTAAGTGGAAATAAAGTTACTTCGAATTAAAGTGAAATTTCGTTTTATAAGTCAGGCTACAGAAACAAGCATTAGACTTTCATAAATCCTGTAAAGTTCACAAACTTTCTTGCTTCGGTTGGTTGAATTGGGAATCACAACTTTAATATTTTCAAAAAGACGAAACTTTAAATTTAAAATATGTCAGTTATATTATTGCCGGTGCGGTGTGACGAGATTGCGTTTTTACTTTTTAAGAAAAATACATACATATTTTTGTACAATTACAATTCTATAGCAATTTGCAATTAAATGTTATTCATTTTTGTAACAAAACAAAGTTAAAACTAAATATAACTTCTGTACAAAAGGGGAAGTTAGTTCTTTTTTTTGAGATGAGTGGATGAGAATGTTAACTTTGAGTTAAGTCTAAATAATGCTTTAGAATTTGTATTTTTAATTTTACTAATCTTATTTTTTTTCTGATAAAAATATAAGAATTCATTACATGTTAAAATTGTATACATAATTTATAGAATGTTATTTTTAAATTTAGTTATGTTAAATATTGTGATAGGCAAAAGCCATGTTTTATTGTTGCTAAGGTCGTTCCTAGATCTTTTATTATTAGTATAACATTTATAAATTAATAAGTCAATTATTACATTAAATAAATATCTTCAATATAAACAAATTAATTGCAAAACAAAAAAAATTAAACAGCTATTTTTTGTACATTACTGGAAAATTAAAACGTATATTACTTATATAATAAATAACTATTTACCGATTGTTTCGAAAAAAAAATAATAATAATGACGCTGTAGTAACATGATGTTAGCGACAATGTTTAAAACATTTTCATATTCTGGGTTAAGAAAAATTGTAATAGTTTTTGTTAGAAAAAAATGGTAATTTTAGATTGTCTACATTAATTTAAAAAAAAAAGTTATGGACTTTTGTATTTTTTCGAAACATTTGGTATATTATGTAATAAAAGTCTAAAATAATAATAAAATAGGTATATTGATTTTTAGCACCTACCAGTTAGAGTGCCTCGATGATTTTGACAGATATTGTCGCATTCCATCTCTGTCATACAGATCTGTCATCAACATAATTAGCAAAGTGACAACAATTACAACTTACAATTGATGACAGTATCTG
The DNA here is from genome assembly GCA_963920755.1 of Cartodere bifasciata. NCBI lineage: Eukaryota > Metazoa > Arthropoda > Insecta > Coleoptera > Latridiidae > Cartodere > Cartodere bifasciata. The sequence continues at coordinate 11,258,967 of OY987195.1, forward strand.
TATGACAGAGATGGAGTGATGCATGGCGCCACTCTATAAAGCGACAATATTTGTAAAAATCAAGGCACCTACTACCGGTTACCCCATTTCCTTCAACAAAAAATCGAGTCTTTTGGAAAATATAAACGAAGGATAAAAATAGTGGGGTAGGATCCAAATAAAACAAAAATCTATTTAAACGAGTTGACGCTACGTTTTGATGTATTTCACACTATCTTCAAGACGACACTACAATAATTAAAAAAAAGGGGTAATGTTATAAAGGCATGGATACAAGTCTTTAATATGTTTTTGTGTAATGTGTTTATACTATTTATTATTGTACTACGTTTTCTTTTCATCTTTACCATTAATGTTTTTAACAATGGAAATGTACATTAATTGTAATTACCTGACTTAATTTTAGCGCCAACTTTTTTTTTAAGATATATATATATATATATATATTCGTATGATTATTAATAAACATTACAAGTCATAGTAGGTATAAGGGTTGGTATGTGACAAATACATATGAACATTCAAGAATATAATAAGGTTGTAAATAATATAAAAAAGTACAAATAATGTTCTTTTTGGGATGCCCATGGACAATGTTCATATACTGATAAAGCAACTGCTTCGGGGTACTTATTTATGTAAAAAAACTTTTCTTATGTATATTTACGAGGGGCTAACCTCCATAAAAAAATTTGTACACCATACTACGAATGACATTACCTCTGACACTACCATATACTACCAGGCACTACCAAACGTTATATATGAATGCCAATATTATAGCTGTTTTATCATACCGATTGGTCTTTTAAACCTATACAGGAGGATTTTTGATGTTCAGAATCTCTGAGAGTTAAAGCTGCGCCGATTTTTAATTAAAGGTGGGACATAATATGTCACAAATTTTGACACTGTGTAAGTGGGGGGGGGGTTCCAATATTTTTTAGCGCTTGAGAAGAAAGTGACAACTTAATTGACGAAAAAAAGACAATTTATATCAAATTATAAGAATAAGCTAGTAATAATCAGATTTTTGTTTTATTTGGATCCTACCCCAATATTTTTTCTTAAATTGTTAATAATTTGGATCACCAATCAATTTAGTTATAAACGGAAAGGCTATTCTTTCGCCATTAAATTATGCATATAAATAAAAAGTTCCGCCGCCCGACGGAAGATTCACTATCGACCCTAGGCAAGACGCCAAGTTATAAAAAAAGTCCTTCTTTATTTATTAAGGGTATGCACCATCCAAACCTAAAGTTATTATCACTTCAGGTTTGGTTAGTGGTCCAAGATGGATCGGACTATTGACGTGTAGAGCAGAACGCATGTCCTAACGTTAGTGAATTCCTTTGAATACCTTTTTATACACTCAAGCATTTTATTTGCTTTTTATTAACGCACCAATTACAAAGCTCATTGAGGTCATTTTGAGGAACCATTACGTCTGCTTCTATTAAATGGTTGCATATATTTTTAAATCATCCGCAAAGAGCGATGCTGGCGATGTAAAACTATTTGTGATATCGTTGATAAATAGTAAAAATAGAAAAGGCCTCATGATTGACCCCTGGACGACGTCTGATATCACCTCTAACTCCTTGGAGCAAGTGTCCCCAATTTTTACCATAAATGTTCTATCAGTTAAAAAGCTAGTAATCCATGATAAAAGCGGAGTGAATTTGTGACAGTTGAACGTCCTTTACAAAAAACGTGCCGCTCTAAAAAAATGATTTGTTTAAAGCTTGATTGTAAAGATACCAAGACAAGGCGTTTAAAATTTTTTGAGAGAATTGGCAGTATGCTTACCGATTTGTAGTTTTAAACCGAGGTTTTTGTGCCAGATTTAAATATTGGAATGACGTTCGCCGTCTTCCACTGACTAGGAAATTATCCCACATTAATTGACTTCTAAAAAATTACTTAAAGAGGAAAGCATTGAGGCCCACCACACTGTTTAAACAACAAAATGAAGCCCATCAGGACCCCCACTCTTGGAGGAGTTCAGGTTCTAAAGTGCTTCTAGAACCTCTGATACTTTTATCGTAATTTTACTGAAGGTAGTTGTTTCCTATGGTACATAATCTTGTACCAATTTGTCTTGTTGCAAGGTATCACCGTAAACTGAGCAAAAGTGGTAGATACGTTATGTACGACAAACTGATCGTTCCTTATTATTAAGGGCCCTTGAAGATGTATACATAGGTATGGCCAACTTTGACACTTATGACAGTTAGATCAAATTGCATGGCTTACTAGATTAAAAAGACAATGAAAAAGCATTGTCTTTTTAATCTAGGAAGCCATGCAATTTGATCTAACTGTCATAAGTGTCAAAGTTGGCCATACCTGAGTACACAGGGTGTTACCAAATAACTAGGAAAAAATTTAGGGGGTAATTCCTGAACCCATTTTAAGAAAAAAAGTTCATATAAACATGTGTCCGAAAAGTCTTCGTTTCTGAGATACAGGGTGTCAAAGTTTCTCAAAAAAAATTTTAATCTTAAGATTACTAAAAAGCTAAACCAGATATTTATTTAAAATAATAATAAAAAAAAGAAATTAATTAATACTTCATTGTTAACTATGTTTTATTTTCATTACCATAAAAAAGCCAAACTTAAAAAACAAATTTTGTTGCCTTTGGGCAATGAATTTTTTTCTCGAAAACGGTTAGTTTAATGAAAAAAGAACACGACATTAATTTTAAAGATCATATTCTAGGGCTTCTAATTATTTTATGAAACTACCAAAAAAGTAACACACAAAAAAGTTGGGGGTGAACAACCCCCATAGTACCCCCAAATGTGCCCCGTCCATTTATAATTTTTATTTTTTTTCTACCGCACTTTATGGCTAATAGTAAGAAAATTACCCGTGCTAAGTTTTAAATAAATATCTGGTTTAGTTTCTTGGTAATCTTAAAAAAAAAGTTTTTTTTTAGAAACTTTGACACCCTGTATCTCAGAAGCGAAGGATTTTTGGACACATGTTAATATAAACTTTTTTACTTAAAATGTGTCCAGTAATTACCCCATGAATTTTTTCCTAGTTATTTGGTAACACCCTGTATTCCAGGACTTATTATGGCTTCTGGGATCTGACTACCATTAGTTTTTGCCTTAGTAAAATTATTTCGCAAAAAAATATGAACTCCGTTTTACAAAAAAAGCAAGAAGTAGCTTATGACAGTTCTACGGATGATTATTCTTGTTCTTCATTTGAAAGCTCAGATTTCCAAAATAATAATGAATTAACGGACCTACAAATGGCGGCCATGCATGATTTTATTCCTGATAATTCTGTTAAATATCCTAGCGAAAAGAATTTAAACATTGACGAATTTTCTTCCCAAGTTCCTAATACCTTGTTAACTTTTTTCTCCTGACTTTTAAGTGATGCTATGTATGACAATATCAATATTAATTTATCGTTGATTGATAAAGCCACTTTTCTAAGCAATGTTATAATAAGCTACACTTCTAATGCATTCTCCCAAAAAAAATTTCATATCTCCCTTGGTCTATATGTTTATCATGCAACTAAAAGTAAAACAATTATTGACTTATTATTTCAATTTGGGTTTTCTTGTTTTTATGGAGATGTAATAATATAAGAAGACTGGTTATAACCTAAGCCACAAACAGAATTCAATCCCAAAAAAAGTATAGAAAATTATAGATAAAATTATATATAAGTACACGCTAGTATGGATAATTTTGATTTAAATGAGGACACAACTGATGAAAAGTCAACAACACATTCAATGGTCATTGTTGTATTTCAAAATACTACAAATAATCCAAATGCTATTGAAAATATACCGAAGCAAAACTTACTAGATTAAAAAGACAATGAAAAAGCATTGTCTTTTTAATCTAGGAAGCCATGCAATTTGATCTAACTGTCATAAGTGTCAAAGTTGGCCATACCTGAGTATATTCCAGGACTTATTATGGCTTCTGGGATCTGACTACCATTAGTTTTTGCCTTAGTAAAATTATTTCGCAAAAAAATATGAACTCCGTTTTACAAAAAAAGCAAGAAGTAGCTTATGACAGTTCTACGGATGATTATTCTTGTTCTTCATTTGAAAGCTCAGATTTCCAAAATAATAATGAATTAACGGACCTACAAATGGCGGCCATGCATGATTTTATTCCTGATAATTCTGTTAAATATCCTAGCGAAAAGAATTTAAACATTGACGAATTTTCTTCCCAAGTTCCTAATACCTTGTTAACTTTTTTCTCCTGACTTTTAAGTGATGCTATGTATGACAATATCAATATTAATTTATCGTTGATTGATAAAGCCACTTTTCTAAGCAATGTTATAATAAGCTACACTTCTAATGCATTCTCCCAAAAAAAATTTCATATCTCCCTTGGTCTATATGTTTATCATGCAACTAAAAGTAAAACAATTATTGACTTATTATTTCAATTTGGGTTTTCTTGTTTTTATGGAGATGTAATAATATAAGAAGACTGGTTATAACCTAAGCCACAAACAGAATTCAATCCCAAAAAAAGTATAGAAAATTATAGATAAAATTATATATAAGTACACGCTAGTATGGATAATTTTGATTTAAATGAGGACACAACTGATGAAAAGTCAACAACACATTCAATGGTCATTGTTGTATTTCAAAATACTACAAATAATCCAAAAGCTATTGAAAATATACCGAAGCAAAACAGATGTTCGTTAACCCCTGAAGAAATAGATTGGCCGCTTCAAAATTGGAAAAATATTTTAAATCACAAAAAAGATCGAATCCGAAATAGTTAGAGTTTAATGACGAAAAATTTGTGGACATTTCTAGAACTAATCTCCTCTGGACATAAATGTATTATTTACATCAGTTTTTACATAATAATTTGGAATCTCCGTTGTTTTAGAATAATAATAATGGTAATACATGTTATTTTATTGAAAATAAATGTATAAAGTTTCCTAAAATACCTGGCTAAAATGGTTCTTTTTTTGAGTGGATGTATTTCGTCCTTGATTGTTGAAATGCGATAAAATATTTTCGAAAAGAGGACGTAGAGTTCCTTTTTTATTTAGGCAGGCGGTGAATTTGTTTTGCTCTTATGACACACAGAAAATGTTTAAATCTGTAGCACACTTATTTAACAGGCTAATTTCAAGTCAGAAAAATATCGAAGCAGTGCAAAGTTGCGACCCGGTTGCAGCACTATTTTGTTTAAAAGTAAAGATTTATTGGCATAGAATTGATGAGTTTCATCTATCTGTTGATTATGCGCGAAAACAGTCACCTGATTTTGACAACAAACTTAATTTTTACTTTTTACATTAGAAAAACACAATTTACACAAGTTAAACACTTCAAAACAAATTTTTTAATATGTTTTAAGCTATTTAAACAGAAAACATACACTAATAACACATTTTTTAATTCGATCAGCTGATGAGTAGTTCATTGTGCGACTCAGTTCATCAGCTGATCGAATTAAAAAATGTGTTATTAGTGTATGTTTTCTGTTTAAATGGTTTAAAACATATTAAAAAATTTGTTTTGAAGTGTTTAACTTGTGATAATTGTGTTTTTCTAATGTAAAAAGTTAAAATTAATTTGGTTGTCAAAATCAGGTGACTGTTTTCGCGCATAATCAACAGATAGATGGAACTCATCAATTGTAATTTACGCATTAATAAATACAATTGACTAAGCAAAAGAGATTTTTTTTACGAAAACTATATTTTTAGACTAAAATATGTTGTTTGCGACGTCGCAAATTTGCACTGCTTCGAAATTTATTGACTTGAAATTAGCCTGTAAGATAATTAATAAAAAAATACTAAATCAGCCGACTATGTTAGGAAAACTTATTAAATTAACTAAATCAATTATGAAACAATGGTAAGGTTTATTTAAAATGTAAAAAATAATATGTACGTAAATTAATCTATATTTTCCGAAAAAAAAATAATTATAAACATAAAAATCTATAGTATGATAGTTACTATCATTTTCTGCTAAACCAGTGGTGCGATTAAAATATTGTTTTAACCAGTCGCAAAGCTGAATAAACGCTAGTAAAGTCTATAAAAAAAACATCCTGTATATAGTCACATATTAACACGAGAAACTCGAACAGAAATAATACAGAATCTCGCGAATAGAAGTGCACAATGTTTAATAATATGTACCTGCTTCTCGCGTCTTACCTCTGTATTGGGTAACCAAATTAAACTTTTATCAAACGCTTGCATAATTTTTGTCTTAAAAAGATAATTTAATTTAGATACATTACTCACTACTATGTTGAAGAAGGAGAACTATGGATTATTGCTAAGTAGTTTATGTAATAGAAATGGAGGAAATTCGCACATATTTTGTGCTTGTATTTTAATCGAAGAACTTACCAGCTCATTCAAACAAGTTTGACTGTTTGCAGTATAACTTTTTAAACTAAATTTTTTTTCAAATGTTATTAACTTTTAAAACGTGTCTTTTTTTTAGTATTATGTTTGTGAATGCAAGTGAATTTAATAAATCTGTTAGTAATACTCGTAAGTATTTTGCAATAATAATTATAATAAGAAGAAAATAGCGGGAAAGAATCAAGACCAATTTTTAAATTAATTGATGAGGCGATCCATTTTAAGACGGGGCCGGTTGCTTAAGGTGGCAGGGCACTTAATTTATTTTAGATTTTAAGAATTCAGATTTTTTTTTTGTTCTAAAATGATTAAATTGTAAATTGTCATGCACCCCGACCTTAAGCAGCCGGCCCCGTCCTAAATATGTAAAAATATAGATGCCGCAAAATATGTATTCTGCAAAGCTAAACCTGATCAATTTTGGTGTTGATTTTTGATACATGAGCGGTTATTAAATGTATTTACGGAATGAGTACTTTAAATTTAAGACAAAAAAATGTTTGCGTTAAAAAAAATAAAGTAGGTTTTTGGTTTTTTCCTTATATTTTTTATTTTTGATATTATTTTCAAACCAAACTTTCTGACTCCAAAGAAGGAAATATGGTAAATCTAATCCTACCATTAGATTTTAAAAATTCCGCTTGGTTTGTGAATCTTGAATGATTGAAACGAATACTCTTCTGCACAACAACCTGCCGGCCCCCTCTTAATCTCAGTTTTTAAATTTTCGACGTTTTGATTTTTATTAAATCTTCTTCCAGTACTAATTTAGATTAGGTCTTCTTTGTAAATAACACATAAATGTAAAAATGAAATAGACATAGGTACCTACGTGGATTAAACATAGCATAAAAAACTTTAAAATTATTGTACAAGACATATAAATAAATAAATTAAAATCAAATCAATCTTATTGCAATGCGAGATGCAAAATGGCCTAAAGACGTCTCTGTACAATACATATTTTGTAGAATATTTCCTCATAGAAGTTAAACGAGTTTGCAAGTAGATGAGTATCAGACGCTAGGATCTCTGACTTAAAGCGACACTGTGCACAGTAAAATGTTAAATGCGCACTGACATTAAAAACTTTAAATATTTTTGATTCATGTCATAATGATTATTTGACTTTAACTAGAATGCGTAGAAGTTGCTTTTCGCAGATGAGTAGCTTGAGTGAAATTCGGAATCGGTAGAAATGTATATACAACCCTAGAGTGTTCCAGAATTGGTGCATCACCTGTATGGTACGTTATTGGGGCATCTCTAGGGATCCCCAGATTGATGTAAAAGATGTAAAAAAAATCTATCTAAATATACCCTCGGAGATATGAGACTCCAAAGTGCGAAACTTTAAACGCTTAAACCTTGAAAACAACGGCACATATTAGCTTTGTTCGTTGTGACCAAAATCCCAAACCAAACTAATTAACAGGTATGAAAAACGTGTAAAAATCCTGCGCATAACTTCATTTTTTTGGTGGGCGCAAACATTGAGAGTTTAAAAACAGTCCGGAACTAGTTTGAAACTGGGTTTTAGGTCTCTACGATCAGAGCTTTTAACAAAAAATATGGCTTAATACAACGAAACAGTCTATCTTAAACTATTTTACCATTTGTTTATCTCTCGGTTTATCTTTAAAATGGTCAAATAACATTTTTAGATACAATTTAATTTCACCAAATTTTTATAAAATGAAGCTGACAACAATCTCAATATGTTCGATTCAAAAAAGTATGCTCAAGAATCGTAGATGGGTTTTATAAACATAGTTGCCAAATTTTCCGAACTTTAACTCAAAGATAAAAATAGATGGATTTTTTTTTAACAATTATTTGCCATATAAAAAGAAGCAAACTAAACGCGGACATCCTGCATATTATTATATTCGTATAATATTAATAAAGATTACAAGTCAAAGTAGGAATAATTATTATGGGACAAATATGAACATTCAAGAATAGAATAAAGTTGTCAATAATATAAAAAAATACAAATAATGTTATTGTTGGAATGCCCATGGATGATGTTCATATACTGATAAGGCATCAGCTTCGGGGCCAGTGGAAAAACCATGGACAAAAATAATTCCAGCATTCCAGGGTCACAATCCAATTTAATTACCTGGTAGAATAAATTACCAAAAATTAAACAGGTTTCCGGGTTGATATGCATTCGGAGTCAAAATCTGTATTTCATAAAAACTGCCTTTTCTTTAAAATTGGTGTTTGGACAGTCCTCTACAATATGTTAAATAGTTTCTGGAGATTCATCACATAATGGAGTAGCGAGTAGGTAATGAACTCACTAATATAACATATCATTGCAACGTCCGTGACACGCACAAGTGTAATTTTAGTCAAAGCTAAATTAACATTTATTATTTAATTGAAGTTTTCGCAGATTTTTAATTAATCTTATTAAGGTCCATTATTTTCACTTCTTGTTAAACTGACTTTTAGGTAAAGTTCCTGTTAACGTCGATTTAAGCTATCGTGATTGGCTAGAATTGACTTCAACATGAACTTTAACTAAAATTCAGTTAGACAAATTATGAAAATAACGGGGCTAAATGAATAATTTTAATTTTTTATTACTTGTAACTGCGAGGAGTATCCATCCAATTATTAAATGTCGGCATTTTATAGATAAACCCCCAGAGTGATCTAACCAATTTCTTATTTATTGTTTATTTATTGTGATATAATGAAAGTTTTAAAATAAATAAACATTACATTACTATTAATTTTAAGGTGGTTACCTTTCTAATATTGTTAAGAATAAACGAAACATGTTGTAGATCTGAACTTTCAATATGTTGCATCACATAAGGTTTAAGTAGTAGGGATTTATGTCTTCCTTTTACATTCTTTTTTTACCTAGTTATCTTACATCATTCATTTAAGTCAGTAGAACTAATATTTATTGAGCAATTGTTCCGTGGCTAACGTATAAGGGTTATAAAAAGTCATTTCTGGATGTCAAATAAAGAAACATTTTTATAAAATTAAACGATTTAAGATTTTATTTTGTTTGCATTATAAACAATGGTTAGGCAAAGTGTTTTGGCGCAAATTTTTTAAGAACAAACTTTAAAATTGGAAAATTTTGGTATAATTAGACAGCTTTTATTCTTGGCGCTTTTTTAAGTTTAAAAAAAGAAATTAAATTGGTTTCAGATAAATTCGTATCTCAATTATAAAACAAACAAAAGTTTACTCGTTAACTTGTCCATCCTTATTCCATATTATAAGATTTATTTATTGCACCTATTCAAGTAGGTGTATATAGTTAAAATAAAATACAAATAAAATCTGTAATTTAACAAACAGTACATAATTGACATAAAATTGATATAAAGTAGATTTTTTTGATCAACCTTCAACATGCAAATTTGAAATTACAATCTCTATTTTGCGATATCTCATTTAAAAACAATGGTAACGTAACGTCAAAGAAATCACAATCAAAACCCTTTATCAAAATAACAAAGAAACCTTTTTTCGGCTTTAAATTTTGAACGGTAATATTAACCAGTTGTCAATACAATGCAAATTTTAAGTTAATAATAATAGGTAAAAGATGTCTGTGTATGCACCAACCAAATCTGAAGTGATTGACAGCTGTTTTGCCCTCTTGGAACTCATTAAAATCACGTATCAGGGATAGTCGATGTCGAACCTTAAAAAACTAAGATACTTGTATATTTCAACAAATAACGAAGGAATGACAAAGTGTTACCGCCGGTCTAGGCATGTCCAACAAAGCTGACACAAATGCGCAGGTCAGCCATGTGTTAGGTAGCAAAGCCGTCAGTGTCCAAGGTAAACAACTGCCGCGTAAACGGTCCAAGTCTGATGTAAAATGGTGTAATCTAAGATTTACAACGATCCTAGGCGGAACGGCCAAATTATGAAAGCTGACACATCTTTTAATAATAAAAATGCTAGGTATTGACCGTTTAAACAATATGACCTCGACATAACCTTGAACTCCTGTCTTTTGGTTATCCATCCTCTTAGTTTGATACCTTTATTCTTATGTGGTGTGTTGGAGATAATCGAAGTTAAACTGTATAGAAAACTGAAATCGGGAGTTTAACACTTAATTCGACAGACGACAGCATATGAAGTCATGTAGTGAAATATTTTGTGACGTCACACTCATGCTGATATTGCCTGATAGTGTGCTTAGAGATATTTTGTCAAACAAGTATGTCACAAAAAAGATTTCGTAAAAATATGCGAATGGTTTGTAAAGACGCAACAGTTTCTTCACGAAACTTCAAAAAGTGTAAAAAATAGCGGTCATCTAATAAAGTCCTAAATGTCCCGTGTCTCCAAACTAGTGATTTCAATAGTGCACTACATAATTTCTGGGGAATTATGCAATGGGGTCATCTTTAATTTCAGTTGTTCTTGCAAGGCTGTTTTTTTGTTCGCAAACATCACGGTCCACGATTTTACTTAAGCATAATTTTTTTGCCTGTACCCGTACGCAACCTTTTTAGATAAACTTAAAGAGAACAAATCGAATTTGGAATTGCTCCATTGCATATTTTTCCCGAAATTTCAGGCGGTGGGCAATTTCAATTGACCATGCGCCTAAATTTTAATTAAAGATAAATTTGAGCTTTTGGGCCTCGTTTTGCACTATCCACATTTTGCAACATGCACACTGTTCAAAGAAAGCGTCTTCATCTTCCTTAAAATTTCTTAAAACAACATCAGTATCAAATAATCACAAACACTTTCCAAAATACACAGATATTTATTTACCAAAGTCTAATTTCTGTGTTTTCTTTACAAATGTCATTGGTTGACATTGTTGACAAAAACAAAAATTTATACAAACTTGCCGTCTTACGGGAGCATCTTTAGTGCCTTTGTCTATATGGACCAGAAGAAAAAATTTGCAACGTCATTCTTACAGAGGGCAAATGTCTTCATTTTAAAAGACAATAGCGTTTCCAGAAGATGGCCCACAAAGCTCGGAACATAAAAACAACCTTTTATGTTTTCAAAAACATGTCCAACATTTACATTGCATTTAAGTTGACATTGTTTTTTAATAATACAAATGTTATTGACCTTTAAAAGTATATGACTTTGACCTTACCTTGAACCCCTGTCTCTCGTTCAGCCATCCTTCATGAACTAAAATTGAGGTTCGGTAAAATGGCTATGGTTATGGTCGTTATGGAAAATTCAATAAAATGGGGTCCTTTTTTTGTAGTATGCATTAATTGTCCCTGTTCGTTTATCAAAAATGTTACGGTAGCTTCGGAATTTTAAAATTCAGGATGATTGAAAACTTGCTTCACCGAATTATCGCCTTTGCTACAGCTTTCGACAGTTAGACTCGTTCTCACTAAAACTACCACCCTTCCACCATTTTGTGGAAACTTCACGGAACCGTCTTTACGACATATCTTGACGAAGTTTCCGGTGGGTTTTGTCGTTTTGTTTTATCTGTTACCCGCTGTCTTCCAAGGTCGTCCTTCTTCTTTCAGTTCATAATTTTTGTAACCATTTGACCGCCCCCCACTATGCTTTTATTAGCTAGGGTTTGTTTTACAAATAATTAGACCTCCACAATCCAAAACTTTTACTCCTAATGTTTTAGCATATTTATATGTAAGTACTTCAATTGGTCCATTAATAATGCCATGTTAAAAATTTGCATTAGAAATTTTTGGTAAAAAAAAATCATGGATCTAATTTAAAAAAAAATACCTAGAAAAAAAACAAAATTTAAATACCTACATGTTTTTATAATAACATATTTTTATTTTACTTTTAATAATAATACAAATAACGACATTGTGAAAGAGGGAAATACAGGTGAGATCTGCGCGGTGCTGACGAAGAGTAGTAACTCTGAAATAGCTGTCCACCGCTGATCTCCTGTGTTAACATTTTTCACATAATTTCTACAGTTTGATGTATTATTTTAATTTATATTTAATACTATAGGTATCCCTTATTGTAATTAAATATTATTTATTATTATGCAGGTTATTAGAATTAGATCAACGATTATCTATCGATAATTACCTATAGTATATTTTTTTTATAGAGAGAATTTTTTACCTTTACCTTAAAAAAATTAGTTACTCTGATTGGTTGCATGCTCCGTGAATTTACACTAGAAAAATTCAAAATGGCCGCTGCAAAACATATGTTTTTTTTGGCATAAAAAAAACTTTGGTTATGCTTAACGTCAACTTCTTTAGTGTCACTATAACAATCAGAACAAAAGTTGAACAGTTGAATTTCTTTTTAAGTGTCAATATCTTGTCACGTCAACATACCAGTTAAAATTCTGTTAGTTTTATAACACCATAAACAAATTTTAAATCCTCTTTACCAAAAAGATTATTTTTCTAGAATTGCTGTTAATGTAGATTGTGCATTGTAAACCTGTGTTTAATAGCTAGGCTACTTCGGAAGATCCTGCTTTATAAATCTTTTAAATATTTAAATTAAGAGCATGGGACCGAAAGGGGGACTGGAATTTAAGCCATGAACTGCAGAATTTGTTTATGCGAAAACTCTCAGGATCTAAACTAAAATCCCTTCGCAAAAAGGGCGGCCAAATTTTGTATACATTATGCGTCACAAGCGGGGTTTTAATAAGTGGTGATTTTTGCGGATGACGCTGTTTTAATAGTGCTTAAACGGAGCTTATCTGTTCTTCAATTTTATAAGTTTGCCGATTGAATAGTTTACAATAATCCACCGATTCTTCTAAGTTGTGCCACTAAACAATTATTTATTTTATTTCATTAAAATTTATTTTATGTACAACCTTTGAGAATCTAATATTATAATTTACAAATATTCTAAAAAGTCTTTCACTGCAAGTTAAATATTTTTTGCGCTACACTCAAAATTGTTTTATTTCCAAAATGGCTTGTTCTCAAAGCTGTTTATTTTGCTGTCTGATGTTTCTGCAAAATGGTCAAAATATCCTGCTGCAGTATGAATCGGTGTGGCACAATTGCATTGAATTAAAAGGGTGCTTTTTGGCTTCTCATTTCACGTTTATATATAATTTTTTGCCCCTTTAATGCTTCTACATAACTAATACCTCCAAGATGATTGAGAATCCCCTTTATGGCCTCTATGGTATCCCCAACCGTTACCCAACACACAAGACACTTTAACAACTTGTTACTCATTAAGAAATAGGTGTATATGGACAAAAACATTAAATTTGTTTTGAATTTTAGTTTTTTGTGACGGATTTGTTTAAATCTTTCAGTTTTGACAAACGTTAGATTTTGAGCTTTGTTCGAAAATACAACAAAAAAGAGGAAAATTACTGAACAAACCCCTAATAGGCAACCCAAAAAACACATTTATCGTGTGGTCGGAGTTTCTCTCTATAAAGAAAATGAACTATAGAATACTTTAATAACCAATCATTTTTCGAATAAGTGAAAATCGAATAGAATCAACTTCCAGTAATGCGAAACTTTTGCGATTGATCCCATAGTAATTTATCATTGCAGCTTTCAAAGAAAAATAGTTTTAGGATCATTTAAAAATGTCTTGCAATATAAATCTTCTCAAGAAAAGTTTTGGAAGGGCACGATCACTAAGCTTGAATAATAAAGGACTTCTGGACTTCCTGTAATGCGAATCTTTCGCGATTGATCCCAATTTATTATTGCAGCTTTCAAAAAAAAAAAGAGTTTTAAGATAATTTAAAAATTTCTTGCAATGTTAATCTTGGATTAATTTTGGAAGGGCACGTAATGTTCAGTAAGCTTTAATAATAAAGTACTTTCAACGAAATCGTACAATTTGTCTGCAAGTTTATGTAGGGTTTCACTCAAAGTAGGATTATTGTTGTGGATTGATCCGACATCGGTTATTGCTCTGGTAATTGATGACAATAATAAATTTCGTCCTATCTCCTATCCTAAATTTTATTTTTTTCGTGAATAATACAAAACTTATAAGGATTTACATGTGTTTGGTCAATGCAGAATTTGGAAGAGTGGAACCAAACGACACACGAACTTTATGGGATCTAGCGGGGTGATTACGGAATATCGCTTCGTACGAAACCTACATAAGAAAACCATTAGGTTTCGTACGAAGCGATATTCCGTAATCACCCCGCAGAGCATTTAATGTTATGCTCTGCTTTTTGTTGTTAAAGCAATAATGTGTCCATTAACGGCAGTGGTTTGTATTTCTCCAACGAAGGTCCCTCTAAAACATGTCAAAAGAGATTTTCACATTTAACATCATTGTACAATACGCAGTTTTTTTATTTATTTAAAAATATAAGTAATTTATAATTTATCTTAGACTTTAAGTACTGGATATAGTGCTTAAAATAAATAATTTCTTCTTATTATTTCTTATGTTATAAGACGGAAAAAACAAAAATTGTATGCCCTATGCATGCATCTATGTTTGATTACTTATATTCTATTTTATCTTTGCAGCGATTTACATTCGGCCATGCAATAAATCGGATCCACAAATTGACAAATGCTTACGAAAAACTTTTGATCATTTAAAACCATATTTAATAACTGGGATTGATGAAATTAACGTTCCAAGCATAGATCCTTTTAAAATTGATGAAATTTTGATTCAAAATGGAAATGGTCCATTTCAAATAAAAGCATCTTTTTATAATACAACCGCATTTGGCGCTAGCAATTTTACGGTTGAAAGGATAAGGTAAGGAAAATAAAAACAAGTATTAACTCTGTTGAATGGGACAATGATTTATTTTAAAAAAAAATATTTTTTTGCATTTTAGAACCGATATATCCAAATATATCATCGAATTGGGAGTAAAATTTCCAAAAATCGAAATAAAAGGGAAATATGATGTTAATGGAAACGTGCTACTGTTTCCTGTTAAATCTAGAGGAGATTTTTGGGCAGTATTTGGTAAGAATTCTTGATTTTTTAAAGATGATAAAAAAAATCGCTACTTGGCCAGACCAGTTAGAAAAAGACCGTCCTTGGAATCGCTTAGCCTCTTTTTTTTCTACTTCCACAAGCTTTTTATGATTTTCAAAATCGCTGACTTAAATAGCTTAATATTTTTTTGTTAGAAATTGACGGCGCACTCTGGGAAATTCATTTTTATTTGCGGTCAAAAAGAGTCTTATGTGGGTATAAACTGATAATTAATTATGTTAACACAACCCATAGACCATATAAAGACTAAAAAAATAATTAAATTGTATTATTATTTTAGGGATTTTTTGGCGTCAATAACCATAAAACCATGGTTATTTGCTGTCTCTCTCTGTTGTAAGAGAGACTTATTTATCTATCTTTGTCTGATATAACTATGGTTATATGGTTATAGGAGCATATACGAGGTGGCCGCGCTATAAAATTTAATGAGGGTTGACTTGGTGGAGGTGGCCGCATTTTACTGCATGGGCGAGGGGTTCGTAGCTCTGTGCACTCACTGTACAGAGGTATGTGTACTCTTTGCGTACTCTCTGTGTACTCCTGTGTACTCTCTGTGTACTCCCATGTACTCTCTGTGTACTCCCACGTACTCTCTGTGTACTCCCGTGTACTCTCTGTGTACTCCCATGTACTCTCTGTGCATTCCCTGTGTACTCTCTGTGTACTCTTTATGTACTCCCTATACATTTTAGGTTTTAAACATGATAACTAACATTACCACGCATGTCCATTTTTAACTTAACCTCAAATTTTCTTAAAATTTAAAACTTCTAAAAGTTAAAGTTCTAGAAAAAGTGTCGCTTGGTTTATGAAGTCTAATTTTCGTAAAAAATAGGTTAACCATTATCAAAATGATTTAAATTTAGTAAACGATTTTTCACTTCTTCTATTATTTTAGTTTTCTTCTTTTTTAAAATTATATTAACCCACCACAACAACATTTTTTTTAAGTTGTTTTTTTAACGTAGGTATTTGTTCTACCTACTATTAATTTCTTTTTACTTTAAGAGTACAATGGCGGTCACTAACGTTTTAATAATTCCTCGTTTAATGGTAAAAAGTTTGACTCGTTTTCTGAATAGATAGATATTTTCTTCATCTTTGACAATATATTTATTATTGTTAAAACGATGGTACCTAATGCAGGCAAATATAATATTTAGGTACCTTATTTTAAATTTCGTGCCAATAATAATAATTACCAAATTTTTCCCTTTAAAAATCCAAAATTTAAAATTTTGCTATAAAACACCTCCCCTAATCACTATTTACTTTTAAAAAACTTGATACATAAGGGGGAATTAAAAGAAGTTTGAAGAGCAAACCTTGTCTAAGGGGTACAAAAAGTTTGACTCATTTTCTGCCTAAAATATATATATTTAATATTTAGACAAAATATTAATTTAAAAAAAATGGTTATGTAGGTGTTCTTTTTTTAATTTCATAAAAAATAACATCAATGTAAGAAAGTAAGATTTTATAATAAAGGGTATTGCCGGGTTTGTTACTAAAAAGTGCCCCCAAAGCTTTTCGCATGAAAAACATATTTTCTTAAGAGGCAGGCTAATAAACATTGTTTCCTAAATTACTAGTCCTCCATCTCAACCACAAGGCAAATAATAGCAAAATTTTAATCTTAAACAAGATATTTTTTTATCACCCTATCTAAGTAGCAATTTTCTTTTTTTTTATGTATGGTAATAGACCACAACCATGAGTATTTGTAGCAATTTTTTTTTTTATTATTTAAATTTTTTACATATTTTATTAAATTTTTAATGTTATTTTATTTTTTTATAGGCATTTGCCCAATAGTGACTACTTTCCTTATATTATTCTTAGTAATCCCTCAAGTAGAAGTTTATAAAAATTAAATAAAAAACAGCAAAAAAAAGGTACCTCATATCAAAATTTTGAAAAAATCAAACTTTTTTCCTGATTTTTTATCTTTATTTTTATATTATTAATCTAATAATCTAAATATCATTGCCGCTACCAATCCGAGTACCCAAACCCACAATACATGAAGTTTAACAAACTTTACGTTTCATTATTTTACGAAGTAAAGTCTTCCAGGAGATCTCTAATAAATATATGAAACATAAGTTTTTTTAAAATTTATTTCTCAACCAAACGTTATATTATAATAATAAAAAAACTAAAGATATTTTTTCTTACGTAATGTAATAAAAAAAATTAATTAATTTCAAAAATACAAATGTGCAATAAAAAATAAAATACAGGTGTCCAATATTTCTTAAGGTCAACTTTTCATAATACATAATAGCTTCAGTTAAGTGGGGGCAAACCCTTAAGAAATTTAAAGAAGGGCTTCTTTTGTAACCTAGCCGTTTTGGTTTAGGTTCGGTAGAATCTAAGATTCATTAAGATCCTAAAGCCGAACAGCCAAGTTATAAAAGAAGTTCTTCCTTATATTTCTTAAAGGTTTTTATACATATGCAAGATAAAAATCCAAAACTAGTCGTCATCACTGTCCTCATTAATAATTATTTCTGTGTTGTCAACAGAAAACAATTTGGACAATATTTGAGCGGGACGAATAATTTTGGACTTGTATCTTGCATTTGAGAGATAATATATTATTGCTGCAATGTGTGAACAACAACCAATAGTCCTACTTCCATTGGCACAATCACAGCAATAGCGGGTAATTCCAGTTATATCATCAAAGTTAGGAATATATTCAATGTAGCATTTATACATTTTTTTGTTAATATGTCGAGATTTGACTAAAATTTTTATAATATTGGGCCTCTCTTTAACGTATTCTAAGGCCAAGTTATTACTCTCATCTAGAAGTTCTGCCAAATAAGATATTGATTGCGACAATTGATATGAACCAGTAAACAATATTTTTAAGTCCTTTTCTGATAGTTCTGGAAAGTCTAAAATATCTGAAGAAGTTAATTTATTAAAAGGAACTTTCCTTCTATCCCATCTTAATTCCTCCACTTCATTAGCTAGTGTGTTTTCGGTGTTTACATTATTTTTTATTTTTTCTATTATGATGTCAGAGTCCTCTTTATCAGAATAAAATCGTTCGCCATATTCATTGTTTAGAAAGCATGCAATTTTGCATAATGTCGATGCAATTGGTAATAACTTATTGTCCAATTTTCTATCAAGCAAACGATATTTTTGCTTTATGACGCCATGGACAGATTCGACTACCCATCGAATTTTAGTAACCAGTCGGGACTCATTAGATTCTTCCGTAGTTAGTTGCGATCTCTTCCCTCTTAGCGCAGGCATAAGAACCTTAAATCCTAAATTTTCTAGAGTCGGTTTAACGTCCCTAAATCCTCGATCCACAACAAAAATGTCATTTGGCTTAACCAACTTGGTAAAATAATTGTTTGACAGAACAGCTTCCATTATTTGAGCATCATTTTTGGTCCCTTCAAACGGCCCAAGCATATCCACGACAAAGCCACTCGTAGTGCATATAGTAAAGGGTTTGCATAAAGAAGTTTTTTTTTGTCCTGAATACGATTTTCTTTGATAGTCGTTATTCGTCGACTTCTGGTGACGTAAATATGTGCCGTCAAAAATAAGAACTAATTCGTCCTTTAAATCATAGAGTTTTTTAGCTGTCTCAGATGTTTGACTTTCAATAAGTGATCTTCTATTAACAGCCTGGAGACCAAAATGTTGGGAAATAATATCTTTTTCAAAAGAATTTATTACTGAATGACATATATCTGAGACAGTCTGTTCTCTTTCAATTTCAAACACGGCACTTATTATTTTATTGCTGCTACCACTTCGCAATTTAAATAAAAAAATTATTAAAGCTTGCGTTATTGTTCTTTTTGACGAATTATTCATAGAAACAAGTTTTCCTCTTAATTTTATAAGTTGTTCCCAGTTAAGACCAGTGAAAGTCTGCAAACGTTCTTCAGAAATGTTAAAATTATCCATTTTTTTTAATAGAGGCAGATTAATATCCACTGCCATTTGATTTAAAAATGTAGGAATATCTTTTAGGGACACACTTGATGATCGAGAATAGACCTCAAATAAAATAAATTCATCCTCATAAAATTTTTTTTTTAATAAATGTTTTCTGCAACATCTATTGCCTTCTGGGATAAATATTCGTTTTTTAATAAAACTTTGGATTCGCGCATTAAGAGGTACACTTACTAGATTTAAATTACCAGCCGGGCCACACAAAAAACAATATTTATGGGTAGAAACTACACGGTTAAATGGCATTTCGACATACTCAGTCTGTTGTTGCGAATCCGAGTAGATTTTAATTTGAAATTCTGAACCACTTGAAGGCATGGTTACTTGTAACGATTCAGTTTCACTTAAAGAAGACTGGGATAACACTTCACTTAGATTCTCAACGCCTGCATCATTATCATCGTTGTCAGAGCTTTCGACTTCATTATCTGGTTCAGGTATTTTTTTTTTATCTCGTAAAAATTGTGTTCGACATTTTCCACACATTGAGTCTCCAATTCTTGCGTGTTTACCATATACCTTCTTTAAATCTTTAATTTCCAGTTCATTTTTTATAACTTTTTTTTGACCACTAACCTGTAAAATTGTCTATAAAGTAAGTTTGTTAATTGTTTTTGTAAGTATAATTACCTTTTTAACAAGCAAATGACATATTAAACAGCGGATGTTTCTATTACTCAATTTAGTACTACTTGTTCCAGGTTGCGACATTGTATTTTAATTTATTAGGCAAACAGAAAACAAAATAAAAGCGGTTGCAAGTAATAAAAACCGTTAACAAATTGGCACACTATTTAAAGTACTTATCCACTGGTCAAGGCACTTTATCTTTTCTCGCTCTCGCTTACTACTTTACTATTCTTTATCTCACTCACTATCTCACTAGGGTTTCTCTCTAGGCGCTTTTGAATGTTTCTATCAGTGACAAATCGTCACACATTTGCCTAATTTCAGTAATTTCTTTAAAAAATTAAAACTAAAGTATGTTAAACTCCGCCTACTATGGGTTTTGGTTTTTATAGGATTTTCGCGGCATTGATTTTTAGTTTATTAGATTAACAATATAAAAATAAAGATAGAAAATCAGGAAAAAAGTTTGATTTTTTCAAAATTTTGATATGAGTTACCTTTTTTTTGCTGTTTTTTATTTAATTTTTATAAACTTCTACTTGAGGGTTTACTAAGAATAATATAAGGAAAGTAGTCACTATTGGGCAAATGCCTATAAAAAAATAAAATAACATTAAAAATTTTATAAAATATGTAAAAAATTTAAATTAAAAAAAAAAAAATTGCCACAAATACTCATGGTTGTGGTCTATTACCATACATAAAAAAAAAAAAAATTGCTACTTAGATAGGGTGATAAAAAAATATCTTGTTTAAGATTAAAATTTTGCTATTATTTGCCTTGTGGTTGAGATGGAGGACTAGTAATTTAGGAAACAATGTTTATTAGCCTGCCTCTTAAGAAAATATGTTTTTCATGCGAAAAGCTTTGGGGGCACTTTTTAGTAACAAACCCGGCAATACCCTTTATAGTAAAATCTTAGGTAAGAATTTTTAAATTTCGCGCCAATAACAACAACAAAATTTTACAATTTCTCTGGTGTACTCCCTGTGTACTCTCTATGTACTCCCGTGTACTCTCTATGTACTCCAGTGTACTCTCTGTACTCCCGTGTACTCTCTATGTACTCCCGTGTTCTCTCTATGTACTCCCGTGTACTCTGTGTGTACAGGGTGTCTCACAGTGAATTCCACCCCCACTTTTCTCAGTTATTTTTGAGTTATTTAAAAAATTTAAAATGTGACCCATTTCCTATGTTTTTATAATATGTATTCACAATTTTAATAACTCTTCAAATATACCGGGTGTTCCAAAAAATATACTTTTTTCTATAGGAACACCCTTTATAATTTTACCATTTTTGGAAGAAGAAGTAATTCTAAGACACATTTATTTTTTTTGATTTAACGAAAAATAAGAAAATGAGGGCGTCTTAGTTTTTTTAAAAGTATTATCTTATTATCACGTTTATTTTTTTGTTTTAAACTATTAAAATAATATTATAACTCATAATTAGTAACAATATTTATTTTAAACAAAATCTAAACACATTTTTTAGTAAATTTTCAAATATTCCCCCATTATTGTTAAGACATTTTCTAATTCCCTTAAAAACATTTTATTTTAAATTTTGAAGCATCATGTGGTTTTTATTAAGTTCTTTAATTTATTCTTCTATTAACCTCTTTATCATGTTCACGTCCTCTAAATTTTTCTTGTTGACAGAATCCTTTAAAGCACCGCAAAAAAATTAAGGGGGTTTAAGTCCGGACTATTTGCCGGCCATCCAATTGTTCCCCTGGCCCCTATCCATTGCGGATACATTTCATTTAAAAAGGTTGTAACCTCTCGAATGTTGTAATGGGGGAGCCCCATCCTGCTGCCAAATCATACCTATACGGTCAGGAATAGGGATTTCTTTGGGGTGCTTTAAAGGATTTTGTGAACAAACAAAATTTAGAGGACGTGAGGCGGTTGATCAAACAAAAATCGAACAAAAAATCAGGGAACTAAATGAAAATCACCTAATGTTTCAAAAATTAAAAAAAAAATTTTTGAAGAGAATTAGAAAATGTCTGAACAATAATGGGGGAATATTTGAATTTTTTTTATAAAATATCTTTAGAATGTGTTTAAAATAATTATGAGTTATAATATTATTTTAATAGTTTAAAAGAAAAAAAATTTTCAAAAAAAATAAGACGCCCACATTATCTTATTTTTCGTTAAATAAAAAAAAACTCAAGAATAAATGTGTCTTAGAATTACTTCTTCTTCCAAAAATGGTAAAAATATATAGGGTGTTTCTATAGAAAAATGTATATTTTTTGCAACACCCGGTATATTTGAAGAGCTATTCAAATTTTGAATACATATTATAAAAATATAGGAAATGGATAGCATTTTAAATTTTTTAAATAACTCAAAAATAACTGAGAAAAGTGGGGGTGGAATTCACTGTGAGACACCCTGTACTCCCATGTACTCTCTGTGTACTCCCGTGTACTCTCTGTGTATTCCCGTGTAGTCTATGTGTACTCCCACGTACTCTCTGTGTACTCCCGTGTACTCTCTGTGTACTCTTTGAAAAAATGTACTCTCTGTACGCCCAACCTATGACTTACGAACCCCTCGTGCATGGGTCATTATGGAAGTGGCCGCGGTACCTTTTTTACCTGCTTCCATGTTTAGCAGGTAGAAAAGGAGCTGTCTCAAAAGTTTTGTGAATGGATGAGTATAAACACCAAACGAATTTTATTTTTATAAAATAACAACGGTAACTATCAATATTTTATTGAAAAAATGATTTACATTGCAGTTTGGTGACATAAGCACATTTGTTTAAATATTCTTATTAGCAGCAAAACATAGTCGGCAAGCTTCTGCTTTGTACGGACGTGTTTTAGTTGTTCCGCTGTATTATTTAATTTTCTAAAGCAATGGATTCTCGTAAAAAATCTATTTTTGATCTTGGGTCTAGTGGTGAGAATAACACTACCCTTGACACTAGTGCGTACAGTGAAGCTAATTCGGTAGTTCATCTGGATGTAATTTCTTCGGAACTTAATAAGATTTTGTCCAATTAGTTTGGCAACTCGCCGTGTAAGATCGTGAAATTGGTGCAATCTTTGAAAAGTGAAGTGGATGAATGCAAGGGTCTAATCATACAACAAAATGACATCATAAAAGAGCAAAATAGGCAAATTGAGGATCTTAATACTCGTTTAGATTCTCGCGCCTAAAATCAATAACAACCGATTAGCCAGAGCTGCACCTAATCTTCCTGGCAATGTTTGTACAAATAACAGCAATGATACACCAAGGCGAGTACTGCTGTCCCCCTGGTGGATGTTAGTGATGACGACCAATCTGCTGCCCCACTAACCTATAGCGCCAAAGCTCAAAGGCACCCGCCTCCGCCGCTACCAGACAATCCCATTCGCCACGGAACTGGCCCTACTACGGAACCTGGTTTGTCCTTTTCAATTTCTGCTGCAGAAAAACGAAAAGTGTTGTATGTAGGGCAAGTTACACCCAACACTAGTCCTGACAACAATTTAAATTTTATCAAGGATAAACTGGGGAAAACCGAGGTTGAATGCAAAGCCCTAGTTTCCAACTCATACTATTGTTCCTTTAAAGTCACTGTTAAGTCATCCGATGTAAACGATCTGCTTGATGTGTCCAAATGGCCCACAGGAGTGGCATTGAAGAGGTTTGAACTAAAAAACCGTCGTCCTCGCTCCGGAGCTGCATCTTTTTTTCCAAAGCCAGGCGCTCATCAGGCTCCAATATAAGTGCATATTTCCAAAATGTCAGAGGAATCAGAACTAAAGCTTCTATACTTCGCCAAACATCTCTTTTTTGCGGTTATGATGTTCTGTGCTTCACCGAAACATGGTTAAACAGTGATTTTTCGGACAACGAAATTGGCCTGGATAACTACACCCTCTATCGTAAAGATCGTTGCGTTAATTTAACTGGTAAAACGCGTGGTGGAGGTGTTCCCATTGGCCTTTTAAAATCACTGCAACTTCACAACTTCAAAATAATTCCCTCACTTCCCAAATTATATGAAGAGATTTGGATTTATTTTGAAATCTCCTGTCATAAATATGTTTTTGGTGTAGTGTACATTCCTCCTAATTCGTCTATTTCGGTCTACGAAGATCATATTGATTTTCTAGAATCCTTAAATAACCAATTTAGTGATGCTAAAATAAGTGTTTTGGGTGATTTCAATCTTCCTGGTGTTTTATGGTTTAATGATGAATATGGTGTATGCGCTATTAATTTATCTAACATCTCGTCAACAATTTGTAACGGCTACGCTTTGGGTAATTTTTTCCAGTGCAATTTTATTCCAAATCACCTTGGGTATTTACTCGATTTGGTTTTCAACAATGCATCGGTTTTAAAGGTGTGGGAGTCTGACTTCCCTCTTGTAGCATGCGATGCGTACCATCCAGCGCTGCAGTTCCTAATCAACACTAGCGAAGCCAACGAGCCTACTCTATCCTCGATAAAAGAATGTTTTAGTTTTAAGCTAGCTAACTATGCAATTTCTCAATGCCTAATGCAATACAATTGGGATCAAATTTTTCGTGATTTAAGCCTAGAAGCTTCTGTTGATTTTTTATATAATGTTATCTATGATTTAATTAATTTGTATATTCCCAAAATTATCTATAAGCCTATTTCTAATTTTCCACCCTGGTTTGATGCCAATCTTCGTGCCTTAACCATAAGCAAGAAGAAAGCACACTCAAAATTTATGAAAAGCAATTGCGATGCTGATTATTTAACTTTTTCCGCTCTGAGAAAGCAATGCAAAGCTTTATCAACTTTAAGATATTCTGAATATATTTTTAATATTGAAAATTCAATTAATATTAACCCTAAAAACTTCTGGAGTTATATACGAAACAAAAATAACGCAAATAAAATCCCATAAACAGTAAAGTTCAATGACCGGGAATCCGATGATGGTTCTCTTATCTGCGATTTTTTTGCATCACACTTTGCTTCTGTATATAGTCCTAGTCTACCACCAGCTGATCGCAGTTCGTTTACCTCTGCCTTATCTAATGTTGATATTGGCTCCTTTAATATTAAAATATCAGATGTTCTTAGTCAGCTTGAAAATCTCGATGTTAACAAGGGACCGGGTATTGATGCAATCCCTATTGTAATGTTAAAAAATTGTTCGTTTGAATTTAGCAGGCCCCTTTGGCTCCTTTTTAACCGTAGTCTTAGTGAAGGATACATGCCTAAAATATGGAAGCGAGCACATATTACTCCTGTTTTAAAAAATGGTGATAGGCATAATGTTGTAAATTACAGACCTATCTCTGTTGTGTCTGTAATTCCAAAAATTTTCGGAACTCTTGTTAGTAATTTTTTAAATGTTAAATTTAGGAACATTATTGTGGATGAGCAACATGGTTTCTGCGCTGGTAAATCCACAACCACCAACTTGGCATGCTATGTCGATTTTTTGGCAAATAGTTGCTAAATGGTTTTATTAATTGTCCTAATATTTTATCTAATATTTTATTTCATGTTCCTTCTCGTAATACTCATCAAAGTCATATTTTTAATGTTAGTTTCCACAGAACTAATTATGGAAAAAATACATTGTTGACCAGATACTTGTCTCTCTGCAATAATTATGACATTGATTTTTTTTAAATAGTGTGAATGAAATAAAACGTATCGTTTTAAATGATTAGTCACTCCAGGTGTTTAGTGATAAGCTGATTTATTTTATTATCTGTTACATAATGTTTTCTGCTTTCTTTCTTAATTTTACCTTTCTTGTTTTTACTGTTTTTTTTTTGTATATTACTTATATTATGAACATGGGACTGCCCGTTAATAAATATTTTTATTTTTTTTTTATTTTTAAAACTTACCCTTACCTACCTAACCTAGTGTCCCCCAGGGGATGTGTCCTCCAGTACTTTTAAAAAAGTCTGTTGGTAACAATAAAACTTAAAAAAACATGCATTGAGTACTTTCAACGTTGTTGGCTTGTTTTAATAATAATAAAAGTCTGTATATTATCCAAAGGATTCTCTTTTTTATAATTTTCTAATATCATAACTCAATAAAACATCGGATACAGAAAAATAAATCTGGGTAAAAGGAAGTTAATTAGTCGCGGCCAGTTCGACCAAACCAGAAATATCGCGCGGCCACTTCGACCATGCACCCTGCAATTAGGCGCTGCCTGCTAGTAGTCTTTTCAGGTAGATGCGGCCAGTTGGTATTCTCCCGGTTATAGAACGCAAAAATTAGTCTTTTGTCTTTTAGCACACCAAAAAGAAACATACAGGGTGTCCCACCGGGAGGTTCCAGAAGAGATATTTCAGGAACGGTTTGCATTAGCTTTATGAAATTTTGTATACGGGGGTCAATTCGGATGTTCCCGCGAATAAAAATATTTTCAATATGGCTGCACTTTCGGTTCTACCGGAATTTGGCCATTGCTACCCTATTTTGGCCGACCAACCCCATTTTTTATTTTAGATTTAAATTCTTTAAGTAATTTTACATTAACTTTGGTAATTTTTTTTTTAATTTCTAGTTTTTTGTTCATTTGAATTTAAAATTTCTTTTTGCAGTTACAAGCCTTTAGAAAATATTTTATTTCTTGAATATTTTCCGTCCATTTTAATTAAAATTTTACATATATGTTAAGAGGGTGCCCGTTTATTATTTAAAAATTTATTTTTTAAGGATATAACAACTGGAAGTTAGATATTCGCCATTAAACTTTTACTTTTTAAAATGATATTTTCTCAAGATTTTTAAATGGAACACCCTAGTTCTTTTTGTATAGGAGAGGGTGTATAACAACATTTTTTTTCAATTAAGTAGCTTTTTCGATAGAACCAAAAGTGCCGCCATATTGAAAATATTTTCATTCGCGAGAACATCCGGATTGACTCCTGTATATAAAATTTCATAAAGCTACTGCAAACCTGGGATATCTCCACTGGAGCCTTCCGGTGGGACACCCTGTATACAATTACGCTAACAAATTTTGCTCTGTCCAAAAGACTACTATGCATGGATAGTTTTTTTTTTGGCACATAGCTAGCTTATTTAATGAATTATTATTAAAAGCAAACATTTAAATAGAGTCTTTTTATAGCTTTATTAATATACAAAGGATCGCAAATGCGAATCGAAGAATCTGGTTTTCGAACTAAAACCCAGGGATGTGCGCGAATACATGGAAATGTATTCGAATACATATTTGAATACATTTTGAGGTATTCTGTACTCGTATTCGAATACTATTTTGTATATTTGAATTTGTACTTGTATTCGGGAGTACCTGAGTAGGGTGTTCTGTACTCGTATTCGTGTTTTATTACGAATTCATTATGTACTCGTATTCACGTGAAGCGCATGCGCAAACGCATTGTTTCTGGCAACCATCTTAGTTTTCAAATTCAAATTCAAAAAAAATTTATTTTCCTGCTCAAATAATAATATTACAGTTCATTTACAAAGCAGTATTGTTAAACAGGAAAAAAAGGTGGGTGCGTCAGACCAGTGCCGAAGCACTTGCTGATTTTCAGCACCCCACTTCGACTAAAATTAAGTAACATAATAATTATATGATTATAATGAAAATACATAATTTGTGAAAAAAATGAAAAATGCGGTAAATATATCGATGGTGTCAGGTCGACATTGCGCAGCCCGGCTTCCCCCGATACAGAGACATAGGTGCCATCCTGCAGGAAAGAAAAATTTCCTGCAGGATGCCACCAACATCCCAACACCGGCAAAAACAAGGCCGCGCAACCTCCACCCGAGACCATCGACATATCAAAATATGAAAAATACATTAGTGGCGTTTGGCGAGGAAAGACGTGGAAGAGGTCTCGAAGTCTGGACATAGGCGTTAATAATGAAGTAAACATATGCCTGTCTATAATACAATGCAATGACCCAAAAAAAAATAAAGGAGAAGAACCAAGAACCATTTCGCTAGGCCCCGCAGAATTCATCTAACAAGACTTGACGCATTATTTTTTTAAAAGAGTTAATTTTTAAATGTTTTATAGAGTTGTCAATTTGATTATACAGTTTTACAATTTGGTATTGGAAAGAGCGTTCAAAATATGAAGTTTTGTGCTGCGGCATTGTCAGCAGACCCCTATTACGAATGTTAAGGTTATGAATGTCTGTTCGATACACTATTTTTCTTGACAGATATGCTGGCTTTTTCGTGACAAGTATGCGATGAAAAAATATAAGACTATGTAACTTAAAACGGTAACACATTTTCAAAATTTTAGACACTTTAAATTTGTTGTGCAACCTACTAAACTTCGATATTTTGTAAATAAATCTGATGCACGAGTTCTGAGCTTTTTGTATTCGATGTCGGTCCTCTTCTGTTAGACAAGGGTAGTATACACAACTGCAGTAGTTGAAATGAGATAGAACTAGCGACTCTGTCAGCAATATTTTTAGACCAGCATTTAAGAAGTCTTGGTTATTGTATAATATCTTTAAGTTTGCGTAAGCTTTTCTTATTTGTTGATTAACATGAGTTTTAAACCTTAATTGGGAGTCTAAAGTGAGCCCAAGGCTTTTTACTTCGTTGGATATCGAAAGAACTGTGTCGCTTATTGTTATATTTACTGCATTTTTAACACGATCGACATTGCGTTTTGTCCCAACCAGAAGTAACTGCGATTTGAGAGGATTTAGCTGCAATGAATGCTTTTTAGATAGGACGTGTAGGTTGTTAAGGTCAAAATTTAACTTCTCACATGCTGCTTGTACGTCATCTGGTAGGAATGATAGATAAATCTGCGTATCGTCCGCATAGGCGTGATATCCCGAATATATAATATCGTTAAAAAAACATGATGTGTAGAGTGTGAAAAGAAGCGGAGCCAATATTGCTCCCTGTGGCACGCCACTGCGCACAGGTAACAGCGCAGATTCATTTTCGTTCATTAGCACCTTTTGACATCGATCGGACAAATATGATTTAAAAAATAATGTTGTATCTTTGCTAAATCCAATATGTTCTAATATTAAAAACAAAATATCGTGGTTGATCGTGTCAAATGCTTTACTGTAGTCTAATAAGACTAGCGCCGTGACCCTACCTTTATCAATATCGCAAAGCATGTCATCTGTAATGGTAAGCATGGCGGAAGCGCAGCTGTATTTGGGACGAAAACCAGACTGGTATTCCGGCAGAATGTTGTTTGAGTCTAGAAAGGACCTAATTTGAGCGTCGATGACTTTTTCTAAAACTTTAGATATCGCTGGCAATATTGAGATTGGTCGTAGGTCCTTAAAAGAAGTTACCTGTTTGATTTTCGGCAGGGGTTTAACTATGGCTTCTTTCCACATCCTTGGGTACACAGAGTTGGTAATACAAAAATTAATAATATGCGTTAAGATTGGCAGAATGCAAGGACAACAGAGTTTTATAAACTTTATTCCGATTCCATCAACTCCTATGGCGTTTGACTTAATGCTGCAAATGTATTTAAGAATTTCGTCGTCATTGACCTCTTGAAGTTTAAAATTTAAGTTATTTTTTTTATTTTGTGTATACTTATCTTTCAGCTCGGGATCTACAACGAAGTTCTTATCAACATGCTGTAGAAAAAATGCGTTTATTGCGTCTGCATTTTGCAGATGCAAAGGAACTTCAGTGTTTGTGGTTTTTTTATTATTAATATTTAATTTATTAAGATTTTTCCATGTATCACTAATACCTGAATTTCGAAAAATAAATTCAAAGTACGCCTTTTTTTCTCTCTTAACTGAAGCCGTGGCAAAATTGCGCAGCTCTTTGTAGTAATCCCATTTACCCTGAGTCTTGTGTTTTTTAAAATCTGAGTATGCCTTATCTCTAATTTGCATAAGAAGCCGAATATTTTCAGTTATCCAGGGTGTAAAGGCTCGACCTGTGTTAAATGCTTTGATAGGTACATGTTTGTTGAATAGATGTAGCATACACTCGTTAAAAAAACTTATTTTCTCATCTATATTGGGTATTTGAACAATTTCATAAAGAGGCATGCTGTACAAGTCAGTAGAAAATTCTTCATAATTAACACTTTTAAAATCCCTGTATTCCACTTTTTTATTAACATTGAGTTTCTTTAGGTTTAACGCACAATATATTAATTCGTGATCACTAAGATTATGAAGGTCAATGACACCCTTATCTGCAATTATGCCTTCATCACTGACGTAAATATGATCAATCAAGGTTGCTGACAAAAAGTTAATTCTTGTAGGTGCGTTTATAATTTGAGAGAGACCTAAAGATTCCATACAAACATTAAGCTTTTTTGTAGCATTGTGATCAATCTGTAATTGGTCAATGTTAAAGTCACCCGTGCAAACAAGGTGGTCCACCCTCGGAGCAAAATCAGAGATCGTATCTTCTAACACTGAAATAAATGAGTTAATATTAAATGTAGGTGGATTATATATTACACCAAAAGAAAAACTGTAATTACTTATCTTAAAACTTATCCACAACTGTTCAATTAGCTGAGAAGATTGCATTATTTTAAATGAAACACTGTTATTTACATAGATAGCGACACCACCCCCGCGTCCCGTAGATCTATCTTTCCGAACAAGCTTGTAACCATTTATAGAAACCATATCATCCGTAATGTTAGGGTTTAGCCAGGATTCACTTATTGCAAAGATTGTATAATTACTTGACAAAACCATATTTTTTATTTCGATAAATTTGTTAAATAGAGATCTCACATTTAAGTGTGCAACGCTTACCCTATTCGATGAATTCATTAGGGACAAAGAGAAAACAGAAAGTAGGTTTTCTGCTTTATGAGGGATAAAAACTTAAAGATAATGGGAAAAAGTATAGACAGAACTTACTTGTTCATGTTGATCCGCTATTGTATTATAAAAAAAAATATGCTTACAGTTGCTTCCGGGTAGAAGTTAAATTTTCAAATGTTAATAAGATTGATTATATCCAAACCTTAAAGCCAGTTCCACTAAATGTCTTTCCTTCCTCACCAAACCACCTTACCTAAAATAAAATAAATGCAAGTATACAAAGTTTACGGTATGATGCAGAGAATTTTCCGCAAAGTAAAAAAGAATTATAAATTTAAGCGCACGTTATTCCATAGGTTCCAAAATAAATAAGTCTTGTATTTTTTTAAATAATAAGCTGAGGCACGAAGAAAAGAAATAAAAAAGAAAGAATTTTCTATTTATAATTAAACAAAGTTTATTTATTTTAGTAGCCCTTTAAAAACATGATCAGATATTTATTTTAATAAAACAGCTGCTTTAGTTTTAATGTGATAGATAAGAAGCTATAGAAAAAATTAAAAATTATAACGTTTCCTTTTTAAAACAAAAAAAAGAAAATTTAATTTAGCTGGATATCACAACAAAACAATTAAGCAGTTGCTTTAATATCTGGTAAATAGCTGTAAAAAAACAAAAAGTAAAAGAGTTTCTCCATTTGTAATAGTTAGAGCATTAAACAAGTTCATTTAATGTAAAATTCATAAACAATAAACAGCTGTTTCAGTTTTAATCAGACTTTTACCTAAAGCAAACAGCAAAAAACATATTTTACATAACGCCTGCACCGGCAGAGCAGATAAGAAATTTATTTATTTTATCTATCAGTCAATGTTTTTAGCTACCTGCCTATCGGTAAAATAAAACAGCATTGTAAATAGTTGAGGTTTTTGTTAGATTTAAACATTAAAACATACTGGATTTTTTTACATGAGCTTGCTGCTGAAATTAGAAAATAGAAAAATCAGCAACTTTGTTAATTCATAAAACATAACTGAAGCCCAACATTTAAAGGGAAAGCAAGGATTAATTTACACTAGCAGTTATTTAAAATGTTATGCCTTCTCCTTCTTCATAAAAAGAAGGGTCTTCTGACCCCGCTGATGCGTTAATCTTGGAGATGTTGACTGAATCTGGGTTGTTGAAGATTGAGCCCTTATTGCCTGATGGGATCTTAGGTATTTCTTTTTTTGATTGAATATGCTTAATTTTGTTATTAAGTAATAAAAGTACTTTACCGTGATTTGTCCAACAAGCACTACCAAAGAGACCTTTGCATTCACTAAAAATGGCTAGGGTTGCAGGTGTGAGCACTTCAATTATCACTAGCTTAGACCCCTTTAGGGCTCTTTTTTTTGAAAACACAATATCACGAAGCCACTGATTGATGAACACGACGCGGACTTGCCGTGGATGCGAGGGGACGGGCGGGCCGGGTACTGCAGGTGAGGATGCAGCATTCGCAGCAGGCTTCGGTAGCAGCGCCCCAAATCTAAAACACACAGCTAGGTCGGACTTTTTGACATCACACTTTAACTGATCGTTGAATATGCTTAATACTTTTGCATATAGGTCTTCTTGTTGCCCTTCTTCTATTATTCCACGTACAATGATAGATTTAAGGTTATTTTGGCGAAGATTCCGGTCATTTGTCGTTGTCATACTTGCGTGCAGATTTTTTAAACACTCGGAGAGAATGGTCATTTTTTTGTTGATATCAGTGCAAAATACCTCAAACTTTCGAGCAATTACACTTAATGAGTCGTCTCCGGGGTGTTTGGATCCCGCTTGCACAAGTTCTTGTCGAAATTGGCTGATTTCTTTGGAAACGTCGTCTTGGATGGCGGCCATTTTCTCCATCAGCATTGACGAATTTCCGAATTTTTCGGCTGTTTTTGTAGAATCGCGTACCATTGCACTGTACTTTGTTAATCTAATGCTTAGAACTTAGAATAGCAATCAAAACTTTGTTTGCATAGAGTATATTTTTGAGAAAATAGACAATTTTATGGAGCCGGCGAATAACGTGTACGCTCTACTCAAGCGCCATCTCTCAACCAAGTTTTTTGTTAGTCATTCGGCAAAAGGCGCATGCGCAAACGCATTATTGTCGGCGGCAATCTTATTTTTATCATTTTTCTTAGTCGTACGTCAAAGTAGAACGCTGCAAAGTATTCGTTTAATGGTATTTCAACAAATTAAGAGTATTCGTTCTTTAGCGCGAATACAAGTACGAAAGTACTCGTATTCGTATTTGAATACTTTTTAGTTTTGGAGGATTCGTACTCGAAAAGTATTCTCAGAAACTTTAATGTATTTGTATTCGTCTCGAGTACAAAAAAAAGTATTCGTGCACATCCCTGCAAAACCATAGGATGCACCCAATCAGGGCTTTCTTTATCCGCTTTTACAATGATTTTATCAGACTCTAAAGGACCAAACATACATTGGTAATAGTAATAGACACAAGAGTCATGCGTTCTCTTTCTTTTTCCATTTAAATCAGAATGAGAAAGCATGATTCTTGTGCGCTATTACTATTACATACGCCTTATAACCAATCTATGTTTAGTCCTTAACTTGTCTAAGGACTCTTTTAACTTATCTTTGACAGCAAATGGTACTTTCCTAGCTAAATGCACAACTGGAACAGCATATTTATCAATCTCAATATGATACGGTTTTCCTAGAAGCCCAATGCCTTAAAAAACATCGCTATTCACCCATTCCGTTTGTACCGAAGTCACCGGTCGATGTACGATGTTTTATTATTATTATTAATTGATGGAAGACGACAGCCAACGTTTGGCTCATCATGGACTGGAATGGAATATATTGCAGTCCAAATAGTCGTCACTTAGATGCCCGGACCATGTCCCTAGGACTCTCCCGGGCTTGCAAAAGTTGCCGCCACCAATACCGAACAACGTATTGTAATTTTCTTGTAACTTTAAGAAGAATCATACGAATATATATATATATACCGGTCGACACATCTCAGACTCATTTATTTATGACGTATTTGGACGTATCTAAGATGCGTCGACCGGTGACTTCGATACAAACGGAATGGGTGAATATTGATTGATTTACTAGGTCATTTACTTCATTATTTTCAATCGTTTTAACTCTTTATACCAAATTCAAATCACGTCTTTTGACTCAAATTTGGAAAGCTTTTCATGTCCACGACACTGAACAAAAATGTTCCTCTATGATTTTTATAAGTATATTTTAAATAACAATCTCCAACAACCGGAAGCACATCGCCCGTATAACTAACTAATTAAGGGTGATTTTGCAAAAATTTACCTCTAAAGTTTGTTTGGCCAAGTATATCCAAAGGGATGACGTTGGCTGAGGCTCATCTGTCCATTTTGAAACAAAATGAAGGTCCATTTACATCTAAGTCCACTTCCCATGATTCCACATGCTCTAGCGATCCCTCCTTAGCCTACTCAACTGCTCCTACAAATAAAAATTCGTTATTTTCACAACCCTTCACGTTATTTTGGAATTTAATTTCATTAACATATTAAATGGTGGAATCTAAGATTCACTGTCGACTCTAAAGGCGGGACGCCAAGTTATAAAAGAGATCCTTCTTTATTTCTTAAAGGTATGCACAGATCTTGACCGTTCATGTGGCTGTTGTTTTTCCTTGGACACTGGCGGTTTCAGCCACCTATTATTATTGAGCTGACCTACTCATAGTGCCTGCATAGCCGGATATGAGTAGGCTGCCTTAGTGCAGATGGCGGTAACATCTCAAGTCCTTTTTTCGATATTTGTTGAAATACACAAGTTCTTAGTTTCTTAAAGTTTTGCATCGACTATCCCTGATACGTGATTCTGATGAGCCCCAATAGGGCGAAACAGCTGTCAATCACTTTAGGTTTGGTAGGTGCCTACCTTTAAGACATAAAGAAGGACTTCTTTTATTCATTAGCATCAATATTTTTTGAAAAAAGGTTGTTTAGAACGTGAATTTTTATGAAAATTATGCTTTTTATTATAATCAAAAAAATTATCTTCGACCTTTTTGTCCTCGTCCCTCTTCTTGCAACAGCTCCTGAAGTGTCCTAATGCACTACATCCATAACATTGATTCCTGACAGCTGAACATTCTACTTTTCCGCCGTGTTTCGTGCCACACCGGAGGTATTGGTACTGGTTTGCTTGGTTCCTACTGTATTTCTGTCTTCTGCTTCTGATGTGGTCAATTGCCTCAAGATTATCGACATTGTAACTGGACGGTCCTTCTGCATGTCCATTTCCGTTAGAAATATGCTTGCCCCTTTGCCTTGTGCGTTCTAGGGATACACAAATCCGGACAGCATCCTCCAGCTTATCGATTTCTTTCTCCAGAAGTTTTTCACGAAGATCGCCGCTCATTATTCCACAAATCAGTAACTCTTTTACCAGACTGTCCTCTAAGGTTCCAAGTTCACACGACGTAGCCAAATTCTTCAGCTCAGTGATGTATTGCTCCAGGGTTTGTCCACCATTTTGTTTACACGTCAGCAATTTATATCTCTCAAAGGCGAGATTCTTCTTTAGAGAAAAATAAGCTTCAAATTTCGAAATTAGTACCTCGATTTTGTCTTGCTCGTCCTCTTGAAACGTAAATATTCGCATAGACTCTTCATCAATCAAGTATAAAAGTTGAGCACACTGCGTGATTTCATTTTTTCGAGAATTTGGTCGCTAACAGGTATAATTTCGGAATTTCTGCTTCCATAATTTCCAATTACCAGCTTGATTACCAGTTAGATTCATAGGAGAAACACCTCGATAATCCGATATTTAACGTGATGATTAAAATTTCTTCTTTTTAGAAAACGGGGGTCGGTTTATTTGTACTACGCCATATTATATGTGTTGCAAAAGAGAAAGGAGAAGGTCTAGGTATTGATAAGTCGAAGTTCAGTTGGAATGTGATTTATTTTAAAATGTTCGTTACCGGATCTACATTTGACATATAAAGAATAGGAGGTATAATACAATTTAAAGACATTTAAATATAGTAGTTCATTTGTAGAACTCAGTGGCGTATCATACATGTCACATTTACTTCTCTTACAAAGATGGGGCTTTACAATCTTTAATATTAACCATTGCAAAAATATTGGTCATTATAATATTAGTACAAACGACCTTTATTACATCATGTCGGTAGTCAAATTACGCCATTCTTGTCTGTCCTCTACAACTTTCATAATGTCGTTCATCTGGTTACTTGATCGATAAATCTATTGTGAGAGCGAACTCTTCTTATTTTTCCATCGAATTTTCTTTAAATGTTAAATTTTTAATACACGACCGTGTATAAAAAATATAAAACATTTCTGGAAATGACGTGAAATACCGAGTTCCACTGTTGATGTTGAAAAAATAAATGAAGCAAATGACAAGATCTATGCCAAAACAATTTTAAATAAAACAGTATGGCAATAACTGCAAATAAAATTAATTCGATTAATTAATGACATTAATTGGTATTTCACCAAATGTAATGTTAACAAACATCTTTTTATCGTTCCTTTGGATAATATGTCCACTATAAGATTACTATAACATTATTCCTAAATTGTAAACTAACTGGCATGGCAGTTTAATTGAAGATAAAAAGAAATTGCTTTAATAATATAGGTGGCACTTTTAATTAAATAAGTTAATAGTATTGTATTGTTTTGTAGTTAATGTGGAGGTGGCTACCAGAATTTTTGGAAGAGAAGTTAAAAACAATTATGGTGAGCGTTACATGCACATAGAACAGCTTTTGGTAGATTTTATAGTAGAAAAAAGTCGATTTAGAACTCGAGATGTTCTAAATTATGGAGGCGTCATTGGTAAGTACACAAAATATAATAAATATAATTTTTTGGACCAGATTTCTTTAAACTAAATATTTAGAAAAGCAGATAAGGAATTAATTTAGATGACTGTTATTGTCCACTAACTCTTTAGTCTATACAGGATGTCCCAGAACTGGCGCACCACCTGTATAGTACGTTGTTGCATGCCTAGGGATCCCCAGAAAGATATGAGGCCCCAAAGTGAGAAACTTTAAACGCATGTACCTTAAAAACAACGGCACATATTAATGAAAATTTGGAATGGCTTAATACAAAAACACCGCCTATGTTAATCTATTTTATAATTTTTTTTATCTTTAAAATGGTCAAGTAACATTTTTATAATCAATTTTACGAAATTTTTATGAATTAAAGTTGACAACAATGTCAATAAAAGCTTATGCAAAAGGGTACGATCAAGAATCATAGATGGGATTAAAGATGTATTTTCCTAGACTCTGCTGCCGAATTTATACAACTTTCCGTTGGCATTTTCCTCAATGAATGTGGTAGATGGATTTTTTTTAACAATTTTCCAGGAATTCCTAGACATGCGACAACAGCGTACCATACAGGTGGTGCGCCACTTTTGGGTTACCTCGTATAACATACATTGGGTAAACAAAAACATCTTACAGCCAACCACGAAATTTGTATACCTTCTCTATTGTAAATATAATTTCTTTTATTGAATGTCATTAAGATATTTTTATTATACAGAGTGTTCCACCGAAAACTATCTAGGGCATTTCGTGTCGTTTCTGCTCGGAACCGTCGATTTTTGATTAAAGGGGAACATAATATTTTATAAATTTTGACACTGACGAAATCATCCCCTAACCTGTGGGAGTCTAACGGATTTTTTTTTAATAGAATACACATTTCCTGCACAAATACGAAAACTTACTTAAATTTATTCTGTTATATTAACGTAAAACTATCCAAAGCCCACCTTAAGAGAGAGAACGACTGTATTTTGTCACAGAAATTTATATTTCTATGTATTTTGTGGACAAATTATACAACATCGTTTTCACAATGTAGATTACATTTTAAAGGTATTGATGCGATTGCCATTATACAACATCGTTTTCACAATGTAGATTACATTTTAAAGGTATTGATGCGATTGCCATTTGTTATTATTTATTATCAAAGATAATAAATGTCTAGTATTAAATTGTCTTTGCCCACGCTAGAAGATGATTCTGTCAATGTGCACAATCATGGCAAAGTACCCGGTATGTTCTCACGTGCATTTTAGGCGTACTTGACCAATCATTTGTGATGTCATGTGGCTGCTGTCACATACACTTTGTCCGTCAGTAGAAACGTCAAAATACTCAAAACAAACTTTTCCTCATGTCAGATTTTAGATTTATTTTTAATTTTATTGTCATTTAAAGAAATGTGAACCCAGTTAGAGAGAGGTCTGCTAATATTTATTTAAAGTGCGTAAAATTTTACAATGATTAAAATCTATTGTTGTAGATGTTATGTATTTAAATAAAATATAGTTCGTGGATTCAGAATGTGGTTTAATGTTTAAAATAGTATAAAATGAACAGAATTACAAAACAGTTACAAAGATGACATATCAAGACTAAAGCTACGCTTAAGTGGGATTTACAATGAAAATTAGTTTGCATGCGGTAAGAATTAAGGTAGCTTGTAAGAGCTTGAAATATGTATTTGGGATATACCATTCACAATTAATTAGCTTGCATGAGCTCTTACAAGCTAATTCATTGTGAATGGTATATCCCAAATACATATTTCAAGCTCTTACAAGATACTTT
Organism: Cartodere bifasciata; assembly: GCA_963920755.1. NCBI lineage: Eukaryota > Metazoa > Arthropoda > Insecta > Coleoptera > Latridiidae > Cartodere > Cartodere bifasciata. Next base: position 11,297,417 of record OY987195.1, read on the forward strand.
AATTCTTACCGCATGCAAGCTAATTTTCATTGTGAATGAAACTTTACACTCTGCTGTAACGTGGCATCGTTACTTAAGCTACGCTTATTTATAATATAACCTAAGAACACAACAGTAGATTCTGAAAAAAAAGCTGGTTTACGAATTCAAATATCACAAACCATTTTTTAAGTTAATTTCAACTTCCCTTCTTCCACAGGCAATATAACCCATATTTTGGCAATTTCCACATCCTTTGGAAAGCTGTTGTATTTAATGTCGGCACCCTTTGTAAGGACCAAGTGGTTTCTACTTCTTCAACTCGCTAACGCACCATCGTTATGTCCTTTTAAAAACTAGCTGAGTTGAGGCCGGTAGATCTGACTCTTGAGTTCATTTCTTACGTATAAATTCATTTTTTTGTTAGAATTATAGCGTTTCCTGATGATAGTCCAGTAGGTCCAAAACATAAAAACAACCTTTTATGTTTTTAAAGACATGTCCAATATTTACATTGCATTTAACAAAAAATACGTATTCAGATTTTTCTAAATAAAGTGTGGTTTGGAGAGAATCTTTGTTTTATATTAAACATTCGCCACAGAAATCATCAAATATCCAAAAAATAGTTGTTGAATAATAAAAATTATACTGCGAACTTTTAAACCATAAGACCTTTACATGACCCTGAACCCTTGTCTTTTAATTATCCATTCTATAAATTTGACTTGACTAATCGTCAAATTATAAATCGTCTCCTGAAGATGGCCTACTAGGTCCGAAACATAAGAACAACCTTTTATGTTTTCAAAAACATGTCCAACATTTACCTTGCATTTAACTTAAGATAGTTTTTTAATAAAAATTCTATTGACCTTTCAAACAATATGACCTTGACATGACCTTGAATTTCTGTCTTTTGGTTATCCATCCTCCAAGTTTGAGACCTTTAACTATTGTGGTGTATGAGATAATTGAAGTCAAACTATAAATCGTTCCCTGAAGATGGCTTACTAAATAACAAGTCCGAAACACAAGAACAACCTTTTGTGTTTTTAAAAACATGTCCAACATTTACCTTGCATTTACCTTAACATAGGTTTTTAATAATAAAAATGCTATTGACCCTTTAAACAATATGACCTTGACATGACCTTGAACTCCTGTCTTTTGGTTATCCATCCTCCAAGTTTGAGACCTTTAACTATTGTGGTGTATGAGATAATTGAAGTCAAACTATAAATCGTTCCCTGAAGATGGCTTACTAAATAACAAGTCCGAAACACAAGAACAACCTTTTGTGTTTTTAAAAACATGTCCAACATTTACCTTGCATTTACCTTAACATAGGTTTTTAATAATAAAAATGCTATTGACCCTTTAAACAATATGACCTTGACATGACCTTGAACTCTTGTCTTTTGGTTATCCATTCTCTAAGTTTGAGACCTTTAATAATATTGTGGTGCATGAGATAATTTAAGTCCAACTATAAATCGTTCCCTGAAGATGGCTTACTAAGTCCGAAACACAGGAACAACCTTTTGTGTTTTCAAAAACATACCTTGCATTTACCTTAACGTAGGTTTTTAGTTATAAAAATGCTACTGACCTTTCAAACAATATGACCTTGACATGACCTTGAACTCCTGTCTTTTGGTTATCCATCCTCCAAGTTTGAGACCTTTAACTATTGTGGTGTATGAGATAATTGAAGTCAAACTATAAATCGTTCCCTGAAGATGGCTTACTAAATAACAAGTCCGAAACACAAGAACAACCTTTTGTGTTTTTAAAAACATGTCCAACATTTACCTTGCATTTACCTTAACATAGGTTTTTAATAATAAAAATGCTATTGACCCTTTAAACAATATGACCTTGACATGACCTTGAACTCTTGTCTTTTGGTTATCCATTCTCTAAGTTTGAGACCTTTAATAATATTGTGGTGCATGAGATAATTTAAGTCCAACTATAAATCGTTCCCTGAAGATGGCTTACTAAGTCCGAAACACAGGAACAACCTTTTGTGTTTTCAAAAACATGTCCAACATTTACCTTGCATTTACCTTAACGTAGGTTTTTAGTTATAAAAATGCTACTGACCTTTCAAACAATATGACCTTGACATGACCTTGAACTCCTGTCTTTTGGTTATCCATCCTCCAAGTTTGAGACCTTTAACTATTGTGGTGTATGAGATAATTGAAGTCAAACTATAAATCGTTCCCTGAAGATGGCTTACTAAATAACAAGTCCGAAACACAAGAACAACCTTTTGTGTTTTTAAAAACATGTCCAACATTTACCTTGCATTTACCTTAACATAGGTTTTTAATAATAAAAATGCTATTGACCCTTTAAACAATATGACCTTGACATGACCTTGAACTCTTGTCTTTTGGTTATCCATTCTCTAAGTTTGAGACCTTTAATAATATTGTGGTGCATGAGATAATTTAAGTCCAACTATAAATCGTTCCCTGAAGATGGCTTACTAAGTCCGAAAAACAGGAACAACCTTTTGTGTTTTCAAAAACATGTCCAACATTTACCTTGCATTTACCTTAACGTAGGTTTTTAGTTATAAAAATGCTACTGACCTTTCAAACAATATGACCTTGAAATGACCTTGAGCCCTTGTCTTTTGATCCATCCTCCAAGTTTGAGATCTTTAACTATTGTGGTATTTGAGATAATTGAAGTCAAACTATAAATCGTTTCCTGAAGATAGCCTACTAAGTCAGAAACATAAGAACAACCTTTTGTGTTTTCAAAAACATGTCCAAAATGTACCTTGCATTTAACTTGACATAGTTTTTTAATAATAAGAATGCTATTGACCTTTAAAAAGATATGACCTTGACATGACCTTGAACCCCTGTCTCTTGTGTATCGATCCTCTAAGTTTGAGACCTCTTTTGGATCTGGATTTTAGGTAGAGGTCAACTCCAGGTTGATGCACTTAGGCCTCTTAATTGGGCCCATTGTACATGTCTATAACGAGACCCGAGACAATTCCAGCCTTAGGCTCGGATCTTTAACGTGCACGAGTATACGCACACGGAACCACCGGCTTAACTTCGCTTTCGAACGAAGGTGTCCTGAGATACAAATATCTCTCCACTAAACGTGACCGGCAGCCTTTTTCATTTTTGATCACTCCTGGGGTTTGAACCCAGGTCACTTTGGTAAGGAGACCTCTTACTATTGTAGTATTGGAGCAATGTTAATGCAAACATTGACATTTAAAAACGTCATAGCTTTCTTCCTAGACATAGAATTTTTTTTAAAAAGTTTTAACACAAAGGGTTCTGCGAAGGAATATTTTTAAGCAAAAAAAAAATCCAATATTTTGCGCTTTTTTTTTTTTTCTTTTGCATGCAATATCTGCTAACCTTGACCAGTGGTCAATATGACCTTGAGGTCATCTTGACCACAAGACTTTGGTATTTACTTATGCCAAGTTTGAACCTTGTATCTAGTACCATAGTTGAGTAAATTACAGTTAAAGAAATTTTTTGCTCCGTCCATCCATCCATCCATCCATCCATCCTAACATACACCAAAGTGATATTTTTCAATAACAAGCTAGTGGATGGTCCGATCGGGATGATTCTAGTATTAAAAGATCGGTAATTTTTTGTAGCATCTTTAACATCTTGCTTCGTTTAGGCACAGTTGCAAAAAAACAACGATTTTTAGAAATTGCAATTGCAATAGTACATTTCCTTTAAAGAAATGAACTAAAATCACGAATGCACAGAATAACTTTACTTAAAAATTTGTTAAAAATAGGTAATTTATACAATAATAAACAATAACAACAATAAAAAACTTGATTAATTTAAGAATCTACAAAAATTTGCTGATTATTTTTTAAAATAGCTTGAGATATAAACGTCAAACAAATAACAAGTTTTAAATAGGTGACTAGATTTAAAACCGCTTCATATTTTATGTATCAACGTCAAAATAATAACAAGTGTGAATTAGGTCACTAGATTCCCGCTTTGAGTGGCAGCCACATGACGTCATGCGCAGAAATGAACGAATTTTATTCAAGCCCCGAGCATAACAGTGTTCTTTACCATGTCCACAATCATAACGTAATATTCCCCTTGAAGTTAGTTTTGGTTGGAACATCTGTATTTTTTATTTTAAACGAGATTGTCATGGATGGCACACAAAGTTGTTTTTGAATAAAACTGAAAAAAATGCTATTTTAATTTAGCTTTGTGTGACACGTGCCTGAAGAAATAGCAGCAGACATAGAAACTTTTTATTTCATACAATCTTTTATAAAAATTTATTGCCACTACCCACTACCCTCCACTTTAAAGTTAGATTTTTTTATTTTTATTTAGTTACACTGCTACCCCTGTATAATTTTATTTTTGTTTTAGGTGAAGCTATAAACAAATTTTTAAATAATAATTCTGAAGAAATAATTAAGGAAATGAAACCTGCTGCAAACGCTGCAATTTCCAAACATTTTAAAATCATCTTAAATAACGCTTTAAATAAATTACCAATAGAAACATGGTTACCGGATGTATAAAAAATGTAGTATAATGTATAAAGAATTTTTATTTAATCAGATTTTTTTTTAAATGTATTTCCTAAGCAGAGGTTGCCATATGTTTCGTATCGTTAAACCGGAGAATAGCTTTCTGTACCTAGTGTCTACTTCTGCATCGAGTTCTTGAGGGTTACTGATTTTGTACTGAATATCCATTAACTTCGATTCTAAATCCTTCCTGTATATATATTCGTATGATTATTATTAAAGATTACAAGTCAAAGTAGGTATTAGTATGGTATGTGAATATGTGAATATGTGATTCTGTAAGAGTGCCAATTTGTAGTGTTTGAATTACGGCACGATTTTTGATTAACAACAATGTTACCCAGTTGGAGGTTAAAGGATCAAATTTAGTTTAGGTTATAGTAATAGTGCGTATGTTATAGTAATAGCGCAGAAGTTAAAACATAGGCAACCCGTGTTCCAATACATAGTTGGTGCATAAGCATCTATGGGTTTATAGTCGCTCTGCCTATCTTTTAACTTCTGCGCTATTACTATAACATACGCACTATTACTATAACCTAAACTATATTTGATCCTTAATGTGTTGGTGATCTGTTAAAGATTGCTCTTCAGACACATTCCAATTATAGATCTTTTTGGCCACTTTTGATGTAGCATCAAGTTATCGACCGATTTTGTTGCTGAGTGTGCTGTATAAAGTTTTAGAAAGGTTACTATACCAAAGAATCCACCCATGCATTAAAGAAGTTCTTCCAATTGAGCAGGCTGGTTTTAGAAAGAATAGAAACTGTTGTGATCAGGTTTTGGCATTGACTTCACATATCGAAGCTGGATTTCAAAATCGACTTAAAACAGGAGTAGCCTTTGTAGATCTAACGGCAGCCTATGATACAGTTTGGAAGGATGGTTTAATTCACAAATTATATAATGCGATTCCTTGTGGAAAAATAGTAAGCCGTCTTGAAAATATGCTAACGGATAGGAGATTTCGAGTATTTATTGGAGAAAAAAGTAGCAAATTTAGGACGCTTAACAATGGATTGCCTCAGGGCTCAGTATTAGCTCCACTGTTGTTTAATTTATATACAAGTGACTTACCCCAAACTACTTCCCGTAAGTTTATTTATGCTGACGATTTGGCGCTGACTTACCAACATAATGATTTTAATACATTGGAATATTCTCTATCAAGTGACTTGGATATTATGTATCAGTATTTCAAGAAATGGAGACTCTGTCCAAATCCAACCAAAACAGAGGTTTCTTGTTTTCATCTGAACAACAATCAGAAAAGAAGAGAGCTTGAAATTAACTTTAATGGAGTATTACTGAAACATAACTTTAACCCTATGTATCTTGGAGTAACTTTGGACAGTTCCCTATTGTATAATAATCATTTAGAAAAAGTAAGACAGAAAATCAAAACCAGAAACAATATTCTAAGTAAATTAGCGGGAATCAATTGGGGGGCGGATGCTCATACTTAGAGAACAGCAGGACTGGCACTTGTATATTCTACGGCGGAGTACTGTTGCCCTGTTTGGATGAATAGTTGTCATGTAAACAAAATTGACACTCAATTAAACCAAACTATGAGAGTAATCACTGGTACAATAAAATCTACACCAACGCCTTGGTTGCCTGTGCTTTCTAACATAGCTCCACCTGACCTTAGAAGAAGACATGCAGCTAAAAGGGAATGGGATAAGGTTCAATTTGAGTTGGAAAAATTCCCCTTACATATTGACTTGCAGATGCTTCCACCTAACAGACTTAAATCAAGGAAGCCCATATGGCAAGAGGAGTTTATTCATCAGCCCTTTTCCATCACTGATAAATGGAAAAATAAGTGGCAAGAAATTGATGATTTAACCAACAAAGAATTGATTGAAGATCCAACGAAGGTAGTTCCAGGGTTTGATCAGCCCAGAAAAGTTTGGAGTATGGTTAATCGCCTTAGAACGTGTCACGGACGTTGTAATGATATGCTTTATAAATGGAATGCATTACCAAGCCCGCTTTGTGAATGTGGTGCATTGTCAGAAACGATTAAACATATTGTAGAAGAATGTCCAAACACTAAATTTGAGGGTGGTTTTCAAGAAATACACCAATTAACTCCAGAAACTTTGAATTGGATATCAACCTTGAAACAGCTGTAACTTTTTCGCTGTGATTTATTGTACCAACACAATTTTGACAACACTGGTATGCCTGAGTTCTTTCCATGGTTTTCCTCGGCCGCGAAGTAAATGCTTTACCAGAAGAATAAAAATCGGCCATGGACGTGAAAAAATGAACATCACTTAAACCTTTTGGAATTTAACCATCTTCCATTTTATAATGTTCATTTGTACTTATTTTTGACATGTATTTATAATATCATACGAATATATATATATATATATATATATATATATATCAATAACTATCGCCTAGCGGTAACGAACAAAGGAGCATTGCCCCGATTGAGTATTTCTAGTTCGGTAGTCGCAAGGTATTCAAGAAGGGCCCGGTTTGTTCATTTGCATGACTTTTCCGGCTGACACCATTGCCAAACCACCAAATCTCTCTGGCTTTCTTAAATGTTCCCTGCTTCTCAGTCTAGCTCTTAGATCGATTTCATTTTCAGGATCATCTTCATTTTTATTTTCAACATCCTCTTCTCTTTTATTATCTTGACTATGCATTTTTTAAAGAATACCTTGACGATAAGTTTCTTCAACATTTTCGGGTTCTTTGTCATAAAGAAAAGTAATAGATTTGGCAGAATTTCTTCAAAAATGACATCCCTCGATCTAATCAGAGTATTGGACTCAGCACACCAAATACGATAATCGACATCATTATCATTCCAAGAAGAATTCCTTTGGTTGCTTTCTTGTCCATTTTCCTGACACGGTTTTGGAACATGCGCGTAACAAACACTTCCTATAATTCACAGGTTTAGCATCTCGTTCACCTTTGAATGACCCCTTTTGGCCCTTTTCGTTATAATTTGACCCATTGGTTGGCCCCTCGTTTTGTCTATAGGTGTGATTTGGTTTGTTAGTGGTATGTTATCTGTACGAATTGCCCTGAGCTCGACCATTTGACCCACTATTAAATGCCGACAAGTTTGGCTCTTCAATTTGTACGTCAATGATCTTCTACTTTTAAACACCCAAGGAAACAAAATCGCCTTTGCTGACGACACGGCTATTTTCTATGAAGATAAAGACTGGCCCTCGCTAAAAAGTAAAGTAGAATCTGACCTACAAGAAATTATGGAATGGTTTTCTGAAAATAAATTATCTGTCAATGTGGAAAAAACTAACTACTTACCTTTCTTCTGTAACTGTGACTCCTCGCCTTCATTTGTCAACCTAAAAATAAAAACTTTAAACGGTAGCCATGAAATTCTAACAAAAAATGAAATCACCTACCTGGGAATTATTGTAGACTGTCATCTAAGATGGGACAAACACATCAAAATTCTCCTTAAGAAACTGAGAAGCATGCTTTACCTTTTTAAACGTATTAACTCATTTATAACAGACATAAAACTTATCAAAACAATTTATTATGCCTTGGTGGAAAGTTTTTTTCGATATGGAATCATCTGTTGGGGTTCTGCGAGAAACACCGTTCTACGATGCCTAGAAGTAATACAAAAGCGCTTTCTTAAGGTAATGCTGAAAAAACCCACGACATATTCCTCCGATGAGTTATTTAAAGAAGCTGTGTTATTAGACGTTAGACAGTTGTATTTCCTCAAAGTATCACTACGGCTTTTTTATGATAAACAAACCTTAACGATGCCAACCCATACTTATGATACTAGACAAAAAGCCAACTCTGTAACACCGAAAATGAACCTTGCTAAAGGACAAAGATCATATACAGTTCTAAAACATAAAATCTACAACAATCTGCCGAACCATCTACGATGCCTGAATTCATATGAGCAATAATACAAGCGAGGATGCAAACATGTTATCATGAGCTAGGAAAGAATCCACTTTAAAGAAATATTTGAAGTTACCAAATAAATTCGTCCAAGCTATAATCCAAACTATAAATTTAAAAAAAAAAAAAAACTTTTACCAATATTTATGTCTATACTCTTCCTTTTACTTATTATTTTTATTATTATATTATTCAATTATTTTCTTATTTTTCTCATGTTCTCTCACGTCAAGTCTAGATTTAGTGAGTTATTGTTTATTTACATGCATTGTTATTTGTCATTTTATGCAAATAAAACTATTATTATTATTATATTATTATTATTTTATCACTGCCTCTCTTTTTCATCCCCAGCTTCCTTTAACAAAATCCATCGTCTTGTCGGTTCTAGTGTTTCCAAAGCTATAACTTAGGCACACCAAAGAAACGTAAAATGTTAGGTTTCAAACGACCAGATGTGAAACCTATCAGATGAAATTTACAAACCCCGAAACCGTCTCTTTTGTATATACTAACTAAAGAAACCCAAATAAAACGGTTTCCTAGTGTCCTTCGTTCTACAAGGTTTGAGTTGGCATTTTGTCAATTTTCTTGTTAGCAATACATCTTATAATTTACTTAATTTATATTTTTTAAACGAGCTTAACCCCCTCCACCCAGACGATCTACTGGATTGCACTTTAGTTTTTTTACTAATTTATTATAAAATTAAATTTGTATAGAAACAAGAAATAAGTAGAAGTCGAAGCGCGTAGTAGTTACTCTTCACAGATAAGTAGCTCGAGTAGAATTCGGAATCGGTAGAAGTGTAATTTTAAATTTTATTAGTCAAAACTGAATCAATTTTTTATATAATTGCTACACATTCTATGGTATACTCTTCGCAAGAAAACTATTACAGGATAATTATTATTTAATAGACTTTTATAAAAAAATTATGTATATAAAATCTGCGAAGAGTGCAAACTATTAACAGAAAATACGAAGAATTTAGTTAACGAAGAGGATAAACGTCAGTTCTGAACTTTAAAATTATTTGAGGTTACTTGTTCTGACAGCTGGCTTTGTTTCTTTGTTTAAAATATTTTTGGCATGGCCTTCTTGACCGACGCGTGACGCTATTTGGACTTAGGAGTTTTTTGCTACTGAAATCCTTTAGTTTTTGTTTTTTTAACCTTACTGGTTTACTTTACAAAAAACGAACCAACATTTTTAGTAAAAAATTAAATTTTCATTAATTTTGTGAAAAAGATTTTTTTGTTAATTAAATAATAACGGAGATAAAAAGTTTTTTTGTGGTGGGGAGTAACGGGGGGGTCTGACAAAAAAAACAACGAATACTTTTCTGTAGAGAATTAAATTTCCTATGTTTTATGTCGAGTATTTTTTTTTGTAAATTTAATAATAATCGAGTTACGATTTTTTTTTCACTTGGGGGGCTGAAAAGGGGGCTTTATAGTACTCGGATTCTTGTCAAAAACAATAGGGTTCTTCCTCTTATAGGGATCGATTTTTCCTTAAAATTTGAATAGGATTGGAAGTTTGGTTCTTAAGATAGCGTGTTTACAAGAAACGTGACATACACCAGACCGACCGACCGACCGACGGACGGACAAAAAATGAAAATCTTAAAAAGTCATGAAACGCATGAATCTGCAAAAATTTTTGCTCTACGACGAAAATTGACGATTTTAGAATTTTCTGATCGATTGCAATATACTCTTGTGAAGAGTATAATAAAAACAAATTAAATGTATGAAGTGATTAAAAAATTTCTGATAAAAACTAACCCGTTAAAAAAAAGTAAAACAATTTTTTTCAAAAAAATTGCGAATATTATACAAGTTAGATGGAAGAAACGTTTGAAACTCAGATAGAAAAATAGAACATGATCTATTTCATCAAAAAGGTTTCAAATGGGTTTTAGGCATAATTTATGTCTTCCAGATGTGAAATACTTTCGTCTCATCGGTGTGCGGCCTTCAATTGCTTAAGCCGTGTTCTATTTTGCTCAGATTTTTCATTACAAACCTGAAGTCTTTTATTTCTTTGGTGTGCGGCCTGCCTTACATTGTCTGCTTTAGGTAGTTTCAGCAAGAACTTGCAAACAGTCTCTTCTAGTGTGGCCCCCATCGACTTTAATTCTAGAATTGTTTCTTCAAATCTTAGAAAATGACTTTCCAGAGTTACACCTTGTTTCAGCTTCATAGTAGCAGCTTCCTTTTTATATACAGTGCGAGGCAAAAGTCCGCCCCCCCGGCTAACTTTTGAACCGTTTGAGATATTGATTTAAGAAAAATTCTTGACAAATTTGCACAAAAAAAACTACCTTTTGGCGAAATTGTTTTTTTTTAAATAATAACCCCCACATAGGGGGACTATCAACTTAATTTTTTTTAAATATAAAAAGGGGTCAAGTGACATTTGAAAGGTATTTTGATTTCCAACACAATGGTGTTTACCAATTTAAGATATAGTTATTAGTTTTTTTGCTTCTCAATAAAAATAAAGATTCTCTAAATAAATGTGAAAAAATAAAACTATTTGAAATAAGGTAAGATTAAATGTTTTTCTATAATTAAAAAAAATATGTAATATTTTTTTATTAAAATATACCCTGTGTCCCAACATAAAATACAAAAAAACAAAAGCTTATGCTTGTAAATATTTTTTTTTAATTAATTATATTTTTTAACCCTATTTTACTTCGTTTTTTTGAAAAAAAAAATAATTCTGTTAGGTTATTTTAAAACATTTGTTATAAAACATGCTAACAAAAAAAAATGTATTAATATTTTAAATTAAAAAAAAAACATACATCCCTACTTACTTTGGAGTGAAATGCTGTTGCAATGCACCAAAGCAGCAACCTCAATCAGACATTTTATTAGACTAGATAAAATTATAGATTACTACAAAATCTAGTTCAGACTTTCTCTAATAGAGGGCGTCAAAGTAAAATCTAAAAATACCATCAAAATGGTAGTAGCTAGAAAGGTACTTATAAACTTTTAACCGTTCTTTGGTCCTTACGTTTACCTGGAAATCAAATTAGGTGGGTACTGAGTACCTAAATAATAAAGGGTTATTCTAGTAGGTATTATTATTTGATTAAAGAATAAAAGAGCTGAACTCGTTTTGCTTTGTGTTACAAAATATTTATTATCTATTGAAATTATTGGAAATAAATTGAAAATTTATTACTTATTGTCGATAGCTGCTGCCCAAGTAAACGTACTTTATAATAAAAAACATACATACAGTGCGAGACAAAAGTCCGCCTTTTTGAACGGTTTGAGATATTGATTTAAAAAAAATTCTTGACAAATTTGCACTAAAAAAACAGAATAACCCGCACATGGGGGGAATATTAACTTAATTTTTTTTAAATGTAATGAGGGGTCAAGTGAAGTGTTAGGACACAGGGTATAACACATTTTAACAAAAAAAATATTGCATATTTTTTTTAATTAAAGAAAAACATGCACCCCCACCTAATTTCAAATAGTTTTATTTTTTTACTGTTTCATTTATTAAGAAAATTGTTCTTTTTATTGAGAAGCTCCCAGCAAAAAATAATACATATATCTTAAATTGGTAAACACCATTGTGTTAGAAATTAAAATACCTTTCAAATGAGGGGTCACTTGATCCCTCTTTACATTAAAAAAAACCCCATCTGGGGGTTATTATTTTTTAAAAATCCAAATTTGTCAAGAGGTAATTTTATTTTGTGTAAATTAACCTAAAATTTTTTGAAAATCAATATCTCGAACCGTTCAAAAGTAAAGGCCATGGGGGGGGGAGCTTTTGCCTCTCACTGTATACACATTATTTTTATTAGGAATTATTCTTTTTTTTACAGTTTTGCCTTTTGCAAACTTTTTAAAAACGGAAAACTACTAATAATATCACCGAAAAGCCAGCAAAAATTGTAAGATGGGAAATTCAATAAACCAGAAAATGTATTTAAATCGAGTTTTCTTAATCCTTTTTACGTGATGGGTCTTCTTAGCTGCTGGTATAACAATAGACCTTTTATAAACAATAGCGGCGCAATACAAACTATTTCTGTATGACCAAATCGGCGCAACAGCAAGTGTTTTCTTAATCACCGGCGGAATGCAAATACACCCTTTTAGGATATTATAGATACGAAACCCAAAATAGCTTCTTGTGCTAATTTTTGGTAAATTTGAATTATCTTTTTATTCATTCCTAAAGAAATAATGAGACGAAATTGTGAACAGAAGCAGGTAAATAAAGGTTTAATCCTATTTCGGTATGGCAATAAAAATCATAAGTAAGTACCTAACCTAATCTAATCTAATATCCAGGTCTAGTAGGCAATAGACAAAGTAGAATTATAGATTTCTACTCATTAGTTATTAACTAATCCACTTGAGGGAGGCACCTGTCGATAATAATAGATTTAATTTCTTCCACATTTAATCTGAGCGTTCTACATAGATTTCGCATCTCCTCTTAAGCCTTTTATTGTTGCATTTATTACATAAAACAGGGTTTTTGTTCTTTATTTTAAAAAGCAGAGTACAAAAGAACCACTGAAACTATCTAAAATTTGTAAACGCCATTGTTTTGGAAATAAAAATAGCTTTCAAATGAGGGGTCACTTGACCCCTCTTTACGTTTAAAAGAATGAAGTTGTCAGTCCCCCTATGTGGGGGTTAGTATTTTTAAAAAAACCAATTTTGCCAAAAGGTATTTTTTTTTGTGCAAATTTTGTTAAAAAAATTTTTTAAATCAATATCTTTAACCGTTCAAAAGTTAAGCCGGGGGGGCGGACTTTTGCCTCGCACATCATTGGCTAGCAATGCCTTTACTTTGAAAGACAGCATAGAGTGCAATTTACATTTCAAAAGCTGTCATTTTGTTCTTTATACAGGGAGTCCGCGATCAATGTGCTTTTTCTTTAATGGGAAATAGCCGTTTTTGGAAAAAGTGCTTCCCTTTGGAAATAATTGCCACTAAAAATACCCCAATAGGCATGCTTAATTACACTGGCTTTCAAAAGTCTTGCACCCCCCCTTTAAAAACTTTCTCGTTTGCCTGACAAAAATAAAATTTTCTTTAAAATAAACCTTAAAGCCTCTGTGATATAATACACAAGATAGAAAAGCGTTTAATTAATTTTCTTCAATGGTACCACGCGTTTAAAAAAAAAGTGTAAAATTCCTGAAAATTGAAGAAGTGTAAAAATTAAAAATAAAGCAAACACGGGATTATTAGTGAGTAGGGTAAATCCATGAAAAATCAACAAACCCATGCCGCTCGACCGTTTCAGATTTTTATTATATGTATTTTGGAAATTAAATTAGTAATGTCATAAAAAAAATATATACACTTTTTTTTTCCAAAAGCTCCACAGCTTGAGGCATAATTCACGTTGACATCTTAAATAACTTTTATCTCTTGTGATTACAATCCGTAAGAAAATTTTAAAATTTGGGGTTTATTACATTTTATGCAGTCACCCAATTAATGACATGTGAACAAATTGCCCAAAATAAGTTTTTTTGTATTAATTAATCCAATTGAAAAAATTAGCAAATTTTTCCAATTTTGGCATAGCAATATTTACTGAACCAGAGAATTTAGAAAGGCACTATTACCAAACTTTAAAGATTTAAGGCTTACTAATTAATTGGTTAAATTTTTAACTTTAAGGTTTTAACGTTTACTAAAATACAGTAGCTTAAAATTTAAAAATATTCCAAATTTGGCTATCTGTATCTCGGTTGGGGGAACTTGTAGAAAGTCAAAATTCTAGTATTAACATTATATGTCCATGCTTATTCTATACATGAAAAAAAAATATTTGTGGTTTTTGTTTTAATCCATTTAGGTTATAAGAAAAAAGTAGATTTTAGGGTAGCGACAATTGTGGGTATTTTAGGCACATCTACCTCAGATTTTAAAAATATCTGTGTCACTAATAAAATAGAAGCTAAATTGTTAAACTATGCGAAAAATAGCGCAACATTTCCATCAGCCTGAAGATAGATTTGAACCTGAATTAATCCCCTATATTCCACTTTTTGGGAGCCTGTAATTTATTTACTATGCAAAACCACAGCTCAAAACTTTGGATTAATGCTTCTCTAACTCTACACCAATAAAATATTTTTTGGCAAAAATCTGCAACTTCCCCCAAAAAAGTTACGAGCTCGTAAACTTTTCAAAATTTTAAAAATCGACTAGTTGCGAAAGTATATAAAATGTATAGTACAAAGTTAAAATTTTTACAGAATAAAGCAAAAAGTCCATTGTTTAATTTACCTGTTAAAAATCCGAAAATGCAACCAACCTGCCTATTTTGGAGGCGATCTAAATATGCTTAATTTACGTAAAAATGACTATGTAGTTTTTCGTCCCGTTTATGCTTCTAGAAGATTCAATATTTTTATTAAAGAACATGATGGGTCCACAATTACGTTTCTTTAAGTAGAACATCAATTGGTTGTGTTATGACTATTTTACATAATTTTAAAATACGGCCAAACTCAAAGGACCTTCATAAAAAACATAAATGATTAAAAAAAAATATGAATTTTTTTTTCATCTCTACACTCGTAAAATTCAATGTGCAAAATATGGAGAAAAAGCAGAAACATCGAGCGACAAAATAAATTAATATTTGTTGATATCTGGCGGAATGACCCAGTAGTATTAGTACTTGTTCTAAATGACGCATTCAAATGGTTTCGCATACTTCTAATGGGGCTATTAATAACTTCTAGGGGCGCATTCACCATTTTATCGCAACGCAACAATTAGCCCCTGTCTGCTTTTTAGCGTTTTTTTTTGCGGAAAACTTGTTTAGAGACAAAATCCCACTATGTGCAAAAAAATTCAGGTTCATTAAGCTGGCAGGCTAGTCACATCACTCCCTGTGGGAATATTTTGACACGTTTCATAAGACGCGGATTCCCATTGTCGCCCTTAAAAGCACAATTTCGGATTTTTTTTATGAACTCCTAGTGTAAGGGTTAATATGCTAACATAACATTATATGCACACCCGTTTTCATTAGTCAGAGAAAAATTTAAGCCGGATGCTTCGTGGATGAAAAAAATTGATTTTTATTGGTAAGTCCAGGTTTGCCCTAATGCGTAATGATTATCTTTAAAGAGTTTGGCAAGATGCAAAAAGACACCATCAATTGAATACTTAAATTAAAGTTGCTCCATATCATACGGGTACTAAAATGTTTTGGAGGGTTAAAATGTTTTACGAAAAGTTTGCTCTGATTCATAGTCCTGGCAATATCGATGGTCAAGTTTACGAAAAGACTTTTGTCTGTCTTCTAATGTATCCTCCTTATAATATTTCTTTTCAAAATTTTGCATTTATGGACGACAAAGGGACTCGTCGTATGAAACGTGTCCGAATATTCCTACAGGGCGTGATATGAGTGGCCTGCTTACTTATCAGACCTGAATTTCTTTGAAAATCTTGAGATCATGTCTCCAAAAGAGTTTTCTGCAAAAAAAAAACACCGAAAAACAGACAGGGGCTAATTGTTGCGGTGCAAGAAAATGGTGAATGCACCCCTAGAAGTTATTGATAGCCCCATTAGAAGTATGCGAAACCTTTTGAATGCATTATTTAGAACAAGGAGTACTAATACTACTTACTAATAATCCCGTGTTTGCTTTATTTTTAATTTTTACACTTCTTCAATTTTCAAGAAGTTTACACTTTTTTTTTAAACGAGTGGTACCATTGAAGAAAATTAATTAAACGCTTTTCTATCTTGTGTATTATATCACAGAGGCTTTAAGATTTATTTTAAAGAAAATTTTATTCCTGTCAGGCAAACGCTAAAGTTTTTAAAGGGGGGGTGCAAGACTTTTGAGTCAGTGTATTTTAAAATTTCCAAACTTTCCAAAGTATCTTCTTCAATTAGTATTCAAAATCTTAAATTAGTCAAATCTGTAATAGACAATCGTTCATTAGATACTTTGGAAAGTTTGGAAATTTTAAAACATAGAAATAATATTGTAAATCATGACATGGGACCTAATCCCAACAGCCCCTTATTTAGATTGTTAAACCGTAGGTAGTCAAGCATAACTTTTTGTTATGTTTTTGTTGTTCTAGTCAAGTGGAACTATTTTTAGTATATAAGGTAATTTAGGTGTTATTGTAATTATTCTATCTTCTGCTAAAGATGACAGCTTAGCTGTCGAAATACGTATTCAGATTTTTTTAAATAAAGTGTGGTTTGGAGAGAATCTTTGTTTTATATTACATAATAATAATTAACTTAAATAACTTATTTATACAATTTATGTCTTTAAACGAAAAAAATCTATTTTATAGTAATGTAAGTACTTAGTACGTAAGTACCATTGCATTGGCTGGTATGCATAACTTATAGGAAGTTTTTTGTAAATACTTGAAGTATTTAGCAAGTACTTGAAGTATTAGCAAGTACTCAAACTTTATGCATACCACCCATTGTTTAATAATTTCTTTTTTTTTACAATTTGCTTAACTTTAACTTTTTGTAACTTCATATTTACCTATTGTTGCAGCTTACGTCTTGAAAATGTTTTTAAATTAAACGAAACGTAGACACACTGGGTGGTATGCATAAAGGTGAAGTACTTACTTAATGCTTCAAAATTAAGAATGTGCTACGTAGTATTTTCTTCAAATTAAAGTATATGCTTACTTCCGAAAGTACTTACTTTACTTCCGGAAGTACCTTCTTACTTTCTAAGTATGATACTTCACATTGAAGTATGTTCTTCTATGGCGAGGTATATACTATCGCAACTAAAAGTATGTACTTATAGGATGATATTTTATACATGCTTAGGGTAAACTTTTTATCTCACCTCTGCCGTTCGGTTATCTACCATGACCCCACGGGTGCATTTGACAATTTTTTCAACATTATATTTAAGATTAGCAACCTCGAAAACCCACGAGTAAAAAGTTTTATACCATTTTAGTGCAAATTTTCATAACTTTGCTAAGGTCAGGTGATACCTGGAGCTCCATGACCCCCCAAGAGCATTTAGTAATTTTTTTAACATCATATTTGTGATAAACTACACCAAAATCCCCCTATTGATAAGTTAAGTTTGGTTCCATTTCTAAGCAAATATTCATAAATTCGCGAAGGTCAGGTCGGACAGGCCGCCATGACACGTCGGGTGCATCAAGGAATTTTTAAGCACCATATTTGGGATCAGCGGTTCCTAAAACCCCACTGTGGCAAAATTCAATTGATTTCAGTCATTATTATTTAGAAAAAAAATATAATTTAAAAATGCAACAAAAAATGCAATTTTGACTTGCACAAATGCAATAAAATGTTTCCCCCCAACCAAAAGTGGTCACAAACTTTATTTGTGACACTTTGAATCTAATTCCAAAAACTGCATCAAAATCCGTCTTCATGCAAAAAAACGGGAGGTTCGAGTTATTTTAGTGTTTAAATGCTTCGTCTAATAATGGAATAGAAAAATAGCCTACAGTATGGTTAACTGATGAGAGTCAAGTATTAATAAAAAAGGTCGGAACGACTGACTTACATCCATTCCTACAATATGATATTTGGATATTTGATGATATCTGTGGCGAATGTTTAATATAAAACAAAGATTCTCTCCAAACCACACTTTAAACTTACAAGTGTGGTTTGGAGAGAATCTTTTTTTTATATTAATAATATGATATTTGTTTATAATTAAATAGTATTTGATCTACAAAAATTTTTTGTAGTTTTATACGTGGTTCTTTTCTGGACTACTTAAAATTTTCTCAGTTATGCGCAGACCGATTCTAGTAAAGTACTGTCATTTTCTTTAAAAACAACAAATTAATTAAAATCTTGTTTTTACCAATAGATAGTTTACAGATCATTCCAATTTTTTTTATACAAATTGACCAGTTTTAAACTGGGAAAAGCTATACTAAAATTAAAAAAAATGAGCACACAGAGTTACTTAAATATTTTCCGATATAAAATATCATTTTCATAATTTCTCATTACATTGTAAATTTATTTTGAATCTAGCTGTGCCATTTTTTTAATAAACTGATTAAAGTATCTTCACCGAATCTGGTACGACAGCAGCTTCAAAAATTGTGAGTATATACTTTAATTTCATCGAAAAGTAT
Source organism: Cartodere bifasciata (assembly GCA_963920755.1). NCBI lineage: Eukaryota > Metazoa > Arthropoda > Insecta > Coleoptera > Latridiidae > Cartodere > Cartodere bifasciata. Next base: position 11,316,057 of record OY987195.1, read on the forward strand.
AGCATTTACCAAAGAAAGTAGGTACTTTATTTTGTAGTAAAGACTACCCAAAAATACTTCTTAAAAAAGTAACTTCCAGAAAATTGAAAGTATGAACTAGGAAACCTAGTATTTACTTCAAGTATTAAGAAATTACTTGAAGTATGTAGTAGGTATTTGAAGTATGTTCTAGGTACTTAAAGTATAATCAAGTACTTCGGTTTTATGCATACCACCCACTAAATGCTGATTTTTTAAAGTTTTTTGATCTTTACCTGTCAACCACCCTTATTATTAGTTCATTTCTCTAAAGGAAATGTACTATTGTAATTGCAATTTCTGAAAATCGATGTTTTTTTGCAACTGTGCCTAAACGAAGCAAGATACGTAAATGTTAAGGGTGTTGAAAAGATGCTACAAAAAATTACCGATCTTTTAATACTAGAATCATCTCGATCAGACCATCCACTGGGTTGTTATTAAAATAACACTTTGGTGTATGTTAGGATGGATGGATGTACGGAGCAAAAAATTTCTTTAACTGTAATTTACTCAACTATGGTACTAGATACAAGGTTCAAATACCAAAGTCTTGTCGTCAAAATGACCTCAAGGTCATATTGACCACTGGTCAAGTTTAGTAGATATTGCATGCAAAAAAAAATCTAGCCCAAAATATTGGATTTTTTTTTTGCTAAAAAATATTCTTTCGCAGTGCCCTTTGTGTTAAAACATGTTAAAAAAAATTCTATGTCTAGGAAAAAAGCTATGACGTTTTTAAATGTCACTGTTTGCATTAACAACTCTCCAATACTACAATAGTAAGAGGTCTCAAACTTAAAGGATGGATACACAAGAGACAGGGGTTGAAGGTCATGTCAAGGTCATATATTTTTAAAGGTCAACAGCATTCTTATTATTAAAAAACTATGTCAAGTTAAATGCAAGGTACATTTTGGACATGTTTTTGAAAACACAAAAGGTTGTTCTTATGTTTCTGACTTAGTAGGCCATCTTCAGGAAACGATTTATAGTTTAACTTCAATTATCTTAAATACCACAATAGTTAAAGATCTCAAACTTGGAGGATGGATAACCAAAAGACAAGAGTTCAAGGTCATGTCAAGGTCATATTGTTTGAAAGGTCAGTAGCATTTTTATTACTAAAAACCTACGTTAAGGTAAATGCATGGTAAATGTTGGACATGTTTTTGAAAACACAAAAGGTTGTTCTTGTGTTTCGGACTTAGTAAGCCATCTCCAGGGAACGATTTATAGTTTGACTTCAATTATCTCATGCACTACAATAGTTAAAGGTCTTAAACTTAGAGGATGAATAACCAAAAGACCCCGAGTTCAAGGTCATGTCAAGGTCATATTGTTTAAAAGGTCAATAGCATTTTTATTATTAAAAACCTATGTTACCGTAAATGAAAGGTAAATGTTGGACATGTTTTTGAAAACACAAAAGGTTGTTCTTGTGTTTCGGACTTGTTATTTAGTATATATATGTTATAAATCCGAATTCAATGTTAATCTTTTTAAAATCTTAATTATTTCATTTAGCAAGATAGGTATCCAAATAAAAGTACTTACGACTTTTATTTAACACGTAGTTTTACAAAGTACCTACTTTGCTAAAAGCGCAGTTTTGCATATTCTCGGTATTTGTTAAAAAGTGTAGTGTTTCTTTCTTGGCCTTAAGCATTTCAAAAAACACACACTAGATCATTCCATTTCTATCATCAAAACTTATAGCATCTCCGACTTGTCTTTTATGTAATAAAGTTTTTTTTTTAAAAAGACATTTTTAATATTTGAAACGTAAAATTTGGCGCAGTCGGTAGGATCACAAAGAAAGATTCGGCGGACCCTTTCTCGAGTTTTTCGTGTGTTCCAACACTTTAAAAGTGAAATAAAGAACTTACGTTTCGTTTGGCTAAGTACACCAAGAAGATTTCCGGCGGAACCTTTCTCGGACTCTCAGAGTGTCAAGAAGCAGATTATTGTGAAAAATAACTTTACGTGTGGACATTACAATCAAGTCTCAGCGGCCCCTTTCCTGAAGACCAGTTGTTAGTGAACCATTTTTATCAGCGGCTCGAAACATTGGAGATGCAAATTGGAATCCTGCTGTTTACCGTGTAAGTACAGTATTGTTTTGTTGTTTCTGAGCACCGCTAAATATTTTTTTTTTTTTTTTTATCCTTTTCCTATCCTAAACTGTTGTGGTAAAGTGTATAAAATACAAATAAAAAAAAAATTCTTTAAATCATACACAGAATTTAAAGTAAATCATATTTCATTATTTGTGAAAGAAAGAAATAAATTAAATTAAAAAATGGCTCAATTCTCACTTAGAGAATTAAAAGACATGATCCCGGAGTTCGATGGAGATCAAAGTTTATTAAATGATTTTATAGAAGCTTGCGACTTTGTTTTAACACAAGTCGAAGAAAGAGATCTTGATGCAATGATATTTCTTTTAAAAAGCAAACTAGTAGGTAAAGCAAAACGCTTTATTGCTTCAAGGCAAATGCACAGATGGGATGACATAAAAGAGTTGTTGGTAGGACATTTTGGTGATTGTAGAGATACAGAAGGTCTCTTACGCGATTTGACTTCTACATTTCAAAGACAAAACGAGACACCTCGCGCTTATGTTCAAAGAATCGAAGACCTGTTAACAAAAGTAAGAACTAGTATCGCTATGGACAATGACTTAAATGCTGTCGAACGGGCGGCGTTACGTAAATCTCACGAAAAAATTGCGTTAAAAACATTTTTAGCAGGGTTAAATGAACCATTTGGTTCCATCATAAGATCTCAAAGACCTTTAGATTTAGATGAAGCGGAGAGATATCTCATAGAAGAAGAAAATATTGCGTATCTAAAAAATTTTAGAATTTCTAAACCAGCAAAACCAACTCCTGGTAAAAATCTTTTTCCTAAAAATAATTACGGAAATATTAAAGCCGAACAAAATCCTAGTTCCAATACCAAAATGTGTAATTATTGTAAAAAACCCGGTCACTTGATAACTGAGTGTTTTAAATTACAAAATCAAAATCCAACCTCATCAGGTTCAAATCCAGGCACGAGCGGACTAAATAATCAGTCCGGTGCAAATCACTATTTTAATAAACCCGGTGCAAGCGGTCATCCAAATTACCCAAATAATAATATAAAACGAGAAGTGCATTCAATCGAGAATCCTTTAAACTTCCAAGAGGAACAGGGTCAAGCGGGTGCCTTGGTTCCTCAACAATTACCCCAACCCGAATTAGAAATGTACGAAACGTACGAGAGCCTGCCATCAGACTCAATACAATATTAAATGTTCCTAACAGACTCATTTACATAAAAAACAAATCCGGTGCCACGTTTTTGTTAGACACTGGTTCACCGATAAGTCTTATCACCAGGAATTATTTCAATACTCTAAAAATAAAACCCAATCCCGAAAATTTAATCATTAACGGCATAAACTGCGACACAAACAAAACCATTCTTAAAGAATCCATAATCTTAAATGTCGCAGATACTCAATGCTTTCAAAAATATTATATTATTGATTTTAATTTCAAATTTGATGGGCTTGTTGGATATGACTTCTTGGAAAAATTTCAAGGTACTATTGACATTGCTAATCAAAAACTAATTTTGAATTTTAAGGAACTGCCCATTTTTGTAATTGATCCAAATGAACAAAATGTACCAAATTTAGAAATTTCTGTCACTTCAAGATCTATTCAGGCGATAGAAATTCCCGTCCTTAATAAAAATAATCTCACGGAAGGGCAAATTTCTGAAACAAAAATAGGTGATCATTTAAAAATTCCCAATTCTTTGGTAAGAATTAAAAACGGCAAAGTCATAACAACAATTATTAACAGTTCTGAAAAAAATCAAACTTTTATTGTTCCAAAAATTGAATTGGAACCAATAATCGAAGTGCCTTTTGAAAAAACTTCTTTAAACAATATTGCTTGTTCTAACCGAGATAATGAAATTCTATCCCAACTTAGATTAAATCATCTAAATAGTGAAGAAAGGCGTGAGATAGAAAACATCTGTTTAAATTATAAAAACATATTCTATTTAGAAGGCGATAAGCTATCGTTTACCAACGAAATAAAGCACACAATTGACACACAAGATTCTAAACCAGTTTTTTCAAAAACTTACCGTTATCCGCAAATTCATAAACATGAAGTTAAAAAACAAATTTCTAAAATGCTGGATCAGAATATTATTCGACCCTCTATAAGTCCGTGGTCAGCACCCGTCTGGGTTGTGCCCAAAAAAATAGACGCATCAGGTGTTCAAAAATGGAGATTGGTTATCGATTACCGAAAACTAAATGAGGTTACAGTTGGTGATCGATATCCATTACCCAATATCGAAGATTTGTTGGACCAGCTTGGCAAATGTCAATATTTTAGTTTAATTGACTTGGCAAGTGGTTTTCACCAAATTGAGGTTGACAAAAACGACATTTTCAAAACGGCATTTAATATTGAGAACGGAAAATATGAATTTTTGCGCATGCCCTTTGGGTTGCGAAATGCACCCTCTACGTTTCAAAGGGTGATGGATAATGTTTTAGTAGGTCTTCAAAATGAAATGTGCATGGTTTACATGGACGATATTATTATTTTTTCAAGTACTCTAGATGAGCATATTAAACGGATCAATTCGGTATTTCAAAGATTAGACAGTTGTAATTTTAAAATACAACCTGATAAATGCGAGTTTCTCAAGAAAGAAGTCGCATATCTTGGTCATTTAGTAACCAGAGACGGAGTAAAACCAAATCCGGATAAAATTCAATGCATTATTAACTTTCCTGTACCAAAAACACCGAAGTGTATTAAATCCTTTCTAGGTTTAACAGGATATTATCGCAGATTTGTTAAAGATTATTCAAAAATCACTAAACCATTGACAAAATTATTAAAAAAAGATGTACCTTTTGACTTTAATGCAGAGTGTTACGAGGCATTTGAGAATTGTAAAAAACTCTTAACTACGAGTCCAATTCTCATTTACCCGGACTATGAAAAAGAATTTATTTTAACTTGCGATGCCAGCAATTTTGCTGTTGGTTCTGTACTATCCCAAGGCGAAATAGGTACCGATCTACCTATCGCTTATGCGTCTCGCACGTTAAACGGTGCTGAAACGAGATACTCCACTATAGAGAAAGAATTGTTATCTATAGTGTGGGACACAAAACATTTTAGGCCTTATCTTTATGGTAGAAAATTTAAAATAGTCACTGACCACAAACCACTAGTGTGGCTTTTTTCTATTAAAGACCCCGGTTCTCGTTTAGCAAGGTGGCGTTTAAAATTAGAAGAATTCACTTACGAAATTGTACATAAATCTGGTAAAAGAAATTGTAATGCGGACGCGCTATCGCGAATAAAAATAAATGCTTTAAATAATCAAAATGAAGCAATTTCTTCATCTGATTCAGAAGATGAAATTGACGATAATTTATTGGATTTCCAAGAAAAATTCGAACGATTTATTTCTGAGAGAAAAAAGAAATCCCTTATAAATTTAGACATGATAAATCAAACTAATGATGGTGTAATGTTTAATTCACACAACAATATTATTTGTATTGTACCACAAGTTTTTAATTCAAACAATCCTCATGTGAGCGATTTAATTAAAGATACTTGTCCTGATCCAGACGATCAAAATTTGAATTTAGACGAATTATTAACCGTGAAACAAAGTTTAAAACTACCTAATAGAAAATACTTTATTCTAAAAATTCCAACATTTAAATTAGAATCGCTAAGTCTTAAAGACTGTTTTAGGATTCTGTTACGCATAAAAAGCGAACTCCCTGTAGGTAACAACTACTTTGTTAATCCGATAAGACACTTACCTTTTTTAGACATGTTATCTTTTATTTTTAACGAGGTTGATATTACATTTACAATATGTCATGACATTGTTACTACCCCTCCGGAAGAAGAAAGACAGGATATTTTGTTTAATTTTCATACAAGTAAAACTTCAGTGCACAAAGGCATTAATGAAACTTTTAGACGTATCAGAGATCGATACATTTGGCCAAATTTGAGAACTGATGTAGAAAATTATATTAAAGCTTGCGATACTTGTAATAAAACAAAAACCAATCGACAAAATCTGGATTATCCGTTAGTTATCACAGAAACACCGGATAAGCCCTTTGAATATTTAAATATTGATTTAGTAGATATCTGTAGAGGCAATACTTTATTAACTATTGTCGATAATTTTTCAAAATTCGCCCAAGCTTATCACGTAAACGATAAACAAGCTTCTTCTGTTGTCGAAAAGTTATTGGTTTACTTTCAACACTTTCCCATTCCTAAAAGAATTCATTCTGATGTTGGAGCTGAATTTGACAACAAATTATTAAACGATTTAGCAAAATTATACAAGTTTAGGCTAACACATAGTGCAGTGGCACATCCTCAGTCGAATTCCACGGTCGAAAGGTTTCATTCGACTTTGTTAGACTCCTTAAGAGCATTTCATGCTGACAATCCCAATAAACCTATTTTAGAAGGTTTACCCTATGCTATAAAATCATATAACAGAAGTAAATCTAGTTCTACTAAATTTACTCCTGAAGAATTAATTTTTGGTCACATTAGAGACCTTGATAATGAACAATTATTTAGTGAAGACGAACTTCAAACAAAATTCGTCAATGACTTAAAAAATACCGCAAATTATATTTTTGAAATTGCTAAGAACAATATTCAAAATTCAAAACAAAAATCAAAAGAGCGATTTGATAAGCACGTATCTAAAAACAAATACCAGTATAAAGTAAATGATTTTGTGTATGTTAAAAATTCACAAATTGGAAATAAAGTCAAAAATAAATACAACGGCCCATACAAAATAATTCGAATAGTACGCTAAAATACGGCCGAAGTTGAGCTTAACTCTAATAAAAAATCAGTAATTAATTTCGATCGATTAAAATTAGCTTCCCTTGTTCCAGGGCCATCCTCGGAACCACCGCAAGAATAGAACCAATAATTTCAAAACTTGGTATATTCTTCCAACGAGAAGGTATCATTAAAATATCAAATGATATTTGGAAAATTTTGGTCTACAAAAATTTAACTTACATTAAAAATGCTTATCAAGAAAATAGACGAGTTCATAAACAATTGATGCTATTAGTCAACAATAATACCGATATTTCAATTAAACTACCATTTTCGGCACAGCTTTCATTTCTAGAAGCTATAAATAAAGAAATAAGACAAAAATTCTCCGAGATAAATTTAAATATTGGCAACAAATTTAAACGAGGTATAATAAACGGCATAGGTAGCGTATGGAAAGTTATCACTGGTAACTTAGACGCCTCTGACGGTGAATACTATAATGAGTGTATCAACAAGCTCGAACAAGACGATAAGAGTCTCCAATTACTTATGAAAAATCAAATACAAATTGTGTCTAGCACAATTCAAAATTTCAATAGTACATTAGCTAGACTAAATGTTGACGAACAAACCCTTAATGAAGACCTTTCGATAATCAATAAAGAATTGCAACTATTGGGAACCCAAAGTAGCATTCAAAAATGGCAAATTAATATTTTGGTAATTTTGGAACAAATTATTGAGTCCAACACAATAATTCTTGATGAATTAAATAATATCATTAACAGCATTACATTTGCACGTTTAAAAATTATTCACCCTTCAGTTATCGAGCCAGACGTACTTTTACAACAACTTCAAAATGTCATACCAAAGTTAACTCATGGTCAGTTACCTTTTTCCGCAACACATGAACATCTGTCTAAGATAATGACTTTGATCAAAATCGAAGCCTTTCAAATAAATGAAAGAATAATTTTTATTTTAAACGTACCGATTACTGAAAATTCTGATTATGATTTATTTCATATTTTTGCTGCACCAACTAGAGATCCCAGATCCAAACTGTTCCATACCTTTATTCCTTCTCATAAATATTTAGCGATGTCTAGAGATAGCAAGCAGTATTCGTCGGTAAACAAAGAAGACTGTTCAGAAATGCTGGACAACAAAATGCAAATATGTTACGATCACTTCCCAAAATCAATCACTATCGAATCTCCATGTGAAGTTATCGCCCTTGCTGAAAATCGAATCTCCAGTACTTGTGAAAAGGTCATTGCTGATATTGAAGATTACAATGTTCAAAAACTTTCAAACAACAAATGGTTGATTGTTGTCTCCAATCCTCTGCCAATCACAACTATATGTCCCGAAAAAAATAGTCAAACCGAAATAATCGCAGCTAACTCATTGCTAATGTTGGAACCAAAGTGCAGTTGCTTCATTGGTACAACCCGAGTTTACGCCATGACAGAAGAAAACGAAACTGTTTCATCGGAGCTCATTATCCCAAATATTGAGTTCGATTGCTGTGAAAATGTACCAATTAAAGAATCTTTACCACCATTAAAACCAGTAAAGATCAATCACCTCAATCTTGACGAACTTCGCATCGCCCAAGAGAAACTTAAAGAATACGACGAAAATCTAGATAACATAATTAACGAGCCATTCATTACAAAATACAATGGTTCCTTTATCTACGCCTTAACGTTTATCATCTCCGCAATTGTTATTTGGATTTTAATAAAATGCTGTAAAGGAAGAAAATTCACCAATTTACTGAAGTCCAACCCTGGCAATGATGACGACAATAAACGGTCCTGTTGTTCCCAAATATTCAACTACTGTAATGTGGGTTCGACCATTTCAAGACGTCCATCAATCAGCCTGTCGCTCGAGAATCATCCCTCCGGGTCGGACGAGACAGTTTTTGCAGTACCCCGGACTCGACTTCAATTCCAAAAGCGACTTTAATTTTATAATGTTTTATTTCTATTGTTTAATTCATTTTATACTTGCTTGCTCAAGTTTAATTTTATAGAATAAGTTCATTTTTTTTATATTTTATAATACTATGTTTTATAATTTTCAATAAGTCATTTAACCTTATTGCAAATTCATTTTATATGGGGGAGATGTTATAAATCCGAATTCAATGTTAATCTTTTTAAAATCTTAATTATTTCATTTAGCAAGATAGGTATCCAAATAAAAGTACTTACGACTTTTATTTAACACGTAGTTTTACAAAGTACCTACTTTGCTAAAAGCGCAGTTTTGCATATTCTCGGTATTTGTTAAAAAGTGTAGTGTTTCTTTCTTGGCCTTAAGCAGTTCAAAAAACACACACTAGATCATTCCATTTCTATCATCAAAACTTATAGCATCTCCGACTTGTCTTTTATGTAATAAAGTTTTTTTTTTAAAAAGACATTTTTAATATTTGAAACGTAAAATATATTCGTATGATATTATAAATACATGTCAAAAATAAGTACAAATGAACATTATAAAATGGAAGATGGTTAAATTCCAAAAGGTTTAAGTGATGTTCATAATATAGCGCTATTGAAGTAGTAGACAAGTAAAATAATTTAGTTTTATTATAATTCTAATAAAACCTCCTTTATTGTAGAAACTATTCAAGCTTAAAGGGCGATTTATACCACGTAACTTTTACTTTACTTCGGCGTAACTTCACTTCCACTTAACTTTACAAATTTGCCTAATTTACAGATTGCAAAGTTACGTGAAATTGGGAACAGTTAAGCGCATGTGTCTGAACTCGCGACTTCTGACAATTTATACCTGGGCTGTAATTTCGGAATATCGTTCGTAAAACCTACATAAGAAGACCTAACAGGTATCGTATACGAAGCGATATTCCGGAATCACTACCCTTGACAATAAGGGCGAATATCTCATTTTTGCAAATTTTGCGCATGATGGCCAAGCTCGGGTCTCGAGTTAGTACGACTTTATACGACTTTAAGCTAAATGAATCAGAAAAGTAGCGCTAAAGTGAAGTATAAATTTGCCAATACATTCCCATGTATTTTATTTAATTTTTGATTAAGTTACGCCGAAGTAAAGCGGAAGTAAAGTGAAAGTTACGTGGTATAAATCGGCCTTAACATAGTTATTCACAAAAGTTGCTCAAAGTGGTTTCCATTTTGGGATAAACAAGCCCATTTTCTTCCGAGAAATGAGATTTGTTGAAGTATGTTTTGACCAATGCGATTACACGCATTTAAAATGCGGGCAATCAACTAATCTCTTGTGTTGTTGGGTCGAGAATAAATAATGTTTTTTACAAAACCCCAAATACTGAAGTCAAATGAAGTTAGATCTGGGGAACGTGGGGGCCATTTGTTTTAGCTGGTGATCTTCGGCTACCTCTCCCAATCCACCGGTTGCCAAATGTTTTATTTAAAAACTGCCGTACTGCCACTGCATGATGCGGTGGTGCCCCATCTTGCTGGAATCACATATTTATACGTAGTTGAAGAGGAACATTTTTAAAAAGCACAGGCAAATCATTCATTAAAAATTTAAGGTATGCGTCGCCATCTAACCGTTCGGAAAGAAGAAAGGGGCCAATAAAATAATAACCCAATACTCCTGCCATTTACTCTAAAGTTGTTTGTTTGATAATGGGGTTTTTGGGTATTATGCGGATTTTCAATGCTCCAAAAATTTTCATTGTGGATATTAAACATTCCGTCACGACAGAAACCCGCTTCATCGGTAAATAAAATTTTATTTATAAAGTCTGGATACCTTGCTAAATGTTAAAGTATAAATTCACAATAAATTATAAGTTTAGGTTAGGTAAATCTTCATCCTTTATAATTTCGTGAAAGCTGGTTTTTCCTACTGCAAATTGCTTCTAGGATTGTTTTCCACTGCGTGAAGCACCATTTTCTCCATCTCAATTGTTCTTACCCATCTATTTACTCCTTGGCCGAGTCGCCTGGGCAGAAAATTTCCATTTTCTCGGAGCCTTCGTTCGGCAGATATTAAGGTTCCGGGGTGTGGGATTCTTCTATTTTGAAACCTACGTGCATAAAGCCTTTTTACTGCTGCCTCATTACCAAGACATTCAGCCAGAACTTGAATCATTCCAATGTATTCCAAATGTGTATACGTTTTTAGTAAAGAGATAAAACGAAAAAGATATCCAAGTTTTAACAAGCAGAACAGCAAGAACCACAACTAATTTTTCTTTTTCCACCCTTTGTCATTTAGCAACCACAACCTAACTACGAATAATGAGCAGACTATTCATACTCGTGCGAGTATGAATAGTCAGTGGGCTATTCATACATTTCTATAACTCTAGAAGGTCGCATAAATTGTATGTTCCGAAATGTCGAACATCTTTTACAGCCAATAATCCTAACATAATGTGTATTAAGCTTTATAATGCACTTCCCAAATCTATTACATCAGAACCGCTTCCCCGCTTTAAACGGTTGGTCATAAGCCTTTTAGTGGAGAAAGCTTGCTACTCCACTGAAGAGTTTTTTTAATAATGTGTTGTAATTGTGTTAGTTTTGTGTGTTACATTTCAAATTTTTAAATAATTAATTCTTAGGTTATTTCTAATTAATTTTTTGACAATATCCATTACTTTATTATAAAGTCTATAAGGAAATAAAAAGTATTCGATGTACGAATGTGTCATAACTTAGTTATGAAAAGAATTTAAATATTTACTAATTAAAATATACGATGGTTTATAGTTTGCAGGGGAAAGGTGGGTATCAATAAGAAGACGTTGTAAAGCAGATTTATTAGATCAATAGCCGCGTTCTTATGGAAAATTTATAGCATTTAAATTTGCACAAATGCTATGCTTTTATTTATTTAAGAGTGTTTACTTAGTTTTAGGTTTAGTTTTAAGAAAAAGGATACATTTCTTACATTATATAAACGTACAAACAAACAAAAATACTTTTTCAAAAACCTATGCAGATGCAACTGTAATGGCGTCTGGAGATGCTGCATCTGTAGTGCCGCCCGATGGTGTGGGTGATGCATCTGTAGTGGTATCCTGTGGGGCAGATGCACCACAGGATACTTCACCTGTATTGGCAAATCACTCCACAAGTGCCACAACTTTAAAGTCGCAGGTCCAAACCAAAAAAAATGAACACACTGATTTTTTATGTTCACACCCAGCACAACTGACACCCAAAAAGTAATTGTTAAGCCACACCAGTGCTTGCAAGGTAAAAATATCGCAGTTTTTCACCAAAATATGCAGTCGCTCAAAAACAAAACTTTGGATTTAGAGCTGACTTTAAATAGTTTACCTATTAAGCCTGATATTTTTTGCCTCAGTGAGCATTGGTGCACAGCTGATGAACTTTCCTTCATCCGCTTTCCAAACTATAAGCTTACAGCTTCCTACTGCAGAACGTCTATGATCCATGGTGGATGTTGCATTTACGCGAATGACTCTCTAGATTTCATAGAAGTTTTAAGTGTGAACAAACATACCATAGATGGGATCATCGAATGCGCTTGTGCGGTTAGTTTTAGTAAAAAATTATTAGTTCTTTGCGTATACAGATCGCCACTGAGTAATGTAAATGATTTTCATACAAACTTGGATATTATTATTAGTGCATGTCTCTCTGTTTTCCAAAATTACAATTTGGTCTTATGTGGAGATTTTAATCTATGTTTAACCAAAAAGGATTATGACGTCAAAAGATTTCGTGATATTTTAGTTTTACATAACCTAAGCCAAACTATATTTGAGTATACTAGGGTAACAAACACTACTAAATCACTGATCGACAACATATTTGTTAACCTTGATGATAACTTAAAAGGCCACGTCATTAACACGGCTCTTTCAGATCATTTTGGTCAAATTACAGTTATTCCAGTGGAGAAGTCAGTAGAAAAGAATAAAAATATTAACAAACTATCGCTTTATAAAAGAATTTATTCTAAACCTAAACTTAATGCTCTGAAAGGTGAATTAATTAACCACTCGTGGGAAATTTTAACAACATATTAAGATGCTGAACAAGCCTACGAATATTTCTTTGATACTTTGGAGCATACAGGGTGTTACCAAATAAGTAGGAAAAAATTCAGGGGGTAATTCCTGAACCCATTTTAAGAAGAAAAGTTCATATGAACATGTGTCCGAAAATCCTTCGTTTTTGAGATACAGCACCCCCAAAAACCCCTAAAAAATTAGTTTTTTCGCTATAATTTCGAAAAGAATAATATTTTCAAAAAATTATATGGGACCTATTTGATTTATCTAAATACTAGAAATATTTTCCCCTTTGTAAAATTTAAAAAAACGTGTTAATAGTGGGGGCCCTTAGGGGGCTGTAAGAAAAAAAAAAGTCAAAATCGGGCATATGTTTATAGGAACTTGTTTTCTTAAAATGGATTCAGGAATTACCCCCTGAATTTTTTCCTACTTATTTGGTAACACCCTGTATTAGAAAAACTATATGTGTGTCTAAAAAAGTTATAGTTAAAAAACAAGTTGTCCAAAATTGGATAACAGCAGGAATAAGAATCTCTTGTAAACGTAAAAAAAATTATATTTAGACAAAATACATAACAAAATTACAAATAATAAATATAAAAATTACTGCATAATATTAAAAAACATTATTAAGGCAGCAAAAAATAACGCCGCCGAACAATACATTTATAATTCGAAAAATAAAAACAAAGCAACATGGGAACTTATAAATGAATATACAGGTAAAAAACAAAAACGTGATGATAATGTACTTATAAATCTTAAAAATAGTACAAAAAACTCAAAACAACTTCTAGATAAAATAAATAATTGTACGGATATAACGCATAATTTTGAAGAGTTTAGTGTTAATCATATTAAATCTCATGAACGATCAATATACCTATTTCCAACAACACCTGTAGAAATTATTCACACAATAAATTCATTAAAAAATACAAATTCCGTTGGAGAGGACGAAATACCGACAAAACTTTTAAAACACGTTAGTGATGAAATAGCTTCACCTCTTTCCTTCATAATCAATCTTAGCTTAAAAACTGGCATTTTTCCATCTCGCCTAAAAAGTGCTAAAATTAAAGCGGTGTACAAAAAAAGTGAACGCGATGTTATCGGCAACTATAGACCGATAGCAATTCTCTCCAATGTAAGCAAAATTTTTGAACGTATTATCTATAGTAGACTTAAAAATTTTATAGAAAAATACGAGATATTAGCTGACTCCCAAAATGGATTCAGAAAAGGGAAATCAACAACTCGGGCGTTATACATGGCCCTGGAAAATGCGTTAAAATCTCTTAATAATGATAAATCTACAGCCACCCTATGTGTCGATTTATCAAAGGCATTTGATAGGGTAGATCATTGCATTATGCTAAAAAAAATTGAGAGTTACGGCATACGGGGTGTTGGTCTGTCGCTTATTAAGTCATACTTAATAAATAGGGAACAGTACATTGCTGAAACTGATGATACAGGAATGCAAGTCAAGTCTGAAAAACATCTAATTAAAAGAGGAGTTCCGCAAGGCTCCATTCTAGGCCCGCTTTTATATTTGTTATACACCAATGACTTACCCGTGGCAATACCGGAACACTTGGTTCAATTTGCAGATGATACGTCTCTTATTTTGAGTGAGACAAATGTTGGTGATCTAAAAATAAAAATATTAAATACATTAGATGCATTAACTAATTGGTTTGGTTCAAACAATTTAATACTCAATGTGGATAAGACACAGATACTTAAATTTGGTTACCAAAAAAATGTTGACAATTTAATACTTACCCATGGAGAGACTATTCTTGAATCTGTTAAGGAACTTAACTTCCTAGGGGTAAAATTAGACTCTAGATTAGATTGGACTCCTCACATAGACCTTCTGGCCGGAAACTTAGCAACCTTAATTAATAAAAAAAACAGATCTTCTTGCATATTATGCATATGTGAGTTTACGCTTGCGCTATGGTGTAATTTTTTGGGGACATTCTAAAGATTTCAACAGAATATTCATACTACAAAAAAAATGTGTCCGGAATGTATTAGGCTTGAAGTGGAAGGACAGCTGTAAAATCCACTTCCAGGAAAACAATATTCTAACGCTACCAGGGATTTACATTTTGGAATCCGCATTATTTGTCAAAAGCAATATGTGCCTTTTTGTAAATTGTGATAGAACTCATAATTACAAAACCAGACACAAAGGTGACCTTTTTTGTGATAGGTACAAATATAGTTATTTACAAAAAAATGTGCACTATGGTATTATAAAAATATTTAATCACCTTCCAAGAGCATTAAGGGCAGAACCACTAAAGCCTTTTAAAACAAAACTTAAACTAGCTGAGTCGAGGCCGGTGGATCCGACTCTTGAGTTCATTTCTTACGTTACATTCATTTTTTTGTTAGAATTAAAGCGTTTCCTGAAGATAGTCCAGAAGGTCCAAAACATAAACACAACCTTTTATGTTTTTAAAGACATGTCCAAAATTTACATTGCATTTACTAGGAAATAATTTTTGATTAATAAAAATTATATTGAACTTTTAAACGATATGACCTTGACATGCCCTTGAACTCCTGTCTTTTGGTTATCCATCCTCAAAGATTGAAACCTTTAACTATTGTGATCTTTGAGATAACCGAAGTCAAACTATAAATCGCTTCCTGAAGATGGTCTACCAAGTCCGGAACATAAGAACAACTTTTTGTGTTTTCAAAAACAAGGCCAAAATTTACCTTGCATTAAACTTAAAATAGTTTTTAAGTTATAAAAATGCTATTGACCTTTTAAACAATATGACCTTGACATGACTTTGAACTCCTGTCTGTTGGTTATCTATCCTCCAAGTTTAAAACCTCTAACTATTTTGATTTTTGAGATAACCGAAGTCAAACTATAAATCGCTTCCTGAAGATGGTCTACTAAGTCCGAAACATAAGAACAGTCTTGTGTGTTTTCAAAAAAATGTCCAACATTTACCTTGCATTTAACTTAACATAGTTTTTTAATAATAAAAATTCTATTGACCTTTCAAACATATGACCTTGACATGACCTTGAACTCCTGTCTTTTGGTTATCCATCATCCAAGTTTGAAACCTTTAACTATTGTCATCTTTAAGATAACCGAAGTCAAACTATAAATCGTCACCTGAAGATGGCCTACTAAGTCCGGAACATGAGAATAACCTTTTGGGTTTTCAAAAACATGTTTAACATTTACCTTGCATTAAACCTAACATAGTTTTTTAATAATAAAAATTCTATTGACTTTTCAAACAATATGACCTTGACATGACCTTAAACTCCTGTCTTTTAGTTATCCATCCCCCAACTTTAAGACCTTTAACTACTGTGGTGTTTGAGATAATTGAAGTCAAACAATAAATCGTTTCCTGAAGATGGCCTACTAAGTTCGAAACATAAGAACAACTTGGATTTTGGTTTTCGTCCTTCGTAAATTAATTAAGGGGCTCGATTTCGGGAGTATAGGACTTACGCAAGTAAAATCTTGATTAAGGCAACGTTTCGGGAAATTTATTGTTATCCTTCTTCAGGCCAGGGTTGCTACAAAGTACTTAACATTAGGACTAGGTCTAAAATATATAAAAAACTTTTTACCTCTAATCGAAAAAATTGGGGGAAAAAAATATGTTAACTACGTCTGACATCCTTTCTCAACAACAACTTCCGTTTCCTTGCAAACTGCTTGAGATTAGCAACATGCTGTGGCAAAATAGCTTGTCTGTTTACCTCTACTAAGAGTTACTTTTTAAAAAATCATCATACAAAACGTTACACTCCACCATAAGAAGACAATTGTGCATTTGGATGGTGCTGTACGTCGACAGCATTTAAGTTCGGCAAGACATGCAAGTTCTACACCACATCTATAGGCTACAAATTAGACTTGAGCATGTAAACGCTACACCCACAGCGGCTAGTTTAAAAATAGAATAGAGCTAGCAAAGGCAAAACAGGCAAGCAATACATCCACCACGCAGTAGAATTCCAAACTTTAGCTAGCTTGTAGTCAATAACATTGTTTAGATTATTTTTAAAATTGGTATATTATAGGACTTCACAACATTTAACAAATAAATAAAATAAGACGACGCATTTTTTTTTTTTTTCTCCTAGTGGATGGAGGTGGCCACCATTTTCGACTGGTGCTGTCACTCATAAGCATGAAGTTAGCTACAATTCGGCGGGTTATGCTAGCTATCCAGATTGATCGATGTACCAAATTCAAAAACCATAGACTCAAAACCATAGACTCAAAATAAACAAAACCATAGACTCATGTTAGCTACAATGGAGCGGGTTATGCTAGCTATCCAGATTAGTCGATGTATCAAATTCAAAAACCATAGA
The DNA here is from genome assembly GCA_963920755.1 of Cartodere bifasciata. Lineage (NCBI taxonomy): Eukaryota > Metazoa > Arthropoda > Insecta > Coleoptera > Latridiidae > Cartodere > Cartodere bifasciata. The sequence continues at coordinate 11,333,355 of OY987195.1, forward strand.
ATCCTTTTAGAGTTAAAGGTCGGTTCACACCTTCGTAGACGTAAATGAAGGAAAATGTTAGTTTTGATGATTCTTTACCTTGCAGATATTTATTAGGCCTCCATAGGTTGCACTTAGCCCCTCTGCATCGCTTCTTCGGTTAACACAGTCAAACTTCCTAATGTGTACCACTTCTGAGATGAGTCGTTTTTTGTAGTTTGTTTCTTTGTATGTAATGGTAACATCTTCGAAATTAAAATTGTGTTTTAGCATTATGTGGTGTTCTTGAAGAGCGGTTTTTTCTTTTTTGTTGTAGTTTCTTTCTTTACAATCATTGCGGTGTTGAGACACTCTTTTTTGGAGCAATTGCTTGGATTGTCCTATGTATCTTTTTTCACAGCCAGTACATGGGATGGAATAAATTATGCTTGATTGTTTTGGCGCTGGAGTCTTGTCTTTCAAGTTGGTGTATAAACATTGCAAGGTGTTAAGGTTGTAAAAGTTGTAAAAAAATTTTCGATTAGAGGTAAAAAGTTTTTTATATATTTTAGACCTAGTCCTAATGTTAAGTACTTTGTAGCAACCCTGGCCTGAAGAAGGATAACAATAAATTTCCCGAAACGTTGCCTTAATCAAGCTTTTACTTGCGTAAGTCCTATACTCCCGAAATCGAGCCCCTTAATAAGAACAACGTTTTGTGTTTTTAAAAACATGTTCAACATTTACCTTGCATTTAACTTAGCATAGTTTTTTAATAATAAAAATGATATTGACCTTTAGAAAGATATGACCTTGACATGATCTTGAACCCCTGTCAATTGTGTATCCATCCTCCAAGTTTGAGTCCTCTAACTATTGTAGGTTTAGAGCTATGTCAATGCAAACATTGACATTTGAAAACGTCATAGCTTTTTTCTTAGACATAGAATTTTTTTTAAAAAGTTTTAACACAAAAGGCTCTCCGAAAGAATATGTTTAAGCAAAAAAAAATCACAATATTTTGGGCTAGATTTTTTTTTGCATGCAATATCTTCTAACCTTGAGCAGTGGTCATGTTGACCTTGAGGTCACCTTGACCACAAGGCTTTGGTATTTACTTATGCCAAGTTTGAACCTTCTATCTAGTACCATAGTTGAGTAAATTACAGTTAAAGAAATTTTTTGTCCCGTACATCCATCCATCCATCCTAACATACACCAAAGTGATATTTTTTAATAACAACCCAGTGTGAGGTCCGATCGAGATGATTCTAGTATTAAAAGATCGGTAATTTTTTGTAGCATCTTTCCAACACCCTTAACATTTACGTATCTTGCTTCGTTTAGGCACAGTTTCAAATGTTGCAATTACAATAGTACATTTCCTTTAGAGAAATGAACCAAAATGTACTTCTAAAACTAGCTGAGTCGAGGCCGGTGGATCCGACTCTTGAGTTCATTTCTTCCGTTACATTCATTTTTTTGTTAGAATCAAAGCGTTTCCTGAAGATAGTCCAGAAGGTCCAAAACATAAACACAACCTTTTATGTTTTTAAAGACACGTCCAATATTTACCTTGCATTTAACAGGAAATAATTTTTGAATAATAAAAATTGTATTGAACTTGCAAACGATGTGACATGACCTTGAAATCCTGTCTTTTGGTTATCCATCCTCAAAGTTTGAAACCTATAACTATTGTGATCTTTGAGACAACCGAAGGTAAACTAAAACTATAAATCGCTTCCTGAAGATGGCCTACTAAGTCCGAAACATAAGAACAATCTTTTGCGTTTTCAAAAACATGTCCAACATTTATCTTGCATAAAACTTAACATAGTTTTTAAATAATAAAAATGCTATTGACCTTTTTAACAATATGACCTTGACATGACCTTGAACTCCTCTCTGTTGGTTATCTATCCTCCAAGTTTGAAACCTCTAACTATTGTGATCTTTGAGATAACCGAAGTCAAACTAAAAATCGCTTTCTGAAGATGGCGTACTAAGTCCGAAACATAAGTAAAACCTTTTGTGTTTTCAAAAACATGTCCAACATTTACCTTGCATTTAACTTAACATAGTTTTTTAATAATAAAAATGCTATTGACCTTTCAAACAATATGACCTTGGCATGACCTTGAACTCCTGTCTTTTAATTATCCATCCACCAAGTTTGAAACCGGTAACCTTTGTAATCTTTGAGATAATCGATGTCAAACTATAAATCGTTTCCTGAAGATGGCCTACTAGGTTCGAAACATAAGAACAACGTTTTGTGTTTTTAAAAACGTGTCCAACATTTACCTTGCATTTAACTTAGCATAGTTTTTTAATAATAAAAATGATATTGACCTTTAGAAAGGTATGACCTTGACATGACCTTGAACCACTGTCTCTTGTGAATCCATCCTCCAAGTTTGAGTCCTCTAACTATTGTAGTATTGGAGCTATGTCAATGCAAACATTGACATTTGAAAACGTCATAGCTCTTTTCCTAGACATAGAATTTTTTTTAAAAAGTTTTAACACAAAGGGTTCTCCGAAAGAATATGTTTAAGCAAAAAAAAATCACAATATTTTGGGCTAGATTTTTTTTTGCATGCAATATCTACTAACCTTGACCAGTGGTCAGTATGACCTTGTGGTCATCTTGACCACAAGACTTTGGTATTTACTTATGCCAAGTTTGAACCTTCTACCTAGTACCATAATTGAGTAAATTACGGTTAAAGAAATTTTTTGCTCCGTACATCCATCCATCCATCCATCCATCCTAACATACACCAAAGTGATATTTTTTAATAACATCCCAATGGATGGTTCGATCGACATGATTCTAGTATCAAAAGATCGGTAATTTTTTGTAGCATCTTTCCAACACCCTTAACATTCACGTATCTTGCTTCGTTTAGGCACAGTTTCAAAAAAACATCGATTTTCAGAAATTGCAATTACAATAGTACATTTCCTTTAGAGAAATGAACTAAAAAGCATATTACTCAATAGAAGAGTTTTTTGACAATGTCCTTTTGACGTCAGAATTCTGCACATAAACTACACATTATAATATGTGTCTTTACTTTACAGGTGTTTTACTTAGTTTTAATTAGGTTAAGGTACTTTGACATGTTCTACGCCTCCGGCAAAAATGCATTTATTACTTTGAAGAAATAAATATTTTACTTACTTACTTTAAAGATTTTTTTAACTGTACGGGTAAATTAAAAATAATTTATTTTGCGCTTGTTCAAAGTTATCTTCAGTATAGCATTCTTGCTAGGAGAGGTGTTAATGAAAGTTATTTGCATTCCGAGAAATTACTTAAAAATGGTGCCTTAAAATAATTTTCGTAGGTAATATTGTCACGTAGGGATTTTTATACATACAATTATTACAATAACAACACGATGTAACAATCCTTGAGTTGTCCTATAAAACAGCGACTAGGTTGTTACATCGAGGAGTTACTTGGAGTTAGTACGAGTTAGTTAGAGTTCCACGAATGCAGTGTATAAACCATCCCCATAGTGACGTTTCCCGGTAAGTATAACCTTCCCTTAATTATTGTATAAAGTAACACTTAATAAATAACTATGTAGTATTTATACTGTTTCCTTACAACGTCCCAGAACACAACCCCCAAACGGCATGATAAGGGCCCAAACCTTATCTTGCCTGACATGGTGGAGAGCTGTTTCTCTAAACCCTTATCTTGCCTGACATGGTGTCGAAGCTGTTGTTTCTTTCCCGGGCTGTAATCTTCATATTGCAGCCCCTGTACCTCTAGCCAAGCGAATAGTGCATCTTCCCACATATTTAAAATTTTTGCCAATTTTTTTTTTATCATTTCCCCCATGTACGCTATCTTATTTTTTGTATTCTGCAATAATTAATTCTATTATAATTTATTTTTTTTTCAAAATAACTAACGAATTAAAAAATGTTAAGACAAATTTACGTGATAAATAAGACTACATAATTGTTTTAAAATATTTTAAAAACAATCACCTAGTTATTTATAATACCTATTGACATTGACCTTAAGTTTAAAAAATGATGATTTCGTAATAATTTGTTGTTAATAAAATTTTTAGTAATGTTTTAGCAAAGTATTCAATTATAAACATCAACATTTTTTTTAAATCACATTAGACATGACAAAAGCAACAATAGAGACAGCCAACATGGAATTACCTCCCTACACGCCTTCCCCAAATTTTAATCCTTGTGTTTCAAACCCAATTAATTTTTTAAAGGATTTCGAAAGGAGTGCTGAATGTAACTTTTGGAATAATTCACATAAAGTTAATCTTTTAGGTAATTTTTTAGAAGGGTACGCCTACCAATGGTATATACGATATAAAAATGAAAATTCTTCCTTAACGTGGACCAATATCAAAAAAGATTTTTATGAAGAATTTGGAGGGCCACAATACGAACGAAAATTAAGATTTAAATTGAATGTGCGAGTTCAACTAGAAAATGAGGACATAAAAACCTATTACTATGAACTCCTCAACTTATATTTTGACGTTTACGAAAGTATGAACTTTGAAGACTTTCGAGATAGGTTTGAAAGAGGGCTTAACTCAACATATGTTGAGCCATACGAATTTGTTTCAGATTTGAAAAATAGCCTAAGTGACTTAACGTTTGTCGTTTTAAAACTAAACGATATGAATTGCAAAAAACTGACTACTAATTTGTATAATAATTTCTCAGGAAAATCCCCGAAAATTCAACCCAATAAAGATGATCATAAACAACCTGTATATGAAGAAAAATGTTTCTTCAGTAAAATCTATACAAATGGAAACAGAAAAAACAAATACCCAAAGACAAATAGGAAAAGATACAGGCACAAGAAGTTCGCGAGTAAATATGAGCCAAAATATTTTCCATATTACGAAGACGACTACAGTTATGAAAATGAAGGACCGATAAACTTGAGTTATGAAAAGGATTATCGAACTGAAAGGTTATTAAGTCCCACAAAGAGGGAAAAATTACGAAAAAACAATGAATACGAAAAGGATTACGATTTCTACGAAGACAGAAAATCTGTACATGGAAATTCACCCCATATGGACCAAGAAATAGATTATTATTCTAGAAACAGGAAATATTCTTATGAAAAACAAGAAAACGATTACTACGACAAGAAGAAATATTGTTATGAAGATTCGTCCAAGCAGGATCAAGAATCAGATTATTATGACGAAGATATACATTTACAAAATTCAAAGAAGTTTTACGCGGCGGCGTATAATAAACGTGAAGAAAATATTGACAAATACAAAGTCCCAAAGAATAAAAAAGATAACAATATTGACTATGAAAAGGAAAATAAGGAACGTTACAAAAAAGTAACCAAAAAGGACAAACGAAATAAAATTTTTAATTTTACATGTTTTGATGAAAACAGTAAGCAAGAAAATCTACAATGCGATAGCATGAAATATGACGACAAAGACATTGAAAGTGATAGAGATAGAGATAGAGATAGAGATATTTATTTCATGGTAATAATTTAAAAAATTTTACATACGTCAAATAAAAATAAAATAGTAGAACACATTAAAAAAATATAAAAATACACATAATTATTAAAAGTAACAAAAAAATATTAGGTAAGGGCATTAAAATTGGAGGACATAAATTCATCAATTGAATAAAACGCAGAGGATAATAAAAATTTTTTGACAACACGTTTAAAAACAACAAGAGGTAGACATCTAACATTAACGGAAAGTTTATTAAAAAATGAAATCGCATTATTGACATGGGCCTTAGAGCTTTTCGATAGTCTACATACATCTTTTTGAATGTCAAATTTAGTGCGAGTATTATGATCGTGGATGTCCTTTTTAAGAGACATTCGAGTTTGATTAGCATGTGCATAACAAAGACAGTGCAGAATATAAAGAGATGGGAAAGTTAATATATTAAATTTAACAAAAATGTGCCTACAGTCATCCCTGTATTTTACACCACCAAGAATGCGCACAGCTCTACGTTGCAACCGAAAAATTTTTTCTTTAGCAGGGGCAGCGTTTCCCCACGCCAACAAGGCGTACGATACCAAAGATTGACATAAACCAAAATATGCTGTACGTAGTGCGTTATCGGAAATTGAACCTCGTATATTTCGCAATGCATAGATATTTTTAGTTAATTTATTAGCTAAAACATCAACATGAGCTTGCCAGGTAAGTTTAGCATCTATTAAAATGCCGAGAAATTTCACACTAGAACTGAAATCGGGTATGTTTTCATGAGGCCTTAAAGTTAACAGAAGTTTTTGGGTCTTTCCAGAATTCATTGTTAGGCGATTGGCAGTAAACCAGAACAAAGCCCTCGACTGCGCAGACCCACCCCTCTGCAGGACGTCATCCAAAGAGCTACCATTTACTGTGAGAGTAGAATCATCAGCAAACAGAAAACATTTGAAGTCACTAAGAAAATCACTAAAGTCATTTATATAGATAAGGAACAGGAGAGGTCCCAGTATTGAACCTTGAGGAACACCTACTGAGACCTCCCTGCGATCCGACTTGGAACCATTAAAGTTGACAACTTGAAAGCGATTTGCTAGATAGGACTTCATTACTTTTAAACTACTCTCACAGAAACCATAACGCTTTAATTTGTCCAACAAAATAGGGTGGGAAACACAGTCGAAGGCTCTGCTCAGGTCCAAAAAAATTGTGAGGTTGTGCTCAGAATTTTCAAAGACCTTGAGAGTAAATTCAACAAAACTACAAACGGCATCAATTGTGGAACGACCGCTACGAAAACCAAACTGGCAGTCACTAAACAAGTTATTAAGGTTAAAAAAATCAGTAATTTGCTTACAAATAATTTTTTCGAAAATTTTGCTAAAAACTGGAAGAATTGAAATTGGGCGATAATTGGACATAATATCCGTATCACCTTTTTTATGCAGAGGTAAAACATTAGCAAATTTAAGGCTGTCTGGAAATACTCCGTCTTCTAGGCATCTGTTGAAAATAGAAGTTAAGGGTGAGACCAATAGATCTACGTTATTTTTAACTAAACATATATTTAAACCATATATATCTGTAGCCTTAGTGTTTTTTAGTAAAGTGATCGTGTTTCTCATTTCGATGTAAGATACATCAGAAAATGAAAATCCTTCTCTAGGTGCACTGATACTTTCCATTAAGGAAATTGGATCAATCTCAGGATCAGCCAAATTACCTGCAAGCTCAAGCGGAACGCTTAAAAAATAATTATTAAAATCTTCTGGCGTTAACTTGGAGGAAACGACAGCAGATTTAGTTTTATCACCCTTGATAATTGACCAAATAGTTTTGGACGGATTTGAGGAATCAAGTATTTTTTTGTTGTTAGCCTCTAATTTAGCAGAATTAATGGAGTATTTATAAAATGAGCGAAAGTTATTTCTAATAACTTTTAACTCATTAGTTTTATAGTAGTTATAAAGGTTACTTAAGAGGTTTAGATAAGAGCGCATGTTTTGTAGCTGAACCGAAAACCAAGAAACACCTGCGTCACATTTCCTACTTTTAATTGGTAGTTCGGGAAAAGATAGTTGAAAAGCATATACAATGTTATCTAGGAAAGTTTTAAAAATTTCATTTACATCCCGATCGACATCCTTGACGTAATCAAAACTTAGTTTACTAATAATATTATGGAAACGACACATACCCTTACGCGTTATTGGACGACATAGTTTCGATACATTCGTTGTATCTCTTTTTGGTGCTAATACAGAGATGAACTGACCAGCATGATCTGAAAGACCTGGATCTGTAACAAGTACATTAAACTCATCTAAGGAAAAATTAATAAATATGTTGTCAAGACAATTATTGCCTCTAGTAGCTTCAAAAATAGTTCTTTCTAAACCGAAAGTGTTTAAAAGTTCAGTTAATGCTCTTACCTTACAATCAGAAGCAAAAAAATTCAAATTAAAATCACCACAAAAAACAACATTACTATTATGTTCAATAAAATTTAAAACCTGGTCTATGACCTCTAAAAATAAAATAAAATTGCCACTTGGTGGTCTATACAAACATATAACAATAATTTTTACATCAATACATAAAGTAGCGCAAATTTCGCAATGATTTTCCACTGAAAAAGCTTCAAGATCTGGCAGATTTTTGAAATTAATGCCCTTCTTGCACAAAGACAGCACCCCTCCATGAATCGAAGTCTTACGACAAAAGAAACTGGAAAGGTTCCACTCTGCAACGTTAAGGACTTCACACTCCAAATTCAGCAGCCAATGTTCACTAATACACACCATGTCGTATGATTGAGACAGCAAAAATGCTTCCAATTCGTTGATTTTACTACGCATACATTGAATATTAAGGTGGAAGATGGAAAATCGGTGCACATTACGGAAACCTACGTCTTCTGATTGGTTTCCGTTTCCATGGAAAAATTTGGGTCGGAATCAATTGAAAACTGTGATGTTAAAGAAGGGCCAGCTTTAGGTACAGTTAATTTAGGATCCATGGCAGGCTTATTTTTCTCGTCGGGATTTTTGTTAATTTTGGGTTCAAAAAACCGCTTAACTACAAAACCTCCAGGCCAAAAATCAGGTTTCATTAAAGTATCTTTAACTGTGGCCGGAACAGACACCTTAAATCCACGGTATTGGCCAGTTCTTACGGACAATTCCTTTATTTCAAAGTCAGTGTTGGGAAGGCAATCTTTTAGAAAGTGTTCAACGTCGTCTTTAGAATGAGACAGCGATACCTTGGACACATGGATATGGTATGTAGGAATAAAAGCAGCCAAAGAAGAAGTTTTAATACCGTAGACAACCTTAACTGTACGCTTAGGATTAGCTTGCTTATTCTTGGGAGTAGCATTAGGGTCAACAGAATTATTTTGAGGTTTCTGCGCAAGGTTTTTTGTGCCATCAGAAAAAGGGTTGTTGTTAGCAGTGTTTCCATTTTTATTAGCCTTCCTTTTACTAGCAGCAAGGGACCATGCGAAAGGCGGCTGCGTAGAACCTGCTGAAGATAAAGCAGAGGTAGTTGGTGCAATATTAGGTGTTAAGGGGGTTGCATCTTCGTCGGTAGAGGCTTTTTTACGTTTTCTGCGGGGTTGCTTATCAGTATCCTCACTAAAAGCAACATTCGACAAGGGTTGAGATTTGGAACCCAAAAGATAACGAATCAATGCCCATAATCAATGAGGACAACTTCAGTGAAGTTTTTGGAACCTCTTGTGGCATTTCAGGAATGCTCTGTAAAGATTTTGACAATTGCATTTTTTAACATTTATAAATATATTTATGCCTATTTTTAATGTATATAATTTTGTTTTAGGTAAAATAACCATTTTTTTTTAGTATGGATATGGATATAAAGTGCACACATGATAAAATATAAAGGCCGGCCGGCATTAAGTAAACCAAAGACTGTATGTAAGCATTTAGAGATGGGCGATTCCCGGGAACTTATTTTTGGGGAACATTCAATAATAAGTTCCCGGGAATGTTCCCAGGGGAACTTTCCGAGGAATGTTTCCGGGAACATATTTTAAAATATGTTCCCAAATAAGTTCCCATTTGGGAATGTTCCCGGGAACATTTCCGAAAGAAAAATTTTAATTTATAAATTAAATTTAATGCAATAATTAATTTCACTTTTTTTATAGTTATTTTTATGTAATATGCAATATTAAAGTTAGTACCAACTAATCTTTGACTAAATAAAGCAAGAAGTCTATTTAATCGTTATTTTTATTAAAAAAAAGTCTCGAAGAAGCTTAAACAAACAAATTTTATTTTTAAATTCGCTAAACAAACAAAATAATAAAGTTCTTTAAAAAAAAATAACTAAACAGGTAGATAAAAGAATAATTTAAGTTATCTTTTTAAAATAACTAAAAAATGTAAAAAACAATTAAAGCTAAATAAACAATATAAAAGTCCTTTAAAGAAAATAACTAAACAGGTAGGTTTAAGTCTAATAAGATCAAATTTAGCTAGTCTTAACCATGTCTTGCACAAAAAAATAACTAGATAAAAGAATAATTTAAGTTATCTTTAAAGGTGCCGGGTCATCTTTGTTGCGTTTTGCAAATAGTTTTTTTTGCAAAATGTGCAGCAAACTAATGCTTTGTTATTTCCTCTTTTGCCAATGGTTTTATAATATTGCCAAACTTCACCCTTCACTTTACCCATACTTTGGCAGAGAACTAAACAATGTTAACCGGCTTTTATTCATAAAACTTTATAATTAATTAGTAATTACTAAAATGGCGTCACCCACGCGCTATGAACACTAGACAATCAAGCCCACGCGTCACGACAAAGTTGCGTACGCAATGCATCTGCCGAATACACCCGAAAGCTAGCGAGATTTTACGAATCGTACAACGTTGCCGGGAATGTTCCCGGGAACATTCCCGGCAATGTTCCCGGGAACATTGAAAAATAAGTTTCCGTGAGGTCAAGGGAATATTCCCGGGAACATTCCCAAATGGGAACATTGAATAAGTTCCCGTGCCCATCTCTAAAATATTAAAATAACCAGAAAAAGGTATAATGTAAGTAAGGATTTAAAAATATTTGCACAGAAAATCGGACTAAAAAGTAAGTTCGTATATTTTAAAAAATATCGAAAAAGTTAATTAATAAAAGGTGTTTAAAGTCAAAAGTCACTGCTTTTTTAATTTTAATGTGCTGATGGTACCTAAAGCATTATCATTAAAATTGTGGTACACTACGACAGTAATAAATAATCGCAACGTATTTAAATATTAGCCAGAAAATACTTCATAAGACCAAACTAAGTAATTAAAAATTATTGGTCATGTTAAAATTTATTGTTTAGGTAATGCATTATTTAGAAACCTATAACTCATCAATTTTTTAAATTTGCAAATATTGTAACAAGTAAAAGAATAGGTATTGAAAATATTTATCGATATGAAAACAATAACTCGCAGTATTTCAAAAAAATTCAAAAGTAGAAAAATAAAGAATTATTTATGAAAAAACCTAGCAAATAAAATATTTAAGTTTTAATTTCCATAGCTGATTACATAAAATAATTTTTCACAACGCAAGGTTTTAATATTATATTAAAGCATTAGCTTTACGAAAAAAATATCACTTTTTAAATTATTACACACTTTTCAAAAAAGAAAAAATTCGAATTAACAATTAATTTTTTCCAATTTAAAAACTTTATTTTTTTAAACAAAAACAAAAAATATTATTTTTTATTTAAAAACATTTACTTATAATTATTTTGATGTTTGATAAAAACATAAGTAGTAAATATTTAAATTTTATTTACTATCATTAATAAAAAATAGTAAACAATGTTCCACTTTGTTAAAACAATGATTTAATTTATATTGTATTATTTTTTCTAGAGTGGTGAACAAAATAACGCATTCCTTGGTGGTCCGAGAAGAAATCTTCGAGAATTCGTCCCAGGCCTTAACAAATGCTAGTTCCAGATCAAATCTTCTGAGAAGGTGAGATGGCGAGACTACACTTCTGGCAAGCTGTTGTAAAGGCAGTTGATTCCGCTGGTTCACAATATTTGAAAAACTACTTTGGCAGCAAACTCAGCAACAACAAAATGGACTTTTGAACTTATTCATCAGCATTTGATTATGAAAACGTTCCATGCTATCTACTCTTTCTACGCCCTAGAAGTTCAGCATCCCAAGACTCGAAGCAAATCCGACTCATCCTACAAACTACACATTTGGTTTAAAACGTTTAAATGTTCACTGTCTACAAGAAGATGTTCAGAATCCCTCAAACTGTATCAAAATCCAATCTACCCACGACCAGACCAAACCTGCTGAAATACCATTTAATCATTAGAGGAAAGAAGATTGCCGACAATCATTTACCAAGTAGTGATTCCCGCCCCGACGACGACGACATCACATACCCCAACACTTACGACTCCCATTTATGTATCTATTAGTTTGAGTCGGTTGAGATCTTCAAGCAACCCTCGTGGAAGATTTCGAGTACCTATCATGATGAAAAATGTGTTAAAATGGGTAACAGTACATCCCGTTAATGAATAATGTTTTTCGTATTTTTGTATTTTAAGTTAGTTTAATAGTTTGTTAATATGTTAAAATAATAATGAGTTATCTTAAGTTGAAATATTTAAGTTTTCATAATTTATTTTCTTGTGCTCCTAGGCAATTCCGGAGTGGCAAGCATATCCGTCGGGTATCATCCACACGTACACTGACACGGTATCTGACAAGGAAATACTGAGCTTGGCTTTCCGCTCAGTATTTGCTAAGGTATACTTGTACTCCTAGGCAATTCCGGAGTGGCAAGCATATCCGTCGGGTATCATCCCCACGTAAACTGACACGATCACGATAACTGACAAGGGAATACTGCGCTAGGCTTTCCGTTCAGTATTTGCTAAGGTATACTTGTGCTCCTAGGCAATTCCGGAGTGGCAAGCATACCCGTTGGTTATCCTAACCACGCACTCACACACACACAGTACTTTGGTAAAGGAATACTCTGCTAGGCTTTCCGCCGAGTATTCGTTAAGACACACTTGTGATTCCTAGGCTATTCCGGAATACAAGCGTGTTCACCAGGTGCTAAGTACACTAACGTCACAGAATTGTTACACTGACACATCATCTTCGAAAAGGTGTATGTCACATTGCATTTTTTAACGACCACACTGCGCACCTCTTACAACCCATTTGCGTTTCTATTTGAAAGTTGTATTTTACATTTTGAAGTTCTAATAAACGTCTAAAACATCATTCCTGTTTTCTTAACCAATTGGACCTGGCCATCTCCACTGTATAAAAGCGACCCGAGGCCGAGCTCTTTCAAAAACACCAAGAAAGACTCGTTACAGTACTATTGTAATTGCAATTTCTGAAAATCGATGTTTTTTTGCAACTGTGCATCAACGAAACAAGATACTTAAATGCTTATATGTTGGAAATATGCTACAAAAAATTACCGATCTTTTGATACTCGAATCATATCGATCGGACCATATACTGGGTTGTTTATAAAAAATATCACTTTGGTGTATGTTAGGATGGATGGATGCTGGATGTTCGGGACAAAAAATTTCTTTAACCGTAATTTACTTAACCATGGTACTAGATAGAAGGTTAAAAAGCATGCAAAAAAAAATCAAGCCCAAAATATTGTGTTTATTTTTTGCTTAAAAGTATTCTTTCACAGAGCCCTTTGTGTTAAAATTTAAAAAAAATTTGTATGTCTAGGACACAAACTATGACATTTTTAAATGTCAATGTTTGCATTAACATAGTCCCAATACTACAATAGTTAGAGATCTCAAACTAAACTTGGATACACAAGAGACTGGGGTTTAAGGTCATGTCAAAGTCATATCTTTCTAAAGGTCAATAATATTTTTATTATTAAAAAACTATGCTAAGTTAAATGCAAGTTAAATGTTGGACACGTTTTAGAAAACACAAAAGGTTGTTCTTATGTTTCTGACTTGGTAGGACATCTTCAGGAAACGATTTATACTTAGTTTGACTTTAATTATCTTAAACATCATAAGAGTTAAAGGTTGTAAGCTTGGGGAATGAACAACCAAAAGACAGCAGTTCAAGGTCATGTCAAGGTCATATTGTTTGAAAGGTCAATAGCATTTTTATTATTAAAAAACTATGTTAAGTAAAATGCAAGGCGTGGGTTTGTCTGACCATTGTACCAGTGCGTTTACATGCTCAGCCATTTTTTGTTTTTTTTTAGAATCACTCCAAAATATTCAAGAGTTTTCTTGATGGGAATTTTTGTGTTGTCTAGTTGTATTTTAATGTCCATGCATTTTTCTTTCCCATCAGTACAATTCCTTCTGTTTTTTCCGGGCCCAAGGAAAGTTTCTTCTGCCGCATTTACTTGTTTATTTTGTGGAGTGCACGGTTTATTGCGACTTCTAGATTTTGTTTGGTTTTTTGCTTAGCCAGCACTGCCGAGTCATCTGCGTACGCTAACAATGTGACGCCTTCTGGAACGTAACTTACCTAAAACAATAAAATGTGACAGAACTATTGGTCAGCGATCTTATACTTACCTCTGGTTGCAAAAATATTCGAAGTATTAGCTGCATCTTATTTGCACATAAAAAATGTTCATTCATTTAAACAAAATGTAAAAAAGTGGATATCAAATTCGTAAAATAATCGACAAAAATAGTTTAACCTAAAACAGCTGCTTTCATTTTTAAAATAGCGATCTGTATTGAGCATCGCATCAAAAAATGTAATAATAAAAAAAGTTTTAACTTGTTTAATTTTTGTTATTATATATATTATTATTCTATACATATTTTTTTTAATTTCTATGAAATAATAAATTATATATGTTTTAGTTTTGTAAGTTTAGCGTAGGTTAGCAAGGGTGTTGTATTATTTGATGAATTAAAGACACCAAATAATGGTTAATGTAGGTTTAATGAGTAAAACAATAAAAGTATAAAGAACGATACAGGATCTATGAAATGTCAGTAAGTACTGGTTAAGCTAGGTTTACAACCGTGTTAAACGTAAGTAGGTAAGTAATCATACAACATCTTCCCCCTTTTAAAGAAAACGCCAAACATTATTTAAAAAACTAAACGAGAAAAACTTAAAGCTAAAACAAAATCAAAAACATAAATGAGAAAAACTTAAAGCTAAAGCAAAATCAAAGAGTAATAATTTCATGCCAAACTATAATCTTTGAGTCTTACAGGCATGCGAGTCTGTCTGTTGCTGGATCGCACTGCCCGATTTTCAGGTTCTATATTTTGATTAAATGTCTGTTGCGAATCATTATAAGTATTCACTTGATTATCTTTTAAAGCTTTAGATGAATTATTACACTTAAAGTTAAAACTTTTATCTTCAAATTCATTCGGTGATTTTCTCAAATGGGAACTATTCCGTCTGACGAGATTTCCCTTATCATTTTTTATTAGATAAGATCTTGGAGTTACTTTTTTTTGAATAACTTTACCAGTTTGCCAATTATTTTCATCTCTTACTACAACATTCTGTCCTTCTTCAAACTGCTGTTTTTTCTTTGTTTGTTTGTCATAATTGTTTTTGTAGTATTCTCTTTTTTCTTCCAGTAGCTGTCTCTCTTTTTTTAAATCTGTAGTTTCTGGCAATGTTAAATTGCTACAAATAGGTAAAGTTGTTCTTAATAAACGTCCCATTAACATCTGTGATGGAGATTTTTGTAGTCCAAGGACTGGTGTGTTTCGATACTCCAACAATGCTTTTTGAATATCACTGCATTTTCTAAGCATTTGCTTACAGGTTTGAACAGCCCGTTCAGCCAATCCATTGGATCTTGGGTATCTAGGGCTCGATGTTAAGAAATTGAACTGCCATTCTTTTGCAAATTGTTTGCATTTAAACGAACTAAAAGGCATGTTATCAGAAATAACCAATTTTGGAACTCCGTGTGTTGAAAAGATCTGCTTAAATGCATTTATTACGCTTGTAGATGTTTTATCTCTGGCTTATTCCATGTATAATCGACCAAAATTCGGTTTTCGAGTTGCTGCATGATTTTAAATTCTTTTGAGGTTTAGTCCAGTGCTTACTCCTGGTAACTTCTTTCTATTAAAAAATTAGCAGCTGCATATTTGCACTCCTTCCCCATCAGTTAGCACCTTAAACTATGAAAAATGACCAAATTTAGGTCTAAAAAATGCTATGTGGGAGTGAGTAAATTTTTATTATTTTTATTTTAAAATGTTACCAAGGACATAGTATACAATAAAAAAAATAAACGATATTGTGATTCGATTTTTTGTAAAGGTAGCATATTAAAACCTTTGCTGTTTCTAAACGAAGTTAAATCACAAATATGTTTTTTACTTAATGCGTCTCTATTGTCACATCAACATTTTAAAATTCTTAAAAAAAAAATTTACCCAGTCCCACATAACTTTTTTAAGTGCCATATTTGGTTATTTTCCATAGCTGCCTGGTTTTTAAGTGCCATATTTGGTTATTTTCCATAGCTGCCTGGTAGAGAAGGAGAGCAATTATGCGGTTCATATTTTTCTTGTAGAAACATATGTCTATTGTCAACTAAAAACTACTACTAATTTTAATCTTCCAAGAATTTAAAATACGATTCGATCTTGTTTAAATTTAACGTAGTCAGTAACATTTTACAATCAATGCTGTTTCTAAACGAAGTTAAATCACAAACAAAATTATTTTTATTATGAATCTCCACTAGCACAATAACATTTTAAAGTAATCCAAAAAAAAATTTACCCAGTCCCACAGAGCTTTTTTTGGACCTAAACTTGGTCATTTTCTATAGTTTGGGGTAATTAATAGTAGAGAAGGAGTGCAAATATGCAGCTGGTGATTTTTTAATAAAAAGAAGTGTCCATTGTCAACTTAAAATTACTACCAATTTTAATCTTCCAAAATCGTAAAATCGGAAAATTCGATTTTTTGTCTAAGACAAGAAAAATTATGAAAATTCAGAAAATTGTTTTTTTTACTACCTTTACAATGGGACAGGATTGTACCTACCAAATATAAAATAAATCAAATAATAGCAACTATGATTGGTCGATTTTACATGGAATGTCCCCTCTTATAAAAACAAGCTCTAACCACTTTGTCAAGTAATCCATAACAACCAAATAAGATTTACCCGCAAAATCAAAGATATCTGCGCCCACTTCTTCAAAAGGAAAATTTGGCAAGTTTCTCAATAACAGTGGTTCTTTAATGTTGTTATTACGATACTTTTCACAAGACTTACAACTTTCTACAAAAAGTTTTATATCCATATTGATGTTGGGCCAAAAAAGTCCTAATTTCGCCCTTTGTTTTGTTTTTGTCACACCTAGATGCGACGACGTGTGTAACTGTTTAAGTGTTTCTCTTCGCAGCGATTTTGGAATAATTAAACGGTCACCAAGAAAAACAAGACCATTTGATACATGTATATCATTTAAATAATTCCAATATGATTTAATCATAGGCGGTACGTTAGAAAAGTTTTTAGGCCAACCTTCATAGTAATATTTTATTAACATGGACAATTCCTCATCCAGTGCTGCTTGTTGTTTAATTAGTTGTTTTTTAGTTTCAGAAACACTAATATGTTTTTCAATGGTATGCACATACTCAGTAATTAAATCATCATCATTTTCCGTTTCGGGTAAAAAATTTCTTGACAACATATCCGCAATGTGCATATCTTTTCCAGGCTTGTAACTTACACAAATGTCATATTGCAAAAGTTTTATTATAATTCGTTGCAACCTATTTGCATTAATATCAGCAACATTTTTCTGCATGATAGAAACAATCGGTTTATGGTCTGTGTCAACATAAACTCGTCTTCCATAAATGTAGTGATAAAATTTAGTACAGGCAAACAAAATTGCAAGAAATTCTTTATCTATCTATCATACTGACCATACCGTTTTTCAGCATCAGTCTTAGATTTTGAAGCGTACGCCACTGGTCTGTCATCCTGTAGTATGCAGCACCCTACACCATTTTGTGATGCATCAGTTTGTATAACAGTTTTCTTCTGTTCGTCAAAATTTGCCAAAACCGGTGGTGAACTTACTAAATCTTTTATTTTATTTAAAGTATTAGTATGCGTTTCAGTCCAGACCCACATGCTATCTTTTTTAAGAAGCTCTCTTAAAGGAGCCGATATTTCTGACAAGTTTGGAATGAAATTACGTAAATAATTTACCATGCCTAGTATAGACCTCGGTATAGACTGTAACTCTTTTTTATTAACAGGATTTTTTAAATTTTGAATAGCTTTTATTTTCCATTTTTAGCAAAAACATGCCCTAAATATCTAACCTCCTGTTGTCGGTACTGAAATTTATTTTTATTAAATTTAACGCCTATTTTTCTGGCTCTTTCCAAAACTTTCAGCATTATGTCATCATGTTCTTCTAGAGAGTTTGCAAAAATCAAAAGGTCATCAAAATAAACGATAACACCCTGTATATCTTGAAAGTTAAGCTGATTATATTTTTGAAAAAACTCAGGTGCATTTTTAAGCCCAAATGGCATGCGTTTAAAAGCAAATACACCAAACGGTGTGAAAAAGGCCAAAGCCTAACTGATTCCTCATCAAGCTCTACCTGATAAAATCCTTCTTTAAAGTCTAATACACTAAAGTATTTTTTATTTTTTAAATTTGACGCAATGTCATCTAAAGTAGGTATGAGGCAAAATTCCTTTTCTAGGACTAAATTAAGATCCTTAGGATCTAAGCAAATTCTAAGCGAGCCGTCTTTTTTTTCAACTATTACCATGTTGCTAAGCCACTCTGTAGGCCCAGGCAATTTTTGAATAACACCACGACTTTCTAAATCTATTAAATGGGTTTCAAGTTTTTTACGCAAGGCTAATGGTACTCTACGCGGTGGTCTAGCAACTGGTTGTGCATTGGGCTTTAATTTTAATTTAAGTTTTTCTTTAAATTTGCCCAACCCTGTAAAAACATCTAAATTATTCTGAACGAATTTTTCGCAATCAGTAGATAAGACTGTTTCTACTATGTTTTGTACAATAATATTCATTTGTTTACATTCTTTGAAACCTAATAACGGCTGCGTATTACTTACCTTTTACAACTATAAAATTGATGACAAATATTTTATTTTTATAAAAACACTTTAAAGTAACTGTCCCTAAAGGCTTAATTTTAAAACCACCAAAGGTTTTCAGCACAATTTTAGTTGTGATTAACTGAATGTCATTTGTGGAGTTGCTCTTAATTTTTTGGAAATAAAAATCAGAAAGAATGCTCACCTCGGCGCCGCTGTCTACCTTAAATTTTGTATCGATACCTTCAACCGTTAAGGTTTCCATCCAGTGACGACTATCTTCAGAAACTGCATTTATTTTAACAGTTGCAAGCAAGTAGGAGCTATTTTCATCTTGCTCTGGATCACTATCTCCTCGGCCAACTTCACGTACCTTGGGTTGCGGCTTACACATGACTGAAAAGTGATTTCTTTCGTTGCATCTTTCACAGGTTTTGCCATAGGCTGGGCACTGCCTATATGCATGATTACGACCACATCTTTGACACTTATATTTCTTCTTTGCATTACTGCCCCTATCCTGGTTACTATTTTGAAGATTCTTCTTTAAAAAATCTACTTTATTGGGTTCACCCTCTTGAACAACTTTAGTTTGCTCTTTAGCGATTTCATTGGCTCTACACACTTCTTCGGTTTTTTTAAGGTCCAAATTTTCTGTATGCAGTAATTTTTCTTGTAACGGTTTACTCCATACACCCAAAACAATCCTGTCACGGATCATTGAGTCAGAAGAAGTGATCAAAAGACTCGGCTTCTTCTTGTTTACGTGAATAAAATTTAAATCTTTCGTAAACTACATTTGTCTTAGGTGTAAAGTATTTTTCCAACTCTCCCAGGACGGTTTCATAGCTTCCCCTTTCTTCGTCGGTCATTTGTAAGTTATTAAATACGTCTACACCCTCTTCACCCATCATATTGAGTAAAATGGCAATCTTCGTTTTTTGCTGTTTTGTGCGTTTTGCCTGCAGCTTCTAAATATATTTCAAAGTTCTGTTTGAACCTACTCTCCCGATCGCGTTTACCGGCAAGGTAACCTAACCTTGAATACGAAACTTTATGCTTTTTCGATTATTATAAACCACGATCACTTGTTTTACACCAATTTTTCCGTAGACTGCGCCATGTTGTATTATTTGATGAATTAAAGACACCAAATAATGGTTAATGTAGGTTTAATAAGTAAAACAATAAAAGTATAAAGAACGATACAGGATCTATGAAATGTCAGTAAGTACTGGTTAAGCTAGGTTTACAACAGTGTTAAACGTAAGTAGGTAAGTCATCATACAACAAAGGGTGTGTATCAAACGGTAATCATTTCACAAACAAGTATCGAAAAGATTTCTTCTTTAGATATATACTTCGTGATACTTTGTTTATTAAATTAAAAATGTTATTTTATTTTACCTACGTATTGTATTTTGTTATTTTCTTTAATAAACTATTATTATTATTATTAATTGGTATAAATTTTAAAAGTTCATTTATTGCCTTCTTTTCATAGAGAGCTGAATTTTGCAAAGGACTGCAAAGGACAAAACGCCTAGGGTAGGCGTTTCGTTTCGGCAATCCTTTGCAAAAACGAGTTTTTGTTTGCCAATGGATGATAGATATCTATCTGGACCTAAACTTAAGAAATATAGACTTTAACAGCGGTTCTTATAATTAATAAGAGGTGTTGATAAGCTGTCGCATATTTTGTTTGTCGGTATAATAAAGCTTTTACAATCAAATAATGTTTTGCTTTAAGTGAGTGATTTTTTTTGGATGTAATAGATTATAATTATCAAAAGCCGCTCCAAAGCTGTAAATATAAAATACCTACACAACTACTTAGAAGGTGACTTGCAAGTTATCTCAATCTTTTAAAATTAAAAACCTACCACAGGTGATTCTGACTCTTTCGATAACCGCATATTTTGCAAAAGTTAAAACCCAATGAGTTTTAGAAATATGGGTAACATGCTTTTAAATTTCTATGTCTGTTTAATAGCGCTGTAGCAGGTTTTGATTCCTATTATCGTTGTGCTCTGCTAAATGTAATTCTTGTTGTACCTAAAGGTTTTGACAAAGGTACTACCTACTGGCATTTTATTTTCTACAGTGCTTCTTGATCATTTTAGTTTATTTCCTAAAATAGATTATTGCAATTCGGATTTCTGAAATACGTAGAAGTTAAATTAAAAAAAAGATGCTACAAAAAATTACCCATCTTATGATTCTAAAATTATATCGATCGGACCATCCCCTGGGTGGTAAAATATCACATTTATGGATTTACGAGGCAAACAATTTCGTTAATCGTAATTTACTTAACTATGGAACTAGATTTAAAGTAAAATCAGATAGAAAGTAAAATCAAACTTAGCATAAGCAAATACGGAATCTAGACCAATATGTCTCGATTTATTTTTGGTTCAAAATATTGACAATTCCAACAAGAAAAACGTCACATTTTTTGGCAGACAAAAAGTTATTCGTAGCAAGGCATACTTCATTTTATTAGGCCGCGCACTCTCATGTTTATTTTTTTGAATCGTGATGGAGGCCTTATTTTCTTGAAGTTTTGTGACGTCACAAAAATTAGTTTGGCTACTCGCTAACGGTATCGCTTTAGTCAGCAATAAAAGTGAATTCTTTCGTAGTACTCTTGTGCAAAAAAAGTTTATGTCTAAGAAAAAACTATGACTTATTTTAAATGTTTATTAAAATAGCTTTAAGACTCCAACAATAGTAGGTCTCAAACTTGGAAGATGGATTAACAAAAGACAGGGGCCAAGGTAATGTCAAAGTCATATTGTTTAAAAAATCAATAGCATTTTTATTATTAGAAAACTATGTTGGAGTAAATGCAAAGTGCTGGTACATTTTTATAAAAACATAGAAGTTTCTTCGTATGTTTCCGACCTTGTAGGCTATCTTCAGGAAACGCTTTAGAGTTTGACTTTAATTATCTTTAAAAACACAATAGTAAGGTATTAAAGTTGGAGGATGTATAAGTGTATGACCAAAAGACATAGATTCAAGATCAGATCGTTTAAAAGATCAATAACATTTTTATTTATTATATTAAAAAGCTATGTCAGGTTAATGGCAAAGTAAATATTGGACATGTTTTTAAAAACATGACATGTCTTTATGTTTCAAACGTATGATTTTATATGTTTTGAATTTTGTGTGCTCCTCTTTTAAAAATCGCTTTAATTTTTTTTGATTTTAACTATAAAAAATGGGAATTTATACGTGACTTACTAGCAGGATCTACCGACCTCGACTCAGCTAGTTTATAAATAACCTTACTAATTTTCATTTAAATATTGCCTTTTGCCCAAGAATTTCTTAGTTTGCGCCAAAAGAACATTTCGTCTGCCACAAAAAAATCATTCCGACGAATACGGTTAAAGTTCGAAAAACTCTATTATGAAAAGCGCATTTTAGAAACCATCTATGATTTTTGATAATACATTTATTGGGGAACCGGAAAGTTTCTCGAAAACAATTCCTCGAAAGAAAAATTCCTCGAATCAAATTTTATCGAATAGAAAATTTCTGGAAAATAATAAATGTAGAATGTAGGTTTACGTTTTTAATGACTATTTTCTGTTAAAATTCAAGGAAACAAAACGAAATTAGAATGTTATTTAAATAGGATAAGTTTGGGTGCGCCTCTAATGACTTTTAACCATTTTTCTGTGGTATAAAGGACTATTTACACCGTGTCCTCTTATTTGCGGACACCCAATTTGCAGACATAAATGGTCAAAAACGGAAAGGTTAGAGGTAGTAAGTTTTTTTACCTGGGTAAAGTCCAAAATGCATGTTTTTTTTTTGAATTTCATGGTTTTAGACTGACTTTCATGAAAGCACTGGGGGACATTTTTCCACTGGGGGACATTAGGGTAGGCAGGTTAGGTTAAGTTTTGCTGCTAAAATGAAAATAGAAACTCTAGCTATGTCGTTGTCTAGCAGTGCGTCCAAAATTGTGTGCATTACACTGAAGGGCATATTAGTAGGTGTTGTTCTCGCTGTTGTTATGTAAAAAATGTAAATGTAAACCTACATTCTACATCTATTATTTTCGAGGAATTTTCTGTTCGATAAATTGTAATTCGAGAAACTTTCCTATTCGAGGAACTTTCCATTCGAGAAATTGTTTTCGAGGAATGTTCCTTCGAGGAATTGTTTTCGAGAAACTTTCGTAGACCCCATTTATTGTCAGCTTCATTTCATCAAAATTAGTCCTTTTCCAGTTCTCAAAGTTTGGATCCGGATCAAACGAATCATGATTTGTTGAATCCGTATCAGAATTAAAGGAACACTTATGTTTTATACTTAAACATTTTTTTTTAAATAAAAATACTTACTATGAATAAAAAACGACAAACCCAGCTTCAATTGAAGAGTATTGGAGTTTTTGGGTTATATATTTAACATAAACACCATAGATAAATGCAATCTTTCTATGATAATTCAAATTTGATCCATCGAATCCTAAAATTTTTATGATTCAAACTCAAAGGGGAATGGGGATTACCGATCATGATCCTGAAAATGACAGATGGTGTATGGATTCGATAGCAAAAGAACACGATCATCGAATCCAAACGCGTTTGGATCACCTAATCCGTAGGACTGGAAAACGACTATTTTGTGAAATGAACTTGATATAAAAATATTATTGAATAATTTAAAGATAAACAAATAGTAAAATAGTTTGAGATGACTGTGCCTGTGTGCCGTTGTTTTCAAGGTACATGCGTTTAAAGTTTCGGAATTTGGGGCCTCATATCACCGTGAGTATATAAGATTTTTTTTGACAATTATTTGGAGATCCCCAGACATGCCCCAACAACGTACTATACAGGTGGTGCGCCAATTCTGTGACACCCTCTACACAGGAAGTCCGCGTATAGTTTGTTTTTTTTTTTTATTAACTTATTTTACATCGGTCTTCCTCTGCAACTATGGCTTAATACCGATGCTCTGAGTGAGACTATCCCCAACCGAGAAATTTTGTCGTATCTCATCCTTTCTCGAAGATGGGTAGAGCTCTTTTACCTACACATGAGCACACGGGACCGCATCTTTTACTTCGTCTTCCGAGCGAAGGCATCACTAGAAACATTTATCCCACCAGTAAATGTTACCAGCAGACTTTTTTCATTTTTGGATCACTCCCGGGTTCGAACGCGGGTTACTTTGGTGAGAGGCAGTGATACTTACCTCGACACCGTGCCTGCTGGTGTTTGCTTTATTTGATAAAGCAAATAGCTGGGAAAAAAACCAAGACATTCGGTTAAAACAGTTTTTTGAAAGAAAAATGTCCTCCTTCGAAAATAGTGGACTTTAAGCAGGTAGACTAAAAGCATGTTATCGTAAATATTTACCAAATGATTTGTCTAACCATCATAATTTTTTTTTTTTTTTATTAACTTATTTTACATCGGTCTTCCTCTGCAACTATGGCTTAATACCGATCCTCTGAGTGAGACTATCCCCAACCGAGAAATTTTGTCGTATCTCATCCTTTCTCGAAGATGGGTAGAGCTCTTTTACCTACACATGAGCACACGGGACCGCATCTTTTACTTCGTCTTCCGAGCGAAGGCATCACTAGAAACATTTATCCCACCAGTAAATGTTACCAGCAGACTTTTTTCATTTTTGGATCACTCCCGGGTTCGAACGCGGGTCACTTTGGTGAGAGGCAGTGATACTTACCTCGACACCGTGCCTGCTGGTGTTTGCTTTATTTGATAAAGCAAATAGCTGGGAAAAAAACCAAGACATTCGGTTAAAACAGTTTTTTGAAAGAAAAATGTCCTCCTTCGAAAATAGTGGACTTTAAGCAGGTAGACTAAAAGCATGTTATCGTAAATATTTACCAAATGATTTGTCTAACCATCATAATTTTTTTTTTTTTTTATTAACTTATTTTACATCGGTCTTCCTCTGCAACTATGGCTTAATACCGATCCTCTGAGTGAGACTATCCCCAACCGAGAAATTTTGTCGTATCTCATCCTTTCTCGAAGATGGGTAGAGCTCTTTTACCTACACATGAGCACACGGGACCGCATCTTTTACTTCGTCTTCCGAGCGAAGGCATCACTAGAAACATTTATCCCACCAGTAAATGTTACCAGCAGACTTTTTTCATTTTTGGATCACTCCCGGGTTCGAACGCGGGTTACTTTGGTGAGAGGCAGTGATACTTACCTCGACACCGTGCCTGCTGGTGTTTGCTTTATTTGATAAAGCAAATAGCTGGGAAAAAAACCAAGACATTCGGTTAAAACAGTTTTTTGAAAGAAAAATGTCCTCCTTCGAAAATAGTGGACTTTAAGCAGGTAGACTAAAAGCATGTTATCGTAAATATTTACCAAATAAATTGTCTAACCATCATAATTTTTTTTTTTTTTATTAACTTATTTTACATCGGTCTTCCTCTGCAACTATGGCTTAATACCGATGCTCTGAGTGAGACTATCCCCAACCGATAAATTTTGTCGTATCTCATCCTTTCTCGAAGATGGGTAGAGCTCTTTTACGTGCACATGTGCACACGGGACCGCATCTTTTACTTCGTCTTCCGAGCGAAGGCATCACTAGAAACATTTATCCCACCAGTAAATGTTACCAGCAGACTTTTTTAATTTTTGGATATCATAAAATTAGTACAATCAATAAAGTTAATAAAATCGGTCATTTAAAACCCATTTTAAAATTTGGGGCCCCTTTTAAAATGGGTTAAACACTGGTAGTGTTAATAAAAACCGCTTGTAATTTCTTTACCTTTAAGAATTTTGTAGTTTTGTTTTATTTTTTGAATACCCCAATTCATGTAAAAACTTTTTTATACTTAAAATTTCTGAGAAAATGTATACCATTTTTTATTAATGCCGGGTTTATAAAAGACTTTATAAAGATTATTGTTACCTGTTTATTGTTTACTGTTTATCTTTAAGTGACATTAGCAAAATCTACATGTTTATAAAAACTTTTAGTATTACCTTATATCTGTTAAACAATCACAAATTTAACCAAATCCATGAGTGTTTTTTCACTTATTTCAATCACTTTCATTTAAAAACTATTTAAACACTAATAAAGAACCAAATAATGCACTAAATCAATTAGAAAATAAATATTTTTGTTAGCTTTTGAGGTTACTTATATTGCACCTTTTGACATCTAACAGTAGCGAGTTCGTAAACCCCACTCGAGTGCACTCCGAGTGACTCTGCCCTATACCAATAGCATTGTCACCCTATCCAGGGTGACAATGCTACTCAGAGTGATATTCACGAACTCGCCTCTGTAGTTCATATTAAAAGATAAAATAATTCAGGTAAACAATAAAATAATAATAATAATAAATGTTCTTTATTAGTTTAAAACTTAAACTAAATGGCCATCGACCGAAGTCCTTCAGCCTATACAATTCAAAGTAATGTATTTGATATAAGGGTAAACAATATTAAGTGACTAAAGTTTTTTTTATGAACAAGTAGGTAGGATTTGCACACATTTATCTTTTAAAATAAAAGATAATTGATAAACAGTAAACCAGTAAAAGTGTTTTTCATAAACCAACCATAAACTCTCTTAAAATATAAAAAATATTTTGCATTTGACTTGACACAATTTAGTCTCAGGGCAGGTCAGTGACATGGAAATTTCAAAAGAAAATCTTATGCATTACTAGTGTTAAATTAAGGCTCTAGAAAAAGCATTTACGTCGTTAGAAGCGATATGCGTTGCCGAGGGGAGTTTCACTAGGGGAATTAGTGTACACAATTGGAGGAATTTTTTAGGAATTGGAAGAATTTTTGGGAAATTGGGGGAGTTTTTTGGGAATTGGAGGATTTTTTGCGAATTGGGAGAATTTTTTGGAAAATTAGAGGTATTTTTTGGAAAATAAAAGCTATTTTCTTAAGAAATTTCTATAGGTAATATACAAAGCTTACGGTCTAATTAAATTAATTGTGGCAGCACCAGTTAGGCAATAAACGAGTTCATTAAACTTTTAAAAATTGGTGGCAAAGGTATTTTAAAAAATACAATTTTTACAAGATTTTTTTTTACCCGGCACTACTCGAATAACTATTATTCCTCTTAGAAATAAAATCCATTTGTTTTTGTCTTTTATACCCGAGCAGTGATCGGGTAGTAATTCAGAACAAAGCCCATCGCTTCCGACTCTTCCACTGGTAGAATGTGACAATATTCTTATTCTTTAAATGAGCATCACCACATTCTGAGAGTAAGAGAGTGCTATGCGAAGTACGTTTATGCGGCTCCAGATGGTCACCCTATTCCCAAGTAAAAACGACCGCAAAGATGAACCTCAACGGGAAGGGTCACATTCAAGATTGGGAATGATTACTTCCAAAAGTAATCGATTGCATTTTTTTAAATATTTAATGTAATTGTGATCATAGTTTCCAGTAATGCAGACTATTTTTTATTCAAAAATTTAAAATTTTCCGCCTTTTTAATGTTTTTGAATTTCGCGCCAAAATTAACAATAAATTTAAATTTTGCGCCAAAAATTTGAAATTTCCCGCCAAAACCTATAAATGTTTTTGAATTTCTTGCCGAAAATAACCATAAGTTTAAATTTTGTGTCAAAAATTCTGAAAATTTAAAATGTAATGCATTTTTAAAGGTTTTTTTAAGATAAATTCTGGGGAATTTGTTCGGGGAATTAGAGGAATTTTTTGGGAATTGGGGGAATTTTTTAGGAATTGGGGGAATATCTTGGGAATTGGGGAAATTTTTTAAGAATTGAGGGAATTTTTTGGAAATTGGGGGAATTTGTGGAATTTTTTACAAAGAATTCTTCTTGAGGGAAGTGATGTACACTATTTGGGTATGTGAATTCCCCCTCGTACGTTGCTATCTACTCTCCTAAATATGCGTTACTTTAGTTAAGAAATTGTGGACATAATTTCAAACAATGGATGGATTTTTTGTAGGTGTTTTTAATGTTTTTAAGTTGGGTATTTTCGAATAAATTATTTGCAAATTGGCCAACGAGTAAAAAAAGATTAAAAAGGTTGTGATTTTATTATTCAATTTAAATTTTTATTAAGAAGATATGGCGGTTAAAATAAATTAAGAAAATTATTCTTTTAGAGTAGCGCATTTAAAAAATCTGTTTTTGGTTTAAAAAGTTCAAAATTTAAAAAAACTTCAAGAAGAACAAATTTTGGCAAAATGAATCTGAAAATATGCATTTTAATTCAAGGAATAAACTTTATAACCAAAATAAAAACTTGATTGAAATAATCTGAGCTATTCTTACTTTGCTATGAATTGATTTCAACATTGACTTCACTATAAGTGAGAATGTAGAGTGGAGAAAGATAAGAAATAGGTCCAACAATCTATGGAGTCGTTAGTCAGGTGGTTCATTCTTATTTTCACTCATCATGAAATCAATGTTAGAATACGTCATTTACACTTAATTAGCTTTCATGCGGGCTCATACAGGCTGATTCATTTCTTAATTCTTAAAAGATGCAGCCTAAGTTTCATTGTGAATAAAGCGTAATATCATAATTAAAATTTCTTATAACTGAACCCTTAAACCTAATCAATTTTTCTCAAAGATTATAAACTTACCACCAGTACCACTTGTGTAAAAGATAATTGGTTTGCCCTTAAAAAGTAGAGAAGTCGTTATTTATTTACATTTTAAATAACGATCTTTAGTAACAAATTCTGCATTACTTTTTTTAAAAACAATATTGTTTTAAAAGACCCAGAAAATATTTTATTGACAAATATTTAAAGGTGTATAGCTTACACTCTCAAGGTGTTTGCATTAAGTGGCTATCACTTATTGGTTAGTGCTCTTTTCCTCTTGAGTCATCTTGGTTCAAAGAGTGCCTACTCCAATGGAGTAGGCCAGCGTACCCAGCCTTTAAACATTCACGATGTTGTCGATATTTACACCTAAACTAATAGACACACACAAAGACAAATACAAGCAAGAATGTTTTTTTTTTATATTTGGGTGATTTGTTTAGATAGGTACCCCCAGGTAGCATTTACAAAGTGTTGACGATTAATATCACCGGCTGCCAAACGTTATAGAATTTATCTTGGACCAAAATGATTTCATCAGCTACAAAAAATTATAGAATTAGGAAGTACAAAATTGAAGGTTGGTGTTAATATCCACAATAATACGTAACAGTATGTAACTAGCAGGATTTTGCACTGGGAAAATAACCAAAACTTTTTAGATTCGTCAATATTATTTCATCTTCTTAAGAACTGTTTTACATAACAAAATTAATAAGTGTCCTAAAAACTTTGTATAACATTTGTACAATCACAACATTAGGTTTAATCAACGTTATGTGATATATGTCTTATTTTTCTAAAACAAATTTAAAGTGAGTTTAAGTCATGAAAACATCGTCTTTACAATATGGAATATAAATTGTTGTGCAAGATGTAAGTCTTCATAAGGAACATCTCCAGCAGCGACAAGGCATCCAATTGGACACGTTGACAATTTATTACGGGGTCTTAAACGAGAAAACAAAGAATGGAAATTCTTACCGTAATAGTGTTTGAAACCGAAAAACATAGCTTTATCTGTTGTTAAAAGTCTTTCAGTGAAAGTACTAAGTATACTTCTGCGTGTAGCATTATTACGATGTTGTTGTAAAAGCCAACCGCAGAAAAATAATCGTGGAAGAAAATCGCGCGCTAACAAAGTTTGAACCTTTCTTAAGTGAAAAGGGTAGAGCAAACTTTCTTTTAGAACTCTCTTTATTTTTTATTTAATAGATAAATTAAATCGGGCGTCTAATCTCCTCATGCTTATTCTATCATCTTCCTCCACAGCTTCCAGAATAGCCTCTTCTTCTTCCACTGTTGTTTGCCGTGTTCTTCCTGTAGTACTTTGATAAACTCGGGCAAACAAGACATGGAACATGGGGTTCTTCTGTTTGGAAATGCTTGCAAATAAAGAGTTTTGGCCCCTAAACCACTTGACATTGGCCATTGGCCTTTCCATAATAAAAATACATTTCTACATACTCTTGATTCGTGAAATTCATTTTTGATTGCGGATTGTGAATAAACAAACAAAAATAATTGGAAAATATTTCTTATAAGTGAAGGAAGCATACTTAATCTTAAATACAGTTGTAAAAAAAGGAGGTTATTCTGGAAACTAGAGGAAGATAACAGTATAAGCACAAGACTTTTCTTTACAAAATACGAAAATATTTGAGCTCCAAAAAGGGGGCCCGGTGCCCCAAAATTGATGCCTGGTGTCCCTTCTACTTTTTTTTTGTTTACGCTAATTAATAATAGTTTTAAGTTTTCAAGAAAAAAAAAATTGCAAAAACATTTCAAAATGCAGAATGCAATGTTACCGTTAAAATAATTTATTTTTTGAAAATTTAAATACAAATAAAGTTATGCCCCAAAAGGGAGCGCATGTGTCCATTTTAAGATTATGGAATAAATCCATGGTTTTCTCTTTGCGACCATTAGGTTGATCATACAAAGTAAGACAATTGTACCAAATTTGGTTTGTCTATGTTGGTTCATTTAATAGTTATGTAAAAAAACATAATAATTTTTTTTTTGAAAACAGCCTGTACCTCGGAACGGTGCTCTTTTGGATAATGGTAAGTAGGGCTTAATCGAACTATTTTTGGGTAAGAAATCTCGGGTTAAATTATTAAAACGACTTTTAGCAACACCTTGTAGAGAGAGAGGACAAAATACTTGCAAACAAAGTTTTGATGAACATTAGAGCACATTAGCCTAGCTTTTAACAAATAATTTTACATCCGTTTGGATAAATACTAATGTTTTAAATACGAAATCCTATTTGGAGTACGTAATTAATTTAATAGATATATACAGGGCGTTAACAAATAACTAATAAGTTGGGAGGAACAACCCCCAATATACCCCTTCCAATTATAATTTTTATTTTTTTTTACCGCACTTTATGCCTTAAGGCAATGACATTACCCGTGCTAAGTTCTAAGTAAATATCTGGTTTAGTTTCTTAGTCGCAAAGGATTTTCGGACACATGTTTATATAAACTTTTTTTCTTAAAAAGTGGTTCAGGAATTACCCCCTCAACTTTTTCCTAGTTATTTGGTAACACCCTGTATAAAACGAACTATTTCCCGTAAATAAATATTTTTATTTATTTATTAACATTTGCAACGTGAAATGCCATTTAAAAATAAAAGTTTAACCGAGTTTAACTTAAGGATCAAACATAGATCCGGTTGTAGTAAAGCGTGATTTATAGAACGTAACTTTCACTTTACTTTGGCGTAACTTTACTTCCGCGTAACTTAACAAATTTGCTTAATTTATAGATTGAAAAGTTACGTGAAATTGGGAACAGTTATGCGCATGTGTCTGAACTCGCGACTTCTGACTATTTACACCTGTGCGATAATTACAGAATATCGCTTCGTACGAAACCTACATAAGAAGACCTAACAGGTTTCGTACGAAGCGATATTCCGCAATCACCACCCTTGACAATAAGGGTGAATATCTCATTTTTGCAAATTTTGCGCATGATCGGCCAAGCTCTGCTTTCGACTCAGTACAACTTACAGCTAAATAAATCAGCAAAGTAGCGCTAAAGTGAAGTGTCAATTTGCTAATACATTCCCATGTATTTTATTAAATTTTCTGTAAAGTTACACCGAAGTAAAGCGGAAGTAAAGTGAAAGTAATGTTCTATAAATCGCCCTTACTAGTGCGTATGTTATAGTAATAGCGCAGATATTAAAACATAGGCAACGCGTGTATTAACCCATAGATGCTTATGCACAAACTATTTATTGGCACACGCGTAGTCTATGTTTTAACTTCTGCGATATTACTATAACATACGCATTATTACTATAACCGGATCTATGTTTGATACTTTAAGGTTCATAATGTTATGTAGTGTGTAGTGCACAAGAATTTAATAATAAAAATACACCCTTAATAGGATGAACTATACTGTCCAGCTACAAAGAAAATGTTCATTTTTTTTATAAGGTTTAGATAAAAACTATGTCCATAATCTTTATTTAATGTTTATGTTTGTTCTCTTTAAAGTCCATATTTTTGGTTATTAACAACTATGTAAAAGTCTATTCGAATCGTTATCACAATTAAAAGAAAGGTTTAGGTATGTCTAAAAAATATTTAGACAGTAACATTTAAGGGATGATAGATTCAGAATCACATGCCGTCGAAGTCGGTGACTTGGCAAAATGCTACCCTCTGCATGCATTGCGCAAAACCGGAAACAATTAAATTAACAATGGTTGGTTTGGTCGCAATTCGCCCACACGCTTTTATTCATTGAAAGTAAATCTTGCAGAAAATACTTCATTGTCAGTGTCATTTTGCATTAAAATTATTTCGTATTTAATAAAACGTGTTTATTGTTTATGCGTTGTGTAATTGCAGATCTAGCTTAGTAGTTACACAAAGCAAGACAAAATTTTTATCTGTTCATGGTACCTACCTAAATGAAATAAAAAATACTCAAAAAATATATTTTTTCGTCAAACGCAATTTGTATCCGCTTGATGGTTTCGCCACGCTGTGCCCAGCTGCTTGACAAAAAAAGTATAACTTTTTCGTCCAACATCGTAATCTAATATTTTTAAAAGGCGCTAATAAACATTGTTTTCTAAAATGTTAATCCTCTATCTCAAACCCAAGCAAGGATAAATGGTGAAATCATAATATTTTGTCAGATGAGATCTTTGTAGCAATTTTTTTTAAACCATGGTGGTAGATTTTTGTCATAAGATCCAATAATTTGTTAGGTTGGTATTATTCATTCAGTTTGTAAAATAAAATTGTTTCAACTATGCGAGTAAACAAGTACTCGCAACTTTCTGTTTATTTTTAATCCATTTTTGACCAGTACACAAAATGTGTCTTTGTTGCAAAATCAAAAAAGTTAAAATAAGCGTTGAAATATTACATCTATACTTCTAATTAGTTAACATATAATTAGTTAACTTAAATCACTTTAAAAATTATTTGGTTACGGGCGAGTTCGGCATGTTTTTTATTTTTCGATCGACAATGGCATTTCTCAGAGAGTAAACCTTTCTTGGCCCAACAACATTTTATTTGTTTTTGTTTGGTTTTCGTCCCCTGTAAAAATGTTTGCCAAAATATCTTGAAATAAAATATATTCATATACTCCAGACCAGACAAATTCGTATTCAACCTCGGAATTTTTTCCTGGAAAGCTGAATTTTTGCATACACTTTATTTTAACATCTAAGAGTTGTCTTAAAAGTCGAAAAGATGCTACAAAAAATTACCATTATCTTTTCATACTAGAATCATGTCGATCGGACCATTCACTGGGTTGTCATTAAAAAATATTACTTTGGTGTATTTTAGAATGGATGGATGTACGGGGCAAAAAATTTCTTTAACCGTAATTTACTCAATTATGGTACTAGGTAGAAGGTTCAAACCTGGCATAAGTAAATACCAAAGTCTTGTGGTCAAGATGACCTCAAGGCCATACTGACCACTGGTCAAGGTTAGTAGATATTGCATGCAAAAAAAAATCTAGCCCAAAATATTGTGATTTTTTTTTGCTTAAACATATTCTTTTGAAGAGCCCTTTGTGTTAAAACTTTTAAAAAAAAATTCTATGTCTAGGAAAAGAGCTATGACGTTTTCAAATGTCAATGTTTGTATTGACATAGCTCCAATACTACAATAGTTAGAGGACTCAAACTTGGAGGATGGATACACAAGAGAGGGGTTCAAGGTCATGTCAAGGTCATATCTTGTATAAGCTTGTATAAGCTCATGCAAATTGCAAACTAATTCATTGTAAATTTAATAGACTAAATTTATATTTCAAACTCTTGCAAGCTGCCCTAATTTTTAGAAAATGCAATCAATTTTTATTTTGTAAATCTATTATAAGAAATGTCTAATTTAATGATTTGGTGAGAATGGCTTTAAATGCGCTGTTTTTTTTAATATTTGCCAGGTATAAATTTCTGGTAAGGTAATGATTATACAAATACTAGTTTTTCGATTTACTATGTTACAGGACTATTTAGTATTGTACTGACTACTTGAATAACACAATGTAGGTATATAGGTAGCCCATAAGGAGTAAATACATACCTACAAGAGAATTCTATAGAAACATACAACAATGATATTTAAGTGGTAATTTGCAACTGTTCACACCTTGTCATAATACTAAATTTAGTTTAAAATTGGCACATGTATTTATCCAATATGACACTTTCTTTCAATTTTAAGCGATCTTTTATTGCCTATTTTCGACGATAAGAATATCGTTTTACCTTTAACAAAAAATGCTATTATTTTCTAATAGAATAGAATATAAAAGGACCTATATAGTTACTTAAACAGCAGAGTTATATAATTGTTGTTCACCTATATAAAAATAATGACAAATAACTCTCTTACTGAGAAAAATAAACTAAGAAATCCTCGCAGACTATGTTTATTACTCTATTTCAGAAATTTTATTCTTCACTATTGCTAGACGTAATGATAAATTGCTACAATTCATGCAATCGGTAAAATCGTTGATTCGTACACACATAAGCAACGTGTGTGCCAATACATAGATTGTGCATAAGCATCTATGTGTTGATACACGCGTTGCCTATGTTTTAACATCTGCGCTATTATTATAACATACGCACTATTACTATTACCGGATCTATGTTTGGTCTTTTATATAGCTAAATGTTCATGCAATTTAAATGTATGTAATAATAAATAATATAACAATGTAAGTATAAATCTTTTTATACTTAATTTCTTGTGTATTTTTATTTGCCCAAAAGTAAATAACAACTTGTAGATTTTAATCGGTATAGTGGCAAATTATCTTACTAGACAGTTTCGAAAAATAGAATGTTTTTTTTTATCAATCTGGAATAGATCACCAAAAGTAACAATAGGAAAATAGAAAAAAGAGTGAGGCATCCAATTTCGTGATACCTGTAACGCCAGTTGTTTTTTTCAGCGACCATTTGCATCTTGTCTTTCAATGCAGCGTTATTTCGTCGATAAATTAAATCAATACAAAAATATGTGGTGGTAATGACAAATGCTAAGGTACAATTGTGATTGTGCTTCTTGTTTTGTCCTTAAATGTGTCTTATTGGAAATTTTAAATAAATTATGAAAAAATTTTAAAGTTTATTATTATCAAACAATGATGATGACTTTTTCTTATGGTACTCCATATATTACTTATTAGTTAAGCTTCTTTTCTAATAGACAAGTTCTTTCTCAATAATAAAAATGTTTCCTATTAATAGTTAATTATAGCACTTCTTTTTTTATTTTTTTCTGCTAATACGCTTGTAACAAAATAAGTCAATTTAACATCACTCTTTTTTCTATTGTTATTTTTGGTGATCTATTCAACATTGATAAAGAAAACATTCTACTTTTCGAAACTACACGTTTTGCCAATATATACCGATAGTATAGGAGCCATCAACATGAAAATCCATATCATTAACGGTGTCATGATTTTTTGATATTACATAATACATATTTAATATTACTTTTCTTAATTCAGCAAAATGGCAGGCCAAACAGGTAGCGTTTTTTAGGTAAAAACATTCCATAAATGGAATCGTTTTCTTCGTACAAGAAAATTGATTTTTGAACCTTCGAGCTATAACCCTGCCAACCCTTTATGATGAGTTAATCGCTTTTTAAATGTGCTTTCCAAGGGCAGAAAACACTGTAATAGAAATTTCTTATTTTACGCATAAAAGTCTACAGATACACAAAATTAAAAATGTTCATATTTGCACATATTATTTTATTTCCTAAAAAAAAATATCCCACTTATGTTTAAAAAAACGCTCCATGTTAGCGCTGAAAGTATATCGGACAAAAGTTAAGAAATATTGAATATATTGCAATGCAGAAAAAATCATGACGCCGTTCGATGATGCGTGTTTTTGGTTGCCAGCTCTCGTACTACGATTAAAGTTGTTTATACTTAATCTTCTTTTGTACATTATCTGCAGAAATGATATTAAAACTGAAAATTAACGATGCTATTGATATTTTGAAAGAGCATTTTGACAAAAATAATCTCTCTCTCAACATGTTTTTAAAAACATAAAAATTATTTTCATGTTTCAACTTTGAAGTCCATCCTCAGGAAACTTTTATATTTGCTTGTCATATTCAGGAATCGCTTTTCAATTTGACTTCATTTATCTCCAACGTGGAAAGAAATTGTTCAAAATAAAAAGGTTCAAGATCATGTCAAGGTCATTTTAAAAGTCAATAGCATTTTTTGGAGCATTTTCATTTACATGAAAAAAAATTTTGTTTGATTTTAACACAAAAAAATTGAATTTATAAATAAAAAAAAATTTCTTACATATAAATACTTAAGAAAAAAACTTGATAGTCGGATCTACTGGCCTAAACTCAGCTAGTTTTAAGCGGTAAATACATATAACATGTGCGCTTCAAATTACGTAATCCAAGGTAAAAATTTTTTCATTGTTATTTAGGTTAAGGGTTACTTTCCCTTAATATACAGGGATGTCCGCGATCAATGTGCTTTTTTTTTAATGGTAGATAGCTGGAATAAATCCAAGACATTTGGTAAAAACAGTTTTTTGAAAAAGTGCCCCTCTTCGGAAATAATGGCCTTTTAAACAGGTAGACTAAAAACCCTTTAGGGTAAATATTTACCAAAGGATTTGACCAACCATTATAAAAGTTGTACTATCAATAAAGGTAATAAAAACGGTCATTTTAAACCCATTTTGAAATTTGGCGACCCCTTTAAAATGGGTTAAACACTGGTAGTGTTGATAAAAACTGCATGTAATTTCTTTACCTTTGAGAATTTTGTAATTTTATTAATTTTTTTAAATACCCCAATTCAAGTAACAACTTTTTTACCACTTGAAATTTCTAAGAAAGTGTACCTTTTACGAATAAACTACCAAAAACACCTTTGATGTACACCATATTTTTGCATAAGACTAGACTTTCTTTTGAAATTTGTATGTCACTTACCACTGTCACTACATTGAAGTAAGTTTTTTGTTAATTCAACGCAAAATATGGGGTACATCAAAGGTGTTTTTGGTAGTTTATTCATAAACGGTACAGTTTTAGAAATTTTAAGTGGAAAAAATGTTTTTACTTAAATTGGGGTATTTAAAAAAATACATAAAATTACAAAATTTTCAAAGGTAAAGAAGTTACATGCAGTTTTTATCAACACTACTAGTGTTTAACCCATTTTAAAGGGGGCCCCAAATTTCAAAATGGGTTTAAAATGACCGTTTTTATTACCTTTATTGATAGTACAACTTTCATGATAGTTGGTCAAATCATTTGGTAAATATTTACGATTAAGGGTTTTTAGTCTACCTGTTTAAAGGCCATTATTTCCGAAGTGGGGCACTTTTTCAAAAAACTGTTTTTACCAAATGTCTTGGATTTTTCCCAGCTATCTTCCATTAAAAAAAAAGCACATTGATCGCGGACACCCAGTATTTAAATTTTTCGAGGTTAATAAAAAACTTATTTTTGCGTTTTTATTTGAATGAGTAAAAGGAAATTTAAAGTACACGAAGTTGTATTTGGTAAAATCTGAATGGTTAAATATGTCTAATAGTTTTGTAAAGTGTGACTATATTTCATAAAATTTTGCTTTTTAAGTCACCTCCCTATCTTTTTGAAAATGTTTAAATACGTACAGACCTTCATAGTCTCAACACCCGCCACCGCAGTCTCATAAATGTGCATCGGACATCGGAATTTGCCGCCAAGGAAACCGCCATTTTAGAAACAACCTGAAAAATAGTTCAAATAAATGACCATAACTCTAGGGCAAACGATTTAGGTTTAACAGGTACCCGAGTAAAGCTATGATAAACGGGATAAAGACGTAACTGAGATAAAATGGATACCGGCATACAGAGGTCACCGGGAAAAGAGGGCATCGGAAAAAGAAGGCACCGGGAAAAGGGGTCACTGGGAAAAGGGTCACCAGGAAAAGAGGCCACCGGAAAAAGGTGTCGCCGGGGACAAGGGGACAACAGGAAAAGAGGTCACCGGAAAAGGGGTACACCAGGAAAAAGGGTCACCGGGAAAAGGGGTCATTAGGAATAGGGGTCACCGGGATAAAGGTTGGAAAAAAATATATCAACACATTTAAACTGTTTATGGCATTGCAACGCATGCCGGGTAATCGCTATAGTGTCCTTATAAATGTTAAATATTGGCTAGAATTCCGCAGCAACAAATATAAGAATTGAATGAAATTAGAAACCATAATTAGCTTTCATAGGTAAGATTTTAACCCGAAATGTAGAATAAGTTGTTTTAACCAAACACACTTTCAGCCCCCATGTTTGTTTAAAATAGAAATAAATATCACTGTTTAATAGATGATAGACAGAAGCTAGACTAAGACACAACTAGATGTCAGATTTTTAAAGATATGTTTAAGTTTAACCACTACTTTACTAGGTAAGACTGTTTATAAAAGAATTTTCCTTGTATGGTCCCCTTCATAAGGATCCTTTATAGGCCCGATGAAGAAGAAGAAGACCAACCCTGTCCTCGAAATATAGCCAATGTAAAATATTGATGAATTTTGTATAAAATTTGCCACTATACCAAAGAACAACCCTATTTATTTTATTATTTACTCATTTTAAGATGTAAGAAAAATTTCCTGGAACCCTAAAATTCATCTTTAAATATTTTCCGATAACGACCTTACGATTGGCTGGCTGGCACCGGTTGGTTTGGTTTTATTTAAATTTTTCTTACCGTTTTGGTACGAAGGAAATGTCAATATAATAAGCAAATATGCGAAGAGTAAAATATGCCCACGTCGAAAAGTAGATAATAAGAAAAAAGGGTAGATCTTATCAATAATCCAGTGGAACGAAGCGACGAGTGAGATCTCAGGGTGGTGCTTAAGGAATATCGCTTCGTACGAAACCTACATAAAATGTGATATTCCGTAATCACCACCCAGGGTTCTTGGTATAGATAGCGTGACAGGTGCTTTTGTGGTGGCATGACAGCGTCAGACACTATAATTGTTTTCTTCACTTAAGGACATATAAGCTAATTAGTTGTGCAAAAATAAAATAAATTCGTACTTACACCTTCAGTTTTAATCAAGTTTGGTTAGCGGTACTAGCTTAGCTGTTTGTTTAAATAAAATCAATAAATCGTTGTAAGTTCTGATAAAAAAATTCCAAAAAATACCACTAATTTTTCGAAAACACCTTGGAATTCATGAAAAGAATTGTTTGTGCCAATTCCAACAAAGAAAGATGCCCATAAGCGTTAAATACCTTAAAATAATTAAAGTATATTTTTGTGGGTGAGGGGTAGTAGCAAAACCTATATCATTAAACTCCAAAGTCATAGATTTGGCAAAAAATTAATAAATGAGGTGTGCCATTTAAAACAGCAAAGCTGCATTTTATTACTCAGAACTGACACAACCTGTATATTTAAATTTAGTTTCATCAAATGCGCAAAAAAAAAGTTAGGAATCGACCTAAAGAAAATTAAGATTTGCCTTAGTTTAAATTTAACCGCCAAAGTAGAACGAAAATATAGAGTAGATCTTATTATTTTTCTTTTTTTTTTCCCCATTTTTAGGAAGAAATCGTTTTATTTATCGATGTTTCGGCCGAATTTCCCTTTTTCGGAAGATACGAAAAACGCAACCTAAATACAGACAGATACAGATACAAAAAATCTTAAAGCGGCAGGTTTTAAAGGATTTTTTTTTAAATTTATTAAACATCTTAAAAAAACGGAATGACTATTCGTACTCGCCAAATGTACGAATAGTGAGCAGGCTATTCATACTCGTGCGAGTATGAATAGTCAGTGGGCTATTCGTACACGCCTAATGTACGAATAGTGAACAGGCTATTTATACACTCGTAAGTATGAATAGTCTGTAGGCTATTCATACACGCCTGATGTACCGTAAACCGTTAAACCTTAAGTAAGACCATGTGAAACCTAGCCGCTAACCAAATAAGGGAGAAAATCATTCAAAGGTTAAAGGTATAAAAGGTCAGGACAATTAAACGTAAGGATTTGTGTTTAAAAAAATTAAAATATAACATAATCTAACATAACCTAGCCCTAGGCCCTAGACCACTTAACTTAAAAATTTATAAAAAAAAACAAAAATGAAGCAGCAGAGATATGAACCCACGCGGCCTGGGTGGAAAGCGCAGATTATTCATACTCGTGCGAGCACGAAGAGCCTGCTTACTATTCGTACATTAGACGTGTATGAGGATATATGCCTATTGCGCCGATGGTTAAATTTGAGTATACAAAAATAGTGTGTATTGCGCCACTTTTATGATACCTATTGTTTTGGGTCATTTCGTATACCTGGTTTGCATCTGTTTAATCCATTCCTTTGTCACCCCAACAAATCAGTCATTAGTCTTCATTTTAGCACATCTTAACCTAACCTACCTAACCTAGTGTCCCCCAGTGGAAAAAGGTCCCCCAGTGCTTTTGTAAAATTATATCTAAAGCCCTAAAATTAAAAAAAAAAACAAACTAGAGAAAAATTAGGAATCCTTGTCAGCACATTACCTACCAAGACAATACATATCTAATAGCGGAAAACGAAAAGCTACTGATAATATCACCGAAAAGCCAGCAAAAATTGTAAGACGGGAAATTCAACAAGCCCCAGCGTTTATTCGTGATAGTTAAAATATACCTGAGATCGACACACTTTCTTAAAAATGTGTCAACACAATTTTATAAATTTTAATATATGAAGAAAAAAACGACTAATACTATAAATGTATGTTAAGAAAACAACCCAAAATTCTACTTATTTTAATATTTTTTAATTTAGAATATACCTGTAAATGTATTTAAATCGAGTTTTCTTAATCCCTTTTACCTGGGTATGCTTAGCTCCTGGTATAACAATAGACCTTTTATAAACAATAACGGCGCAATGCAACATATTTCTGTATGACAAAATCGGCGCAATACCAAGTGTTTTCTTAATCACCGGCGCAATGCAAATACACCCGTGTATGAATAGCCTACTGACTATTCATACTCGCGCGAGTATGAATAGCCTGCTCACTATTCGTATATTTGGCGTGAACGAATAGTCACTCCGTTAAAAAAAAGGTCATTGAAATGGTTACTTTCTTTTAATAATTGTATTTTAGCATCAGGTAATATTCTATCGTATGAGAAGAAAACACAAAAGTAAAGACAGTGTCTTATATTATGTGCAAGAAACCCAAAGTTGTTGCCATCTTACAACCAGGAAAACTAGCTGAAGAAGCACCAAGCCATAGACCGATTGCGTTGCTAAGTTTACAGCATACAGTTTTAGAAAGATTACTTTATCAAAGATTTAATCGTTTTTAAAAGGTCGTTCTAATTGTCGTGGATTTAGAAAAAATAGAAAATGTTGTGATCGCGTTTTGGCGTTAGCCTCTTATATTGATTAAAATAACAACTGTATGGCTTGTAGATTAAACTGCTACCTCAAATCCGCCTGTATAACAGAAAACTCCCAATCTTTATTTAAATAATTTTGGGTTGGGCCAGTGGCAGAACGACGAATAATTCAACAAAAATTAAATTTGTTTCTTTTTATTGACAAGCGATAATATTCATCTGAAAATAAAATGTTTGCTGTTTTGCGTAAATAAATTATTAAGTTCGTTACTGGTGACTACACTATCCCCTAGTCTCAAGAGAGTTATCCCCCTAAGTTCTGTTCTACCCTCTCATTAACTAATAGCGGTAAATACCGTGTGATGAATGAAATCATAAGCTAATTCCACAAACCCTCCATCAACTCGGAATAAAACAATTACCATATATTAAATGTGCATCGGCAAGTATTGTGTTATTGTTTAAAATTACCCATTTACTGCCTGCTCTGCCATGTTATTTGCTTAAATCAATTTGAGTATACATTTTTCGCTGCGTGTTACAAGGAGAATTTGCATTTTGATTTGGTTAATATACACTCACGCCTTTGTTGCGATGAAACATTATTTTAAGATGAATATAGTGCTTATTATTAACTAAGGCTGGAACTGTGCATTAGCCTAGTTAATAAACTTTTATCTAAGAATCATTTAAAGTAAGAAATTAACGCATGTGATTGCCTCATTTGGGTTTAACGTATCTCAAACTTAAAAGTCCAATTCAAGTAGACCAATTAGGTCCGTTAATTTCTTACTTTAAATGATTCTTAGATGAAAGTTTATGAACTGGGGATAACTCTATACCTATTTGATTTTTTAAGGTCGCTCTTATGCCACATGTCTTCCGTGAAATTCAATAACTTAGTAACTAGAATTACTTAGTTTGTATTTAAAGGAAGATTGGGTAAAACTAGAGGTCTAAGGCCATTTTTAGAAAGCTAAATTTTTAAATGTGGCTTTGCCTGAACCTTAAACCACTAGTTTCGGCACAATCTTCGATTAAACACAAACTAAGTAATTCGAGTTAGTAGATTTTTGAATTGCACGGTAGACATGTGGCATAAGAGCGACCAACTTCAAAAAAATTTAAACATCGCAATCATTGGGATACAGAACGGGCTCCTATTGTTTAAAACAACATTACAATAAAAAACAATAAGTACTTATTTTATTGTATATGTATACATACAGTGAGAGGAAAGTCACCTGCCTTTGACTTTTGAACGGTTTGAGATTTTTTTATTTACAAAAAATTCTAGGCAAATTAGCACTTAAAAAATTACCTTTTGACGGCATTGGATTTTTCAAAAATAATAACCTCCACATGGCTATGAACTTAATATTTTTAAGTATTTTAATTTTCAACACAATGGTGTTTGCAAATTTATATTTATTAATTTTTTTGCAAGGAGCTTTTGAATAAAAAGAACAATTTACTTTATAAATGCAGCAGAGAAAAAATAAAACTAAAATTAGGTAAGGTTGTATGTTTTTCTTTAATTTAAAATAATATGTAATATTTTTTTGTTAAAATGTGTTATACCCTGTGTCCCAACATAAAATACAAAAGAGCAAATACCTATGTTTTTAAATATTTTTTTTTTAATTAATAATATTTTTTAAACATATTATATTTCCTTTTTAGGAATAAAAAAAAATTTTGGCAGGTTATTTTAAAATTTTTAGTAAGAAACATGCTATCAAAAAAATTTTTATTAATTTTTTTAAATTAAAGAAAAACATACACCCTTACTCACTTTGGAGTTATTTAAGCCTTTTATTGCTGCATTTATTACATAAAACAGGGTTTGTGTGCTTTATATTAAAAAGCACAGAACAAAAG
Source organism: Cartodere bifasciata (assembly GCA_963920755.1). Taxonomy (NCBI): domain Eukaryota; kingdom Metazoa; phylum Arthropoda; class Insecta; order Coleoptera; family Latridiidae; genus Cartodere; species Cartodere bifasciata. The sequence continues at coordinate 11,376,324 of OY987195.1, forward strand.
AACTACTGAATCTATCTAAAATTTGGGGTATATGGGAGCAGCGCACAGACAACCCTTTAGGTATACCAAATAAGTTTGAGCTGCGCACACTTTTGTTATGGAGAGTTAATCCATTTACCCTCATTAAGAAAAGGATAATCCTTTAATTTAAGATGTTTAGATGTAAAAATATTTGATACTTTTATTTTGTATGTAGATCAAATAATTTTAAACTTCAATGCTTTTTGACTGTGTTGATCAATTTTTAACATAATAACACCGAGAACAACACCTAGTAATATGTCCCTCATTGTAATGAACAAAATTTTGGACGCACTGCTAGGCATCAACAGCTAGAGTTTATATTTTCATTTTAGCAGCAAAACTTAACCTAACCTAGTGTCCCAGAGTGGAAAAGTGTCCCCCAGTGCTTTCATAAAATTCAGTCTAAAACCCCAAAATTAAAAAAAAAAAACCTGCGATGTTCCCTAAGGATACAACCCAGAGACTAAGGTAAAAGAATTAGGCAGGTAATTAGATTAATTTCTAGTATTTCTCGAAAATACAATTTGGGACTTACAGGTAGAAGGATTAAAATGTGCGCTGCTCAAACTCAACTTTGGGCGCAGTTATAAGTGTTTTTCAGCGGCTGTGCGCAGTTCAAATACACCCAAAATTTGTAAACCCCATCGTCTTGAAGAGGGGTCATTTGACCCCTCTTTACATTTATAAAAATTAAGTTTATGGTCCCTTCATGTGGGGGTTTATATTTTTGAAAAATCCAGGTTGTTTTTTCGGTGCAAATTCGCGTAGAATTTATTTTAAAACATTATTTCTAACCGTTTAAACATTAGGGCCAGGGGGGGACTTTTGCCTGGCACTGTATATTTATCCTCTTCATGAATAGATTTTTTTACTTTAAACTTAAGAATAATAATTCTTTATTAATGCATTTAAAAACACAATAAACGTCAATTAAATTTTATTTAGGAATAACATTGGTCACGTTCAGTTCGTGAGCGCTTTTTCTATTTTGTTGAGCAATTGTCAATAAAATGCCATTTTTGATTGTAGCAATAATAAAATGTGTCAAAAGATCGAGCAAAGAGCGAAAACCGGCTCACGAAATGAACGCGACCATTGTCATTCGATTAATGTCTATAAAAATTTGTAGAGGCTATGGAGAGTTTATAAAATACTAGTATCTGATTTTCATTTAAAGTTTACCCCAAATTACTTCTTCAGACTCCTATCCAATTTATCTTATTTTTTTTAACGATAACAATGGTAAGCATAGTGTTTTGCACTTTTAGAGAATCAACTCTAAAGTCTGGACGATCTAATTCGAAGCCAACGTTCGCTCGGAACCATTTTTATTCATTTTAATATTTATTAAAAGAAGAAGAATATTGATTGAACCAGTAATAGTATTATATCCTGTTTATTTAATAATCCAACGTAGGTTTTCGGATTATTTTTTGATCCCAAGAGGAATAGCAAATATGTATTTCACCGAACTGCAATATTATGTAATGAATACGGCTTTAAAAGCTTTAGAAATGTGTAGTTTAGGGTTTATGTATATATAAAAAGCATAAGCCGATTTGATACTTATTACTTTGCAGTCTTCAACCCTAGCCGTTGTTTTAATTAATAGCTTTGCCTTTCTTGGGAGACTCATAAAATAAAATTCTGAATGGACACTAACATTTACTAATAAACTTTTGGATAATTTAAAAAACCACAAAAATTTGCTAAAATATTTTTAAAACTGCTTGACATATAAACGACTAAACGTTAAATAAATAACAAGTTTAAAATAGGTGACTAAATTTAAATCCACTTCATACTTTATGTATGAACGTCAAAATAAAAACAAGTTTGAACTTGGTGACCCAAGATTCCCGCTTTGGGTAGCAGCCATATGACGTCATGCGCTGAAATGAATGAATTTTATTCAAGCCTTGAGCATACCAGTGTTTTCCCATGGTAAAAATAAAAATGTACTTGCGAGGCGATGCGACGAAGCGTAACTTAGCCAAACGAAAAATTTATTTTTTTTCAGAATATTGCATGCAGTTTTTACAAATTATTTATGCAATTAAACACAAATTAAATATTTACAAATGAAAAAAGTCGGCTGGTAACATGTTGGTGGTAAAATTAATGTTTCTATAAATGCCTTTCTTCGAAAGACGAAGTAAAAAATGCGTGTGTTCAAATATGTATAAAGACAATGTATCGGATCTAAAAAAAGAGCTTGGGGCCAAAAAAATGAAATGGGTTCTATTACGAGAACAGCGCATGATCATTCTTCTGAGTTTATTGTTTTATACTTATTTACGCAGGCCGCCGGGCGCATGGCACATTAAAGAGCTATTGTTTGGGGGTAGTCTCACTTAGAGGTCATAGTCGTATTTTTTTTTCTTGGTCTGAGGAATGAACTTAGAATTTAACTTAAGATTTTTAATCTGCTATATAGCCATAATCACAATGAAGGAAAACGTCGATTACTTAAATAAGGCCACAATAATACGTTAAAAGTAATTGCCTAACTATCTGAATCGTACATTTTTATGTCTAAAAAATATCAAAAAACAATCCAATTGGTATTTTTCTTAAATTTGATAACTGTTTGTCTGTTATTGCATAACGGCGTCCAGTTATTTTCAATGCCCACTCATTTGAACTAACTACGTTAGGTTAGTGAACAAGTCCCTTTAATGAAATGATAACTTAATAAATACCTTTCGAGTTTTACTAGACATGATAGGTTTTCATCAAAGGTTGATTAAATTAAGGAGGGCTTTTATGTTTAAATATTTCCTATCTACATAGAGCTAACCAATAACAAGCATAGAATGTATTATAAAATTATGCTAGTACCTTTTACCTAAAGTGGTGTCACTAATAGTAAGGCCACTTTTCACGCTTTTAAAGGGATCTTCTATTACATATTTTACAGAAACGCGCAAAATTATATTTATATTTGGCCTTACTTTGTAAAAGCATTATTGACATAAAAGCTTTTTTTCCTTTACAATTAATGTTAACGCTTCAAAGCTTTTTGTCAGGGTTAATTGGTTTGGGCGTTTGCCTTATTTTTAGCATGCACTTTTGTTTTGTGAATTTTGTTATATTCCAACTAACTTTTATGCTTTAGAAAATGTAAAAGATTTTTATTTTAACAAAACAAAAATTAAAAAATAATACGTAATTGGTAAACTATTTCTAGTGAAATCCACTGCTAGTTATCAAATTATGGCTTTAACTTTATGTAGAAGATGGATAGCTCCCGTCTTAATAGTTATTTGTGCAATCGTACTTTCAAATTTTGCAAAAAATCCTCATTTTTATTGCAAGCGTTACATTAAAGCGAAAAAAGCAATAAAGGTGTGTCAAAAAATTGTCAGAGATAATGTCACATTTAAAGTAAGCAATTAAAGGTTATTTATAGCAATATCTCTATGATTCTTCTTTTAGACCTTTTTATAACATCTTTTAAATGTCTTTATCACCGCATTGTAAGAATATTTCATTAATAAATATTTTGTTTTATGGCGGTATTTACCCTTTTCTACACTATTAATATACAGTCGATTTCACATAAAAGAGGTACACTGTCAAAATTTGTTTAACGAAATTTGGGCTTAATTTGACCATAATTTAATCATTTTTATGATGATTGTTTCGTTGCTTTGCCATATTTTATGAAGAAATAACCAGAAATTAAGAAATTAATGCCAAATTTATTCAAGCAAACTTTGACAGTGTACCTCTTTTATGTAAAATTGGGTGTAATTGTTTGGGTCATTATTAAAGATTACTTCAAATCTAAAAATAATGAAACATGAGTTGATTTATTTTAATATTGAAAAATTAAGAAAAACCTAAGAGCCGGTCCACACAGCGTTTCTGCGGCATATGTTTTAAGAACTCATTGTTTTAAATAAGACAGCCCAGACTTATGCGTTTGCGATTCGCTATTCAAATCTATGCTAAAAAAAAAAACGTTCCCGTTCAACCGCATCTCGCGAAAACGCTAGGTGTGGGCCCGGCTCTAAATGTCTGCGGAACACGCCTCAATAAATTATAACAGTACAGTCGATTTCACATAAAAGAGGTATACTGTCAAAATTTGTTTAAGTGAATTTGGGCTTAATTTGACCATAATTTAATCATTTTTATGATGGTTGTTTCGTTGCTTTGCCATATTTTATACAGTGGAGAAATAATCAGAAATTAAGAAATTAATGCCAAATTTATTCAAACAAACTTTGACAGTGTACCTCTTTTATGTAAAATCAAGTGTACATACATACAGTACAGTGTATAAAAATTCATCGAGTCAATAATGTTATAATGTTTGTAACCACTTGAATATAGGGTTACAAAAAAACAAAGCCAGGCTACTCCAAAGCCTGTCTGGATTAAGAACAAGGGGGACCTATAGCTTAACGTGGGTTCCGAACCACGAGGTTGCGAGCCTTTCGACTAGTACTTGAGTGGTCACCCATCCAAGTACTAACCTAGCCAGACCTTGCTTGACTTCAGTGATCGTGTGATCACTGTCCAAGCGGCTTGCGGGGTAATTGCGAAATATCGCTTCGTACGAAACCTACATAAGAAGACCATTAGGTTTCGTACGAAGCGATATTCCGTAATCACCCCGCTGGCCGCTCGCTCCCTAATGTAGGTATACTACACATCTTCTGTAAAAAAATTTCAAAGATTTTTCCACCACACGTAAGAAAAAACTGTGTAAGGAGTCCAATTTTACCAATTTATCGTTATTTCTAGGGTTGGCACAAAACATGCTTACCTACATAAATAAATCTATGTTTGACCATAAATATAAATTTAAAGTCTTTTGGAGCCTAATGAAGGAACTTTACTTCGCACTCTCCTACATTAAATTCTAACAGTGGGGAAGTGGAAAGCTATGTTTGACAATTAAGACGTTTCACACTCCTATGAAATGGAAGACTTTTAATGGTATTTATAGAATAACATCAAACTGGCTTGTCTTTTATTCTAGGGTATTTTATTGTACAGATATTGACGTAAATAGTAAATATCTAATGATATTAGTGACTTAAAATGTAATTTTATGACCTTTTTGACAGTGAATTACCAATGGATATTTAATTATTTGTGTGGCAAATGTTTAATATCAGACAAAGATTCTCTCAGCAGAAGATAGAAAAGAATTATATCTTCTGCTGAAGACCACAGCATAGCTGTCGAAATACGTACTCAGATTTTTCTAAATAAAGTGGGGTTTGGAGAGAATCTTTGTTTTATATCAGGTAAATTACATTTTTTTCTTAATAGAATTAATTTATTTTTATTCTAACTCTTGATCCAGTTTTGTTTCGGTCATAAAATATTTGAAAAATTTATTTATTTTCCCTACAATTGCATGAGACAAATTGACAAGATTGATTCCTAAAAAAACGTATTTAAGAATCAAAAAGAACCGGGTTCTACTGGGAAAATATGTATCTTTAAATAACAAGTTAGGACTATTGAAAGCAGAAAAAGCTATCAGAAACATTTAAAGCCCAAGAGGAGCAAGGACGTAAATAGGAAATATTAATTTGCTCACAACAGCTTCACCTACTTAAAGCTTATGTTTTCATAGTTATTTTGAACAAAATAAGCCATATAAAATCCCGTAATACCTTCTTTGATGTTGTGGCTTCAATTTTCCATTTAGTTACTGTACGTCTGTACCCTTTGCATCATGGCATTCATCTTTCTAACAGAAAGTATGAAAAATGTTAAGTGTATTTTTTTAACAAATTTCGTACAATTGATGTTAAAATGTTATTATTATTAATATCATACGTAATTGAGTTTTTCTTTGGTTAAAATAAAATTATTGTACAAGTTGACGTGGCAACATTTTGATTTCGATTTTTATTATGTTTATCTTTTAAATTGGGCGCCCGCTTTGGAAGGGGGAAGCAGGGGCAAGCGCCCCTAAGATGTTTTTTTTTAATTCCTAAGTAAATTACTGGACAGGAATAATTCTACATAGCCATAGTAATTTTTATGAAACAATGTTCCTGTCTAAAAAAAAAATCTGCGGACGCCCATGCCTGCAGGGTCCGTGTTAAACCAATGTTGACACTTTTAGCCAAAGAGATTATACATTTATTATTATTCTATTTCTATGCTTTTAGCTCTTAAATTATAACTATGTATTCCTCTATAAATGAATAGGCACTCCAATGTACATTGTAAATCCAAAAAATTTATTCGTCCATTTGAGTGTTAAATTTCAGGGTGTAATGAATCGGAGATATTGCATTTTGACAAGTGTTCTTATCTAGCCCTTTAAAGACCTATTCCTTGTCAAAAATGTACTCTGTCAATTTAATCATGGTAATTCAGAAATTCTAGCCATAGTATTGAAAACATTCAGATACAAAAAATGATTGGGCTCTTTTCTTGTACCAGAACTACATTCAAGCTGGTTCCAGGATAGTTCCCTAACTGCAGTTTACCGACTGGAAAGTTCACCGACTGGATATTCACTGCTAGGATGATTTGTCGAATGGATGATTCACCGATTCCAAATAGTCGTCGCTCGTATATATTTGGTAGTAAAGTAGCCTATTTGTTTATATTTTCCTTTTAGCAGCAAAACTAAACCAAATTATCCTTAACTCAGTGTCCACCAATGGAGAAATGTCACCCAGTCCTTTCATAAAAGTCTGTTTATAACGCTGAAATTTAAAGAAAAACATGCGTTGAGTACTTGCAATTACGTTAACGGTCGTAATGTAATGACTTCAAATTTCAATAATCTGTTTTACCACAAATTCAGACTAATTTAATTTTAAAAGAATTACCGTATTTAGGTATAAATATATTTTTTTGAAACAATCTCTTATTTTACACATACACCAATACACTAACGCAATTACCTATACATATTGGATTCGTTGCATCTATGGAATCGGTGAATCATCCTAGCGGTGAACTATCCGGTCGGAGAATTATCCAGTTGGTGAATAAATTCTGGTGAACTATCCGGTCGGTAAATAGCTATCTACCCGTCGGTAAACTATCCGAATTCCATTTAAGCTATCGGACGCAAAACAGTCATTAAAAGATAATCATGAAAGTCCAAAACTACAAAATTATTTAAATTAAGGTTAATTTTAAACACAGCATAGCAAAAAAAAATTGCACCAGAATATTTACTAAATTCTTTTTGAACGCCTGTTAAGACATATCATTAGGATTTTAATCTCCTTTTTTAATCTAGGTTCCCAATTATGCCAAAAAATGAAAAGTGTGTATATAATAAAATGTTTAAATCTACTTTAATTGTTAAGCAATTTGTTTTTTGTAAATAATTTATTTTTGTTTTATTTGCCGTAAATTCCTAGGAATGACATAAACAGGTTATTTTTTTATTATTTTGACACAATTGTAAAATATATGTCAATTTTAGCGTCTCTTACTTTACTTTTAAAAGAAAAAATATCACAATAAATATAATAATAAACAATAAGTGTAAGTTTAAAAGAATATTTTACTTTTTCACAGAAATACTAAGAACTGATGACACGACAGAAATTTAATTTAATTGGGTGTAAATCTTCTTATCTAAAATGCTTGTAAACCAACATTTTCTAATTCAGTTTGACAATGTTAAGTACTTTACCCACTAACATGTTGTACGGTTTTATTCCTACTTATCTTTTAAATCCTATAGATTTGTTTTGTGGTAAGTACTTGTTAAATAATAATGCATTTATCCTTTAATATAGAATGTACTTAGTCAATTGAGTAAATGTCAACATCGCTGACACCTGTCAAACACTTGCCCTGTTCTACATTGTTTGGCCTTACAATTTTTTGAAAGAAATGATTATAAATTTTGCATATTCTGTTAGACAGTATTTTTGTTGAACCTTACTTGGTTATTTTTATTAATTTTCCTTCTTGTTATAGTTGTGCTTTAAGGTTTTTTTTAATAATTTCAAAGTAGGAAAAACACTAAGATCTGCTTAATACAAGGTGTTAAAAAATTGGCGCATTCTCAAGGATTCCTACAAAAATGTAAAAAAAAATCCGTCGGTTATATTCATGGCGGAAAATGCGAACAAAGTTTCATAAGTTCGGCAACACTGATTGTGAAGTATATTTTAAAAACTCATTTAGATTCTTTATTATACACGAGATTAAACAGGGTGTCATGTTTTCGATGGTATTGGCGGGCTACACCTATTTCCTGTGGAGATATCTTTTATAAAAAGCTAAAATAAGAAAAGTTGACAACGAATTCTGATGGCATTTAATTCATAAAACATAAGGGATTTTTCGGCGTGAATAACCATAAAACCAGTTATTTGCTGTCTCTCTCTGCTGTAAGGGAAACGTATTTATCTATCTTTGTCTGATATAACTACGATTATATGGTTAAGCAACGCAAAAATTAGACTATATATGCCTTTAAAAATTAAAAAATTGTTTTATAAATCCGTTGTCACTTTTTTTTATTTTAGCTTTTTACAAACGATAGATCACAACATCACAAAAACAAAAAAAGTGTAGCTAGGGACACGGAGGTTACGATATTATTAATTTTTTGCTTATTCTATGACCAATGTGAAAAAAATCCATGACATGCGACATATGTAAAAAAAAAAATTTTTTTACATATTTGAATTCTTGTTCAAAAAGTGACAATTTTTTTTTATCGTCTCTAAAAATAATCACTAATAAGAAAGACTACTTCTCAAGATCTGCAAAAAATCAAAAATGGCTCATACCTCAAAAACAAAAAAAAAGCTTTTAAAATGCTGTTTTTATCAGTTCTGTCAAAAAAGTACCCAGTGTCACGCACTCAATTTATTTCTATCTCCACAGGAAATAAGTGTAAACCGCCAATACTATCGAAAACATAACACCCTGTACATTTCTGCAAAAGATTTTATCAACATGTCAGCTTCATGGGTCCCCTGAGCTAGTACTACAGGTCCCCTGAGCTAGTACTAAAGCGGGGCTCACCCCAGGGTGCAATATTGTCGCCTCTACTATTTTTAATTTTTAGCAACGATTTGAGCGAGTACTTGGAGGCCGCGGGCCCGAACGGGTCGATTGAATTAATACAGTACGCTGACGACACATCGCTACTTACCACAAATAAAAAGTTCGATACCAACATCGAACATCTAAATCATCTAACTAGTTTAATCGAAGCATGGTGTGATGAAAACGCTCTGTTATTAAATCCAAAGAAATCGGCAATAGTTCAATTCGCAAACAAACCAGCTGATAAAAGCGCGCTAGTAAGATGCGACAAAACGAGTATACCTTCGGTAGAAACGTTTAAGTTACTGGGCGTTCAAATAGACTCGCGGTTTACCTGGGCCAATCATGTAGACAGCGTAATAAAAAAAATGAACAGCTGTAATTACGCTATTTTAACGCTACGAAAAGAAGTTGACACGCAAACATTACTTCTATTCTACAATGCCAACGTTAAAGCTCACTTAGCTTATTGCATTCTAATATGGGGCTCAAGCTCTCATCTAGGAAGGCTTTTGATTGCTCAGAAAAGATCGGTCAGGCTTTTAACGGGCGCGAGATACAGGGATCACTACAAACCCTTATTTCGGAAGCTAAATATCATGACAGTGTTTTCCCTCTATTTTTATACCCTGTGTTTATTTGTACTGGAAAACGTTCATTTATTCAAAAAAAATTCTGATTGGAACTCGGGCCCGCAAACAAGAGCCAGCTCTGACATTGCCTACCCGATACACAGAACAACAGCGTACGAAAAGAGTTCCTTTTATATGGCATCTAAAGCCTACAATAATTTGCCTAATAGATTTAAAACATATAATATTAAACAAGCAAAAAAAGAATTAAAATCATTGTTCTTAAATTTTCCGCTTTATTCTAACGAAGAATTCTTTTCTATGAATTTCACGTAGTATCCGAAAGTGCTCACACCTCTTTTAATGTATTACCAAATGTTTGTTAATTATAATAAAAAAGTGATATTGTTGTATACTTACTAATTAACTAATCAAATATGACCTATGTTATATTCTCAAATGAGAATCTTAAACATTAATAAATTTATTTATTTATTTATTTTAAAAAATTTTTGTAAAATTAAATTAATTATAAAAACGTTTTTTGACCATTCAAAGGATAAACAAATGATAATAATTTTTGATAGATTGTGCCTTTGTATTTAGCCATCTTTTTCGTTAATATATGCAGTTATTTTCAAGCTGTAAGCATACAAAGTTTTGCACTTTGGGGCCTCATATCTAAAAGGATATATCTGTGGCAAATAGGAACTAGCTGAGTCGAGGCCGGTAGATCCGACTCTTGAGTTCATTTCTTACGTACAAATTCATTTTTTTGTTCGAATTATTGCGTTTCCTAATGATAGTCCAGTAGGTCCAAAACATAAAAACAACCTTTTATGTTTTTAAAGACATGTCCAATATTTACACTGCCTTTAACAAAAAATAGTTTTTGAATAATAAAAATTATACTGAACTTTTAAACCATAAGACCTTTACATGACCCTGAACCCTTATCTTTTAATTATCCATTCTTTTAGTTTGACTTGACTAATCGTCAAATTATAAATCGTCTCCTAAAGATGACCTACTAGGTCCGAAACATAAGAACAACCTTTTATGTTTTCGAAAAACATGTCCAACATTTACCTTGCATTTAACTTAAGATACTTTTTTAATAATAAAAATCCTATTGACCTTTCAGACAATATGACCCTGACATGACCTTGAACTGCTTTCTTTTGTTCGTCTTTTGGTCATCCATCCTCCAAGTTTGAGACCTTTAACTATTGTGGTATATGAGATAATTGAAGTTAAACTATAAATCGTTTCCTGAAGATGGCTTACTAAGTCCAAAACACAAGAATAAACTTTTGTGTTTTCAAAAACATGTCCAACATTTACCTTAACGTAGGTTTTTAGTAATAAAAATGTTACTGAGCTTTCAAACAATATGACCTTGACATGACCTTGAACTCTTGTCTTTTGGTTATCCATCCTCTAAGTTTGAGACCTTTAACTATTGTGGTGCATGGGATAATTGAAGTCAAACTATAAATCGTTCCCTGAAGATGGCTTACTAAGTCCGAAACACAAGAACAACCTTTTGTGTTTTCAAAAACATGTCCAACATTTACCTTGCATTTACCTTAACGTAGGTTTGTAGTAATAAAAATGCTACTGACCTTTCAAACAATATGACCTTGACATGACCTTGAACTCTTGTATTTTGGTTATCCATCCTCCAAGTTTGAGATCATTAACTATTGTGGTATTTGAGATAATTGAAGTCAAACTATAAATCGTATGCTGAAGATGGCCTACTAAATCAGAAACATAAGAACAACCTTTTGTGTTTTCAAAAACGTGTCCAAAATGTACCTTGCATTTAACGTGACATAGTTTTTTAATAAGAATGCTATTGACCTTTAAAAAGATATGACCTTGACATGACCTTGAACCCGTATCTCTTGTGTATCCATCCTCCAAGTTTGAGACCTCTTACTATTGTAGTATTGGAGCAATGTTAATGCAAACATTGACATTTAAATACGTCATAGCTTTTTTCCTAGACATAGAATTTTTTTTACACAAAGGGCTCCGCGAAAGAATATTTTTAAGCAAAAAAAAAATCCAATATTTTGGGCTAGATTTTTTTTTGCATGCAATATCTACTAAACTTGACCAGTGGTCAATATGACCTTGAGGTCATCTTGACCACAAGACTTGGTATTTACTTATGCCAAGTTTGAACCTTGTATCTAGTACCATAGTTGAGTAAATTACAGTTAAAGAAATTTTTTGCTCCGTACATCCATCCATCCATCCTAACATACAGTGTGTTCAATTGAGGATTAGACACCCCCTATAACTTTCTTAATACAGCAAATATATTTTTAAGCAAAAACAGGTCAATTTAGTTAAGGAGGGGGACATCTAAAAAATATAAAAACATTTTTTTTTTTAACCCTCTGTCACCCACCAACCCCAACCTGCAATTTTTAAATTACAACCCCTATCTTGCGATACCTTATTTGAAAGAGAAAAAAATAAACTTTACGATGGCATTAAAAAAACTAAAATCGGTTGACCCCTTATTGAAATAATAAGAGGGCCGTTTTCTGGCGATAACTTTTGATCGGTTTGTGATATTTTCTTCAAAAATTTTTTGAATAACTTGGTAAATAAACATACATTTTTTGCAGCAAAAAAAAATTTTTTTTAACTTTTATACAAGGATTTAAACAAATGTTTTGTTTTTTTTTCTATTAGTAAGGCGATTATGTGACACTTTATTTTGAATGTATTTTTATTTCCTACACAAAGGTTATAAAAAAATTTAAAAAAATTAGTTAGTTTTTTTATTCAGAACTAATTAAAAGAAGTCAAACCCAAGGGCCTTTTCCAAAAATGATTTACCTTCCTGCAAGTTTGAAATGGGCACAATTATTGGTCTAAGAAAAATAAAGCCAATAAGTTGAGCTATTTCTGCAAAATGCCTATCTGCTTTCTTTTTCTACAACAAATTCTTAAAAAACAAACCAATGAATTTTTTCTAAATCTTTTATAACCTTTGAGTAGGAAATAAAAATACCTTTAAAATGAGGTGTCATATGACCCATCATTTCATTCAAAAAATAAAAAAAAAAATTTTGCCCCTTGTCCAAATTTAAAAAAAAATAATTTTGTGTTGTCAAAACTTAGTTTTTTTTTAAACAATTATTTAAAATTTTTTAGAAGTAAATATCACAAACCGATCAAAAGTTATCGCCAAAAAAAGTTCCTCTTATTATTTCAAAAAGGGGTCAACCGATTTTAATTTTTTTAATGCCATCGTAAAGCTCATTTTTTTCTCTTTCAAATGAGGTATCGCAATATAGGGGTTGTAATTTAAAAATTGTAGCTTCGGGTTGGTGGGTGACAGAGAGTTAAAGAAAAAAAAATAATTTTATATTTTTTAGATGTCCCCCTCTGTAACTAAATTGACCTGTTTTTTCTTAAAAATATATTTGCTATATTAAGAAAATTATAGGGGGTGTCTAATCCTCAATTGAACACACTGAATGTACACCAAAGTGATATTTTTTAATAACAACCCAGTGGATGGTCTGATCGAGATGATTCTAGTACACTGACTTTCAAAAGTCTTGCACCCCCCCTTTAAAAACTTTCGCGTTTGCCTGACAGAAATAAAATTTTCTTTAAAATAAACCTTAAAGCCTCTGTGATATAATACACAAGATAAAAAAGCGTTTAATTAATTTTCTTCAATGGTACCACGCGTTTAAAAAAAAGTGTAAAATTCCTGAAAATTGAAGAAGTGTAAAAATTAAAAATAAAGCAAACACGGGATTATTAGTGAGTAGTATTAGTACTCCTTGTTCTAAATGATGCATTTAAAAGGTTTCACATACTTTTAATGGGGCTATCAATAACTTCTAGAGTTGCATTCACCATTTTCTTGCACCGCAACAATTAGCCCCTGTCTGTTTTTCGGCGTTTTTTTTTCGGTTTTTTTTTGCAGAAAACTCTTCTGGAGACATGATCTTAAGATTCTCAAAGAAATTCAGGTCTGATAAGTAAGCAAGCCACTCATATCACGCCCTGTAGGAATATTCGGACACGTTTCTTACGACGCAGAGTCCCTTTGTCGCCCATAAATGCAAAATTTTGAAAAGAAATATTATGAGGAGGATACATTAGGAGACAGACAAAAGTCTTTTCGTAAACTTGACCATCGATATTGCCAGGACTATGAATCAGAGCAAACTTTTCGTAAAACATTATAGCCCTCCAAAACATTTCAGTACCCGTATGATATGAAGCAACTTTAATTTAAGTATTCAATCTATGGTGTCTTTTTGCATCTTGCCAAACTCTTTAAAGATAATCATTACTCATTAGGTCAAGCCTGGACTTACCAATAAAAATCAATTTTTTTCACCCACGAAGCATCCCGCTTGAATTTTTCTCTGACCAATGAAAACGGGTTTGCATATAATGTTATGTTAGCATAATAACCCCTACACTGGGAGTTCATAAAAAAAAATCCAAAATTTTGCTTTTAAGGGCGGCAATGGAAATCCGCGTCTTATGAAACGTATCGAAATATTCCCACAGGGAGTGATGTGACTAGCCTGCCAGCTAATTGAACCTGAATTCTTTTGAACATAGTGGGATTTTGTCTCTAAACAAGTTTTCCGCAAAAAAAAAACCGAAAAAAAAACGCTAAAAAGCAGACAGGGGCTAATTGTTGCGTTGCGAGAAAATGGTGAATGCACCCCTAGAAGTTATTAATAGCCCCATTAGAAGTATGCGAAACCATTTGAATGCATCATTTAGAACAAGGAGTACTAATACTACTCACTAATAATCCCGTGTTAGTTTTATTTTTAATTTTTACACTTCTTCAATTTTCAGGAATTCTACACTTTTTTTTTAAACGCGTGGTACCATTGAAGAAAATTAATTAAACGCTTTTCTATCTTGTGTATTATATCACAGAGACTTTAAGGTTTATTTTAAAGAAAATTTTATTTCTGTCAGGCAAACGCGAAAGTTTTTAAAGGGGGGGTGCAAGACTTTTGAAAGCCAATGTATTAAAAGATCGGTAATATTTTGTAGCGTCTTCAACATTTACGTATCTTGCTTCGTTTAGGCACAGTTGAAAAAAAAACATCGATTTTCAGAAATTGCAATTACAATAGTACATTTCCTTTAGAGAAATGAACTAAAAGGGTATAAGTGTTTTTGACATATAAAAAAATGAGTTTTTTAAATAACGAATTCTAATAATAATATTCATATATTTACGGTAAAATCAGTCACACATATTATATTAAGCGAATTTTTTTTTTTTTCAGCTAATAATACAAGATTGAGGTAGTATTGTATTACATTTGAAAGAATACGATTTCTATTCTGACATGCACAAATGACGTTACATGCACAAATGACGTTACACTTATGCCCTTTTTCCTATTTCAATTTGCCACAGATATGATATGGATGTTTTTCAACAATTTTCTCGGGCTTCCTAGGCATGTCCCTAACAAAGTATCATCGCGTTTAAACGTCAATTTTTGGACACCCAGTAGTAGCTTGAAGCATTGGTAATCGTGAATCTCATCAACGATAAATGGAAAATAAAAATCATATTAAATATAAAGGATGTTTCACATTTTTAAAGAAAATCAATTAAAAATCTTTAAATATTTTTAAGTTTTAGGTTTTTCCAAAACAATTTAAAAAAAAACTAAATTGTTTTTTAATTATACAGTTTAGTAACAATGGTTAATTTCCGATTATTTAGAAAATTTTAAAGTTTTTGATCGACCGAGATTAATAATGCTCTTCTATACCGGGATTTATATAGGATGTTCCCTAATGTCGTGGAAAAAATTCAAGGGGTTATTCCTGGACTCATTTTAAGAATAAAAGTTCATATAAATAGGTGTTCGATTTTGCGTCGTTACTGAGTTACAGCCTCCCAAAAAAACCCTAAAAAATCAGTTTTTTCGCTGTAATTTCGAAACTCATTTTTTCTCAAAAAATTTTATAGGGCCTTTTTGATTTATCTAAATACAAGAAATATTATCCCCTTTGTAAAATTTTAAAAAACGTGTTTATAGTGGAGGTCCTTAGGGCGCTGTAAGAAAAAAAAAAGTCAAAATCGGACATATGTTCATATGAACTTTTTTTCTTAAAATGGGTCCAGGAATTACTTACTGAATTTTTTTCTAGTTATTTGGATACACCCTGTATTTTCCCTTTTTGTGCCTGCTAGCTTATGTTAAAATCATTTATTTAAAAGAATAAGAATGGGTCATTTAAAATAACAAAAGTGAATCCCCGATTCTGGTATAATCGGAAGAACAGGCCGACCAAGCTTAGTCGCTATGCTTGTTATGCACCTATTTTGGACACCCTGTAAAAAAACCTAAAACCTCACTTGCAGATTGGCAGACATGAACAATCCCTTATTTCATCGAAAAGAATGTTTGAATAATATGGAGGAGGAAAGTCGCAATATAAGGATTAAATGTAATTGAATTTGTAAGGCTTCCAAAAGCACAGCAAAGACCTCCGAAAGCTTGAACACGAAAGGACACTTTAACTCCTGAAATCTATTAATGTTTATGATCACATGTTTTACAAATTCGTATTCTGAAGAAACAAGTAATCGAAATCGACCAGTCGCAGTCGTGTGCTTTCAAAATATCACGGATTGACATTGTGTTTAGAAATACAATGCGTGATATGGAATAGGGTCCAAGTCGTGACTGGAATCACACTACTTCTTTTATAACTACGTGAGATTGACCGTATGTATTTACTTGAAATAATCCTTTATATTGTAAGTTTATACCTCTTATATGGGTTTAGACTTTAAGATGATTGCTAGGTCATCCCTTTTGCTGGAAATAATTACAAATATTAATTAATATTTTATTTCATGAATAAAAGGAGGTAGCTTTATTTTCAACAATGTTTGTTCTAGGATGAATATTTACGATTTTAGAGAAGGTCCGACCAAATGCAATATACTCTTCGACTATAACAAGATTCACTGTTCACTGATTAGACTTACCAATAAAATAATTGCTAAAACTAAAGATAATTTAATACTAGATATTTAATACTTTAATAGTATACCCCAACGCCATCACCTAGTAAGGTAGGCAGGAATGAGGCAATCGAAAATAATATTGGCAACAGTGTATTGTTGGCAATGTATTGTATTGTTGGCTGCCTAATTACATTTTAGGATACAAAAATATTTTAGGTAAATACCAAAATTAATGTATAATTCTCTTTTGTTATATTTGATGTTGTCAAAGTAGAAATTTATAGGTTAGGTCACCATCACATGATTGTTAGCAATATGTAGCTTTATTTCCGAAAACTGGCTACCATAAGTAGAATGTGGCAATATACTTATTCTTTAAGGGAGGATTATAACATTCTTCTTCTTCTTCTAACAGTACCTTGTGTCTTTATTCAAAAATCTCTAATTTACGTTAAAGAACGTGAATTAACTTTCGCAACACATCCACATAACCATGAAACACGTAATAGAAACAATATTTTAGTAGATTTTTTCCGTCTGAGTCGCTCCAGAGAAGCTACGCGTTATTTTGGGGCTCGATTTTTCAATAAACTTCCCATTCAATTAAAATCGCTACCTCTTGTTCAGTTTGAGTCAGCCATTACTCAATTTCTTTTAAACAATGCATTTTATAATTTTGAAGACTTTTTAAGCCATGATTTTAATAACTAATTAAGTGTCTATTTTTAATCAAATATTTTAATTCTGTTTTGACTTGTGTAAATATACTTGTACATGCTGGCATTAATAAATTACTCTTACTCTTACAATAGCATATGGAGGTGAGTATTCGGTAATCAAGCTTCTGTGGTGTCCCCAAAGTAACCATATGAATTTGACAATCATATTTATTATAACCTAACCTCCTAACACTTGATTTGACGTTTACTTTAAAACAACCCTCAGTACGACGTGACCTAGATTAGTTCTTGAGGCCTCTACCTCTTAGGCCTCAGAACTCTAAAGCATACAGGGTGTTGCAAATCTATGGGTCTATTGGAAGTATCTGGAGAACCGCTTTACCTAGCGCTCTGATTTTTTTTTTATTAATTCTTAGGACATAAAATCTATAGCTCTAAAATATTTTGAAATTTGGGCGACTTCCGGTTATACCGGAAACTGACACCCACTTCCTTATTTTAAATGGAATACCCTATTTTGTATTACGGATTTGGATTCCTTTTTAAATTTAATGATAACTTTGTTAATATGACCATACCCCAAATTTGGGCCGTTTTCCTGGAAAAAATTATTTTCTCCAAGATTTGATTTTCGCAATTGTTTTGAAAACAATTTATTTTCAAAACATGAATTAATTTTTCGTAATAAAATTTGAACCACTTATTAACAAAGCCCAAAGGAATGTTTAACAAAAAAAAAATTAGCATTTTTACTAACCGGAAGTGGAAATTTTTTTGGTTCAACTTAAGAAAATTAAAAGTGATTTTTCTCAAAAAAATCAAATGCAACTAGTATCTTTTTATTAGTCCAAGAGATTGCTTTTTTTATTTGCTTTCCATTGGTACTATGGTTCCCTATACCGATTCTTAACCGTTTTGGGGATACGCGCAAAATAAGGAAATTCCCAAGTAAAGCTCGTGCTCTTACATTACCAGGTACTGTTATAAGTGGTATTTCCATTACGATTTGCCTTATTTTTATGCCCATTTGCACAGAAAAACGAACTATTTCAGATTTTGGCTAACTTTCCTCCGCCCCCTAGACCTCCAAAACATCTCCAAAAAAAAATATTTAAATTTGAAATTTTTTAACATAATTAAAAGAACAAAAAATGGACTTATGCACAAACAAAAATGAACCATTTTAGATTTTGGCTAACTTTCTCCAGTCCCCAAGACCCCCAAAACATTTCCAAAAAATAAAATTTTCATGTTTTTACCATAATTACAAAGAAAAAAACGCACGTATGCACAATTAAAAAGCGCAACCACTTTAAATTGTATTTAACTTTCCCCCAATCCCCAAGTCCCCAAAACATCTTTTGGGTGCGTTTTAGATTTCTATGGGCTGTAAAACTTAAAAAATAAAAATATGCTTAATCGTAATGGAAATTCCACTTATAACAGTACCTGGTAATGTAAGAGCACGAGCTTTACTTGGGAATTTCCTTATTTTGCGCGTATCCCCAAAACAGTTAAGAATCGGTATAGGGAACCATAGTACCAATGGAAAGCAAATAAAAAAAGCAATCTCTTGGACTAATAAAAAGATACTAGTTGCATTTGATTTTTTTGAGAAAAATCACTTTTAATTTTCTTAAGTTTAACCAAAAAAATTTCCACTTCCGGTTAGTAAAAATGCTAATTTTTTTTTTGTTAAACATTCCTTCGGGCTTTGTTAATAAGTGGTTCAAATTTTATTACGAAAAATTAATTCATGTTTTGAAAATAAATTGTTTTCAAAACAGTTGCGAAAGTCAAATCTTGGAGAAAATAATTTTTTCCAGGAAAACGGCCCAAATTTGGGGTATGGTCATATTAACAAAGTTATTATTAAATTTAAAAAGGAATCCAAATCCGTAATAAAAAATAGGGTATTCCATTTAAAATAAGGAAGTGGGTGTCAGTTTCCGGTATAACCGGAAGTCGCCCAAATTTCAAAATATTTTCGAGCTATAGATTTTATGTCCTAAGAATTAACAAAAAAAAAATCAGAGCGCTAGGTAAAGCGGTTCTCCAGATACTTCTAATAGACCCATAGATTTGCAACACCCTGTATAGTTTAACATAGGGAGTAAGGTTCACTGTTTACTGCTAAAACTAATTTGTTGTATTAAAAAAACAAAAACGCAAAATCAGAAACTTTTATTTCAAGTTTTGAAGTTATACTTTAATTGGTCAAAAAAAAACGCCAAAAATATTGTGTAGTGAAGCAGATTACGCAGGTATGTATGTACACAATTTTATGTCTATTCTCTGTAAGCCTTAAATAATATTTTTAAAGAATGTAAGTTGGAACCTATTGTTATGGTATGAAGTTCCAGTTAAGGGGACTACTTTGTGAAAATAAATCCTTCCGCTTCCGGAAAATTAAATGTCATGCGGCATACCCTAGTTCACCAACAAAGAAGCATAAAATAGTATGTGTTACACACATAAAAAGTAATTCTCATAAAAAGACAATATAATTCTTTAAATGCAAATACTAAAGGATCGAATATAGATTTTACACAGTGCTTAAAACACAGGTTTTATGTAAATATATCGTAACCTCTGGTTTTAATTTTTAACACTGTCCAAAATATTTACCTATTTGCTTTGTATTTCGCTATTTAAATAAACCTGTGTCTGAAAATTTAAGCGGCTGCTGTAGCATAGCTGATTGTTTTGATTTGTACTGCCGGTATAACAATTTTATGCATTGTTTCTTGGTAATTTTGTAGTTCATGATTTTTGTCTTTCGATTAAGTGAGGTTATATTTGGTCATTTTTGCGGTGCGCCAAAAACATGATGATATTAGACACGTATAGTACAGCTTTGGGTAAATATTATTTACGGTTAGGAAATCAATTTCCTGAAATTATAGTGGATTTTTAAGTGGTTATTTGCATTTTTTAATATAAATTCTTCGAATTCGTGTAAATAAACAAAAACAATGCTCTCAAACCCGATCCGTTTTGTAAGTAGCAAGTTCTTGACATGCGTAACTAATTAGTAGTAGTCTGACAGAGACACTGTTAAAGTGAGATGGGTAATTTGCAACTTTTAGGTTGAATTTGTACAAGAATAACTCTTTCCCTTTACAAATAAATTGCATTTGGCGTGTTTTTGTATTTCGCGGGTATTGTTACTTCCGCAGAATGTTCTACAGGGTGTCCGCGATCAATGTGCTTTTTTTTTAATGGGAGATAGCTGGGAAAAATCCAAGACATTCGGTAAACTAGCTGAGTCGAGGCCGGTGGATCCGACTCTTGAGTTCATTTCTTACGTTACATTCATTTTTTTGTTAGAATTAATGCGTTTCCTGAAGATAGTCCAGAAGGTCCAAAACATAAACATATTAAACATGTTATATTTTTAAAGACATGTCCAAAATTCACATTCCATTTACCAGGAAATAATTTTTGATTAATAAAAATTGTATTGGACTTTTAAATGATACGACCTTGACATGACCTTAAACTCCTGTCTTTTGGCTATCCATCCTCCAAGTTTGAAACCTTTAACTTTTGTGATCTTTGAGATAATCGAAGTCAAACAATAAATCGTTACCTGAAGATGGCCTGCTAAGTCCGAAACATGAGAATAACCTTTTGTGTTTTTATAATCATGTCCAACATTTACCTTGCATTAAACTTAACATAGTTATTTAATAATAAAAATGCTATTGACCCTTTAAATAATATGACCTTGTCATGACCTTGAACTTCTGTTTTCTGGTTATCCATCCTCCAAGTTTGAAACCGTTAACCATTGTAATCTTTGAGATAACCGAAGTCAAACTATAAATCGTTTCCTGAAGATGGCCTACTAAGTTCATTTCTTACGTTACATTCATTTTTTTGTTAGAATTAATGCGTTTCCTGAAGATAGTCCAGAAGGTCCAAAACATAAACATATTAAACATGTTATATTTTTAAAGACATGTCCAAAATTCACATTCCATTTACCAGGAAATAATTTTTGATTAATAAAAATTGTATTGGACTTTTAAATGATACGACCTTGACATGCCCTTGAACTCCTGTCTTTTGGTTATCCATCCTCCAAGTTTAAAACCGTTAACCATTGTAATCTTTGAGATAATCGTCAAGTCAAACTATAAATCGTTTCCTGAAGATGGCCTACTAAGTCTGAAACATGAGAATAATCTTTTGTGTTTTCAAAATCATGTCCAACATTTACCTTGCATTGAACTTAACATAGTTTTTTAATAATAAAAATGATATTTACCTTGAGAAAGATATGACCTTGACGTGACCTTGAACCCCTGTCTCTTGTGTATCCGTCCTCCAAGTTTGAGTCCTTTAACAATTGTAGTATTGGAGCTATGTCAATGCAAACATTGACATTTGAAAACGTCATAGCTTTTTTCCTAGACATAGATTTTTTTTTTAAAAAATTTAACACAAAGGGCTCTCCAAAAGAATATGTTTAAGCAAAAAAAAATCACAATATTTTGGGTTAGATTTTTTTTTGCATGCAATATCTACTAACCTTGACCAGTGGTCAGTATGACCTTGAGGTCACCTTGACCACAAGACTTTGGTATTTACTTATGCCAAGTTTGAACCTTCTATCTAGTACCATAGTTGAGTAAATTACAGTTAAAAAAATTTTTTGTCCCGTACATCCATCCATCCATCCTAACATACACCAAAGTGATATTTTTTAATAACAACCCAGTGGATGGTCCGATCGATATGATTCTAGTTTTAAAATATCGGTAATTTTTTGTAGCATCTTTCCAACACCCTTAACATTTACGTATCTTGCAAAAAAACATCGATTTTCAGAAATTGCAATTACAATAGTACATTTCCTTTAGAGAAATGAACTAAAACAGTTTTTTGAAAAAGTGCCCCCCTTCGGAAATAACGGCCTTTAAACGGGTAGACTAAAAACCCTTTTAATCGTAAATGTTTACCAAACGATGTGACCCACCATTATGAAAGTTGTACTATTAATAAAGGTAATAAAAACGTTCATTTTAAACCCATTTTGAAATTTGAGGCCCCCTTTAAAATGGGTTAAACACTTGTAGTGATGATAAAAACTGCATGTAATTTCTTTACCTTTGAGAATTTTGTAATTTTATTAATTCTTTTAGATACCCCAATTCAAGTAAAAACTTTTTTTCCACTTGAAATTTTTGAGATAGTGTACCTTTTGCGAATAAACTACCAAAAACACCTTTGATGTACCCCATATTTTGCGTTGACTTGACAAGAAACCTAGTTCAATGTAGTGACAGTACTGACAGTAGTAAGTGACATACAAATTTCAAAAGAGAGTCTAGTCTTATGCAAAAATATGGGGTACATCAAAGGTGTTTTTGGTAGTTTATTCGTAAAAGGTACACTTTCTCAAAAATCACAAGTGGAAAAAAAGTTTATACTTGAAATGAGGTATTTAAAAAAATTAATAAAATTTCAAAATTCTCAAACGTAAAGAAATTACATGCAGTTTTTATCAGCACTACTAGTGTTTAACTCATTTTAAAGGGGTCCCCAAATTTCAAAATGGGTTAAAAATGACCGTTTTTATTACCTTTATTGATAAGTACAACTTTCATGATGCTTGGTCAAATCGTTTGGTAAATATTTACGATTAAGTGTTTTTAGTCTACCTGTTTGAAGGCCGTTATTTCCGAAGAGGGGCACTTTTTCAAAAAACTGTTTTTACCGAATGTCTTAGATTTATCCCAGCTTAGTTAAAACTAAGGGGTACTAAATTCTTAGTACCCCTTTTTGTTACTTTGGTGTCGACCTTAATGAGGTTAGCATGTCCGTTTCTTTTGCTGTTCCCTAAAATGGGATTATAACTTATTCTTCCAGTATTTAGTGTATTAATTTTGTGATTTGGAGTATTCAAGTATTTTGCTGGGAATAAGTTAATTTTAATTAATTAATATCGTCGTCGGACCAAATGTCTTCTAAAAGGCCACATACCATCTTCGGTAAGTTAACTCTTGCATCTTTTTCACGTGGGTTGAATCTAGCCCTCGCTATTTTTATTATTTCTAGGCCTTCAAACGTGATTTACCTTTATATTGTGCTTCCGTTCCAATTATGGTTCCTTTTGGTATTTTTCGTTAACATCTTCGATCTTTCTTTCTATTTTACGATCCTGGTGCCGTATTCACGAAACGGCGAAAATACATTCGTGCACGAAAATATATGTCTATCTTTTGCTTTCTCGTATACAATCTTTTTTTTGTCACACACAAATCTCACTTCTCGGGCAGGAGAGTTAAATGAAAAACGATCCTGGATTTGGATAAATTCTCTTCAAGTTCTGGTAACCAATTAGATCGCTACATCAATTTAAGCCCCGTGAGCGACAAATTTGAGCATCGTGGAGCTTAGAGAAAAAACGTTTAGTACCGCATCTCGCAAGTTTGCTAATTATATTTTTTGGATTAGGTCCTTTATGAAAGTTAAGTTTTGTTTTGAATATGACCTTTCTAAGGTCAATAAATGAATTAAAGGGGTAAATGTTTTTTTTTTATGGGTAATAATTTAAAGGGGTTTTGTCGCAAATAAAAATAAGGGTTTATAAATTATCACAAACATTATTTAATTTATTTTATAAATGAAAACAACTTTGTACACCTTATTTGCGCAAATTATGGTACCACTTTATATAATTATGTTATTTTTCTTTCAGACTGCGATAAAAGTGTGATAATTTTTCCATTTTTATTAAAATACCATTTAATCATTATTTCAACCCATTTTCACCCCTGTTATATATTTTATTAAATATATATTAATTAAAATGCCTTATTAAAATTTGAAATGCATGTATTTTTATCTTTTAACCTTGAGGGTCTTTAAATGATTTTTATTGTGATTTCTTTTGCGTTGTTTGGAAAAATTGAGACGTTTTGCGAATTTTTAAACTGAAATTTTAGCAGTTTTCTAAGAAAACTTTAAGCCTTCTTTTACATGCTTTTACAAATATGTATGACTTCCTGCTTAAGCAAAAATAAATACGGAGTGACTATTCGTACTCGCCAAATGTACGAATAGTGAGCAGGCTATTCATACTCGCGCGAGTATGAATAGTCAGTGGGCTATTCATAAATGTCTGATGTACGAATAGTAAGCAGGCTATTCGTATTCGCACGAGTATGAATAGCCTGTGGGCTATTCATACACTTGTGTTTGGAAGGGATAAAGAGACATTCAGGTGCTTGACTTAAGTAGCATTTTGGTAAGCGGATTCAGCTTCACGGTGAGATGTCTCGCTTTCCACCTTTGATAATATACAATAATATATTATCAAAGCTTTCCACCCAGGCAGCGTGGGTTCATATCTCTGCTGCTTCTTTTTGTTTTTGTTTTTTTTTTATAAATTTTCATAAGTTAAATGGTCTAGGGCTAAGTTACGTTAAGTTATGTTGTATTTTAATTTTTTTAAACACAAATCCTTACGATTAATTGGCCTGACCTTTTTTACCTTTAACCTTTGAATGATTTTCTCCCTTATTTGGTTAGCGGCTAGGTTTCACATGGTCTTACTCAAGGTTTAACGGTTTACGGTACATCAGGCATGTATAAATAGCCCACAGACTATTCATACTCACGCGTGTATGAATAGCCTGCTCACTATTCGTTCATTAGGCGAGTACGAATAGCCCACTGACTATTCATACTCGCACGAGTATGAATAGCCTGCTTACTATTCGTACATTTGGCGAGTACGAATAGTTACTCCGAAATAAATAACCAAATTTTGCTGTTTAGGCCAATCGTTATTAATTAAGCACTTTTTGCATGCTTATGTTAAGTATGAACCGATGTCTTATAAAAATTCATATTAGCTCTGTTCGTTCATGCCTATAACTATTAGAACTAAACTGTAAGAAAAACTAAAAGAAATCTAATAAACAACTATAATCTTCGCAAAGCATCAGAAAAATGTATATCGCTAACATTCACTTAGAAAAAAACTTGAGATGTTTAAGCCACTTTTTGACCATATTTACAATGCAAAAACTGATCGATTTAAATTTATTGTGCACGATAGTATAGTATCTAACGTCTCAACTTCTTTAAGCATAAACCTTCTCCAATTTATTTTTGAACGTCCTCATGATGAGGACGTTCAAAAACCTCATGTGTTTTAGACGTCTTCATATTGTGTTGTTAGTGTTATTATAAGCTTGCACATGTAATTTTTAAATTCTTTTTAACCCAGTGCGCACTGTGCGCATCAGTGTGAGTGCTTCCAAAAATGTGTAGTTTATTTGCTTGATGTATTCTAATATTTGAGTTACGTCGATATTCTTTCTTATAAATTTGACTTTATTTTAATTCATAACGTCCCGCACTTTTTTAACATTAATTTTTCAGTTTTATTTTGCGACTATTTCTAATTGACGTTGGATGACTGTAGCGACAAACAAATAAACAAGAGATAAATTTAGTTGGCTATTTTGATCTTATAAGTTAGATCAGGCGAACCAGTTGCTATTTTCGAAAGAATACAAAAATTAAAAAAAAATAATAAAACCATTTGGTAACGTACATTTGGCTGAATTTACTGTACTAATTTACATATACATTAGCAATTAGCATCAAAAAGTTAGGGATATAGCCAAGATCACAGTTTTGGCAAATCCTTTTCGAATAAATTTAGTGTAGTTTTTTTTTTCAAATTAAGTTTAATAGTGATATCCCTAACTTTTTGCGGCTAGTATATATTTGTTAATATTAAAAAAAATCTTTTAAGCTTAATCAAAATTGACTATTTTAGTGGTCCATAATTTGTCGTTGATTTGCTGTCATTTTTTTGCAATAGATTTTTGAAAACATTTCAATATGTAAAAGTGTGGGACCACCTATCTTAGAAGGGTAAATTATGTTACGAGTAAAATCCTATTAGATTTGTGCAAGTTATTTTTAGTGCGACTTTAATCTGGGCCATTCTTTATCTAATAATATAGGTACCATTTTTTATTATATTGTGTCTTAGCATAATTGCCTCAAATAAATAGTATTAACTTCACTGTCTTAATCTTTTTATTTTTTTAAATTATAAACGTATCTTAAGTCATCAAAACGCTACGTGAAAATGCGAATCCTAAATGGTCGTGTTGACTAAAAATGCTTAATCGATAATATAATATTTAACATTCGTAACAAAAATATCAAATATCCAACTAGTTGAGAATACTTATAAAAACTTTTTGTTTTGTTGAACAACCATAAGGAAATTGTTTGCACATTAAATAACACACAAAGGTATTTGAAGTTTTGAAAATTCAGGCATTTTGTATAATTAACTATGTATGGTGTATCTATCTACATTATAAAGGTTAAAAATATGTATCAAACATCATTGTTGGGAAATAATGGTACTTATTTTAAAAACATTTTGGTGTAAATTTTTTATTTAAAGACTGGAATATATATATATATATTTACAAACATTTTGGATAGATATCAGTAGTTTGACATGCAATGTAAATACTAGTGATTTCTAAATAGAGTCATGGCAAGTTTACAAAGTTGAATTTCCCTTACCATTTGGGAAGTTGGCCGGGTCGCAGGGCTGCTTCATTGTCAAGGGCGGGTTTTGTGCACCATTAGAGCTTGCCAATGTGACTGTGAGATTCAAAATTCAACAACATGGCGAGGCGGAGCTTGCGTTTTCTCGGAAACACAACTTGATCTGTTATTGGTTCCCTACCAGCCCGCCTCCTTGCCATTGTCAAGTGTTGCTCGATAAATAATCTGTGTTTGTTACATGTTTAGATGCCCAGATGGGTCTCCTAGTATAACATTATAGTTAGTTAACTCATTCCTTGCATTTAGTCAGTTCGGGTTAGTTTTTATTTGTTTTTAATTGTGACGTATATAAACTCATAAAAGAATCTTTAAGAAGTGTGTATCATTAAGTTCCAACAATGTGTAGTAACGAAACTCCAACGAACTCACCACCAAGAATGGCTATTCCTTACGGATTAGAAGTTAGTGGAGGACCTAGAGCTTTACTCCCGATTGACCATTATAGACTCCAATTATATCAATACGCTGTGGCCGAACGCCTTCGCTATCCTCTTCTGAACTCAGCAGCGTTTCCAGGTGGTTTATCTCCTTTGGCATGTTATCCAACTGCCCTTTTTTCAAGACCGTTACAACCAGAGGAACCTAAACCTCAACACAGCTACATAGGGCTTATTGCAATGGCAATATTAAGTTCAGCAGAAGGCAAATTGGTGCTGTCCGATATATACCAACATATATTAGACCATTACCCTTATTTTAGAAGCCGAGGTCCGGGTTGGAGAAACTCCATACGTCACAATTTGTCTTTAAACGACTGTTTTGTTAAAGCTGGACGCAGCGCTAACGGCAAGGGCCATTACTGGGCAGTGCATCCAGCAAACGTTGATGATTTTAGAAAAGGTGACTTCAGAAGACGTAAAGCTCAACGAAAAGTAAGAAAACATATGGGGTTAGCAGTGGACGAAGACGGTGCCGATTCTCCAAGCCCCCCGCCCTTAAGTGTTAGTCCATTGCCTCCCTCAACTTCTGCTCTTTCAGTACCGTCAACATCAGTTTTTGGGATAAATAGAGAAATAACCAACAGAAAGAGGCAATTCGATATAAAATCCTTGTTAGCGCCCGATCCTGGCAATTTGGTGAGTGAAGTTCGGACGGAGGAGGACATCGACGTTGTAAATAGCGATCAACAACCAGACCAACAAGAGCAAAGTCATAGTCCCAAACATTGGCCTATGCTACCAATTGTAAATTACTACCAGGCGCTTATGCAAGCGAGACCAGAACCTAAGCACACTATTGTCAATTTGGTGGAAGATTCCGAACACAGTGAACTCCCTGACTCTAAAGTGTATTCCGATCAATAACTTTACAATGTGTATTTAAATGTATCCTTGTTTTTTGGACTGTTATCCGTCGATCGAAAAACAGAAAGGTTGACGTTATAAAGCCTTTGTACACCGACCCCAATGACTTAATTACAAATGCCAAGACGCATTTGTATTAGAAATTGCATTACTTCTTGTGGAATTTCACCGGTAGGACCAAAGAACACATCTTATAAATAATTACAAGAAAAGTTTTTGATCGCAAGACAGAGATTTGCAAATCAAAAATGTGCTGTGAAATACAAAAACGTAATATTGAAAAAAACTAAACCTTTTAATAATGTGTAAATGTAAATAAATTAAATGTGAATATATAAATTTTAAGCAGTCTTTTAGACCTAAGATAATTTCTTTAAATAAGTATGTTCAACTGATTTATGTTTCAGTTAAAAGAATCTTTTAAACGAAACCATGTTAATCATCTTTAGCTGATGTGTAAAAAATAATCGTTATTTATTTACATACATAAAATATAACTTAATGATTTTTGTTTTAAACTTTAATTTATTTTAATAAACACAAAAAATATAAACTTTTTACTAAAATTATAAAAAATACTTATTTTTTTGGACAGAAGTTATTTTTCTGACAAAAAAGTGGTTTTGTATTTTAAAATTTGAAAAACATATAGTGATTAACTCCAAGAAGGTAACATTGTGTTTATTTTGCTAAAATGGGTAAGTATAAATATTTTGACAATTTGTAAAATAAGCCCTCTAATAATGGTCTTTGTACTTTTAATCCACTTGACATAAGTCGTCAGATGTATTTATACTTGAAAAATCATTCATGCAAAAACACAAAACTATTGTTATTAATTCTTGGGCTTAGGTAAACATTTTTAAAGTGATAGATTCCTTAACAAGGTAATGTAAAAGAAGAAAAAGCTAAAGCCGTTATGAAGTATGCGATTTATTTACCTAACAAAACAATCCACATAGTATACAACTTGCGATCTACTCTCCTTTTTGCCATAGCCTTACATAGCATATTAGAACAAGTTTCCTAAATAAGAAAGCAAAGCAAAGGTTCATGATTAATATTTAAGCTTGGTGTCAAAAAAATGGCGCATAAACGCGATGGTATGCTCTTGGGGCATTCTCAGGGATCCCTATAAAATTGTCAAAAAAATTCCATCTGTTATATTCATCGAGAAATATGCTAACAAAATTGCAAAAGTTCTGCAACACAGTTTGTAAAAGTAAAATACATCTTAAAAGCTCATCTAGATTCTTGAGCATACATTTTTGCATTTAGGTCATATTGACATTGTTGTCAGCTTTGTATTAAACCATATATTTCGTTAATACGTCCTGTTGTTTTTAAGATATATGCGTTTAAAGTTTTGCACTTTGGGGCCTCATATCTTCGAGGGTGTATGAGATGGATTTTTTTTGACAATTTTCTAGGGATCCCTGGGCATGCCTCAACAAAGTATCATACAGGTGGTGCGCCAATTCTGGGACACCTGTGTGAGAGTTTTTTTAACAATTTTCTGACGGCACAACGTACCATCGCGTTTATGCGCAATTTTTTGGACACCTATATATTGGAAATTCGCAAGAAAAGTAATACATAAATAATTAAGGCTGGTTTATAGTAGCGTGTGCTAGCATATCGTAAAATAATTTATTTTATAGAAAGTTTTAAAATACGTGCTGACGTTCATAGTGGAAGACGGCAGCGTATGCATTTCACTACAAAGATAAACACTTATAAATTCTTTTCTTTAAAAATGACATTCCAATGGATATAAACCAGCCTTTATAGTTTTGTCTTTATAGATAAATATAATATCTTTTACTCTAAGGTTAATTTAGGGTAGGTAAGGTAAAATTAAGTTATGTTGAAGCACATTTTGGAGGTGATTGGTGAATCTTCTGGTTCTGGAAGCGGTCTTGGTGTAGGTGGTAAAGCGTAGTGCTACAGATCCATAGGTTCCGAGTTCGCCCCTTGCCGTCGGAAGACTTTATTTTTTTCGACACTGAGCCTTACGTTTAATTGGACTACCGCTAACCCTTGAATGATTTTTTTTCTTTTGACTACACCTCTTGTAGATTTAATTCAGAATGTACCATTTTAATTTCAGAAACTATAAATTGAATTTAATTGTTTTTTTTTTTAAATTAAATTGAAGGTTTCTGAATAACAATTGGTGTTTGCTGAAATTTAATTGATGGCTTCTGAAATACAACTAATGCTTTCAAAAGTAAAATGATATATTCTGAATTAAATCTACAAAAGGTGTAGTTTGTTAGTGTTAGCGGTTAGTTTAGACAAGGTTTTCGTCATTTACACTTTAAAACATAGATTAAAACATAAATATCTATTTAAAACAAAGCAGCGATTAATCACTGGTGTGTAGTAGTAGTAAGTGGTAAATTTTCGGGGAAATTAACATTTTTATTAACGATTTTTCGATAAAAAATTTGGTTTAAATATAGAAAATTGTTTCTACAATTTTCTATATTTAAATATTTATAATCATTATTTTTAGTCTACCCTTTTTTAAGACTTTTATTTTCAGATAGAAAGTAAATACGAATTACACCACATCAAACATTGCCATAATTTTATGAGCTCTACATAAAAATCAATTATATTGGCACTTTTGTCAGTCTGGACTCGCGAGGGCGGATAAAAAGCACTTACACGGCCCTGAAAAAGAGATCTGAATGCCGGCCCAAGTAATTCACGCAGATACTTTTTAATTTTAAGGCAAAAAAAAAAGAATAAACATAAACCTGAACTAAAAAAAAAAATGGCCTTGACAAAGCGCAGTTAGTACTATAAAGTTTTATTCATCCTGCGTCCGTCCTTTCAATAAGTTACAACCCCCTAACAAAGCCCCAAAGTATTAATTAATCTTTAAAAAAAAGAAACTATAAAAAATGTGACAAAATTTTTTATACAAAGCAAACTATGTATCCAAGGCCTTTTCAATTGTATGGAATTTTGAAGTGATAGGATCATTATCTTGGGAGCAATAGAGAACATCATCATGTTAAACACTATGTATTAGCATTCAATTTATTGAAAAGGCTTTGAATACATAGTTTGCTTTGTATTACAAATTTTGTCACATTTTTTTATAACATTTTTTTAAAAGATTAATTAATAGTTTGGGGTTTTGTTAGGGGGTTGTAACTTATTGAATGGACAAGAACTAACACCTCTTTGTACAAATTTTAGTTTGTTTTATTAACCTGAGGAATTACAGACATTTCCAAATCCATTTTTGGAGCACCTGTATACACGCAGTTGATAATTTACAAGACCTTTTATTGCCGATTATGTATCTTAGAGGTTAAATGAAAACCCTGATTGAAAGATTTTAAAAGACAATTTCCACGTTTTTCAATTTTAGCCGGTATTAAAATTATACCAACGTCATGCATAATTGACACTACTACGCGATAACGGTCGTTAGATGGAAAAGTGCGTAAGAATTTTTTTTAGATAATTATGTAATCTGCAATTTACAATCTACATTTTTTTGTCCGACCAATAGGAAGAGATTTATTTACCAAAAACTGTCCTCTTCGACCTTTGACCCTCTGAAATGGCATGACATCGCCGTCGGCACGGGATCTTAGGGGACTTTTGGTCTTTTGATATGTTGTATATTGTGGCAATATAGAGATAATCGTACAAAGAAAGTTAGCAAATGAATTCCTAAATCACTGGGTTATTGTAATACTATACTAATTTTTAACAAAAATAATCAAGTTTCAATATTACCAGTAATATTACCCAAAATACCGATATTACTACACTAATACTACCAATAGCCATAATAAAATTCTAGCAGTCATTATTCATTAAAGGTAATAAAATAATAATGAATTTAATTGCCTTTAAATCGGTAAACGATAACCGTTTTTAGATGAAAAGCATCATGGATACCATAAATGTTTCCATGAGGAAATTCAATCCAAGAAATTAGTATACATTTTATCATGAATTTTTAGAATTGGTTTGGAATTTGTGGAATTGTCTATCTACATTTTGTCCCATTATTTTTCCTATATTAACATGATTTCCAAATGTTATTTGCAACATAAACGACTTAATGCTCAAAACTCAAGTGTTTTCTTATATTTATTTAAACTTAAACACAATGCAATGTTGTAGTATTGTAGGTCTTTATAGTGTTACCTCCTGGTGATCCCTCCTCATTTAATTTGAATTCGATTGTAATGCAAGTCAATGATATTCACAGTTCGATAATTTGCTATGCGACAATTGCAATAGTAGATATTTATTGAAGTGTGTGGAAATTAGATAATAATTGTAGCCGTAAATACATAGTAAATTCAAAACATTATAGCAGAGGGCGCTTCCCGCAGAGACTTATTCACGCTTGGAATGATCCCGCCCCTGGATCGCCCTGAAATGCGTGCTTTAGTCTTTAAATCGAGTCCTCTTTGTGTTGACGCATGATGTGTATTCACTTTAACGACCGAAAGTTATTATTTAATTGTTATTAGCTTTTGAGCTTGTCCATATTGAAGCTAAAGAAAATAACAAAAAGCTCCCATCCACCTAAGAAAACATTGATAAAAATTTAGGCATGACAAAAAAAGTTATTGGTTAAAATAATTTATAATATTATTATTAAAAATAAACAACCATCTTCTTAGAGTATACTATAAAAATATGCAGTACCTCTACATTATTATTATTTAAAATTGAAAACCCCGCATATCCATAAAAACCTAGATTGTTAACAACACCTTTTAGTTAAGCAAAAAGTGAAGCTGTGCTTTCCACTTGTATTTTCCAAAATTGTTTGATAGGGCAGAATACACACACATCACAATGGTCTAGGGATATTTCGAA
Organism: Cartodere bifasciata; assembly: GCA_963920755.1. Taxonomy (NCBI): domain Eukaryota; kingdom Metazoa; phylum Arthropoda; class Insecta; order Coleoptera; family Latridiidae; genus Cartodere; species Cartodere bifasciata. The sequence goes on from OY987195.1 coordinate 11,409,403, forward strand.
ATTTTTAAATATTTTTTTTGCCATGATCCAAATCTCAAAAAAAAATTTATGTGAAAAAACATTGACCTCTTCTAATGTTAAACCAAATACTTTTGATTGTGTTATTGTTTGAAGAAAATCAAAGTAAATGGTTGTAACAAGACAAGAAACTCTTGTTAAACTAACAGGGTTGCGGTTTTCCCAGGTCCACTTAATGGCTTTATTGCACTTGAATTTGTATACATATATGAAAATATACCTGGAAAGAAATACACGTAGTAGCCTCACCTATTCTGATTTGTAATCAGAATAGGTGAGGCAAAGGGTTTAAACTTAACGAAACGACTTTAAATAAAGAAGAAAATCAAGCTTAAACGAAAAATCAAAACTTACCGTCCATGCATGGCAAAGAACACTGGTATGTTCGAGGCTTGAAGAAAATTCGTTCATTTCTGCGCATGACGTCATGTGGTTGCAAACCAGAGCGAGAATCTAGTCACCTAGTTATACTCTTCGCAAGACTAGGTCCGAAGAGTATATTGCAATCGATACGAAAAATCTAAAATCGTCAATTTTCATCCAAAAATTCTTGCAGATTCGTGTTTTTCATCGAATTTTGATCTGTCGGTGTGTATGTATGTCACGTTTTTTGTAAACACGCTATCTCAAAAACCAATGGGAATATCAAACTAAAATTTTGAGGAAAAATCGATTTTTATAGGAGAAAGATCCCTATTGTTTTTAACAAGAATCAAATTTCGACAAAGCCCCCTTTTAAGCCCCCCAAATAAAAAAAAAATCGTATTTCAAGTATTTTTTAATTTACAAAAAAAATTATTCGGCATAAAACATTTTTTGTCTATCAAAAAGTATTTTTTAGTTTTTTTTGTCCGACCTCCCAGAACGAAAAAACCTTCTAACTCTTTTATTATTCAGTCTACAAAAAAAATATTCTTTACAAAATTAAAGAAAATTTAATTTTTAATAAATAATGTTGGTTTATTTTTTTTGTGAAGTTAGCCAGTATTAAGAGGTTAAAAAAACAAAAAATAAACGATTTCAGTACCAAAAAACTTATAAGTCCGAATCGCGTCACGCTTTAGTCAAGAAGGCCATGCCAAAAATATTTCAAGCAAAGAAACAAAAGTAGTTGTCAGAACTAATAACCTTAAATATGTTAAACGTCAGAACTGACGTTTATCCTATTCGCTAACGAAATTCTTCGTGTTTTCTATTAATAGTTAGCACTCTTCGCAGATTTTATTTACATAAAATTAAAATAAAACAATTATCTTGTAGTAGTTTTTTAGCAAAGAGTATACTATAGAATGTGTAGCAATTATATGAAATATTCATTTAGCTTTGACTTAAAAAATATAAAATTAGACCTCTATTGATTCGGAATTCTATTCGAGCTACTCATCTGCGAAGAGTAACTTCTACGCGTTTCGACTTCTGCCCAATTCTAGTTATTATTTTGATGTGCAAACATAAAAAAATATGAAGCGTTTTAAATCTAGTTACCTTTTAAACTTGTTATTCATCTGACATTTATATATGTCAAGCAGTTTTAAAAACATTTCAGCAAATTTTTGTGGTGTTTTAAATTATTCAAAAAGTTTTTATTGTTGTATAAACTATTATATTTTTTGAGTTTTAAAGTGAAGTAATTCGTGATTTTTACTACTTAATGATAATTTATTGTGCGGTAGCAAGTTTTAAAAGTGAAAATCATTTGGTTCTTAAAAAAGGCAGCAACATTAATACTATTAATTACTATAGTTTTTGAAAGGATGTGGACGTGACTAAAATATGGGTTATATATTGCTTGTGGAGAAAGAAAAAACGAAATTAACTGAAAATGGTTTGTGATATTTGAATTCGTAAACCAGCTTTTCTGTTTATTATTATGACGTTTCTACTGACGGAAAAAGTGACAGCAGCCACATGACGTCACAAATGCTTGGTCAAGTAGGTCAAAAATGCGCGAGAACATACCGGATACTTTGTCATGCGTCTATGTAAAACACGTTCAACATCGGTTAAACTCGAGAGGCGTTGCACGAGCAATTTTTGGTGTACGCTAAATTCTAAATAATTTTAAATTACTTAGAGATTACCAAAATTATTTATGAAATTACTGAAATTACTTAGAAATTTTAAAAATTACTTTAAAATTACCGAAATTACTTGGAAATTACTGAAATTATTTTCAAAATAATCACACTTTTTTAATAATTTCTTGGTGTACAGCAAATGTCAAGTAATTTTAAAGTACTTGAAAATTACAAAAATTACTTGTAAATTACTGAAATTACTTGGAAATTACTAAAATTACTTTAAAATTACTGAAATTACTTAGAATTAGAAAAATTACTTGAAATTCTGATAAAAATAAAAACACTTTAGGTACTCTTTCTTAGATTTCTTTTACTACTAAGTTTTGTAGATACTATGCTTAATCAGGGTAATTCTTACAAATACAATTTGGAAAATGCTCGATGCCACGTTAAAAAGACCATTTAATGAAATTTCATGTAATTTACCCCATATTTGTATGTGTATGAATTCCTAGTCTCCGGCCCTAGATAGTATGCTACAGACCTTTACAATACCCACTGCTAGGCTCTTAAATTTACGACATCATGCATGTCAAAAATGTAATGAATTAAAAAAAAGTCAAACTACTCTAAAAGTTTTTATTAGTATTCGGTTTTTTAAAAACACTTTTTTTAAACTGTCAAAAGTACTTAAAACCTTTTGCCTCTCTACCACAGAATATGACATTCATTTAAATATAGTCTTTTATCTTGTCTGTTATTAAACAATGAGCAGAACTTGCTTCAATTAAATAAAGAGAGATGGGGAGCAGTTTACATTTTTTTTTAAATTGACGAAATAGTAGATTTTAGTACTAAGAGTTGAAGTGATGCTTTGTGCGACAAGGCAGAAAGATTTCTGGCGAGCGAAGCGAGACAGGTAATTCTGCCCACAAAGCCACCTTAACTCTTTTTCTTAAAACGTTTAATTAGAATGCAGGATAATAATAAATTTAATTTACTTATTTTAGTTGACTTTTATTTATTTAAAATAAATGTCATTAAAGTGATGTTATTTTGACGTTTTAAAAGTTTTTTTTGGTAGTGGCAATAAAAGTTACTCTCGAGATTACTCTTTTACTGCCGCCAGCACTAAAAGTAAAAACTCTATAGGAATATAGTTCAGAAAAGTGCTGCTATATGCTCATCATAAACGTCACTAAAGTGGTGATTTTTTGACGTTTTAAGAAAAATTATTGAATGTTTTCTTTGTAGAAAAATACAATCATTAATATTATAAAAATATTCTTCTTGTAAAATTAATAATAATCAAAATATGATTATTTTTCTACTTTGGGGGTTATTTTTACCAACAATTTATTTTAATAAAACTTATATTTTACAGGATACTACGTAAAATGCATTAAAATTTACAAAAAAACGTAAAACTTATTTTGACGATTTAATGCTTTTTTTTATAGGAAAACATATATTTATTGCAATTTTGAGACTAAAGTAGATACTTTAGTTCCTATAAACAGGGACTAAAGTGCTACTTTAGCTCCCTAGGGATTATATTACGTTTTTACTCTCTAGAGAGCAAAAAATGCAGAAATAAAAATGTATCTTGGTAAAGCTTTTAATTGTATATTTGCCTACATTTAAATTTAATGTTACATTGGAACAGTTTAAAATTGTAAATAATCGATTATTTTCATCAAATGTTATTTGATGTGGCATTGACTTGGAGGTAGACCAAATTTTTCAGTTTAGGGGAAGAGGAGCCAGTTACGAGATTTGTTTCTACATTCCCATTTTGAGGTAGTAAACAAAGAGAGTTGTTCAGGATTTCCAGAGGGCCCAGGTACCGGATTTGCATCCTCGTGTCCAAAAATCTGGTAGGAAATGATCTTCTTATTCAATTCAATTCAATTCAAAAACGTTTATTTAGATTCAAGAAGTATACAGTACAGTACATAAGCAGGAAGCAATGATCTAAAGAAACTCACCCCCACATAAAATAAAAAGAATTATTTGTGTGTGCATAGGGTGTTTAAACATAATAATATTTAAAAACTAATCAAAAAATAACAATAACTCTTAAAACTAAAATAACAAATTAAAAATAACAATTTTAATATGTGAAAAAGATAGGTAAGTATTTTCTACATTGGTTCAAGTTAATTCAGTTCGATTTTTATTGATTTTTTTTTTTGAGGGATAGTATTGTTTACAGAATTTTCTACGTACCCTCCCGCGACAGTGAATATACAAATAATGCAAATGCACAATAGTTTTCCACTTTTCTTTCCTGGCACCACTGTACAAAAGATTCGTACTGCGCCTCGTAGATTTTTCTAGATTTCTTTGGCAAAATTTTATTAATTGCTTCATTTGCTGCTTTTTCCAATTTAAAATTTTCCATTTGATTCAAGAAACTCAAGTTTTAATAAATTTAAATGACAGCAGTTTATTAACATTGTCATAACAACGCAAAGTTTTTATTTTTATGGCAAACTACTTTTAAAAAATAAATACCCATATGTAAAGTTTAAGTTTAAAGTTTCACGCACACAGTAGTGCTCCCATTTTAACGGCTGCAATAGTCCAATAGAGAAATAACATATATTAAACACGGACACAACCAGCCTGGCACCACCTCTAGAGTCTAGCCACACTCCATCAGTGGCAGTGAGATTCGAACTCACAACGACAGGAAGCCTTCGATATAACGCCCTGAAACTATACCGTACGGCCACCGCCGCGCTGTATACAGAGTGTTCTTAAAAAAAAATAGTTTTACCGAATCTATTTGTATTTCAGTTCCTAAATTGCAAAAAATAGCGTATATTCCTAAAGTGCCTTAATCCCTTGAGTAGTTGTTGCTACTCGCGGGATTAAAACAGTCACTTTAGTCCCTAGGTATATAATATACTATTTTTTAATTTTATTAGGAATAGTTTTTTTTTGTAAAATTATTAATAACTAAAGTTTAAATTATTTTCAACTTTGGGGGTGCTTTCTATCCTATATTTAATATTTGATTTTTTTTTAAGTAATAGGGTACTTCCCCCAAATGAGACTGATTTTTGTACCAAATCTCAAGTCAACTCAAGAAACCGTTCTTCAGTAATCGTGATAACAAGTTTTGTTACGACCGGACACCTACAAAAATAAAAGTCATGAAACAAACGAATATATAGCGAGAATATGCATACTCAGGCTTGTTCTCGCAATGGTTAAGGAGAGTTGGAAGGTAAAAAGCGTACTCTTCGAACAAGCCTGAGTATGCAAATTCTCGCATAGATGGCATTGGTAGCAAGAACAAAATAAGCGCTAAAATGACATCAAGTTTTGAATTAAGACTAAAGGATTCCCGGGTAGCTCAATGGTGAGAGCATCGGAGTTCGGGGTACCAATTCGAAGGTTCCTGATTCAAATCTAGGTCGGGGAATATAATTTTTCAGTCTTAATTTGAAACTTAAAAATATTTAACATATAACCACATCATTCAGGTAATGATATTTTCAGTTTGTCTGTATTAAGGACCAAGTCTCACTCTACAGTCAGATATATATTTCCATCCTTTTTCCACTCACTGCATTGCATAATGTATTTGATTAAATATTTATAACTAAAATAGGTAAAGATATGGTTGATATTGCATTAGATTCTCAATAAATGAGGCTTCTTTCTATTAAAATTTGGGTTTCAAAGTTTGGTTTGTAAAAAAGTTACGAGTAACTAAAACTAACCCTTATTTTCTGTATCTGTTTTGCATAATTCATTTGACTTAATATGTAAAACTAGAATAAGTACAGATATGATTGATATTGCATTAGATTCCCAATAAATAAGGCTTGAGCCCAGTGGTTTTTGTTGATCCATAGTATTATCTGTTTAAAAGTTATTACCAAGTAAAGCGAACCTTTGGCGAAAGCCAAGCATATTATTTGCAAATCATGATTTAACCAACAAAGCAATAAACATATAAAAACCACTAGGCTGTGCGCATTTTCCGAGGGAACATAATGATACCATATTTTCTTATACCCATGCGCAACTTTTTCAGATTAAGTCTTTTATAATTCGAAAAAAAAAACATTCAAAAAATTACTTAAAAATCGTTGACGTAGTGGAAATTTTACATGAGACAGATTTTGGACAGAAAGTTGACACTTTTTGTGTAAAAGGCGCGTGCCTGACTGACAAAATTAAATTTTATGGGGTTTAAATTTAAGAAACAGTGAAAAAATACATTCTTAACATGAAAAGGTTATAAAAACTGACCCTACAATGCTTTTTACGGGTCTAGGAGAATTCACCACCCACAATTCACCGCCGACAATTCATCGCCCACAATTCACCGATCCACAGTTCATCGATAAGACAATTCATCGACAAGTCAATTCACCGCCACACAATTGTTCGATGGGAGAATTCATCGCCTAGTATGAATATTAAATGAAATGAGTTTAAACTACAATATGCTTTCTGATAATGTGTTGATACATTTTTAGCATAACAACACCGAGAACAACACCTAGTAATAATATGTCCCTCAGTGTAATGCACACAATTTTGGACGCACTGTTAGGCACCGACATAGCTAGAGTTTCTATTTTCATTTTAGCAGCAAAACTTAACCTAACCTACCTAACCTAATGTCCCCCAGTGGAAAGTGTCCCCTAGTGCTTTCATATAAGTCAGTCTAAAATCCTGAAATTCAAAAAAAAGTATTCATATTGGACTATACCCAGCTAAAAAAATTCCATTACGTCTATCCTTTCCGTTTTTGACCATTTAAGTCGGCAAATTGGGTATGTCTGCAAATTGGGTGTCTGCAAATAAGAGGACACGGGCAATATTCTAGGTAAATAAATATCCAAGAAATTTCAATAAAATCATTAAGTAAGTTTATCTATAATTATTTTGGTGGCAGGCAATATTCTAGGTAAATAAATTACTGTTATTTATTTTGTTCATTAAATAAACTAATATTCATACTAGGCGATGAATTCGCCCATCGAACAATTGTGTGGCGATGAATTGACTTGTCGATGAACTGTCTTATCGATGAACTGTGGATCGGTGAATTGTGGGCGATGAATTGTCGGCGGTGAATTGTGGGCGGTGAATTCTCCGGATACCGCTTTTTACATACGACATCTTAAAACACTAATAAGTTGTTTAAAAATACGGGTAGAATTTAAAAAGGTGACTGCAAACTTCTCAAAAAAGATATGGGTATATTGCTATCTTTACTCAATGTTTTGTTTCTGGAAGAATAAACTGAAGTGCAAAATTGTCTGTATTTAAAAAAAATTAAAATAAAACTTTTAATTTACAGGCGTCCAATCATGTCTTGTTAAAAGTAAGCTCAAACCTTTTCGTAAAGGTAAAGCACCCAGCACAAGCAACACATCTTAAAAATGTTATTTTCAATTCAATTCAATTCAATTCAACAAATTATTCCATAAAAATTCTTGTCTTCAAATAAGTCGAAAATAGGTACCTATTTTAAAAAACATTACAACAAATATGTTATAACCTTTCCTGATAAAATTTGTGGATTTTGTTAAACTTTATCATGGTGACAAAAGAAACGTAAAAATAATTATGTTTTTTGACAGTAAATCGTTGTAAAATGCACAAAATAATTTCTAAAATTTCTACAACATACACAGGGAGCGTAAAGTAAAAATGCAGTTTTTGGGTCTTTCAAATGCATAAAAAGAATCTGGAATGTAATGCATAAAAGTAATCTGAAATGAAATTTATTTTTCTTATATTCTTAATATTAAAAATTGTTCAATTCAATTACGTGGGGAAGCAGATTACGATGTAGAGAATCTTGGCAAGCTTCGGATCTACCAAAATCACAAAAAAAGGAAATGGAGCAGGTTTCGTAACTTTAAATTTTTTTAAATCCCATTTGAAAAGAACATGGAGCCAGAACACGTTTTAAGTAACAATGCAGTTTTTGGATCTTCCAAATGCATAAAAAACATCTGAAATGAAATTTATTTTATTTCAAAAAAAAAAACAATGTGTAAGTACGTGGGAGAGCAAAACCCGATGTTAGGAAACATGGAAACTTTTGGATCTATCAAAATCACAAAAAAGACGTAATGGATGGAGCAGGTCTCGTTGTTAGGAAACAAAGCAGTTTTTGGGTCTACCAAATGCATAAAAAACATCTGAAATAAAATTTATTTTTTTTTATCATAAAATATTATCAACGTAGAAGAGTAGGACACGATGTTGGGAAACAAGACAATCTTCAAATCTTTCAAAAGCACAGAATGAGAACGTGGAGAGACAGGATACATTGTTCACATACGTGAAACATTAGGTTGGGAAACATAGCAATCTTCAGATCTTCCAAAAGCACAAAATGAGAACGTGAAGAGGCAGGATACAATGTTCACATACGTGAAACATTAGGTTGGGAAACATAGCAATCTGCAGATCTTTAAAAAGCACAGAATGAGAACGTGGAGTGGCAGGATACAATGTTCACATACCTGAAACCTTAGGTTGGGAAATATAGCAATCTTCAGATCTTCCAAAAGCACAGAATGTTAACGTGAAGAGGCAGGTTACAATGTTCACATACGTGAAACATTAGGTTGGGAAACATAGCAATCTGCAGATCTTCCAAAAGCACAGAATGAGAACGTGGAGAGGCAGTATACAATGTTCACATACGTGAAACATAGCAATCTTCAGATCTTCCAAAAGCACAGAATGAGAACGTGAATAGGCAGAATACAATGTTCACATACGTGAAACATTAGGTTGGGAAACATAGCAATCTTCAGATCTTCCAAAAGCACAGAATGAGAACGTGAAGAGGCAGAATACAATGTTCACATACGTGAAACATTAGATTGGGAAACACAGCAATCATTAGGTTGGGAAACATAGCAATCTTCAGATCTTCCAAAAGCACAGAATAAGAACGTGAAGAGGCAGGATACAATGTTCACATACGTGAAACATTAGGTTGGGAAACACAGCAATCTTCAGATCTTCCAAAAGCACAGAATGAGAACCAGGGGAAGAAGGATGCTTGAAAAGAACTGAATCGTTGGCGACATTGGAAAAAGAAAAGCAAAATGGTTTTTGTGCTTTCTTTTTTTTATCTTTTCTTTGGGCGTCATCCTGTGTCTTTTGTTTTTTGTACCTGATGGCATTTTCAATAACAACTAGTTCTCGACATTTTAAATTTCTCTCACGTCTGTTGAGGATAATCTCTGGTGCCATGCACTCTTTATAAAAGAACACCAATTTAATGAGCATGCTCTCCAAAAACTTCTATCAAAAGAAATCTTTTCTACGTGTAATTCATTTCTGTCCCCAGTATACATAATGAAGTAACATTTTGAAGCGCCGGTTATTGCCAACTGCCCCTGAATTTAATAGTAGTAATTGTGCTTTTTATCTAACACAACGCGTTCATTTTCAATTTTAAGACATTTGACTGCACCTTTTCTAGTAGCCATCTTCAAAGGGTTTCCTGAATTAGTGACAGATTTAAAGCACTTAACCTCCACAATTTCATCATTACTAATTATCCCATCAGGGGAAGCTCCCAAAAATCCATGCTTTAAATCAACCTAGAGGCCTGAATCTCTTACAGGAAGGCCAGTTATCTCTGAAAATTTGGCTTTGGCTACTCCTTAATTTATCTTTCCATATTCCATGGCAGGTGTAGAAAAATTGCTAGGTTTTAAAATATTTTTCACCAACAAATCACACGAAGTTGTGATTCTCCGTTTAGCTACTTCGCCAAATCTGGAAGCTGTCAACCTGTATCACCTCTCATCCAAGTACCTTTCGTTGTCAAACTGCCCAAGAGTTTCTTCTGCAATATGCAACTGGGTCAATTTATTCGAAATACTTAGGCGTTCTACTAATTTTGAAACTTTTTCGTTTAGAGCTTCTTCAGTCATTTCATTTTCGGCTATGTTTGGCCCATAATCAGCAGCTTCAACTTTTTTAGGGCTCTTGATTTTATTATTAATAGGTTTTTAACAGATCTCACTTTAATTATTTTGGATGCCTTGTTTTCTGCTCTAATGTATTTCGCTAAATTTTTTCCAGGACTTTTTGCCATTATTTTTGTCCATCGTTTGTATTGCCACGAAGCACCTATTGATAAAAATAAAGAATAATTATTTTGAAAAAAATATATATTATGATACCTAAATTATAGCGCAATCCACTGCAAATCGTCCTGGTTTGGAAACTGTTTCTTCCACTAAAATTGACACGCTTGTCCATATTAAATCTGGCCAAAATATTGTTAAAGCATTCTGCGGCGATGTTGGTTTCTGCTTCGAGTAAAAGTTCAGCTTTCGGCATGATGATTGTTATTAAAATACCATACAGGTGATTGTACAGTCCACATTCCTTAATTTTTGCCGTGTTGTCATCTTTGGTTTCGTAAACAGTCTCACACAAATAAGTTTTGCATTTTTCATGATTTCCCAAGGAGAGAGAAATACTTTTTCTCAAATCTTCTCTAAGAGTGGCAACATTTCCCCCCTTATTTGCGATAATCGCCTTTCTGGCACTGGCTTCGAGAGTTTCAATTAGTTTTTTTGTGAGATTAGATTTAGCTTTTTTCCTAAGATCTTTCCAGTTTTTAATTTATAAAAATGCTTCACATAGTTCTTTAAAGCATGATTAATGCATTCTACTTTTTTTACCTAATTAAAAATGCATATGAAAGTACCTTATAAAACATACAAAACAAGAAGGTATATAGTTCTTTACCGTAAGCTACATGATTTTGAATATTTTTAAACGTAAATAAGTCGCCGTCCCCAATTAATTTTTTGTAGCAAACTCCGTGCACTTCAATGCTACAATTAAAACCCTCCAATATAATGTCCTTCTCCATGGCTGAAGACGAACCTTCGTAGTTTTTGTAGCACACATGTGCTAAAGGAATTGCATTTTGGGTTTCTGCAAATTATGCAGTGCTTATTTTTCACTCCTACGTAAAGAACTTTTCCCGTTCTCTTTCCAATTATTACCGCCTATCAAACAATTTAAAATATGTTTAAAAATATTTTACAAAAGAGGCTTTATTACGAACCACTCCAGACAAAGCATTATATGTATGCCCACACGACCGTTTACACCAAGCTCCATCCGCACACACTGCAATCTATGGAATCCCATCAGAGTCTACTTCGCCATTTTCAATGGCTAGTTTTCGTTCTTTCCCTCCAGTTTCTTTAATGAGGTCTCGTGCATAATGTATGTTAAAAATTGTGTTTTACAAACTGTGCAAAATCTATAATAATCCCTTAAAAAAAAGTTTCTTACAGGTGCAATGTTGTTTTGAATTTTACAAAACAATCTCTTCGATAAGGAGGTAATATTCAAAACAGGGGCGGATACAGGCTTAAATTTAGGTAGGGGCCCAAGTAGCCACCAACATTACTAGGGGGGGGTCATGGGCATTTATACAGAAAAACGTAAGATAGGAAAAAATGAATGCCTACCTTCACTAATCCATGGAAGCTTGCGGGGGACTGGGGGCGGCAGTCCCCTGCAAAGCGCGCCGCAGCCGAATTTTTTTTTGGCATAGTGTAACACAAGTTTAAGGGGCACTATATTCCTAATTATGTTTAAATAGCCAACTATGGTTTCCATATAAAAAAACACAAGTTCGCCTCAAATTGCAACTTTGGCTGGTTGAAAAAAATATTTTTTTGCATTTATTTAAATTAAATTCTTGTTAAAAAACTGATGAGACATTTTTTTACCCTATTTAAAAAAAGTCAATAATAATACGGCGATTCAAAATCTGCGAAAAGTAAAATATGGCTCATATCTCAAACACAACAAAAAAAAATATCGAAATGCTGTTTTCCTTAGTTAACTTTTGTCAAGAAAAGTACCCAGTACACACCATTTTTTTCTATCTCCACAGAAAATATGTGTAACCCACTAATACCATCCAAAACACCCTGTACAATAAAGGTGTATTTCTGGGTAAAACCATATTTAATGGTAAATGGAGTGGGATTCTTTTGTTTTGTACGTAATATCATTATCTTCAGTGGAAACGCATAGAAGCTAAATCAAGTAATAAAAGGGTTTAATCCTTAATCCCCAAAGAACTTGAAATCTAGAACATCAGGTAGATTTTTGCTTGAATGTTGCACTTTCAATCGCGAAGGTATATTTAAACTAGAAATGGGTAGAAGTCGAAACGCGTAGATGTTACTCTTCGCAGATAAGTAGCTCGAGTAGAATTCGGAATCGGTAGAAGTGTAACTTTGTAAATCAAAGCTAAATCTATTTTTTATATAATTGCTACACATTCTATGGTATAATCTTCACAAGAAAACTATTATAAGATAATTAATTAATTAATCGTTTAGTATAAAAAAAAATATGTAAATAAAATATGCGAAGAGTGCAAATTATTAACAGAAAACACAAAGAGGATAAACGTCAGTTCTGACGTTTAAGATATTTGAAATTAGCCGTTCTGACAGCTGGTTTTGTTTCTTTGTTTGAAATATTTTTGGCACTTCTTGACCGACGCGTGATGCGATTTGGACTTAGAAGTTTTTTGCTATTGGTAAAGTTGTTTTTTTGTATTTTTTACCTTATTGGCTAGCTTTACAAAAAATGAACCTACATATTTAATAGAAAATTAAATTGTCATTAATTTTGTGGTAAATATTTTTTTTGTTGATTGAATAATAACGGAGATAGGAGGTTTTTTAGTGTTGGGGGATAAGTGGGGGGTCGGACAAAAAAAGTAACGAATACTTTTTTGTAAAGAATTCAATTTTCCATGTTTTATGTAAAATAATTTTTTTTGTAAATTTAATAATAGTTTAGCTACGATTTTTTTTTCATTTGGGGGGCCCAGAAGGGGGCTTTGTAGTGAGGGGATTCTTGTCAAAAACAATAGGGTTCTTCCTCTTATAAAGGTTGATTTTTCCTTAAAATTTGAGTTTGATATCCCTTTTGGTTTTTGAGATAGCGTGTTTACAAGAAACGTGACATACACCCTACCGACCGACCGACCGACCGACAGACGGACGGACAAAAAATGAAAATCTTAAAAAGTCATGAAACGCACGAATCTGCAAAAATTTTTGCTCTACGACGAAAATTGACGATTTTAGGATTTTCTGATCGATTGCAATATACTCTTGTGAAGAGTATAATAAAAACAAAATAAATGATTTTAATAAACAACAATTGAACACTCATTTTTAGTTAGGATTTTTTCTCAATGTGGACTAGTAATATTAAAAAATATTTAAAAAAAAATAAAAGTACAAAACAAAAATTTAGGGACTCTCAGCCTAGGGGCCCGGGCCCCTTGGGCTACCCTCTCTATCCGCCCCTGATTCAAAACATTTAACATTTCACTATGTTTCGAAAATGAATTTCCGGAGTTAATGGTCCCCACAACAGCAGCTTTGTTTATATGTATTTCATCAAGCATCATTTAAAGCAAAAAACTGTGGCAAGTGCTCTTTTCGTTTCTCCTAAACATTAAAGGTCTACCTCGGAACAATTATTATTCATATGATTTTTTATGGACTTAAGTAGGGTAGCAGCAAAGCCCATATCCACAATAGAATTTCCCAAAAGCTTATCCATTACAGTTTCTTCCTTCTTTTTCCTAAAAACCGGGATTTTTAAATAAAAACAAACAAAACCATGAGTTTAACTTACTTCTATTGATGGACGTGCGCCAGCATAGCCCTTGCTTTTTTGTTTTGTGATTTCATTTTACACACACACAGAATAAATGCACTTTACAAAAATATCTACCCTGTTTGAATTTAAAATTTCAAATTCAAACAAATTAAAAGATGCTTAAATTGACATCTATCTAAACTAGTGTCCCTGGATAGTATCAAGAGTCCGGTCACTAAACCACAGAAATAAAATGCACTATATTTTTTTTAATTTGGTAGGTTACCATCCATGAACTCCTATCGATGATTATAAAATCCTTCAAATTTTGATGAAAAGTGTCATCCATGAACGTAAAAAATTTTTGACATTTTAACTCAATAAATTTAAAATATAAAAGGGAAATTATTTTTGAAAGAAATTAAACCCCCCGTGCAGTTTTATATGCAGTTAAGCTTATTATTTAAAGTTGATGTACTTAAAATGATGTAGAATTTTGTTAAAGTAATTACCTAAATAACCAGCATAAGTTTTTTTAAATAATCACTGGTGTAATATACCTAAATATTATTTCCGTGAGAAAGCAGAGTTCTGCAAGGTAAGTAAGTAACTTATTGTTTTTCAAAAAACACTAGCAGTTTTGACCAAACATTTACGATAGAAAATGGTTTTTGCTGACACGTAAAGGTAAAATCTTTTAAACAATGTTAATTTTTTTAGACTGGGGAGTACTTTTTTCATCTGCTCTTTACTGTTACTGATATATGGAAAAATAGGTAACAAGTTGGTAATGTAAACAACAATGAATTAATAAAAAATTTACATAACGAAGTTTTGAGTGATAATTAACCCAGAAAAGTTTGGAGTAATCCCTCATAAATGGAATTCAGTACCTAGCCCGTTATGTGAATGTGGTGCATTAAAAGAAGCACATAAATAAATATATCATTAATATACGTTAACTATTTGATTGTTTTAATAAAAATGTTGTGCCAATATTTTCGCCGATTATGTTTAAAAGCAAAAGACATATGTACACTTCTTCTAGGAACCTGTCGGGATTTACGTTGAAAATTTACGTAATAAATAAAATGATATTTCTGTATACTATTAGTTAGATTAGACATTAGGCTGAGCATTCTACTGCTTCACCTTTAACAGTTTGATTCATTGATTAATTAATTACCATAACACTTCTGTCGTAAAACTAAATAAAAAAAAAATGTTTCAAGTTTGTAACGTAAAAGACTGTAAAAATAGCAATTTAAATGGGTTTACCCTTTTTAAATTTTCCCACGATGAGAAAATAATGTACAAATGGAAAAATGGGATGCAAAATCCGAACTGGAAAATAAATTTTAAAAGTCGTATTTGTGAGGTACGTAAATAAAACATCAAATAAGTATTTTTTGGACTAATAGTGGAATCAAGTTCTGTAAAAAAATGTAATTTTGTTACCGAGTAGCGAAACCGGTCTCAAAATGTTCGTATTAGCAAGTATAATAACATCCTAAAATTTCTACAAAAAATATTGGGGGGAACCCCCTTTTTTTAGCGAAAAACTGATTTTTTGCCCCTTTTTTGGGGTGATTTTTGAGTTTTATTTTTTTTAAGCCCCTTAGAGTATTTGCTACAATTTGGGATTAACATCCTTTTATTTTCGATGTTAAAGGAACCGTATTACCAAATTTCGTGACATTTCGTTTACCCCCCCTCCCAAGATTAAAACAAAAGTACCTGTTTTTTCTAAAAAATTGAAACTGCTATATTGTGACGAAATCTTATCCAAATTCAATGAAATTTAAAATAAAAGTGGCTTTTAATAGCTACAATCAGATTTTCAAATTTTATCCAAAAACATTTTATAGTTTCGTCATAAAGAAAAAAGTTCGTCAATTTTTTGAAATTTTTTAAACTGCTCCCCTATTTGTCCATTAAACTGTAGCAAGGTCTACTTGATGTTAAATAAAAGATTTCTTTATGTTATTATACATAGTATAATGTAAGTTTGACTTTTTTGAAAATTTATAACATTTTTGACCAGTTAAAGTGTGTATATTTTGGAAAGTTTTGTAATTCTCCCTTTCCTCCTAACTATTGAAAGAATTTATATTTATTTTTTTTAATTTATAATAAGTTTTATTGTTGACAAAATTTAATTTAAAATGTAAAAAAAAAATTTTTTTCGCCCAAATTGAGGTGGGGGGAAAGCTTACTTTTTAATAATTAATCGAAAGGGGGTCGAACGACCCCTCATTTTTTTTGTCATATTTTTTTACGTATGCTTACCAAATTAAATAAAAATTCGATAAAAAATGTTTGGCCCCCCCATTTAAAATTTTATTTCTACATTTTTGAAAAATATAAATTAATATTTTTAATATTAAATATACATTAGAAATAAAAGGACAAAAAAAAAGAGGGGTCACTTGACCCCCTTTCGATTGAATATTAAAAAATAAGCTTTCCCCCCACCTCATTTTGGGCGAAAAATTTACATTTTAAATTAAATTTTGTCAAAAATAAAACTTATTATAAATTAAAAAAGATAAATATAAATTCTTTCAATAGTTAGGAGGAAAGGGAGAATTACAAAACTTTCCAAAATATACACACTTTAACTGGAAAAATGTTATAAATTTTCAAAAAAGTCAAACTTACATTATACTATGTATAATAACATAAAGAAATCTTTTATTTAACATCAAGTAGACCTTGCTACAATTTAATGGACAAATAGGGGAGCAGTTTAAAAAATTTCAAAAAATTGACGAACTTTTTTTTTTATGACGAAACTATGAAATGTTTTTGGATAAAATTTGAAAATCTGATTGTAGCTATTAAAAGCCACTTTTATTTTAAATTTCATTGAATTTGGATAATATTTCGTCACAATATAGCAGTTTCAATTTTTTAGAAAAAACAGGTACTTTTGTTTTAATCTTGGGAGGGGGGGTAAACGAAATGTCACGAAATTTGGTAATACGGTTCCTTTAACATCGACAATAAAAGGATGTTAATCCCAAATTGTAGCAAATACTCTAAGGGGCT
Organism: Cartodere bifasciata; assembly: GCA_963920755.1. NCBI lineage: Eukaryota > Metazoa > Arthropoda > Insecta > Coleoptera > Latridiidae > Cartodere > Cartodere bifasciata. Next base: position 11,426,160 of record OY987195.1, read on the forward strand.
TAAAAAAAATAAAACACAAAAATCACCCCAAAAAAGGGGTAAAAAATCAGTTTTTCGCTAAAAAAAGGGGGTTCCCCCCAATATTTTTTGTAGAAATTTTAGGATGTTGTTATACTTGCTAATACGAACATTTTGAGACCGGTTTCGCTACTCGGTAACAAAATTACATTTTTTTACAGAACTTGATTCCACTATAACAAATTTTAAATTTTTAGGCCCATTTTTCGGAGAAATGTTTCAAATTTCAGTTACAATTAAACAAGAATGCAGTTCCAAATATTTTTTTAAAGAAATCTTATGAAGAAAAATTACCAGTGAAAGGAATTATAAACAATCAAGACAATCAAAATTTAGAAAAAAAAATATTTTTGTTAAATGAAGATATTGTGGCATTGCGGGAAAAAAATTTAAAATTAGAAAACGACAAAAACAAACTTTTGGAAGAAAATTTACAGTTGAGCAGAAATTTAGATATCATGAAAAAAAAATACGACACTTTGGCTATGACTATTAAAAAAGTATTTAGGAATGATCAAATTCAAAATTTTTCATGTAATAATCACGGTCAACGTTGGGGTAAAGGCACATTGGAACAATCTTTAAAATTAAAATTTGTATGTGGAACTTCAGGCTATGAATATTTACTGAAACAAAATTATCCGTTACCGTCAATTAGAACCCTTACCCGACAAACAGAACATATATCCTTTAGGCCCGGTATTTTAGATGAAATTTTTCAGTATTTGGAATTCAAAATTAAGCAGTTCAATGAGTACCAAAAAGATTGTTGCCTTTACCTCGACGAAATGTCCATACAACCAGGACAGGAATATTGCATGGCTTCCTCAACCACATTTGGTTTTGATACTCTAGAAAATTCTGGTACTCTTGCTACGCATATTTTGGTAATTATGTTAGGGGGGCTAAATTCAAAATGGAAACAAGTAGTCGGGTATCATTTCACGGGAAATCGAATAGTCGCGTAGTCTTTGGCAAATTTTATTACTGAAATTTTGGTACGGGCTGAAAACATAAGGTTAAATGTTGTTAGTGTTACCTCCGACATGGGTCCTGCAAATCCAGCTGTGTGGAAGCAATTTGGCATTTCGTCTTCCAAAATTTCGTTTCAAAATTTTATTGTACACCCAGGAAATTCAAATAAACGCGTTTACTTTTTGGCTGATGTTTCGCATCTTTTAAAAAACATTAAATGTTCACTAATAAACAACAAAATTATAGAAATTCCAAATTTATTCGTCGAAAAGTATAATTTACCTTCCAATTTAGTTGATGTGGCCCATATTATGAACTTATCCAAATTTCAGGAAACCCAAGACCTTAAAATTGCACCAAAATTAACTCCAAATTTATTTGTTTCGGATCAATTTAGTAAAATGAAAGTTGGACAAGCTGTGCATACATTAAACCACGATGTATGCGCAGGTCTAAATTTGTGCGATGTTCAAGAAAATTGATATATTAATTGATATAAATTCGAAAACTACAGCTTGGTTTGTGGGAATGGTTCTTAGGTGGTTTACTTTAATGACTTCTCGGAAATCAAAATTGGCAATAAGTAAATTTGACGAAAGCAAATATTTGGAAGCTCTAAATTTTTTAAGAGAAATATCTATTTTGTTTAAAACCATGAAAATTGGTCAAAATTTTTCATGGAAGCCAATCCAGTCAGGGGTAATATTAGCAACAAATAGTGTTTTGGATCTTCAAAATTATGCATTGAATATTAGAAATTACGAATTTTTGCTCACATCACGCTTTTCCCAGGATCGTTTAGAAAATTTATTTAGCCAAATTCGACTTCGTCAAAGTTGCCCAAGCGCACTTCAATCGCGAAATATTTTGAAGAATTTATCGGTTTTCCAAATTTTAGATGTAAACATTCGCGGAGGTAGTTATGCAATATCCAACGATTCGGATTTAAATGAATCTGGTAGATTTAAATTTACTAAATTTTAGTGAAATTGTCAAGCATAAACAAAAAAAAACTAACGAAATTCCTGTGCATTTACCTGATGATTGGTGTAGGGACATAATTTTGGACAAAATTCAGCTAAATTGTTTGTATAACAGTGCTGGATATAATTAGAAATTAAAAAAAAAAAATTGTGAAAACTGTTTAAAATCTTTGGCGACCAAAAATATTAACAAAATTTACGCAAAATTAGTTGTTCTAAAGGAATATCGTCCTGGTTGTCTAAATTTTGCAAGTGAAAACTGTTTCAAAATTTTTGTAAGAATTGAAGTTATGTTTCAAAACTTTAGGAAACACATCCCAAATCAAAATTGCTCAGTATTAAAAACCTTTAAATTATTAGTTCAAAACGATTTAGAAATTAAAAATATATATATACCGCAATGTCACAATATCAAATCAAAATTAATTAATATGTTTTGTTTGTATAGAATTATAGGATACATTTGGCCAAATTAAGATAAGAAAACAAAATTATCGTAAAAATGTATACAGGGTGTCCAAAAAATGTACGTTGTTGGGGCATGTCTAGGGAGCCCCAGAAAATTGTTAAAAAAAATCTATATCATATATACCCTCGTAGATATGTTGCCCCAAAGTGCAAAACTTTAAATGCTTATATCTTGAATATAACAGCACATATTAACGAAACAAATGGTTTAATAGAAAGCTACAGTAATCTTAAAACATTCCACCATTTGTTTATTTATTAAATGGTCAAATTACATTTTTATAATCAATTTAATTTTACAAAATTTTCATGAAATGAAGCTGACAACAACGTCAATAAAATCTAGTGCAAAAGTGTATGATCAAGACTCATAAATGGGATTTTTAGACTTATAGATGGGATTTTTAGATGTATTTTCCTAGACTGTGTTGCCGAATTTATGCAACTTTGTTCGCATTTTTCTCGATGAATATAACAGATGGATTTTTTTTGACAATTTTCTACGGATCCCTGAGAATGCCCACAGAGCGTACCACCGCGTTTATGTGCCATTTTTTGGACACCCTGTATAATAGTAAGAGCATGAGCCGTAAAAATAAATAAATTATTGTTAAAGTGTAAATTTAAATAAATGTTATTGGTATCTCTATTTTTATTGTTAAACATATTAAATCTTGCTTATAAAGTTTTAGCACAATTTGTTTTCAATTCATAGCAGCAAGTTTTAGAAGTACATAAATGTATTTAAACCCTTAAGTATGGACTAATAAACTTATTTATTAAATTAATTTTTCTTTCAAATAAGTACGCCAATGAATTATTTTGATGTGTCACATAACCTACATTTAAAAATTTGACAGATTTTAAACTAGGTTACCAGATTTTTTTGGCAAGATTTTCGGACCAACTTTTAAACTTACAAAATTGTAAAATGAAAAGAGAGGTCCGCTATTGCTGTTCTTAGAGTGTCTCGACCTTTCTAGTATGCTACAGACCTTAATCTAAACTACTGTCAAAATAACAAATATTCCCTTAAGAGCGCGCTACAAAGTACAAAGTTGTCGATTTGTGCAAATTTAGTTCTGTTGTAACCCGATGGTGACCAAAAATTAGTTGTCACCTAAAATACTGGATGGCAGGGATTGCACTCATATTGTTAGAAATTATACATAATTTCCAGTTTAAAAAGGAATATTAATTTCTCAGGAATCAAACACTATTTAAATATTAACAAGAACATTTAATTTTGCCAACAATCATCGGTTACACGTCATCATAATTATTTTCTGAATTCTCTTCTTTAAATTATTCTAATTATTAATTAATTATTCGTTTCCATGACTACTTTTATCATTTCTTTTCAAAGATTACTAGATTTTTAATAATAAAATAAGCCGATCGCTTATACGGCGATCATACAGGGTGGTCCAAGCAAAAGTTTCCACCCCCATTATTTCCTGAACGAATTTGTTCTGGAGGAACTGCCGCGACACGTAATTTTTTTTTGGAGGGGGACATCTAATTAGGGTATTTTTTATTTTTTTTGTTCAACCCTCCAAGCGGGGTGATTACCCTATCAAAAATTTCAAATGGCACTACGGGTCAAGTGGGGCCTTATTTAAAAGCTACAATTTTTCTCTTTTCAAAAAAAAAAATATTTTCAAAATCGGGCGAAAATTTTTCAAAATTTTTATTTTTTTGAATTTTAAATTTAATCAAATTTTACGCTTCTTAGGAAGAAAATGCTTAGACAGGTCGATTTTCTTTTGAAGAAGAACATCTAACAACATATTTCTTTATTTTTTTCGTCAACCCCCCAAGCGTGGTAACAACCCATCAATAATCTTTAATGGCCATTCTGGGTAAGTGGGGCCTTATTTGAAAGCTACAATTTGTCTCTTTCCAGCAAAATAAAAAATTTTAAAATCGGACAAATATTTTTTGAAATTTTGTTGCTTTTTTTTATTTTAAATCTAAAAGTAAATTTTTTAAGAAAGTATTTTTGAAATAACATTTTTGATCTTTTTTAAGAATAACTTCTTAAAAAATCAAAATTTTTAGTTGTGTAAATTTACTTTTAGATTTAAAATAAAAAAAAACAACAAAATTTCGAAAAATATTTGTCCGATTTTAAAATTTTTTACTTTGCTGAAAAGAGAAAAATTGTAGCTTTCAAATAAGGCCCACTTACCCAGAATGGTCATTAAAGATTACCCCGCTTGGGGGGTTAAAGAAAAAAATTAAGAAATATGTTGTTAAATGTTCTTCTTCGAAAGAAAATCGACCTGTCTAAGCATTTTCTTTTTAAGAAGCGCAAAATATGTATTAAAATATATTATTATTATATATTAAAATTCAAAAAAATAAAAATTTTGAAAAATTTTCGCCCGATTTTGAAAAAATGTTTTTTTTTGAAAAGAGAAAAATTGTAGCTTTCAAATAAGAACCCACTTGACCCGTAGTGCTATTTAAAATTTTTGATGGGGTAATCACCCCGCTTGGAGGGTTGAACAAAAAAATTAAAAAATACCCTAATTAGATGTCCCCCTCCAAAAAAAAAATCACGTGTCGCGGCAGTTCCTCCAGAACAAATTCGTTCAGGAAATAATGGGGGTGGAAACTTTTGCTTGGACCACCCTGTATATCATTATCACAATTCAACATTTTATAATATCAAACAACCATCAGCTTCTTAAAATTCTAAAACGGCAGGCACGAACCAAACATCAAACCGTTTGATACGTGAAATACGTTACTTAACATCAAAAATGACTATCGCTTATACGGCCGGACTGGTATTTCAAACGTCCAAATACAATAAAAGTTAATAAAGAAAAAAAAAATTATCGCTTAATATTTGGTTTCGTGCAATAAAAAAAAAAAAGAAAATTAGTTAATTACTGATACTGACTTAATTTTACGGTGTGCATGACTTGAACGTATAACCGCGTATGAACACCAAGATGTTTACAAATATTTAACGTGTCAACACTAACACAGCAGAAATATTTATAGGGCCCCGCTTACGAACACTTTACGTTCCAAAGAACAACAAAAATAACCAGAACACCAGATATACTAACATGTTCAAAAGAACACCAGATATACTAACATGTTCAAAATGAACACCAGACATACTAACATGTTCAAAATGAACACCAGGCATACTAACATGTTCAAAAGAACACCAGACATAATAACATGTTCAAAATAAACACCAGACATACTAACATGTTCAAAATGAACGCCAGGCATACTAACATGTTCAAAATGAACACCAGGCATACTAAATTGTACTGAAAATAACAGCACCAATAGGGTACTTGCTATTTTAAATAAAATCCTTTTTAAGCTCGGTCATCCTTTATAGTTAAAATCCGCAAATAAATATCAGCTTTTCCCTCTTCAAATCATTATTCAGGAAATATAAACTCAGCATCGATAATCACATAAAGAAATTTCTTTCATATCAATCGGGTTCTAAAAATAATGTTAAAACACTAAAACTAAAAACATTATTGTTGCACTTTTAAATTAATATCTTAAAATGTTGTAACTGTAATGGTTTTTCTTTAGAAACATTTAAAAACGCTTTATTGTTTTACATAAAACTAAAATCAGTGACAGATAACATTTTCTTTTTGACTTAATCGAAACTGTCAGATTTACGTATGCCAAAAATGATCATAGAAACTAATTGTTTATCTGTGGATCACATTCTTACTCAAACTTCAACTCAAGTCAAAATTATGTCACAAAATTTTTCCAACATCGTTACCCTTGCGGTTCAAAGCACAGCACATCTTTTTGAAACAACCAAAACAACTCCTCTTCAAGATCCCTTATAATCCAACTTAAGATTCAAGATTAATTCCACAATGGTTTAATGTCAAGCATGTCAGAAACTTCTCATTTTTCCAAAGAAAAATTCACCAAAAATTGTCAGGATTCATTCAAGCTCAGGGTCAGGTCGGTTCAGGATTTATTTCAAAAGGTTTCAAACTTCAAAATATTCAGCACAAAAATTCCATCTAGCACGAGGGTTTAATCCCACTTTTGATGTTAGAAATTATACATAATTTCTAGTTTAAAAAGGAATATTAATTTCTCAGGAATGAAACACTATTTAAATATTAACAAGAACATTTAATTTTGCCAACAATCTTCGGTTACACGTCATCATAATTATTTTCTAAATTCTCTTCTTTAAATTATTCTAATTATTAATTAATTATTCGTTTCCATGACTACTTTTATCATTTCTTTCCTAAGATTACTAGATTTTTAATAATAAAATAAGCCGATCGCTTATAATATATACATAAAAGTAATCTTTGGGTGCGTTTTTGCAGGTGCTAACTTCTTTTTGCTTTTGACAGTTCTAAAATATCTGTCAAAATCTAGTTAAAAATTTATTATGTTATATAAATTTTTATAATAAAAATGTTGTTTTTAAATAAAAAGTGCTAAATGGTGACAAGAAAAGATTTGCATCACATGCAGGTAGGAACCTGCCCGAGACAAGAATTATTTTCATTGGTAAAACAACAATGCTACTAAGAAATGCTCGATTTTGCTCGGACATGCAAAAATAGAGAATGGCACAAAAAAACTAAAAAACACCTTTTTTACGACTTTTAAATGTTTGTTTTTAGTACAGAACATCGACAAAATTCCTGGTAGGGCCGCCTTTTTTATATAATGTATATGGATGTCCAAAGAGTAAAACCCCAAATTGGCGTATATCTACCTATTGCAGAAACGGAGTTATGGCCCCCCAAAGGGCCCCCTTTAATTCATCACGGTGAAACTGCACCAAATTTTGCGAATAGATGTCAAAAAAAGTTTTAAAAAGATTTTTATAAAATAAAAATCTCTAAAAAAATTTCTTCACCCCCTAAATAGCCCCCAAAGAGTAATAACCAATCACGTTGGATTTACACCAAATTTTGCAGATAGATGTAAAATGAGATGGTAAAAAATATTTACTAATAACTTTTAAAAAAAAAAATTCTATGCCCCCCTTAAAAGCCCCCTTCGTTTATGGAGCGAAGGAATTATTTTTTGAAAAAAAGTTATAAGAAAATATTTTTAAGCATCTTATTTTGCATCGATCTGCAAAATTTGGTGTAAATCTAACGTGATTGGTTATTACTTTTTGGGGGCTATTTAGGGGGTGAAGGAATTTTTGTAAAAATTTTTATTTTATAAATTTTTTTTTAAAACCTTACTTGATATCTATTTGCAAAATTTACTTATTTAAAAAAATACATAAAATTATAAAATTCTCAAAGGTAAAGAAATTACATGCAGTTTTTATCAACACTACTAGTGTTTAACCCATTTTAAAGGGGTCGCCAAATTTCAAAATGGGTTTAAAATGACCATTTTTATTACATTTATTGATAGTACAACTTTCATGATGGTTGGTGAAATCGTTTGGTAAATATTTACGATTAAGGGTTTTTAGTCTACATGCTTGAAGGCCGTTATTTCCGAAGGGGGGCACTTTTTCAAAAAACTGTTTTTACCAAATGTCTTGAATTTTTCCCAGCTATCTCCCATTAAAAAAAAAAGCACATTGATCGTGGACACCCTGTATATCACGGGCACAACTGTTTTACGCCCTTGAGTTATTGTAACACTCGGCTTCGCCTCGTGTTACAACTATAACTCAGCGGGCCAAAAACAATTACTTTACGCCTTTGATATATAAATAACTATTAAAATTGGAGAAATATTTTTCAAAATTTTGTTGTTTTTTTTTATTTTAAATCTAAAAGTAAATTTACACACCTTAAAATTTTGATTTTTTGAAAAATTATTCTTAAAAAAAATTAAAAATGTTATTTTAAGAATAATTCCTTAAAAAATCAAAATTTTTAGGTGTTTAAATTTACTTTTAGATTTAAAATAAAAAATAACAACAAAATTTCGAAAAATATTTGTCCGATTTTAATAGTTATTTATATATCAAGGGCGTAAAGTAATTGTTTTTCGCCCGCTGAGTTATAGTTGTAACACGAGGCGAAGCCGAGTGTTACAATAACTCAAGGGCGTAAAACAGTTGTGTCCGTGATATACAGGGTGTCTCAAAAAGGTCGCCCACGGACCTGAAGGCGTGGTAGAGGAACACAAACGATATACAAAATCAGTAACGAAAATTTTTTGTGGTGCCCCATTCCAAAGATATGGGGTTTAAAAGGTACAAACTTTGCACCCTTATAGCACCTTACTTAGCTAATAATAAAACATAATTTACTTAATTATTGAAAGCCAGGGACTTAAACTAGTTATTCATTGCAAAATTTCGCCCTAATAAAGTTTAGTTTCCATAAGTATTTAATTTTAATTTTTATAATTTTACCCCAAAATCTATGCGGCAACGTTGTCTTACCTTCTAATTTTGATTAAAGTTGCCATGGTCGTAACTAAGGGAAACTGAACATAAATTTTATTCATCATCAGTGATTAGTGTCATTAATTTATTGTTTGCGTCAATTTTTGATCCAAGTTTTTTCAAAGGGTTCCTGTTACTAACAAAAATATGGTAATTCGAATCTACAGTGCCTCCCAAGAACACTTAATAAAAGTGCCCCAAAATTCCTGTGAGAATAGAGCAGTAAAGGTGTTTAGTTTGGAGCCTCCAGCATCAGAAATTTGTAATATTTGAACCTAGTGGGGATTTCTTTGATTTGAATGAAGTACGTTCTCACGTGAGCCTCAATGCAAATTTACAATAATTCCCTGAATGAAGAACCTCGTGAAAAACAATAATTGATGTCAGAAAAGTCGTAACTTATTTTGTTATGACCCTAACTTTAAACAGTTTTGTTGTTATTTCAAACATACATTGGTTTTTAACAATTTCTATTATGATTTTATTGATTTGTTACATTTTATAACCAAAGGAGTTTAAAATTCAGGTATTCAAACTATTTTGTATTTTTTAAATTAAAAATAAACATTAACCTATTTTCTAATGTCAAGTTGAAATTTCACGTTTGCTTACCTACTAACTAGATTTTTTCTAAACTAAGCAAATGTAATCTAACAGTGTTGCCAAACTTTGCTAACTTCGCAGCCCCATATGTTTAAAATGGGGCCCCACAAAAAAAAAATTCTACTGATTTTACATATCGTTTGTGTTTCTCTACCACACCTTGGGGTCCGTGGGCGACCTTTTTGAGACACCCTGTATACACTATTTTTTTCACGACCGCAACATTTTACGCTGTTTTTCAAGCATTTTATAGTTTAATTTAATTGAAACACTACCACTTATTTTTACTCACCCCGTAGCAAAAATATTACGTTTGAAGATAATAAGTTAATTGGTTTAAAAAAATGACAGGGGCCCCATTCAGTCCAAAATATAATAAATAAATAAAAGTTTATTTCCACAAACACCATTAACATGTACAAAAATTATTCAAAAGAAAAAATAAACCAATAATGCACAAAATGCAAGTTGTAATGCCGGGTTTAAAAATCACTTCGACTTTGTTACCTGTTTATTTTTAAGTGACTAGCAAAATCTACATGTTTATAATATATCTTAAACTAAATAGATTAAAAAGTACCACAATAAAATTGAAATCAAATAATGCAATAACATAATGAATAGTAACAGTTTCTTTATAAATGAATGAATAAATAAATGATTTATTAACAAAACAGGCTTTTAGGGCCCAATTACATTGTTGAACATATACAAAATCTAATTAAATAATTAACTATCCAAACAAGAAGCAGCAAAAATTCAGCAGCAAATTTAGAAAGAATTATCCTACTTACAAATTATAACCTAAGATATAAAAAGAGGTAGATGAAATTAGACTACACAGTTTTCATCAAACAAAAATCAGCACCCAATGCATTAAATTTAAATTTATTTATGAAAATTAAGAAAAGTGTGACCCCCTTTTTTAATTATTATTTCTTTTGTTTTTTTTTAATCTAATAGTCTATCGACATTTTGACGACCTTGTTTTGAAATATACTTTTTAATTTAATTTTAAAGGATTATTCCAGCTCAATTGTTTTAAGAGATGCTGTTAAAACAACGGGGTGCTGTGAATAACCAACATCTTTGTCCTGTAGCTGTGAATTTATGCCGGACCGACAAGGTATTAGCAGTGTTACTTCTAACATTTGTTTTTCTAATTAATTTTTGGTTTTTATTTACTCGCTTTTACATCGGATTTAAAAAAGAACAATTGTTGTAGGTCAAAAACTTGGCTGTCAGCGTATAATTGATTCGTTGGATATAATCTGTATTTACCTAGCATTATTTTAAGAAGTTTATTTATAATAATCTTTAAGTTTTTGGTAATTTGGTGTGACATTTATATATAAGCAACTACAATATCTATGCAAAGATTCTATTAAAGAACTGTAGATTATTTTTAATTCTTTTTTTTAAGAAAGTTGCCAACATTTTAAATTTATGTAGAATACATCTTAATTTTGCAACTAATTTATTTACGTTAAGTTCCACTTTAAGTGTCGATCAATAATTAAACCAAGGTAAGTAACTGAGCATTTGGACGTAATAAATTCATTATTAATATTAATTTGATTGTAGGTTGGCAAACCGGTGATGGACAACGAAAATGGAAGGAACACAGATCTATTTCTATAAGGGTAAGTAGTTTATTATCTAACGATAATTTATACATTTTTAGATCGGCTGTAACCTTCTCATACAGGTCATCCCAAGAGTGACCACTATAAACGAGCGCTGTGTCTTCCGCATATGCGATTGCTTTGGCTTCGGAAGTTAAGTTAAACATAGAATTAGTGTAGATCAAAAAAATAATTGGGCCTAGTACAGTGCCCTGAGGCACGCCGTATTTGACAGTTACCATATCACTCGTTTTATCATTAATCTGCACACAGTGTTCTCTTTTTTCTAAATCGCTTTGCATTAACCTTAAAGCATTTCCTCTAAATCCTATACTTTCTAATGATTCTAAAAGTTTGCTATGGCTTACCGTATCAAACGCCTTGCTTAGATCTAAAAACACAGAGAGAAATTTATTTCCCTTGTCCAGTGAATTATAAATCTGCGTCGTTAATTCTAATATGGCATCTTCTATTGCTAGCCATATTGATTGCTGAAAAGAATTTTATGCTTTTCTAGAAATATGACGTGTTAAATTTTTTTCAAGGATTTTACTTATATTTGAGATAAGAGATACCGGCCTATAGTTAACGTGTTTCATTGTTTTACCCGATTGATAAATTGGAATAATCTTAGCTTCTTTAAATTTATTAGGAAATACCCCCGTTTGCATAATATTGTTGAAAAGATTGCACAAAGGCTGTGCGATTACAGGCGCTACTTTTAGCATTATCCATCCCATTTGCCTTTTTAATGCCCAATTTATTAATAAAGCTGAAGATTTCCATAGTAGTAGTCGGATATAAAAAAGTAGTTAACATTCCTAATTTCTTTGATATTGTTTGTATCGAGCGTAAGAATTCTTTCTGCTAGGGTTTCTCCAACGCTAGAGTAAAAGACATTTAGCCCGTTTGCCATTTCTGTTAAACCACTATTCGGCAAATTTAAAGCTTGAAATTTGTTATTTTTAGTTTTTTGTAAGTTAATTTTGAAACAGAATTCCAAAGATCTTTAGTATTTCCACATCTATCTTGAATTAACTTTTTATAGTAAGACTCCTTACAATTTTTTATTAAAGTTTGGTTGACGATCTATAATATTTATATTAACCGTAAGGAACGTGTGCAAATCACATTTTTAAATTTAGTGGCGTTTAAAATAAAAATTTCAAAGAAGAAAAACGTGATTATAGTGTTATTCGTCCTTTACTTAACTTAAAAGCTTTAGCATCAAGACATCGTAATTTTGATATTATGTTTGTTTATAAATTGGTTAATAATTTTATTGATTGCTCCTATTTACTAGCTAAAATAAATATAAATGTTCCAATTAGAGAGTTAACACAACAGATAGTGCTGATCTGTTGTGAGACCCCTTGAATGTACAGAAATTTGTAGTAATTCAACCTGTTATCATCATCTTCTTGGATGCGTGGTGCAATTATTTGTGAGGTTTTGTTGATAAGTGAATTGACAATTTCATTTTTTCGTAGGACCTCTTTAACTTTCATAAAGCACTCGCGTTTAAACTGCTCGTGTGTAATCCTGTCCACAATGTTATCAATGATTGGGCAATCCCTATCTTCTGGTGCCGGGGGTCAGATTGGAAATTGATAATTCTACCCGTACCAGTGGGTTTCATGTACCATTGGCGTGTTAAAATACATGCTAGATACTCTTGTTAAATCGTCTCTATTTAACACTATTCACAATAAAGACTGGGCCAATAATTTTATTTCTACATATTCCACACCATACATTTGCAGTTCTCCTACCTTGCCTTTTGTAGCATGAGGATTAAATTCGGCCCATCTGTGTTCATTTTTTCTATTGAATACATTCGATGTCAAGAATGAACTTTCTTCAGTGAACATAATATTTCGGATAGAATTTGGATCTTGCGCATTCCTTTCCAAAATTTCTAGGCAAAAACTCATTCGGTTTGGTGGATCCTGAGGGAAGAGGAAATTGGTGGGACTTATCTTGTAAGCCTTAAAACTATGTTCTTTTAAAACACGCTAGACGCTTCGTCTAAAAATATCGAGAAAAGTTTCAGCACAATCAGCATTATCGTCTTGTAGATCTGCTAGGATTTTCTACAAAATGAAGATTTTCTGTTTTGAAAAAGTCTTTTAAATGTATTTACAGAGGGAAGCCGGTCGTCCGGAAATCTTCTGGAATATTCCCTTCGAGCTACTTTGCCGTTTTTATTAGTACTAATATATATTTCAGCAATATTGCATCGTTCCCTTAGCGATAAATACAGTTTTACTTAAAAATAGACAACTTATCGCTTTGTTTACCTGTTTTCCAGATGTTTAATATCTAAAAATCAAAGCCTACTAAGCCAGAAGGGAGATTTTTGCATTTTCAAGTTTCTATGTTTCACAATTTTAATTGTAATAAATAAATAAATTCTTTATTATATTATAATTAAAGATCTGCATTCTTAACTTAAAAAATTAAAACAAAAACTTTCATATAAAAACGGCAACAAAAATGAAATATTTATTATTGAATAAACATTACTAAAATTATTTTTAAAGTTTATTTACTATAACTTTCAAAGTTGTAAACCATCAAATATCTTTGTTATTCCACTTTGTTAAATTTTACCAACTTGTAATGAATTTGTGTTTTTTTGGAGTGGCATTCCTTGGTGGTCTGAGAAGAAATCTTGAGAGTTCGTCCAAGATTTCAGTCTACATGCCAGTTCCTGATGTGATCTTTCTAGAAGGTGAAATGGCGAGACTACACTTCTGGCAAGCTGTTGTAAAGGCATTTGATCCTACTATTTCACAAAACCTGGACAATTACTTTGGCATCAAACCCAGCAAAAGTAACACTTAAATGGTTCTAGGACTCATTCGTCAAAACATTTGGCTTTAAAACGCCTTATGCTGTTCTGTCTTACTGCATTTAACAAGACGACGTTCAGCATCCGACAGCACGAATCAAAAAGCTACATACACCTCTTGCAAATACATATTTAAACCATGCCCATTGTCCTCCAAGCGAAAAATTCGGCATTCCTTAAGACGAATTAAACTACCCACAACAAGAGCAAATCTGCTGAAATACCATTTGATCAACCTTTCCAAAACCCTACCAAAACCAATCCTATTACTCTTCCAATGATGGTTTTTTAACAATCAAGTCCTTTAACGATGTCACACGAAGTTGTCTGCCGCCAAGTCTGTCTCTTAAAGGTAATATCGTTTTGATCACAACACTGTCCAGCCTTTGGATGGTTAGTGATTAGAACGATACCGATGGATGACAAGGACTACCCAAGGAACCACCTTATGCGTCACCACTCCACCCCATGTTTTGATGTAAAGCATAATTGGAATAATTTTTGAATTTAGTTTTTCAAAATTAATTCGATGTATTTTTTTTTAGTAAATTCAGTTCTATTTTCCAGGGTCGGGAAAGTACGAGCTAGGGGGATGTCACGTAGGGATGTCTATTTATACACTTATAACAATAACAGCACGATGTAACAATTCTTGAGTTTTACCAAACAGCGACTAGGTTGTTATATAGGGGAGTTAGTTAGTGTTAGTAAAGTACGTATAGGGTGTTGCAAATCTATGGGTCTATTAGAAGTATCTGGAGAACCGCTTTACCTAGCGCTCTGATTTTTTTTTTATTAATTCTTAGGACATAAAATCTATAGCTCTAAAATATTTTGAAATTTGGGCGACTTCCGGTTATACCGGAAACTGAGACCCACTTCCTTATTTTAAATGGAATACCCTATTTTTTATTACGGATTTGGATTCCTTTTTAAATTTAATGATAACTTTGTTAATATGACCATACCCCAAATTTGGGCCGTTTTCCTGGAAAAAATTATTTTCTCCAAGATTTGACTTTCGCAACTGTTTTGAAAACAATTTATTTTCAAAACATGAATTAATTTTTCGTAATAAAATTTGAACCACTTATTAACAAAGCCCAAAGGAATGTTTAACAAAAAAAAAATTAGCATTTTTATAACCGGAAGTGGAAATTTTTTTGGTTAAACTTAAGAAAATTAAAAGTGATTTTTCTCAAAAAAATCAAATGCAACTAGTATCTTTTTATTAGTCCAAGAGATTGCTTTTTTTATTTGCTTTCCATTGGTACTATGGTTCCCTATACCGATTCTTAACCGTTTTGGGGATACGCGCAAAATAAGGAAATTCCCAAGTAAAGCTCGTGCTCTTACATTACCAGGTACTGTTATAAGTGGTATTTCCATTACGATTTACCTTATTTTTATGCCCATTTGCACAGAAAAACGAACTATTTCAGATTTTGGCTAACTTTCCTCCGCCCCCTAGACCTCCAAAACATCTCCAAAAAAAATATTTAAATTTAAAATTTTTTAACATAATTAAAAGAACAAAAAATGGACTTATGCACAAACAAAAATGAACCATTTTAGATTTTGGCTAACTTTCTCCAGTCCCCAAGACTCCCAAAACATTTCCAAAAAATAAAATTTTTATGTTTTTACCATAATTACAAAGAAAAAAACGCACGTATGCATAATTAAAAAGCGCAACCACTTTAAATTGTATCTAACTTTCCCCCAATCCCCCAAAACATCTTTTGGGTGCGTTTTAGATTCATATGGGCTGTAAAACTTAAAAAATAAAAATATGCTAAATCGTAATGGAAATACCACTTATAACAGTACCTGGTAATGTAAGAGCACGAGCTTTACTTGGGAATTTCCTTATTTTGCGCGTATCCCCAAAACGGTTAAGAATCGGTATAGGGAACCATAGTACCAATGGAAAGCAAATAAAAAAAGCAATCTCTTGGACTAATAAAAAGATACTAGTTGCATTTGATTTTTTTGAGAAAAATCACTTTTAATTTTCTTAAGTTTAACCAAAAAAATTTCCACTTCCGGTTATAAAAATGCTAATTTTTTTTTTGTTAAACATTCCTTTGGGCTTTGTTAATAAGTGGTTCAAATTTTATTACGAAAAATTAATTCATGTTTTGAAAATAAATTGTTTTTAAAACAGTTGCGAAAGTCAAATCTTGGAGAAAATAATTTTTTCCAGGAAAACGGCCCAAATTTGGGGTATGGTCATATTAACAAAGTTATCATTAAATTTAAAAAGGAATCCAAATCCGTAATAAAAAATAGGGTATTCCATTTAAAATAAAGAAGTGGGTGTCAGTTTCCGGTGTAACCGGAAGTCGCCCAAATTTCAAAATATTTTAGAGCTATAGATTTTATGTCCTAAGAATTAATAAAAAAAAAATCAGAGCGCTAGGTAAAGCGGTTCTCCAGATACTTCTAATAGACCCATAGATTTGCAACACCCTGTATAGTTTGACATGTTTAGAATTTTTTTTTTAATAAAAATACAGTCGTTTTTAAAAAAATAATGTGTTACCAATATTAACGATTCTATAGCACATTGAAAATGTGCTAATTTGGTCCTACAGAGAACGCTGCAATCTATGCTTCAGTAAGGGACTATAAAGAGGTGGAGACTTCTTCGCCCTGCAATTTAGTCCAACTGTCAAATAAGACATCTGTCAGTTGATGCAAATGCCAAATCGAATTTTTTTTTGTGTAAAATGTAAATTTCATTTTTCCTCATCAAAAACCTCTACAAAACTTAAATAAAACTGTTTAATGACAAACATTACCTGTGCCAGCACCTCATACTTGTGAATCTATCAGGATTTCTCTTAAAACTCCGCTTGGATTTCGCGACAGACAATTACCTGTTAAGAAATGGTTTTTTGACAAAATATAAAAACACAGTACTTACTTTATGTGCAAATCCAGTTATTTAGTATTTATTGAATGTTTTCTATTCCATTTATTTAAAATAAGCGCTATTTTTCTTGTGGATGCTCTGGACGAAAAAAAAGCACATAAAAACACTTTACCCCCAGTATAGATTTTTGCCGTAGAATCCAGGCGAAGTTTATGGAGAAATCTTTATAAATTCACAAGGATAAGGTACTGTCACAGGTAAAGGTTGTAACTAAACAGTTAAATATTAGTTTTGTAGTTGTTCTTGCTTTATAAAAGTAAAATTTAGCATAACTCACAAATCTGACAGGTAATATTTGTGATGACATTTGCATATCACCTAACCTAAATATATTTTTTGACAATTGGACTAAATTACCCAGCCCTCTTAATGAAAATGTTTACCCCAGGGATGTCTTTACCTTTTATTATAGCGACGTTATGCTTCAGGACTCTGTGATAGACGATTATGATGAAATTAGGTGATTTTCATAAAGCTATAATACCGCTAATATTAGTGATTCATTATTCCTTTAAAAATGTTTGTGTTCTTATCATAGAAATATACTTAATAAACTAGATGGCTAACAAGGATTTCAAAAGTGAAGCCTAAAATTTGAAGTTTGGGAGGTCAGTACTGAGACGGTACAGACCCCGGTCTGTAGGAGTTAATCTCAATATTCTAAATCTTACATGGTTTTTGTCGTTTCCTAGCAATGGCTAAAGTCGTGATAGTTTTCTAAGTAAGTGTTTAAAGTTTGTCTTAAGAATCTTTTAGAATTTTAGTCAGAACTGACTTATATGTCAAGAGATGGCATTAGTGTTTTGACTCCTTTGAAACATCATTAGTTGACATGGATAGGTTCAATCGAAAACAGAGCTTAGGTAGATTATGTTTGATCTGGAAGTTTCGGCTTCTAGATAAACTAATTTCAAATTTCTTGACATGTATAGAAGGAACTTACGGGGTCTGATCTTTCTTGGCTACATTTACCAACCATTTTTAGACGATGGACATGTGTGATAAGTCGAGTTAGTTTGCATCTAGTGGTTCTGGAAATAATACTGTTGAGACTCTTCGGATGTTTTCGGGTTGTGGGAGAGCTTGCTTGATGGGAACTAGCTTAGTTACATTTACCGACCATCCTTTGACGATGGACATGCGTGATAAGCTGAGTTAGTTCAAATCTTGCAGTTCCTAGAGATCATCTGCAGAGGCTACAAGGCCTTCTTTGATTCTCGTCCTATACGTGTTCAAGGGATATTTCTTTAGTAGGCTTTTGCTATACAGTCGTTCTTAAATTCTTGTCAGTCTTGAAACAATACTGAGCTTGCTTTCATTCCTTTGTTGAAATAACACATAGAGGTTAGGGTTACGGCCCGATGTAACGTTGGTTACCACGGTGCCAGCTGAGAAAGTCCACGGACTGTTATGTCATAAAAGGGGAATTACGGTTCCACGCCTTAGCTAAATTTCAACAATCCAATGAGATCTGTCTTATTCTGTAGACCAGTATTTTTCATTATTGAACATTATTTAACCATTATTTTACCTGTACCTGTATATTTACCTATGTCCATCTTAACAATGATAAACAAAGACACCTTTTTATTAATTAACAAGCGATGTGGAGGTTGGTTGGACCGCTTGGATCTTTTAGATCCTTTTCTAAATTCTCAGTACTCTAAAGACTTAGGTTACAAAACACAACGTAGAGGTATAGATGATCACAAGGTTAGGATACTTAGCATTCTAGGATGACTAAGGGCCGTAAGGTTTCAGTACATAGACAAACCATAGCAAAATATTATATACGCCGTTTTAAAATTGGAGTAACAAATAAAAAATGAGTGTGTATCTACTATATTTTCCAACTTAAATAAAGCTCAGAGTAGTAAAACTCCTGGCCTAATTTAGTAAATTCATAGTTTTTTCAAGGCGAATCTTTCTCGAGCTATTTTTTCATGTTTGAAAACTGGAAAAAGTTGTAGAAAGTTGAAGTTGATTGTTCTTTCTTTTCTGACGCAGGAACATCTCCGAATTTCACTTAACAGGTTCAAACAATCCTCCGAAATGGTCATTTGATTTCGGATTCGCTAGTTGTTCTTGAAAGTAAAAAACACGGCACGTTTTTGATCAAGAACTGCTTAAGGATGTATTGGACGATAATCGGAGCAAAAAGTATCGCGGTTTTTTAACTAAATTACGGCATTTTTAGCGGCAGTACAATGAAAAAAACCATTATAAGTAGTACTTACAGCTTTTATCTATACATTTAACTAATTTCCCTCCTGTTTTACAATATTTTAGGATATTTTCAGTTTTCATAAAATACTTTTGACGCAGAAAAATGACTTCATTGAATCCTAGCAAAATAAAAATTTCAAAGTTTTTTTGAGCCTAATAATTGTTTGTGTGTACTAAAAAGTGTTTAAATGCTCTTAAAAAGTTCATTTGTGTAAATAAATCACCAAAAGTTATTCAAATTTGTGGTAAAAATTCAAAAATAAACATGTAATTTTTACTTGGAAATCGTGGCAACACCTCGGAAGTTGGTAATACTGACTTGTCCGTTGACGTCCCATAAAAATTTTGAAAATGTCAGAAAATGATGCGATTAAAAACGAAAATGTACAAAGTTTATGTTCCGAACTAATAAATAGTGACGTTACATCAAATTATTTCAAAATGATTTAAAAGCAAGACCCCACCAACATTGTTTGCAATACATATCTCACTAAAATCCAACAACAATCTTTTAAGAAGACATGGGTGTCGAAGTTGTGCCCCAAATCAAACATTGAAGAAGAATTGCTTGTATAAGTCTCAAGTTCATGTATTAAAATGTTGGAAATGAAACATTCACCAAAATTAATGCACTGAGGCTGGAAGTTATAGTACCTATTTAATTTATTCGACTTTTCAAAAATGCAAGACCATATTTTTCTGAAAAAATAAAATAAGAAATTCAATTTACAACGATCCTTAATT
The DNA here is from genome assembly GCA_963920755.1 of Cartodere bifasciata. Classification (NCBI taxonomy): domain Eukaryota; kingdom Metazoa; phylum Arthropoda; class Insecta; order Coleoptera; family Latridiidae; genus Cartodere; species Cartodere bifasciata. The sequence goes on from OY987195.1 coordinate 11,445,994, forward strand.
GTTACTATGGTAAGGAACCCCATCAAGAATCATTGCGCCGTGATAGATTCCGCAGTTTCGTAGTAACGACTGGCTAGGACAGTACTTGGATGGAGTACCACTTACCAAATAAAAAGCTAGTTCTCAATACTAACTAAATTAAGTAAATAATAAAGTATTTAATAATTCCTGTACTTGATTACACTACAAAATGTATCTTATTTTACATTCTTTAATTTTGTTTAATTTAAAATTTACAGTAAATCTTTTGTGTGTCTTTATTTTTTAAAACCTTCGGTTAAAACATGTTTAATGCCATGAGCCGACTTTTTGGTAAATTCCTAGGATTTTCAAGAAACTTGAGCCTAATTCTTAAAAGTATAATAAGATATTTAAAAACCAAAGTCTGCAGTATTTTTGAAGGAAAAATTGACATTTTTCAAACTTTCGCCCTAAATGAGACTAATAAAACCCTTGTAGAGGCTATCGAGCATAGAATAAAAATATACCGTGTTTGTGTTCACCTCCGCAGCGTTGCCATATTTTCTAGTTAAATAATTTTTAGAGTGTAAATATTCTAAATTATAATTAATATCTCGAAAACAAGTCCGATGACCCCCAAAATTTTTTTTACTATTATCTTTTTAAGACCTTCAGCTGTGCGTATACAAATTTAGAAAAAAAGTTCATTATTTTTTCTACCTTTTTTTTGCTAAAGTAACCAAAATCTTGTAACATGTTAACATAAAATAATGCTAAACTAAGTTACATTACAATTATTTTTGATGTTTTATGATTAAAATTGTTAGTTATTAATCCATCTACCCAAATTAATCGAAACTATAACGAAATTCCTTCGGATTTCTAAAAAATTAACAAAAAACATTATAAACTTTAACCCGTGTTTTTTCTGAAACGGGTTAGTAAACCGAATTAAAATTTTTAGTGAAGCTTTATATTGATAATAGAAACCTTGTGTGCAATTTTCATCAATTTCTCATTATTTTTGCTTTGGGTCTTCTGTACACTATATCTCTAATATTTAAGCATAAAAAATAGATCAGGTTATAGTAATAATGCGTATGTTATAGTAATAGAGCAGAAGTTAAAACATAGGCAACCCGTGTTCCAATACATAGTTGGTGCATAAGCATTTATGGGTCGATTGACGCGCTCCCTATCTTTTAACTTCTGCGCTTTAACTATAACATACGTGCTATTACTATTACCGGATCTATATTTGATCCTTTACTTGCCGCCGTCGGTTTGCTTATACGATATTATGTATTTTATTAAACATTATCGAAACGAAGTTCAAAATAAATAAAAAATACTACATTTCTTGATTTGACACTAAACTAAAATTGACATTAATAAAAACTAAAGTCTAAAATTATTTGGTAAAATTCAGAACAACCTTTATAGTAAAAAAAATCTATATTCTGTCCTCCAAAACTTCAAATTAGGGAAAAAATCTGTGGAAAGTGCGCCTTCACTTTTTGCTCAACTAAATAAGGAAAGTTAGCGATCTAGGTTATTATAGATATCATTGGTTCTTATTAAAAGAATGTTTCTGTAAATGTCAAAACATATAGGGGGTTCCATTTAAAAATACAAAATTAAGGTCATTTCCGCTAAAACCGGAAGACATACATTTTTGTAAAAGGAGGCTAAAAGTCTTCTTAGACAACTCCTAAAATTTCAAATCTGTAGAAACTGTACGTAGAACGTTATGAGCTCGTGCGCTTTTTGCGGGACACACGGTTTATGTTTTGTAAAAATGGCTAGGATTTTTTTATTGCATTGATAATATTATATATCACGTTTTATAAATATTTTTCAGGTTTTTATTAAATCTAGTAAATAAGTTTCATTGCTTTGTGTTTTTGCTGTAGAAAACAACCCCTGATGATTAGACATGGACAGCTTAAAAACAGTATGGAACTAGTTTAACTTAAATTTTGATGACACAGCTAATGTTAATACCCAACTTTTAAAAGATACGGCTTTAACATTTTAGTTAAAATAAAGTATAAACATTTTGACAATATATAAACAGATAGTTGACTATACTTTGCACACATACATATAAAATAAGCTTATGTCAATATCAATAATGCTATTGAAAAGGAATTCAGCCTTAATAATATTGACACCTGAAAATGATGCCGAAAACACATCACATTGACAGTAGGTGCTTATATAAAAGGCAAGTCATTCTTAGACTGTGTTTGTTGAATAAGTATACGTATCAACATTTGACAGACACATTGTTGTCAGTTCATGCAACAAACATCGTCGGTTAACTTTTATTCTCTCAAATTTTATCTAATTAAATACGTTTAAAATATTTTATAGTTATACCTGCATTGAACACCTGTCAATTTCAACAATTTGTACCTATATAGGGATAATTCTTATTCTTTTACTAACATATTATATTTTCGAAATTTAAATTATACAAGCGCGAATCTTTAAAGGGGTGAGTAATTTCATCCCAAAACTTTTTCATAGCATGCCAAATACGACATATTACCTATAGCAGTGACATCACTAAAGCTAGTTTCCATGATTTTGATGATTACGAATCAAGAAATAATTGTCGTAGGTAATATTATTAGAGGCAGAAAGTTTGCCGACAATCATAATTTTCTTTACTTCGTTGCATAGCAATTCGTCACATTTATTAAAAAAATCACGTCCGTAGGACGAGTGGCAAATAAAAGTGCTTTATGTATCTGTGGAGTGTATATTCTCTTAAAATAATCAAGTCTTGAATTGTCATAAAAATAGGTTGTTTCATGATAATTAGTCATAATTTTATGACTAATTTTGACTAAAACATTTTGTATTTATTCTAACTTAAAATAAATATCGAGATAAATTTACTTAAATGGAATCAATCATGAAATCTTATCCATAATGTCAACAAAGTTTAAGTAAATTAAAATTTAGGATTATCGTGCAAAATGCTTTATTCGTATAATATTTGGAAGATTATTTCGTCACTTAACTAGCTGAGTCGAGGCCAGTAGATCCGACTCATGAGTTCATTTCTTACGTATAAATTTACTTTTTTTGTTAGTATCAAAGCATTTCTTAAAGATAGTCCACAAGGTCCAAAACATAAAACAACCATTTATGTTTTCAAAGACATGTTCAAAATTTGCATTGTATTTAAAAGGACATAGTTTTCGAATAATAAAAATTATATTGAACTTTTAAACGATATAATCTTGACCTGACCCTGGACTCTTGTCTTTTGGTTATCCATTCTTCAAGTTTGAGATCTTTAACTATTGTGGTGTTTGAGATAATTAAAATTAAACTGTAAAGCGTTTCATCAAAATGGTTAAGGAAGTTCAAAACATAAAAGCAACTTTTATGTTTTAAGATACGTGTACAGCATTAAATGCTTTTAACCTGACGTATCTTTTCAAAAACAAAAATGCTATTGACCTTTCAAACGATGTGACCTTGACATGACCTTGAACCCCTATCTTTTGGTTATCCATCCTCCAAGTTTGAGACCTTTAACTATTGTGGTGTTTGAGATAACCGAAGTTAAATTATAAATCGTTTCCTAAAGATAGCCTACTAGGTACGAAACATGAGTTTTGTTTCATGAGTATGTTTTCGAAAACATGTCCAACATTTACCTTGCATTTACCTTAACATAGTCATTTAATATTAAATATGCTATTACAATTTTAAACAATATGACTTTGACATGACCTTAAACCCCTGTTGGTTATCCATCCTCCAAGTATGAAACCTTTAACTATTGTGGTGTTTAAAATAATCGAAGTCAAACTATAAATCGATTCTTAAAGGTGGCCTACCACCTATCCTACATAAGAACAACCTTTTGTGTTTTTAAAGACATGTCCCACATTTACCTTGCATTTAACTTAACACGGTTTCGACCCATTTTAGTTTATCCTACAAGTTTGAAATCTTAAACTATTCTGGTGTTTGGGATAATTAAAGTTAAACTTTGTGAGTGAATGAGATTTATAGTTAAATTTAATTAACTTAACGCCACTCAAAGCTACTTAACTCCACTTAACTTGACGCGACCAAATTAAAGCTTGATTTTTAGATGAATTAACTTAACTTAGAAATAACGTATTAGTAGAGTGTTTTTGTTCGTTGTCAGACTACCCGGTATAGTAGGAATCTGCAATACCGACATCCGCGGTGCGCATGCGTCAACAGGGCACGTGGTCGGTAAGTAGGAATCTGTAATACCGACTTACCGACATCCGGTCTGCGCATGCGTTGGCCACTGTAATACTGCATTACCAACATATGGTCGGTAGATTGAAAACTGTAATACCGACATGTGGTCTGCGCATGCGCCAGTGCCCTGTTGACATAACCTGGAAAAAAAAAAGCCAGACATGTAGACAGACACCCAAATGACAGCTGTCAAATATGACATTTGTCACAAATGACATTTGTCAAAAATGACAGCTGTCAACAACTGACAGGCACACAAGATGGCGGCCACCACCCTAACCTAAAACACACACACACATACAACCAATCATACTTACCTACCTGATGACACATCCTACCAGCTTGAAGTCTGCAGCCCGACTGAAATTTGCTGGCCATCCACCTCCTTATATAGTTTCGCATCCCCACCATGTGACCTTGATTTGACCTTATCAGCTTCACTTCCTTATATAGACTTTCCCGCCAAATTCTCCAATTCCCTGCCGCCACCACCACCACCATGAATACATAACCTCACTTTTACATACGCGACAGTCCCACGATCCTACCACCACGAAGTCTGCAGCCTGACTGAAATTTGCTGGTCATGCACCTACTTATATAGTTTCGTATCCCCACCACTCGGCTATTTCGTACTGCGCATGCGTGGTAGCTCGACCAATCAGCTGTTAGTATTGTGACCACGTGACCACAAGGTAGCCATGTCATGTGACCACGTGCGGTAGCCGACTACTGCGATCAGCCGGCACCTATAACATCGTGCAGGACCGAATACAAAACGAGTGACGTCACACCAGCTGTTTGCTGCTGTTGTTTACATTTATGAAATTCCGACTTTGCCTGTCAGGACTTGTCTGTGACGTCACACCAGCTGTTTGCTGTTGTTTACATTTCTTAATTTTCGATTTTGCCTGTCAGGACTTGTCTGTGACGTCACGCAGCTGTGTATTATTGTTATGCTGGGAATAAGATATGATTTGTCGAAGCTGCCGTGGCCCTGTTGGTATATCGGTATAGTTGTAAGGCGGATAGTGCATTCTATGCTGGTTCGATCCCCCAATACGGCAGCTTCGTTTTTTCTTTTTTTCTTTTTCTCTTTTTTTATTTATTTTTTTAAATTTTTTAACGATCGTAATTTTTTTTAATCTCGATTAGTTTGAAAGGTAACTAAGGTAATTAAAATGCAGTACATACCAAAAATGACATACCTTTCGTAAGCCCCTGCGCCCCGTCAAGGCTCGAGATTTTGCAGAGGTGCCTTCTCTGATCTCTTTTTTTATATTTTTTTTTGTTTTTTTGTTTTTTTGTTATTTTTTTGTGGCTTTTTTATAATTTTATTTTTTTTTTGTGATTTTTATGCTTTTTTAATTTTTTTTGTACTTTTTTTTCATGATTTTTTACCCCTTAAGTCCTGATAAGAACTAAACTAAATTAAATTTTTTTAAGTAAACTTTGTGAAATCCATAGTGCTAAATTTATTACATTATTTAAAGCACACTTTCGTAAATGTTGATGTCTGAAGCAACACGTTTTAGAAACAATCAATGTATTTAGAGCTGGACAATTAAACGAATCTAATGATATAACGACAAAACCAAACTTTTGAAGATGTTTTTTCTTTTCTAAACCTTTAATAAGAAAAAAACCCTGAAAATTTGAAAGTATGTTAAAAAGTTCCTGCAATGTAATAAAGCCATCTTCCCATTTGATACCGTGCAAATTATTCAGCACCCATTGATATTGCTTACGCTGTTTATAATTTAAATGTTCTATAGCATAGGGTGGTTTTATTAACCAATGCTCTTGGTACTCTCCATTTACGGAACAAATGGCAAACTCTTTAATAATAAATTCATTATTATTGTCTTTAAAGCCCTGAAAGTCTACTACATACAACATTTTTTATCAATATGGTTTACAAGCGTTTATAGCCAATGCCAGTGACCATACATAAATATGAAATCTGGTGAAAACGAGCTCCCATATATAGGCTTTAGTGCTTAGACAGAATTAAGAGAGATGTAGTATAGCGCCATCTATGAACAGTGGCGTAAATTATTATACTATCCGCCGTACATTACCGGTAAAGAGACTATATTCAACAACTCTGTTATGAACAATTAAACAATATGCAGCTGTATTTGCTGGAAACATGGTATCTGCTTCAAATTCTAATCTGACATCAATGGATCCCGTCTTAATAGAATCCGATTGTTTGGAACAATCTAAAACTATTAGCGGTGTTTTTCCAAATTCACATCTAGAAAGCAATGGAGATGGATCTGTGTTGGGGTAATATGACGATCTGAATGCGGCATACATATGGTAAAGTAAAGCAAAATGACCCTTAGTGAAATCCAAATTTAGATCATCGTATGGGTACACTTTGGAATTTAGAAATAATTTAAGATTTGTAACATTGCAGTGGTCGAATTTGCAGGCCAATTTTTTATTCTCATTTTTTCGTGATGTTTGAAAACCTATAATTACGTAACGTGGCTTTTCAATTTGTGTTGTCGTTTTGACACACCAAATATGATTACGATTTCGTGGTAGTAAAGGATATTCGTATATTTCCCAACTTCTAAAATTTAGGTTTAATACAAGACCAGTTTCCAAATGACGTAAAAGTGTAAGTTTTTGACTTGGGGAAACAGTAACATAAGGCATTTTTAAAAATAATTTTGTCAGTGAAATTTTACCTTTTGTAATTCGGTTATCATCATCAGGTATAGATAAGTAGCAATTTTCATCTCTTCGTGATCGCATAAGAATTAAGTCTTGTTTCATATTAACGATTACTTTTTTATGATCATCGGCAAAGCTGAGTAGAAATGCCAGAGGAATGCACACATTAAAGTATCCTTCTTCTGTTATTTCAGTATAACTGTATTCCGAAGATGATCCTAATCCATAGTTTTCGATTATGTGCTTGTCATTCATCGAATGTGTTAAATATCCTTTCATTGTAGTGGTAAGTCCAAGGTTTCGTACACGATCAATTTCTACGCCATTTAATTCATATCGTATTTCATCAAAAAGAAAAGCAAAGGCGTTATTTGTTAAACTAATGGTATCATCTGGATTTTCATTATTTTCTTTGGTAAATTTACCTTCAATGTAAATGTAGCTTTGCCATGGAAGTGTATATATATCTTGATGTTGAATAGAAATCACAATTTCATCTCCGTGGTCTAATGATGTTGAAGCAAATGGGTAGTGAGTATGATATTCGATACCCTCAATACCTTCATCCAAAGTGGAAGGTTCCAAAACGTTAAGAAGTGTCATGATTTATTTTTTAACTTAACTACTGTTGTGGTACTTCCTTATATAGAATTTCTTATAGAATTTCCTTTAAAAACAAAAGACATAGAAAACCGCAGTATGATGTTCCAGGACGTTGATATCTTTTCTTGTTCCACGTAATTTTTAAATTTTTTAAATAACGTTCAAGTTCAATTGGTGGGGGTTTATTTCCGATGCTATTAAAATAGCGGACACACTTACCACTTTTTATAAAGCACACCCAATGAAATCCATCAGATGTCTTGAGACATATTATAGCTTTTTCGTTTGGTCTTGGTTTGATTGGCAAATTATTTAAATCGTAAACACCCCGAAAATTCTTAATAGACATTAATTTTACTAAATATTTTAAATCCGTGTTTGATGTGGTCCAATCGGTTGCTCCAAATTTTCCACCAATTTTTTTCGGTGGTTTAATTACACGAATCCGTTTTTTCATTGTGGTTAATAATTTTTTTTTTCATTTGTAGGTAGGTAATTGAGTACGAGGTACTTCCTTTTATAGTTTTAGGTTCTTTGCACTTTCCCACGTGTTGCGTGATGAATCAAATCCTAACCATTTTATCAGTACCTTATCACCTTTTCGTTTAAGTACTTTTTCAACAAGATATACATCTGGATGTTTGACCTTTTGTATTTCTTCTTCATAGAAACCACCTTGGATCGGATTTCCTAAAGTATCCGACAGTAAGTAAGTAGTTGGTTTTGTTCTTTTAACCTTGGTAATACGAAAAATTTCTGTTGTCCAAGATGGTGTGTAACCTTTTGCAAACTGTGAACGATATTTTGAAATTCTCACGTGGTCATTAACCGAGTACTTGGGTTGACGAGTCACACTTGTTGTAGTATAAACGTTATTTAACAATTGTCTTTCTATGCTTTTTCCCTTTACAGCAGATGGTTTCATATTTATTGTACTATGGATTGTAGTATTATATTGTTTTAATAGGATCGGTAAATATTTTACCCATTTGTAGGACCCCTGTAAACTAAACTGTTTCCATAAGTGATTTTTAAGAGTTCTATTTAATCTCTCGGCCATACAAGCCTTAATGTTGCTATATGTCGAATAATGATTAATATTATGTTTTGATATAAGTTTTAAAAATGTTCCATTAAAAAATTCCTTTCCTTGATCAGTTTGTAAATGTTTTGGCGTTCTCCCTGATTTCAAAATTCGGGAAAATGCATTTGCCACTTCAGATGCTGACTTATTTTTCAATGGCTCTGCCCAAGCATATTTTGAAAATCCATCTATATTAACTAGTATATATTTATAGCCATTATTTTGTCGAGAATACGGTATCATTTCAATAAGATCAGCTTGCCAAAGATCGTCGATACCTTTTAAAATTACAGAGCGACGTTTAAAATTTCTTCTTGCCGGTTTATGAAGTTCGTTTACAATCTGTTGTTTGGCATCCATTTATTTTTTTTTATACGGAAACAGTTTTGAAATCACACGTGTATATTTTTTGTTATTTAGAAGTCTGTTTACTTTTCCAGTAGGACTAAAACTTTTTTTATGCGCTTTTGTAAGTGATAAAATTTTTTGATATGTTTTCCATTCGGATCTTTCAATAAATTCTGTTCCAGGTTGCTTTAGAAACATCAGCTTATATAGACCCGGCGTTCCCAAAAATGTTGTATGTCCACCTACATTAATAATGTCATTGTGGATTTTTATTTCGGCATTACCCATAAGTAGACGCTTTCCATCGTAACGTAACCCGTAAATTAAGTCATATCCATCCATTTCATAATTTATTACTTTGTTTACATACTCTGATGCCAATAGTCCAAAATTTGATGTTCCATCAATTGAATGTTCTGATAACCGCTTTTTTGTTGTCGAATTATTAGTCGTACTTGTAGTATTTACAGTATGTTGCTTTGTTGTATTTGATGCTGAGGTGCAAGGCTTGGGAGAATTATTTCTGAGTGTTAAATTTCCTTGAGAAGTAAAAAATGACGTCGATGGTATTGGAATTAATGATGATTGGCCACTTTCTTGTTGAATTTCTGGTGTTATCGTGGAATTATGAGGTAAAGTTGTCCTTTTTGCATTTTGTTCTTTCTGTATAATATTTAACGGCATAGGAGATAAACTATTATGAGCATTAAAAAATGAAGTCGATGGTATTGGAAGTAAGGGAGAATGACCGTCTTTTCGGTTTGGCCAAACTGCAGGAGAAGAAAATATTGAATTTTTTGTAGGTGTTTGTTCAACACTTTTAAAAGTAGTTTCATTTACACTACGCCCAGGTACATTGCCATCTTTATGACTATAATCCTTAAATTTCAGTGGAGTGGAAGATTCTTGAGGCATTTTAAATTTAAAATCTTCAATGCTGGTGCTGCTATCAAACGATTGTTCTGGATATTGCATATTATCTGTTATTAGTTTTAAATGTTTGGTAATTGGATTAAAAGTTCTATTTAAATATTCTTCATTTTCGGCCACAGTTCGTTTAAGTGTCAAGTATTTTTCTTTGATATTCGTTGTACTTTTTTCAATGTCATCAGCAAGTTTCAGTGAATCCATGTTGATAATTTTAATTACTATAAAGATGTACTACTACATCCTTATATAGACATCGAAACCACAGCGGTAACGTCCGTCATTTATATCCTTGTCTTTATCTATCACTACAAAACCATATTTACGATTCCAACAATGATCGCAAAGAGATTTGAAATTTTTTAAAGACATGTCAGAATTAACATGATCATCATATAATCGTTTAACATTTAAATTATCCTGTTTAAAAAGAATCAAGAGGTTAGCATTATCCCTTATTAAATGTTTGGGAATATGGGCATAACTTTGACAAAGGTAAAAGGCATCTACCCCACTGTGCCGTCCTTGACAATAATAATTACGTACATTGTCTTGTTTATCGCAAGCAATGTCATCAAATATAAAAATCAAATTTGACTTTGCAGAGCTTGGATGAGGAACATTGGCATTGTCATCGAAAAGATGCAAACCAATTTCATCAATTGAGTTTATAATCTTTGCAAGTGTTTGATATTTAGGCTGAAAAATGGTTTTACTAAATAGGTAAACGTTTTGAAATCTTAAACCATTAGGAGAGTAAATAAGTGTAAGCATCAAGTTGGTTTTTCCACAATTCGAAGGTCCACATATAATACATCGTATACTATTCGGCAAAAGTGATCCATGTCTTGAAGGTCTTTCTTGATTCTCCGAATCTTCTATGTTCCATATAGGAAGTCGTACATTTTGTTTAATAAAACGCATGATTAAATAATCTTATAATATAATAATAAAGTTACGTAGAATTGAGGTTCCTTATATAGTTTTAGCAGTCTTGCATCCATGTTTCTTATGACTATTTATGGTTTTTTACCTTCTTTAATTGTTGGATACAAAAATCGGAATGCTGAATAAATGTGTTTTTCAATCTTTGCTCCTGTTAAGACAATTTTTCCCGATCTAGATATAAGAAAAGTCACTTTAGGGTAACTTAGTTGAAATCTTAAACCGGGAAATAATTCTGGTTCGTATATACTATTTCGAAGGATGGCATGTAATTTGTGTAAATCAACTGAAAATTGAAGGTCACAACTTGCTGTTATGTTTTGAATTTTAAATTCAGTCAAATGTGCATTAAACCCCATTTTAATTATAATATTTTCAAATTCAGTACACGCCTTAAATGCATCACTTTCATTTTTTGTACCTATACATACAATTTTTCCAGTTTTAAAAACAAGTGCGGTACATTTTGGATTTTCTATTTTGATAATAGCATTATTCATCTTTGCATTGTACTTTGCCTTTTGATTTTGGGACGTTATCATCTTGATATCTAATGGAATACTTAAGTTCGCGGTTGCGACGATATTTTGAATTTTTGGTTCCATATTAAAATATTAAAAAAATCTTATACGTCACTTCCTTATATACCTATCGAAGGCAGGATAAGTTGTTTACACTGCCGCAGACAAGTCGAGACTTGTTTGTGACGTCACGCCGATAAGAAACCAGATGTTGATAAGGCACGTGTTTTGTATTCGGTCCTGCACGAATATATAAGTATAATACCCATGCGGACTACTAAATCAGTTTTATTCGTGACCTTCACAGATGTTGATAAGTCAAGTAACAGATAACAGCAGTTGTTCTAGAACAATTCATTCCACCAGATAACATTAGCCGATAGAAAAGAAAACGCTATATAAAATTCCTGTCAAGACTTGTCTGTGACATCACACCGATAAGAAACCAGATGTTGATAAGGCACGTGTTTTGTATTTTGTATAGGTATATATATATAAGATCTGGCTTGCTTTTGAATCATTATTCATCCGACTTCGACTTCGCCACCTTCAAAAGTGAAGTTAGAACGAGCTGATATATTTCTTCTGCGATATTGTTTAAGTACTTTGAATTACTTATTACGTAAAAAAATGGATCAATTGTTTAACGATCAAGCCGACTTTGAAAAAATTATTACGAAAATTTGTGGGACATGTGGTAAAGTATTTTCCAACACATACAACCGACAGCGTCATGAAGCCGTATGCCAACCTTCAAGTTCAGTTTCTAAAAGACATCATGAAGATGTGTTTTCTGATCAAGAACAATTTGAACGTGAAATTGCAAAAATATGTTCCAAATGTGGTAAAGTTTTTGTCAACGCGTCCAGTCGCACAAGACATGAAAGATTATTTTGTAATATAGTATACAATGGTACTTGTCAACATTGTCAACATAGCTTTACCAATTTGCATAACCATAGAAGACATGAACACGTGTGTGGTCAACCACAAAATAAAAATCGACGTACAGAACCGCCAGTAGACGAATTGTTAGCTACATTACCAAATTATGAAGGAATAGTACCTTATGAAACGGCATTTGCTATTCGTCTAAAGTCATTTTTTCTACGATCCGATACGAATTTGGACATGACGCAATTTTTATTGTCAATAAAGCAACAGGTGCTTAATTTGTTGGAGATGGAACTAAATAGAAATGGAGCCATAAAATTTAATATTCTCGTTGACTGTTTACTTCATAATCAACTCAGTGAAGAACAAAATGCATCCTTTAAGGCCAAAAATGTAGTGGTGGTTAGAGATTCAAACTTAGATGAATTAGTTAACACTTCCTTTGAAAAACTGAAGAGGGAATTAGAGGAGACACAGTTAAAAAAAAGTGGATGGGTATTATTGGCTGTGGATGGACTACGACTTCGCATAAACAAATACAGTCCTCTTGGTGGTAGCACATATATACCTTTACCAAAAGCAATTGCGGACAAAAAGGCTTGCATAAATGTTGAAAATAATGATCAATATTGCTTTGAATATTCAATTTTAGCAAAGTTAGTTACCTCAAGAAACCCACAACGAGTTACTAAGTATACTAATTTAGTTCACCGCTACAACTTCGACTGTGTAACTTTTCCAACACCCCTTGAAGACATCAAAAAATTTGAAAAAGTAAACAATATTTCAATCAATGTATTTGGCGTGGAAAAAGATACAGTTTACCCTCTAAAAATTTGTAATGAACAGTTGGAAGATCATAGGGATTTACTTCTTATTTCGAATAAAAGTGGCAACCTGCATCATTATGTATACATAAAAAACTTTGAACGTCTCGTACACACTCAACTTACCTTAAACCACGGTCGATTAGTGGTATGCAAACGTTGTTTTCAACATTACTATATTAATTATAATGGAGAAAATAGAATGGCAATACACAAACGATTATGTGACAAAAATAAACCGGTTGCGAAAACCTTGCAGCGGTTCATATGGCCAAGACATCTTTACTCTTTGACAAACCCATCTACGTAGGAATGTCCATTTTAGACTTTTCTAAATTTACAATGTACCAGTACCATTATGAAAAAATTCATTACTTTTAACGATTATGTTACTTGCTTGCAGTCAAATTCGTGTCTTCGAACACCGGTACGTGCAATTAGATCCAAAGAGCATAAAATTTCAACGATAGAAATTAATAAACTTTCCTTAAATCCCTTTGATGACAAACGAACCATTCTTGAAGATGGTATTTCCACTCGAGCCATAGGCTATAAGAACAATGGCGATGAAGATGAGCTGATTACCTACGGACAGTGATTAGTAATATTTTTTCCATTTTCTACGATCCGACTTGTTTGTAAAGTCATACCCATTGTTTACACCTTTAACTTTGCCTGCCAAGACTTGTCTGTGACGTCACGCCTATAAGAAACCCGATGTTGATAAGGCAAGTGTTTTGTATTCGGTCCTGCACTATTATATATGTATAAGAGCCATGCTGACTACTAAACCAGTTGTTCACACTTGGATTTTGCTTGTCAAGACTTGTCTGTGACGTCACACCGATAAGAAACCAGATGTTGATAAATTATCTACGTTCTGACTTCCGACTTTTTCCTGTCAAGACTTGTCTGTGACATCACACCAATAATAAACCAGATGTTGTTAGCGCGCATCTTTGGCATTTTAGTATAAATATAAGATCTTGCTTGCTTCTGAATCATTAATCATACGACTTCGCTACCATCGCAAGTTCGAACGATATTGTTTAATTATTTTGGATTACTTATTACCTATTGAAAATGGATTACTACTTTCCGGATCAAGCCGAGTTTGAAAGAATTATTGCAAATATTTGTTTGCAATGTGGCAAAGTCTTTTCTAGACCATACAATAGACTGCGTCATGAAGTAGGTTATTGTACATTGTATTCAACTACTCCCACTGCAAAAAGGCCTTACCATTTTGATTTGGATCAAGGGCCATCAACATCTAAAATTTTAAAAGAGTCCATCGATAGGGTCAAAGAAAAATATGTTCAAATAAAAACCAAAGAAAAAAAATTGGCACCAATCCTAATTCTGCCACCAAAAAGTTTTTGTAATACAAAAAGACTGAATATTGTGAAAAAAAATGTTAGACATTAAAAAAATTATTTAGAAGAATTTATCTTAGTATAGTTTATAATTGGTTTATAGTTCATTTCAGAACTTGTTTTCTCTGATACTTAATGGTAAAAAATTATGAAAAAAATCACAAAAAAAATTTAAAAAAGCATAAAAATCACAAAAAAATTTAAAATTATAAAAAAGCCACAAAAAAATTACAAAAAAACACAAAAAAATATGAAAAAAAAGAGATCAGAGAAGGCACCTCTGCAAAATCTCGAGCCTTGACGGGGCGCAGGGGCTTACGAAAGGTATGTCATAATTATAAAAAAGCCACAAAAAAATTACAAAAAAAAAACAAAAAAAATATGAAAAAAAAGAGATCAGAGAAGGCACCTCTGCAAAATCTTGAGCCTTGACGGGGCGCAGGGGCTTACGAAAGGTATGTCATTTTTGGTATGCACATTATAATTACCTTTGCTACCTTTCAAACTAATCGAGATTAAAAAAATTTGCGATCGCTAAAAAATTTTAAAAAAATAAAAGAAATAAAAGAAAAGAAAAAACGAAGCTGCCGTATTGGGGGATCGAACCAGCATAGAATGCACTATCCGCCTTACAACTATACCGATATACCAACAGGGCCACGGCAGCTTCGACAAATCATATCTTATTCCCAGCATAACAATAATACACAGCTGGGTTTGACGTCACAGACAAGTTCTGACAGGCAAAATCGAAAATTCAGAAATGTAAACAACAGCAAACAGCTGGGTGTGACGTCACAGACAAGTCCTGACAGGCAAAATCGAAAATTCATGAATGTAAACAACAGCAGCAAACAGCTGGTGTGACGTCACTCGTTTTGTATTCGGTCCTGCACGATGTTATAGGTGCCGGCTGATCGCAGTAGTCGGCCGCGGCTACCACGTGGTCACATGACATGGCTACCATGTGGTCACGTGGTCACAATACTAACAGCTGATTGGTCGAGCTACCACGCATGCGCAGTACGAAATAGCCGAGTGGTGGGGATGCGAAACTATATAAGTAGGTGGATGACTAGCAAATTTCAGTCAGGCTGCAGACTTCGAGGTGGTAGGATCGTGGGACTGTCGCGTATGTAAAAGTGAGGTTATGTATTCATGGTGGTGGGTGGTGGCGGGGAATTGGAGAATTTGGCGGGAAAGTCTATATAAGGAAGTGAAGCTGATCGGTAGTCAGTCGGGTTTCAGGCTATCAGCTGATAAGGTCAAATGAAGGTCACATGGTGGGGATGCGAAACTATATAAGGAGGTGGATGACCAGCAAATTTCAGTCGGGCTGCAGACTTCAAGCTGGTAGGATGTGTCGTAGGTAGCAGGTATGATTGGTTGTATGTGTGTGTGTTTTAGGTTAGGGTGGTGGCCGCCATCTTGTTTGCCTGTCAGTTGTATGTCTGTTGTTGGCAGCTGTCATTTGTGACGAACGTCATTTTTGACAGCTGTCATTTGGGTGTCTGTCTACATGTCTGACTTTTTTTTTCAGGTTAGGTCAACAGGGCACTGACGCATGCGCAGACCATATGTCAGTTGGCCGGTAACACAGTGCCCTGTTGACGCAGGCGCAGACCGGATGTCGGTAAGTCGGTATTGCAGTTTCCTACTTACCGACATTTTTCGGTTACAGTTTTCTATTTTTTAAAAATTGGCGGGAGATGTCCTCGAACGAACAAAACACCTCTACTCGTATTACGAATTATACAAAAGATAAAATCGCATTTACATATCCAATTAATTTTACGTTTACTTATAGGTTATATTCCTTAATTTTGACAAGTCTCAGCTAATTTAAGGTGTAGTGAGCATTTTTACTAGAGCCATCTATCGGCTACTAGACCAAATTTTTAAAATTACAAGTTTTTTTGACCCCTCACTGGCCCCCCTTAACTTTTGGATTTGTTGGATTTGCATCAAATAAATTCAAAATAATATTCTAAACAACTTTTCCGCTATAATTTTTTTTTTTTGAATTTGCTGTTCGGAAACTGCAACCCCCATAGTGCCCCCTCTTAACGAGTAATATTTAATTACGTTGGATTTGCACAAAATTTTGCAAATAAATGCAAAATAATATTTGTAACACCTTTTTCTTACACTTTCTTGTCCTAAAAAAATTCCCAACCCCCAAAATTACCCCCTTTTAATAGCTAACATTTTCGGTTATGTTGGATTTGCATTAAACTTGGCTATTAAATGCAAAATAATATTTTTAACGAATTTTTAGATAATTTTTTACTAAAAATTTGCTGTTTAAAAACGAAACCCCCCAGTGCCCCTTTTTAAATAGGTATTACTCGATCACGATGCATAGATGCCCTATACTTTGCAGATAAATGTAAAATTATATATTTTTTCTTAAAGAGAAATTTAATAACCACCCCCCTCAACTGACGGGGGATCATTATTCAATTTTTTACTAAAAATGTGCTGTTTAAAAACGAAACCCCCCAGTACCCCTTTTTAAATAGGTATTATTCGATCACGATGCATCGATGCACCATACTTTGCAGATAAATGTAAAATTATATATTTTTTCTTAAAGAGTAATTTAATAACCACCCCCCTCAACTGATGGTGGATTATTATTCAAGAAGAAAACTTTTTTAGACCAAAAGGTGGTTTAGAACATCATTATATATTTAATAATAAAATTTAATGCAAATCCAACAAAACCAAAAATAATATCTATAGAAAGAGGGGGGTTGGACATTTTTTCGATGACAAAATTTGATGCAAATTCAACAAACCTAAAAATTGAGGGGGGCCAGTAGGGGCCAAAAAAAAAGTTGTTTAAATATTTTTTTATAACCATCTGTACTGTATAATTTAAAGGCAGGTATAAAGGTGTTTTGCTTTATTTTCAGCATTGGTATTGCAAAAGTCGTTGCTAATCGTCTAAAAAAAATATTATTAAAAATAAAATAGGTGTGACTAATGACTAATTTATTTAAATGAAATATTTTTAATAGTATTTATGAAACACTAATAAATGCGCTTTAGTATAAATATCAATACTGGTTGCGTTGTTTTTCTTGATATTGTTCTCTTTTTTGTTTCTTTTTTCTAGATTATAGTTTATTTATTAAGGGCCAAATTTTACGTCACAAAGGGGGCCTTGTCTTTTTAAAATATATACCATTTTTAGCACACATTTAGGAGTCTTGGGGTGTAATTAGCACCCCTCCCCCTTTATGAATCCAGGCTTGGGTTTCATGCTTTTCTGCCTTTAACAAACTGCATGGTCAATTCTAAATTAATATTAACCCATTTGGCCATTTATCACCTAAAATTGGCGCGGTACACATTTTTACAAATGTGTTAAAACTCGTTTTTGGGGTCCTTTATTGTGCTTTGGTTTGCGCTAACTAAAAAAGGTTCTTTATATTCGACAGTCAAATATTTTAACTCATTACCAAAGCATCTTAATAGTCTGCTAAATGATATATATATATATTCATATGATAATATAAATACATGTCAAAAATAGGTACAAATGATAATCCTTTCAAAAAAGAATTAAATTTGTATCTGATCAACCTTGAGTCATATTCTGTAAATGAATTTTTATTTTTCAAACCTAATGCTAGTTTTTAATCTATTTAACTATTCTTGTATGTTTTTGTTATTTATTTACATTAATATTTTAACTATGTTTATTGTTTAGTAACAAAATTTATATTTTATTTCAACTGTGACTTTCAATGTATTACTTTATATTTGTGTTTAATGAATTTGGCAAATAGACTCTAATTTAACTCTACCCAACTTTAAAATGTTAAATTTTGATGTGAAATAAAAGAAATCAATGATTTCTATATACGCGGACCAGAAGGGGGAACCGAACAAAATGAGTAAGATATAGGTATGTACATAGTTTATTTTAAATATAATTATGTATATCTATGTTTCGTCTGTCAATGGAAAATTTGCTAGGTAGGTACCTAAAAAAATAATAACAATTAAACAAAACCCAAACAACACTATTATTTATAGGAAATTAATTATTAATCTTACCTAGTTTAAAGGCCGTCTACAAAAAAGCTACAAATTATGTAATTATGATGCAGCAACTAATTATAAAATTTAATTTCACCCCACCTATTTTTCCATCCTTGATGAACCAAAGTGGTAAACTTCCCATACTATACTATTAGTAACCAGTGTGTCAAGTTCTTAATATGTTTAAATTAATTGTTTTTGTAGCGTTTTCGCAATGTTGTTTAGCGGCTATTCGTAAGTATTTATTTATTACCACATTAGTAATGTTTAGATTTATAAAACTATTTTTATTTATAATAAAACTTATTATCATTATAAAAATTGGAAAGAAAAGGTCCTAAACATTCTGACAAAAATCATTAACAAATAAAAAACAATAATGGGTTAGACAAAGAATAGAAGTCATGAAACGAAAAAATATGAAAAGGTCCGATCAAATTTAATACTCTTCAATTTTTTCTGCTATGAGTATAATAATATGTAATGATATATTTCTTATGAAACTCTATACCGTCTACGTCCGTGTAAAATAATTTTTCGTATTTCCGTATAAAAATCTTATTTAAATTTGTCAAATTGTTACATAAAGCTTCGATTTTAAATATACAGGGTGTTCCAGAATTGGCGCACCACCTGTATGGTACGCTGTTAGGGCATGCCTGGGGATTCCAGGAGAATTGTTAAAAAAAATCTATCTGTTATATTCATTGAGGAAAATGCGAACAAAGTTGCTTAAATTCGGCAACACAGTCTAGGATAATACTACATAGTCTAGGAAAGTAAATCTAAAAATCCCATCCATGAGTCTTGATTATACACTTTTGCACTAGATTTTTATTGACATTGTTGTCAGCTTATTTCAAGACAATTTTGTAAAATTAAATTGAGTATAAAAATGTTATTTGACCATTTTAAAGAAGAAAAATTGGTGAAATGGTTTAAGATAGACTGCAGCTTTGTATTAAACCATATTTTTTGTTAATACGTGCTGTTGTTTTTAAGGTATATGCGTTTAAAGTTTTGCACTTTGGGGCCTCATATCTTCGAGGGTGTATGAGATGGATTTTTTTTGACATTTTTCTGGGGATCCCTGGGCATGCCCCAACAACGTACCATACAGGTGGTGCGGACACCCTGTATAGAACAATGTAAGGTTGTTTTGTATGGCATCTTTAGTATAAAACAAAGATTTTTTTCAAATAAACTTTTTTTTTTTAATCTGAATACGTATTTTGACAGCTATGCGGTTATCTTCAGCTGAAAATTGAATTCGCTGTATGGTGTGGTGCGCTGTTGGGGCAGGCCTAAGGATCTTTAAAAAATCGTTCAAAAATATCCATCTCTTACCTCTCAGAAAAATACGGTTACATAAATTTAGCAACTCTGTAAAGAAAAGTGCATTTAACAACTTATCTATGATTCTTGATCATACCTTTTTGCATTTGATTTTGTTGACATTGTTGTCAGCTTTATTTCATGTCAATTTTGTAAAATTAAATTTGTTAAAAAAATGTTATCTGACCATTTAAAAGATAGATAAATAGTTTTAGATAGATCGTGCGTTTGTATAGTATAGTGATTTGTTCGTTAATATATGCTGTTGTTTTCAAGATAAAAGTGATTAAAGTCTTGCACTTTCGGGCCTCACCAAACCAAGGGTATATGAGATAGATTCTTAAGTTTTAACAGTTTTCTATGGACCTCTAAGCGTGTTTTAACAACGTACCATACAGTTGGTGCACTCATTTTGTACTGACACTTTGTATATGGATCAATCATGCAAATTACTATGCAAAAACAATTCTGCATAGTAATTCTTACATTACAAAATAAAAAAGTCAGTGGGACAAGGCAGTCAAAGAGTAAATTATTTTTACATTCTTGTGTTTTTTCTCGAATAATGCAGCATTAGCTTTCAAATGGGGAAATATAAACACATAAGTAAGCACAAGCGCGGCACCACCAGCTATTCCCGAAATTTACTTCATGTTCCTCGGTGTTAGAATGTGAATATATTCTCTTTCTATGAATGTAAATCGTCACAATCTAACACCGAGAAACGTGAAGTGAATTTGGCGAATAGCTACATGGAACCATGCTAGAGTCTAGCCACGCTCCATCAGTGGCAGTGTGTTTTACCTAACAGACGGCTTAAAAAAAAATGATAGTAATAAATTTAATTAAATCTATTTGTTTTTTATAACTTAACCTTAACATTTAGGAGAAATGAACTTGAAACAATATTGGTATCTATTTTTCATTTTTATACACTTTGATAATCCAAATAAACTAGTTTAAATATTCTGACATAATGAATATTGTAGTATAAAATGGTGAAACTGCCAAGTTTTAAAAAATGATCTTCCTTATTTCTTAAGGATGTGCACCTACCAAACTTGAAGTGGTTGGCAGTTGTTGTTTCGCGGTTTCGCCCCACTTTGGCTCATCAGAATCACGTATTAAAGTTTACGGGGTATCCCATTGATATAGGACACTGAGTTAACCACATTTTCCTTGAACCAAAATAAGAAAAAAAAGTTTATATACAGAGTTGACCGACTTTGCTTCCTCGCTATGTTACGGTCTTCTGAAAAGCCCCTAAACAATCAGTTGGGAATATTTCCGAAACAAATAATTTATTGATAATATTTGATCTTGCGGTGAATGATTATTACATAAAGAAAAAAATATGAACAAAGGGGTTAATTTAACGTTTGTTGAGAATGCACGTTATTCTTACTTTAACCATTGAGTAATATATAGAAGTTGATATTCACTGCTTTAACCTAATAGCTTAATATTAATAGGAATAAAAAGGAAAAAGAGAATCATTTTTTATAAATAGCAAATTACGAAATATCATAAAATCTGGTAAGTTTTAAAGGTAATTCAATTTTATGTAAATGGTCTTTAAATAATACATTAATAAAGCAAAGTATTTAATGTAATGGTATTAATGAGTTGTGTTAAAACGGATCCCCCACATCGCACTGTGCCAATCGGTCACCATGCGGATGGCAGCAGCAGAGCAATAGATATTATTTTTTTTGTTTATAGGAGTGCCTCTTCGCAGATTTTTTTAAAGTAATATTAATAAATTATTGTTTTTTAGTTCATTTCTCTAAAGGAATTTCTTTAACCGTAATTTACTCAATTATGGTACTAGGTAGAAGGTTCAAACTTGGCATAAGTAAATACCAAAGTCTTGTGGTCAAGATGACCACAAGGTTATACTGACCACTGGTCAAGGTTAGTGATATTGCATGCAAAAAAAAATCTAGCCCAAAATATTGTGATTTTTTTTTGCTTAAACATATTCTTTCGGAGAGTCCTTTGTGTTAAAACTTTTTAAAAAAAAAATTTTGCCTAGGAAAAGAGCTATGACGTTTTCAAATGTGAATGTTTGCATTGACATAGCTCCAATACTTCAATAGTTAGAGGACTCAAACTTGGAGGATGGATACACAAGAGACAGGGCTTCAAGGTCATGTCAAGGTCATATTTTTCTGAAGGTCAATATCATTTTTATTGTTAAAAAACTATGCTAAGTTAAATGCAAGGTAAATGTTGGACACGTTTTTAAAAACACAAAACGTTGTTCTTATGTTTCGAACCTAGTAGGCCATCTTCAGGAAACGATTTATAGTTTGACATCGTTTATCTCAAAGATTACAATGGTTAACGGTTTCAAACTTGGAGGATGGATAACCAAAAGACAGGAGTTCAAGGTCATGTCAAGGTCATATTGTTTCAAAGGTCAATAGCATCTTTATTATTAAAAAACTATGTTAAGTTAAATGCAAGGTAAATGTTGGACATGTTTTTGAAAACACAAAAGGTTTTACTTATGTTTCGGACTTAGTACGCCATCTTCAGAAAGCGATTTTTAGTTTGACTTTGGTTATCTCAAAGATCACAATAGTTAGAGGTTTCAAACTTGGAGGATAGATAACCAACAGACAGAAGTTCAAGGTCATATTGTTAAAAAGGTCAATAGCATTTTTATTATTTAAAAACTATGTTAAGTTTTATGCAAGATAAATGTTGGACATGTTTTTGAAAACGCAAAAGATTCTCCTTATGTTTCGGACTTAGTAGGCCATCTTCAGGAAGCGATTTATAGTTTTAGTTTACCTTCGGTTATCTCAAAGATCACAATAGTTATAGGTTTCAAACTTTGAGGATGGATAACCAAAAGACAGGATTTCAAGGTCATGTCAAGGTCACATCGTTTGCAAGTTCAATACAATTTTTATTATTTAAAAATTATTTCTTGTTAAATGCAATGTAAATGTTGGACGTGTCTTTAAAAACATAAAAGGTTGTGTTTATGTTTTGGACCTTCTGGACTATCTTCAGGAAACGCTTTTATTCTAACAAAAAAATGAATGTATCGGAAGAAATGAACTCAAGAGTCGGATCCACCGGCCTCGACTCAGCTAGTTTTAATTTATTATTATCTGATTACTGCGAGTCATATTAAAGTTTCGCATTTTATAAAAAATACAGGGTGTCTCAAAATGGGCGCCCACAGACCCCAAGGCGTGGTAGAGGAACACAAACGATTTACAAAATCAGTAACGAAAATTTTTTTTGCGGGCCCATTCCAAACATATGTGGCTTCAAAGGTACAAACTTTGCACCCTTATAGCGACTTTCTTAAGTAATAATAAAACATAATTTACTTAATATTATTATAGAAAGACAGGGACTAAAACCAATTATTAATTTCAAAATTTCGGTCCAATGATGTTTATTTCCCATAAAAAATGAATTTTAATTTTTAGAATATTGCCCCAAAATCTATGCGGCAACATTGTCTTACCTTTTGATTTTGATTAAAGTTGCCATGCTAGTAACTAAGGGAAACTGAGCATAAATTTTATTTATCAGTGATAAGTGTCATTAATTTATTGTTTGCGTCATTTTTTAATTCAAATTTTTTTAAATGGTTCCGTTTACTAACAAGAAATATGGTAATAAGAATCCACAGAATTAAGTGTCCCTATAAAATTCCTGTGAGAATAGAGCAGATTTGATCCAAATGGTAAAGGTGTTAAATTTGGAGCAGCATCAGAAATTTGTTATTTCTGAATGAAATAAGTTCCAATGTGAGCCCCAATGTAGAATTACAATAATTCCCCGTTATTTTGAAGATACATTAGTTTTTAACAATAACGATATGATTTTATTGATTTGTTACATTTTATAAAGAAGAAAGAAGTTTAAAATTCAATTATTCAAACTATTTTGTATTTTTTAAATTAAAAATAGACATTAACCTATTTCCTAATGTCAAGTTGAATTGTCATGTTTGCTCATCTACTAACTTGATTTTTTTTAAACTAAGCGGATTTAAACTAACAGTGTTGCCAAACTTTGCTAAGTTTGCAGCCCCATATTTTTGAAAGGGGGCCCCCAATAAAATTTTTGTTTCTGATTTTGTATATCGTTAGTGTTTCTCTACCACGCCTCGGGGTCCGTGGGCGCCCATTTTGAGACACCCTGTATAACCCAATCGCTGACCTAGCCCATTTCTAGTTAATTATTTTGACTACAGCAGGGGAGATGTAATATGATACAATAAGGCACTAAGTATAAATTGTTTATATTAAATTGTCTGTAGAATGATTATAAAAATAATACTCGGACGAGTAATTATATCTCATTTTTTTGACCAAGTGTAGTTTAGCAAAATAATTATTTATTTGGTTTTAATAAAATTAAGAAAAAAAAACAAAAACTTGCTAATTTTTGGACAAATTAAATCATAATGCCTATTTTTTTTGAAAGTACCCTTCATAGTTTTAAAATGTTACATGAAAATTACTGAAAAGTATCATAACTTAAATTTCATCCATTTCGTTATGCAATTGTTAATTACACACCTCGGTGGCAGACGTGAAAATATGAAATTTTTGATTAATGATAGCAACAAATTTGAAGGGATAGGGATTTATGCTTAAGTTTAAAGCAATAAAATTCTGGCCCCGGACTCTGTATAAGAAATGAGGATCTCCATCGTAATCGTGATCCATTAGGTGTAAGGATTTTGGAAAAATTGCCCGATTCATCACGAATGCGACAGAGATCCCTATTTCTTATACTGAGTCCAGGCTTTGGATTCTATTCTTGACAAGTCGAAGACCCATTGTAGGGTGTTTTATTGTAGACTGTCTTTACTAGCATTTTGCTTAGCTATCTGCTGGTCACTGTAGAAATTTTTATGAAAATCTAATTGCACATAGCTGTGCAAAACCCTAGTAAAGTCTACAAAAAAACACACTGTATAGGTGTAAATGTACAATTCAATCTATGTGAAAAAAAAGTTCAATATATTTAAATACTTAAACTATTTACATTTTGGCTTTTGGTCATGGTCCAGGCATACTTTTAAAACCGAACATAGCTGCCTTTAAATTATGGGCAATTGGTATGTGGTTTCTTTTTTGTGATTTTTAAAATCCTAAATACAAGAAATTCAGCTCAGTAAATAGTATAGATCAGAGAAGGGTCAATAGATACTTTTTTCAGAGGTATTATTTACAAAAAAGTGCTATTTTTTTATTACTCTTACTCCAAATCTGAAGATATTTATGCTCTAGGATAAATCGGTTATTAACAATTTCAGAAAATGTCCGACCAAACTCAATACCTATACTTTTTGACACTTGTCTGAAAAAAGTATAATAAAAGTGTATATTTATCAATTATCATATTTAACAGACTATTCAAAGACGTTATCCTAGAAAGGGATCACTTAAAAATCCAAACTAAATGTCTTTATAGCTTTTAACAACAACAGTTGTCATTTAAAGTTCATTAGTCATGGACACCTATATTTTATTATTTACAAATATTATAACCTATTATTTATTATCATAAATCCTTGTAAAATTTTCTTTGCAAAATTAAGTGATTACATCAGTTTTATTTTAATTTAACTCACAGATCTATCGTCGCGGTCAGCACCCATTAGGTACAATACTTCGCAATTATTATAAATAAAAAAAAATAAATTATAATCTTAAACAGTTGTCGGTAGTTCCAAACAAAACGATTGTTAGTCGAAATCAACTAAAAAGTTTAAATTTTTTTGCGCTGTATTATTTTAATTAACTATATATCTCATTATTGTTGGTTTGTATAATGATCCGTTTAGTCTTGAAAAAAATTCCAATGATTTTATTTTCTCTTTGTTTGTAAGTCGCTTAAAACACCACCTGGGTAGGTTTATAAATTTATACAATGACTATGACATAAGTATTTACATGCAATAACTAATGACTGATTCACAATGTAAATTAGTTCGCATCTTTTAAAACAGAATTAAGTCCTATTCACAATGAATAAAGTAAAAGATTTTTTTGTTAACGTAATACTTACCGAGTAGCATTAACAGGTTTTAAAATTTAGTAAAGAAATTCAACTAAAAAAATGGGATCTCTCCTAATGGTAACACGCAAGAATTAAAGCAATACAGGATGTTTAAGGATGAGACGTACTATCGTGCACATAAAATTTAAAACTATCAATTTTCTACATTGTAACAATGGTCAAAATAGAAGTTTATCTTAAGTTCTATCCTAAGTGGACGCTGGCAAGATAAATCTCTCTGATGTTTTATGAACTTAATAATTGCCAACATTCGACCGGTGTCTTAATGAAGGGATTCGCTCACTGCTCACTGTAAAATGACGTCATAAAATATGTTTTCTAGTCCATATAGGCAAGGCACTTAAGACACACTCGTAAGAGGTCTCTAGTCTCATTTTTAAGTTATTTTCTAAAAATTGAAATTTAACATCAACAATTTGTTTAAGTTCTCAGTATTTACAAAAATCCATCATTTTGCATCTGAAAAACTAACCCAATAAAATAAAATTTCGGGTTTTATATAGTATATTAAAACATAGAGTTTTATAAGGAACTTATAAAACGAGTTTTTTATACTATTTTCTATATTTGCTTCATTTAATTCATTAAAAAGCATTTTTAATTTGAATTAAAAACTCAACATAAAATTCTGTTTTTATGACCAACCTTATAGCATAACATTGACTTTTTAATACTAAATGAATAGGCGTTTTTAAGAAAATGTAACCATTGATATCGTTTCTCCTATTCTTCTAGTTATTCCCTCTACAAAAAAACTCTGCTCCCCGATTGATTATAATAGTAAAATTTGTAAATAAGAAGTACCTTGCAAGAAAAAAATTTATCTTTTTGCATCAGAAAAACCAACCAATAATAGTAGATTACTATATTAGGCGAAAAAGTTATACTTTTTTCGCCTAGCAATTAGATGTAGCTGCGAGGCGGAGCGAAGCGTAGCCGAGCGGATACAAATTGCGAGGCGAAAAAAGTTACTTTTTCTCCGAATATTGTATACTATTTTTTTTTCAAACGACATATTTTAATAATTTTAAAGATATAAAATTAATTAAATATTTTTGTACTTTTAATGATCTAGGCTTCTGGTAACTTAATTTCAGAAATTTCCATGGTTACCAGTTACTATCTTTTTTTTTTGTTTACTTTGAATGTCAGATTAATCGTCGCAAAAAATGTCAGAAGATATTCCGAAAGATATTCCGAAAGAAATTCTGGATATTTCAAAGGCAGCAACTCTTAATTTGTTACCGGACAAGTCACGGAAAGTATATGAAATTGCCTATGCAAAATATTTTGATTGGTGTTCAGAAAAAAATGTACACGTCCACACTGAAGATGTGCTGCTGGCATATTTTGCCACTCTTTCTGAAAAAAGCAAGTGTTCTACGCTATGGAGTCACTATTCCATGATCAAATCAATGCTTAAAATCAAGAACAATATTGATATCGAAAAAATGCCAATCAATATACAGGGCACAGTTTACGCCGCACATCCGCTACCTTACTTGTTGATTCGGGGGGCGATCTAATGTCATTAAAACGACATGGTGGATGGCGGTCTAGCTCAGTGGCAGAAGGATATATTGAAGATTCATTGGAAAACAAAAAAAGTATTGCCGAAAAAATACTGGGGGTAACAAGTTCTGTTCCAATCAGCCCCATAGATGTTTTTGAAGCCGGTCCTAGTACCAGTAGCTGTAATTCCGGTCCGATGGAAATAAACACTGAATTCGTTAACTCTAATACTAACACAATCGAAAAAAGTGGATCTATAAATTTTAATCAATCATGTAATTATTGCACTTTTAATATTACCGTTAACAAATAAAAAAATTAAGTAATATTGCTTTTGCTTTTGTAAACAAAAAATGTAATGTTATTAATAAAATGTTCTTAAACTTAACTAAACTCAGTAATTTTTTAAAAATGAATATTGCCTAGGCGTTAAAATGCAGTTTTAACGCTTAGGCAGTAAAAGTGTTGCCTAGCAACCGGCTCATTTTTTACCTGTAAAAAAAACGTCAACTTTTATGACGCAAATTTGTCAAAAAATGTACTACTTTATTGACGTTTGAAAATAAAAAAAAATTTTGGGTTTAATAATGAAGCAATTCAGAAACTTTAAAAAACCAAATTTCGGATTTCATAATGTGCATATTATAGAACGCAAATATAAAATCGCTTATTATGGAACGTAAATACATTTGAAATAAATATTATTATATTTATACTAGCGATTACCCGGCATGCGTTGCAATGCCATAAAAAGTTAAAATGTGTTGATATGTTTTTTTCAACCTTTATCCCGGTGTCTTCTATTCCCGGTGACCTCTTTATCCTGGTGACTATTTTCCCGGTGTCTCCTTTTCCTGTTGTCCCCTTTTCCCGGTGGCCTAGTTTCCTGGTAACCCTTCTTTTCAGTGACCCCCTTTCGCGGTGACCTCTTTCCCAGTGACCTATTTTCCCGGTGACCCCCTTTCCCAATGACCTCATTTCCCGGTGCCTTCTTTTTCCGATGACCTCTTTTTTCCCGGTAACCTCTGTATGCCGGTATCCCCTTTATCTCAGTTACGTCTTTATCCCGTTTATCATAGCTTTACTCGGGTACCAGTTAAACCAAAATCGTTTGCCCTTCTGAAAAAAAGCTCCTATTTTAAACTAACCTTAACCGGTTACCCCTTTTCCCCGTTACCCCTTAATCCCGTTTACCCCATTATCCCGTTTACTCCATCCTAATCCGTGTGCCAATTAACCCCAACATTTTGTTTTAGTTGATTTACAGATAGATTATTTGAACTAATTTAAACAACATTTGGTGTCGGGTGTGGGTAATTTTTTTTGTTATTTATTTTTTTTCTGAAGTTTTTTTGACCCATAAATCTTCCCGGGTGTACCTAGATCAACTATCCAAAGTTTCATCGAAATCTGATAAGTGGTTTAGGAGTTCATAAGGAACATACATACATATACATACATTCATTTTTATATATATATAGATATTGTATTAAGGATTTTAAATTTATTAAAATTGTGACGCTCTTAACGTCTGATTATAGATCATGCGTAGTACGTTAAACACAGGTTTTATAGAAAAAAATTAAATCTTAGAGATTAGGTCGGTTTTAATAGTTATTAAAACAGTGTGTTAATAAATGCGATTAATGGACGAGCGGTTTTAACAAACGAGCGATCAGTGAGCTTGTTAATGAGTGAGTTTATTAATCGCCATTTAACATACGAACTGGTTACATTGCTTTTTCGCACATCGATCACATAGATCATTATTACATAAATTATAAAATAAAACAGTTATTTCACCAACTAACAGAAACAATGCGTCGGTCATTCAAATTTATTAAAGTTGAAGAAGAAGAAGAGCTGTCACCAAACTTTTATTAATTGTGAATAGAAAACAAATGTTATTTCCTTAAAATGTGGTAAAAGTTTCTGCTTCTCATTCTTTCCAACGGTAAATATTTAATTTCTTTTAGTTTTTGTTGCTTGATCCGTAATTAAAGCTACTTTAAAATTTGTAATGTAGAAACATAGATAGTAATTTTAAACATAGAAGAGCGAATTGCTATGGGCTCGTATTCATGCATTAATAGGGGTCATTAATCAACGATTTGGAGTGCGTTAATGAAAGTTTTTAATAAACGATGTGCGAAAAAAATTTTTAAGCATAGGACCTACATAATTAAATCAAAGAACATTTTCCATGTCATAATAAAAAATATGACCATATTTTAAGAGTCACTTGTATGATTAAATGCTTGTGCACTAACCACTAGACACCTTTACATTATAATTAACACGCAAATAGAAGAAAAAAAAATTGGAAAAAGTTAACAGGTAAACAAAATTCCCCATGATAATTATGGTAATTTTAGGAAAAAAATTATAAATTTTTTTCCAAGTTTTGTTGGCCCTTGCACGCAATTATACTGCAAAGCTGCGTTTAAACGAGGCAATGTTACTTGATTAAGAACCTACAATTTTACTTGAATTACATACTTATAGGCCTGGTAAATAAATTAAATTTTAGTTAGTAACTTTTTAGTTCTAAGTAAAGGATGTCTCACGTAACATTTCCTACCCCTTATCTCAACATATAGATAGAATATAGATTTTACACAGTGCTTCAAACACAGGTTTTATGTAAAAACATAAAAATTAGCCAAAATAAAATAATAAAAGTGCGCCGGCCTGATAAAATAAAGTATACCTTGCTACGAATCACTTTTTGTCTGCCAAAAAATGTGACATTTCTTGGAATTGTCAATTGTACAAAAAATCTTATCCAAAAATCAAAAAACCGCCACCGCCACCTGCCCACCAAAATGTCGATAGGTTAAAACTGTTTTAAGTATTTCTGAAAAATGAAAAACAAACCTATATTTGGTATCGCTTATTAAATTTGGTTTTTCAATTTTCATTTCATCTGTTTGAATTTGGGCTATTGTCTTGTTGTAAAATTAATTTATTGATTTTAGCATCCTACATCAAAGTTTGCTCGTCGAAGGATCCAAATTTGGCAGAATGCATAATAAACTCCGTTAATAAGTTACGACCTAAATTAATGGAAGGAATTCCCGAATTGGATGTGCCTCCTTTGGAACCACTTCCCTTGGATGAAATTAAATTAAGAAGTGGACCAAGTACTGCCAAAATTGATGCAAATATTACTAATGTAAAAGTTTGGGGTCCTTCCTCATTTAAAATATTAGAATTAAGGTAAAAATTTAGTAATATCTTTTTTTTATTTTTATCAATACTATAGTACATTTTTTATACAAGAAGAAATTTTACCTTTTACCTATAAAAAAATCTCGTTACCGATTGGTTGAATGCCCTGTAAATTTACACCCAACAAATACAAAATGGCCGCCAAAAAACATATGTTTATTTGACTTAAAAAAAAACTTTGGTTATGCTCAACGTCAACTCTCAAACCTTCACTTTAACAATAAAAACAAAATTTTATAATTTTTTTAAATGCCAGTGTCTTGTCAAAGTTAACATGCCAGATTATAATTTATTAATAATTTCGTTGTTTTCCCAGTTTTTAAGAACATAATGCAAAATTTAACAAAAATTTAAGTTTCTGGACTTGCTCTAAATATAAATTGTGCCCTGTAGACTGTGTTCTATCGCTACACCTCTTCAGAAGATTTTGTTTTTAAAACCTTACACGAACTAAGAACAAGGGGACCTACAATTTAACGTAAATTAAACTACGACCGAAAAAACATAACAACGACCACCTCCCAATTTAAATACTGGGCACGGCCTTGGACACCGACAATTCAATTTCTTGTCTTAAATGTATTTTATTAAATTTTTGTAAGAATCAAAGGCGTTTTTAAACACATTCATTTATTTGGTATCGTATCATACAATATTAGCAATCCAATATTGATGATTTATTAATTAACATCAATAACTTAACATTATGCGCACGTTATTAGTTTTGAATTACTGAAAACTCTGTTGGCACAATCCTTCTATTTTTACGTAAGGGCAACTCTCGAGTCCGGGGTGGGTAACTTCTCTTTATAGGATAAGACATTTTTCATTACCACTTTGTGGTAGTTCTTAATTTTTCGAATTTTCTATAAAAATGTCATTTCTACTCGCAAATGCAAACATGGCTGCTTTCGGATCCTAAGATTTCGCGTTTTCTTTGTGAATCTGTTTATTTCCTACTGCAGATTGATTAGGTTGGGCACAAGCACAGGATAATGATGGGGTACTTCTTAAAAATACTTAGTGCCCGATTGTGTTTGATTTCATGCAACTTTAATGTTTCCAAATAAATTACATCACCAATATAGTTAAAAAAAATTTGCACAGCCTCAATGGTATCTCAGACTGCTGCCAGACGCGCAGGATGCATTAACAACGTGTTTTTCTTTAAAAAATGAGCGGCTACCGACGAAATGTTTAAATTTATTTCAAATTTCAGTTTTTTGTGACAGATTTATTTGAAAGTTTCAGTTTTGACAAACGTAAAATTTTTAAGGTTTGTTCAAAAACACAACAAAAAATCGAAAATTTACTGAACAAACCCCTGATAGGCAACCCAAAAAACATGTTTTAAATTTTTATCGTGTAGTCAGAGTTTCTTCTTGTATAAAAAATATACTATAATAATAATTAGGTATACTATAATTATGGATATAATATAAAACAAAAAGTTCTCTCTAAACCACACTTTATTTAAGATCCGAGTACGTATTCCGACAGCTATGTTGTCATCTTCAGAAGAATAATCATGTCTCTTGCTGAAAATGAAAGCATATCTGTCAAAATACGTATTCAGATTTTTAAATAAAGTGTGGAGAGAATTTTTGTTTTATAATAACTATAGATAATTATTAAATAAATAATCAACAGAAAATATTTTCTATTCTATTTCTGTTTGTGGTGCATATACAGTACATTTCACAGTACGTATATGGCCGATTTGTAAATATCTTAATGTTTCTTTTAAAATTCGGTGTCCAAAAAACACATTTTTTTAAATGTTAAAAGTACTTATCTTCTTTTGCCTCTTTACCACACATGTATTCCACATCGGATGATGCTCTTTCCCTTTCTCAAGCCGAATTGTGAAGTAAAGAGTTTTCAAAATACCAATGCCCGCCCTAGACATAACGTTAAATTGATGCAATTAAGGATCAAATATAGATCCGGTAATAGTAATAGTGCGTATGTTATAGTAATAGCGCAGAAGTTAAAAGATAGGCAACTCGTCAATCAACACATAGATGCTTATGCACAAACTATGTATTGGAACACGGGTTGCCTATGTTTTAACTTCTGCACTATTACTATAACATACGCACTATTACTATAACCTGATCTAAATTTAATGCTTTAGACTGTGCAGTCCTGCTTGCACAATTTTTTCTAACGGGTGAAGGCAAAATCATTGCTAATTTTTTTTACATTGGGTGGGTAGCATACAATTACTGCAAAAATTTGCCATATCCCGTATAGCGCTTTGATAACTACACATAAAAGTCGTTGCATTTGATCGTTACAATAAATTGGAGCGTCTAGGGCGGGCATAACTCATCAGAATTTGCCCGTACACTGTACAACGCTAC
Source organism: Cartodere bifasciata (assembly GCA_963920755.1). NCBI lineage: Eukaryota > Metazoa > Arthropoda > Insecta > Coleoptera > Latridiidae > Cartodere > Cartodere bifasciata. The sequence continues at coordinate 11,478,988 of OY987195.1, forward strand.
AATAACTACCCAGGAAGTCGTTGCAAATGATCGTTACGAATTATTGACGAATCTAGGGCGGGAAATAGTATAAACTGCATAGAAAGAAGCTTATTAATTTGCCCTAATTGGCAACAGTACAATTTAGCGCGGAGGTTAAGCTTAAAATATCTAAAGGAATCTGCATTTTGGTATTAAAGCATGAAATTTGGAACATATATTCCTTAAGACCCCCAAAATCGATTTTGCCTTGGTGCCCACTTGACAAGTACCTGTGAGCCCCCCAATAGCCCCCCCTTTCTAGAAAAATTTATGTTAAAATTATTTATGGTGCGATTTGGCTCAAATTTAAAATATATATCCTTTTAAGTACCCTTTAACAATTTCAATAAAAAATTACCCCCAAAAAAACCCCATAAGCCCCCTAATAGGATTCTTTAGTAAAAAAAATGGAAAAATTTACTTTTCTTAAAAATAAAGCAGTGCGGTCAAAAATTTTTAATGTTAAGACCCTATAACTTTTTTATAAAATGTTTTGGACCCTTTCCCTTCTAAAACCACCCTTTAACCCACTTTTACTTATTCTTCAAAAAAATTATGAGTAACACAATTCAGCAGGTTTTTGGAAATATCATTATATATGTCAACAGTGTCGTTTCTGGTATTAAAGCATGAAATTTGGAACATATATTCCTTAAGACCCCCAAAATCGATTTTGCCTTAGTGCCTACTTGGCAAGTACCTGTAAGCCCCCAGTAGCCCCCTCTCTATAAAAATTTATGTTAAAATTATTTATGGTGCGATTTGGCTCCAATTTAAAATATATATCCTTTTATACCCTTTAACGATTTCATTAAAAAATTACCCCCAAAAAAGCCCCATAAGCCCCCTAATAGGATCCTTTAGTAAAAAAAATTGAAAAATTTACTTTTCTTAGAAATAAAGCAATGCGGTCAAAACAATTTAAAGTTAAGACCCCATAACTATTTTATAAAATGTTTTGGACCCCTCCCTCCTAAAACCACGACTTTTACCCATTCTTCAAAAAAATTATGAGTAACACAATTCAGCAAGTATTTATTTTTAAGTCAAAAATCATTTCAGTTTTTAGCATAAAAATTACTCCATAAATATTATATTTGTTTCTGAAATATATAGAACTTAATTTGATTAAACTTAAATGCATTTTAATTTTTTTTCCTGAAATACGCTTCTGAAATATACATATAATATTAAGGACTAGGGGAGGCACTATAGAAAGGGTATTTAAAGGTAATTTTTTTTGTAATTTAAATAAAAGTAAATTATTTTTTTTTGATAAAGCTTGGTGTTTTTATTTTTTTTTTACTAAAGGGGTCCATCTTCGTCTATAAGGCCTTTTTCAATAATAATTTTTCTTGAAATAGTTAAAGAGTTCATAAGAAAATATATATTTTAAATTTGAGCCAATTCTCAAGATAAATAATTTTTACAAAATTTTTATTTATAATAACATGGGGGCAATCTATGGAAAGAGTAACTTAAAGATCATTTTTTTTAATACAAAATAATAATTTCAATAAAATTAAATGCATTTTTTTGCTAAAAGTTAGTTTTAAAAATTTATTTTTACTTTACCCCCCTATGGGACTTTTTCAGGAATAATTTTTATTGAAATAGTTAAGGAGAACTTAAAAGGATATATATTTCAAATTTGAGCCAATTCTCACAATAAATAATTCTAATACAATTTTTTCTAGAAAGGGGGGCTATTGGGGGGCTCACAGCTACTTGCAAAGTAGGCACCAAGGCAAAATCGACTTTGGGGGTCTTAAGGAATATATGTTCCAAATTTCATGCTTTAATACCAGACAACGACACTGTTGACATATATAATGATATTTCCAAAAACCTGCTGAATTGTGTTACTCATAATTTTTTTGAAGAATAAGTAAAAGTGGGTTAAAGGGTGGTTTTAGAAGGGAAGGGGTCCAAAACATTTTATAAAAAAGTTATAGGGTCTTAACATTAAAAATTTTTGACCGCACTGCTTTATTTTTAAGAAAAGTAAATTTTTCCATTTTTTTTACTAAAGAATCCTATTAGGGGGCTTATGGGGCTTTTTTGGGGGTAATTCTTTATGGAAATCGTTAAAGGGTACTTAAAAGGATATATATTTTAAATTTGAGCCAAATCGCACCATAAATAATTTTAACATAAATTTTTCTAGAAAGGGGGGGCTATTGGGGGGCTCACAGGTACTTGCCAAGGGGGCACCAAGGCAAAATCGATTTTGGGGGTCTTAAGGAATATATGTTCCAAATTTCATGCTTTAATACCAAAATGCAGATTCATTTTGCCTAACACCCGCACTAATTGGCCGATAGTTAGATCTCTTCGTACCTTTCTTATGGATGAGAACAACTTTTGAGTATATTTCTCTCTTTAAAAAAATGTGTAAACACGCAACCTATAAACAAATTCTTCTAGACCAAAACGCCTATATAAATACAAATAAAAAAACATGCAAGAGCAATTTTAATGCAATCGATAGGTTTATTGTTAATTTAAGCTTAAAGAAATAAATATATTTTTTTTAGGCCAAATCTACCGAAAAAAACATTTACATTTAGAGTACTTATCCCGCACTTGACATTTGAAGGAGATTATGACATTGACATGAAACTGCTTCTTTTGGCTTACAAAGGAGTTGGTCCAATAAAGGGAAATTTTTGTAAGTAGGTTGGAAATAAGTTAAGAGTCAGAATCACCACTAGCAACCATACAACAGAGATTTTTTTGGTTTTTTAATCGTTAAGCAAAATCAAAAAATTTGTTATCGTACGCACAATATTTTGTTTTTTTTATTTTTTTTGGGACAAAAAAGAAAAAAATTAAGAGGAGGGTGTAAATTCAACCTGGGACATCCTGTAAGAAATATTATAAAATCATGTTGTTGACTTTTTTAGATTAATGTAATATTTTTTATAATTTGAAATAACATCAATTTTGATCTGTTGAATTAATTAAGAATAAATTGATACCAAACTTCTAACTAAAGTTTTATATAATATTGCATAGGTACAGGCCGTATAGGATGTTTCAGGTTGAATTTATCCCCACAATTTTTTAATTTAAAATTAGGGGGGAAATTTCATGAAGACCCACAGCTCATAAATTGTTGCAGCAATTAAAAAAATATATATTAGAAAAAATAAAAACTTAAGTAAAACCTGTCAAAAACTTGCGATTTTTTTCTTTGTCGTTTTCCACTTTTGAAGGATAATGATTTCCAAACAACGAATAACAATCAAATAATAAATCTTATTTGCATTATCTTTTTTAATCTCGGTCAATAATTTAGGGACACTTTTACATAAATTTGTTTATTGCGAATGTAAGAAAATAACTATCTCTTTTCTATTTTTTTAGCGAACTACAGTTTTGATTGTATAATGAAAGGAAAGAAGGTTAAGTTGGATGACGTTGAATATTTAAAATTTGAAAAGATGGTAATTAAGCTATACATAGGACAATCAAGCATTATTTTGGGAAATTTGTTTCGAGATGACCCAGTGATAGCTCGAGCAACGAATGATGTTTTAAATGATAATACTGATGTATTTATTAACGAAATTAAACCCATAATGGAAAAATCTCTAGCCGACAAATTTACTGATATTGCAAATAAAATTACACTCAAGTTTGCATACAAAGATTTATTTCCATAATACTTGTAATGCCAATTTATTTTTCATTTAATAAATATTATCAATAAGAATGTTTTTTTATGAATTCAAAAATGCCATGAGGAATTATTAATTAATGCAATGTTGGTATAGAGTTTCTTAATACCTATTTAAAAAAAAAAATACTCACATAAAGTGTAAAATTGTTGGAGTAACGTATCGAATATAGATTTTACACAGTGCTTAAAACACAGGTTTTATGTAAAAACATAACACATATATTTTCGAGATTAGATTCTTTTTAGCATTCATTATACACAAGACTTAAGGATCAAATATAGTTAAGGTTATAGTAATAGTGCATATGTTATAGTAATAGCGCAGAAGTTAAAACATAGGCAATGCGTGTGCCAATACATAGATTGCGCATAAGCATCTATGTGTGAACCTGTAATTTAATATGACAGACGTCAGTTTTGCTTCTTGGACCTAAAACATTTGAATCCACCAATAGTAGCAAAGAAGCTAGCTTCTAGTAGCTGACAAGAAGCTACGTGTAGAGTAGACATTACTAGAACTGGGATTTCTAGGCATTTAACCTAACGTGAATTTTTTAGGCACATGGTTTTTTTCTTCAGCAAAATTGATTTTTTTTAAAAACAATTCATTTAAACCCAATTTATGTTTTGCCTATTTGCCTAGTTTGGCCATAGTTCAAAAACTACTAGAATGGTCTATTATTTTGGCCAAATTTTCTTTTAAATTTTACTAGTTTAATCCTTTTCTTGGAATAATTTTTTTTTTCAGAAATGCTTGCACTTCTTTTACCCATCTAAATAGCGGTTACCGTAAAGCATCAAACATACATCAGGTTATAGTTATAGTGCGTATGCTATAGTAATAGCGCAAAAGTTAGGCAACGCTAGCGCCAATACATAGTTTGTGCATAAGCATCTATGTGTTAATACTCGCGTTGCCTATCTTTTAACTTCTGCGCTATTACTGTAACATACGCAGTATTACTATTACCGTATCTATATTTGATCCTTAAGGGACTGCAAAATAGACATTTAGCCTTTTAATGCCAAAATGCCAAAGACAATATGCCACAAATACATTTTTTTTTAAATGTCCCTAGCCCTTCTTTGCTATTTCTATAACAGATTCGACGGTCGTTCAGACCCATTTGACGAGTTTAGTCAATTTTATTGGTACTGGTTAGGTTAGGTTTTTGGCCACATAGAACATTCATAATCACCCAAGCAGCATCCTAATAAACAAACTTCGCTTCCTACTTCCCTAGTGTTAAAATATTATGTATAGAGAGTACGAAGCGAAGTTCGTTTGTAAGGCTGCTGGTACGGCCATGATTATATTTAGCTGCGAAAACTTTTGTGACAAATAACCGTAAAAAGTCTTTGCAACGAACAATTCTGTGGTAAATAGGCAAAAGGGGATAAGTATAAAACTGTCATTTGTACATGTCACTATAAGAATGATTTCCTTGCAAATATTAAACAATATTAATGCAATAGTAAGAAGCTAGCTGAAAAAATAGGTTTCAACGTACGTATATGGCTGATCCAAATTGTAAATATTTAAATGTTTCTATTAAAATTCGATGTCCGAAAAACACATTTTTTTAAATGTCAAAAATACTTATCCCGTTCTGCCTCCCTACCACAGAATTGCCCTGATTAATTTTCTGGACGTTTTGCCTTGCCTACAAGAATGTAATGGGGATTTGATATTCAATTTATTCCATAAAAAAAACAGAAACATTGACCAACCTAAAATTTTTTTTTTTTAAATAACTAAACATCCAAAATGGCTAAAAAAGGTAAGGTAAAAAAATAGTCAAGTTAAATTATTAGGTATGTACATGTATCTTTAAATAATATACCAATGCAGGTACAATAATTGTTACTTAAATATAATATCCTTATTGTAAAATATGGGGCTGAAGGACCGAGTCAATGGCCTTTTGAGTTTGACTCAATAAAGATATTTTTTATTATTATTATTATTGAAAAATATGTTCCAATTCAAGATATCGAAAGTTGTCGTTAAAAATTTTGGTAAATGCTGTGCTTACTAAATCATTTATTAATGGTGCAAGCGCAATAAATCCTGGTTGCCAAGCTCTATTAATTATCCAATCTAATGAGTTTTCTAAAAATAAAAAAAATTGAATTATGGACGGACTTTGTCCAAATTTGGAACTAACCAATTATTGGTCTTCCTCCAACAAGATTTCCTATATGCAATTCCAATTTTTTGCATGTTTGAAGTTTTATTTCAACTTTTAAAGGTTGGCCAGTAAGATTTGTTTCATTAATGGATTTTTTTCTTGATGCAGTTGTTATTTGGGTATAGTTCTGCAATCGCAAATTCCAAGATCCTTGAGTAAAGATTTTTCTGTTAAGTATTGTTCCATTAAACTCGTACCAGCCAGATAGTTTTTTGTCTGGAAAGAATTGTTCATATCTAATAAAGTTTTCCTTCTGAAAATACCTAAAAGTTAAAATAAATGAATTAGAAAAACTCAACAACTTTTTGTGATAACCAGGATGTCCGCAAAATATATTATGTTCCAGTAAAAATTAGTGTAATACGGGGGGCAGAATAATATTTTGATTTATTATGGTTATCGATGCTGCTAAACCTATGAGACTTTAACTGCCATTTGTTTACAGGTTTATAGGCATCCCTAGGTATACCGGGTGTCCCAGAATTGGCGCACCAATTCTATGGTACGTTGTTGAAGCATGCCTAGGGATCCCCAGAAAATTGTTAAGGAAAAATCTCACATATCCTCGGAGATATGAGGCCCCAAAGTGCGAAATTTTAAAGGCATGTAACTTAAAATCAACGGCACATACAGGGTGTCCAAAAAATGGCGCATAAACGCGATGGTACGCTCTTGGGGCATTCTTAGGGATCCCTAGAAAATTGTCAAAAAAAATCCATCTGGTATATTCATCGAGAAAAATGCGAACAAAGTTGCATAAATTCGGCAACACAGTCTAGAAAAATACATCTAAAAATCCCATCTATAAGTCTAAAAATTCCATTTATGAGTCTTGATCATACACTTCTTCACTAGATTTTATTGACGTTGTTGTCAGCTTCATTTCATGAAAATTTTGTAAAATTAAATTTATTATAAAAAATGTAATTCGACCATTTAATAAATAAACAAATGGTTGAATGGTTTAAGATATACTGTAGCTTTGTACTAAACCATTTCTTTCGTTAATATGTGCTGTTATATTCAAGATATAAGTATTTAAAGCTTTGCACTTTGGGGCAACATAACTATGAGGGTATATGAGATAGATTTTTTTTAACAATTTTCTGGGGCTCCCTAGACATGCCCCAACAACGTACCATCGCGTTTATGCGCCATTTTTTGGACACCCTGTATTAACAAAAAATATAACCTAATACAAAGGCACAATCTATCTTAATCTATTTTACTATTTGTTTTTCTTCAAAGTGGTCAAATAACATTTTTATAATCAATTTAATATTACAAAATTTTCATGAAATGAAGCTGATAACAATGTCAATAAAATCTAATGCAAAAGTGCAATATTAGTAGTTAAATATAAACAAAACTATTTATCTTTACTTTCATTGTCACCAATATAAAGTTCAAGATAACATTAACATCCTAATAAATGACGACACTATTGCAAAAAATAAGACAGTAAAATTTCTAGGCATCACAATAGATGAAAATATTAATTTTAAAGTACACTGCGCAAATTTGGTTACAAAACTAAGCTCAGTGGGTTACTTAATTAGAAATCTTAGGGACAGCCTGACCATCAGTCAACTAACCACCATGTTGTAGAGCGCAAGTAGAGTCGCCTTTGCGGCATGGGGTATGTTTTTGGGAAATCTCAATTGCCTGCATGGCATGATGTACTTTTGTTACAAAAGAGAATTATACGCGTTATAATGAGAGTATCTAGAAAACACTCGTGCAGAGAATTATTTAAATTCCTTGAAATATTAACAGTACCATCTTTACTAATAATGGAGATGTGTGTAATCTTGCACTCTGATCTGGGTCACTATTTGAGGGGATATGATCTGCACAGCCATAATATCCGTTCGCAAAACTTGTTAAGAACTCCCGCAAGTCGGCTAAATGTCGGCCTTAATTCGGTGTCAAATTTAGGAGTGCGCATTTTCAATCATCTGCCTGGGGTCGTATTTTCCAGTTCATACCATGGCCAAATGCATGCATCAACCTGACAGATGGTCCGTTTTTATGACAAACAATGTGCCAAATTGCACTTGCCCGTAAAAAACCGATCGTTGCCTAGGTAACAAACGGCTAATGCATGCAATAGTTAATGTATAAAGTGAAAAATACCTACCCTAATTTGATAGAACGTCTTCTACCAGTATTTTTAAAAATAAATTAAAATTATTCCTGTTGGAAAAATCTTTTTATTTGATTGATGAATACTTCAAGGTCTAATGCTTCATTGTGTTGATTTGTATTTTATTTATTTATAATTTATATGTATTTTTTTAGCATCAATTCTATTTTTGACATATTTCTACACACTTGTTGTTGTCTAAAGAAATAAACGATTTATTTATTATTTATGATCAAGACTCATGGGATTTTTAGATGTATTTTTCTAGATTTGTTCGAATTTTCCTTAATTGATATAACAGATGGATTTTTTTAAACAATTTTTTAGGAATCCCTCATGCCCCAACAGCGTACCATACAGCAGCTGATGGTGCGCCAATTCTGAATGTACCTGTACCAATAACGTATTTTTGGATATCCTGTAGAGCGCTAAGCCGAGAGCTCAGCTATTAGCTTTGTTCGTTGTGACCAAAATCTTTAGTTCCGGACTGTTTTCAAACTGTCAATCAAGCGCGGATTTATGGGGGGGGTACTGGGGGTAATTACCCCCCCCAAGACTTCTAAATTTCCGCTAAAAATAGTATATATTGGGCTTTATTGCAAAAAAAAATCGCCTGCGGCGCTCATCCGGGGAAGGACTCCAGCTTATTACCCCCCCCGACAAAATTACCTAAATCCGCGCTTGCTGTCAATGTCTGCGCACATCAAAAAAATAAAGTTATGCGCAGAATTTGTACACGTTTTTCATACTTGTGGACTAGTTTGGTTTGGGATTTTGGTCACAACGAACAAAGCTATTAAGTTTATAAAATTCTTAAAAAAGTTATTTCTAAGGCGGATTTATTTTGATCCATAAAAACACAGTTTTTATGTGTCAAAAAATGAAACAGACTTCTTCACTGCAGGAAAATAAGAACGCTCGTTACCTAAAATTAATCACATACCTACCGCAAAACAAAAGAGATGAAAAATGATTGTATAATCGAGGTGTAATCCTTCAACCTACCTGAAACTTGTTATTTCGGAATCTGTCCATCCTGATTCTGTCACATTTTGAAGACGTAAAGTGTAACTGATAGCTGAGATTTTTCTTTCCTGTAATACTTCTGATGCAAAAAATGGATCTAATGGTGAAATATTGTAATCGGGCAAACCTAAAAATTAATTTGTTATGTTATAGACTAAATTACAGGATGTTTCTTATGTAAGTTTGTTTGACGCACACAGTAGTGCTCACATTTTTACGACTGCAATAGTCCAATAGGGAAATAACATATAGATAAACACGGACACAACCAGCCTGGCACCACCTCTAGAGATTAGCCACACTCCATCAGTGGCAGTGAGATTCGAACTCACAACGACAGGAAGCCTTCGATACATCGCCCTGCGACTATACCGTACGGCCACCGCCGCGCCACACAAAATGAAATGAGTACACAGGCATGGCCGAGCGGTCTAAGCCGTTGACGGTGAAAATCGCAAGGTAGCCTGAGTGGGTTCGATTCCCACTACCTCCAATATAGTGTGGCTAGGCTTTAAAGGAGGTTGTTGGTTGTATGTGTCCGTGCTTATACAGGGTGGTCCAAGCAAAAGTTTCCACCCCCATTATTTCCTGAACGAATTTGTTCTGGAGGAACTGCCGCGACACGTAATTTTTTTTTTGGAGGGAGACATCTAATTAGGGTATTTTTTAATTTTTTTGTTCAACCCTCCAAGCGGGGTGATTACCCCATCAAAAATTTTAAATGGCACTACGGGTCAAGTGGGGTCTTATTTAAAAGCTACAATTTTTCTCTGTTAAAAAAAAAACATTTTTTCAAGATCGGGCGAAAATTTTTCCAAATTTTTATTTTTTTGAATTTTAAATTTAATCATATTTTACGCTTCTTAAAAAGAAAATTCTTAGACAGGTCGATTTTCATTCGAAGAAGAACATCTAACAACATATTTCTTAATTTTTTTCTTTAACCCCCCAAGCGGGGTAATAACCCCATCAATAATCTTTAATGACCATTCTGGGTAAGTGGGGCCTTATTTGAAAGCTACAATTTTTCTCTTTTCAGCAAAGTAAAACATTTTAAAATCGGGCAAGTATTTTTCGAAATTTTGTTGTTTTTTTTTTATTTTAAATCTAAAAGTAAATTTATACAACTAAAAATTTTGATTTTTTAAGAAATTATTCTTAAAAAAGATCAAAAATGTTATTTCAAGAATACTTTCTTAAAAAATTTACTTTTAGATTTAAAATAAAAAAAGCAACAAAATTTCAAAAAATATTTGTCCGATTTTAAAATTTTTTATTTTGCTGAAAAGAGAAAAATTGTAGCTTTCAAATAAGGCCCCACTTACCCAGAATGGCCATTAAAGATTATTGATGGGGTTGTTACCCCGCTTGGGGGGTTGAAGAAAAAAATAAAGAAATATGTTGTTAGACGTTCTTCTTCAAAAGAAAATCGACCTGTCTAAGCATTTTCTTCTTAAGAAGCGTAAAATTTGATTAAATTTAAAATTCAAAAAAATAAAAATTTTGAAAAATTTTCGCCTGATTTTGAAAATATTTTTTTTTTTGAAAAGAGAAAAATTGTAGCTTTTAAATAAGGCCCCACTTGACCCGTAGTGCCATTTGAAATTTTTGATAGGGTAATCACCCCGCTTGGAGGGGTAAACAAAAAAAATAAATAATACCCTCATTAGATGTCCCCCTCCAAAAAAAAAATGACGTGTCGCGGCAGTTTCTCCAGAACAAATTCGTTCAGGAAATAATGGGGGTGGAAACTTTTGCTTGGACCACCCTGTATGTATATTCCCAATTAGGCAGAAAATGTCAGAAACGGGAGCACTACTGTGTGTGCGTCAACTTTTAAATGAGTAGTTCTTGACCTCATTTTAGGAACAAAAGTTCATACAGGGGTTCAAAGTTTTGTTGATTTTGCTAAAAAATTACCGTGTATCGTCTTTTTTTAATCACCAAAGCACAAAATATTTTTAGAATAACCCAAAAAACAAGTTCTTACTACTTTTTTGCTTTATTTTTATGTTTTGCATGATTATTTTTTTAATTCGGAAAGTAGTTTACTTTTTAACAAAAAAAATTGAAAATTATTAGTTATTATGAAACAAATCCTAGACAAATTGGGTAGCCGGAATGAAGAAGTATCTAATTATGCTAAAAAAGTTGCAAGAAATAGACCTGCAAAAAAATAGGCCCCCTAAAAATGGGGGCCTAAGAACTCTCACGATACCACAAATGTTCTCCATCGGATGAACATTTTAAGTTTTTTTTTTTTAATCATTTCAAGCCACATAATAAACTAGAGTGGGTTAGGTCAGCGGATGGGTTAGGTCAGCGGGTGCGTTAGATTAGCGAGTGGGTTACAGCAATGAGCTGGTTAGATTTTTCTATAAAATGCCGACATTTAATGGGATACTCCTCGCAGTAATAAGTACGACAATAACTAATAAAATTAAAAAAAAAAATATTTTTTAATATTATTTAAAAAAATCTGCGAAGAGGCCAAACTATTAACTCTCTCATAACAAAAAATGAATTTTATTAGCGAAGAGCATAAAAAGGTATCAATTCTGACACTGACGTTTAGGATTTAATTAGGCTTTAGAAAGATGCATTTGTTTTGATTTTTTTTGCAAAGCCACCTTGACCGAGCCCAGACTTACGTGACTTAGAACTTTTATATCACTAAAAATCTTTCATTTGACCTTTTTTGTCTTAAAAACTTGACCAAAAAAAAAACAAAAAATACTTTTTAATACAAAATTTAATTTTCTTTTATTTTTATAACTTCATTATTTTTTGTAAATTGAGAAATAACGAAGATATGGCTTTTTTTTTAATTGGGGGGCTTATGTGGGGTCGGACAAAAAAAACTTTTTATTACTTTTTGTAAAGATTTGAAAAGGTTTTAATATTACAAAAAAAAAATTTTTGTACATTTTATAACAACTGAAATATGAATTTTTTTCCAGTTGGGGGGTTCTGGAGCCCCCTTTGCCATTATCTGATTTTTCTCAAAAACAATCCCAACCAAGATTTTAATAGGAACGATTTTTTCTGAAAATTTGAACATGATTGGGGTTTTCGTTCTCAAGTTATCGTGTTTACAAAAAACGTGACAGAGTTCAGACGGACAGACAGACAGACAGACAGACGGATTTTTTGAAAGTTGTTCAAAATTTGATGAAACGCACGAATCTGCAAGAATTTTTGCTCTACGACGATTTTTTACGATTTTAGAATTTTCAAAACAATCACAATATACTCCTCGTTTTTGACTTTGTCTGCGAGGAGTATAATAATTACTACGTACCATATGTCAAATTGATATCTCTATTTTTGTACGCTTTTTCAAAAATGTTGACCCCCTGTATCTCTGTAAGGAAGCATTTTCGGACCATCATTATATAAACTTTTTTTTCTAAAATAAAGTCAGCCCTTTCATTTTGTGAACATGTCTAGTAAACCCTGTAGCTAATGCTGCTACTGTAATTTTATTTCAAAATTTCCTCTAGACATAATGGTAAATCGCTAGTATTTAAATTTAACAGCCAAGGTAGCTTGCAAGAGCTTGTGGTTGAGGATCGAATTAAGATTTTTTACCCAGTTTAAGAAACTGCGGGAACTGAATGGATGAACGGATTTATGAGTCCTCATCCAGATTTAAGTTTACAAAAACCTGAGAACACCAGTCTAGCCCGTGCAACTGCTTTCAATGAAACCATTGTAAATTAATTTTTTGACAATTACTCTAGTGTTCTAGAAAGGTACAAATTTGGTCTCAAAAGAATATTTAATATAGACGAAACTGGCATCACAACAGTCTTACAGAGTCCAAAGGTAAGGAATATTTTTTCTAAAATAACATTTTTTAAGTTTTTTTTTGGCATAGGTTATTGCACATCAAACTGGCAATAAACAGGTGGGACAAATCAGGTGAGCGAGGGGTGGCAATATGGTGGTTAATGCAATTGGAAATGCTTTGCCACCTGTTTTTGTGTTTCCTAGGATTAGATATAAAGAAGAATGGCTCAACGAGGCTCCAACTGGACGAATTGAACGTTCCAAAATCATTACTAGATGAAATTATAAACTTAATACAATATGTCACAAAAAACACAATACATAATCTACGTGGGCCAAGTTTTTAAAAGAAATTAATCAAAATGATTTTGCTATAAAATTTTTGAGAAAAAACGGGGATAAATTTGTATTTCCAATCATTGACGATATTTTCCAGGTCCAAGAAAGTGACATCTTCAATCAATTCTTTGTTAGTTAAATCATCAATTTCTTGCCACTTATTTTTCCATATATCAGTGACGGAAAAGGGCTGATGAATAAACTCCTCTTGCCATATGGGCTTCCTTGATTTAAGTCTGTTAGGTGGAAGCATCTGCAAGTCAATATGTAAGGGGAATTTTTCCAACTCAAATTGAACCTTATCCCATTCCCTTTTAGCTGCATGTCTTCTTCTAAGGTCAGGTGGAGCTATGTTAGAAAGCACAGGCAACCAAGGCGTTGGTGTAGATTTTATTGTACCAGTGATTACTCTCATAGTTTGGTTTAATTGTGTGTCAATTTTGTTTACATGACAACTATTCATCCAAACAGGGCAACAGTACTCCGCCGTAGAATATACAAGTGCCAGTCCTGCTGTTCTCAAAGTATTAGCATCCGCCCCCCAATTGGTTCCCGCTAATTTACTTAGAATATTGTTTCTGGTTTTTATTTTCTGTCTCACTTTTTCTAAATGATTATTATACAATAGGGAACTGTCCAAAGTTACTCCAAGATACGTAGGGTTAAAGTTATGTTTCAGTAATACTCCATTAAAGTTAATTTGAAGCTCTTTTCTTTTCTGATTGTTATTCAGATGGAAACAAGAAACCTCTGTTTTGGTTGGATTTGGACAGAGTCTCCATTTCTTGAAATACTGATACATAATATCCAAGTCACTTGATAGAGAATTTTCCAATGTATTAAAATCATTATGTTGGTATGTCAGCGCCAAATCGTCAGCATAAATAAACTTACGGGAAGTAGTTTGGGGTAAGTCACTCGTATATAAATTAAACAACAGTGGAGCTAATACTGAGCCCTGAGGTAAATCCATTGTTAAGCGTCCTAAATTTGCTTTTTTCTCCAATAAATACTCGAAATCTCCTATCCGTTAGCATATTTTCAAGAAGGTTTACTATTTTTCCACAAGGAATCGCATTATATAATTTGTGAACTAAACCATCCTTCCAAACTGTATCAAAGGCTGCCGTTAGATCTACGAAGGCTACTCCTGTTTTAAGTCGATTTTGAAATGCAGCTTCGATATGTGAAGTCAATGCCAAAACCTGATCACAACAGTTTCTATCCTTTCTAAAACCATCAGCCTGCTCAATTGGAAGAATTTCTTCAATGCATGGGTAGATTCTTTGGTATAGTAACCTTTCTAAAACTTTATACAGCACACTCAGCAACGAAATCGGTCTATAACTTGATGCTTCTTCAGCCGGTTTTCCCGGTTTTAATATATCAATAACTTTGGCTTTTTTGAACTCTGGAGGAATGTTACCAGAGATCAGAATATTATTATAAAATGAAGTTAGCCATTGTAATGCCTTACTCCCAAGATGTTTAAGAAACTCGGGATATATTCCATCAAAACCTGCTGCTTTTCGATTTTTCGTTAAAGTTAAAGCTGTTTTTAGTTCTTCTATAACAAACGGACGGGAAAGATCTTCAGATGGTAACATAACTTGTCTCTTTTTCTTTAATGAGCGTTTCATTTGCAAAATGGTCGCTTTGCTTAATTTAACTGCTTAATTAAACTGAATTTGGGTTCACATTATTTACCGTTTTTTTAGTATTTGTTGCGGTTCCCAATTTTCGAAGCAAAGCCCAACTACTGCGACTGGAATGCGTGAAATTCATTTTCTTCATTAAAGAATTCCATTTATCCTTTCTGGATGAATTTAAAGAACTTAATATTGCATCCGTATTTGCGGGGGTTGGATTTTCTTGGTAATTGTTGTACAAATCTTCAGTCTCATTTGACCAACCTGGGATCCGGTATCCTCTAGGTATCGTCCTTTTTGCAGCTCCTTTCAAAACGCTCACGACTCTAGAGTAATTATGTACATCCGGGTTTATCCATCGTAAGTTTCTATCTACTTGTTTTCTATATACATTCCATTTTGCTTTTTGAAAATTCCAGCGTGGTTTTTCAATAGACGTTGTTAATGGAATGTGTATACCCAGACAAATAAGAACTGGCCTATGTTGGCTATGGGGAAAATCACTTAATACTGATCGCGTCGCCTCAAGAGGTTTAAAGTTAATATCCTGAGAAACAATGCACAGATCTAGATTATAATCTCTTCTCCATCTTGCAAAATGAAAACTCTTTCTATCCTTGGCATCAAAAATTAAATGTAAGTTATTCATTTCAATCCAGGTAGCCAAAGATACACCATTTCTATCATTATCCGCATATCCCCATAAATTATGGTGGCAGTTAAAGTCGCCTACATAAACTGCTGGGTGTGGGAGATTACAAGCAAAATTCTCCGGCCATTCTATATTTGGTGGTTTGTACAAGTTTACAATATTCGTGTTTTGTACTTTCACAGTAATGACATAAATGTCATTTACTATTTCTTTTTGTACATTTCCAAAATCGGTGATGCTATTTTTAATATATGTGGCCAAACCATGAACTGGACTATTGATGCTTTCCAAAAGAGTAAATCCCGAAATATCCCCTCTTGCCTGAAGTTGTTGATCATCGGCAGTATGTGTTTCTTGCAGGACAATGACGTCTACTTCATTTTCCTTTGCAATTTTGGAGAGATATTCGCATTTATCCTTTGAAATGCCCTCAATGTTGAGTTGCAGAATGTTGATATTTGGCCCAATTTCCCTAAAACATACGCGAGACTGGGAGAGATCCTGAAGTCCCCTAGTGGGACTAAAGGACCTAGTCCGGTCATCCAAGTGACGACCATTTTGGATTCCAATATCTCCTGGTAACCCATGATGATCCCCCAAACGAGGGCAGCCGTCCGCCATCAATGTATATTTCAAAAATCAGGAGAAATTCTTGAAATTGCAGTAAAAAATTATGACATATGCGCAAGACAATGACATGTTTTTTTTTTTTTTTCATGCTCTAAAATGAAACAAGTCACCCGGATACGATAGAATTTCCGGTGAGCTCCTCTAAAATATTGGAACCAGAGGAACTTTATTAATTAAAGACCTGTGCAACGCAATATGGACGCACAAAAAGTGGCCAGATGACTGGACGAGTTCCGTGTTTGTCCCGATACAATTCCTTGATTTCCCATCCGAGTAAAATTCTTCTAAGAATAATTCACCGCCGACTTCAAACTTACCTTGAACGTCAAATCCCACAAGAACAGGCAGGGTTCGTTAAAGGGAAGGGCACGAGGGAGCAAATTTTTAATGTATGACAACTAATTGAAAAGGACCGTGAATTTAATATTCCCATGATTATTTGCTTCCTAGACTATCAAAAGGCCTTTGATTGCGTTGACTGGAAAAGTTTGTGGAGAATTTTAGTCGAAATGGGAGTCCCAAAGCATTTAGTAGGTCTGATCCAAAGCCTACAGGATGTTGCAAATCTATTGGTCTATTAGAAGTATCTGGAGAACCGCTTTACCTAGCGCCCTGATTTTTTTTATTAATTCTTACGACATAAAATCTACAGCTCTAAAATATTAAGAGATTTGGGCGACTTCCGGTTATACCGGAAACTGACACCCACTTCCTGATTTTAAATGGAATGCCCTATTTTTTATTACAGATTTGGATTCCTTTTTAAATTTAATGATAACTTTGTTAATATCACCATACCCCAAATTTGGGCCGTTTTCCTGGAAAAAATTATTTTCTCAAAGATTTGACTTTCGCAACTGTTTTGAAAACAATTTATTTTCAAAAAATGGATCAACTTTTCGTCATAAAATTTAAACCACTTATTAACAAGGCCCAAAGGAATGCTTTACCAAAAAAAAAATTAACATTTTTACTAACCGGAAGTGGAAATTTTTTTTGTTAAACTTAAGAAAATTAAAAGTGATTTTTCTCAAAAAAATCAAATGCAACTACTATTTTTTGATTAGCCCAAAAGATTGTTTTTTTTATTTCCTTTCGATTGGTACTATGGTTCCCTATACCGATTCTTAACCGTATATATTAAAAAATCAGGGCGCTAGGTAAAGCGGTTCTCCAGATACTTCTAATAGACCCATAGATTTGCAACACCCTGTATATGATACCAATTCGGTGAGATTTCGAATAGACACTTCATTTTCCGAATCCTTTAAAACTGAAAGAGGTGTGCGCCAAGGCTGTATATTGTCTACAAGCCTCTTTAATATCTACGGCGAGTACCTAATGAGAAAAGCATTAGACGGATGGAAAGGGGGAGAATCAGTTGCGGGCAAAAAAATCACCAACTTAAGATTTGCGGATGATACCACCTTAATCGCTGCATCGAAGCGAGAAATGGTTAATCTTTTGGATCGTGTAGAAGCCGAAAGTAATCTTCTTGGTCTTAAATTAAATAGGTAAAAGACCAAAATTATGATAGTGGACCGCGCACAATCACTGCAGCTCACAGGATCTTTGGATAATTTCGAAATCGTCGAACAGTTCATTTACTTAGGTTCACTTATAACTAACACTGGAAGCTGTGAACTAGAGATTAGAAGAAGGTCGGCTATGGCTAAAAGTGCAATGAGTCGTCTTATCAAAATTTGGAAAGATCTATCTATTGCGAAAACAACAAAACTTAAACTGGTTCGGACGTTGATCCTTTCGATTTTCCTGTATGGTGCTGAAACGTGGACCATAAGATCGGCTGAACGAAAGAAAATCGGTGCGTTCGAAATGTGGTGCTGGAGACGAATGCTCCGTATTCCGTGGACCGCGCACAGAACAAACGCATCTATTCTCCTTTAACTCAATATCAAAACAAGACTGTCAACAATATGCCTGAAGAAAACCCTTCAATTTTTTGGGCACATTGCACGACGCGGAGATGACAATCTTGAGCGCCTAGTAGTGTCTGGAAACGTCGATGGACGTCGAAGCCGAGGTCGTTCGCCGACACTTTGGGCGGACCAAATCCAAAAAGTGACGGCAACATCCTTCCAGGCCACTCTGAGGACCGCAGAAGATCGGAGGCAATGGAAATCGATCGTATCTAATGTGGATGTGGATCACGACCCTCAGTCATAAGGAATCGATTTTAGAGAGAGAGAGTTCAAGTAGCCAGGCTACTCCAAAGCCTAAAGCTGTCCGGATTAAGAACAAGGGGGACCTATAGCTTAACGTGTGTTCCGAACCACGAGGTTGCGAGCCTTTCGACTATTACTTGGGTGGTCACCCATCCAAGTACTAACCTAGCCAGACGTTGCCTGACTTCAAGCGGCCTGGCCGCTCGCTCCCTTTTTCCTAAAAAATCTGTTGAAACAAAATGATCCAGATTATCTAGGTAATTTCGCTATTTTGGTTATACGTTACAATCACAGCTAAAAAGGATACAACGCGATTGATATTCAATTAAGTGTCTAAGGTTAATTCATATAGTTCTTGAAAATTTTCCATTAATTTAGTGTTTGGTCATGTAGATAACGGGCTAGGTACTTTTACTGCATTCCATTTATAAAGCATATCAAAACAACGTGACACAATCATAATGTTCTGTTCAATTATAAAATCATTACCATCACTTCCTAGAATTTTGTTTTACGTAATTAGTTTTATCAATTTTACTTCACCCGATAGTGGGTTTGAAAAACTTTCTTAACTCGACTTTTTTTTTATAATTCAAATTTTATAGCGAAAATAATCGATTTTCAAAACTTTCGATTATGACCATCACTATTTTAAATACATCATACATGTTTTGTTTTGCAGAAAATCATTAGAATTTCTTAAAGTTTAATGTGAAAAGTTAAAATTACATTCTTATATTAAAGTTTACCAATTAGGTAATAATGAATGAATAAATAGATAAATGTGCGACATTATTAAAAAATGTAAAACTATCTAAGCTAAAAAAAGGCTATATAGCTAGGTTGTTAAGCGAAAAAAAAGGGGGTCTATCTGCAAAATGTGACCGAGGTCTGAAATTTACAACATATGATCTTTAGAACATTTAAAAAGAATTGGTTGCTGGAGCCCTCTCGAAATTTTCATAGGAGCCCCACTGGGGCCCCTTCTTTTTTCACTTTTACATTATTTTTTTACCCCTTTGCATTTTAACATTTTTACATGAAACTTCACATTTGGATTCCTAAGAAGATCCATTAACTGCTTTTAATTTGCAATACCTTCAAATGTTTCCATGGGCCCCCCTTGAGCCCACTGGTACACTTTCTTTCGGAAGCATTTGCAAAGGTATCCAGTTGAATTTAACCTTATAATTTGAAACATAAGCTTTAAAAATCATACTTCAGCGATCAATTGCTGGAGCCCTGACAAAATTTTTGTCGTAACCCCCCTGCGCCCCATTTATTGTTATTGATTATTTGACACCTCCTAGTTATTGGATTTTCACGAAAACCAATATATAAGATTTTTGGATCCTACTTTACCATTTCTAATTAAAAATTTGTTGCAAAAAATGACAGGGGCCCCATTAAGCTCCAAAAAAGATTATTTAAGAGTTTCTGTTTTGGTAGGTTCCCATATGCACAAAGCTATGAAAATTGGTATACACAATGGTATTATTGTTCCATAATGATTCATAGGTTTGATTTACCCAAAATATTACTAGCTCAAATTTAATTTTGGGTAAAAGTATGATGGAATGTAAAATTTAAAGTATCCTGTCACTATATCAATGTTAAACTAGCGTTAAAAATAGGTAAAACCCCTTCTAGGAGCCCCTCTTTTAATAGCCTTTTTAGCAAATAAATGTGTTCTATGGAATCAAAATGTGATTTTTTGAATAAAACCTAAAATATTTCAAAATAAGAACAGTTTTTAATAATATTTATAAAATTAAAGCTTTGTGCATATGGGAACCTACCAAAACAGAAACTCTTAAATAATCTTCTTTGGAGCTTAATGGGGCCCCTGTCATTTTTTGCAACAAATTTTTGATTAGAAATGGTAAAGTAGGATCCAAAAATCTTATATATTGGTTTTCGTGAAAATCCAATAACTAGGAGGTGTCAAATAATCAATAACAATAAATGGGGCGCAGGGGGGTTACGACAAAAATTTTGTCAGGGCTCCAGCAATTGATCGCTGAAGTATGATTTTTAAAGCTTATGTTTCAAATTATAAGGTTAAATTCAACTGGATACCTTTGCAAATGCTTCCGAAAGAAAGTGTACCAGTGGGCTTAAGGGGGGGCCATGGAAACATTTGAAGGTATTGCAAATTAAAAGCATTTAATGGATGTTCTTAGAAATCCAAATATGAAGTTTCATGTAAAAATTTTGAAATGCAAAGGTGTAAAAAAATAATGTAAAAGTGAAAAAAGAAGGAGGTCCAATGGGGCTCCTATGAAAATTTCGAGAGGGCTCCAGCATCCAATTCTTTTTAAATGTTCTAAAGATCATATGTTGTAAATTTCAGACCTCGGTCACATTTTGCAGATAGATTCCCCTTATCCACCTAGTTAATAAGAAGACGAAAGCCATTAATATTAATGTCGTACTACATCTTAAATTTGTATTTATGCCAATTTCAAGTTAAGAAACATTGTTTTAAAAAAATGTACCGCTAACTCCCAAACGCATGTTTGTGAGAATCTGAAAAATTTCAACAAACTTTCAAAACTAAAAAATGTTATAAGAAGAACAATGCTGTTAATATCAATGTAATACATTTTTTTATAAAGGTATTAATTCTATTTTAAAGTTAAAACTAGTCGAGACCGGTAAATCCGACTCTTACGTACAAATTCAATTTTTGGTGCTGATATTATCAACCTATAAAGTGTTTCCTGAAGATAGGTCCGAAACATAAAGCAACCTTTTATGTTTTTACAGACATTAAAGAACCTGACATATTAGTTTAACAATAAAACTGCTTTTGACTAACATGAAATCAAATTATAAAGTGTTTTCTGAAGAAGGATTGCTATGTCCAAAACATAAGAACAACCTTTTATGTTTTCAAAAACATGCCCAACATTTACCTTTAATTTAAGATAGTTTAATAATAAAGATGCTATTGACCTTTAGAAAAATATGACCTTGGCATAACCTTAAAACCCTGTCCCTCGTGTCTCCATCTTCCAAGTTTCAGACCTCTTACTATTGTCATACCAGAGCTATTTTAATTTTAACATTGACATTTAAAAACGTCATAGTGTTTTTCTTAGACATAATTTTTTTTTTATTTTTATGAAAAGGACTGAGAAGGATATTTTTAGACAAAAAAAAAACACAATATTTTGGGCTGGATTTTTTTTTGCATGCAATATTTACTAAGCCCAGAGTGCCTGGAAGAATTGACAGTTATTGTCGCCTTAATGCCTGCCCTAGACCATGCTATCAGACCGATACGACCGTCTGAAACGACGTACTGTTCAGACCGATCGAAGCGTCTGGGGCAGAAATCGTAGTAAAAGTTGATCTGAACAGTACGTCGATGGTCGTAAGCCCGCTCCAGACCATGCAATGAAAGTATGTATTTCGCACTGAACTGCTGGTCTGATACGATCATCTGAACGTGTGGAGAGAGGATCGTAGTAAACTGTGGTCGTATCAGTCCATCGAAGAGAAATACTGACGTGTCAGAATTCCAATCCGACCAAATATATTTTAATTTTTTATTCATTCATTTACTGAGGATTTCTGGATATTTTCGAGATTTATGATAAGAATAAAAAAGATTTTGTAAAAAGTGTTGAGATTTGTAAAAAATTTTGTAAAAAAAATTTGCTTTTAACTGTTCTAAACAATTAAAAATTTCAATAAAAAAAAACATATCATGAAGAAAAATAAATAAAACCCTATTATTTGTTATAGTCCATAAAAATTAATCAATAATAATCATTTTTAATTTTTATTTCTTTGTAATTGACCTAATTTAATACCCACAAAGTAATACCTAGAAAATTATTGAATATTGTTCTTAATTTGCAAAAAATTGCATATTTTAAAATCGAGGGTTCTCAATAAATACTTTCTTCATAGGGTGACGATAAAAATAATAAAATCCGTGATGGATGTTTTTTTAATACCTATCCCAAAATTGTATTTTTTTTAAATAATATAAGCACACCATATTTTAAAAATAAAGCAACCTTTTCGTAAGATATATTAGTTTAAACTTAAAATTATTTTTTAGCAATGGATTGTGTATATATTTTCTAAATTTTACGGCAATTTCACTAAGCTCGCACGTAATTTATTTCTGAAAAAAATTAATCTACACATTTGGGTTCTATATAAACCTGGATATACAGGCTGACGTAAATTTAAGGGCCACTCGGGGCCACCGTTTGAATCTTGCTTATCTTAAAACATACAAGAAGAACAATCGGTTAAATAGGTACAAAGTTGCTGATAAATTTCACAGACATTATTTTAATGCATTTTTGTGAACTGTGACGTAGGACTTGACCAGGGGCCCATCGTAAAAGTTACAAACAAGTCGACAATAATTGTAGAATTTTACAAGTCTCAAATGGCAGGAGATAGCGTCATTGACGTCACTGACGCTGTCTTCGGAGTCCTGCCAAATGGGACTTAAAATAGTCGACTTGTCAACTTGTAATTTTTATGAAATTGCCCAAGATCTATTATATTGTAGAATCTAGAGTAGCATAAACAAATAACAATTATCCTTCTGTAAGGGTTCAACTAGTCGGCCTAATTTTTGATTTCATATTATGCAATAACGTACTATCGTGGACATGGAATTTAAAACGATTTTTTATCAGCCACCTTTGATTTTTTGAATTTTACTTTATTGTGAATGGGGTTTTTTATGTCAGTTTTCGAATGTTATTTTGACAACAAATGCGTCAAATGTATTTTATAAGAGTAAATTATGTAAAATGTTCTGCCGGCGAGGAAAATAGTAAGAAGATATTTCCTTTTTTAAATAATTTTGTTTTAAAATAACCATAAGGCTCATATCTTCGTAAAACATCAGAGAAAGGTTTCTTGTTAATGTCCACTTCGCATAAAACTTGAGATGCTTAAGCCACTATTTTGACCATATTTACAATGCAAAAATTAATCGTTTTAAATTCCATGTCCACGATAGTACTCTGACCGCTTTATCTAAAATGCCATATTTAGTCAAAATATTTTACGTTCATGTGCCCTATTATGTATCAAAATTTGAACTTTTTACACAAATTGTAATAATTTTAACAATAAATAACCTGTGAACAATTATTTAAAAGTATAGATAGGTATTTCTGTAAATTTATGAATTAAATAATACATTTTAAATCCTTCTTTTATTTATGGTCTTGACATTGAAACAATAAATAGTAAAGTTGTAAAATACCTACCCTTTCATTCATCAAACAAATAAGATAAGGTAATTTGGCTATTTTTAGACATAATGCGGTCGGAAGCAGTTGGCAGTTACAGTTGAACTGAGTGTCTGGAAGCACCAAAAAAATTGCACAGATCGTCGTTTCGATCGGTCGTACGATCAAACTGTGTGTCTAGGGCAGGCATATAGAGTGACGCCATGCAACATTCCTTCTCTGTCATACAGATTATGTCATTAACGTTATAGCCAAAGTGACAACAATAACAACTTACAATCACAATTGATGACAGAGAAGGAATGATGCATGGCGCCACTCTATAAGACGACAATAACTGTCAATTCTTCCAGGCACTCTAACTAAGCCAAGGCTGTATATTGTCTCCAAGCCTCTTTAATATCTACGGCGAGTACATAATGAGAAAAGCATTAGACGGATGGAAAGGGGGAGTATCAGCTGCGGGCAAAAAAATAGACAAATGACCAAAATTATGATAGTGGACCGCGCACAATCACTGCAGCTCACAGGATCTTTGGATAATTTCGAAATCGTTGAACAGTTCATTTACTTAGGCTCACTTATAACTAACACTGGAAGCTGAAACGTGGACCATAAGATTGGCTGAACGAAAGAAAATCGATGCGTTCGAAATGTGGTGCTGGAGACGCATGCTCCGTATTCCGTGGACCGCGCACAGAACAAACGCATCTATTCTCTTTGAACTCAACATTAAAACAAGACTGTCAACAATATGCCTGAAGAAAACCCTTCAATTTTTTGGGCACATTGCACGACGCGGAGATGACAATCTTGAGCGCCTAGTGGTGTCTAAAAACGTCGATGGACGTCGGAGCCGAGGTCGTTCGCCGACACGTTGGGCGGACCAAATCCAAATAGTAACGGCAACATCCTTCCAGGCCACTCTGAGAACCGCAGAAGATCGGAGGCAATGGAAATCGATCGTAGTTAATGTGGATCACGACCCTCAGTCATGAGGAATTGATTTTAGAGAGATTTACTAATTTTGATCAGTAGTCAGGTTGACCTTGAGTTCACCTTAACCACATGGGGTATTTACTTGCCAATTTTGAACCTAGTTTTATCTAGTTTCATAGTTAAGTAAATTACGGTTAAAGAATTTTTTTACAGGGGCGGATTTTGCGGTCAGGTTGGTCGGAAAACCCTGAGTCAGGCCCGTAGCCAGGAATGTTAGCAAGTGGGGGCAAGTTTAAACACAAAGTAGGGCTAACTGGAAAAAATGATCTAGGGGGGTCACTGGAGGAAGGCGGTAGCCACCCGCAAACCGCGCCGCAGGCGAAATTTTTTTTACTGATGCTTATTTTAAGAGCGTCAGGGGGGGCAAGGTTCTCGCTCAAGGAGGGCTGCAGAATACTGGGCCCTCGACAGACAGCCCTTTGCTCAAAATCCGCCCCTGTTTAAGAAATAAACATTGTTTAAAAAAAATGTACCACTTATTCTCAAGACCGTGCGAGTAGCACGCAAATGCATTAATTGCTGGCAACATTGTTTTATAACGGATTCTTAACTATTACTGCATTACGAATTCTATTTTTAAGAATCCTTTAAGGAACTTAAAAAAAAATATCTTACCAGATTTAAAATAAGGTCTTAATGAATTAATTCCATTTTTAACGCAATTATCAAAATTTTTGCTCTTGATATGACAATGTCCAAAGTGTTGATCTAAAAAAAAGCATATATTAGTTTAATAAAAGACGGTTCTTCTAGGTTTCTTTTTAAAACCTATTAATTTTTTTTTTTACACCCAGGCCAACTTTTATTTTAATAAAAGTAAATTTCTTTTGGTTTTTTTAATTCACAATAAAAACTCTAAAAACATGTGGAAATATAGTTAAGGATCAAATATAGATCCGGTAATAGTAATAGCGCGTATGTTATAGTAATAGCGCAGAAGTTAAAAGATATGCAATGCGGCTATCAACACATAGATTCTTATGCACAAACTATGTATTGGAACGCGCGTTGACTATTTTTTAACTTCTGCGTTAGTACTATAACATATGCATTATTACTATAACCTCAACTATGTTTGATGTTTAACCTCAACTATGTTTGATGTTTAACCTCAACTATGTTTGATGCTTAACCTCAACTATGTTTGACGCTTTACATACACACTATTACTATAACCTGATGTATGTTTGATGCTTTAAATCATTGGGTAAGTCGGGCCCCATGTTTTTAAAAACTGTTTTTTAGAAAATTATAACATCCTTATTTCGGTCAATTTTGGTTCTCTTGATTTTTATCAATATTGTTATTTTATATACTATAATAGCACTTTCATTTAGAAAAAAAAGGTGTCACCTATGAATAAATATATTTACAAGAGTAAAATAAGCTAAGTCACAAACATATAGAAATAAATTTAACTTATAAGAAATAGAAAAAAAGAAATTAGGTACAATAATAAATAGTTTATGAACTGTAAATGTGTCTGTAAATGTGAAATATAGTTTCCAGTGAATTGTAAAATATTTTTGTGTTCGCCGCCGTACGTTTAAATCTTTAAACGACTTTTCCTCTTTTTATAAAAGCAAGTTTCAAATGAAACCATTTACAAGGTTAGTTAAACTAGGGCGATTCATAGATTTTGTTTAACTAGGACTGCATAAGTTATACTAACAAAAAATAGGTTCGTATTCAGAAAAAAACTCAAAAATTTTACAATGTTTATCGAAGTTAAATTTATGCCACAAAAAGTTAATCGATTTTAATAAAATCAAAATCTATGGATAAACCCTTTTTTCTAGTTTTAAAAACTGCATTTAATTTTATTTTACAATGGGCCCTCATATAGAAATCGTCCTGCGTAGAAATGACGGGAGTTCAATGGAGATGCCTTCTACGAGCTCCAAGGAGCACAGAATCCCATATTTTGTGCAACTGAAACCTTGGTCTTAAAAAAACGTTATTCAATATACTTTATGGATCTTTAAAAAGCGAACTTGAGTGTTTCTGTTTATTAAAAACATACATAGTTTTTATTTCTCGTATTATAACAGTTTTGTACGAAAGCGTTCTGATGCCACCTAAAGTTGAACTCCAAAAATTATATAGTGTAGGCATTATAAGTCGCAATTGGTTATATTACCTATAGTGGAGTTCACAATTCGATTTTTCGAAAGTTTCGTATGCACGAAAAAACGTAGTTTTGAAACATTACTTTTATGAAAGCTTATACCTTGGGGATATCCAAACCACTTTTTGGCACAAAAATCCTGGCGACAGGGGCTGTCTGGGACCCATTTTAAAAAAATATGTGACAAAATAAACTTTTGATATTTTGTTGCTAGAACTCTTGGGATTAAATTAGTATTAAATTTTTTTTTAAATTTTAATTATAAGTCAGTTAAATTCTGCAATGAATATGGCTTAATACCGATGCTCTGAGTGAGACTACTAGAATTATTAACTTATTTTACATCGGTCTGTTTCTGCAACTATGGCTTAATACCGATGCTCTGAGTGAGACTACCCCCAACCGAGAAATTTTGTCGTATCCCTTCCTCTCTCAAAGATGGGTAGAGCTCTTATACGTGCACATGAGCACACGGGACCGCCTCATTTACTTCGTCTTCCGAGCGAAGGTATCACTAGAAACATTTATCCCACCAGTAAATGTTACCAGCAGACTTTTTTCATTTTTGGATCACTCCCGGGTTCGAACCCGGGTCACTTTGGTGAGATGCAGTGATACTTACCTCGACACCACGCCTGCTGGCTAATAGTGCGTATGTTATAGTATATATATATTCGTATGATTATTAATAAACATTACAAGTCATAGTAGGTATAAGGGCAATCCGTGTTCCAATACATAGTTAGTGCATAAGCATCTATGAGTTAAAAGACGCGTTGCCTATCTTTTAACTTCTGCGCTATTACTATAACATATGCACTATCTATAACCTCAACTATGTTTGATGCTTTAGCGAGATTTTACGAGATTTCTAATTTTACGAGATTTTGTTTCCCTAAAACAAAATTATTAGCAAATGCAAATATTGTAATTGATCTTTCAAGAATCGAACTTGAGTGTTTATTAAAAACATAGTTTTTTTCTCGTATTATTAATAGTTTTGTACAAAAGCGATCTGATGCCACCTAAAGTATATAAATTTTGAACTCCAAAAATTATTATAAATCCCAATTGCAACTTACTAAGTCGCAATTGTGAGTTACCTAACTCCCACTGTAAGTTAGGAAATTCACAGTGGGAGTTAGCGTACTCACAATTGAGACTTACTAAGTCGCAACTTAGTAAGTCGCAATTGTGAGTTAGCCCGCACAAAAAATTTTCGTTACTGATTTTGTAAATCGTTTGTGTTCCTCTACCACGCCTTGGGGTCCGTGGGCGCCCATTTTGAGACACCCTGTATATATGTATAAGTTAAAAAATTGCAAAAAGTCTAAAACGAATAAATATAGGCCGACAGCTGCTATTTCAGCGTTCTTAATAAAATATTAGTCTAATAACTTTTTATTGAGTTATGAGGACTTGATGAAATCTAAGACTATTTTTTTTGAAAGTTGTGTTTTCCAAAAAGTTGGCATTACATTTCAAATTTAATGTCATAAAAAATGTCAAAAATAATATAACAGTTACATAAAACAGGCATAAAAAAATGTTCAATCAATTTTGGCTTGCAATGTGAGAATTTACAAGGACACATGTAGACATTTTTGTAAAAGTGCTAATTTATCCTAGGACACCTAAAAGGACATCTTAATATTGAGTAGGTACTATTGTGGACATGTAATTAAGAACAAAATAGCTATCTTTTATTTTTACAATATTAGTTCAGTGTGAACGGGATTATTTATATCAGTTTTTACATGTTATTTTGACAACAAATGCGTTAGATATATTTTATTAAAAAAAATTGTATTAAATGTGGTCCTGGCAGATAGTAAGAAAATATTTGCATTTGCTAATAATTTTGTTTTAGGGAAACAAAATCTCGTAGAATTAGAAATCTCGTAAAATCTCGCCAAAGCATCAAACATAGTTGAGGTTATAGATAGTGCATATGTTATAGTAATAGCGCAGAAGTTAAAAGATAGGCAACGCGTCTTTTAACTCATAGATGCTTATGCACTAACTATGTATTGGAACACGGATTGCCCTTATACCTACTATGACTTGTAATGTTTATTAATAATCATACGAATATATATATATATACTATAACATACGCACTATTACTATAACCTCAACTATGTTTGATGCTTTACTTTCACTTGAAATTTTTAAGCCACTTTTTTTGTACATATATACAATGTAAAAATTGTTTGTAAGCGAAATCTTTCATGGTTGAAAGAAGCGATTATAAAACTGAACAGTTACGTAATGTTACCTAAGAGCTGTTGTATTTTTCACCTAACAACTTAAACTACATGCAAAGTAAAGTATTATTTTATTGCATAAAAAATAGA
The DNA here is from genome assembly GCA_963920755.1 of Cartodere bifasciata. Classification (NCBI taxonomy): domain Eukaryota; kingdom Metazoa; phylum Arthropoda; class Insecta; order Coleoptera; family Latridiidae; genus Cartodere; species Cartodere bifasciata. Next base: position 11,508,024 of record OY987195.1, read on the forward strand.
AGCAATTTTAATAAACACGTGCCTGTTGTTTTGTTAGTTTAATATTTTACTTAATTTTTTCAATGTAACTGTTTCTAAAAAGTTTTAATTTAAGGTAATTTCTTTAAATTTTCCAAAAAAATATGATATGTTTTATGATATGAAAGCAATTTTGTTTTATAAATGTTCTTTGAAAAAGATTTTTATCCCTTACGTGATTTATAACAGTTTTGTAACAGAATATTAAATTTAAATTGTATTAAATTGTGATATGAAGCTATTTAAAAGTATTTAAGAAAAAACCTCATAACCAATTGTATTAAACTGCCTTATGACGTTAAGAAAAATAAGGCCATGGTAACATTAATAATGACATGAGTCAAAATACTACCCTTTGCTTAACATTGTAATATTCAAATATACCTTTAGGCTTTTTGCTACATTTGTCTTAAATTGAAATTATGATCATTTACTTGACACTGAAGTTAACTCATCGCATTGCGTTTATGCCAAACAGACGCGGCTCTTTAGCAAAAAATACCAAAAGAAAGTTGCAGCAGTAAAAATTATCCAAAAAAAAGAAAATCATTCTAGGTACACCAAAAAGTCAAAAACCTTAATTTTTAAGTGGTCATTGTTGTCGCAAATAAGCGTGTTATTCAAAAAAACCACTGTGGTGCGCACTTTATTTTATTTTTCTTTGCTGGAACTTGGTATAATCCCCAAAACACACAAAAACTAAGTCACTTTTCACAGTTTACATTAAATAACAAACTACTTACTTAAATTTACCTGCCCGTATATAACATAAAATCCTTTAATTAATATTAGAATTTGAAAAAACATTGCATTACAAAACATATTCTGAGATTCTCCATGGAATACTAATCATTGTTATAGAGAATATAACATGTGAAAGTAAAACATTCCCACCTTTTTTTCTTGCTACACTTTCTACACTCGCCCCACAGGTTTATGGAAAACTTTGTATATTTTTTTAGGTGTTACTCGTAACAATAGTAGTTTTTGTCTTTTCCCTATTTAAAAATTATATTCTAGATCAAGGTCAATAATCAGCCGAAAATGTCGAATGTGTGTTCACAATGGCGATTGACTTATGCCTTTCTGCAAACTATACAGGGTGTGCAAAAAGTTCGGAATATCGCTCGTAATGTCGTAAATACTTTTCTTAGAAGGTTGATTTTTTTAAGGTCGATTTCTATTTTTTTAATGCGCATCTTTTCAACTTATATTCAAAAATACAGGGTGTCCAATTTTCTCAGAAGACTGAACAACTTTCTTATTTTAAATGGAACACCCTATTTTTTATTTTTTTTTATAAATCTAGATGTCATTAGCAGTTCAACGATATGTCGCTTGCTACCCTTAAGTTACTAAATGTTACCCTTTTAATAGAATTTGTTTCTGTGTTAAAAAGTTTGGAATATCGCCTGTAAAATCGTAAATACTTTTCGTAGAAGGCTAATTTTTTTGAGGTCCATTTTTATTTTTTTAATACGCATCTAACAAGCATACACTCAACTATACAGAGTGTTCCCCTTTTCTTATTTTAAATGGAACACCCTATATTTTATTTTTTTTATGAATCTAGATGTCATTAGCAGTTTAACGATATGTCGCTTGCTACCCTTAAGTTACTAAATGTTACCCCTTTTAACAGAATTTGTTTCTGTGTTAAAAAATTTGGAATATCGCCTGTAAAACCGTAAATACTTTTCGTAGAAAGTTAATTTTTTCGAGGTTCATTTCTATTTTTTAAATACGCATCTAACAACCATGCATTTAACTATACAGCATGTTCCCGTTTTTTTTAGGAGACTAGACAACTTTCTTATTTTAAATAGAAGATCCTGATTTTTATTTTTTTTAATCTAGATGACTAGATTCATAAAAAAAAAATTAAAAATAGGGTGTTTCATTTAAAATAAGAAAGTTGTCTATTCTCCTAAAAAAGGGGAACACCCTGTATAGTTGAGTGTATGCTTGTTAGATGCGTATTCAAAAAATAAAAATGGATCTTGAAAAAATTAACATTCTACGAAAAATATTTACGATTTTACAGGCGATATTCCAAACTTTTTAACACAGAAACAAATTCTGTTAAAAGGGGTAACATTTAGTAACTTAAGGGTAGCAAGCGACATATTGTTGAACTGCTAATGTCATCCAAATTAATAAAAAAAAATAAAAAATAGGGTGTTCCATTCAAAATAAGAAAGTTGTCTAGTCTCCTTAAAGAAAGGAACACCCTGTATAGTTAAGTGTATGCTGGTTAGATGCGTATTAAAAAAATAGAAATGGACCTCGAAAAAATTAACCTTCAACGAAAAGTATTTACGATTTTAGAGGCGATATTCCAAACTTTTTAACACAGAAACAAATTCTGTTAAAAGGGGTTACATTTAGTAACTAAAGGGTAGCAAGCGACACATTGTTGAACTGCTAATGACATCTAGATTCATAAAAAAAAATAAAAAATAGGGTGTTCCATTTAAAATAAGAAAGTTGTCCAGTCTTCTAAGAAACTGGAACATCCTGTATATTTAAATGTAGGTTGAAAAGATGCGCATTGAAAAAATAGAAATCGACCTCGAAAAAATCAACCTTCTAGAAAAGGTATTTACGAAATTAGGAGCGATATTCCAAACTTTTTGCACACCCTGTATGTTCTGTTTCAGTTTTAGATAGAAAATTTTATTTTTAAAATAAAAATTAAACAAACAAATCTTACCATAAAGTGTTTTTTTTTTTAATTTTATTGAGGATTCGATATTTTTTTGGAATCAAAATGTAGATATTTTTAATTTTATAATCGTTTTACAAAATCATTCTAGTTGTTTTAAAAGTTGGGTTACAGTCTTGTTTAATTTTTAAACATAGAATTGATGTTTTTTTAATATCCCAAAATTGTTCTTCTATACACAATATGGGCACACCATATTTTAAAAATTTAGCAATAACATTTTCGTAAGAATTAAATAATACATTTTTAAACCTTCTTTTATTTATGGTTTTGAAATTGAAACAATAAATAGTAAAGATGTAAAATACCTACCCTTTTATTCATTAAACAGGTAAGATGAGGTAATTGGCTATTTTTAGATATAATGCGGTATGTTTTTGGACCAAGCAATTGGCAGTTACAGTTGAACTGAGTGTCTGGAAGCACCAAAAAATTGCACCGTTCGTCGTTACGATCAGTCGTACGATTGAACTGTGTGTCTAGGGCAGGCTCTTTATATTGATTTCGTGAAGACGTTTTCGTACCGTTAAAATGAATTCAGAAGCGCCAGGGTAGGTATTTTCCAATTCATACATTAGCCGTTCATTATTAAAGCAACGATCAGTTTTTTATGGACAAATGCAATTTGGCACATTGTTTGTCATAAAAACGGATCATATGTCTAGTTAATGCATGCATTTGGCTATGGTATGAATTGAAAAATACGATCATTCAAAAACCGCTTTCGCAAGGATCTACAGGACCAGCCTTTAAGTTCGTGCATGAACTTAAAGGCTGGTCCTTTGAATTTAATCTGTAAGCTATCTTTGTGGTAGTGGTTAAAACTCTTGATTTACGACTTTTAGGACCTCTAGAAGGTCATCAAAACTTAACAATTTGACTAACGTTAAAAAAATTAGCTATATCAGCCAGAGTCGTTCGGTCTTAATCATCCCGAGTGTTCTATTGACTTCTAGTTCTAGACCCTCTTTAACATTGAACAAGATGGTAAGTCTACTTTTAAAAACGACTAGAATGATTTTGTGAATCGATTATAAAATTAGAAATATCCACATTTTGATCAAAGTCCAAAAAAACATCGAATGCTTAATAAAATTAAAAAAAAATCCATGTTAAGGTTTATTTTTTTTATTTAAAATTTTAAAAAGAAAATTTTCTTTCTAGAACTTTAGGGAAGTTGACAAAAAAACCATATCCCTAACTTTCTTGGAGCATTTTATGTCCAACATTTACTTTGCATTTTTAATTTTAATATTTAAAGAAAATCAAAAAAAGTGATCTAGCCTAAGATGATTTTAAAATATCCTTTGACCGTTGCCCTGTGTGTATGTTCTTTTAAAGGTTGTTGTTTTCCTTGTTGACCTATATCTTTATCATTATTTAAAAAAATTGTCAAAAAAAATATACCTCCTATTCTTAGTGCAATTTTGGCACAGCCTTTTTCAAAGTTTTAAATTACAAATTGGCTATTCTTCCGCCGGCGGAAAAATGCATATAAATGAAGGGTTCCGCCGCCCGGCGGAACTTATGCTTGTTTTCTACAAGTTTCGCCGCTTTAACCTTTAAATTTGGTATGTCCGGCGGACTTTACTTATTTAAGTCGAAAGTTCCGCCGCCCGGCGGAATCCTACTTTATAATTTGTGGATTCCGCCGTTCCTGTCTTATTCTGCGATCTGAGGTCGTGTATCCGGCAAGTTATATTATGCAAATCTCCCTTTTTTCACATTAATTCTATTTTAAAAATTTATTATTTTTCGAAATGTTAAAAATTGACATTTTATTACTAGACGGTAAATGTAGCCCTTTATTACATAGATTGATATATTTAAATCTGTAGTTGTAAAGTAAACATTAGTATACTTACCCAAGCAACACAAAGTTGTAAAACAAACATGATGAATTTCAATAACGTTATTATGGTTTATACATATTCCACATTTTGTAAACGTCAAGCACATGGGGTTTAATTCCGTTTTAAAAACTGTATTATATCTTTTCTCACATAATATTAATTTATAGGTTTGAATAACGTATACAAAACGATAACCTGTAAAACGTTAAGTCAGTTATATATCCTCGTTTGAATTACCACCGTACGACTACATTACGACGAAGTTTATGTGAGTCGCTAATAAGTTATTTTAGCAGTCGCAATACAGGCTTAAAAGGGTCAATTTAATGTTACACGTATTTTAATCTCCTTCATACCATATTTTAAGTTTATACAACTGTTTCAATATGTAAACATAATGTTGTTTTAGTATAATTATAAATTAATAACGTGTAAGCTATAATATAGCCGTCTCATTAATAGAACTTTAGCAGTTCTAAAACCCACTTATAGGAGTTTAAGAAACACTTTATTTTGTTAAATTCTGGCTGTTGTTACGTTACTTAAAACATGTTTACAATGTTGCCAAGTGGAAATATTTATTTCAAAATTAGGAAAGTGGAAAAAAATTACTATTCTGAACACTAGCACTAGTAAATGTTAAAAATTTAATAAAGTCTAGAGAATTAATAATTTGTAAGATTTAGTTTTAGTCGTGAGGTATTAATATTCAGTTGATAAAACAGCAAAATTGAGGAATTATTATCATTCAAAGTTATAATCAGTAATACATACGAATTTTTATATTTTATGATTCATATAAAATAATTACACCCTATTTTTACTCAAGGGTACAAATTAAAGATGCAAAATAGAAATAGGTATCCCTCACAATTTATTTTTATTAATCAAAGCAAACCCTCTGTCTATAATTATTTTACCAAGTAAAGTTTTTTGCATAAAGAATAAAAGCTTGATACTTAAATATAAAAAATTTTCAAATTAAATATGCGTACAACATGCTCGTCTTACTTAATAAAAATAATAAGTAACATATATCTGATCTTCTAATAAAATAAACATTGCAATTATAAAGTAAACGTATAGACAATTAATTTTATTGAAAATCCTTAAAATAAATAAGGAAGGTACTTGGCAACACTGCATTCTTTAAATTTATTTTCTCACCCGCCATTAATGGTTCCTTCAATTATGTCGGCCATATTTATCTTCTGGGGGATGCCGCAAAATATTTATTTTAGTTACCAGATATTAAGAAAGCCTAGCCGTCAATATTTTTTTGCAAAATTTTATTACAGAATTAAAAATAATTGTTTCCTATTAATTTTGTGAAAATTTGCCAAAAGTAAAAAATAATGCAAACAATCAACGATTAAAATGTTACTTATTTTATATTAATTAGAAGGCCCTTTTGTTTTAAGTCATGTATAATAATCATATTTGCAGTAAATGTGTAATTGTTTCTGTATTTAGCCCATGTGGTGTTCATACTCACAAGTACATTTACCCCCTGTATATTAGTTTTAGTAAATCATATTACCTCTTAGTTAAATTTGCCATGACAACCACATTGGTTGTCATATTGGATTATAACAAGATATTAATCAAGAATTGTCACATTTCTCAACTTAAATAAATAATTTCTTATAACTTAACTTCAACATCATTTCCGTACTTATGGAGTTACTTGAAATTCCATAGTGGTGACCCCGACGTGATCAAGAGAAATATTATTACATCTCCTACCAAATATTTCAAGAAAATCCTGAGACCAACTGCTGCTCAATTTTTCGCAAATTTTTCTTTTAAATCTATTTGAAGACCCAAAATATATGTGAATTCCTAATCCTTTGAGGACAATAATTAAAAGTAAGCAATCAAGAAATATTTTTGCATAAGGATTATTAAGATTATTGCGGATTTGATTTTGAAGTCGAAAATGTCACAACTGTGCTGAAGGCGGTGCTGAATCAATTTTTCTGATAATAGAAGAAAGAAGTTTTTTTTTTTTGTTATTTCTAGGGCCCTTATATTTTACTGGTAAGCACCACATTTCTTTTGTTAATATTCTTTTTCACCAACAAGAGCGGGTAATTATTAAAATGACTAACACCAATTCAGGTGATAACCAATTGCAAGAAAATTCTGATCACATTAATACTGTATCTATTAAAATGCCCCCTTTTTGGGTAAGTAACCCTGAAATGTGTTTTCACCATGTCGAATCACAATTTTCTATTGCTAAAATAAAATCCGATAAGATGAAATATGATTACGTTATTACCTCATTGCCATTTGAGACTATGTCACATATGTTTGATCTAATCGAAAATCCACCTGTTTCCAATTTATATGATAACTTTAAGCAAAAGATCATTCAAAGATTAACTGTCAGTGAGGAACAACGTCTGGATTCCTTATTTTCAGGTTCTGAAATGGGTGACCGAAAACCATCCGAGTATTTCCGAGATATGTCCGTTACTGTTGGTGGTTCTGGAATTATAAGCCAAGAACTTTTGCTTAAACTTTGGAAAAGGCGATTGCCAAAAACAATTTTGGTTGCGATAACTGCGTCAGGTAAAACGCAAGCAGACGATATTTTAAACATTTCCGATAAAATTTGGGAGGCTTACAAGGAAACCAATGTTTCTAGTTTAAATTTCTCAAATATTGCATCTTTACAATTTCCATCGACCTCAAAAAATATTTTATTAACTTCTTCTCCCAATAGTAATTCTGATCTATCCACAAAAATTCTTCAAAGTTTTAACGATCTTTTCATTAAATGCGGGGAAACTTTCGACACAATGTCTAACAAAACCAAGGCTCTTGAATCGCAAATCAATGCGTTGCAAATACAAGTTAATGCGCTGCATACCAGTAAAAATAATTATTACGATCATCAACTTTTTGATCACAAACAACTTAATCCAAGATCGAGAAGTAGAAGTAGGCATTCAGACCAAGGTGGAAGTTCAGAGAAGATTTGCTTCTATCATTTAAAATTTAAAGATAAGGCATTAAAATGTCAGGGACCCTGGTGTACATTTTTGTCTCAAAATCAGGGAAACTAAAATGTCCTGACGTTTTGGCGACTAATGATGGAACAAAGAATTTCAGTCGCCGACTTTTCGTTTTTGATTCATTTAATAAGTTAAATTTTTTGATTGATACCGGTGCTGATGTTTCCATCATACCGCGAGATACCTTTTCTCATTACAAAAAAGATACAAACAATATTTTATCCGCTGTTAACGGTTCGTCAATTCAAACGTTTGGTAAAAAATTTTTAAAAATAAATCTAGGTCTCAGGCGCGATTTTCCATTTGTTTTTACGATTGCAAACATTAACCGCCCTATTATAGGTGCCGATTTTCTTTCACATTTTGGATTGCAAGTTGATTTAAAAAATAAGCGGTTGTTGGATTCTGAAACAAAACTCAAGGTAAATTGTGTTATTTTAAACACTGACACGCCTACACCCAAAATATTTCTTATAGATAACGAGTTTACAAAACTTTTACAAAAATTTTCTTCTCTGACTGCAGAGCCTGATTTTACTTTACCAGTGAAGCACTCTGTTAAACATAGAATTGTTACCAATGGAGTTTTGCCTTTTGCTCGGTTTAGAAGGCTCGATCAGGTAAAACACAAAATTGCGCAAAATGAATTTAAACATATGGTCAGTTTAGGTATTTGCAGACCATCTTCTTCATATACATGTTCACCATTACATATGGTGCAAAAGAAGGAACCAAATGATTGGAGGCCTTGCGGAGACTATAGACAGTTAAATTTGGTCACTATTCCAGATAGATATCCCTTGCCTCATATCCAAAATTTCAATATGTTTCTGCATGGGTGCAACATTTTTTCAAAGATTGATTTAGTGAGAGCATATCATCAAATTCCTGTCGCTGAGGACGATGTACATAAAACAGCAATTACGACACCTTTTGGATTATTCGAATTTTCCAGATTGCCTTTCGGATTAAGAAACGCGGGACAGACGTTTCAACGTTTCATGAACGAAGTGCTTATTGGTTTGGATTTTACGTTTTGTTACCTTGATGATATACTAATTTTTAGCAAATCCAAAAATGAGCATCTAAAACATCTTAAAGAAGTTTTCGAACGTTTGCAGTCGTACGGGTTAAACATTAAGTCATCCAAATGCGTTTTTGGCGTAAGTGAACTCGATTTTCTTAGTCATAAGATAACTTCTAATGGTATAGCTCCTTCAGAAGATCGAATTCAAGTAATAAAAGATTTTCCCAGACCTCTTTCTCTTAAATCTTTAGAACGTTTTGTCGGTATGATAAATTACTATCATAGATTCATTCCTGAGCTTGCAAAACTGCTATCTCCATTACATCAATTAATAAATGAATTGCAAAAATCTAAAAGTAAACAAATTTCAACGTGGACAGATGATTGTGACTTGAATTTTAATAAAATTAAAGAACGATTAGCAACCGCAACACTTCTAGTTAGTCCTAATCAAGATTCTGAAATCAATCTTACAGTTGACGCTTCAAATTTTCACATTGGTGCCACTTTAGAGCAAAGAAATGGTAAGTTTTGGGAACCCCTGGCTTATTTTTCACGTAAACTGAGTAATGCAGAAAAAAATTATTCAACCTTTGATAGAGAACTTCTCGCAATTTACGCTTCAATTAAACATTTCCGATTCTATTTGGAAACTAGAAATTTTAAAACTTTTTCAGACCATAAACCTCTTACATCAGCTCTTAAAATAAAGTCCGAAAAAAGTCCAAGACAAAATCGTCATTTAGATTATATTTCACAATTTAATACCGACATTTATCACAATCTTGTTGCTGACACCTTGTCACGCATTGGATGTGAAGACGAAATTTTCTCGATTTCCTCAGATTTAGATATTAAACAGCTGCAAGTAGAACAAAATAAAGATATTGAACTGAACTCATTGATTTTAAGTGGTAAAAAAATGAATAAGTCTAAATTTAAACTTTCGGAAATTTTGGTTCCATTTACTGAGAACATGATTTGGTGTGAAACGTCTTCGAATTCTTGTCGACCATATATTCCAGTTCTGTTACGTAAAACGCTTTTTGAAAAAATTCATTCTATTACTCATCCTCGCGTTCGCTCTTCGAAAAATTTAATAAGAAGTAAGTACTTTTGGCCTAGCATGAATAAAGACGCAGGAAATTGGGCCAAACAATGTTTAAACCGTCAAATAGCTAAAATTAACAAACATACTAAGCCTGAGATTGGTCAATTTAGTGTACCAAAAGGAAGATTCGAACATATTCACATAGATCTCGTTGGTCCCCTTCCACCATCTGGTGGCTGTAGCTATATTCTTACGGTTGTTGATCGTTTTACCCGTTGGCCTCAAGCTTACGCTCTCCGAAATATTACTGCAAAAACTGTTGCTAATAAACTGTTTACGGAATACGTCAGTAGATTTGGTGTTCCACACACCATAACGACAGATCAGGGAACACAGTTCGAATCACAGCTGTTCAAAGAATTTACTATTTTTCTTGGTTCTCACAGAATACATACTAAATCATATCACCCACAGAGCAATGGCATGGTCGAACGTTTCCACCGTACTTTAAAATCGGCTTTTATAGCCCGCGCAAACACAAACCATTGGAAAGATGAACTTCCAATTGTACTTTTAGGTTTTAGAGCAGCGTTTAAGGAGGATCTAAAATGTTCCTCTGCTGAATTGGTTTTCGGTCAACCATTGCGTATTCCTGGGGAATTTTTTACTGAATCCCACAATGCATTAGTTGTCGACTCTAACATCACGAATCTTCGGCAAATGTTTAATGATATTAAACCTAAAAAAAGTATTTCCCACAACAAACAAAGCACATTTGTTAGTACAGACCTTAAGTCGTGTGAATATATTTTTGTCAGGGTGGATAGATTGAAACCAGGTTTGACCCCATTTTATGAAGGTCCATATAAAGTTACCAAAAGAGATAATAACGTATTTAATATTTTAAAAAATAAAAATGAAGTTTCAGTTAATATAGAACGAATTAAACCCGCATCTTCCTGTAGAAGATAACTTAATAGTGTCAAAACCTGTTTTAAAGAAAGTCTCTTTTGCAGTCAATTAATATTATTATTTTCTTTTTCTTGTTGGTGAGGGGGAGTATTGTGGTGTTCATACTCACAAGTACATTTACCCCCTGTATATTAGTTTTAGTAAATCATATTACCTCTTAGTTAAATTTGCCATGACAACCACATTGGTTGTCATATTGGATTACAACAAGATATTAATCAAGAATTGTCACATTTCTCAACTTAAATAAATAATTTCTTATAACTTAACTTCAACATCATTTCCGTACTTATGGAGTTACTTGAAATTCCATAGCCCACCGCTGGGGTAATATATTATAAAAATAATTTTATCATTAAATGTTTAATGCAATAACAGAATGGTAGACATAGTTTTATTTCAGAGAAGATATGTTTTAAATCTGTGTTGGGTATGGGTCTGGCTCTAGGTATAACAGATGTTGGGTTTTTAATATTTATGGTATATTATTGCGATGGTCAAAATACCTTGTTTGATGCAGATGCTAAAACATTCCACTATATTTGACGCATGCGCATTAAACGTTAAGAGTCGTAAACTAGCCGTAATGTGGTCGTCCTGACTATTATCCATAGGGATGGAATGGTTTCAATATGACCTTCTTGCAAAACGTCCTAACGTAATGCTTGTTAGTGTTTTTAAAAACAGTGTTTATATGCACTTAAATGGTCTGATTAATTTTTTCCCCAAATTGGTAGATTGAGTGGTTGTATAATCGTACAATACCACTATTTTATATAAGTTATGCAGTTATATGTAAAGTTGCCTTAACGATTGTACAACTAATATACATACAAGTTGTGTTACTTGGGTAGTTTAATAGTACGTCACCATAATGGTGTAATGCTACACACAGGCCCCTACCATGCCGTTTGTCTGCGATCGAGTCTTGTTACAGGTGGCCTTTTTTTTTATTAATTTTTTGTTTATTTATTGTTATAACCTGATGGGTTAAGTATTAAATTAATTTGTATATTTTTTAGGTTAGGTAGGTTATGGTTAAGTTTTGCTGCTAAAATGAAAATATAAACAAATCGAATACAAAACCATAGATTAGAAAAATGAAGGGCTACATTTACCGTCTAGTCATTTAATTACCGAATTACTAATTTCAGTTGCAATGGACCAGAAAAAAAATTAATTTTTATTTTGAAAAATATATTGGTAGGTAATTAAATAAAACAAAAAGATAGTTACGGATACTAGTATAAATCGATCAGTTTTCTTTTTGGCTGAAGGAATTGTTCTAGCCTCCCATTTATAAAATTAAACATATTCTTCAGAAGAATACTTTTCCAGGCAGAGGCGGATGGGCCCATCTGGAGTTCTGGAGATTTCCAGAAGGGCCGCGGGACTTTGGGCCGGCAAGTCCTAGTTTTTTGAATTAATTATATAGTTTGTCCTTATTTTAGCCCAAAAAATCTCGCCTGCGGCGCAAATTTGGGCCGGCAGATCTCTTTTTCAGGGCCGGTCAAGTGCTTCCCATCCGCCCCTGTTTCCAGGGCCTCTACCGCTACGACTTCCTCGTAAGAGTTAAATGTAAACAATTTCATTTTCAATTTTCTATATTCTTCACTAATCACTGCCAAATAGTTCAAATCAAAGTTTAAATTTTTCAAACTTGTCAACTGTAGTAAAGTGAGGTTATAATGTATAATTTGCATCGAGCAGCGGCGGAATCCACTAATTTTAAAGTAGGATACCGCCGGGCGGCGGAACTTTTGATTTAAATAGGTAAGATCCGCAGGCATACCAAATTTAGCTAAACCCATGGCAAAGCACAATGGAATGCTCGAGGCTTGAATAAAATTCGTTCATTTCTGCACATGATGTCATGTGGCTGCACGTAGTTCAAACTTGTTATTATTTTGACGTTCATACATAAAATATGAAGCGGTTTTAAATCTAGTCACCTATTTCAAACTTGTTATTTATTTGACGTTTAAATGTCAAGCAGCACATTTCAGCAAATTTTTGTGGTGTTTTAAATTATCCTAAAGTTTTTAGTTCATTTCTCTAAAGGAAATGTACTATTGTAATTGCAATTTCTGAAAACCGATGTTTTTTTGCAACTGTGCCTAAACGAAGCAAGATACGTAAATGTTAAAATTACTGATCTTTTAATACCAAAATCATCTCGATCGGACCATCCACTGGGTTGTTATTAAAAAATATCACTTTGGTGTATGTTAGGATGGATGGATGGATGTACGGAGCAAAAAATTTCTTTAACTGTAATTTACTTAACTATGGTACTAGATACAAGGTTCAAACTTGGCATAAGTAAATACCAAAGCCTTTTGGTCAAGATGACCTCAAGGTCATATTGACCACTGGTCAAGGTTAGTAGATATTGCATGCAAAAAAAAATCTTACCCAAAATATTGGATTTTTTTTTTGCTTAAAAATATTCTTTCGCAGAGCCCTTTGTGTTAAAACTTTTTAAAAAAAATTCTATGTCTAGGAAAAAAGCTATGACGTTTTTAAATGTCAATGTTTGCATTAACATTGCTCCAATACTACAATAGTAAGAGGTCTCAAACTTAGAGGATGGATACACAAGAGACAGGGGTTCAAGGTCATATCTTTTTAAAGGTCAATGGCATTTTTATTATTAAAAAACTATGTCAAGTTAAATGCAAGGTACATTTTGGACATGTTTTTGAAAACACAAAAGGTTGTTCCTATGTTTCTGACTTAGTAGGCCATCTTCAGGAAACGATTTATAGTTTGACTTCAATTATCTCAAATACCACAATAGTTAAAGATCTCAAACTTGGAGGATGGATAACCAAAAGACAAGAGTTCAAGGTCATGTCAAGGTCATATTGTTTGAAAGGTCAATAGGATTTTTATTACTAAAAACCTACGTTAAGGTGGAAAGTTAAGATAGAAAAGGACAGATATACATTTTTAAGATTCTGTGTATAGAATTTTTCTGTGCACTAACATTTTGGCAACGTAGCATATACCTTTACAAAGTAACCATGGTAATTTATTTTAGATAAATCAATTTGAAAAATGTCATTCTGGCATAATTATTTTTTAAACATCAAAAAAAAATGAAAATATTAAAAAGTCCAACAGAAAAACCGAGAGAAGATTTATCAGCAGCTTAATAGATAAAATATTTAAAATAAAAAATTAAAAATCGTAAGCTAAAGAAGAGACAGATGAATGTACCTTTACTACACCTCAAAGAGCTTGGGCCGAGCTAAAGCTTAGAAAAAGTGAAGATTTTGGAAAAAAGAATTAATTTCCCCATAACGTAAACAGTGCACTTATGTACCTAGATTAATTTAATCCTTATTTCTTATCTCATATTTCTGTACGGACATCTTCAAAAACAGTCTACGAAGATCATGAGTCCACTTTAATTTTAGTTGCACAAAATGCAATGTTAATCGTCGTGAATTAAGTAAAACGATTTAATAGTGTCTTGGATGGTGATTGGTGATAGCACTTCGTTTAGTTTTACATCATTTAAACTCACGGAACCGAGAAAGGTACTAGTATACAAAAACGAATTATTTTATATGAAGAACATAAATTTGACATACAAATATAAATCTTTTAAAAAGTCAAAAGTCCACAGGTGACTTGGCAAAATGTTGCCATATAGCTTTTTTAACTTATACAATGGAAGGAATATTGGTAAATATCTTCCTTATAAGGCTGGTTTTGCCATTTTTTATTTTTTTAAATCGAAGATAAAACCTGTAAGAATAATATATCAGTTTTTCAAAAAAAAAACACGGTTGGAAGTATTTAAAAAATCGGGTCGAAATCTAGGAAATTGGCTAGGTGCAAGTAGATGCAAGGAATTGCAATTTTTGGCGATTTTTAAAGGGCTGGGGTTTCCAACAGAGGCTGATTACCCCTATTTTTTTTAATTTTAATCGATAAAGGATATTTTAAGCTATGTTGTATTAAAAAATAAACAAAATATAACGGTGGGCTCATTCTTAACTTTCCACCTTAAGGTAAATGCAAGGTAAATGTTGGACATGTTTTTGAAAACACAAAAGGTTGTTCTTGTATTTCGGACTTAGTAAACCATCTTCAGGGAACGATTTATAGTTTGACTTCAATTATCTCATACACCACAATAGTTAAAGGTCTCAAACTTGGAGGATGGATAACCAAAAAACAGGAGTTCAAGGTCATTTCAAGGTCATATTGTTTGAAAGGTCAATAGGATTTTTATTATTAAAAAACTATCTTAAGTTAAATGCAATGTTGGACATGTTTTTGAAAACATAAAAGGTTGTTCTTATGTTTCGGACCTAGTAGGTCATCTTCAGGAGACGATTTATAATTTGACGATCAATCAAGTCAAACTTAAAGAATGGATAATTAAAAGACAAGGGTTCAGGGTCATGTAAAGGTCTTATGGTTTAAGAGTTCAGTATAATTTTTATTATTCAAAAACTATTTTTTGTTAAATGCAATGTAAATATTGGACATGTCTTTAAAAAGATAAAAGGTTGTTTTTATGTTTGGACTTACTGGACTATCATCAGGAAACGCTATAATTCTAACAAAAAAATGAATTTATACGTAAGAAATGAACTCAAGAGTCGGATATACCGGCCTCGACTCAGCTAGTTTATTGTTGTTATTGTTTATTGTTATACAGGGTGTCCCAGAATTGGCGCACCACCTGTATGGTACGCTGTTAGGGCATGCCTGGGGATTCCAGGAAAATTGTTAAAAAAATCCATCTGTTATATTCATTGAGGAAAATGCGAACAAAGTTGCATAAATTTGGCAACACAGTCTAGGAAAATACTACACAGTCTAGGTAAATAAATCTAAAACTCCCATCTATGAGTCTTAATTATACACTTTTGCCTAAAATTTTATTGACATTGTTGTCAGCTTATTTCAAGAAAATTTTGTAAAATTAAATTGATTATAAAAATGTTATTTGACCATTTAAAAGAAGAAAAATTGGTGAAATGGTTTAAGATAGACTGCAGCTTTGTATTAAACCATATTTTTCGTTAATACGTGCTGTTGTTTTTAAGGTATATGCGTTTAAAGTTTTGCACTTTGGGGCTTCATATCTTCGAGGGTGTATGAGATGGATTTTTTTTGACAATTTTCTGGGGATCCCTGGGCATGCCCCAACAACGTACCATACAGGTGGTGCGCCAATTCTGGGACACCTGTATAAATTATTATTTTTAGACAAATTTTTGAGTGAAGTAATTATAAACTACTTAACGATGGTTTATTGTGCGGTAGCAAGTTGTAGAAGTGGACACCATTCGGTTCTTACAAAAAGCAGCGACAATAAATACTGTTCGGTTTTGGAACACGCTGTGTTTCATAGCATCTTAGATTTGTATTGTATTGTAAATTCGGTTTTGTTTCCTATTTTTGAATGTTACTACAACAAAGTAATGTCAGTTAGTCAGTAAATAATTTGTAAACGAGTAAACGTCTAATAAATCTAAAATCTTAATCCATACGTATTTTCCTTGTATAAAGTTACATTTTGGCGACCGTGACAGGACTGTAATATTTACGTAACTATTTTACAATGGATAACGCAAAACGGGCAAGAAAAGTTTTACGGACGACGTTCTCAACGGAGTATGAAGCCATTTAATCGATGTTACTTTCCAACGCTACTTCTGTTGAATTAAAAGGAGCTTTTAATCATCTGGAACAAAAGTACGAGAAGATTGGAGTTTTGGATAGTGAAATTTTTGATTTGGTGCTGGAAACTGGTCTAGAAGACAATCTACGTGAAGAATGTAGTACGGTTGATGAGTATAACAAAAAGTTTTGTTTGTTGAAAGAAGAGGTTTTTCTTAAGTTGGAAACTAGAGCAGAGGAAGTAAGAACTGTGAATTCTTCTTCAGCCTTGCATAAGTTTAAGTTGCCACGTTTAGAACTCAAAAAGTTTAGCGGTGATTTGCAAGACTGGATACAGTTCTGGGGCTTATTCCAAAAAATTCACGAAAATCCTACATTAGACAATGTTGAAAAATTTAATTTTCTACTACAATCTACTGAAGCTGAGTCTCGAGCCCGCAGAGTTGTTGAGAGTTTTCCACCGATTCCTGAAAATTATCCAAAGGCGATTGCTGCTTTAAAAACTCGTTTTGGACAAGAAGATTTACTGATCGAGATGTATATCAGAGAACTTTTGAGTTTAGTGACGTCTGTCAACATGACGTTGCCAATTTTGTATGACAAGTTGGAATGTCAAATTAGTTCACTGGAATCTCTTGGAGTGACCACCGATAAATGTTCGGCAATGTTGTTTCCACTTGTGAAGTCGTGTTTACCAGAAGAATTGCTACGAGTGTGGCAAAGGTCAAATTCTACTGGGTCTGTGACGAATTCTAAGGACAAGTTGGAGAAGCTCATGATCTTTATTCGTTCTGAAGTTGAAAACGAAGAAAAGATTGTCATGGCTGTTGCTGGAATAGGGGGTTCACTTAGAATTGGGGTCAAAAAGAGACCGGCGTGTCCTAGGACTGAGCATGTTCCTACTGCAGCTGGACTTTTGACGACGAACGAAAAGTTAAGTTGCGTATTTTGTAATTCTGACAATCACAAAAGCTTTAATTGTTTTTCAGCAAAAAAGATGTCTTACGAGGATAAGAAACGGCTTCTTTTCCAGAGGAAAGCTTGTTTCGTTTGTCTGTTGCCAGGGCATATTGTTAGAAAATGTAAAGCACGTGTGAAGTGTCCGAAATGTGAACAGAGGCATTATCTATTGATGTGTAATCAAGGTAATCAAATCGAAAAACCAGAGCCGAAGGTAAGTGATGACACTATGGTTGCCAGGGAGAATTCTTTAGCTAGTTTCTCAGATACCAGGAATGAGGTACTTTTACAAACTTTGTACATTAATTTACGTGGTAAAAATGAAAGTAAGCGTCGTACTAGAGTTTTAATTGATACTGCTTCCCAACGCTCCTATATTTTGAAACAAACTGCTGAAGAATTAGGGTACGAACCGACAGGAACGGAAAGTGTTATTCATTCACTTTTCGGAGGTTTTGTTACGAATGAAACTTCACATTCGACTTATAAAATTTATCTAGAAAGTTTAGATAATAATTATAGGTGTAACTTTTCAGTTTTAGATAACCAAGTGATTTGTGGTGATATTAAAGTTGTAGGTCCTAGTTTAGTAAAGCTAGAAAAAGAGTTAAGAGACTCTAACATTACTATTTCTGACCAAACTCCAGGTAAAATAGAAGTTTTGATTGGCGCTGATGTAGCGGGTAAACTGTTTTCTGGTAAAGTTATCCAGTTATCTAATGGGTTGACAGCAGTACATACATTCTTGGGTTGGACTGTTATGGGTAAACAGAAAACAGAGTCTTTAGTCCCTAGTAATAGTTTAATAGTCACGTCGATGCTTATTAACGATATGAAAGTAGAAGATTTATGGGAATTAGATACATTAGGTATTAGAGATCCTTTTGAACATAAATCTAGCCAACTTAGAGAAACAGAAATTTTAGAATATTTCGAAAAAACCGTCAAAGTAGAACCTGATGGTCGATATGTTGTTAACTTACCTTGGATTGAAGGGCACAAAGATATTTGTGATAATTATGAGGTTGCTCTCCGTAGACTTGAAACCACTATTAAACGTTTGGAAAACGATAAGTGTTTTATCGGATATCAGCAAGTTTTTTATGATTGGTTGAAAGAGGGAATAATAGAGGAGGTTGAGAGTGATAAAGTTGTGGGTTACTATTTACCTCATAGGCATGTCCTCAAACCAAACAGTACTACCAAAATCAGACCGGTTTTTGATGCTTCTGCACATACGAAAAATTCACCATCTTTAAATAATTGTTTAGAAAAAGGAATAAATTTCTTAGAAAAGATTCCTTCGATTCTTTTTCGTTTTAGATTGGATAAATTTGGCGTTATTGCAGATATTCGAAAGGCATTTCTTCAAATAAGTTTGAATGAATCGGATCGAGATTTTTTACGTTTCCTATGGAAAAATGAAGAAGGTAAATTAATAACTTATCGTCACCGTCGTGTTGTTTTCGGTGTTACGAGTAGTCCATTTTTATTAGGTGCTGTTATTCAATTTCATTTACAAAAAACTTTAAACAGTTGTGCTTTAGGAGAAACAGCGTATAATGTAAATTTGATTCAGCTACTTAAAAATAGTTATTATGTGGATAACTGTGTAGCTAGCTTAGAATCTGAGGTTGATTTACAAAATTTTATTAAAGAGGCTAAAGCAGTAATGAGTGAGGCTCAATTTGATTTAAGGGGATGGGAATCCAATCATTTGAGTTTGAGTGAAACTGAATCTATGCATGAATTTAACGTATTGGGATTGATTTGGGATCGATAAACTATGCGTTAGAACAGATAGTTTTCTTAATTTAAATTTGGAAAAGATAACTAAAAGGTTAGTGCTTTCAATTTCTCATAGAATTTTTGATCCGATTGGAGTTACAGTAGTTGTTTCACTGTTTCCAAAGCTTCTTCTTCGTCGAATGTGGGAGAAAAAGATCGGTTGGGATGTAGAATTAGACAAAGATATGCGGGATGAGTTTCTTTACTGGTTAAAAGATCTTGATTGTTTGTCTGAAATTAAAATTCCAAGACGTTTTGTTGCTGTTGAACGTGACAAATGGTTAGACATAACACTTCATACGTTTTGTGACGCATCACAAACTTCTTATGCTGCCGTGTCGTTTCTAAGAGTAGAAACTGAAAAAGGTGTTTTTGTACAACTAGTTCAAGCAAAGTCCCGAGTGGCTCCTGTAAAGAAAATGAGCATTCCAAGGCTCGAACTCGTTGCTGCTACAATTGGAGCTCGTTTGGCGAAATCTGTTTTAGAATATTTTTCGTTTTCAGGTAGATTGAATTTTGCATTTTGGTCTGATTCTTCAACAGTTCTGGCATGGATAAAGCGTGAAGAGAACTGGGTCGTATTTGTAAGAAATAGGGTTTTTGAAATTTTAAAACTTTCTTCAAAGGAACAGTGGAGACACGTACCTGGTAATGTAAATCCTGCCGATTTGCCGTCTGGAGGGTGTTCTGCAAGAACATTGTTAAAATCAAGATGGTGGGAGGGTCCAGAGTGGTTAAAACTTTCTTCTAAGGAGTGGCCTAAAGAGCCACAAGCCTCCAACGAGGATGACATTTATTTAGAGAAGGTTAAAACCACTACTTCTAATCTTGATTTTGTTTTTACGCAGTGGTTGGGTGGTGGCTTAGGCAGAAAGTGGTTCGGACATTGACTTGGTCACAGCGTTTTATTTTCAACTGTCGAAATCGTGATAGTAGAGTTTCAGGAATTTTGACTGTGAAGGAAGTGGATGTTGCCGAATTGACTTTTTAAAATTTATTCAAGCAGAGTCTTTTGATGAAAGTGATAAGAATATCCTAAGTCTGTTGCCTTTTAAGGATGAATGTGGGCTATTAAGAGTTAAAACTAAGTTAACTTATCGTTCAGATAGTTTGGATTTTAGACATCCAATATTATTGCCTGCTAAACATCCGTTAGTTGATAGTTTAATTCGTGAGTTTCATATAAATTTGATGCATGCTGGTGTTCAACTTTTATTAAGTCAATTACGCGAAAAATATTGGATAATAGGGGGTCGTAGAACCATTAGATCAGTTGTTTCCAAATGTGTTCGGTGTAAAAGATTTTCGACTAAAAGTTATAATTCTGGTCCTTCATTTTTGCCTGTTGATCGTGTACGTGACGCTTCAGCTTTTGAAATAGTTGGTGTTGACATGGCAGGTCCATTGTTTGTTCGAGATGGACAAAAAGTGTGGATAGCATTGTATACTTGTGCAAATTATAGAGCTGTTCATTTAGAATTAGTGTCTTCATTGTCAACTGAGGTTTTTCTACAAAGTTTTCGTCGATTTGTAGCTAGACGCGGAAGACCTAACGTTATCTACAGTGATAATGCGACTAATTTTGTGGATGCAGATAATATTTTTAAAAAACTTGATTGGGACGATATAGCCAATAAATCGTCCATCAATAAAATAGTTTGGAAGTTCAATCCGCCTACCGGTGCTTGGTGGGGTGGTTGGTGGACTGTTGGTTCTGACAATTTAAAAAAAAAAAAGGTTCACTTTTTTTTTATTACTGAATGTAGAGTGCCTGGAAGAACTGACAGATATTGTCGCTTTATAGAGTGTCATACAGATTTTGTCATCAATTGTAATTGTAAGTTGGAGAGACTTATTCGGATTTTAAAAGAGTTGTTACGTCGAGTGTTAGGAAAGGCATGTTTAACGTATGAAGAACTGTCGACTGTTCTCTGCGATTGCGAAGCAATCATAAATAGTAGGCCAATTTCTTATGTGTCTAATTCTGAAGTTTTGGCACCCATAACACCGGCAATGTTTATACAAGATATAAGAGAGGTGGGAGTGCTAGATTGTAATTCATCAGGACATAACAAATTAAATAAGAGAATAAGGTATCGAAATAAATTAAGCTCTGATCTAAGAAAAAGATTCAGATTAGAATACTTAGGAGAGCTTAGACATCGAACTTACAAAAAATGTACTAAACCCATTGGTTTGGGTGATATAGTGTTAGTAGGCAATGATAATATTAAACGCATTGACTGGCCTTTAGCCAAAATTATTGAAATTTTCCCTGGCAAAGATGGTGTCATTCGGCTGGTTAAACTAAAAACCGCAAAAGGTGAAATGTTAAGACCAGTGCAAAGAGTTTATCCTTTGGAAGTTAACTCGGATGTAGATAATGACCCTGTAACATTTTTAAATAAAAAATTGGTGATTTCTGATAAGTGCCCTGGTAGCAGCGAAGAAGAAGGCGGCTCTGAAAAAGAAGTTGTAACTCGTAGTGGAAGGGTTGTCAGAAAACCTTCAAGATACGGTGATGCTTAACATTTTCGTTTGTTTTTGGATGTTCAGTTGCAATAACATTATTGCAAGGTGGGAGAATGTTCGGTTTTGGAACACGCTGTGTTTCATAGCATCTTAGATTTGTATTGTATTGTAAATTCGGTTTTGTTTCCTATTTTTGAATGTTACTACAACAAAGTAATGTCAGTTAGTCAGTAAATAATTTGTAAACGAGTAAACGTCTAATAAATCTAAAATCTTAATCCATACGTATTTTCCTTGTATAAAGTTACAAATACCATAGTTTTCGAAAGGATCGAAGGACATGGCCAAAATATGGATTATATTGCTTGTGGAAAAAGGGAAAATAAAATTAATTTAAAAATAATTTATGATATTTAAATTCGTAAACTAGATTTTCTGTTCAATATGCACACAACAATAAATTTTAGTAATTGTAAAATAACACTTAGTTTAAATAAATAGTAGCAGCCCTCTTTTTAACTGGACACTAGGGGTTCGTATATCTCTAAATAACAATAAAATAAAAGTAAAATCTGACATTTTTTGAAGAAATTTGTTTTCAGTATTCTGACGTTTCTACTGACGGACAAAGTGGAAGTGACAGCAGCCATATGACGTCACAAATGCTTGGTCAAGTAAGCCTAAAATGCTCGAGAACATACCGGATACTTTGCCATTACTAAACCCTTAATAGCTTTTACCAAAATTCTCTTTGTTAATTTAAATGACCTGAATCAGATACTGTTTTTATCAAATAAATTAATTTATATAAATAAATAATGGCAGAATTACCAATAAAATAACAAATACAAATAAATACTTTTTTTATTTACAAAATATATTACTTATTTTAAAAGAGCTTACAGTTTTTTGTATAGGTTTTTATAGAGCTAAAATAAAGTTTTATGTATACCTACAAATCAAAAGCTAAATTCACATAAAAATAGACATTTTGTCTGTGATCATGGCATAATTATAGGATTAATATCTTTGCCATAAAGTTAAAGTTTTTACAAGTTATTTAGTCTTATTTTTACACTTTTGTAAATTTAGTATTTTTTCCCATGAAATATGTACTTTATTATTATTATAAAGGAGAAAAGCCAAAATTGCTAAACTTCGCATAAAATCTTAAATAGCTATTATGGAGAGTTTATACAACTTCTTTAGTCCAACTTCTTTCCCCTTTACCTCATAGTCTTTACCTCCGAGTTCATGGTTTATACAACTCTAGCTCTTACCTCTAGTTTGGAACAAGATACATAACCTTTCTAGTAATATGTTTTTACTCCTCACATAATTTGTTGTTTAAAATTAACCTATAATCACTATTTCACCCATTTTTATTACAAAAACTTATAACAGAATTAAGCAGTATGCTTATTTTGACATTTTTAAGGTTAGGATACATGGCCAACTTTATGCAGGCCCGCGCATTTTACACCTGCATCTACCTCGCGGTTCTTTTTAGATTGTTTGCATATTGTTTAGTATCCGTCAGACGTCAGAAAACTATTGTCTAAAACGTCAAAAAAATACTGCGGGGTAAATGGAGGTCAAGGTGTAAAGTGCGTCGGCCTATAATAACGTTGTTCCCGTTAGAATAACATATTTTATTAGCCCAGGTAGTTCAAATGTTAAATACGTAGTTTAAATGTTGATTGCGTAGTTCAAATGTTACTGCAAAGAAATCTTACCTTTTAGTCTGTAACCTAACCATAAAAGATAAAATAGTTGAGGTAAAGACCATGAGAGACGGAGGTAAAGATTTTCTGTTTAAACGCTAAGTGATATTTACATATATTTATCTTAGAAGACTATGAGGTAAAGGGGAAAGAAGTTGGGGTAAAGAAGTTGTGTAAACCGTGCATTTTAGAGAGCAACAACAGCTTTTATTTTTGACTATACGCTTTTTAACTCAGAAGACGTTATGGTTTGCTTTTTGCTAAAAGTAAATGTTTTGAAATTTGGTTATTTAAATGTCATAAATTATATTTTTAACAATAATCAAAAAGTAAAGCTCAAATTTTGTTGGCTATTCAGATTGTACTACTTTTATGTGAAATAAGGAGCCATCTTATGGGGTACACCCAATATGCAGTTATACTTTTTTATTTGTCATAAATTCCAAAATAAACACATAATAATTAACTTATAAAGTGCAAAAAAAAATAAGAAGGTTAAGAATTTAATTAATAATTTAACCTAACTAGAGTCCTTACCTTGCACCTAGGTTACACGCTCTATGTACATATTTAGGTCCTATTGTGGCCGTATTAAAGTAATCGATCTTTTATCTACATGACGAGATTTTCGTAAAATTGCTGGGTGTAAACATGGTTATAAGACTGTCACATTTATTTTAACATATTGACAACAGATTTATTTTGTACTAAAAATACTATGAAGAATGTAATTCTGGTAAAAATAATTGTTGAAACATATTTGCTTTTTTTATATTTATTTGTTTTAGCACGGCACAAAGCCTGCAATAATCGCAAAATAGTATAAAAGGGTAAAAAGGATCAAATATAGATCAGGTTATAGTAATAGTGCATATGTTATAGTAATAGCGCAGAAGTTAAAAGATAGGCAGCGCTTGTATTAACACATAGATGCTTATGCACTAACTATGTATTGGCTAAAGCATCAAATATAGTTGAGGTTATAGTAATAGTGCGTATGTTATAGTAATAGCGCAGAAGTTAAAAGATAGGCATCTATGTGTTAATACAAGCGTTGCCTTCCTTTTAACTTCTGCGCTCTTACTATAACATACAGTGTGTTCAATTGAGGATTAGACACCCCCTATAACTTTCTTAATGCAACAAATATATTTTTAAGCAAAAACAGGTCAATTTAGTTACAGAGGGGGACATCTAAAAAATATAAAAATTTTTTTTTCTTTAACCCTCTGTCACCCACCAACCCCAACCTGCAATTTTTAAATTACAACCCCTATCTTGCGATACCTCATTTTGAAAGAGAAAAAAATAAACTTTACGATGGCATTAAAAAAACTAAAATCGGTTGACCCCTTTTTGAAATAATAAGAGGACCGTTTTCTCACGATAACTTTTGATCGGTTTGTGATATTTACTTCAAAATTTTTTTGAATAACTTTGTAAATAAACACAAATTTTTTGTAGCAAAATTTTTTTTTTTTAACTTTTACACAAGGATTTAAACAAATGTTTTGTTTTTTTCTATTAGTAAAGGGATTATGTGACACTTTATTTTAAAGGTATTTTTATTTCCTACACAAAGGTTATAAAAAAATTAGTTAGTTTTTTTTTTTCAGAATTTATTATAAAAAATTAAACCCAAGGACCTTTTTTAAAAATGATTTAACTTACTGCAAGTTTGAAATGGGCACAATTATTGGTCTAAGAAAAATAAAGCCAATAAGTTGAGCTATTTCTGCAAAATGCCTTTCTGTTTTCTGTTTTTACAACAAATTCTTAAGAAACAAACCAACGAATTCGTTTTAATTTTTTTATAACCTTTGAGTAGGAAATAAAAATACCTTTAAAATGAGGTGTCACATGACCCATCTTTTCATTCAAAAACACAAAAAAAATTTTTGCCCCCTGTGCAAAAGTAAAAAAAAATAATTTTGTGTTGTCAAAAATTAGTTTATGTATTTTTTAAACAATTATTAAAAATTTTTTAGAAGTAAATATCACAAACCGATCAAAAGTTATCGCAAAAAAAAGTTGCCCTTATTATTTCAAAAAGGGGTCAACTGATTTTAATTTTTTTGATGCCATCGTAAAGCTTATTTTTTTCTCTTTTAAGTGAGGTATTGCAATATAGGGGTTGTAATTTAAAAATTGTAGCTTCGGGTTGGTGCGTGACAGAGGGTTAAAAAAAAATTAATTTTATATTTTTTTGATGTCCCCCTCTGTAACTAAATTGACCTGTTTTTTCTTAAAAATATATTTGTTATATTAAGAAAGTTATAGGGGGTGTCTAATCCTCAATTGAACACACTGTATGCACTATTACTATAACCTCAACTATATTTGATCCTTAACGCGCTGCCTATCTTTTAACTTCTGCGCTATTACTATAACATACGCACTATTACTATAACCTGATCTATATTTGATGCTTAACCCACTTACACGCACTTAGAATTTAACAGATTTGTAAGCTGCTATATGGCCATAATTATACTAAAGAAAAATGTCGATTACTTTAATTCGGCCACAATAGTAAGACTAGTTATTATATCTATTAAACCAATTACAAAAATAACTACATTAAGCGAAATAATCACGAAAAAAATCAAATGCAGAATGCTTCTAATTATTTAAAGCATGAGAGGTCCTACCCAAGTAGTACCTACAATAGGTACTGCAACCGTCCGCATATTGAAAATTTCGCTCGAGGCTACCGTAAAGTCAAAGCTATTAGAATTTTAACAGGTATAAAAATAGGTATCCTTTTCTTAATCACTATGTCTGCAAATTAGTGGGTTTTTTGGAATGTCCGCATATTGGGTGTCCGCAAATAAGAGGAGACGGAAATTAGGACTAGGAATTCAAATTCATAGAATGAAAATCTGTGCTCTCGATGACAGAAGCCTTCACGTTGTACCCTTGCTTTCATAAGACACTGGGACACTGTCAAATTTCTTTAGCGAAATGTGACCTTAATTTTGCCATAATTTAATCATATTCATAATGGTTGTTTCGTTGTTTATCCATATTTTATGAATACAATAAAAAACTTCCCAAAAATCAGGAAATTAATGCCAAATTTTATAAAAGAAATTTGACAGTGTCCCAGTGTCTTGTGAAACTAAGTGTATATTAAAACGTAGTTTAAAAGCTAGAAAATAGACATTTTCATAAAAATTTTAAGTAACAACCGAGGTGGAGACGACTTCTTCGAGCTTCTGGAAACACTGATACATACTTATTTAAGTGTACTTAAAACTCGGGTCTTAACAATAAGTTGCGAAAAACTGAGCCTTAAGGGGTAAATATAGATTTTGCACAAGTTTCATGCAAAACATAAAAATTAAATTATAAAAATACCCCCTTTAAAAGATGTTTATATTGTCCGTTTAATGGTTGTATAAATCCTGTGTTTTAAACATAGATAGGAGGGGTAAAATGCTAATCGGTGTGCGCGAGATGGAAAATTTTTTGACCGTCTTTTTGGGGTACATAAAAGCACTCGAAACCAGCCTCTTTGTGTAAACACTAGTAACACTACTGAAAACGTAAACAAACAACAAAAGTGTACCCCAAAATGGCGAAAGTTCTTATTGCCGTTAAAATCGCATGCGCAGACCGCTAAGCACAATCTAAGCTTGTCTATGGTTTTAAGCACTGTTTTGAATCTATATTTGATTCTTTACTTAACTTAATGTTCTGTGAACCATGACTTTTGCCTGAAATGAAGGCTCAAATTTATTATTAACATCTAACAATGACATATTTTGTTTATAACTACATAGTTCATGTTCCGATAAATCGTTCTTGCCCAATAATGGATTGTTCTCAAATCTTAATGAGTTTTCATTTTCCAGTACGGCATTTTTTCTAATTAAAAGCCTTGCTTTTTTACTAAGCAACTGTTGAGCTTCTGGATAATGAGAAAGAGCTGTATTAAGGTCTGATTTACTAAGTACAAACAGATTTGAATGACCCTTTGATCTAAAAATAAAATAATTATTTTGAAACTACAGTTTATAGGTAGGTACCATGATTTTTTGTATTTCCGAAATTAAATATACTACTTCAGTCGTTTTTGACCAAGAGTGTCAATCATTGTACTACGAAATTTTTTACTTTTTTTGTCCCGGGGAAAAACAATTCATTCCCTTTCAAAAATGACTAAAGTTATACATGTTGAGTTTCGATAAAATTAAAAATGGCATAGCTGCGTAAATTAAATGACTCAACTTTATCAGCGGCCACACATAAAAGGATTAAACTTAAAAATGATGAGACCTACCTGACATCGGCTGTTCTTTTATTTTTTCCAGCTATTCCCAATAAGCTAATTTCACCAAAAACGGATCCTTCGCTCAATGTGGCTAAAACTTTGTTGTTGACACCACCAATTACTTCCACTATTCCTGACTGAATTATATACATTTCATTCCCAACATCTCCTTTTTTACATATTAGGTCGAATGGTAAAAATATTACGGATTTAAGTTGCAAAACCAATTCACGCAATAATGCTTCATCACAATTTGCAAACAGTTTAACTTTGCTTAATGTTTGAATGTGAACACTTATTGCTATATCTGTTTTCATTTTGTTGGGTAAAAAATCCATAATATAATTTTCATCTGAAAATTAAAAGGGCATAAACAAACAAAATCATAAAATTAAAATAACGTGAAAACAAAAAGTTCAGGGACATTAAAAATAATAAACGTTGTTTAAGAAAGACCGTTCTATACATAAGATAGATCGCTACAATTTAACTTATGTGCGGTTGTACTTTCACAAATTATTATGACGTGGAATCGCAAAATTGCTATTTTTTAAATTGTATTTATATGTTATAAATTATACCATATACTCAATGTAAGAATTTGCTACATAAAAGTCGCTTTAAATTATTGTTACGATTTATCGTACATTCTAGGGCGGGCTTTAGGTAATATCTAATCAACTTATTCCATATATACAGAGTGTCCCACCGGGGGGCTCCTGTAGAGATATCTCAGGAACAGTTTGCATTAGCTTTATTAATTTTTGTATACCACTACAGGGATCTATCCGGATGTTCTCACGAATGAAAATATTTTCAACATGGCGGTATTTCCGGTTCTGCCGGAAATTGACCATTACTACCTTATTTTGGACGACATATACCCTATTTGTTCTTTAAGATTTTAATTCTCTTGGTATTTTTTTAAATTTATAGTTTTGTTTTTTATTTAAATTAAAAAAAAATTGCACTTACAAGCCCTTGGGTATGTTGTGTGAAGTTAAGTTGACGCACACAGTAGTGCTCCAATGTTTACGACTGTAATAGTCCAATAGGGAATATAACATATAAGTAAACACGGACACAACCAGCCGAACTACATCTATCTATTTTCATGGCCGTAAGTGGGCCTTCGTTGCCTCCAGTAGCTTATATTTTAAAAAAACATTCAAATATACGCGAAAAAAAGTCCTAGGAATTAAACAAAATTCCAAATAAATTATTTAAATGCTTAATTATTCACTTACTTAAAGTTCGCTGAGTTTTCCAGGTGTAATTAAACCATGACTTTGCTCTACCTTGCATTTCAATTGGAAGATTAAGTCGTCTCATATATTTTAATGTTTCATCCACTAATTTTCGATATTCTGTTTTTAATCTGGTTGCTGTTGATATAATATCTCTTATCTGTCCTATTAACAGTGCGAACACAAATACTCCCATTAACCATGAAACAGTCATAAATATATATTCCGCTTCTAACGTTGGTTTTGGATTTTTTCCAATAGAAGTAGCTGTTTTGGTGGCAAAATAAAAACATCTGATGTAAGCATTTCCTTTTCCGTTAAACACGAAGTTATTACTTCCAATACCTTCCCATATAGAGAAGGCATAATACGCACATGCATTTATGTGTATTAAATACATCATATAAAGTAAGGATTTTGCAATTCGAATAAAATATGGACTAGGTAAAAGTTTATCAATTGAACTAAAAAACATCCAAAACGTATGTATTTTAAAAAATCGGGGAAATCTCAGAATAACCAATTCTGGATTAGCAAGTAGATAGAAAACGTCCAGTGGAAATAAGGATAACAAATCCATCTAAAAAAAATACAAACCAAAATCAATTTTGTTAAAGTCGTTTATTTTTAATGATTTGCAGAACACCTTTATAGTTGTTTCTCAATAATTGTTTAATAAAAAAAGATAATCTCCTTACCTTAAAACATTTACTATTAACGTAGTTTTTTCTTAAAATTCCAGGATTTGTTACCCAAAAACCATCTTTTAAAAATTTTATTCGTACTTGAATGCACAGAATGTCCAATACATAAATACAATCAGCTAAATAATCAAAGATCATCCATTTTGTTCTACTAGATATGGTTTGAACTGGAAATGTGCTGCGTAACGGAATAACCCAAACATTGTATAAAACAGCCATTGATGAAATGCACATCCAAGCTAAATAAATTTTTCCATTTGGATCTATAACACATTTGTTGCCTAGATG
Source organism: Cartodere bifasciata (assembly GCA_963920755.1). Taxonomy (NCBI): domain Eukaryota; kingdom Metazoa; phylum Arthropoda; class Insecta; order Coleoptera; family Latridiidae; genus Cartodere; species Cartodere bifasciata. The sequence continues at coordinate 11,537,798 of OY987195.1, forward strand.
TTGTGTTTCGTATAAATTATGATAACATTTAACAAAACTTCTTTTTTTTGCTTGGCATTGTATTTTACTTTTTTGTATTGGAGTCCGATCATTTTTTGTAGTACTCAAAATGGATTCTGATGAGTCATTTTTAGAACTTGTATTTTGAGATGACTGAAATATTGCAGTTAAGGCGCTTATCAAATTCATTAATGGATAAGTTTTGATTTGGTAGTTAACTTTCCTAAAAGAAATATATATGATATTAAAGATTCTAAAAAGGAGGATATTTTGGTTTGAAGGTAATTCAACGTATTCAACATTTTTGAATACTTTATTAAAATATGCCATTGATTTAGGACATCGAGACGACTTCAGATTTAGATACGCTCCTCTTAAGTTATTATAACAAATAATAATTTTATTCGTTTTTGAATATAAATTTAATTTTTAAAACATTATTAAAATAATGTTAAGGATCAAACATTCGTTTATAGTAATACTGCGTATGATGTAGTAATAGCGCAGAAGTTAAAACATAGGCAAACGCGTGTGCCAATTCATAGTTTGTGTTGATACACGCGTTGCCTATGTTTTAACTTCTGCGCTATATCTATAACATCTGTGGTAAACATATGTTATAGTAATAGCGCAGAATGTTAAAACATAGGCAAGTCGTGTGCCAATACATAGTTTGTGTTGATACACGCGTTGCCTATGTTTTAAACTTTTGCGCTATTACTATAACATACGCACTATTACTATTACTGGATCCATGTTTGATCCTTTAAGTTTAAATTAAGGACAAGTGTGGAATCCCACCTTACGTGAACTTCCCCTCTGGGCCCAGGAAACACATAAAATCTTTTTGACTTAAAACAAAAAGAGAGGTTTGAAAACCTGTATTAACTTTTATTGCTGGCTACAGAGATACCGTTAGCGAGTAGCCAAACTAATATTTGTAACTTCACGAAAAGTAACCATCTAGATTCTAGACAATAAGGCCTCCAGGATTCAAGAAAATGAACAAGCGTCGCACACTGGGTGAAATGTGCTTTTTTGCGGCCATTAATCGGCTGTAAGGCCCTAAATAAAGGCACAAATTGAGTTAACAGATACTCAATTGTGATAACTAAATCCATAGGCTACATAAATACAAAAATAAAAAAATTCTTTAATTATTATTTTAATAAGTACAACTCCAAAAACAGAAGTGAAATATTAGGGTAGAAAATTTAGCTATATTTAGAAGGCTGCTTTTTTTAAACGGACGGATTCAGTGGCGTAAATAGGGGGGGGGGGGGGATATGAGGTTTGATCTCCCCCTCAAATTCAGAAAATCGAGAAAAATTTTCGCCTGCGGCGCCATTTTTCTAGTGGCTACCGCCCCCCGGACCCCCTGCAGCCACAATATCCCCCCTCGAACTTCAGCCTATTTACGCCACTGGACGGATTTGTATGAATTTTTTTTTACAAAAATATATAATTTAAAATGTATTAAAGAAAAAAAGTAATCTTATATCAACATTTACATACGTAGCATACTGAAGGTTTTTCATGTCATACTGTTTTAAAGACAAATTTTAACTTAAACTTTGGTATAAAATGGTGGAATCTAAGATTCACTTTCGACCCTAAAACTTTGGATTTAAAAGTTTGCGCCAACGCCCGCCAAAGGGTAATGTATACTGCAATGTGCTCAAATGTACCCTCTATAACACCGAAAAGAAAAACTCTGCGAATTTCGTGCGCTTCGGCCAATATATTAACTTGAAGATCATAGAGGAGTTTCAAAACATATAAAAATCGTCCCTTTTTCGGGTGAGTGTAAACAACTTTGTTAAAGACTAACAGTCGTTTTAAATTGTTCCTTAGTGGTAACAAAAGATAACCCCACCTGGTTGGTTTTGTTCCAAAACTTATTTTAAAATTAAGAAAAATTACAATTTAATATTCTAGTGACGTTCTAATTAAAAAAAAAGATAACTTTATCTATCATGTCTATGGAAAATATCAAAAGTCCTTTTACAGGAAATGAAATTATTTACATCAATAATTTTTAGATTTTGTTTACTCATGTTCTTGATAAAAAAAAAACTTGTTGCAGGGGTTAGAACCTCCCTTTACAGGATTTTTTTTTTCAAACCAAGCTGGATTGTTTTCTTTAACATGGAACAACTTAAAACAGTTTTTTGCCTTTAACAACATAGTTTGTATACGAACATCAGAAGCAACTGTACTATTAAACTGTTTCGTTTTGCATTTTTTAATATCTTATTCTTTGGTTTTAGCCCCTTAAGTCAGTGGAGTATTTAAATTTTGTGGGGCCACCCCGAAAAAAAAATTTAAGGCCCTGAATTTTTTTCAATTTTGGGGCCCCTAAATCTAAGCTAAATACGCCATTACCTTAAGTAACAATAATAATTTTATCTGTTTGTAAATTAACTAATGAGGATATTATGCATTTTCTGCTCATATCATCTGATCCGTTAATAAGCAAAAATTGCTTAAAAAAAGATAAAAAATAAAGGAATTAACTATTGGCGCTAAAGCTCTTTTAAAGTACAAAAAAATAAATGAGAATGAGGAAGCTTATATGGAAGAAGAAGATATGGAGATGGATAAATGTGAAAATAAAGAATCTAAGGATGAATGATGTATAAATGAATGTGAATGCGAAAAATGAGTTAAGAACGAATCATTGTGTACATGTTAAAAAATAATTTGAACCAAACTTAAAAATGCTTTTTATTTGTTTCTTAAGATATAGGTAGTTCAATGTTTTTAAAGTATATGATTTTATTTGAAAATAAAAAATAATAAACGTAATTTCATTGAAATATAATAAATATTTACAATAAGGCCATCGACCGTAGTCCTTACTCCTTCAGCCGCGAAAGATTTTATTTGATTTTATTTAAAAAAAAATATTTAATAATTTTTAAAAATTAAAAAGAAAATCGAGGAGCCTCAAAGGGGGCTGTAATCCAAAATTAAGTAAAATCCAACACCGTCCTGTTTATAACAATCTAAAATTAGATCAGTGTTGTTTAAAAAAAAGGTTTTCTTTTTTTCAAAAATTTACAAACATGTCCCCTAAGTGGGGGCTCCGATATGGGGCCGTAACCGTGAAATCTTACACCTGTTCATGGAAATCCAACATGTTTTTTTCAAAAACAGCCCTCATTTATTGATTTATTTAATTAAAAAAAAATATAATTGTTTCATTTATAAAAATTTTATTTTTAACATTTTTTTGTCGAAAACAGAGTCACAATATTTAGACCAAACTTGGACAGTATATTCATCAACTATTTGGGTACCTAGATAAAAAAAAATATTACAGTATGAGTATCATGTCCAGAGACATATTTATGACCGCAAAAAAGCACATTTCACCCAGTGTGCGGGGTTATGGTTTGTGAAGGTCATTTCTTCTTTGCCAGAAATCAGATTTTGGTTAAAAAGAATTCCTGCAAGGCTTCGTTCCCCAAAAGTTGTCATCTTGGTCTTTTTTTCTTATGGGAGATCAATTTGATTTCTATGTTAATACTAGAATCAAATCAAATGAATCGATTCCAGATAAAACTTACTTAAGTAAGATTCACAATAAAAATTAGCTTGGATCTTGTAAGAATTAAGGTAGCTTGCAAGAGCTTAAACTATATATATAGGTAACTGTATTTTCAAAGATGGCTTTTAAGGTCCGAAACATGAAAGCAGTTTTTTATGTTTTTAAAAACATGTTCAACATTTTACTTTGCATTAAACCTGACACAGATTTTTAATAATAAAATAATAAAAATGCCATTGATTTTTTAAACGACCTTGAATTCTATCATTTGGTAATTCATCCTTTAAGTTTCAGACCTTTAACCATTGTGATGTTAAACTGTAAGCGTTTCCTAAAGAAGGTTACATAAAGTGAAATATAAAAACAACCTTCAAAGGGTTATTTATAGAACGTAACTTTCACTTTACTTCCACTTTACTTCGACGTAACTTAAACGAAAATTAAATAAAATACATGGGAATGTATTGGCAAATTTAAACTTCACTTTAACGCTACTTTACTGATTTATTTAGCTGTAAGTCGTATTAATTCGTACCAACTCGAGACCCGAGCTTGGCCGATCATGCGCAAAATTTGCAAAAATAAGATATTCACCCTTATTGTCAAGATGTAAATAGTCAGAAGACACCCGCGAGTTCCGTCACATGCGCTTAACTGAAGTAAATGAAGTAAAATGGTAAAATATAATTTCAGCACTTTTTTGTATTTTTTGCATCAACTAAAAAAAAATTCCAATGCTCTTTTTTTCTTTTAGCTTTTTTAATGACCTTGATTTTAGCTGACATAATTAAAGTTAAACTGTACAGCGTTTCTTAAAGATATATATGTATATACCTATATATTCGTATGATATTAAGTATAAATACAATTACGTTTCAAAAATAATGACCTTGAACCCCTGTCCTTTCATTATTCTTCTTCCAAGTGCAAGATCGTTAACTGTTATGATGTTTCTAATAATTAGTCAACGTGTTAAGTCCTAAAGATGGCTTACTAAGTCCAAAACATAAGAACAACCTTTTATGATGTCAAAAACATATCCAACATTTACTTTGTATTTTTTTTTGAGTAGGGTAAATCTTAATTAAGATCCCCCATCTGAATGTTGGGCGATGGGGGAGTGTCAGATTCATACTGACCAAAGCCCCTCCTCTGTATACGAGAGAGACGCACGGGACCACTCGAAGGTATTATTTCTTGCGCCCTCAAAATTCAACTCAGACCCACTTCGTCTATTTTTTCTCGCATGATGTTTCTAACCATTTTTGTAGTTATTTCCCAGTTCTCTTCACTTTCTAGCATGCTGGCAATAATGTTTTCCATGGTCATTTTTTTCCCAACTTTTTTCTATGCCTCTTTTCTCAACTAACACATTCCAGGACAGTATGCTCTGCAGTATCAATGCTGTCACATAACCAGCATTTGTGGCTTGTTGTTTTTTTGATTTTATCCAAATATTGATTAAAGCACCCATGTTCGCTTAGGAATTGTGTAAGGTGAAAATCAACTTCCCCATGCCTCCTGTAAACGTACGGTCTTAGATCTTTAATTAGTAATTTTGTCCATTCTGCTTTACCTGTGCATTATCCAGTTTTCCTGCCAAGAGTTTCTGCCCTAAATTTTTCCTTAGATATCCCTTCTTTTCCATAGTTTTTTGTTCTTTCCTCTGTCAGAAGTGACATCAGAGTTGTATCTGCAATTACTTAAGTTGCTTCTGCAGAGACTTTCCGATATGCACTGCATATACGGAGTGCCATTCTTCGTTGTACGGTATTTATTAGTTGCCTGTATGTTTGGTACTTAAGCACGGTCTTCCACACCGTACTTTGTATTTAACTTGACATAGTTGTTTAGTAATAAATATGCTATTGACTTTTTAAACGATATGATCTTCCCATGACCTTGGACCCCCGTCTTTTGTTTATTTATTCTTTAAGTTTGAAACCTTTAACTATGTATGGATATTTGATGATTTCTGTGTTTTAGATAATCAAAGTCAAACTGTAATGGGTTTTTTGAAGTTTGTTTACAAAGTTAGAAACATAAAAACAACCTATATGTTTTTTAAAGTATGTACATTTAGTTTGTATATAACCTATAACAGTTTTTAACACGGTTTTTAATAAAAATACCTTAGACCTTTTAAACGATATAACTTTAAACTCCTGTCTTTTGGTTGTCTATTCTTCAAGGATTCAAGTGTGAATAAAAATGCTATTAACAAAGTTATATCGTTACAAGAATATGACATGACCTTCTTAAACCCATGTCTCTTGTTCATACATCGTCTAAGTTCGAGATCTCTAAAGAATCAAATATAGATCCGGTAATAGTAATAGTGCGTATTTCATAGTAATAGCGCAGAAGTTAAAAGATAGGCAACGCGTCTATCAACACATAGATGCCTATGCACAAACTATTTATTGGAACACGCGTTGCCCATGTTTTAACTTCTGCGCTATTACTATAACATTCGCACTATTACTATTACCAATTCTATATTTGATTCTTAACTATATTGTGGTATTGGAGCTATGGTAATTCGACATTGACATTTGAAAACGTTACAACGTTTTTCCTAGATATAGAATTTCTTTTTAAGTTTTTACGCAAAGAAGTCGTACGATGTTTAAAAAAAATTAAATTAAAAATTCTTGGACACAATTTTTTTTACATACCATTCTTAAACAAAGATTTTCTCCAAACCAAACTATATTTAAAAAAAATCTATATACAACAGCTATGCAGTCATTTTCATCAGAAGATAGAATTATATATCTTTTTCGTCACAGACATCATCAAATATCCTTATCATAACTACTAACCTTAACCATTGGTCAGAATAACCTTGAGTTCACTTTAACCACAATCATTTGTGTATCTTGTTTCGTTTAGGCGCAGTTGATAAAAAACCTTGATTTGTAGAAATTACAATTACAGTAGTACATATCTTTCCGAGAAATGAACTAAAAATAATAATTTACAGAAAAATCTCTAATATTGAAAAAATTTAATAATTATAGGGTAAAAAATGAAGTGTTAACTCCCCCCCCCCCCTTCTCTAACTACAGTGAAGTTTTTTTTCTTTTGAGTATCCAAGTTTGAAGTTTGAGATAATTAAAGTTAAACTGTAAAGCGTTTCCTGAAGATGCCCACAAAGTTCGAAATATAAATTGACCCATTTATGATTTAAAAAACAAGTCCAACCTCTACATTACTTTAAACTTGACTTTTTAAAAATAAAAATGCTATTGACCTTTCAAATAATGTAACCTTGAACCTCTGTCTTTTCGTAATCCATTTCTTAAGTTTGAGACTTGAGATAATTGAAGTCAAACTTTAAAGCGATTCCTAGAGATAGCCTTCAAAGTACAAAGTCCGAAACATAAAAGCAACTTTTTATTTATGTTTTTAAAAACATGTAGGTACCACACTTACTTTAAATTAAGACTGACACAGCTTTTAAATAATAAAAACGCTATTGACAATTTAAATGATATGTCCTTAACATGAACTTGAACCCCTGTACTTTTGTTATCCATTCTCCTAGTTTAAGACATTTAACTATTGTAGTGTTTGAGATAATCAAAGTCCAACTGTAAAGTGTTTCCTGAAAATGGACCACCAAATCCGCAACATAAGAACAACCTTGTATGTTTTCAACAACATATAATTTGCATTTATCTTAACATAGTGTTTTAATAAAAATGCTATTGCTTTCGAAAGATATGACCTTGAATCTCTTAATAGTCTAAGGTCTCAAACTTGGAGAATGAATAACCTAAAGACATATCGTTTAAAAGGTCAGTAGCTTTCTTATTTTTGAGAAACTGTGTAAGGTTAAATGCAAAGTAAATGGTGAACATATTTTAAAAGCATGAAGCCTGATTTATAGAACGTTACTTTCACTTTACTTCGGCGTTACCTCACTTCCACTTAACTTAACAAATTTGCCTAATTTACAGATTTCAAAGTTACTTGAAATTGGGACCAGTTAAGTGGAAGTGAAGTAACGCCGAAGTAAAGTGAAAGTAACGTTCTATAAATCAGGCTTCATGCTTTTAAAATATGTTCACCATTGGCCTATTCCATATATAATCGACCAAAATTGGGTTTTCGAGTTGCTGCATGATTTTAAATTCTTTTGAGGTTTAGTCCAGTGCTTACTCCTGGTAACTTCTTTCTATTACAAAATTAGTAGCTGCATATTTGCACTCCTTCCCCATCAGTTAGCACCTTAAATTATGAAAGATGACCAAATTTTGGTCTAAAAAATGCTATGTGAGAGTGAGTAAATTTTTATTATATTTATGTTAAAATGTTACCGAGGACATAGTCTACAATAAAAAAAAAACGATATTGTGATTCGATTTTTTGTAAAGGTAGCATATTAAAACCTTTGCTGTTTCTAAACGAAATTAAATCACAAACCAATTTTTTTATTTTATGCGTTTCTATTATCACATCAACATTTTAAAATTATTAAAAAAAAATTTACTCAGTCCCACATAACTTTTTTTAGTGCCATATTTGGTCCTTTTCCATGGCTGCCTGGTAGAGAAGGAGAGCAATTATGCGGTTCATATTTTTTTTGTAGAAACACATGTTTATTGCCAACTAAAAACTACTACTAATTTTAATCTTTCAAGAATTTAAAATACGATTCGATCTTGTTTAAATTTAACGTAATCGGTAACATTTTAAAATCAATGCTGTTTCTAAACGAAGTAAAATCACAAACAAAATTATTTTTATTATGAATCTCCACTAGCACAATAAATATTAAAGTAATCAGAAAAAAAAATTTACCCAGTCCCACAGACCTTTTTTTGGACCTAAACTTGGTCATTTTCCATAGTTTGGGGTAATTAATAGTAGAGAAGGAGTGCGAATATGCAACTGGTTATTTTTTAATAGAAAGAAGTGTCCATTGTCAACTTTAAATTACTACCAATTTTAATCTTCCAAAATCGGAAAATTCAATTTTTTGTCTAAGACAAGAAAAATTATGAAAATTCAGAAAATTGTTTTTTTTACCACCTTTACCATGGGTAAGGATTGTACCTACCAAATATAAAATAAATCAAATAATAGCAACTATGATTGGTCGATTTTACATGAAATGTCCCCATTTACTTTGCATTTAACCTTACACAGTTTCTCAAAAATAAAAAGGCTACTGACCTTTTAAACGATATGTCTTTAGGTTATTCATCCTCAAAGTTTGAGACCTTCGACTATTAAGAGGTTCAAGGTCATATCTTTCGAAAGCAATAGCATTTTTATTAAAAAACTATGTTAAGATAAATGCAAATTAAATGTTGGATATGTTGTTGAAAACATACAAGGTTGTTTTTATGTTGCAGATTTGGTGGTCCATTTTCAGGAAACACTTTACAGTTGGACTTTGATTATCTCAAACACCAAAATAGTTAAATGTCTTAAACTAGGAGAATAGATAACAAAAGTACAGGAGTTCAAGGTCATGTTAAGGACATATCATTTAAATTGTCAATAGCGTTTGTATTATTTAAAAGCTGTGTCAGCCTTAATTTAAAGTAAGTGTTGTACATGTTTTTAAAAACATAACAAGTTGCTTTTATGTTTCGGACTTTGTACTTTGAAGGCTATCTCTAGGAAACGCTTTAAAGTTTGACTTCAATTATCTCAAGTCTCAAACTTAAGAAATGGATTACGAAAAGACAGAGGTTCAAGGTTACATTATTTGAAAGGTCAATAGCATTTTTATTTTTAAAAAGTCAAGTTTAAAGGAAACTTTACAGTTTAACTTTAATTATCTCAAACGTCAAACTTGGATACTCAAAAGAAAAAAAACTTCACTGTAGTTAGAGAAGGGGGGGGGGGGGTTAAAATTTCATTTTTTACCCTATAATTATTAATTTTTTTCAATATTAGAGATTTTTCAGTAAATTATTATTTTTAGTTCATTTCTCTGAAAGATATGTACTACTGTAATTGTAATTTCTACAAATCAAGATTTTTTATCAACTGCGCCTAAACGAAACAAGATACACAAATGATTGTGGTTAAAGTGACCTCAAGGTTATTCTGACCAATGGTCAAGGTTAGTAGATGTGGTAAGGATATTTGATGATGTCTGTGACGAAAAAGATATACAGTGAGAGGCAAAAGTCCCCCCCCCCTGGCCTTAACTTTTGAACGGTTCGAGATATTGATTTCCAAAAAATTTAAGGTTAATTTACACAAAAAAAACTACCTTTTGACGAAATTGGTTTTTCAAAAATTGATAACCCCCACATAGGGGGACTATCTACTTAATTTTTTTAAATGTAAAGGCGGGTCAAGTGACCCCTCATTTGAAAGCTATTTTTATTTCTAACACAATGGTGTTTACCAATTTAAGATATATTTATTATTTTTTTGGCTAGGAGCTTCTCAATAAATAGAACGATTTCCTTAATAAATGCAACAGTGAAAAAATAAAACTATTTGAAATTAGGTAAGGGTGCATGTTTTTCTTTAATTAAAAAAAATATGTAATATTTTTTTGTTAAAATTTGTTATACCCTGTGTCCCAACATAAAATACAAAAAAACAAAACCTTATGCTTCTTAATAATTTTTTTTTAATTAATTATATTTTTTAACCCTATTTTACTTCGTTTTTTTGAAAAAAAAAATAATTTTGGTAGGTTATTTTAAAAAATTTGTTATAAAACATACTAACAAAAAAAGAATTATTAATATTTTTAAATAAAAAGAAAACATACACCCCTACTTAGTTTGGATTCACTTAAGTCTTTTATTGTTGCATTTATTACGTAAAACAGGATTTTTGTGCTTTATTTTAAAACACACAGTACAGTAGAACTACTGAATCAATCTAAAATTCGTAAACGTCATTGTCTTGGAAATAAAAATAGCTTTCAAATGAGGGGTCACTTGACCCCCCTTTACATTTAAAAAAATTAAGTAGATAGTCCCCCTATGTGGGGGTTATTATTTTTTGAAAAACAAATTTCGTCAAAAGGTAGTTTTTTTAGTGCTAATTTGCCAAGAATTTTTTTTAAATCAATATCTTAAACCGTTCAAAAGTTGGGGGGGGGGGGGACTTTTGCCGGGGACTTTTGCCTCGCATTGTATAATTCTATTTTCTAATGAAAATGACTGCATAGCTGGTGTATATAGATTTTTTTAAATATAGTGTGGTTTGGAGAAAATCTTTGTTTAAGAATGGTATGTGAAAAAAATTGTGTCCAAGAATTTTTAATTTAATTTTTTTTAAACATCGTACGACTTCTTTGCGTAAAAACTTAAAAAGAAATTCTATATCTAGGAAAAACGTTTTAACGTCAAATGTCAATGTCGAATTACCATAGCTCCAATACCACAATAGTTAAGAATCAAATATAGAATTGGTAATAGTAATAGTGCGGATGTTATAGTAATAGCGCAGAAGTTAAAACATGGGCAAAGCGTGTTCCAATAAATAGTTTGTGCATAGGCATCTATGTGTTGATAGACGCGTTGCCTATCTTTTAAGTTCTGCGCTATTACTATAAAATACGCACTATTACTATTACCGGATCTATATTTGATTCTTTAGAGATCTCGAACTTGGACGATGAATGAACAAGAGACATGGGTTTAAGAGGGTCATGTCATATTCTTGTAACGATATAACTTTGTTAATAGCATTTTTATTCACACTTGAATCCTTGAAGAATAGACAACCAAAAGACAGGAGTTCAAAGTTATATCGTTTAAAAGGTCTAAGGTATTTTTATTAAAAACCGTGTTAAAAACTGTTTCAGGTTATATACAAACTAAATGTACATACTTTAAAAAACATATAGGATGTTTTTATGTTTCTAACTTTGTAAACAAACTTCAAAAAACCCATTACAGTTTGACTTTGATTATCTAAAACACAGAAATCATCAAATATCCATACATAGTTAAAGGTCTCAAACTTAAAGAATAAATAAACAAAAGACAGGGGTCCAAGGTCATGTGAAGATCATATCGTTTAAAAAAGTCAATAGCATTTTTATTACTAAACAACTATGTCAAGTTAAATACAAAGTACGGCAGACCGTGCAGTACCAAACATACAGGCAACTAATAAATACCGTACAACGAAGAATGGCACTCCGTATATGCAATGCATATCGGAAAGTCTCTGCAGAAGCAACTTAAGTAATTGCAGAAACACCTCTGATGTCACTTCTGGCCGAGGAAAGAACAAAAAACTATGGAAAAGAAGGGATATCTATGGAAAAAGTTGGGGCAGAAACACTTGGCAGGAAAACTGGATAATGCACAGGTAAAGCAGAATGGACAAAATTACTAATTAAAGATCTAAGACCGTACGTTTACAGGAGGCATGGGGAAGTTGATTTTCACCTTACACAATTCCTAAGCGGACATGGGTGCTTTAATCAATATTTGGATAAAATCAAAAAAACAACAAGCCACAAATGCTGGTTATGTGACAGCATTGATACTGCAGAGCATACTGTCCTGGAATGTGTTAGTTGAGAAAAGAGGAATAGAAAAAAGTTGGGAAAAAAATGACCATGGAAAACATTATTGCCAGCATGCTAGAAAGTGAAGAGAACTGGGAAATAACTACAAAAATGGTTAGAAACATCATGCGAGAAAAAATAGACGAAGTGGGTCTGAGTTGAATTTTGAGGGCGCAAGAAATAATCAGCCGTATGATGTATCGAGTTGACTTCAAGTCAAGTTGTTATCATGGCAGATAAATGACAATTTTACATGTAAAATGTCAGTTATATGTCATAATATCAACGTTGACTTGAAGTCAATTTGATACATCATAGAGGGGATTACCTTCGAGTGGTCCAGTGCGTCTCTCTCGTATACAGAGGAGGGGTTTTGGTCAGTATCTGACACTCCCCCATCGCCCAACATCCAGATGGGGGATCTTAATTAAGATTTACCCTACTCAAAAAAAAAATACGAAGTAAATGTTGGATATGTTTTTGACAACATAAAAGGTTGTTCTCATGTTTTGGACTTACATATTGTAGAAGAATGTCCAAACACTAAATTTGAGGGTGGTTATCAAGAAATACACCAATTAACTCCAGAAACTTTGAATTGGATATCAACCCTGAAACAGCTGTAACTTTTTTGCTGTGATTTATTGTAATAATAATAATAATTGCGTTTATTTAAACATTTCGAAAACCATGTATTGTACCACCACAATTTTGACAACACTGGTATGCCTGAGTTTTTTTGATGCTTTTTCTCGGCCGCGAAGTAAATGCTTTACCAGTATATGAAAATCGGCCATGGACGTGAAAAAATGAACATCACTTATACCTTTTGGAAATTAAACATCTTCCATTTTATATAATGTTTATTATGTACCTATTTTTGAAATGTAATTGTTTTTATAATATCATACGAATACAGGGTGAATAAAAAGTATGGAATATTTCCCATAACTTCGTAAATACTTCTGCTAGGACCTTGACCTTTTTAGGTCGATTCCTAACTTTTTCTTGCGCATTTGAAAGAACTAAATTTACATATACAGGTTGTGCCAGTTATAAATAATAAAATGCATTTTTGTAATTTTAAATCGCACACCCCATTTTTTAATTTTTTTTACAAATCTATGATACATTTTCACTTGATATGGGTTTTGTTACTACCCCTTGCCCGCAAAAAGATTATCAAACGCAAAAATACACTTTAAATGATTGTATAGATAGCCATTATTCAAGTCCATAATTAGTGTATGAAGTAAAAGACAATGTATTTGTTTAAATAACCAAACAGAGTTATATCTGTCTTATACACCTATTTTCAAATCATTAATTTAGTTACAGTTGTGAAGTCTTCTTAATTCTAAAATTCGTCAAAATAATTCTTTTACATAGTGTTTTTATTTTATTTTATATCTTTTCCATCTGATGTTTAAAAAATTTCAGTTAACTTCAACAAGTGTTAGTTTCCACAACCACACATTGGTTACGCCACTGGTACCTTTCCGTTAATATAACTGCTAAAGCAGCGTGAACGCGGCTTTAGTAGTTCAAAAAACACACTTTCGACCATATGAGTGTCTTTCAAACAATGTCATTCGTCAGCAAAAATGAATCCGTTTAGTTTTAATTTGTAACAAATTTGTGTTTTTTCATGACTAAATGTCCTTTTTAAAAATGTTTTGTCCGAAGAGAATTATGGAAATTTGATTCTGCTTTAATGTTTAACGTTTTCAGCGTAGTACACTTCGACAAGTAAGTTGCGCTTTGTTTACAGTACTAGGAACGTTACTGTTGTGGTTGTTGGAAGTCTTAAGGTATTTTAGAATTTAATTTAAGCCTTTTTGTCTCTTATAGTAGCACCAGTAGATGGTTTTTCCGAAACTAGTCGTGCCGCTATAAAAATATAATATTCAAGAGGTACATTGTCTTTTACTTCATACACTAATACACTTTAATTATTTTAAGATATTTACCGCTTATGGACATCTTTTTTTGTTGGTTTTTGCACTAAGGATTTTTATTATGAAATCTAAGGTATTTTTAGGAAGTGGTATTTTTTTGGAAATTGACGATATTTTTAAGGAGCTGAAGGGATTCTTGAGGAGTTGAAAGTATTTTTGGGAAATTAAAGTTATTTTTGTAAAATTAAAGATACCTTTCAAAAATAAAAAAAAATTAAAATTTTTAGAACATTTTTAAAAGTATAAGGCATTTTTCTTGAAAAGCGGAGATATTTTTTTTTTCTTTTCTATTAAAAATTATTGTTTTATTTTCAAATTCAGCCAAAATAGAAGCACCTAATCGTTAGATTCCTTAAAATAATTAAAGTGTATTTTCGATGTTGACAACCTTTTGGAAGGCAAGGGGTAGTAACAAAACCTATATAATTGAACTGAAAATTTATCATAGATTTGGAAAAAAAATAAAAAAATGAGGTGTTCCATTTAAAATTACAAAATTGGATTTCAATACTTAGCCTTAACTTTTGAACAGTTTGAGATATTGATTTAAAAAAAATTCTTGACAAATTTTGACTAAAAAATCTACATTTTGACGAAATTGGTTTAAAAAAAAAATAACCCCCACATAGGGGGACTATCAACTTATTTTTTTTTAATGTAAAGGGGGGTAAAGTAACCCCTCATTTGAAAGGTATTTTAATTTCTAACACAATGGTGTTTACCAATTAAAGATATATTTATTATTTTTTTTTTGATAGAAGCTTCTCAATAAAAAGGACGATTTTCTTAATAAATGCAACAATGAAAAAATAAAACTTTTGAAATTAGGTAAGGGTGCATGTTTTTCTTTAATTAAAAAAAGTTTGTAATATTTTTTTGTTAAAATGTGTTATACCCTGTGTTTCAACATAAAATATAAAAAAAACAAAACCTTATGCTTCTAAAAATTTTTTTTTAAATTAATTATATTTTTTAACCCTCTTATATTTCGTTTTTTTGAAAAATAAAATAATTCTGGTAGGATATTTTAAAACATTTGTTATAAAACATCCTAGCAAAAAAAAATATTAATATTTTTAAATAAAAAAAGACATACCCTCCGCGGGGGGGGGGCGGACTTTTGCCTCGCACTCTATATATCTTTAATAAACGCTTTACAGTTTAACTCTAATTATGTCAGCTAAAATCAAGGTCATTAAAAAAGCTAAAAGGAAAAAAGAGCATTGGATTTTTTTTTAAGTTGATGTAAAAAGTACAAAAAAGTGCCGAAATTATATTTTACCATTTTACTTCATTGCCACAAAAATATTATGACAATAATAATAATACCTACATTTAGCTAGTTTTGTATTATTTTTAAAGAAAAAGTTGAATAGTTAAACCTACTTGTTATTTATTGAATTATTTGTTTCATGTTTAAGACTTTCTCCAGTCTGCTGCCAATCTCTGCTTCTAGTATGAATATTTCTTAAATCAAACCAACCAGATTCCATTTTTTTTAAATTAATATCATAGTCAGTTTTTGTTTCTGGGTAAACCATCCTCTAAAAGCAAAAATTAAAAGAAATTTATTTTTATTGCCTAGTTACATACTACAATATTACTTTAACACTAAATGTGCAATTTTTAATAGCTGACTTAAAATATTGGTATTATTTATATAGTTTACATAGTAAAAAATTCATTGCAGACCCTTATCTTAACGTGGATGTATGGAAGAATTATGGAGTAATTACCCCCTGTGCGTCGCCAGTAGGGCTACCGCCTCTCCGGGATTGACCCGAGAGGTCCGGTTAATTTTTTTTGTAGAAAGAGCAAAAAGAAATTCTGAATTATCTGAAAAGCATACCAATACCCAATTACCCCTATATTTTGAGACCTTTTACTATTGTGGTGTATGAGATAATTGAAGTCAAACTATAAATCGTTTCTTGAAGATGGCTTACTAAGTCCGAAACACAAGAACAACCTTTTGTGTTTTCAAAAACATGTCCAAAATGTACCTTGCATTTAACTTAACATAGTTTTTTAATAATAAGAATGCTATTGACCTTTAAAAAGATATGACATTGACATGACCTTGAACCCCTGTCTTTTGTATATCCATCCTCTAAGTTTGAGACCTCTTACTATTGTAGTATTGGAGGAATGTTAATGCAAACATTGACAATTAAAAACGTCATAGTTTTTTCTAGACATAGAATTTTTTTAAAAAGTTTTAGCACAAAGGGCTCTGCGAAAGAATATTTTTGAGCAAAAAAAAATCCAATATTTTGGGCTAGATTTTTTTTTGCATGCAATATCTACTAACCTTGACCAGTGGTCAATATGACCTTGAAGTCATCTTGACCACAAGACTTTGGTATTTACTTATGCCAAGTTTGAACCTTGTATCTAGCACCATAGTTGAGTAAATTACAGTTAAAGAAATTTTTTGGTCCGCACATCCATCCATCCTAACATACACCAATGTCATATTTTTTAATAACAACCCAGTGGATGGTCCGATTGATATGATTCTAGTATTAAAAGATCGATAATTTTTTGTAGCATCTTTCCAACATTCACGTATTTTGCTTCGTTTAGGCACAGTTGCAAAAAAACGTCGATTTTCAGAAATTGCAATTACAATAGTACATTTTCTTTAGAGAAATGAACTAAAAACACCCCTTACTTCCGCCCCATACAACATCTGCTAAAATATTATACATTATTATTTTCAAAAATGACTTCAGCTACCCCAAATTATCTGAAAACCATACCATGCACAAATATTTACGCTAAAAAAAAAAATTACCTCCACCCCTTACAACAATAATAAAATATTTAGCCTTATTGATGTCATATGTAACCCTATCTACCCTAATTTATAAAAAAACAATGCTATAAAAATTTTTCTGTAAAAATAAAAAAAATTCCATGCATATTTTTTTAAATATTTTTTTCTGAACAAACTATTTGTCAAACATCTGCTAAAATATTATAAATTATTATATTCAAAAATGACTTCAGCTACCCCAAATTATCTGAAAACCATACCATGCACAAATATTTACGCTAATTAAAAAAAAAATTACCTCCACCCCTTACAACAATAATAAAATATTTAGCCGTATTGATGTCATATGTAACCCTGTCTACCCTAATTAATAAAAAAACAATGCTATAAATAATTTTCTGTAAAAATAAAAAAAATTCCATGCATATTTTTTTAAATATTTTTTTCTGAACAAACTATTTGTCAAAGGGGGTGGTTTTTTTTTATATAAGTTTAAGTATAATCATCTAGTTAAAAATAATAGAAAATTGTATTATTGAACCTGAAACAGCTTAAGAAAAAAAGGCTCAATTTTTAGAAGGGGTGTGGATTTTAGCCCCCAAGAAAAAATAAATGGTTATCCCCCTTAAATCGTTTAAAAAGTGCTAAGAAATAGATTTTTAGAAGGACATCTTTTAATTATTTAATTCCATCGTCTTAGGGCTATTCAAAATATGGGGTAGTACCATTGTCTACTCCCTCTATGTCAATAAGGGTTGAGATATAAAGATTTTACCCCGGACCAAATTTCTAGAAAATGATTGCTTGATTTTTTTGCATCACCTCAAAAAAGCGTACGAAGCTTCTGAAAAAAGTTATGAGCCAAAAACTGTTTTTCGTGATCTTTGACCCCAAATAACTTTTTCAGCTCACAGCCAATCGATGTCGATTTTTAAGACAACTTTTATAATGTCAAAACGAAGGTGTATGCAATAATTCAGAGACCTGCCAAAAATTTCGAGGTTGATCCTTTATTTGGTTGGGATATGCATATTTCATGTCTATGCTTGACCTTAAGAGAAGTGTTTGTCTTCTGACGATGCCAGAGTTTAGCGTTAAGTAGCGTACTGTGAATTTTGACTGCATAAAAATAATATTATACTTACAATTAATTATTAAAAACAGAACTCTCATGCACTATTTTTTTAAAATAAAACTTGAATACATTGTTCCCTCCTTTTCAGTTTTCATTCTCCGAAATGGTGTCCAAAGAAACATTGTTTTGATAATGGAAGAAAGCAACCACCGCACAGTGTAGTATTTTCGTATTCTAGCGTTATTTAATTTCATAGTTAATGTATTTTTAAGAAAAAAATATTCAAGAATTTATCAAAATATAGAGGTGTTCCCTTTAAAAATACATAACTAATGTCATTTTCACCCAAACGGGGGATTCTAAATTTTTATTAAGGTCTGTAAAGGATAGCAAAAATCATTCTAAACAACTTATAAAATTTCAATTGTGTACAAAATATATCTAAAAAGTTATTGGCTCGTAAGCTTTTTGCGGGACAAAAAGTGGATTAACTGAAGTTGATTCACTGATGTTGCTCCCTCTGAACGTGGCTTTAGTAGATCAACTGTAGTTGGGGTCCACTAAAATGCCTCTTCTAAACGCGACTTTAGAAACCCAAATATCAAAGATTTGATTCCTTGTTACAGCGACCACCATTCTAAAAAAATAAAATACGCCCGGTGGCGGCGGGGGCGCAAAAATGCGAGGAAATTATAACTGTATATTAAAGCCTAAACCCCAAACTATACCAGGTTGTAAGTTTCGTCGTGGAATAATGCGGAATAACCTAATTTTTTTACAATCATACAAATTACATCTTACAAAATGCAATGTTTATCGCATTTCCTTTATTAAATAAACTAACAGTCAAGTAAAACATAATTGTATGACGCTAAAGACACTGTAAACCCATTATAGAAAACAAAAATCAGTCTTGTATCTATAACTTACTGGGTTGTGGTACTAACAGGAATTAATAAATTTACTCGCCTAGCAATATCAACATTTTTTATACTAAAATTAAGATACTTATAAAAAAAAATATTTCATAATTATAGAAACTATCTAAGCAACCAGAATACAGTTAATGGATTGATTAAAGCAAAGTATTAGGAAATAATTAAATTCCGCTAGATTACGATATTCCTACTCTGTGCACCGACCTGATCCTTCCAGGTGGAAAAATTATATTTGCTTCTTTAAACGATGTTTTAACCCCTCCTGCGATAACCGACCTTGAGGCTGGGTTTTACTGTACTCCTTGTAGTAATAAACAAATTATGAAGAATATTTTTATAGTTTCTACGATCTTGGGATCAATCAATTGTTTTAGCTAAATAAAAAAAACTGGATCCAATTTTTTATTAGATTGCTAGCAATTTTCAACCAGACTGACGGTATGTTTCAGAGTTAGTTTTTGAACCTAAGGACGACTTAGGTTATTGAGTCTCCCTCAAAAGCTAAATTTGCAGAACTTATTTGCAACAAAGTTAACTTATGAATCCTTCTCTCTGAATAAAGGAGAAGAATGATTTAGCATTCTCTTAGGACCAAAACTTTAGACAATTAGCCCACCCCGAATTAACCAGGCCTCCAAAGATAGTTCCTGCATTTGAACTGCTGGTTGAAGAGTTATACTATTGAGTATTGAATAAGTTGTGTTGAAGGAACTATTAAAATGTATCTTCCCTTGGCATTGCTAAGATGTTAGAGAATTCTCGTAATTAGAAACGGTGGAGGAAAGATGCATGCCAGTGAGAAGTCCCACTTTCGGCTGAAGGCAAGAAGATTTTTAACATCTAAAGATAGATGGATATTTGATGATTTCTGTGGCGAATGTTTAATATAAAACTAAGATTCTCTCCAAACCACACTTTATTTAGAAAAATCTGAATACGTATTTCGACAGCTAAGCTGTCATCTTCAGCAGAAGATAGAATTCTATCTATCACAAGTGATTCCACCCGATTTTGGGACTAAGAACATTTTTGATAAAAAGCCCAATATGAGCATTTTACTAAAACTTTTTGATCTAACATCAGATCATGGCAAAGAACATTTGCCATGCATTAGATGTAATTCTTGTAACATACCCTCTGTCGCAAACTTCGACTCTGGAAAAGGTTATTACAGGAGGTTTTTTTGGAAATGGAAATTAATAACCTGTGATTATATTTAAAACACCTTTTGGTGCGCCTAGATCTCTCCACTGAGGAAAAAACCTTTTTAATTGGCCTGCTACAAACTAATTTTTGAGTCACAAACGTTTATCGTGGGGTCTAAAACGTTTATTTGTGGACTTTTTGACTTTTGGCCCAATTTTCCGGACGCATAGTTAGGTTGTCGAGCTGCGTGACTTATTTTTCGGGCAGCCCGTCCCGATTTTTGGCCTGACGGCTCGATTTACTTAAGCCGACGGACTTGTTTTATTTGGATCGCGCAGCCCGATTTTTGGATTGACAGCTCGATTTGATTCAGCCGATGAATTAATTTCTTGACGGCTCGACTAGTGGCTCTTTTTTTTACCATAGCAATTTAGTAATTAGATCTTGTATCTAATGACAGGCTCCCTTGCTCAATTTCAGTTTTTTGGGGTATTCTTTTTTCCCTATAAATAAAAGTTTTCTTTTAGATGGCAAAAAACCGAACGGAGTTAGTCCCTATAAAGACACTCTTTGACGAGGATGTAAGCGACTCCTAAGAAAACAAAATTCTTGATAGAATTAAGAACGTTGTCTTTATTCATCTCCCTGACGGGTGACAAGAATGGAAAATGATAGTCTAAACGAGCGAACTCCAAAAGCTGGTTAATGCCCAAGATTTGAACAAACTTAGGTTTGCAATTCCAACAGTCAGACTGATAAAAGCCCTTGCTCGTATCTGGGAGTAAGGTAAACTCGCAAATGGAGAGAACTCGGATGATGAAGAGGCAAGTACTAGTAGTTCATACGTTCATACTAAAGTAAGAAAAGAAAGTCGTTTAGACGCGTTGTAAAGGAACAACGCCGAGTAAAAACTCAGATAGAATCTGTTCTACATAAATTAAACAATTACAATTTAAATTTAAACCAACTATGAAACTTCGGACCAAGAAAATGATCGTTACTTTGTGGAGGATCGTCCACCTGGGCAGCTCCTATCTTTGGTGAAAATGATTCTTTGAATTTTAAACCAAATACAAAAGAGCCTTGGCTAAAAGACCTCGGTAAATGGCCTTTTGAGTTTCACTCAATAAAGATATTTTGTATTTTTATTTATTTATTACAAAAGAGCCTTCTACTCCCGCTCCAAAACCAAACATTATGTCCTCATGGTTTAGATTGCCAGCGTTTGGGTCAGAGATCTTTTAATAAGATACGCAGCCATTTTTAAATTACCTTACAGTAACATTACTTCTTAAAAGTTTAACGCACACAGTAGTGCTCCCATTTTTACGACGTTACTGTCCAATTGACTTCTCCAATAAGACAAACGTCACTTTTTTTGACAGACAGTAGGGATAACTTTGTTTCATGGCATACTTCATTTCAGGTCGACGCATGTTTTATATTTGTCATTATAAACGTTTCAGGCCTAGTTATCTAAAAGGTATCCCTACTGTCTCTCATAATAGTTAGTTTCTCTGCTCGCCAACAGTTTCTCTGTAGTCAGCAAGAGAATTCAATAGGGAATATAACAATAAGTAAACACGGACACAACCAGCCTGGCACCACTGCTAGAGCGTAGCCACACTCCATCAGTGGCAGTGAGATTCGAACTCACAATTAACGACAGGAAGCCTTCGAAATATTGCACCGCGACTATACCGCACATATATTTATATTTTTTTTTTATATTGCACCGCTACACCGCCGTATACTTAAAGCTATTCTGCAAAAAAAATACATTAAATGCTGAAAATAAAACAATTACCTTAATTGGTTTGATTTCAAAATATCTTCCGCAGAGATGAACCGTGCACACTCAAGGAAAATATAATGCGTATTAAAGACTGCTTCGCCACTTAAGTCCTATTCTTAAGCGTGATTTATAGAACGTTACTTTCACTTTACTTCGGCGTTACTTCTCTTCCAGCTAACTTAACAAATTTGCCTAATTTACAGATTGCAAAGTTACGTGAAATTGGGAACATTTAAGCGCATGTGTTTGAACTTGCGCGTGTCTTCTGACTATTTACACCTTCACAATAAGGGTGAATATCTCATTTTTGCAAATATTGCGCATGATCGGCATGATCAATAGGGGTAGGTTACGTAGGTAGGTAAAAAGAACTGTGTGTCATTTAAGGTAAGTGTAATCTCTTAAGGTCAAGTCGAAGGCCCTGACATGAAATATATCCTTAATTAATGGCCTCAACCTTGAGTTGACCTCTATTTAAATCCAGATCCTTTATTAATTTACACAAATATTCATATGACATACATTACAGATTTTTGTAAAGGTTAAAAACAATGGCACAAAGGCTAAGTCTGTCTGTGTCAGCGTCTATCATCGCGCGTAGCGCCGAGCATTCTTTCACATGGCCTTTTAGTCTTAGTTTCCTTATAGTAACAATTTGGGGATAGGTGGCGTGATTCTGTGCCCTGGGTCACCGGTCTGGGTGTGATGGATTTTTTTTATGGGTTAGGGATTGTTTTTAGTTTGTGTTTTGGGGAGTATTTGCTGGGTTGTTTTATTTTGGGGGTGAGGGCGTAGTAATGGGTGATAAGTGATGTTCGTTTAGCCCGATCGTTTGCCTAAGAGTTTTTTGTTTTGTTTTTTTTATTTGTGTGGGTGTATGGAAAGGTGGTTGTTTATTTTTCCCTGCCACCCCCTGTCTGTATCAAGTGCTCTGCTATACATACATATTTTAATTTAAGTAATTTTCTATTTTTTTATTTACTATAATACGAATTGTGGATCTATAGTTACGATTTTTATAAAGTTATGCTTCCTTGTTTTAATTTATTTATTACCTGTCCATTTATTTATTTATTATTATTATATTTATAGTTTTTTTTTTATATAATTGTATTTAGGTTTGGTCCGGAGTTTAAATATAATTATTTCGAACACCACAATACTTAAAGGTCTCAAACTGAGGATGGGTGACTAAAAGACAGAGGTTCAAGGGCACGTCAATATCATATCGTTTAAAAGCTATGCCCGGTTAAGTGCGATGTTAATTTTGAACATGTTTTGTTCATTGGTTAATACCAAAATCATTGAAAAATGTATTAAAAACAATTAAGGGGCTCAATTTCGGAAGTATAGGACTTACGCAAGTTAAAGCTTGATTAAGGCAACGTTTCGGGATATTTATTGTTATCCTTCTTCAGACCAGGGTTGCTACAAAGTACTTAACATTAGGACTAGGTCTAAAATATATAAATACCTTTTTTACCTTTAATCGAAAAAATTGGGGGAAAAAAATATGTTAACTACAACGTCTGACATCCTTCCTCAACAACAACTTCCGTATCCTTGCAAACTGCTTGAGATTAGCAACATACTGTGGTATATATATATTCGTATGATAATATAAATACATATTAAAAAGAGGTACAAATGAACATTATAAAATGGAAGATGTTTAATTTCCAAAAGGTATAAGTGATGTTCATTTTATCACGTCCATGGCCGATTTTTATTCTTCTGGTAAAGCATTTACTTCGCGGCCGAGAAAAACCATGGAAAGAACTCAGGCATACCAGTGTTGTCAAAATTGTGGTGGTACAATAAATCACAGTAAAAAAGTTACAGCTGTTTCAGGGTTGATATCCAATTTAAAGTTTCTGGAGTTATTTGGTGTATTTCTTGAAAACCACCCTCAAATTTAGTGTTTGGACATTCTTCTACAATATGTTTAATCGTTTCTGGCAATGCACCACATTCACAAAGCGGGCTAGGTAGTGCATTCCATTTATAAAGCACATCATTACAACGTCCGTGACACGTTCTAAGGCGATTAACCATACTCCAAACTTTTCTGGGCTGATCAAACCCTGGAACTACCTTCGTTGGATCTTCAATCAATTCTTTGTTGGTTAAATCATCAATTTCTTGCCACTTATTTTTCCATATATCAGTGATGGAAAAGGGCTGATGAATAAACTCCTCTTGCCATATAGGCTTCCTCGATTTAAGTCTGTTAGGTGGAAGCATCTGCAAGTCAATATGTAAGGGGAATTTTTCCAACTCAAATTGAACCTTATCTCATTTCCTTTTAGCTGCATGTCTTCTTCTAAGGTCAGGTGGAGCTATGTTAGAATGCACAGGCAACCAAGGCGTTGGTGTAGATTTTATTGTACCAGTGATTACTCTCATAGTTTGGTTTAATTGTGTGTCAATTTTGTTTACATGACAACTATTCATCCAAACAGGGCAACAGTACTCCGCCGTAGAATATACAAGTGCCAGTCCTGCTGTTCTCAAAGTATGAGCATCCGCCCCCCAATTGGTTCCCGCTAATTTACTTAGAATAATGTTTCTGGTTTTGATTTTCTGTCTCACTTTTTCTAAATGATTATTATACAATAGGGAACTGTCCAAAGTTACTCCAAGATACGTAGGGTTAAAGTTATGTTTCAGTAATACTTCATTAAAGTTAATTTGAAGCTCTCTTCTTTACTGATTGTTGTTCAGATGGAAACAAGAAACCTCTGTTTTGGTTGGATTTAGACAGAGTCTCCATTTCTTGAAATACTGATACATAATATCCAAGTCACTTGATAGGGAATTTTCCAATATATTAAAATCATTATTTTGGTAAGTCAGCGCCAAATCGTCAGCATAAATAAACTTACGGGAAGTAGTTTGGGGTAAGTCACTCGTATATAAATTGAACAACAGTGGAGCTAATACTGAGCCCTGAGGTAATCCATTGTTAAGCGTCCTAAATTTGCTACTTTTTACTCCAATAAATACTCGAAATCTCCTATCCGTTAGCATATTAATAATAACAAAAATAAAGTTATTACAAAAATAAAGTTATTCCCTCTGATTTTGAGCTCTCTTTTTCGGATCAGCCGTTAATCAAAAGTAAAGTTGTTAAATTTTTAGGAAGTTACCTAGATGATGATTTATTGTGGAAAACTCACATTAGTAATGTGTCTAAAAAAATGAATTCATCATTTTTTGCATTGCATCAACTAAAACCTCAATTAAATCGTGACTCCTTATTATCTGTTTATTTCTCGTTAGCATACTCTCACCTAAGTTTTAACATAATTGTTTGGGGAAGTTCTAGTGGAATTCAGTCATTATTCGTCTCTCAGAAAAGGCTAATTAGATTAATTTTTAACCTAGACCCACGTGAATCTTGTCGTGAAACTTTCCGTAATAATAAGCTACTCACGTTACCTT
Organism: Cartodere bifasciata; assembly: GCA_963920755.1. NCBI lineage: Eukaryota > Metazoa > Arthropoda > Insecta > Coleoptera > Latridiidae > Cartodere > Cartodere bifasciata. The sequence goes on from OY987195.1 coordinate 11,562,995, forward strand.
CGATTTACATCTTTAACTGTATAAAATTTGTAGTAAAGTTTCCCAGTCTTTTTAGTTTTAATGCGGAAGCTCACACGTATGGAACGAGACACGGAGAAATATTGTTAAGAATAAGACATCATAATCATACTTTTTTTCAAAAATCTCCTTTGTATAATTCTGTGAGGTGTTTTAATCATCTGCCAAAAGAACTAAGGCAACAGTGGAAGGCAAAGACTTTTTTGGCTAATTGTAAACTGTTTTTGACAGATAAAGCTTTCTATAGTGTTAATGAATTTTTGGATTAAGTGTTGATCTAATTCATAATCTTTTTAATTTATGTATTTTATATATTATTATTAGTTATCTAATTTTATTATTAGTTATTTACTGTTTTTTCTTTTTGACGTTCACCTATGTAACTACATGTTGTGTGATAATAAAGCTTTCTATCTATCTTCTATCTATCTATCTATTTTCAAGAAGGTTTACTATCCTTTCTGGATGTATTTAAGGAACTTAATATTGCATCTGCATTTGCAGGGGTTGGATTTTCTTGGTAATTGTTGTACAATATAGAGTGACGCCATGCATCATTCTTTCTCTGTCATACAGATAACGTCATTAATTGTGATTGTAAGTTGTAATTGTCACTTTGGCTATAACGTTGATGACGTTATCTGTATGACAGAGAAAGAATTATGCATGGCGTCACTCTATAAGGCGACAATAACTGTCAATTCTTCAAGGCACTCTAGTAAAGGCAAAACAGGCAAGCAAACAAGCAATACATCCACCACGCAGTAGAATTTCAAACTTTAGCTAGCTTGTAGTCACTAAAAAATTAACATTTGTAAAAGTTATTTATTTATTTATATTTTAAAATAACGAACTTTTACGTGTCAAAAACTTTTTATTTATTATGACAACTAACTCTTTGACAAAACAATTGACATATCATAGAAAATACTATAACATGATACTAGATCTAATAATACATGTTACACACTCCCCCTCTGAACCACGCAAAGGACTCCGGCGTTGTTCAGCAAATTAAAAATTATTTTTCGGCCTTCCCCGATTTCTTTTCACATTAACAGGCTTGGCACAACGTTTGATCTTCCATAAAACAAGCTTATATCTGATGCATGATATTTTCCTATAATTTTAGAATGTTGTTCAATTGTAGAAATTTCATATGAAGTAGGAGAAACTATTTTTGAAATAACATACGGACCATCTCTTCTAGGAGCCAGTTTTGAAGAGTAATTTTTTTGAGTATTACTTATGGAGTGAGTGTTTAAAAGTATTTTATCACCAACTTTATAAAATATATTTCTAGCATCTTTATCTCTTATTTCTTTCCGTCTATCTTGTCTAATAATATTGTTTTCATGAGCTTCACAAAGACATTTTGATAAATTAATGAGATATGGAGTAATTTGAGGCACGAAATTTTCTGCTTGAACAATGTGTCTCAAATCATAAATGGAACCACGAGGATGTTGTAATTCTCTACCAAATGTTAAAAAAGCAGGAGAAAAACCGGTAGACTCACATACAGTAGAATTCATGGCAAATCGAATGCTAGGCAAATGCAAATCCCAAAAATTATGTTTATCTTGAACCAATATAGCCAACTGTGTTTTCAAGTCGCGATTTTTTCTCTCAACAGGGTTGCTTGCAGCATGATAAAGTGGAATAAAAGATTGGCTGATTCCAAAGCAGTATGTGACTTTTTGCATAACACTACTAATAAATTGTACTCCATTATCGGAAATAATTTTTCTAGGGGTATTATAGCGAAGAAAAATTTCTTCTATCAACAATTTAGCACAAGCTTCGGCTGATGCAACTGAAAGTGCAAAAAGTTCAACCCACTTAGAAGCTACATCTTCCACAATCAAAATCCAACGATTTTTCTTAGTTGTTTCAGGAAGTGGACCAAACAAATCCACAGCTATAATTTCAAATCGTTGAGATGGAGTTGGAGTCTGCAGAAGACCCGAAGGTTTAAGATTAGTGCTTTTATATCTCTGACATTCTTCACAGCTTTTAACATAATCAGTGATAAAACGTCTCATACCGATGAAATAAAATTTTTCAGAAATCTTCTGTAAAGTTCGCTCCACACCATAATGACCAGCAGTATCAGAATCATGATATTCCTTTAAAACATCATTACGAAGTTGTGCAGGTATGACCAACTGCGGACTTTCAAGATCATACTCTGGATTATAACGATATAGAACACCATTCGAAAGAAGATAACCTCTCTCAGACCAACGAGACAACTCAATAGGATCTGCTCCTTCCAAACCAATAATTATTTTATGAACATTAGGATCTTCCAGTTGTTTATCACGTAAATTTTCAGCAGTGTATCTGGGCATTTCCACAGATGTGAAAGCAATATGACAAACATCTACCAAGTCAGTACAAGGAGGTCGAGACAAAGCATCTGCTATAACATTTTGTTTACCAGGAGTATAAACAATTTTCATATTCAAGCCTTGCAAACGCAGTGCCCATCTACAAAGACGTCCAGAAGGGGTCTTTAAGGAAAATAACCACTGCAACGGTTGATGGTCAGTAGCAATAACAACTTCAGCACCTTCCAAATACGTTCTAAACTTTTCTGCACTCCAAACAATGCAAAGAGCTTCTTTTTCTATAGTAGAAAAATTTCTTTCAGAAGGAGTTAGTAAACGACTGGCATATTCTATGGGTCTCTCCATATTGCCCTCCCCCTGGATCAAAACAGCTCCGAGGGCATAATTACTGGCGTCAGTCCGTAAAATATATGGCAACGACTGATCCGCTTGAATCAACACAGGGGCAGAAGTTAATTTTTCTTTTAAAATTTCAAATGCTCGAAGTTCAGCTGCACCAAATTTAAATACCATATTTTTCTTCAATAAATTAGTTAATGGTCGAGCAATTTCAGCAAAATTTGACACAAATTTGCGGTACCAAGAACAAGTCTGAATGAAACTTTGAACCTGTTTAACGGAAACTGGTGCTGGTAAACTTCTTATTGCTAAAGTCTTTTCTTCATCTGCTTTAATTCCCTCAGGAGTAATTATATGTCCAAGATATTTAACAGAACTTCTTATAAAAACACATTTCTTTCGACGAGCACGCAATTTAAAAAGTTTAAGACGTTCAAACACAGCTTTTAAATCATTTATATGATCTTCAAAAGTTTCCGATAGTACCAATATGTCATCAACGTAGGCGAAAACTGCACGATCACCCAAACCGGCTCGAAAACGATCCATGAGGCGTACAAAAGTAGCTGGAGAGTTTTTTAAACCAAAAGGCATTCTGTTGAAGCGAAATGTACCAAAAGGGGTTATAAAACAAGTCTTGTCTTTATCTTCAGGTGCAAGAGGGACTTGCCAAAATCCAGACTGAAGATCAATAGTCGACATAAACGGAGTTCTCTTTGCAGCATGCAATAAATCATCTATTTTCGGCATTGGATAGGTATCAGTCACAGTTATAGCGTTAAGTTTTCTATAGTCTATACAAAGACGTAATTCACCGCCTTTTTTAGGAACCAAGACGACTGGACTTGCCCAAGGTGATTCGCACTCTTCAATAATATCTTGTTCTAACAATCTATCAAGTTCTTCTTGCAAAAACTTCTTTTTCGCGGGACTCATCGAGTAGGGAGGAACTGCAATAGGTGCTTGGTCTCCAGTTTTAATTGTATGAACTGCAAATTCAGTAGGTCCACCCTCCGATCCAAACACATCAGCATAGTCATTAAGTAGGTTGTTAAACTGCATTTTTTGATCACAACTTAACAATTCACCTTCATTCTCACGTAAAATGTTTTCTTGACTTACTTCAAATAGTTCTAAACTTGAAGGAGCAACTTCATTGACAAATTGAAAATGTTTCTTCGGAAAATCTGAGAAAAACCAATAGTCCTCAGAAAAGTTCAAAACAATTCGTGCGTTCCGTAAAAAATCCACACCCAACAGTGTTCGATTATTCGTTAAATGAGGAATGACAGTGAAAACAGTTGGAATGACTCTTCCCATAATAACAACATCTAATGTTGTTTTAAGAACATCTTCTTCATGGACTATACCATTGGCATAAGAAAGTTTGATGAGTGATTTTGTAAAATGGCATTTAAGTTCTTGAAGTTTTGTATACAGACGAAAACCAGCAATACAACCTTGGGCACCAGAATCTGCGTAACCAACTCCAAATTTGCCCAAAATTTGTATTGGCAACAGCGGTCTTGAAAAATTAACATGCGAATCTTCACAAACTTTCATTTCACAAAAATCCAAAGCTTGTAATTCTAATGGAGCTTCATTACGTTTTTTACAAACACTACATTTGGACCGTATAACTCCTGGTTCTCCACAGCCATAACAAACAATTTTTCTAGTTGTACCATGTGCTGAATCAAGTGAAAGTTCGTTGGAAGTTGATGCATAAATAGCTTGATTTGAAATATTCTCTGGTTCATCTTTTTTGATAAGTTTCCTACACTCTTCTTTAATATGACCCACTTTTTTGCAGTAGGAACACCAAGGACGTTTTTTATATTCAGTTTCAGACTCTTTAGGCAGGTTTAACGATTTACTGGTTGCCACATGTTTAAACTCCTTTAGCGATTCTTGGATATCGCGGATTTCCATCAAAAATTTTGGAAAACTATCAAAGCTCCCCCTAGACAGTCGCTTTCTAATTTTCCTATGAAGAAGACCATAAATGATGTCCAATTGTGCTTGAACAGGTAACTCATAGGGCAACTTTGACAAAAGAGCACGAACATCACAAATGAAAATCTCTGTGGACTCTTGATCGTTCTGTTCACGGGAAAAGATTCTTCGAAATATTAAATGAGGTGGTAGACTATTTGAAAAGGTATTCTTCAATAACGTGACAGCACTTAACCAATCAACCACCGTATTTTTTACACCCTGCCACCAATTAGCTGCAAAACCTTCCAGTAACATCGGAAATCCCTTTAGAGCATGTTGATCCGAAATATTCAAACAATCTTTATAGATTAGAATATTATCAATAAATGCTTCGACACTGGAATCTTCCGTGCCATCAAACCTTGCAGTGCATTTGGCAAAACTGCCATGTGAAATTTGCGGTCCAGATCCACGTAACTCAGTTAACAATGTAGTAAACTGTTCATTAGACATAGTGACACTAACATTTTCAGAAATAACTGATGAATCACTTGGAGCTTCTTCAACATTCTTTGACCTCGGCATTTTAATTACTTAACTAGTTTAATTTCGTTGGGCGCCAATGTAAAAGTTATTTATTTATTTATATTTTAAAATAACGAACTTTTACGTGTCAAAAACTTTTTATTTATTATGACAACTAACTCTTTGACAAAACAATTGACATATCATAGAAAATACTATAACATAATACTAGATCTAATAATACATGTTACACATTGTAATATACTATCATGCTACTTAATAAAGGAAAAACTTACATAACATTGTTTAAATTATTGTTAAATTAGTATATTCTAGGACTTCACAACATTTAACAAATAAACAAAATAAGACGGCGCATTTTTTCTCCTAGTAGATGGAGGTGGCCACCATTTTCGACTCGTGCTGTCACTCAGAAGCATGAAGTTATCTACAATTCGGCGGGTTATGCAGGCTAGTTATCCAGCGTGGTGATTACGGAATATCGAATCGTACGAAACCTACATAAGAAGACCATTAGGTTTCGTACGAAGCGATATTCCGTACCAAATTCAAAAACCATAGACTCACGTTAGCTACAATGCAGCGGGTTATGCTAGCTATCCAGATTAGTCGATGTATCAAATTCAAAAACCATAGAATCTTTTTAGAGTTAAAGGTCGGTTCACACCTAGGTGTGAACCTACCTAGCCGCTGTGGGTGTAGGTAAATAGTGCATCTGTCCTACACAAGCACAATATTTTAAAAAATGACTTTTTAGCGTTTACATGCTCAAGTCCAATTTGTAGCCTATGGATGTGGTGTAGAACTTGCATGTTTTGCCGAATGCTGTCGACGTACAGGTAAATAGTAAAACTATTCACAACAGCATGATGATAATTGTCAGTAAATTGTTCTAGCACCATCCAAATGCACAATTGTCTTCTTATGGTGGAGTGTGACGTTTTGTAGAAAGATTTTTTAAAAACTAACTCTTAGTAGAGGTAAACAGACAAGCTATTTTACCACAGTATGTTGCTAAGGATGTCAGACGTTGTAGTTAACAGATTTATTCCCCCAATTTTTTCGATTAGAGGTAAATAAGTTTTTTATATACAGGATGTCCGCGATCAATGTGCTTTTTTTAATGGGAGATAGCTGGGAAAAATCCAAGACATTCGGTAAAAACAGTTTTTTGAAAAAGTTCCCCCCGTTCGGAAATAATGGCCTTCTAACTGGTAGACTAAAAACACTTAATCGTAAATAGTTACCAAACGATTTCTTCAACCATCATGAAAGTTGTACTATCAATAAAGGTAATAAAAACGGTCATTTTAAACCCACTTTAAAATTTGGGACCCCCTTTAAAATGGGTTAAACACTGGTAGTGTTGATAAAAACTGCTTGTAATTTCTTTACCTTAAAGAATTTTGTAATTTTATTTATTTTTCTAAATACCCCAATTCCAGTAAAAACTTTTTTTCACTTGAAATTTCTGAGAAACTGTACCATTTATGAATAAACTGCCAAAAATTCTTTTATTGTTCCTCATATTTTGCGTTGACTTGACAAAAAACTTACTTCAATGTAGTGACTGGTAAGTGACATACAAATTTCAAAAGAAAGTCTAGTCTTATGCAAAAATATGGGGTACATCAAAGGTGTTTTTGGCAGTTTATTCATAAATGGTACAGTTTCTCAGAAATTTTAAGTGGAAAAAAAGTTTTTACTGAAATTGGGGTTGTTACGTTATATTTTTGCATTTATTTCATTTTAAATATTGGGCATAATTTTATTCCGATTTGTTTACCTAAATGTAAGGTATTTGCGTTGCTGTTGTTCTAGAAGATACCTATAGGCTACAGAGGTGATTTCTAAGATAAGCCGCTCGCGAGTTTTCCCGCGACCCTCTCTAGATACCTATCGTTGGTCAGTTGATCTCAGTAAGCGTTAGTGCTATGACAATTTGCCTTGTTAATAATTTGTATTAATTTGTGTGCAATTAATAATTATTTCCTTTGTGGGATTTGGTGGCAAATAAGTCATAATTTTAATAATATATATTTGATATTATTTTACGGCTTGTCCGGATTTATAAACGCTTATTTTTCAAGTGAATCTACGTAACACATAAAGGTATGTCGCATTTTCTTTAACTAAATCGCCATGATAGTAATTTAAATTTTACCTTATAGGATTTCAATTTATCCATTTCAACATTTCTTCTTCATTGAGAAGTATTTACGCGTGAGAAATACGCTAAATTTTGTGTTGCAGTCGTGCCAAGGTTCAGGTATGTTGCATCATTTTTTTTAAACAAGTACATAAAGTAATTGGGATTTTTCCTAATTATTTCAGATTGAAACTTGGTACTTGATGTTGGTTGGAGTATTTTACATCCTGTTTGGCCTAGTGGACATCATATCGCGAGATAAGGAGGTATTTCTTTCGGGTTTTGTTATTTGGATTTTACTTATCGGTTTCACCTTTTTACGTTTTTTTCTTCATATTTCTTGTTTCTGCTTTTTATTGTTGGAGCTACAGTTTTGGTACGTTACCTTTGTGCGTCGTTTTATCGCTCGGGATTTCGTTCGGTTGATGCGCGCCTTTTTAACGTTAGGTATTATAAACAGTTTGATTTTGAATAAAACTAGTAATTTATTTTGTAGCGAAAATTGTTTAGTGTGTGTACTTTTATTAATTTTATTTGTAGAAATTAATAAGGTGCATTTATTAAACAATTTAAGCAGGGTAGACAAGAGATCTCTTAGTAAGTTTTTTTTTTATTTTGTAGTGTTTAAATTTATGCCTGATATTTTAATTATAACTAAATTCCAATATTCATCATTTAACTTCAATTTTAGTAATTTTTTACAAATAATTAAAAATTACTTGGCGTCCAACAACTTTGTTCATATTTTAACCATTTTAAAAATTACTAACATACCTACAGAATAACAAGAAAAATAAATAAACAAAACCATACCCACACCCTCATTGCTGAGCTAGCGGAGGTTTGTAAACAAAAATTTCGTTACAGGGTATTTAAAAAAATAAATAGAATTACAAAATTCTTAAAGGTAAAGAAATTACAAGCAGTTTTTATCAACACTACCAGTGTTTAACCCATTTAAAGGGGGCCCCAAATTTCAAAATGGGTGTAAAATGACCGTTTTTATTACCTTTATTGTTAGTACAACTTTCATGATGGTTGAAGAAATCGTTTGGTAAATATTTACGATTAAGTGTTTTTAGTCTACCAGTTTGAAGGCCATTATTTCCGAAGGGGGGTACTTTTTCAAAAAACTGTTTTTACCGAATGTCTTGGATTTTTCCCAGCTATCTCCCATTAAAAAAAAAGCACATTGATCGCGGACACCCTGTATTTTAGACCTAGTCCTGTGATTTATTGTACCACCACAATATTGACAACACTGGTATGCCTGAGTTATTTCCATGGTTTTTCTCGGCCGCGAAGTAAATGCTTTACCATCAGAAGAATAAAAATCGGCCATGGACGTGAAAAAATGAACATCACTTATACCTGGAAATTAAACATCTTCCATTTTATAATGTTCATTTGTACCTATTTTTGACATGTATTTGTAATATCATACGAATATATATACAGGGTGTGCAAAAAGTTCGGAATATCGCTCATAATTTCGTAAATACTTTTCTTAGAAGGTTGATTTTTTTAAGGTCGATTTCTATTTTTTCAATGCGCATCTTTTCAACTTATATACAAATATACAGTGTGCCCAAGTTTATCAGAAGACTGAACAACTTTCTTATTTTAAATGGAACACCCTATTTTTTATTTTTTTTTTATAAATCTAGATGTCATTAGCAGTTCCACGATATGTCGCTTGCTACCCTTAAGTTACTAAATGTTACCCTTTTTAATAGAATTTGTTTCTGTGTTAAAAAGTTTGGAATATCGCCTGTAAAATCGTAAATACTTTTCGTAGAAGGTTAATTTTTTTGAGGTCCATTTTTATTTTTTTAATACGCATCTAACAAGCATACACTCAACTATACAGGGTTTCCCTTTTTTAGGAGGCTAGTCAACTTTCATATTTTAAATGGAACACCCTATATATTTTTTTTTTATAAATCTAGATGTCATTAGCAGTTTAACGATATGTCGCTTGCTACCCTTAAGTTACTAAATGTTACCCCTTTTAACAGAATTTGTTTCTGTGTTAAAAAATTTGGAATATCGCCTGTAAAATCGTAAATACTTTTCGCAGAAAGTTAATTTTTTTGAGGTTCATTTCTATTTTTTAGATACGCATCTAACAAGCATACATTTAACTATATAGCATGTTCCCGTTTTTTTTAGGAGTCTAGACAACTTTCTTATTTTAAAAAGAAGACCCTGATTTTTATTTTTTTTAATCTAGATGACTAGATTTATAAAAAAAAAATTAAAAATAGGGTGTTCCATTTAAAATAAGAAAGTTGTCTAGTCTTCTAAAAAAGGGGAACACCCTGTGTAGTTGAGTGTATGCTTGTTAGATGCGTATTCAAAAAATAGAAATGGACCTCGAAAAAATTAACTTTCTTCGAAAAGTATTTACGATTTTACAGGCGATATTCCAAACTTTTTAACACAGAAACAAATTCTGTTAAAAGGGGTAACATTTAGTAACTTAATGGTAGCAAGCGACATATTGTTGAACTGCTAATGTCATTTAGATTAATAAAAAAAAATAAAAAATAGGGTGTTGCATTAAAAATAAGAAAGTTGTGTAGTCTCCTAAAAAAGGGGAACACCCTGTATAGGTGAGTGTATCCTCGTTAGATGCGTATTAAAAAAATAGAAATGGACCTCAAAAAAATTACCCTTCTACGAAAAATATTTACGATTTTACAGGCGATATTCCAAACTTCTTAACACAGAAACAAATTCTGTTAAAAGGGGTAACATTAAGTAACTTAAGGGTAGCAAGCGACATATTGTTAAACTGCTAATGACATCTAGATTCATAAAAAAAAATAAAAAATAGGGTGTTCCATTTAAAATAAGAAAGTTGTCCAGTCTTCTAAGAAACTGGGACACCCTGTATATTTAAATGTAGGTTGAAAAGATGCGCATTGAATAAATAGAAATCGACCTCAAAAAAATTAACCTTCTAGGAAAAGTATTTACGAAATTAGGAGCGATATTCCAAACTTTTTGCACACCCTGTATATAGTCCTAATGTTAAGTACTTTGTAGCAACCCTGGCCTGAAGAAGGATAACAATAAATATCCTGAAACGTTGCCTTAATCAAGCTTTTACTTGCGTAAGTCCTATACTCCCGAAATTGAGCCCCTTAATTAATTTACGAAGGACGAAAACCAAAATCCAAGTTTTAAAAACAGTTAAATGATTGTAGGTAGTAATGTTTACGTAGAATCTTTATTTACTTATTTTTTTCTTATTTAATTTTAGTTCTTATTTTTCCTTTGTTTAGTACTTCGTCCTGTTAGTAGCAACTACTCTTGAGATGCTGACGTCCAGCACTCATGCCATCTTTTGGGTGGTCTTCCTATTGGCCTGGTGGTGTTTGGGATGCGTGTTTTAGTTCATTTCTCTAAAGGAAATGTACTATTGTAATTGTAATTTCTGAAAATCGATGTTTTTTTGAAACTGTGCCTAAACGAAGCAAGATACAGAAATGTTAAGGGTGTTGGAAAGATGCTACAAAAAATTACCGATCTTTTAATACTAGAATCATATCGATCGGACCATCCACTGGGTTGTTATTAAAAAATATCACTTTGGTGTATGTTAGGATGGATGGATGTACGGGACAAAAAATTTCTTTAACTGTAATTTACTCAACTATGGTACTAGATAGAAGGTTCAAACTTGGCATAAGTAAATACCAAAGCCTTGTGGTCAAGGTGACCTCAAGGTCATCATGACCACTGGTCAAGGTTAGAAGATATTGCATGCAAAAAAAAATCTAGCCCAAAATATTGTGATTTTTTTTTTCTTAAACATATTCTTTCGGAGAGCCCTTTGTGTTAAAACTTTTTAAAAAAAATTCTATGTCTAGGAAAAAAGCTATGACGTTTTCAAATGTCAATGTTTGCATTGATATAGCTCCAATACTACAATAGTTAGAGGACTCAAACTTGGAGGATGGATACACAAGAAACAGGGGTTCAAGGTCATGTCAAGGTCATATCTTTCTAAAGGTCAATATAATTTTTATTATAAAACAACTATGCTAACTTAAATGCAAGGTAAATGTTGGACATGTTTTTAAAAACACAAAACTTTGTTCTTATGTTTTGAACTTAGTAGGCCATCTTCAGGAAACGGTTTAAAGTTTGACTTCGGTTATCTCAAAGATTACAATGGTTAACGGTTTCAAACTTGGACGATGGATAACCAAAAGACAGAAGTTCAAGGTCATGTCAAGGTCACATTATTTGAAAGGTCAATAGCATTTTTATTACTAAAAAACTATGTTAAGTTTAATGCAAGGTAAATAAAAAAAAATGTTGGACATGTTTTTGAAAACACAAAAGGTTATTCTCATATTTCGGACTTAGTAGGCCATCTTCAGGTGACAATTTATAGTTTGACTTCGGTTATCTCAAAGATCACAATAGTTAAAGGTTTCAAACTTGGAGGATGGATAACCAAAAGACAGGAGTTCAAGGTCTTGTCAAGGTCATATTGATTAAAAGGTCAATAACCTTTTTATGATTAAAAAACTATGTAAAGTTAAATGCAAGGTAAATGTTGGACATGTTTTTGAAAACACACAAGACTGTTCTTTTGTTTCGGACTTAGTAGACCATCTTCAGGAAGCGATTTATAGTTTGACTTCGGTTATCTCAAAGATCACAATAGTTTCAAACTTGGAAGATAGATAACCAACAGACAGGAGTTCAAAGTTATGTCAAGGTCATATTGTTTAAAAGGTCAATAGCATTTTTATAACTTAAAAACTATTCTAAGTTTAATGCAAGGTAAATGTTGGACTTGTTTTTGAAAACACAAAAGGTTGTTCTTATGTTTCGGACTTAAAAGACCATCTTCAGGATGCGATTTATAGTTTGACTTCGGTTATCTTAAAGATCACAATAGTTAAAGGTTTCAAACTTTGAGGATGGATAACCAAAAGACAAGAGTTCAAGGGCATGTCAAGGTCATATCGTTTAAAAGTTCAATACAATTTTTATTAATCCATAATTATTTCCTGGTAAATGCAATGTAAATTTTGGACATGTATATAAAAACATAAAAGGTTGTGTTTATGTTTTGGACCTTCTGGACTATCTTCAGGAAACGCTTTGATTCTAACAAAAAAATGAATGTAACGTAAGAAATGAACTCAAGAGTCGGATCCACCGGTCTCGACTCAGCTAGTTTACTATTATTAAGAGTCTACCATCTGGCATTCGGTCTACGTGATCTCTCCATTCCCTTTGTCTTAGCTTGTCTTGCTTTCTACTTTCATGTATTTGTTTCTCCATATGACATCTCTCAAAAAACCAGAAATTGTGGTTGCTTTTGTGACTTGATGGTGAACCTCCTCTTAAACGTTTCTCTCGCAGGTAGTGTTCGCTCCGAGGTATTCAAAATGACTTGGTTAATTCTTTTATAGTAAATAGCTAGCTTGCAACGTCTTGGTTCTTTGGAAATGGTTAGAGACTTGATCTTTTGAGCGGATATGACCATATTAAATTTTTGGGAAGCCAACTCAAATCTGTGTAGCATTCTTTGTAGATCGTCTTCGTTTTTAGCATAAGTTAGTAAGTAAGTAAATTTATTAGTGATAATAAATATATAATATTTTTTCACACGTCAAAAATGAAACACTTAAAATTAGGAACCGTACAAACAAAGAAAATAAAAACACATTATTTAAACTAATCACATTAAAATATTTGTATTTAAAAATTCATCGATAGAATAGAATGCCATAGATAAAAGATATTTTTTTACAGTTATTATAAAGCTTTGGTCTCTAGGGTACGAACATGTAGGGGTAATTTATTGAAAAAAACCAGTGCAAAATGCAAGGTAGAGTTCTAAGAAGTTTTTAGTCGAAGGAAATTGTATTTTATGTTACTTCTATTTCGTGTTAAGTACTCATGTGTGTCGCTGTGGTAATTGTAGTTACTTACTGAGGTTGTTTTTGACGTACATAAGGCATTCTAAAATGTAAATAGATGGCAGAGTTAGCAAACCAAGCTCAATAAATTTAAATTTTACGTCATCACGATATTTAAGATTTGTTAGCACCCTTATTGCCCTACGTTGCAAACCAAAAATGCGCTGTGCATGAGACGAGTGTCCCCAAACTAAAATGGCATACTGGCAGTGAGAATAAATCATAGCGTAGTAGGCCATTAAGCAGGTTTTTGAGCTCCACCGTATTTACTAGGTTTTTTAGAGCATAAATATTTTTTGATATTTTGTTAGATACAAAATCGATGTGGTACTCAAAAGTTAATTTTGTATCCAGAATAACACATAAAAATTTAACTTTTTGTGGAGGCTCTACGTCGGTTATATTTCTTAGAGAGAAGACCATATTTTCTGTTTTACCTAAGTTCAGACTAAGTCGGTTTGCAGTAAACCATTTTGACAGAAATGACAACGTTTCACGCATATGAGTTAAGAGGACTCCCAAATCTTTTTTTGACAAAGTTGCAGTGGTGTCGTCTGCAAACAAAACCAATAGGGCAGATACCACATTTTCGATATTATTTATGTAGATAAGGAACAACAGAGGACCTACCAGAGAGCCCTGCGGAATTCCGTGATTCATATCTCTTGAGTCAGAAAAGTTTCCCGCATAAAAAGTTTGCTGTTTTCGACCTGTCAGGTAACTCTCTAACAACTTTAGTCTCATCTCTCCGACGCCATAGTGTCCCAGTTTAAGAGTAAGAAACTCATGGGAGACACAATCGAAGGCTTTGGTAAGGTCGAGAAGGATGGAGCCTACGTGTTCTCCCCTCTCAAAGCCCTCAATTATGGCCTACATCTGTTTAGCAACAGCCAGCGTGGTGGACTTTAATTTTCGAAACCCAAATTGGCATTCCGTAAACAAATTATTATTCTCAAAGTATTCATATAATTGTTCTTTTATTACACACTCAAAGACCTTTGACACCACTGGAATAAGAGAGATGGGTCTAAAGTTGTTAACATCATTTTTGTCGCCATATTTAAAGACGAGAATAACCTTAGATATTTTAAGGCAGGTCGGAAACACCGCTGCCTTTATGCTAAGGTTTATCAGCTTTGTGATTGGCTCGAGCAACTGATTTTTTAGCTTTTTTACGACATTAATGTTCATGTCGTAGATGTCTCTGCTATTTGTCTTTTTTAGCTTCGTAATAACCTCACGTACCTTAGCCTGGGAAACCTCACTGAAAGAGAAATGTTCATGCTTGGAAACAAAGTTTGACTCACCCAAAAAATCCTTCGAACTCACCGGACTGTCTGGTAGGCCCTCCAGAATCCTCTCTGGAGTGTCAGAAAACCAGTCATTAAAATCTTTAGCCGAAAAGTTTGAAAAGTTCTTTAACAGTGTGTTTTTTTTTTGTTTTTATCACGGATGACCTCCCAAGAAGCTTTAGAAATGTTTCCGGAATTGTTAATATAATTTGTGTTGCCTTGATATTTTTCTTTTAGGATTTCTTTTTTGTGCTTATTTTTTAATTTTTTGATTTCATCTGTAAATTGTGGATACTGCATATTTTTATTAAAATCACTGTAAAATTTTATTTCTTCTCGAAGTTTACGTTGATGATCATTAAACCAACTTATCTTTGTACCTTCGTAAGTGAACTTTGTTACTTTAGAAAACGCTACCTGTATCATGCACAAAATCTCTTTAAGAAAAAATTCCCATTTACTATTGGCAGAAACATCAACCCCTTGCAAGAAGTTCCAGCTTTTGCCTTCAAGTTCTTGAAACATGATGTATCCTGCTTGTGTAAATGGTCTACATGTTACACGAGTTTTAGGTTTGGGTGACGATAAATTTATCTTAATATCCATAGCATTGTGGTCTGATAGACATGGGTCAAATACACTGGTTGTAAAACTTAATTGCTCAGATAAATTTAGGAAAATATTGTCTATGACTGAATTTAACCTGGTGTTTGTAAAAATTTGTTGAGTAAAGCCAAAAGATTTTATTAAGTCCAATAAAGTATTTTTTCTGTTATTATTCTGTTTAAAGTGTATGTTAAAATCGACGTTTAAGACAACAGACTTTTTGCTGCAGCATAAAAAGTCTAGGAGCTTCTCCATAATGTTTAAGAATTTGACAAAGTCCCCACTAGGAGGGCGATAGATAGTAACATTTATGAGGTTTAGATTTACTATTTCGACTGCAGATATTTCGCAGTGCATCTCTGCTGAATAAGAAGATAATATGTTTTTAGGCTTTGTTAAGAGTGATTGCCTTGCTAAAATAACAGTGCTCCCATGAATGTTACTTTCTCTTGAGAAGTAAGAAACAACATACCCTTCGACACTTAAAACTTCAATTTCAGTTTTACATAGAAAATGTTCACTAATACAAACTAGATCATAATTAAAATCGTTTAAGAACGCCTCCAGTTCACCGACTTTATTTCTTAAAGATCAAATATTAAGGTGCATAATAGTAGACTTATTATTAATTTTGTCTACGTGTTTGCTTAGGTTCCCGGTTGATATTTCGGGCGTACTTGAAAATTTCTATTTCTGGGAGCATGGACGGAGCCTGGCTTGAATCTGGGAAAATTGAACTTTCGTACTATTACGTTTCCTGGCCAAATGTCGGGTTGCATAATATTGTCGAGATTTTGGAAGTCAAACCCAACTTTAAATCCAACATTTCTTCCCGGTTGTGGATTATCGTTTCCGGTTTGTTCAACAGTAAAGACTACGTCTGGGCATTTTCCCTCTAAGTAGTTTTTTACTTGCTGAGTTGTCGTCCCGTACTGTACCCTTCCTACGTACAACCAGGCTTTTTTTGGGCACCATTAAAGCCCATGTTTGTTTTACCATTTCCAACAGTGGTCGGGGTTTTTTGTTTATTTTTGCGTTTATGCGAAACTTGTTTAAATTCGTCTTCCTTAGGGGTGCTTATGGGTAAATTATTTGTACTTTTTTATATTATTTACAACTTTATTATATTCTTGAATGTTCATATTTGTCACATACCAACCTTATACCTACTATGACTTGTAATGTTTATTAATAATCATACGAATATATATATATATATATGGGTAAGATATCGTTTTCAAGATTAATCATATCCGTCAAAGCGTTTCGGACGTCTTGCAAAATATTTTGTTTAGGAATTATATTATTTTGTTTTGGAATAGTTTTGTTTTGCAGCAGGGTTTTTGAAGAAGACGGCAGGTTTTGTTGGGTTTTTTCAGCGTATGTAGATTTACGTGGTTTTTGTGTCTTTAGCTGTATTCATTCTGCTGAAATTCAGCTGAAGTAGTTCTATTTTTTCCTCTAGAATTTGAATAATTTTTTCCTTATCGCTTATAATTGTATCTTTGCTTTGGATAATGTCTCTTAATAAAATTTCGTTTGAGACATTATTAATGCTCTGGTTACTAATTTTGTCAAGGCAATTCTTACAAAAAAATTGGAGTACTTTATTTTTAAGTTTAATAACACGTACCTCCGTCGCTGACACCCCGCTGCATAATTCCATATTGCAATGGTCACATAAAATAATTTGATCATCCTCACAGTTTGTGTCTTTTTTGCATTTACTACACAGAGTCATGTTTAAAATTAATCTTTATTCGCGATTAATCAGAAATAAACACAGATGTTTTCATATCGTTCTAGTTTTTTTTTGCACGCAGATTTATAGTTCGTTTGTTATTAATGCATTTTGTCACTGTAAGTGTTTAAACATTGTTTTTTAGCACTTTTAACAATTATAAATGTAATAACTAGTCTATTAGGCACATATTGGTGTAAAATTCGGTTTCAAAAAACGTTTTTTAGCACATAAATTTGCATTTATGCTTTGGAGCGATATAACGTACGTCCGAGCGATATTATTGCATAGAAATAGAATGATGTAAATATTTAATCTCTTTAATTTTTAGGACTGCATCATTGGCATAACAGACCATTTTGTTCTTTTACCTCCCAGTCGGTACCCCCTTCCAGAAGTTTTCACCTCCTTGGTTATATATATATATATATTCGTATGATATTATAAATACATGTCAAAAATAGGTACAAATGAACATTATAAAATGGAAGATGTTTAATTTCCAAAAGGTATAAGTGATGTTCATGTTTTCACGTCCATGGCCGATTTTTATTCTTCTGGTAAAGCATTTACTTCGCGGCCGAGAAAAACCATGGAAAGAACTCAGGCATACCAGTGTTGTCAAAATTGTGGTGGTACAATAAATCACAGCGAAAAAGTTACAGTTGTTTTAGGGTTGATATCCAATTCAAAGTATCTGGAGTTATTTGGTGTATTTCTTGAAAACCACCCTCAAATTTAGTGTTTGGACATTCTTCTACAATATGTTTAATCGTTTCTGGCAATGCACCACATTCACAAAGCGGGCTAGGTAATGCATTCCATTTATAAAGCATATCATTACAACGTCCGTGACACGTTCTAAGGCGATTAACCATACTCCAAACTTTTCTGGGCTGATCAAACCCTGGAACTACCTTCGTTGGATCTTCAATCAATTCTTTGTTGGTTAAATCATCAATTTCTTGCCACTTATTTTTCCATTTATCAGTGATGGAAAAGGGCTGATGAATAAACTCCTCTTGCCATATGGGCTTCCTTGATTTAAGTCTGTTAGGTGGAAGCATCTGCAAGTCAATATGTAAGGGGAATTTTTCCAACTCAAATTGAACCTTATCCCATTCCCTTTTAGCTACATGTCTTCTTCTAAGGTCAGGTGGAGCTATGTTAGAAAGCACAGGCAACCAAGGCGTTGGTGTAGATTTTATTGTACCAGTGATTACTCTCATAGTTTGATTTAATTGTGTGTCAATTTTGTTTACATGACAACTATTCATCCAAACAGGGCAACAGTACTCCGCCGTAGAATATACAAGTGCCAGTCCTGCTGTTCTCAAAGTATGAGCATCCGCCCCCCAATTGGTTCCCGCTAATTTACTTAGAATATTGTTTCTGGTTTTGATTTTCTGTCTCACTTTTTCTAAATGATTGTTATACAGTAGGGAACTGTCCAAAGTTACTCCAAGATACGTAGGGTTAAAGTTATGTTTCAGTAAAACTCCATTAAAGTTAATTTGAAGCTCTCTTCTTTTCGGATTGTTGTTCAGATGGAAACAAGAAACCTCTGTTTTGGTTGGATTTGGACAGAGTCTCCATTTCTTGAAATACTGATACATAATATCCAAGTCACTTGATAGGGAATTTTCCAATGTATTAAAATCATTATTTTGGTAAGTCAGCGCCAAATCGTCAGCATAAATAAACTTACGGAAAGTAGTTTGGGGTAAGTCACTCGTATATAAATTGAACAACAGTGGAGCTAATACTGAGCCCTGAGGTGATCCATTGTTAAGCGTCCTAAATTTGCTACTTTTTTCTCCAATAAATACTCGAAATCTCCTATCCGTTAGCATATTTTTAAGAAGGTTTACTATTTTTCCACAAGGAATCGCATTATATAATTTGTGAACTAAACCATCCTTCCAAACTGTATCATAGGCTGCCGTTAGATCTACGAAGGCTACTCCTGTTTTAAGTCGATTTTGAAATCCAGCTTCGATATGTGAAGTCAATGCCAAAACCTGATCACAACAGTTTCTATTCTTTCTAAAACCAGCCTGCTCAATTGGAAGAACTTCTTCAATGCATGGGTAGATTCTTTGGTATAGTAACCTTTCTAAAACTTTATACAGCACACTCAGCAACGAAATCGGTCTATAACTTGATGCTTCTTCAGCCGGCTTTCCTGGTTTTAATATGGCAATAACTTTGGCTTTTTTGAACTCTGGAGGAATGTTACCAGAGATCAGAATATTATTATAAAATGAAGTTAGCCATTGTAATGCCTTACTCCCAAGATGTTTAAGAAACTCGGGATAAATTCCATCAAAACCTGCTGCTTTTTGATCATTTCTATCATTATCCGCATATCCCCATAAATTATGGTGGCAGTTAAAGTCGCCTACACAAACTGCTGGGTGTGGAAGATTACAAGCAAAATTCTCCGGCCATTCTATATTTGGTGGTTTGTACAAGTTTACAATATTCGTGTTTTGTACTTTCACAGTAATGACATAAATGTCATTTACTATTTCATTTTGTACATTTCCAAAATCGGTGATGCTATTTTTAATATATGTGGCCAAACCATGAACTGGACTATTGATGCTTTCCAAAAGAGTAAATCCCGAAATATCCCCTCTTGCCTGAAGTTGTTGATCATCGGCAGTATGTGTTTCTTGCAGGACAATGACGTCTACTTCATTTTCCTTTGCAATTTTGGCGAGATATTCGCATTTATCCTTTGAAATGCCCTCAATGTTGAGTTGCAGAATGTTGATATTTGGCCCAATTTCCCTAAAACATACGCGAGACCGGGAGAGATCCTGAAGTCCCCTAGTGGGACTAAAGGACCTAGTCCGGTCATCCAAGTGACGACCATTTTGGATTCCAATATCTTTTTGTAACCCATGATGATCCCCCAAACTAGGGCTGCCGTCCGCCATCAATGTATATTTCAAAAATCAGGAGAAATTCTTGAAATTGCAGGAAAAAAGTATGACATATGCGCAAGACAATGACATTTTTTTTTTAACCTCCTTGGTTAATTGATCTATAATGAGGTTAAAGAACGTCGGGCTAAGACTATCTCCTTGCCTGATTCCGTTTGCCACTGGGATTATTTTGGTCGTTCGCTACCTACTGTTATTGATGTTGTATTATTTGTGTTGAGCTCTCTAATCGTTTAATATAGTTATACAGAGTGTTATTGAATAACTAGGAAATAATTTAGGGGGTAATTCCTGAACCCATTTTAAGAAAAAAAATTCATATACACATGTGTCCGAAAATCCTTCGTTTCTGAAATACAGGGTGCCAAAGTTACCTAACCTTTAGAAATCCCCTTACACTTTGACTTCAATTATCTTAAACACAACAATAGTTAAGGTCTCAAACTTGGACAATGAATGAGCAAAGATACAAGGGTTCAAGGTCATTTCAAAATCATATTGTTTACAAGGTCAATAGAATTTTTATTATTTAAAAATTCTGTTAGGCTCAATGCGACGTAAATGTTGGATATGATTTTAAAAAACAAAAAAGGTTGCTTTTCAAACGCTTCAAAGTTTACCTGCAATTACTTATCAAAAACACCACCATAGTTAAAGGTCTTAAAGTTGGATACTAAAGGACAGGGGTTCAAATCAAGTCAAGGTGATCATTTGAAAAGTTAATAAAAATTTTAACTATAAAATAAAAGAAATATTTATGTTTCAAAATTTTGTGAATTATTGTGATGAATAGACTGTACAAATACTACAAATGATTATTTATATGTAAGGTGTTGCTGATTTTATGAGGCTAGGCGACACATAGAAATACAATGACTAGAAATGAATTGCTTATAATCATAACATTACCAGTGTGTGGGTCCAAGAGATCTAAAAGGCTAGCAGTAGGTTAGCAGTAGGAAGTTCCATTGAAAATGTTTGTTTATTTACGTCCACTTACTCATTAGTCCATATAACTTACATGGGTAAGCAAAAAGATCTTGGCCCCAAACAATGAATTATTATACCTTCTCTATTGTAAAAATTTTATCTCTTTGAGGCGACAGCAAGGACCAGGGTATTTTACCACTTAAGTAACCGATAGGAAAATACTAAGAACTTCATGATGGTGTGTATTGAAAAATAGAAGACGTATTGAGCTCGGGGTGTGTCCGTTCCGGTATAACCGAAAGTCGCCGGTCCCGGTGTAACATTAAAATTTAAGTCATATTTATAGAATTTTATAAATTGATTACGTAGAGAAAAAGTTACTCTCCGCAGTAACGTTTATGTTACATTTATTGCAAACAACTGCATGGTATATAAAAAAAAAGTATAGTTTTTAATAAAATTAAGTACCAATGTTGTATGTTCAACCTATTAATTTACCTTTTTAAAGCAGCTTATTGTTTCCATATTATTACGAATAAATAACTGTCATTACTAAACTTTATATACATTGATACAGACTTACACAAAATTACACTACGTTCACAGGTTTTTCTGAGTATCGCCTAAAAGTTGTCATGGAGACGTTATTGATTTTTCAGAATTTATGAGATCATATTCACTAGAGCTACAAAATAAATGCGATGTTTTGCTATGACACTTACATTTACTTTAATATTCCTCTTTTTATAAAAATAATGTATTTATGTACGTATTTATTGTACCTACATACTTAATGTTGTCATCTTCTAAGAATAAAATTAGATTTTTAATATGCTGCTTTTCGATATTAGCACCATTTTATGTTGTGCAATTTGATTTTTTTTAAATCTTAAAGCCCTTTTGCCATTTTTTTTTGTGACACCATCAACGTATTTATAGGGAGTGGTGGTCGTCTTGTTTTTTAGTTAATTTCTCTAAAAGAAATGTACTATTGTAATTACAATTTCTGAAAATGTTTTTGCAACTATGCCTAAACGAAACAAGATACTCGAATGCTTATGTGTTGGAAAGATGCTACAAAAATTTTTAGATCTTTTGATACTAGAATTATATCGATCGGAATTGTTGTTATTAAAAAATATCACTTTGGTTTATGTTAGGATGAATGGACCAATGAATGGATGGACGGATGTACGCGACAAAAAATTTCTTTAACCGTAATTTACTCAACTATGGTACTAGATAGAAGGTTCAAAGTTGGCATAAGTAAATACCAAAGGCTTGTGGTGAGGGTGACCTTCAGGTCAAATTGAAAAAACTATGACATTTTTTAAATGTGAATGTTTGCATTAACAAAGCTCCAATACTAAAATAGTTTGAAATCTCAAACTAAGAGGATGAATACACAAGAGACATTGGTTCTAAAGGTCAATAACATTTTTATTATTAAAAAAATATGTTAAGTTAAATGCAAGGTTGGTACTAAAATCATATGATCGGACTATCCACTGGGTTGTTATTAAGAAAATATCACTTTGGAATAAACTGCTCCAAGAAAGTTAAGGATATCGTTGTTTTTCAACTTTCGTAAAGTTTTAGAAGAAAAATTTTTCTTTTAAAATAACAAATAAAAAAAAAGAAATCTTACCCTGAACTTTTTTTTTTTAATTTTATTAGGGATTCAATAATTTTTTGGACTTTGATAAAAATGTGAATATTTCGAATTTTATAATCGGTTAACAAAATTATACTAGTCGGTCTTAAAAGTAGGGGTACTGCCTTCTTCAAGTTTTAAGAAGGTCTAGAAGCCAATAGAACGCTCGATATAATTGTGACCAAACGACTCTGATTGATATGGCCAATTTCTTTAACGTTAGTCAAATTGCTAAACCTCCTTTTGATAAGCGCCGATTAGAAGCAGAAGTTACTTCTAGAAGTCCTAAAAGTTGCAAATCAGGCGCTGCAACCAGTACCAGAATGATACCTTACAGATTAAGTTCGGAGAAAGCCTTTAAGTTTGTGTAGGTCCTTGCGGGAACGACTTCCGAATGCCGATAGTGCTTCTGGATCCATTCTAACGGTAAAAAAACGTCTTCATGAAGTCAATGTAAGATCTAGGCAACTTTTAAGAAGAGTTCCGTCAACCCCAGATCTCAAACAAAAACCATTGGAAAAGGAAAAGAAAAAAGTATAGCGTCATGAAAAGAGGCAATCTGTACTGCTTACAGGGGAATCCAGATGCAACAGATTTTTAAGTATGATTACGATTCCGAACCCATACATGACGACTAGCAGAAAATCAACCAAATCTGGAATCATTAGCAAGCAGTACAGATTGCCACTTTTCATGATGATATACTCTTTTCTTTTCCCCTTCCAATGATTTTTGTTCTGGGTTTGACGGAACTCTTCTGAAAAATTGCCTAGATCTTACATTGACTTTGTAAAGACGTTTTTTTACCGTTAAAACGGGTCCAGAAGCATCAGCGGCATTCGAAAGCCGGTCCCGCAAGGATCTGTACGAACTTAAAGGCTCTCTTCGGATTGATTCCGTTAGGTATCTTTCTGGTACTGGTTGCAGCGCCTGATTTACGACTTTAAGTACTTCTAGAACCAGCTCCTGTTTCAAATTGACGGTTATCAAAACGAGGTTTAACAATTTGACTAACGTTAAAAGAATTTGCGATATCAAACAGAGTCGTCCGGTCTCAATTATCCCGAGTGTTCTATTGGCTTCTGGACTTTCTTAAAAATTAAACAAGACAGTAACGTTACTTTTAAAAACGACTAGAATGATTTTCTGAACCGATTATAAAATTCGAAATATTCGCATTTTTATCAAAGTCCAAAAAATTATTGAATCCCTAATAAAATTAAAAAAAAAAGTTCATCGTAAGATTTCTTTCTTTTTTATTTGTTATTTTAAAAGAAAATTTTTTTTTCAAAAACTTTAGGGAAGTTGACAAACAACGATATCCTTAACTTTCTTGAAGCAGTTTATGTTGGGATGAATGCAGGATGGACGAATGTACGGGGCAAAACATTTCTTTAACCGTAATTTACTCAACAATGGTACTAGATAGAAGGTTCAAACTTGACATAAGTAAATACCAAAGTCTTGTGGTCAAGGTGAACTTAAGGCCAAACTGACCACTGATCAAGGTAGATATTGCATGCAAAAAAAAATCTAGCCCAAAATATTGTGTTTTTTTTGCTTAAAAATCGAGGGGCAAATCAGATGGGCAAATTGTGTTTACTAATTGTTACGTTATATTTTTGCAATTATTTTATTTTAAATATTGGGCATAATTTTATTCCGATTTGTTTACCTAAGTGTAAGGTATATCTGCGTTGCTGTTGTTCTAGAAGGTACCTATAGGCTACAGAGGTGATTTCTAAGATAAGCCGCTCGCGAGTTTTCCCGCGACCCTCTCTAGATACCTATCGTTGGTCAGTTGATCTCAGTAAGCGTTAGTGCTATGACAATTTGCCTTGTTAATAATTTGTATTAATTTGTGTGCAATTAATAATTATTTCCTTTGTGGGATTTGGTGGCAAATAAGTCATAATTTTAATAATATATATTTGATATTATTTTACGGCTTGTCCGGATTTATAAACGCTTATTATCTTCAAGTGAATTTACGCAACACATAAAGGTATGTCGCATTTTCTTAAACAAAATCGCCATGATAGTAATTCAAATTTTACCTTATAGGATTTCAATTTATCCGTTTCAACGTTTCTTCTTCATTGAGAAGCATTTACGCGTGAGAAATACGCTAAATTTTGTGTTGCAGTCGTGCCAAGGTTCAGGTATGTTGCATCATTTTTTTAAAACAAGTACATAAAGTAATTGGGATTTTTCCTAATTATTTCAGATTGAAACTTGGCATTTGATGTTGGTTGGAGTATTTTGCATCCTGTTTGGCCTAGTGAACATTATATCGCAAGATAAGGAGGTATTTCTTTCGGGTTTTTTGGATTTTACTTATCGGTTTCACCTTTTACGTTTTTTTCTTCGTATTTCTTGTTTCTGCTTTTTATTGTTGAAGCTACAGTTTTGGTACGTTACCTTTGTGCGTCGTTTTATCGCTCGGGTTATCGTTCGGTTGATACGCGCCTTTTTAACGTTAGGTATTATAAAAAAACTTGATTTTTCATAAAACTTGTGATTTATTTTGTAGCGAAAATTGTTTAGTGTGTGTACTTTTATTAGTTTTATTTGTAGAAATTAATGGGGTGCATTTATTAAACAATTTAAGCAGGGTAGACAAGAGATCTCTTAGTTAGTTTGTAGTGTTTAAATTTATGCCTGATATTTTATTAAAAATTAAATTTCAATATTCATCATTTAAATTCAATTTTAGTATTTTTTTACAAATAATTAAAAATTACTTGGCGTCCAACAAATTTGTTCATATTTTAACCGTTTTAAAAATTACTAACATACCTACAGAATAACAAGATAAATAAATAAACGAAACCATGCCCACACCCTCATTGCTGAGCTAGCGGAGGTTTGTAAACAAAAATTTCGTTACATAATTCCTAAAAAAATTCTACAAATTCACAATTCCAACAAGAGAAATGTCACATTTTTTGGCATACAAAACTTGATTCGTACCAAGGCATACTTCATTTTATCAGACCGGCGCACTCTCATGCTTGCTTTTTTGAATTCTGGAGGCCTTATTTTTCAGACGATCCAGGTTTGTGACGTCACAAAAATTAGTTTGGCTACTCGCTAACGGTATCGCTTTAGTCTGCAATAAAAGTGAATTCTACAAATTCTTAAAAAAATGTACACCAATTCTTTCATTAAATTGCCTCTCGTTAAAAATATTATTTCACAGAGCCCTTTGAGCTAAAACTTAAAAAAATTGTATGTCTAGGAAGATATAACGTTTTTAAATGTCAATGTTTGCATTAACATGGTTCCAATACTACAATAGTTATACAGGGTGTGCAAAAAGTTCGGAATATCGCTCCTAATTTCGTAAATATTTTTCTTAGAAGGTTGATTTTTTTAAGGTCAATTTCTATTTTTTCAATGCGCATCTCTTCAACTTATATTCAAATACAGGGTGTTACCAAATAACTAGGAAAAAATTCAGGGGGTAATTCCTGAACCCATTTTAAGAAAAAAAGTTCATATAAACATATGTCCGTAAATCCTTCGTTTCTGAGATACAGGGTGTCGAAAGAAAAAAAATTCATAAGATTACTAAGAAACTAAACCAGATATTTATTTGAAATAGTAATAAAAAAAAGAATAAAATTAACACTTCATAGTTAACTTTAATTATTTTCATTAAAATAAAAAGCCAAACAAAAAAAAAGAAATTTTGTAGCCTTTTGGCAAAGAATTTTTTTCTCGAAAACGGTTAGTTTTATGAAAAAAGAACAAGACATTAATTTTTAAGATCATATTCTAAAGCTTCTAATTATTTTATAAAAATACCAAAAAAGTAACACACAAAAAAGTTGGGGGTGAACAACCCCCATGTTACCCCCAAACGCACCTCTTCCAATTACAATTTTAAATTTTTTTTCAGCGCACTTTATGCCTTTAGGCAAGTGAATTACCGGTGCTAAGTATCAAATGAATATCTGATTTAGTTTCTTAGTAATCCTAAGAAAATAATTTTTTTTCAGAAACTTTGACACCCTGTATCTCAGAAACGAAGGATTTTTGGACACATGTTTATATGAACTTTTTTTCTTAGCATAGGTTCAGGAATTACCCCCTGAATTTTTTCCTACTTATTTGGTAACACCCTGTATACAGGGTGTCCAAGTTTCTCAGAACACTAAACAACTTTCTTATTTTAAATGGAACACCCTATTTTTTATTTTTTTTTATAAATCTAGATGTCATTGGCAGTTCAACGATATGTCGCTTGCTACGCTTAAGTTACTAAATGTTACCCTTTTTAAAAGAATTTGTTTCTGTGTTAAAAAGTTTGGAATATCGCCTGTAAAATCGCGAATACTTTTCGTAGAAGGTTAATTTTTTTGAGGTCCATTTTTATTTTTTTAATACGCATCTAACAAGCATACACTCAACTATACAGCATGTTCCCGTTTTTTTTTGGAGACTAGACAACTTTCTTATTTTAAATAGAAGATCCTGATTTTTATTTTTTTTTAATCTAGATGACTAGATTCATAAAAAAAAATTAAAAATAGGGTGTTCCATTTAAAATAAGAAAGTTGTTTAGTCTCCTAAAAAAAGGGGAACACCCTGTATAGTTGAGTGTATGCTTGTTAGATGCGTATTAAAAAAATAGAAATGGGCCTCAAAAAAATTAATCTTTTACGAAAAGTATTTACGATTTTACAGGCGATATTCCAAACTTTTTAACACAGAAACAAATTCTGTTAAAAGGGGTTACATTTAGTAACTTAAGGGTAGCAAGCGACATATTGTTGAACTGCCAATGCCATCTAGATTCATAAAAAAAAATAAAAAATAGGGTGTTCCATTTAAAATAAGAAAGTTGTCCAGTCTTCTGAGAAACTGGGACACCCTGTATATTTAAATGTAGGTTGAAAAGATGCGCATTGAAAAAATAGAAATCGACCTCGAAAAAATCAACCTTCTAGGAAAAGTATTTACGAAATTAGGAGCGATATTCCAAACTTTTTGCACACCCTGTATAGTCGCGTCAAACTAGCATTTCACCTCTAACTTTGGGGAAACTCAATAGATTGACTTCATTTTTTTTGCAAAACATTCAGAAATAAATTTAAATCACTAATAAAAACTAAAATTGCGCCGCTAGTCTTTCCTGAATTTTTTATACTCTTCGCAAACTGTAACTTTTTTATTATTTAATCAACAGAAAAAATCATTTTTATAAAAATTAAAGAGAATAAAATTTTGTAATAAAAAAAATATTGACAATATTTTTTATGGATAGGTTCAAGCCAACAGAAGTTCTTCAGATTTCTTTAATCTCGAAGTTTTTACTTCAAGATAACTAAATCTCACAACTCTGAATAGTTGTAAAACAATTCCGTCTTTTGTGGAGTCGAAAGACTTCTCTGTGAACTACTGTTCCGACCTAGCTCTCATAAGTTTGTCGGTAAAGTAGTAAACAGGGTGGTCCGATTGTCTTTGCAGATATTACTTGACATGGAACTTACGAGGTCTGATCTTTCTTGGCTCCATTTAGCGACCATCCTTAGACGATGGGCATGCGTGATAAGCCGAGTTAGTTTGCATCTAGTGGTTCTGGAAGTAATACCTGTTGAGACGTTTAGGGAACTTGACTGTTCACATAGAAGGAATCTATGAGGTCTGATCTTTCTTGGCTCCATTTACCGACCATCCTTAGACGATGGACTTGCGTGATAAGCCGAGTTAGTTTGTGCCTGATAGAAGTGTGGATATTGTACAGGGTGCGCTTTTAGGGACTTTGACTGTTGTCATAGAAGGAATCTATGAGGTATGATCTTTCTTGGCTCAATTTAGCAGCCATCCTTTGACGATGGACATGCGTGATAAGCCAAGTTAGTTTGTGCCTGATAGAAGTCTGGATATTATACTGGATATTCTTTTAGTCTTTTGGTATTATGGGAGAGCTTGCTTGATGGGATCTAGCTTGGTTACATTTACCGACCATTCTTAGACGATGGACATGCGTGATAAGCCGAGTTAGTTCGTATTTTGTGGTTCCTAGAGATCATCTATATAGGCTAAAGGGCCTTCTTTGATTCTCGTCCTATACGTGCTCAGGGGGTTGTTTTATGATAGGTTTAGACTACAATATACTATCGTGGGCATGGAATTTAAAACGATTTTTTATCAACCACCTTTGATTTTTTAAATGTTACTCTATTGTGAATGGAATTTTTATATGTCAGTTTTCGAATGTTATTTTGACAACAAATGCGTCAAACGTATTTTATTAAAATAAATTATGTAAAATGTGCTGCCGGCGAAAAAAATAGTAAGAAGATATTTCCTTTTTTAAATAATTTTGTTTTAGGATAACAATAAGGTTCTTATCTTCGTAAAACATCAAAGAAATGTTTGTTGTTAATGTCCACTTCGCATAAAACTTGATATGTTTAAGCCACTATTTTGACCATATTTACAATGCAAAAATTGATGTTTTAAATTCCATGTCCACGATAGTACATCCGTTCATAAAGTTTCCATTCCTGTTTGCCTAGTCCGATTATTGTCAGTCTTGAAACAATACTGAGCATGCTTTCATTTCTGTGTTGAAATAACACATAGAGGAGAGAGTTACGACCCGATGTAACGTTGGTTACCCCGGTGCCAGCTGAGAAAGTCCAAGGACTGTTATGTCATAAAAGGGGAACTACGGTTCCACTCCTTAGCTAAATTTCAACAATCCAATGAGATGTGTCTTATTCTGTAGACCAGTATTTTTCATTATTGAACATTATTTTACCTATTTAACCTTTCTTTTACCTGTACCTGTATATTTACCTATGTCCATTTTAACAATGATAAACAAAGACACCTTTTTATTAATTAACAAGTGATGTGGAGGTTGGTTGGACCGCTTGGATCTTTTAGATCCTTCTCTAAATTCTCAGTACTCTAAAGACCTAGGTTACAAAACACAACACAACGTAGGGGTATAGACGATCACAAGGTTTGGATACTTAGCACTCTACGATGACTAAGGGCCGTAAGGTTTCACAAGTGATAAAATTTCATTAAAAATGTCAAGTAATTAATTCATTTTTTAAAATAACAAAAAGTTGTCAAATAATTATAATTAGCAAATATTGCATTTTTTCTTGTAATTATTAATGAATACATTACAAAATGGTGACCACGACGGAAGAGACACAAAGAGAACTCGGAAAAATTTCGATATCAATTAAAATTCCTCCATTCTGAAAATCGCACGTGGATTTGTGGTTCACGCAAATAGAATCACAATTTATTACCGCTGGAGTGTCCGCTGACAAAACAAAATTTCATTACGGGGTAGGATCGTTGGAAAACGAAATATTGGTCCAAGTTAGTGACATAATTAAGAACCCACCAGAAAAATATCTCTACAAAACCTTGAAAGATCGTTTATTGCATCATTATGGGCTATCTGAAGATGCGAAATTAAATTTTATTACAAGAGGTTGATTTAGAAGACAAAAAGCCGTCAGAACTTTTTCGTTACATGAAAAATTTATCACCAACGTCTTTGAGTCCTGAAGATCTTAAATTATTATGGATTCAACGGTTGCCGCCTAAAATTTAAGCATTTATTAAGATTAGCGAAGAAGAATTGGATAAATTAATTATTATCGCTGATAAATTACATGATTCTGGTAGTTTTGATTCTATTTCAGAAGCTAGTTGTAATCCTAATGGTGCTATTGATGTTATTGGGCTAGAACAGAACATTGATAAACTATGCTGTTTTGGAACTATCGAAGAATCCAACAATCTCGGCGGACTCAAGAAAATGATAAAAGTAAGTATTTTTCCTCCACATCTTCGTCATTTGGCAATAAAGGTTTATGTTTTTATCATTTTAAATTCGGTAAGAATGCGCATAAATGTGTTTTTCCTTGTAATTTTGTATCTCAGAAAAGTTCAAAAAAACTTGAGAACCCGTCATTAATGACGACAGATGACATCGGTCAATATTTTACTCGTCGTCTCTATTCCTTTGATCGAATTAGTAAACTAAAGTTTTTGATTGTTACAGGAGCTTATATTTCTGTATTGCCAATTTCGTTTAGAGAAAAAGGTCGCATTGAAAATTCTTATAAACTTTTCGCTGCAAATGGTTCCAAAATCAACACATTTAAACAAAAACTGCTTCAAATAGATTTTGGTTTAGGTAAAATATTTAAATGGTTATTTGTTATCGCAGATGTTCCAAAACCAATAGTTGGTGCTGATTTTTTATGGAATTTTATTCTGTCAGGAGATTTAAAAAAACAATGTTTAATGGACAGTTTAAGTGGTCGTAGGTCAAAAGGATCTATTTCAAATTTACTGCTTTTTTCTTTATCCACTATTTGTAAAACTGATAATGTATTTAGTGACTTGCTGCTTAAGTATATAGATATCACTAGGCCATCGTTAAAGAAGGCTAAACCTCATAGCATAACGCATCATATTCTAACTAAAGGCCCACCTGTGTTTGCAAGAGCTCGAAGGCTTCATCCAGACAAAATCCAGATAGCAAAAAAAGAATTTGATTTTAGGTATACAGGGTGTTACCAAATAACTAGGAAAAAATTCAGGGGGTAATTCCTTAACCCACTTTAAGAAAAAAAGTTCATATAAACATGTGTCCGACAATCCTTCGTTTCTGAGATACAGTGTCAAAGTTTCTCAAAAAAAATTTATACTTAAGATTACTTAAAAGCTAAACCAGATATTTATTTGAAATAATAATAAAAAAAAGAAAATAATTAACCCTTCATTGTTAATTATGTTTTATTTTCATTAGCATAAAAATGCCAAACTTAAAAAAGAAATTTTGTTGCCTTTGGGCAATGAATTTTTTTCTCGAAAACGGTTAGTTGTATGAAAAAAGAACAAGACATTAATTTTAAAGATCATATTTTAGGGCTTATAATTATTTTATGAAAATACCAAAAAAGTAACACACAAAAAAGTTGGGGGTGAACAACCCCCATGGTACCCCCAAATGTGCCCCTTCCAATTATAATTTTCATTTTTTTTCTACCGCACTTTATGCCTAATGGTAAGAAAATTACCCGTGCTAAGTTTTAAATAAATATCTGATTTAGTTTTTTGGTAATCTTAAAAAAAAAGTTATTTTTTAGAAACTGGCACCCTGTATTTCAGAAAAGAAGGATTTTCGGACACATGTTTATACACACATCAAAACAATCTAAGGGACAACATCTTTTTCTTAAATTTTTGGTTGGTGATTTGAAGTTTAGTTGTTTTTACCATTGCAGCACTTTCTGCAATGCCTCTGAATAATTACCAACCATTTTTAGCGAAAAAATGATATTAATAGAGAAAAAATAAACAGGGAGAACATCGCTTTAAATTTAGCTAATTTTAAAAAACATTTAAACAACAGTTGTAAACTAGCAAAAAAGTAATGCGTTATTTCAGTAGTTAGTATGGCACCTTGTGATGGTAATAACTGCTTAACATCTTCTTCACATGCTTCTAATACGGTTGTCAATCATTTCTTGGTTCAATTTGCTCCACTGCTCTAAAACGTACTAAGAAAGCTGCTCTCTTTCCCCAAATGGTTTAATTTGTTAAGTAAGCCTTCCTTTGAGCATGCTCTATCGGATTTAAATCTGGAGACTGAGCTGACCAATTCATAACTGCAATATTCTCTTAAACTCGATAATCGTGAACTGTCATGGCGGGATTGGGACAGGCGTTATCATGTGTTGGAATAAAATCTTGCCCAATATTATGTGTATATGGAACAACGACATGGTCTTAAATGTTGTTAATGAATCCGTTCGCATTAGGAAAGCCGTCCACCAAATCGCGCACAGTTCTTCCGCCAAAAAATTTTTTACCCAAAACCATGATTGTGCCATCGGTAACTATGGACTTCCTGTGCGGTTTAAAAACGACCTTTACTTCCATACAGTCTTCAAACACAAGTTTGTCTTGAATTTGATTGTAAACCAAACCCTGATTCGTCTGTGAATAACACAACACAATTATGGTTTTAGGTGAAATTTCTCTTGGCGGAACAACTGAGCGCGTTTTGTTGGTTAGCTTTCCTAATGCGAACGGATGCATTAACAACATTTTAGACCCTGTCCTTGTTCCATATATCCATAACATTGGACATGATTTTATTCAAACACATGATAACGACCGTCCCAATCTTGCCATGCCGGTTCGCGATTATCAAGCTAAAGAGAATATTGCAGTTATGAATTGGCCAGCTCAGTCACCAGATTTAAATTCGATAGAGCATGCTCAAAGGAAGGCTTACTTAACAAATTAAGCCATTTGGGGAAAGAGAGCAGCTTTCTTAGTACGTTTTAGAGCAGTGGAGCAAATTGGACCAAGAAATGGTTGACAAACGTATTCAAAGCATGCGAAGAAGATGCAAAGCCGTTATTACTAGCAAAAGGTGCCATACTAACTACTAAAATATCACATTACTTTTTTTCTTGTTCACAACTGTTGTTTATTTTTTTTTTTAAATTAGCTAAATTTTAAACGATGTTATCCCTGTTTATTTTTTCTCTATTGATTTAATTTTTTCGCTGAAAATGGTTGGTAATTATTCAGAGGCATTGCAAGAAAATGCTGCAATGGTAAAAACAACTAAACTTCAAATCACCAACTAAAAATTTAAGAAAAAGATGTTGTCCCTTAGATTGTTTTGATGTGTGTATGAACTTTTTTACTTAAAATGTGTCCAGGAATTACCCCCTGAATTTTTTCCTAGTTATTTGGTAACACCCTGTATGTAGACCATCTAAAAGTAGTTGAGTAAGCCCACTTCCTAAAGCATGAGGTGACTGGCGTCCTTGTGGAAATTACAGACGTTTAAATGCAGCTACTGTTCCTGATCGTTATCCTACACAACACAACACATACAGGATTTTTCTAATTTCTTGCATTGATAAACAATTTTTTCTACCCTTGATTTGGTAAGGGCATATCACCAAATTTCTGTCGAACCAGACGATATTCCTAAAACAGCCATAATTACACCATTTGTTGTGATAGTAATATGTCTCCAGCAGAATTAGTCTATGGAGCGAACTTAAGGTTACCTGGAGAATTTTTTTAAGACAAATAATGTTAGTTGTTCGGACTATGAACCTTTTGTTTCCAATCTTCGAGAATATTTTAATAAATTAAAACCATGTTCTGTTAATCAACATTCTTCTAACAAGATTTTTGTTCACAAAGATCTTTTTAATTTTACTCACGTATTTTTTGAGAAATGATTCTATTAAACCCACTTTAAATTGTCCTTATCAAGGTCCTTTTGGAGTACTTAGTCGTTGTTCCAAATATTTTAACCTTATATATATATTCGTATGATTATTAATAAACATTACAAGTCATAGTAGGTATAAGGGTTGGTATGTGACAAATATGAACATTCAAGAATATAATAAAGTTGTAAATAATATAAAAACGTACAAATAATGTTCTTTTTGGGATGCCCATGGACAATGTTCATATACTGATAAAGCATCTGCTTCGGGGGGAGGGGCCAGAGGAAAAACCATGGGAAAAATAACTCCAGCATACCAGGGTCACATTCCAGTTAAATTACAAGGTACAATAAATTGCCAAAAAATTACAGAGGTTTCAAGGTTGATATCCAATTTAATGCATTTGGAGTCAGATTATGTAATTCATAAAAACCGCCTTCAAAATTGGTGTTTGGACAGTCCTCTACAATATGTTTAATAGTTTCTGGAGATTCACCACATTCACATAATGGACTTGGTAGTGCATTCCACTTATATAACATATCATTGCAACGTCCGTGACACGTTCTTAGACGATTAACAGCACTCCAAATCTTCCTTGGCTGATCAAAACCTGGAACCTCTTGAGTAGGATCATCGATTAATTCCTTATTGGACACATCAACATTTTGCCAAATGAGTTTCCAAGCATCGGATCGGCCTTTTGACTTCTCCTTCACAGCACTTGAAAAAAAGACATTATAATTTTCAGGTACAGTCAGTTGGGTCGCAGGGTGCGTAACTAGCCAAGATTCAGAAGTGCAGAGAATATCAAACATGGCAGATTCATTAGATAGAAAGTTTTTTAGGTTGACAGGGTTCCAAAATATGATCTCAAGGTCTTTCTGTAGTTGCTATTGTTGAGTAGGGCTTCGGAATTGTTCTGGTTCAGAGGGTTGGCGTTGCAGGGTGGAAGGAGAGTCACGGGAAGATTTCTGAGTGTGAGCATTTTGGGGAGAAACGGATTCCTCGCGTGGTCTTTTTGATTGTTGCTGATTCGTTGCAAGCTGCACTATTTTTGGTTGTCTGTTGAAGTATTTAATAGTAATATTAACTTCCCCCAAATTTTTGCGTCTTGAAAGTTCGGCCCGTAAAACATTTAGTTCTTTAATTTGGGAAGAAGTCAAATCAGCCATTATTTTAAATCCTGGGAAAGGGGGGCTGATTTTATTTTGGTGGCGTAATAAATTAAGTGGGTCGTTGTTGTTGCATAGTATAACCTTTAGGTAACGAGGCCGGTTGTTACTCGCTGCTCCTAATCGAAATGCTGCATGAACCATTACCTCACTTAAGGTAATATCCTTAAAATTAGTCCTTAAGCAAGAAACTGTGTCTGCTACATTCTCCGGGATACCACGAACTATAACGTTGTTCTTACGAATAATGCGTTCGCGAACCTCTGAATAAATGACACTTGGATCCGATTGCATTTCTAGGGCATCAATTTTTTTAATTGTGGAGATATTATCATCGGAAAGTCTAGATATATCTTTAACACAAGAACTAAGGGTCTTGCCCTGGTCATCAAGACGGGCCTGAATAATTAGCAATGTAGAGCTAATATTGTCTAGCGCTGAAAATTTACCCATAATTAAGTTTAAATGTGATGTATTTAAAGGCATTTCCACAGGAGCATTAGTTGGTTGCTGGCAACGTAAACAAATCCAAGTACCGTCAGCTGACTGCAAGGTATTTGCAGGTGCGGGGACACAGGTGTAGTGGTACAGATGGGAACATATCGCGCAGATAAGGTAGCGGTCAACATTGTTGAGAACAGCCTTTCCGCACGTATTACAAGCACCTTTTGACGACATTGCTTATCACAAGCACTGAGAAATTGCACAAATTATGGGAAATTAGACTCTCAGAGTTAACAGTAACCACTTCACGTTCTTCTTTGTTGTAGAAAAGATAGGTACAAACGTTTAAAGTAATTAAAACCGCGAAAATACTTGGTAATAATGCTTTTAATAAATAGTAGATAAGAGAGCGATCTTAACGCGTTGAAAGATACAACTCAACTCCCACAATAGTTAAAGGTCTCAAACTTGGGGGATGGATAATCAAAAGACAGGAGTTCAAGGTCAGGTCAAGGTCATATTGTTTAAAAGATTTTACTATAAAAAAACTATGTTAAGTCAAAGTCAAATGCAAAGTAAATGTTGGACATGATTTTAAAAACACAAAAGGTTGTTCTTATGTTTCGGACTTAGTAGACCATTTTCAGGAAACGATTTATAATTTGGCTTCGATTATCTCAAACATTACAATAGTTAAAGGTTTCAAACTTGGAGGATGGATAACCAAAAAAACAGAAAAATAGAACATGATCTATCATCAAAAAGGTTTCAAATGGGTTTTAGGCATAATTTATGACTTCCAGATGTGAAATACTTTGGTCTCATCGGTGTGCGGTCTTCAATTGCTTAAGTCGTGTTCTATATTGTTCAGATTTTTTATTTCAAACCTATAGTCTTTTATTTCTTTGGTGTGCGGCCTGCCTATGTGTGTAAGGTTTTGTTGCTTTAAGTTACTTATACCCATTCTTTAAATGTGCATCATAATACATATTTTCACAGTAGGAATAGGAGTTTGAGAAGAATGTGGTAAATTATGTGTTTCAATATAGTAGATCTAAAAGTAGATCCTACAATAACCTTTTATTTTAATTAATGCCTTGATATGCTAACAATCATTCAATTATTTTTTATTTATTTTTACAACAGTCATTATTTTATAAAATATAAAAAATTAAGCAAAACTTAAAAAACACTTCCTTCATAAGAATAGAAAATTATGTTTTATAAATCTAAGGTCCTAGTGTCAGTAGGTATAAAAAAAGAAAAGACACTTTTCACAGAAACAAACTGACAATTATAAAACAATATTTTAGTTAAAAATACAAATTCTGACTTAATTTTAAACCAAACCAAATATGGGAAAATAAAAAAAAAATTCCAACGTGAGGGTGTAACAAACGTATAAAGAAAATACCACTAAAGATGGATTCATCTTCATATTATGTAGAAGTTCGTGTTGCTGAAACACGTTGTTTTAGATATTTACTCTGGTACGTTCATGTCTTGTAATATTACTAAGAATTAAATATGTTTTTTCTCGTACGTTATATGACATATGCTTGTATAAATAAAAAAAACACTAGGTTATTGATTATTAGATACTGTTCATGTCCAATTCAAAATTGTACATGCATTTCGTTGGTTTAAAAATAAAAGAGAATAAATTCCGTTATTGTTGCATTTAAAACTTTTGAGATACATTTTAAGCAAGTTTCAAAAATTTTGAGCTAACAAAGTAAACGTATGCGTACGAGAAAAAACACTCTCCCGGGTGGGAAAAATAAATTCGATCATGAGCATGGTAAAAACATTGTTGACTGTCAGATTTAACATTTGTTAATGAAATGTAAAAGCATTAGCTACTTTCAAAAACGAACGAATATTTGCAACATGAACTTCTGCATATGAAAATGAATCTTCCTTAAGGGCTTTGAAAACTAAGTTGTAATTTTAAATTATTAAATCTAAGAAACAAATAGTAAAACTTAAAAATTTTACTGTCGGATAATAACATGTACAAATAAACCAAGAGAAATTTAGAACCTCGTTTAGGATAATATTAAGCCGAAGTTACCAGGAACTTTTAGGATCTTAATAGTATTTTTTCTTAAGCATATTTTCTTATTTGCAGGCATAATTTTGGTGTCGTGTCACTTGCGCCCAGTGGCACTTGCGCTGCGGATTAAAATAGTGGCACTTGCGAGTTTTTAAAATTCAGGTATAAAAACAAAATGTCAGAAAGTGGCATTTGCGCTGCTGCATAAAATTAAAGTAATTAAATAGAGGATTATAATGTTCAAATTTTGAACGCAGCGCAAATGCCACTTTTTAATCCGTAATTTTTATACCTGCTTAATCTTGTACCTTTTTAAGACGCAAGTGCCACTCTTTTAATCCGCAGCGCAAGTGCCACTGGGCGCAACTGCCACCTATTCATAATTTTAATGCGTTTTATAACCTACTTACAAAAATGCAATATGGCAACACTTCCGACTTTCATTATCGTCATTCTTTGAGTGTCTTAACTCTCCATATATTTACTGACACTAGACGTCCAGCTAAAAAATTGTTCTTTACGCAATAATCCAGAAATGTGTTCTCTTATGATATCCATGCGTGAAGCGGAATCTTGGCAAATATATTGTTTAAAAAGTTCCTCATCAAACTTAATAACTTTTTTCTAAGGTCCGGTTTCATTTCTTTTAAAAGTTCCTGTGAGTTGGAGTTTATAAACAAATTCAGGGCAGCTTCTGCAAATAAATAATTATACAGAATTGCATAGTGTGCTAAATTTACGTTTCACTTGTCTCATTATACATATTAAAGATAAGATAGAAGTGTTGTTTTTTATTTGATCTGATTTACGTTATATATTTATATCTATTGTAATTGGTAAAAAAAGGGAACATGAACGAATAAGCTTTTTACCAAATATTGCATTTTTGTTTGTGTTTGCTACAAACAAAATTTTTATTTTCGGTAATTTTGCACTATACAAGGTGTTCTATTGACTCGACTTTGTGGGTCTTATGCAACTGCACCTGTTGCACCCCCTCAGCGGGCGCCCATGATTTGAACTATCAATTTAAAAATATTTTAAGTATTTTTTTTTTCGGACAAATGTTAACTTCTACTATCTTATTTAAACATAAACAATGTTTGTTTTAAATGGAATATCGCTACAAAGAATAAAAAAAAATCATTCATGTTAACTATTGACAGAAATATCTGACGTAAATCAAATCAAATAAAAAAACACGTCCAAAGAAAACATGAGATGAGTTATATATAATCACTTGATCATCAGTGTTGGCATGATAAACAGGGTATTTGCGATCAATGTTTGTTTTTATTATTATTAATGGAAAATAGCTGAAAAAAAACTAAGGCATTTAGTAAAAACAGCTTTTCAAGAAATTGCCCCCCTTCCTAAATGATGACCTTTAAGCAACTGGTAGACTAAAAACACCTAATCGTAAATATTTACCCAATGGTTTGTCCAAAGATTATAAAATTTGTTCAATCAAGAAAGGTATTAAAATTTGGGACCTCTTTTTAAATGTGTTAAACTCAGATAGTGTTAATAAAACTTGCAAAATCTGTTTAACTTCAAGAATTTTGTAATTGTTGGTCCCACCCCCAATTTTTTGTGAGCCACTTTTTTAGAATTTATATAAAATCACCCAATCATAGTTGCTATTAAATATTTGATTTGTTTTATACTGGGTGGGTACAATCCTTACCTATGGTTTAGGTGGTAAAAAAAAACAATTTTTTGAATTTTCATAATTTTTTGTTTGTTTTAGCATTAAGTTTTTACCTCAGTGAAGTTCGTATTTAACCTCGAAATTTGTTCCAGCAAGCTGCATAAACTTATTTTAAATATTTTTTCTGGCTAAAATATTGGTAAATATAGGGTTGTAGTTGATAAAAATTAGAGTAAATATAATCATTTAGTGGGAAACGAGCCATAATTTTTTTATTTAACTTAAATGAGTTTAATAAAAAAGAGGTATTTTTTAGTGCCTACGGGATAAAACAAAATTTTGTCCTTCTTTAATCCTGCAATGGGTTCTAAACAATACGTTTTTTAAAAAAAAAATTTCCATCATTAAATGACATTATTTTAGGGCCACGCCTATAATTTGGGTATTAACAGAATAACTAACTCCAAATAGCATACAGAATTCATATGAAAAATGTGAAATGCAGCGTACCAAGCAGTGTATAGCTGTTTCAGGATATTTGTCCCTCATCAGCAATGCGCGGGCCCTGTTTACATCTCCATTAATCATATGAATGCTTGTCGTATATGTAGCTAGCGAGTGGATAATTCTTACAGAGAGATGTATATCTTAGGAGATTTCCAACCTTTTTATAAAGGGAAAGTCTTTGTAAATGGAGAGTTTATACAACTTTTTTAGTCCAACATCTTTCCCCTTTACCTCATAGTCTTTACCTCCGAGTTTACCTAATTGAAAATTATGGTTTATACAACTCTAGCTCTTAACTCTAGTTTGGAACAAGATACGTCATAACCTTTCTAGTAATATGTTTTTACTCCTCACATAATTTGTTGTTTAAAATTGACCTATAATCACTATTTCACCCATTTTTATTGCAAAAACTTATAACACAATTAAGCAGTTAGGTTAGTAAGGTTAGGATACATGGCCAACTTTGTGCAGGCCAGCGAATTTTACACCTGCATCTACCTCGCGGTTCTTTTTAGATTGTTTGCATATTGTTTAGTATCCGTCAGACGTCAGAAAACTATTGTCTAAAACGTCAAAAAAATACTGCGAGGTAAATATGGAGGTCAAAGTGTAAAGTGCGTCGGCCTGTAATAACGTTGGTCCCGTTAGAATAACATATTTTATTAGCCCAGGTAGTTCAAATGTTAAATACGTAGTTTAAATGTTGATTGCGTAGTTCAAATGTTACTGCAAAGAAATCTTACCTTTTAGTCTGTAACCTAACCATAAAAGATGAGTTGAGGTAAAGACGGAGAGACGGAGGTAAAGATTTTTTGTTTGAACGCTAAATTATATTTACACATTTACATTCATATGATTAATGGTATGTATGTAGGCAGGGCCTGCGCAGTGCTGATGAGGGACACATATTCTGAAACAGCTGTACACTGCTTGGTACGCTGCATTTCACATTTTTCATATGAATTCTGTTCTTGCAGTTAGATGGATGTCTGATTTATATTAGGTTTGGTTGCCATTACCTTTGAGTATAACTTTAATGGTCTTAATTTAAATTATGCTTTAGAAATATCAATTAAGGAGTCCCGCAAAAAACCCATATGCATTTGCATGAGTCTTAAAAATATGTGTAATTTTCGAAATTATCAAGTTTAAGAAACATTGGTTTTTCCTTTATAAAAAGGTTGGGAATCTTCTAAGATACATCTCTCTGTAAGAATTATCCACTCCATAGCTACATATACGACAAGCATTCATATGATTAATGGAGATGTAGGCAGGGCCTGCGCAGTGCTAATGAGGGACAAATATTCTGAAACAGCTGTACACTGCTTGGTACGCTGCATTTCACATTTTTCATATAAATTCTGTTCTTGCAGTTAGATGGATGTCTGATTTATATTAGGTTTGGTTGCCATTACCTTTTAGTAATACTTTAATGGTCTTAACTTTTAGAATGTTAAAATGAAGTTTTATGCAAAAATTCAGCACCTGAAAAAAATTTCGAGGTTGACCTCATATTTGTGCGAATTTCACTGGTGTATTTAGGATTTGGCTGTTTTGGAAGATATAACTGGTAGTAATTTTAAGTTAACAATGGACACTTCTTTTTATTAAAAAATTAGGAGCAACATATTTGCATTTTTTACCCTATTTTCCATAGTTTAAGGTGCTTACTGGTAGGGAAGGAGTGCAAATATGCAGATGCGTATTTTTTAATAAAAAAAAGTTACCAATAGTAAACACTATACTATACTTTAAAAGGATTTAAAATCATGCAACAACTCGGAAATCGAATTTTGGTAGATTATATATGAAATAGGCCAATAACTAGAAATCCACGAATATTAATTTAAAATTAATGTCTTGTACTTTTTTTATAAAATTAACCCCTTTGATGAAAAAAATATTTTTTTCTCAACAGGAAAGATCATTTCTAAAAGGTTTTATTTTTTAACACCATCGTTGAGCTTATTTTTTTTATCTTAAATATAAAGGTTGTGATTTAAAAAATTTGGGTTGGAATTGCTAAGTGACTTAAATTTTAGGTAACACTTAAAATGTGGGTACAAAAGTGACCATAAGAATGTTATAGGGGGGCTACTCAGAAATTGAAGACACTGTATGACAAATAGCAAGGACATGGGCGTATCTAGAAATCAGTTCTGGGGGGGGCACTAACATTGAACTAATTTTGGCCGAATAAAAAAATCGCAAACACAATGCTATTTATTGGCTCCTGGGGGGGGGGGGCACGTGCCCCCTAGCCCCCCCCTGGATACTCCCTTGAGCAAGGTGACTTGGGAGCGTAATGTTACCGGTAATTTGGTTCTATTATCCCATGCTTATACTTTTATATAATATTACCGCAATATTGGTAATTTTTTTTATTGAGCCATCGATATAAAAAACGATACTTACGTAAAACTGTATTTCCGTTATGTACATCATTGACACCCATTTGTATATCTTTTACACTGAAGTCCATTTTTATTTGTTGTAAAGACAAAAAAGTTTGGTCCCCAACTTGCTCAGGATCAGCTTTAATGTAAACTTTGCATAGAATCCCCTCTAAAAAAATATATAATTTATAGCTGCTTAAGTCCAATAGATCCGAATTTACATACTTAAACGTTGGTAGCCTTTGGCAGATATTCTTTTTTAAGAAGAGTGGGTTAGATCAGTGAATATGCATAAAGATACTTTTTGCACAGGTTGATTTTATTAAGTTTTTATTTTGTAAAAGTAACAATTTTACACGATACTATTTGCAGTAAAAATCCATTTACTTTTTGAAAATCATATAATTATTATGTTACTTAATCTTAGTCGAAGTGGGGTGCTGAAAATCAGCAAGTGTTTCGGCACTGGTCTGACGCACCCACCTTTTTTTCCTGTTTAACAATACTGCTATGTAAATGAATTGTAATATTATTATGAACAGGAAAACAAATTTTTTTTTAATTTGAAAAAAACGCGCATTTTTCATTTTATTAAAAATAATTAAAATTGGTTTTTTTAATTGGTGGCGGAAAATAAATTGTGAAATGAATTTTTGTGGATAATTTTTTTTTTTTGGGTGCTCTTTATTAACCCCTATTTATTAACTATTTTAAAATCAATAGGTCAGATCTTCTAAATGTTAATAATAACAAAGATGAGCCATTTGGTAAATAGTACTGACATCGATTTATTCTCCATGAGTTTAAACGCCTTTAAGAGAAGTTTAAGGATGGCTGTTGAATAGTTTAGTCTTATATGCTTTTTTATATTTAATATTTAAATATTCTAGTCATAGTTAAATAGTTACCTATAGTTATGATTAAATTGCTATGTAATATTTTTTATATGTAAATGGAATTCCGTAAATATACTACTACACTATACTAATATACGACCAGACTTATCTTAAATAAACAAAAAAAAACCTTTCCGAAAATGTAAAGAAAGAATATTTAGCGGGTGCTTACCATATTCGCCCCAATAATTTCCCCCACCGGATGCCTCCACTAAAATAAGAATTCCACTGGATTCATAGACAGCTTTTACAACAATTTTTGGTATGTATAAAGTAAATTGAAATTCCAGTGAATCAATGTTGGATCTAAAAAAATGTTTTTATTAATATTAATACTTAATTACAAACATTAGGAAGGCGTTTTGTTATGCAAAGGAAGATTCTGCCGGTATATTATTTACCTTACTGCCGTAACTGTAATATTGCTGATTCCATATGCTTCAATATTTTTAAAGGTGCCACGATAACCTTGAGGACCACTTCCAAGAGATATGCCAATTTGATCTATTATAAGAGGTTCTATTTCACCTAACTGTAATTCCGGAATCCCATCTTTTATATTAAGTATGAAATTATTCGCAGAATCCTTAAGACATAAATTTATATTTCTATCCTCTTTATAACATGTCTTTATAAAATTTGTAGCTAAAAAATAAAAATTAAATCAAATTGTGCCATATTTATTGCATAAAAATGTTCTGTATGCCAGGTAGGGGCGAATTTTACGGTCAGATTGATCAGAAGATCCCGACTGGGCCTTCTGCTATTTTTAGAGTTTTTAAATATTAAAATAATGGGACGATAGGCCTTTCTGATTAGACTTTTTGCTCAAAATACGCATCTGAAGTGAAATGTCTAAAATATAAATCGCAAAATATTTATTGAATCAACATTCCCTCATAAAATTTAAATGCGCTTGCTGGCAGATGAGATATGTTTTATGTTCTGTGACTTGAGCTTGAGAATTGTACTGAGTGACATGTGAAACTTCGTGCATTAAACATTATCTAAAAATGATGCATTTGTGAATAGTCCTGGACTCTAGAGATTTGGATTTTTATAAAAGAGCGCCGACATGCGCAGAAATATATCCGTGATACGGGCATAATTTGATCAAAGATCTCTGTGATAAAGTTCGTGTTTCTGAGTTTCTGGCGTACGTCATATGTCAGAATTTTCAATTTGTAACCTTATTTCTTTACAAAGCTAGAGTTTTCGCTTAAATTTTTAATTTTAATAAGTTTTGTTCGGTAAAATGTCGTGTGCATTTGCAAGTTTGTTTTCTAATACCAAAAAAACAGTAGCAAATGGCTATGTGTACTGTCGTGTAACTTTGTGACAAGAAAAATCATTACACGGGGCTTAAAATGCGCCAGCCTAAATTATTAACACGACATTAGAAAGCATTAATCATATGGCAATAATTTTACTACAAGCAACTTTACGTTTACTCTAGGAAGTTAATACAAAACAATGTTTTTACATTTCAAACCTCAAAAAGCAAATAAATCAACGTAGTTTCTTGGAAAAGTAAGTGTGTCTTATGATTGTCCAATGTCCAAAACTCAAGCCGTGGAAATAACAGCATTCAGAAATAGATCGCAATGTTGGTTTTTGAAATGCACCTTCTAAAGAATACCAACTAAAGTAGCCCCAA
Organism: Cartodere bifasciata; assembly: GCA_963920755.1. Classification (NCBI taxonomy): domain Eukaryota; kingdom Metazoa; phylum Arthropoda; class Insecta; order Coleoptera; family Latridiidae; genus Cartodere; species Cartodere bifasciata. Next base: position 11,607,510 of record OY987195.1, read on the forward strand.
AATTTAAAAACTGGAATAATCTGCACACAATAGATTAATACTTTTAAAAGCTAAACACAAGGTAGGTTTAAGCTTACCAAAAAAGTATGCCAATCTTTATAATTTTTATGTTATCAAAGTGAAATTATAAAAGTAGCACGATAAGTATATCTTTGCTTTAAGAAAAACTGAAATTTGCACACACTTACACAACATTTTTTGCTTCACCTAACTGTAATTCCGGAATTCCATCTTTTATATTGAGTATGAAATTATTCGCAGAATCCTTAAGACATAAATTTATATTTCTATCCTCTTTATAAAAAAAACCACCCCATTTGACCTCTATATATTCCAGAAAAATATAATATTCTACCTATGTACAAATTTCTGCTATACTAAAAGAAATTCAATAAATCTTATTTTTAAATATTTTTTTCTGAAAAAGATATAAATTGATTGTTTTTGTCAAATCTGAGTTTAAATATAATTATTTAGTTGGAAACGACACATTTTATCATTATCAACCCTGACAGTGCTTCATAAAAAAATGTTCAATTTCTAAAAGAAGAGGGGTGGATTTTAGCGCCCAGGGGGTAAAACATTCTAAGGAATACATTTACAAGAAAAACTTTTTTTAATTATCAAATGTCGCGATTTTAGCGCTATATCAAATATGGGGTCACTGCTTCAGTTTTCGCCCCCTATCTTGAAAAGGGGTAAATTTAAAAATGTCACTCAAAACTAAGATTGTAGCAAAAATAAGCTCTATAATGTTGGTAATAACTCCAAACAGAGTCAGAAGCATAAGAAAAAAGTTATGGGCCAAAAACTTTTTTTCGTGACCTTTGACCTCGCATAAAAAGTTTAGCTTACACCAGGAGGTAGACTTTTGACACAAGTTTTAGTATGTCAAAACGAGCGTGTATGCAAAAATTCCGCCAGCTGGAAGAAATTCCGTGGTTGGCCCATTATTTTTATTATAACGTCACTGTATTATATTACTACCAAAGCTCAGAAAAATTCTTGAAAGCACTTACGACGTTCTTATTTGTTTTTGAAACTTTTGGTATAATTCACGTCACACATAACAACCCATCCTAATTTTTGTATTTTTAAACGGTTCCCCTTACATTAAATGTAAAAAAAGTGGCATAAATGCATTTTTGTCAATGGCGTAATAAAATAATCTAATCCTAAAGAAAAATTGGTCTTTTTCTTTTATCAGTTAGAAGATTTCTTCTTAAAACCGAGCCAAGCCCTTAACTTTTGCTACCGGTTTATTAACCATATTAATTTTGTATTTTTTTTATTTATACCTAAGTATTTTAATTTAATCTATCATACAGGTAAATGGAACATATATTTTATACAGAGATATATTGCCTTACATATATTACTAAAAACTAGTTAAAAAGATAAATAAACTTACATTTTTGAGCTCCAATGCACTGTACCGAGAAATACGCCAATAGTACAGTTAAGTACAACAACATTTTATACTTCTTAAAAATTCAGCCAAAGAAGAGTCTTTACTCATCGATCAACATACTGTTACGTGACATTGAACTTCTAAATGTAGCCTCCCCTCCAGTAAATCATGTCCTATGTATACCAATTTTAAAGTTCAATACTCTTCGGTCGATATTAAGATGCATGATAGCATATTAACCTTTATTTAGGATCAGCATCGTTTGCAGGGTCTAAAAATTTTCATTCTTAAAACGCAGAAGTGTAAATAAATTTAATGTCTGCGTTATTAGGCACATTTAAACGTTTGGGTTTAATACTTAAATGTATTTTCCTTTTTCATGTACCTACTACATACAGGGTGTCCGCGATCAATGTGCTTTTTTTTTAATGGGAGATAGCTGGGAAAAATCCAAGACATTTGGTAAAAACAGTTTTTTGAAAAATAACGGCCTTTAAACATGTAGACTAAAAACCCTTAATCGTAAATATTTACCAAACGATTTCACCAACCATCATGAAAGTTGTACTATCAAAAAAGGTAATAAAAAGGGTCATTTTAAACCCATTTTGAAATTTGGCGCCCCCTTTAAAATGGGTTAAACAATAGTAGTGTTGATAAAAACTGCATGTTTTTGAAAAAAATTCTATGTCTGGGAAAAAAGCTATGACGTTTTTAAATGTCAATGTTTGCATGAACATAGCTCCAATACCACAATAGTTAGAGATCTCAAACTTAGGAGATGGATACACAACAGACAGGGGTTCAAGGTCATGTCAAGGTCATATCTTTCTAAAGGTCAATATCATTTTTATTATTGAAAAATTAGGTTAAGTTAAATGCAAGGTACATTTTGGACATGTTTTTGAAAACACAACAGGTTCTTCTTATGTTTTGGACTTCGTAGACCATCTTCAGGAAACGATTTATAGTTTGACTTTAATTATCTCAAACACCACAATATTTAAAGGTCTTGAGGGATGGATAACCTAAATACAGGAGTTCACGGTTATGCCAAGGTCATATTGTTTAAAAGGTCAGGAGCTTATTAAAAAAGTGTGCTAAGGTAAATTTAAGGTAAATGTTGGACAAGTTTTTGAAAACACAAAAGATTGTTCTTAGGTTTTGGACTTAGTAGCCCATCTTCAGGAAACGATTTATAGTTTGACTTCAATTATCTTAAATACCACAATAGTAATCGGTCTAAAACTTGGTTGATGGATAACCAAAAGACAGGAGTTCAAGGTCACATTGTTTGAAAGATCAATCACATTTTTATTTTTAAAGTGATAAGTTAGATTTAAAGCACGGTAAATATGCTGTACACGCTTTTAAAAACATTAAAAGTTGTGTAACGAGTCTTTCTTGGTGTTTTTAAAAGCGCTCGGCCTCGGGTCGCTTTTATACAGTGGAGATGGCCAGGTCCAATGACTTGGTTAAGAAAACAGGAATGATGTTTGAGACGTTTATTAGAATTTCAAAATGTAAAAATACAACATTCAAATAGAAACGTAAATGGGTCGTAAGAGGTGCGCAACGTGGTCGTTAGAAAATGCAATGTAACATATACCTTTTCGAAGATGATGTGACAGTTCTGTGACGTTAGTGTACTAAGCACCTGGTGAACACGCTTGTATTCCGTAATAGCCTAGGAATCACAAGTGTGTCTTAACGAATACTCGGCGGAAAGCCTAGCAGAGTATTCCTTTACCAAAGTACTGTGTGTGACTAGGATAACTAACGGGTATGCTTGCCACTCCGGAATTGCCTAGGAGCACAAGTATACCTCAGCCTAGCGCAGTATTCCCTTGTCAGTTATCGTGTCAGTGTACGTGGGGATGATAACCGACGGATATACTTGCTAGTCCGGAATTGCCTATAGGAGCACAAGTATATCTTAGCAAATACTGATATAAATTTAAAGAATTTTGCGAACGGAGGGAAGGGCCTTTTCGTGGATTATCCTTGTAGGATTTTATTACCTAACTCTTCTGAACAAAACGTTAATCAATGCATGATCCCCTACCTCCCCTAACAAATGTATGGTTGTTACCCTCATTTGCAATAGCTAGGTTTAAGGAGTTTGCCCAGTCTAGGACTATCCTTCCCCGTTTATCGGTTTTCGGCGACCCCCATGAGCATGCTTTGGCATTGAAATCTCCACCTATTACATACTTGATACCCATATCTTTCATATCATTTCCTATATCCCTTAATAGATCCTGTGACGGTATTTTACGTCCCTTACCTTTATTTTATTTTTATATGGTACAGCTACTATATTTGGTGCGATTTCATAAGAATAAGGTGTTAATTTCACAGCAAATTAGATAAATATCCATTATTTCCAATAACTTGTTGATTTATTGTGACAGCTGATAGTCTGGTTTTGTTTGCGCGCGTCACTGACAAGTCGTTCGTTGGTTGTTTTGAACTACTAGGTTTCAATATCGTTTGCTACCTAGAATTTCTATTATTTTCTTTTCTGTAGGAATGTTAATGATATTATTTAGATGGGAATTGTGTTGTTCTTTCTGATAAAGTATTTTATATCAAATACACTTTCTTCTTTTAATAAATTATGAGCAATCAGTCAACTGCGTTGATTCGACATTTGACAATGCTAGCGCATGCGCAAAGTCTTCGCGTCATGACGCTCAAATCTGGATTCTCCCCTTTTGGCAACTGTATGTTAAAGCAGCAACATGTTCTGTGGATTTTAATTTAAATGGGTTTTTTAAAGTTCCCCAATAAAAGACTTTATGTCTACGTAAATTTCCACATAATGTTTTAAAAGTAATGATTGCTGCGTATGTTGCAGATGATCAAAGGTATTGGGATGTTCATTTAGCTAAATTTGCTTGCGCAATCAATTCTTCTAGACATGAAGTAACTGAAAATAGTCCATATTGTATGAATTTTGGTAGAGAAATGGTGACAAACGGAAAAGAATATGAAAGACTTAGACAAAAAATTACTGACGTAGACATAACTCCAAATAATATTTCCAATCATGACATTATTGAAAGAAAAAGTAGAGGTTTAGAGAAAATTCATAAATTTGTAAGAAAAAAGCTTAAAGAAGCTTATGAAAAATCTAGACACAATTATAATTTAAGACATAGACCCGTGCAATATAATGAAGGTGATTCTGTTTGGAGAAAAGATTATAGTTTATCCAATGCTGGAAAATACTATAACGCAAAATTAGGACCAAAATTTGTCGGACCTTTTCTGATAAAGAAACGCGTTGGTTCAAATACTTATTTATTAAGTGATCGAAAAGGTCGCGAAAAAGGTACCTACCACATAAAAGATTTAAAAATTGACAAAACTCACGATGATGACTCATGATTAAGACAAAGACTTATAAAATAATTGTAATGTTGTATTATCACTTACAAATTATTATTTTTTTAAATTAAGGTAATATTAAGCTCAATGTTTGGGATTTAAATTTTGCGTTATAGTATTTTCCAGCATTGGACACTGGCGTCCAACGGAATTTTGTTTTTCTATCAGCTATTTAGGGCATAATAAGGTTCTTTTTGTCGTAAATATTATACATGTTACTCTTCGCAGTCGGTTTGTTTTTCTGATTTGCTTTGAAATACACCAACACCACACCACTTTGCTTATACCAATATTTTAATATTATATTTTTCTTGTAATCAAACGTTTTGATACTTGAAATAATTACCGATTTTGACTAATAAATTTTAGCGCTTACATACCAAATAATTGAAAGGGATTTTTGTTATAAACAAATCCAGAATCTTTTATTCTTATTTTGACAAATTTTAGCGCTTACATACCAAATAATTTAAAGGGATTTTTGTTATAAACAAACCCAGATTCTTTATTACCGATTTTTGACTTACTTATTTTTTTTTTTTGAACAATAAATGCGTACTCATCATAAATAATTGATAGATTTTTTTATATAAATAAAATAAATCAAGATCTTATTACCGATTGTTGACTGCTTATTTTTTTCGATTCATTTATCTACACATAACAAATAATCGATAGATTTTTTTATACAAATAAAAATAAATCCAGATTCTTTTATTACCGATTTTGACTTAGATTATACTTTACCTTTTTGAATAATAAAAGTGTTGCATTTTTTTTCTTCGTAAATAGAAAATAAATTGATATTTTGTTATTGAATTTGGCAACAGATAATTTAATTATCCCTTGATTTAGACTTTATTTAAACACGAATTTGACTTGGCTGTGATTTATTAAATATTTATTAAATAAAAACAAAGAATTTTTTTATTATACGATTTGAGACTGAAATAAGACTTGCATACATTGATTATTCAATTGTTATAGACCGATTAAAAATAAAATAGTATATACAATTACGAGTTAAAAAAAAATTTTTTTATTTTTTTATTTGAAACGAAATACTTTAAATAAAAAGTAAATTATACAATAAAACAAATTAAAAAAAAAATAGTATATACAATTGCAAGTAAAAAAAAAAATAAATAATTTATTTTTTTTACAATTTTTTTTTCCCGAAGCGCACGAAGCGTTGTGACAACAAACGACGTGTTTCTATTGAATATTCATAGTTACCCACGAGGACGTTCTGTTAAATAATACCGATTTTGACAATTTTTTTTACCCGATTTTGACACTATTTCTCAATTTTGATACCATTTCTTAATTTTGACACCATTTCTCGATTTTGACTTAATAATTTTAAATTTTTTTTAAATCAATATGGCTAAGCACATAGACTATTTGGTTAAAGATGAACTGGAGTATGAACTCGAAGTTCGCGGCGCAAACGCAGAAAATAGAACTGTGGTAGAAATGAGAAAATGTTTACGCGGTTTATTTGTTATCGCAAGAGAAGCTGATCTTTCGAAAACAGTTGTTCCTCGATCTGTTTCTGATGAATTAGATTTATGTAAGAAGAAAATAGAACTAATTAAGGACTTATTAGTTCCATTAACTAAGGATTCACAACGCAAACGTCTTGATGCAAAATTTTGGCACATACTTCGTAGACTTGACAGAATAGAGCCATCAGAGGATAAAGACATCAAACTTAAATCTGTATTAATTTTAACTGCCGGTGAATATAGTGTTGATTTTGAAGAATTAGTTAAAACAGCAGGTACTAGTCTCGAACTTGAAAAACCAGACCCAGTCGTTCCTTTAGACCCGTTGTTGAACCAAAACAATCCTGGTCCTAGTAATAATAACACTTCTTTTAACTTTGCACCAACTACTCCTACGCAAACTAGTACTCCTAAAAAGACGAATAGTAATGATCAAACTGATTTAAACACTTGCATGAAAACTATGAGTAAGTGGCATGTTCATTTCAACTCTGATTTAACCGATACTGGTGTGTATGAGTTCTGTGAGAAGGTTGAAGAATTAATGCAAGCACATGGCATTTTAGAAGAACATTTGCTGAAGGGTGCATTTCAATTATTTACAGGTCAAGGTTTAGTTTGGTACAGAAGCGTATGCGACGACGTTAAAACTTGGAAACAGCTCAAATCTCTTTTAATTGATACTTTTTTACCGTCAGATTATGATGAAATTCTATGGTGTTCTATTAAAGACCGTTGTCAAGGTGAAAAGGAACCAGTTTGCATGTATGTTGCTATTATGAATAACTTAATGAAACGTATGAGTACCAAAGTCGTTGAATCATTAAAGTTAAGTATTATTCGAAGGAATTTATTGCCTTTATATCAAACACAACTGGGATTAGTGGAAATTACTTCTGAATCGCAACTTTTGGCACTTTGCAAGAAAATTGAAACAAATTTGCAAGCTATTAATAAATATAAAGCTCCAACAAATAATTTAGAACATTTTGAAAATGATTTGAGTTATATGCCACCTAAATTTTCAAGCACTCTAAACAATCTTGAAGCAACAACTAGTAAAATACAGGATTTAACTTTAGACGCAGAAGATAAGAATTCAAGTTTTCCAAATAGAGACAGAAGTACAGACAGACATGACAATAGATCGCATCAAAGTAGATATGATTCTAAATATGACAGAAGAAACAATAGTTATTCTCGTAGATCTCATAGTCGCGACCACAGCTCTAGAAGAAGACACTCTAGTAAAAATCGAAGTTCGGAAAGATATAATCTGTCTTCAATGCAAAATGAAAGTCGTTATCGTCGTGATTATACTCCAAATCGTGATTATACTCCGAGCCGTGATTATTATCGAAGAGATTTTACTCCAAATCGCAACTATAATCGAAGAGACTATACTCCAAATCGAGAATATAATAGAAGAGATCAGACACCAAATCGTGATTATAATAGAAGAGATCTGACACCAAATCGTGATTATCATAGAAGGGATTACACTCCAAATCGTGATTATAACCGTAGGGATTACACCCCAAATCGTCAAAATAATCAATTTTTTGGTAACTCTAACAATTATAATCGTGGTGACAGTTCTGGTAAAGTTACGTTTGAAGATGAAAATGTTTCATGTTGGCGATGTCGTAAGACGGGACATCTTGCAAGAAACTGTTCTCTTTTAAAGTGTTACACTTGTGGAAAAGAAGGCTTCCATAAATACAATTGTCCTGTTTGTAAGGAGCGTAATCAGGGAAACGACCAAAGGAATCAATGAAAGGTCGTAAGGTGATTCCTAAAACTAATGGTGACGACCAAAATAAAAATTTACAGTTTATTCTTAATTACGTTTTTTCGCAAGTTAACGGAAACGAATGTCCTTATGTCGAAGTTTCTTTGTATTCTATTAAAATTTTTGCATTGTTAGATTCTGGCGCAAACGCTGTATTTATGAACGAGAGTTGTTGGCAACATTTTAAAAATTTAGGCCTAAAACTTCAAAAATCCGATAAAAACGAATGTTCTTTTGCAAATTCTGACACAAGTTCGATAATTGGTCAATTTTCTGCTCCAATTACATTGGAACACAGAACGTCTGTATTTAGTATTTTAGTAGTTTCAAATTTAAAACATGAATTAGTTGTTGGCACTAACTTTTGGAAAAAGATGGAAATTATTCCGGATCTTCGCAAAGGTTTGTGGTATTTTGCCAATGATAAAATTATTAACTCAACTTCTGTTAATGAAATTCAAAGCGCTTCTGATTTAACCCATAATCAACGTAATGAACTTAATGAAATTGTTTCAGAATATTTTGAAAGTATTAAAAATATTGAATTAGGATGTACAGATGTGGTAAAGCATAAAATTGAAACCAATAGTCCACCAATAAAATCAAGATATTATAGAGTCAGCCCTTATATCCAAAAAATTATTGATCAAGAAGTTGATAAAATGTTAAAACTAGATGTAATTGAATATAGCACAAGTCCTTGGAGTTCACCTGTACTTATGATACCAAAGAAAGATGGTACTTATCGATTTTGCATTGATTTCAGAAAGTTAAACAGTGTATCTGCTTCTAACGCATATCCTTTGCCATTCATAAATACAATTTTGGATAAACTCGGTAATTGTAAATATTTAACTAGTCTTGATTTAGCTTCAGGTTATTGGCAAATTAAGTAAGAAGACAACAGTAAACAGTATACTGCTTTTTCAGTACCTGGCCGTGGACATTTTCAATTCAAGAGAATGGCTTTTGGGTTACATGGAGCCCCAGGAACTTTTCAATTTCTAGTTGATTCAATTTTTGGCGTAGATCTTGAACCGTACTTATTTAAATATCTTGATGATTTGATCATAGTAACTAATGATTTTGAGACTCATATGAGAATCTTAAAAGAAGTATTACATCGTTTAAGAGAATGCGGATTAGTTTTAAAGCGTGAAAAATGTGAATTTTGCCGTGATGAACTTAAATTTTTGGGTTATGTTGTTAATAGAGCTGGACTTAACGTAGATCCTGATAAAGTAAGTGCAATAGTTAACATGCCTACTCCAAAATGTGCTCGTGACATAAAAAGAGTAGTCGGTTGTTTAGGCTGGTATCGAAAATTCATTCCACATTTTAGTTCATTGCTTCAACCACTTTTAAAACTTACCAGAAAAAGTACAAAGTTCGTATGGTCAGATGATTGCGAAAAAGCCTTTAATAAAGCTAAAGAAATTCTTGTTTCCAAACCTATTTTATCTTGTCCAGATTTTAATCATCCATTTATTTTGGAATGTGACGCAAGTTCATTTGGTTTAGGCTCAGTGCTTAGACAAGTAGTTGACGGTGAAGAACGAGTAATTTGCTATTTATCTAGATCTTTAACACCTGGTGAAAGAAAGTTTACTGTTACCGAAAAGGAATGTTTAAGTGTTTTGTGGTCAATAGAAAAATGTAGATGCTATTTAGAAGGTGGAAAATTCACAGTAATTACTGATCATTGGAGTTTACTTTGGCTACACAATTTAAAGGATCCTTGCGGAAGATTAGGTCGTTGGGCACTTAAATTGCAACAATATAACTTCGAAATATTTCATCGCAAAGGAAAAGATCATGTGGTAGCTAATTGTTTGTCCAGAGGCGTTGAAAAACTAAATAGTATTGTTACTCAAAAAGTTGATCCTAAATGTGAATGGTATGAGAAGATGTGTAAGAAAGTAAATGACAATCCTTTACGTTATCGAAATTGGAGAGTTAATGAAAATCGACTTTATAAATTTATTAAATCTAATAGAAATTTTCTATGAATTACATAATCTGACTCCAAATGCATTAAATTGGATATCAACCTTAAAACCTCTGTAATTTTTTGGCAATTTATTGTACCTTGTAATTTAACTGGAATGTGACCCTGGTATGCTGGAGTTATTTTTCCCATGGTTTTTCCTCTGGCCCCTCCCCCCGAAGCAGATGCTTTATCAGTATATGAACATTGTCCATGGGCATCCCAAAAAGAACATTATTTGTACTTTTTTATATTATTTACAACTTTATTATATTCTTGAATGTTCATATTTGTCACATACCAACCCTTATACCTACTATGACTTGTAACGTTTATTAATAATCATACGAATATATATATATATAGAAATTTTCTAAGAGAAGAGGTAGATGATTGGAAGTTAGTAGTGCCTAGTTACCAAAGAAAAGAATTAATTAAACAAAATCATGATGATCCAAAATGTGGACACCTAGGTATTTACAAAACTTATAATCGTTTAAAGGATAATTTCTATTGGGCTAAAATGAAATACGACGTTACGCAATATATAAACAAGTGTGTAATATGTGCAAAATATAAACCTGAACAAAAACTTAAACCAGGTGATATGGGTAAAAGACCAGAAATAACTCATTGTTGGCAGTACGTAAGCACAGATCTTATAGGACCACTACCTAAAAGTAAAAATGGTAATATGTTTATACTTGTTTATGTCGATTATTTCAGCAAATTTTCATTATTTTTCCCTTTAAAACGAGCTGTTAGCTCTAAAATAATTAAAGAACTTGAAGAAAAAGCTTTCTTACTATTCGGAACGCCTGAAACTTTAGTATGCGATAATGGTAAACAGTTCATTAGCCACGATTTTAAAGAATTCTTAAATAGTTATGGTGTAACAGTACATTATAATGCTGCGTATCACCCACAAAATAATCATAGCGAACGTGTTAATAGAGTTTTAAAAACAATGATTGCTGCGTATGTTGCAGATGATCAAAGGTATTGGGATGTTCATTTAGCTAAATTTGCTTGCGCAATCAATTCTTCTAGACATGAAGTAACTGAAAATAGTCCATATTGTATGAATTTTGGTAGAGAAATGGTGACAAACGGAAAAGAATATGAAAGACTTAGACAAAAAATTACTGACGTAGACATAACTCCAAATAATATTTCCAATCATGACATTATTGAAAGAAAAAGTAGAGGTTTAGAGAAAATTCATAAATTTGTAAGAAAAAAGCTTAAAGAAGCTTATGAAAAATCTAGACACAATTATAATTTAAGACATAGACCCGTGCAATATAATGAAGGTGATTCTGTTTGGAGAAAAGATTATAGTTTATCCAATGCTGGAAAATACTATAACGCAAAATTAGGACCAAAATTTGTCGGACCTTTTCTGATAAAGAAACGCGTTGGTTCAAATACTTATTTATTAAGTGATCAAAAAGGTCGCGAAAAAGGTACCTACCACATAAAAGATTTAAAAATTGACAAAACTCACGATGATGACTCATGATTAAGACAAAGACTTATAAAATAATTGTAATGTTGTATTATCACTTACAAATTATTATTTTTTTAAATTAAGGTAATATTAAGCTCAATGTTTGGGATTTAAATTTTTTTTATTTTTCTCAAAATTTTTTTGTAACAAAAAAATTTTTTTTGTGCGAAAGGGAGGTGTGACGGTATTTTACGTCCCTTACCTTTATTTTATTTTTATATGGTACAGCTACTATATTTGGTGCGATTTCATAAGAATAAGGTGTTAATTTCACAGCAAATTAGATAAATATCCATTATTTCCAATAACTTGTTGATTTATTGTGACAGCTGATAGTCTGGTTTTGTTTGCGCGCGTCACTGACAAGTCGTTCGTTGGTTGTTTTGAACTACTAGGTTTCAATATCGTTTGCTACCTAGAATTTCTATTATTTTCTTTTCTGTAGGAATGTTAATGATATTATTTAGATGGGAATTGTGTTGTTCTTTCTGATAAAGTATTTTATATCAAATACACTTTCTTCTTTTAATAAATTATGAGCAATCAGTCAACTGCGTTGATTCGACATTTGACAATGCTAGCGCATGCGCAAAGTCTTCGCGTCATGACGCTCAAATCTGGATTCTCCCCTTTTGGCAACTGTATGTTAAAGCAGCAACATGTTCTGTGGATTTTAATTTAAATGGGTTTTTAAAAGTTCCCCAATAAAAGACTTTATGTCTACGTAAATTTCCATCTTTTTCCAAAAGTTAGTGCCAACAACTAATTCATGTTTTAAATTTGAAACTACTAAAATACTAAATACAGACGTTCTGTGTTCCAATGTAATTGGAGCAGAAAATTGACCAATTATCGAACTTGTGTCAGAATTTGCAAAAGAACATTCGTTTTTATCGGATTTTTGAAGTTTTAGACCTAAATTTTTAAAATGTTGCCAACAACTCTCGTTCATAAATACAGCGTTTGCGCCAGAATCTAACAATGCAAAAATTTTAATTATTCCTAATTTGTTAGGGCGTTTTTAATTTTGTTCTTTGGATCATGAAGCTTGAGTTATAATGTTCGATTCCCGCCTTGTGGTTAGAAACCTCAACCCTTTGGAATTAACGTTGTAGTCGAGAAGAAAGGTTTCATAGGCAATCCGCCATTTTGACGTGTTACGCTATTTTACCTCTTTGATGGAAAATCTACCCCTGCCGTCCATATGCCGTCTTGTTGGAATTTTTACTGTTTATCTACAAGTTGGATCACTCAACGTACCTATTCGAGTTGGACAGCAGTGAGATCTTAATGGTTTTCGTCAAAGATAAGTAAAAGATATGTGCACTGTGTTTTTTATATTATAAAAAATTGATTTGTAACTTTCGGCCTTTTTAACCTCAAAATTTAATTTCATCTTTATTTTAAATAATAGCGCTTAATAGCGTTATTGATATTGTGTTTGAATATAATGTTTGGTATAAACAATTGGTAATTTAATTATTATTAATTAAGATTTTTGGAAGCGGGCGAATCGATTCAATCGTATTTATTTCTTTAACTTGTCATTATTATTAAGCCTTTTAAGGTATGATACTTTTTACCTTTTACATACCAAAGCTCATGCTACATTAGTCATTACTCATTGCTGTGATAATTTAAATGATCTTTTTAGAAATAAATATTTTATCAGAATACATAGATCGATTTATTGATTTATTTTTAATAAACAGCTTAGCTCGTACCGCACCAAACTTGATTGGTACTGAAGGTGTAAGTACGCATCTATTTTATTTTAGCGCAACTAATTAACTTTTATGTCCTTAGCTGAAGAAAACAATTATAGTGTCTGACGCTGTCATTCCACCACAACAGCACCTGTCACACTGTTCTATGCCAAAAACCCCTGAGATCTCACTAGCCGATTCGTTCCCCTGGATTATTGGTAAGATCTACCCTTTTTCTTATAATCTATTTATCGACGTGGGCGTATTCTACTCTTCGCACATTTGGTCATTTTATTGACAGTTCTCCCTGTTATAACCAGAAACGGTAACAATCCTCTAGATCTTTGTGTGGTTTGTTCGGTGAAGCATAACAACTAAAAAATCGTGTGTTGTTTGTTTGTAAATAAACATACCCATTACCGGTTCCACGCATTTGTACCTTTAGCTGATTATTCATCAAAACCACGGCTGTGTCTTTCCTTTTGTCCACATACCAAGACCAGTTTTTCGATACTATTAAATTGGGCTCACTTATAAGAAGTACATCGCACAATTTTGTTTTGGACGTTTGTATAAGTAGGTTGTGCGCCTCTACTACACGCCCAAGATTGATTTGGAGGACTTTTAACATGGCTGCATATTTTTTGAAGCTCCTCTGCTAGCTTTTTCTCCTATGTTATTTTCTGTTTTTTTCTTACAAAAGTACGTCATATGTCCTTGTTGGTCGCAAAGAAGGCTTTGTTGCTTCTTTGTGCACTCATATGACATATGATCCGGTTGCCCACATTTTCTGCATAGTTTGGTTCTATCAGGTCCATTGCATTTGTCTGCCGTATGACCATCCTGCCAGCATTTATAGCATCTGTAAGAGTCAATTTTTTGTTCTTTAATTTGGCAACTAGAAATGCCAATCTTTATTCTTCCTTCTTTCAGCAGAAATTTAGCAGCATTTTCTTTTGCTCTTATCCAAACTTCCTGTGTTTCATCCCATTTTAATTTTATTTTGTCCGGTTTTATTACCTCTAATAGCAGTTCAGGTGTGAGCTTTAATTCTATGGCCTCATAAACTTCTTCAATATCAGTTAACGCATCTATACCCGTTATTTTTAATGTCTTGTACATTGCTTTACCACCTATAACTCTTGATTTTGCTCCCTGAATGTTATCAATATAGGTAGCTTTAACAAGCTCTGCTCCCTTATCTTTGTCTTCCGAAACAATAAGCAGAGAACCGTCCCTGGTTTTTTTAATCGTTTTTATATCTTTTTCAGAGTTATTTTCTTTCGCTTTTTGTTTTACCCTTTTAAGTAGCTCTGCAAACGACAAGTCTGGATTGGTTTCCACAATTATAGCTTCAGATTTGACAAACTTTTTCTCTTTTCTTTTCATTTTTTTTGTCAGACTAAATCGTGTAAAAATGCTGCGCATACCTTCATTTTTTTGATGTGCACAGACATTGACAGTTTGAAAACAGTCCTGAACTAGTTTGAAACTGGGTTTTTGGTCTCTACGAACAGAGCTATTATTTTCTTAGTAATTCTTCAGAAAGGCCGGTCACCCCCATTTTTTATTACTTTAAGTTGTTCTAGAGACTTGAAAAAATATTATATTAGTTTTTAAAAAAAGTTCATCGGAGGATTCTATTGGTTGTATTTGCATTGCGCCGGTGATTAAGAAAACACTTGGTATTGCGCCGATTTGGTCATACAAAAATAGTTTGTATTGCGCCGCTATTGTTTATAAAAGGTCTATTGTTATACCAGGAGCTAAGAAGATCTAGGTAAAAAGGATTAAGAAAACTCGATTTAAATCTGAGTTTTTTTTTAGGTATATTCTAACGAATAAACGCTGGGGCTTGTTAAATTTCCCGTCTTACAATTATTGCTGGCTTTTCAGTGATATTATCAGTAGCTTTCCGTTTTCCGCTGTTAGGTATGATGTATTGTCTTGGTTATGTGTTGACAAGGATTCTTAATTTTTTTCTAGTTTGTTTTTTTTTATAAAAATAAATAATAAATAAAAAATGTTTATTAAATAAAAAGGATTAACAGAAATAATAAACATTATTTCACATAAGTGTTTGACACTCGTCCGTGATATAAATTGAAATGAAAAGTAAGTAACTAGTTTTAACTTAATGCTAATTTAATATTATATTTATTTATACAAAGAATGAGTACAGAATAACATACA
The DNA here is from genome assembly GCA_963920755.1 of Cartodere bifasciata. NCBI lineage: Eukaryota > Metazoa > Arthropoda > Insecta > Coleoptera > Latridiidae > Cartodere > Cartodere bifasciata. Next base: position 11,623,010 of record OY987195.1, read on the forward strand.
CGAGGAAAGAAAATAAAGTAAAGAAAAATTTCAAACGATAAGTAAGTATTAGAAAATGTTATTTTTATGTTGTAGTTAATATTATAATGGATATATTTTTATTTTTTTTATTTTTGTAGTTGTTTTTTTTTTGTAATGATATATATATTTTTTTTTATTTAGTTATTTTTTAGGTCAATTTGATTTTCCACATAGTTGTGTTCTTTTTGCGTTATATGATTTTTTAGGAGAATTTTAAATTTATTTTCAGATCTTTCTATTCTTATGGCGTTTGGTAGAGCGTTAAAGCACTTGGGAGCTAAGTATGCCCAGCACCGTTGCCCTTGAGATGTTAACATCCTTGGTATTTTTAAGGTAAAAAAAGCATTTTCTCTTAGGTTTACTGTTTTTTGCGCTTGTAGATTATTATACTCTTCGCAAGACTAGGTCCGAAGAGTATATTGCAATCGATCAGAAAATCCTAAAATCGTCAATTTTCATCGTAGAGCAAAAATTCTTGCAGATTTGTGCGTTTCATGACTTTTTAAGATTTTCATTTTTTCTCCGTCCGTCGGTCGGTCGGTCGGTCGGTCGGTCGGTCGGTCGGTCGGTCGGTCGGTCGGTCGGTCTGGTGTATGTCACGTTTCTTGTAAACACGCTATCTTAAGAACCAAAACCCCAATCCAACTCAAATTTTAAGGAAAAATCGATCCCTATAAGAGGAAGAACCCTATTGTTTTTGACAGGAATCGAAGTACTGCAAAGCCCCCTTTTCAGCCCCCCAAATGAAAAAAAAATCGTAGCTCGACTATTATTAAATTTACAAAAAAAATTATTCGACATAGAATATAGACAATTTAATTCTTCACAAAAAAGTATTCTTTAGTTTTTTTGTCCGACCCCCCAATTACCCCCCAGCACAAAAAAACCTCCTATCTCCGTTATTATTCAATCTACAAAAAAAATAATTCTTACAAAATGAATAAAAATTTAATTTTCTATTAAAAATGATGGTTCATTTCTTGTAAAGTTAGCTAGTAAGGTTAAAAAAACAAAAACTAAAAGATTTCAGTAGCAATAAACTTCTAAGTCCAAAACACGTCACGCGTCGGTCAAGAAGGCCATGCCAAAAATATTTCAAACAAAGAAACAAAGCCAGCTGTCAGAACAAGTAACCTCAAATATGTTAAACGTCAGAACTGACGTTTATCTTCTTCGTTAACTAAATTCTTCGTGTTTTCTTTTAATAGTTTGCACTCTTCGCAGATTTTATTTACATATTTTTTTTTTTATAAGAAACTATTAATTATCCTATAATAGTTTTCTTGCGAAGAGTATACCATAGAATGTGCAGCAATTATATAAAAAAATTGATTTAGCTTTGATTTACAAAATATAAAACTACACTTCTACCGATTCCGAATTCTACTCGAGCTACTTATTTGCGAAGAGTAACTTCTACGCGTTTCGACTTCTACCCATTCCGACTTCTACCCATTCTAGTTTTTTATTTTATTTATTCTTACAATCATGTTATAATAAAACACTTGTCTTAAGTCAAACACCTTTGTCGCGGTAAACAGTTGTTCTGTTGAGTATAATCTCCCTTTTTAGTTCATTTCTCTAAAGGAAATGTACTATTGTACTTGCAATTTCTGAAAATCGATGTTTTTTTGAAACTGTGCCTAAACGAAGCAAGATACGTGAATGTTAAGGGTGTTGGAAAGATGCTACAAAAAATTACCGATCTTTTGATACTAGAATCATGTCGATCGGACCATCCATTGGGTTGTTATTAAAAAATATCACTTTGGTGTATGTTAGGATGGATGGATGGATGGATGGATGGATGGATGGATGGATGGATGGATGGATGGATGGATGTACGGAGCAAAAAATTTCTTTAACCGTAATTTACTCAATTATGGTACTAGGTAAAAGGTGAAACTTCCCAAACCCGGGTCCCAACGGTTATTATTTTTTACAGCCTCTTTTAGGTATTTATTACAGCTGACTGGAGTTATGATAAGATAGGACAAAGGAAATTACCTTCATATTATTTCCTATTTGCCTATTGTCTATGTTAATATTTGGCATAACCGGACAGTAAGAAGTGGCTATTACAAAACAATATTGATACAACAATATTGCAGAGAGTAAGTAAAACAATAATTTTAATTAGTTAAGTGTGTTTTAGCAATGTAATAAATGGAAAAATAACTCTAAACACTATGTAGTACATGAGATATGCAGATAAGAGCAAAAGACCCGCCGCCGACAGCAGTCTGCTAGCTCAGAGTGGGGAGCGAGCGCGACCGAGACATCACTGCCCAGTACCATGCGCGCTGAAGACACCTATAAATAGAACGACGCAGCAGGAATGTGGCATTATACTACCGACTTCCGAACAAGTAGGACCTAATGGAAAATAAGGTGAGGGAACTAACAATTTCTATCAAATTAAATCTTTACACTTTCTTTTCTATATCACGGTTTTAACTAACTAACATAATTTTTTAAACATAATTAATTAATGATGTTCACGAACATTTTGAAGGAATAATACTTTACGCGAAGTAATACTTTTATTTTAATTTAAATATTAGTTTTAAGGACTCGCATCCATCGAGATTCCTTCGGGGCTCGTGTGTTGATCGAGGACCTTTTATTTTAATTTAATATTAGTTTTAAGGACTCGCATCCATCGAGATTCCTTCGGGGCTCGTGTGTTGATCGAGGACCTTTTATTTTAATTTAATATTAGTTTTAAGGACTCGCATCCATCGAGATTCCTTCGGGGCTCGTGTGTTGATCGAGGACCTTTTATTTTAATTTAAATATTAGTTTTAAGGACTCGCATCCATCGAGATTCCTTCGGGGCTCGTGTGTTGATCGAGGACCTTTTATTTTAATTTAAATATTAGTTTTAAGGACTCGCATCCATCGAGATTCCTTCGGGGCTCGTGTGTTGATAGAGGACCTTTTATTTTAATTTAAATATTAGTTTTAAGGACTCGCATCCATCGAGATTCCTTCGGGGCTCGTGTGTTGATCGAGGACCTTTTATTTTAATTTAAATATTAGTTTTAAGGACTCGCATCCATCGAGATTCCTTCGGGGCTCGTGTGTTGATCGAGGACCTTTTATTTTAATTTAAATATTAGTTTTAAGGACTCGCATCCATCGAGATTCCTTCGGGGCTCGTGTGTTGATCGAGGACCTTTTATTTTAATTTAAATATTAGTTTTAAGGACTCGCAGCCACCGAGGTTCCTTCAGAGTCTCGAGTGTGGATCGATTCAAGTATTATTCCCTCAATAATGCAGATGAACATAAATTGTCTTTGTAAAAAAATTTAAGCTTGCAAACATACTCTTAGTATAGATAACCACATTTCCTCGTTGCTTTTAGTTCTCACTATTAGCTATGCTTGGCTTCCAGGGGAGCGTGCTTTCTTATTCATGCTTATACTTATCATACCATGCATGCTTTTTCCTGATTTGTTTCATGTAGCTAATAGCTAAATAAGGTACTGGGAAGTAACTAATCCATGATTTTTTTATCTTCCTAACAGGAATAACCACTTGGAGGCCCTACCACAATGCTGTCCCACTTCGCAGAGAAGGGAACCAATCCTTTAATCATTTTATTCAGCCCGAAGGCAGTACCTGATATTCTAAGTTTTTCTCTTGAACCACAAGTCAAATCTGTAACTGACTACTAACGTCTATACAGTCTTTAAAGATATCATACTCCAGGAGATTACACCAGTGCGGTGATCTACCACAAAAAAGGGGATGAATATAAAAAAAAAAAGAGAATAAATAAAAAAATATATAACTAACCATAAAAGAGAAGGATAAGGAATATTTTAGTATTAATCAGTTGCAAACAACGGATTGGTCTCCTTTCTTCTGAATAAGCAAAACAAAAATAATCACAAATAAAATTACTTAAATATTAATTTATTGTGAGATATCTTAGGGCAATAAATGACTTTAGATTACAGCATTTCATTCTTTTATTTCCTTACCTTTGAACTCAACCTCCACGACATAAAGTACCCTTCTACTGGTATTAAATTATCAAATTTACTAAAGATAAATTCGTCAAAGAATATTGATAAACAAAATTATAATAATAATAATAATAATAGTCTTTATTCAATAACGAAAATACAATTTAAGAAGTTAAAGCTAAAGACTGTAGTCCCCACTTAAAGCAAAAGCTTTGAACGTGCAATAGACTGACAAAAATTGAAAGAGTAACAGTAACAATATTAACTAAATAATGATTCTAAAGTGAAAGAAAAATAGTAATTGTACATAAAAATTAATAAAATAAAATTTGTGTTTAATATATAGTTTTTTATCCGTTTTTTTTTTTGTTTTTTCTTAGTTTGTTTAAATAATAACAATAAGGTAAGTAATAATGATTTTTTTTTTTTTATATTATGTAAATATATATTTTTTTTTTTTTTTTAGGCATTTTTGAAATCAATTAGTTTTAATTCGAACTAATTCTTAGTTTGTTTAAATAATAACAATAAGGTAAGTAAAAATTATTTTTTTTTTTTTATATTCTGTAAATATATATTTTTTTTAGGCATTTTTGAAATTAATTAACTCTTTAAATATATTTCGATCTAAACTCAAAATATATTTTTTGCAAGCTAGTTTATATTTTTTAAGGCTAGTCAGGTTTTTTATTTCATTTGGTAGTAGATTATACGCTTTGGGTGCTAAATATTTATGACTACGTTGTCCGATGTTTTTTTTAACATTTATCGAAATAACGTCGTCTTTGTTTCTAGTCCGGTAAGTATGGGAATTTTTTTGTTTCTCTTCAGGGAATATTTTTGTAACCATGGAGTTAAAAAATAATTGTCGTAGGTCCATAACGTTCGCATCTCTGTACAGTAGGTCCGATGGATAAGTCCATTTTTTACTAAATATTATTTTTAAAAATCTCTTTTGCAGGATTTCTATGGAATTGAGTGTTGTTTTTGAAAGACCTCCCCATCCGATGATGCCATACCGTAATTGCGACTCCACTAATGATTGGTAAGTAATTTTAAGTTGTTTAGTGTTAAGAATATTTTTTAGGTTGTAGAATAAATACAGTAGACTTCTGAGCTTTTTACCAAGGTTATTCATGTGAATATCCCATTTAAGATGAGGATCTATGTGAATACCAAGGTATTTAACAGATGCGCTGGATTTTATTGTCATAATTTTATTTGTATCCATCTCTAATTTTAGTTCTGTAAATTTTGGCAACCCGGATTTGTAACAGGAGAAGGGAATGAAGACCGTCTTCTTAAAGTTTATTGTAAGTACTCTGGAGTTAAACCATCCAATAATGTGTTTAAAATCGGTTTCAATTGGTTTTTTTAGATTTTCCCAGGAGCTATCTTCGTAAATAACAACAGTGTCATCAGCAAAACTGAGTATAGATCCAGATGTTTTGATATTAAACAGGCTATTTAAATATGTTATGAAGAGTAACGGCCCTAGGATAGTTCCTTGTGGCACTCCGTATTTTATATTTTGAAACTCACTTTTGGTGGAGCCCAGTTGTACACACTGCCTTCTGTCCGTAAGGTAACTTTTTAGTAGTTTTAAGGGCAAGTCTCTTATTCCAATATTTTCTAAGGTATTTAATAGCGAAATGTGGCTGACGGTGTCGAAAGCCTTTGCCAAGTCTACAAAAACTCCTATGGAATATTTACCTTTGTCTAATGCCTCATAAATTTTCCCGGTAAGTATTTGAATTGCATCTTGTGTGGACTTCCCACTTCGAAATCCTAGTTGCTTTTCAGATAATATTTTGTTTTTTTCTATGAAGGATAGTAGTTTGTTTTTTAGGATTTTTTCAAACAATTTCGTAAAATTTGTTATTAGGGAAATTGGTCTAAAATTTCCAATATCTAACTTATCACCATTTTTAAAAATTGGCTTGACAATAGTTGTTTTAAAGGCAGTTGGGCATGTGCCGCTTTCAAATATTCGATTTACAAGAACACTGAAAGGTTTACAAATATTAAACGCAATGGCTTTAATCGTTTCTGGTTTGATGAGGTCTATTCCAGCTGCCTTTTTTGTTTTTAGCTCATTGATGGAAGTTAATACTTCTTCTTCATTTGTAGGTAGCAAAAACATAGAGTTTTTATTTTTTACGTCTGTATATATTTGGTTTGAAGCTTCTATGTTATTTGCAAGCTTTTCACCGACTCCTATAAATGTGCTGTTAATGTATGTTGCAATTTCTTCAGCATTTCGAATTATGTCTCCGTTGTTGTTATTTTTAATTTCCGTGATGCAGGAATCTTTTTTGGGTTTATTGGCAATTTCTTGTACAACACCCCAAATTGCCTTACTATTTGAGTTGCTTGCTTCAAGTTTTTTTTGGTAGTAGTTGATTTTTGCTATTTTAATAATATTATTTAATTTGTTTCGGTATTTTTTGTATTCATTTTTAAGTGTTTCATTTAAGGGATCGTCTAATAGCTTTTTATGTAGCTCATCTCTACGTTGGATTGATTTTACTACCCCGCTCGTAATCCAGATTTTCCTTTTTTTATTTTTTTTATTTTTTATAATTTTGGTGTGCTTATTTATGTTATTTGTTATTACTTGAATAAAATTATTTGTTGCAGTATTTATGTCTGGGTTTCCAACTATTGTGTTCCAGGATATGGTCTCCAACTCTTTATTTAAATGGGCGTAGTTTATAACTTTTATTAAATTTTCTGTTTCCCCACTATGTTTTTTATTTTGAACCGAAAAGTTTATTTGTAATATAATTGGGAAATGGTCCGTGATTGGGGTTTGTACCACTAGTGGCATGGAGAGTTGCTCCATGTCGTAATTTGACTTGACAAAAATGTGATCGATACATGTAGCACTTGCACCCTGAATACGTGTAGGGACATTTATGTACGATTTAAAATCAAAATTTGCCAAAACATTTAAGTACTCCGATGTTACCTCGTTTTCTCTTAGCAAATCGATGTTAAGATCACCAACTAAAATACAGTTTTTAAATTTTTGATTTTGTCTCTCCAAGTAAATTTGCATGTTTTCCGTGAAGTCACTTGGATTTGCCGACGGTGATCTATATATTCCCAATACGTTAATAGGCTTCTGTAAATTGTTTAAGGAAGCATTTATAATTTTTATATTTCCAATGGCGTGTATCTCGTATGTATAATTTATTTTGTTCTTTATATACATAACAACACCATCGTTTTGATTTAAGTTTCCCTCGTTGTATATCACACTGTAGCCGTTTAGGTTAAAATACTCAATATTTTCAATGTGCCATGTCTCGGTTAGCACTATACACTCAAAGCTATTTTTAAATTGGCTAAGAAAAACTTCCAGTTGTGAGAAGTTTTTGCTTAAACTTCTTATGTTTGCATGCAAAATTTTAAAATTTGCATTTTTAGTGTTAATGTCTAGAATGGCGTTTGCGTCTCTAGCAGTTCCCAAGATTTCAGTTTGTATATTTTCTACATCGAAATCTTTTAAAAAAGGGTCCATACTTAAAATTATTTATTTATTTATTTATGCAAGCGTGTTTTTTTTTTGTGTGATTTTTTTGTCAGTTTTTTGTTTTTTTTTTTTTTTTACTTTATACCCATTTTTATTATTTCAACAATGTAAAAAAGGAGTTTAAAAGAATCCTAGTAAACAAATTTTTTTTTTTTTTTTTTTAATATTTTTTTGTTTTTTTTTACTTTATACCCATTTTTATTATTTCAACAATGTAAAAGAGGAGTTTAAAAGAATCCTAGTAAACACAAATTTTTTTTTATTATTTTTTTGTTTTTTTATTTTTATTTTTTTTTAAATTAAAAATACAAAATATACAGATCATCCAAAATCGAGCCAAGTCAGTTTGGTTATTTAAGTTGCCTAAAAGATTTATGATTTTTCTTTGCTTTTACTTTTGCTAGAAGATGCCGAATTTATTCTATTTCTTGTTACTCGCTCGATGTTTACTGGATCTTTTGATTTTATTTTGGGTTGTGGGACTTTTTTTGGGACTGGCGTTACTTCTTCGTTTTCCTTATCGTCTTCTTCGCTTTGCTTTTTACTATTTATATAGGGACTGGCCGGGGCGCTGGACGGTTTATTGTTTACCGGTGGTTTAGTGACTAAAAACTCTTCTTTTTGTGATAGTTCTTGTACAGAATAGACGTTACCTCCGGCAAATAATTTATCATTCTTTATTGTAGCATCTGGATAAGTTTTCCTGGCTTCCCTTAAGTTTTTTCTGAGAATGTATCCTTCTTGTTGTTCCTTTGATGTTTGATCTCTATTTATATATATATTCTTTCCCTTCAGTTTAAAACAGTTCTTCAAAACTTCTAGTTTCTTCCAAAAACAAGTAAATTCTACAGTGATTCTTTCCCCACCTTCTCGATTCTTTATTTGATAGATTCTGTTGAAATCATTCGCTTCTACATAACGTAGCGCAAATACTAGACGATCCCATTTGTACTTGGCCTGAATATCTACAAGATCTACAGCGTTAATCTACAAGATCTACCAGATCTACAGCGTTAATCTACAAGAGCTACAGCGTATGATTATGTAACAAACAAATCACAGTATTCAAAACATTCTTTATTAACCGGGGTACGAAAGGTTTCAAAGGTTCAAACTTGGCATAAGTAAATACCAAAGTCTTGTGGTCAAGATGACCACAAGGTCATACTGACCACTGGTCAAGGTTAGTAGATATTGCATGCAAAAAAAAATCTAGCCCAAAATATTGTGATTTTTTTTTGCTTAAACATATTCTTTCGGAGAGCCCTTTGTGTTAAAACTTTTTAAAAAAAATTCTATGTCTAGGAAACGAGCTATGACGTTTTCAAATGTCAATGTTTGCATTGACATAGCTCCAATACTACAATAGTTAGAGGACTCAAACTTGGAGGATGGATACACAAGAGACAGGGGTTCAAGGTCATGTTAAGGTCATATCTTTCTAAAGGTCAATATCATTTTTATTATTAAAAAACTATGCTAAGTTAAATGCAAGGTAAATGTTGGACATGTTTTTCAAAACACAAAACGTTGTTCTTATGTTCCGAACTTAGTAGGCCATCTTCAGGAAACGATTTATAGTTTGACATCGATTATCTCAAAGAATTCAATGGTTAACGGTTTCAAACTTGGAGGATGGATTACCAAAAGACAGGAGTTCAAGGTCATGTCAAGGTCATATTGTTTGAAAGGTCAATAGCATCTTTATTATTAAAAAACTATGTTAAGTTAAATGCAAGGTAAATATTGGACATGTTTTTGAAAACACAAAAGGTTTTACTTATGATTCGGACTTAGTAGGCCATCTTCAGGAAACGATTTTTAGTTTGACTTCGGTTATCTCAAAGATCACAACAGTAAGAGGTTTCAAACTTGGAGGATAGATAACCAACAGACAGGAGTTCAAGGTCATGTCAAGGTCATATTGTTAAAAAGGTCAATAGCATTTTTATTATTTAAAAACTATGTTAAGTTTTATGCAAGATAAATGTTGGACATGTTTTTGAAAACGCAAAAGATTGTTCTTATGTTTCGGGCTTAGTAGGCCATCTTCAGGAAGCGATTTATAGTTTACCTTCGGTTATCTTAAAAATCACAATAGTTATAGGTTTCAAACTTTGAGGATGGATAACCAAAAGACAGGATTTCAAGGTCTTGTCAAGGTCACATCGTTTGCAAGTTCAATACAATTTTTATTATTTAAAAATTATTTCCTGTTAAATGCAATGTAAATGTTGGACGTGTCTTTAAAAACATAAAAGGTTGTGTTTATGTTTTGGACCTTCTGGACTATCTTCAGGAAACGCTTTGATTCTAACAAAAAAAATGAATGTAACGTAAGAAATGAACTCAAGAGTCGGATCCACCGGCCTCGACTCAGCTATTTTAAAATTATTTTAAGAACTGTTTTTTGCAAAATTACCAAATTATGTAAATGACAGCTTAAAGCCCCTCCCCAAGCAGATATTCCATACCGTAAATGACTTTCAATAAGTGCAGTATATAACGTTAATAAATCATTTAATTTTAGGAATTTGGCCAGAGTTCTGAATCTGTGTAAAATGCATCTGAGTTTTTTAATTAAAAATTGCACGTGTAAATTCCATTTCAGATGGTTGTCTAAAATCAAGCCTAGATATTTTACTTGTTTTACTGTTTTTATTTTTTCGCAACCTATTTTAATTTCTGTAAGCTCTGGGAGTCCGTTTTCATAATTTGAGAAAGGCATAAACGTTGTTTTTGTCATATTTAATGATAACAATTTGTTCTCAAACCATGTCTTTATTTGTACAATATCATTTGTTACCTTACTTTTTAGAATGTTCCAAGATTTATCATTAAACAGTATGACCGTATCGTCTGCGTACGCTGTTATCTTCCCGGATATTGGTAATTTAAATATTGAATTCGTGTACAAAATAAATAGGATTGGACCTAAGAGTGCCCTGAGGCACTCCGTAATTTACTGGTAGATAACTACTTTGCGCATTGTTTACCTTAGTGCTTTGAACACTATTTTCAAGATAGTTTTTAAATAGGTTAAGACAATTGTTTCTGAATCCATAAGCTTCCAACATGTACAGAAGGTCAGAATGAATAACTGTGTCGAAAGCCTTAGATAAATCAATAAAAATAGCCATGCATTTCTCCTTCTGATCCAAGAACGTATGTATCCTCTTAGTCAAACACGACAGGGCATCCTCAGATGATTTACCTGTTCTAAAACCAAATTGTCCATTAGATAGTATATCGTATTTGTCCAAGAATCCACACACACGTTTTTTTAGAAGTTTCTCAAATATTTTGCTATAGCTATTTATAAGGGATATAGGTCGGTAATTCGATGTATGTAATTTTATTCCGCCTTTGTAAATAGGAGTAATTACCGATTTCTTAAATTCAGAGGGGTATTCTCCAGTTTCAAAATTTTATTGAATATATGTGATAATGGTTCTGATATTAAATTTGAAATATTTTGTAAAGTTTTAGGAGAAACACCGAAACCAGCTTTATTTTCGTCCGGATTTTATTATGTTGTTTACTTCCGTTTCATCAGTTGGTGTTAAAAATAAGGAGTTTGACAGGTAAGTTTCATTTATGTTATTAATTTGCGGCTTCACTATTTTATTTGCCAATGTTTTACCTACATTTGAAAAATAAGTGTTGAAAATAGTTGCCATTTCATAGTTATCGCGAACCATTTCATTATTATCATTTAATATACAGTCTACTTGACTTTTCTTATTGCGCTTTGAGTTGTAGGTTAACTTTGAAACGGAGTCCCACAAATTTTTTGAATTATTTTTAGTGTTACTAATTAAGTTTTTATAATATTCGTATTTACGTCGTTCAATGATTTTTTTTAGATTTTTGCGGTACTCGATGTATTGATTTTTTAAATTACCGTCGTTTAGTTTTTTTTGCATTTCTTTAAATAAACGATCTCTAGTATTTATAGATTTAACTAGTCCTATTGTCATCCATTCGTTTCGCTTCCGTTCGGAATGTTTTATTTTTTTATAATTTGTGCACTTTTTTATGGCATTATCTACGAGAGTAATAAACTTATTTGTTTCAGACTCCACAGATAATTCTTCATCCAAAAATTTCCAAGAAATATTTTTAATTTCGTCCGACAGCTTTTTATAATTAGTGTAAGCGATTTTGTTTTGGTTTGTTGTTAACTTATTTATCATATTATTAAGTATTATTTGAACTGTTAATATGTAATGATCAGTAATTTTTGAAGTTATAATTATAGGTAAACATAGTTCTAGTATATCGTGTTTACTTTTAATAAATAAATGATCAATACATGATGAGCTTTTTTTTTCTACCCTGGTGGGTTGGTTGAAACAAGAAATATAGCCATATTCGTACATAGTATTTAAGTAATCATGTGATATTTCATTATTTGATGAAGAGGTCGATGTTTAGGTCGCCAACTATGATGTTGTAGTCGAGTTGTGAATCTTGATTTAAATAATTTTTCAGAGTTTGTATAAACTCATATGGACACAATGATGGTGGTCGATATACAGCTAGTATTTTTATGCTTAGGTTAAAAAAACTGTTAATTGTTGTTTGAACGCATTTTAATTCACCAAGTTTAATTATACTATTCTGAAAGATTAAAGAATTTTTTAAATATACGATAACGCCATCATTTTTATTTATAGTACCTTCATTGTAGAAATGTGTGTAACCTTTTATAGAAAACATGTTTAGGTCGAGGCTTTGCAATTGAAAAGTTTCTGACAGAACAATGCAGTCATATTGATAATCAAATTGTATAAGGAAAATTTTAAATTCATCTAAATTCTTGTTCAAACTTCTTATATTTAAATGACATATCTTAAAGTTTGTTTTACCATTATTAACATTAAAAACTTCATTGCATTCATATCCATTTTCTAATGACTCCGTTTTAATTTTATTGACACTGAAATCCCTAATATATTGATTCATTTTATTTTTTTTACCTATTTTTATTATTATTATTATTATTTTTTTTTTAATTTTGATTTATGACTTAAAGACTAAAACTACATATAAAAAAAAATTTAAGAACTAAAGAAAGGAAGAAAAATATAATCTAAGACGTGTTGCAAAACTAACTATGAACTTTTAACATACCAAGGAAGGTAGTATGTTTCGTGCCTTCTTGCTTGCGTTTTTAGTCCTGCTGCTTATTTTTTTCTTTGGTTGGTCTTGCTTCTTTAGTTTGTGATAGAGTACGTGTTTTCTTGGATATTGACTGGGAGCGTGTTAGTTTTGGAGTATGGTTTTCACTTGTTTTACGCTTCTTCTGTTCTTTAGTTGGTGGGTTATTTTTGATGTTTGGGATAGTAACTTGTTTGGCTGCCCTCGCTTTATTTGTTTGACCAAGGTTTTCCTCTTCTAGCGCTTCTTCTGCCTTTCGGTTGGATAAGTTTGGAGTTGGGGGGGCACTGTTTGGTTTTTCCGCTAGCAAGATTACCTCCTCCTCGTCTTCGCTTTCTTCCTCCTCTTCTTCTTGTAATAGTTCTTCTGCAGTGAAAATGTTTTGTTCAACGTGCAACTTATTGTTCTTAATAAAAGCTTCTCTGGTTTGCTTTAGGTATTTTCGTAAAACTGCTTGCTCCGTTCGTTTCTTTAGGCTTAGGTCTTTATTAATGAATATATTTGTGTCTTTTAGGCGATTACAGTTTCTTAGTAGTTTTATTTTAGTAAGGAATGAAATAACGATTCTTTTTTCTCCATTCGCACTAGTTACTTGGTATATATTGTTAAGATCTTGAACTTTTAGCTCCAATTCAAGCAGTTCGTTCAGTTTTTTTAAAGTTGCTTCTGCTAAATTATCTTCTTCTATATGAAGCCCAAATATAACAATATTATTTTTGCGTTTGGCTGCTTCTAATATTTCGATTCGCTTTTTTAAATTTTTAATTTCAAATTCTTGGTTCTCAAATTTTCCTAATTTTGTATTTACTTCTTTTATTTCTTGGTGAAGGGCGGCATCATCGAAGTACTGTTTGACCTTTTCAAAGTCCATTTGAGTGTTAATTATTTCAAAATAAATTAATGTCCAAGTAAGCCCACTGAAATTAGTTTAGTACAGACCTGGGATCTCGAGCGCTTCAGGTGACCAAGCGAGAACGGTGATAGGTACGCTTCAAAGTCGGCTACTGGTAAATAACTCTTATCACAAAACGATATTGTTTGTTGTTTTAACAATATTCTGCAATTGCACCAATCCTCGTGCATTAACTTTGGCACAATTGATGTTTTTCGATTCAGCGTTTATCATTCCATGCACTATTCCAATTTTATTATTTATTTTATTTAACATAATAACAGGTGACCAAGCGAGAATAATAGGAATTATTTAAATAATTTTTTTAAGTAAATTTATGATCTACTATATTTCAGGGCTTTAGATAGAATTTTATAAAAGCACTGGGGGACCTTTTTCCACTGGGGGACACTAGGTTAGGTAGGTTAAGTAAAGTTTTGCTGCTAAAATGAAAACTAATGACTAATTTGTTGGGGTAAAAAAGGAAGAAATTAAACAGATGCAAACCAGGTATACGAAATGACCCAACAAAAATAGGTATCATAAAAGTGGCGCAATACACAATATTTTTGTATATTCAAATTTAAACATCGGTGCAACAGGCATATATCCAGTCTATTAAAGAAACCCGTACGAAAGTCGATTTATAGAACGTTATTTTCACTTTACTTCCGCTTTTCTTCGGCGTAACTTTACAGAAAATTAAATAAAAAACATGGGAATGTATTAGCAAATTTATACTTCACTTTAGCGCTCCTTTGCTAATTCATTTAGCTGTAAGTAGTAGGTACTGTCAAAAGCCGAGCATGGCCGATCATGCGCAAAAATGGGATATTCACTCTTATTGTCAAGGGTGGTAATTATGGAATATCGCTTCGTACGAAACCTGCTGGTCTTCTTATGTAGGTTTCGTACGAAGCGTATTCCGTAATTACAGCCCAGCGGGGTGATTACGGAATATCGCTTCGTACGAAACCTACATAAGAAGACCATTAGGTTTCGTACGAAGCGATATTCCGTAATCACCCCGCAGGTGTAAATAGTCAGAAGTCGCGAGTTTAGACACATGCGCATACCTGTTTCCAATTTCACGTAACTTTACAATCTATAAATTAAGCAAATTTGTTAACATAGATAAGTTATGTTTGTTAAGTTACGCGGAAGTAAAGTGAAAGTAACGTTCTACAGGGTGTGCCAGAATTGGCGCACCATCTGTATGGTACGCTGTTAGGGCATGCCTGGGGATTCCAGGAAAATTGTTAAAAAAAATCCATCTGTTATATTCATTGAGGAAAATGCGAACAAAGTTGCTTAAATTCGGCAACACAGTCTAGGAAAATACTACACAGTCGTAGGAAAATAAATCTAAAAATACCATCTATGAGTCTTGATTATACACTTTTGCATAAAATTTTATTGACATTGTTGTCAGTTTATTTCAAGAAAATTTTGTAAAATTAAATTGATTATAAAAATGTTATTTGACCATTTAAAAGAAGATAAATTGGTGAAACGGTTTAAAATAGACTGCAGCTTTGTATTAAACCATATTTTTCGTTAATACGTGCTGTTGTTTTTAAGGTATATGCGTTTAAAGTTTTGCACTTTGGGGCCTTATATCTTCGATGGGTGTATGAGATGGATTTTTTTGACAATTTTCTGGGGATCCCTGGACATGCCGCAACAACGTACCATACAGGTGGTGCGCCAATTCTGGGACATCCTGTATGAATCGCCCTTTAGTTTATTGCGAGTTGTTCGCTGCTGCATGCTAGAGCGATTTTTGGTACTTTCAAGTACGCACAGCACTTAAAGAAAGTCGGCGATCCCCATTTTTTTTTACGCAAATCGATGTATTATGGTGTTGGGTCATTTTCACTAAATATACAAAAAAAATTATCGGAGCTGAGTTTATTGCAGTTCTACCTTAAATACAAAACACGTCTATTATTATTTTGTCTATGCAATGTTTACATTTTATGTTTCTATTATATTTATAATATGATTATTCAAATTTTTATAGAGATATCTCCGAATTGCAGATTTATTGGAGCTGTTACTGGCTTGTCACAAGCTCTAGTAGTCAACAAGCGTTCAACATGTGTTAAACAAATAGTTTATTAAGAAGGTAAGTTTGCTAGCATGTAGAGTTTACGTTGTTTAGTTATCACATGTTCGAATCATAATTTGATTTGAACATTTTGAGTAATTTATTATATAGTTTTATTGATTGTTGCTTCCGATGCAAGCTATTAATTTAAGTTTCACTATAATGTATATTGTTGCAAGAAGCGGTTTTTATAGGTACCCTTAAATAACCTCTAACAAAACTTGTTAATAAGCTAGAAAAAAGCCCAAATTAATTATTAAATGAACAGGTTAGATAGATATTATTAAATTGATTTATTTAAACTTAGAACTAAATTACACTGAACAATAAAATGGTACATTTTGGGCTGCAGAGGGAAATGAAATAAAATGATTTTAAAAGTTTACGCAACTTACAAAATTGCAACGCCAACATCACGTCACCAAACTGTTGCATTCGCAACCAATATACAGGGCTATTTAATAATCACTACATTTTTGAGCATATACGAAGAAAATAATAATACAATGTTAGTATTATACTCCGTTTTTCCCAGATATGCGTCTTATATTACAGATTTATTTTGAAAATTCAGAGAATATACAGTTTTCTTTGCTAAATGCTAATTGAGTGGTATATTTCCTAGATGTCTTCATCAATCAAAGCAACCAGAATTCACATGCCTAAAGATCATTGCACGATCCCAGAAAAGTGCTACTTAATTAGTTCGCTGATTGTCATTATCATGTACCACTACCAAGGAAGCTTAAAAAGAGAAGATAACCTATAAACTATAAGAAAAAGGTACTACGTCATTGGATTAACCTCATACCTTATAAGGTTAATACAATGCCATTAGATAGAGAGAGTCAAAAGATTAGTCCAGATGTATAGCATCTTAATGTAATATGCTACCTTTTCTATTCAAGCTGCCTTGATCATTCTTTACTTGTACTGTGTAAATTAAAATTAGGCATACGTCATAAAATAAATTATTTATTTTTATTGAAATGGTCAATATAAAGTAATCGTTAATTTTTAACCAATGACTCTTGTCATTTGGATCAAGGACATTGATATTTTCCTGTTCCCATAACTAGAAAAAATCTTTTACATAATTAACATTACGCGACTCAATTTTAAATTACATATATCTGCAAAAATAATTGACAGATGTTGTCAGCCAGTAAGAACGTTAAGTCAGTAACTGTGGCTGCGCTCTGTCAGCACATTCAATTGAAAGAAATGAACCCATTTTGTTTTTGTCTGATCAAAAACAAAGTCGCACCAAAATCATCTTAGACAAAAGTGTTTTAACAATTAAAAATTAAGCAAAAAGACAAACACAACAGGAAAATTTTAAAATTCCAATGGATTATGCTGCAAAAAAATATTTTATTATCAGAAACATAAAAAGGCCGAAAGAGAGAGAAGGTCGTAAAAGATATAATTTGCATGATTACCAATTTATTGTTTTAGTTCACTTTTCTAAAAGGAATGTACTATTGCGATTTCTAAAAATCGATGTTTTGTGCCTAAACGTAACAAAATACTTGAATGCTTATTTGCAATTATGTTGGAAAGATGCTACGAAAAATTCACGTTTTTTTGATACTAGAATCATATCGATCGCCGATCGGACTATACACTGGGTTGTTATTAAAAAATATCACTTTGGTGTATGTTAGGATGGATGGATGTACAGGGCCCGGGGGCAACAAATTTCTTTAACCATAATTTACTCAATTATGGTACTAAATAGAAGGTTTAAACTTGGCATAAGTAAATGCCAAAGTCTTGTGATCAAGGTGATCTTAAGGTCAAAATATTATGTTTTTTTTTCTTATACATATTCTTTTGCGGAGCCCTTTGTGCTAATACTTTTTTAAATGTCTGGGAGAAAAACTATGACGCTTTTAAAAGTCATGTTTACATCAACATAGCTCCAATACTACAATAGTCAAAGATCTCAAACTTGGAGGGTGGATACACAAGAGACTGGCAGGGGTTCAAGGTCATATCTTTCTAAAGGTCAATATCATTTTTATTATTGAAAAATTATTTTAAATGCAAGGTACATTTTGGACATGTTTTTGAAAATACAAAAGATTGTTCTTATGTTTCGAACTTAATAGGCCATCTTCAGGATACGATTTATAGTTTGACCTTGATTATCTCAAACACCACAATAGTTAAAGGTCTCAAACTTGTGGGATGGACAACCAAAAGGACAGGAGTTTAAAGTAATGTCAAGGTAATATCGCTAAAAAGATCAATAGCATTTTTATTATTAGAAAACTATGTTAAGGTAAATGCAAGGTAAATGTTGGACATGTTATTAAAAACATTAAAGGTTATGATAAAAGAAGCTATCAGTTTGATGATCCAAATAGGTAATGTATGGAATAATTGGTAGGACAGGATCAATAAAACCAACGAAAATCAGTTTCTAATCAGTCGACGTTTCGATGTATATTGCATCATTTTCAAGAAGACACTACAATCACTCTCAGAAAGACTTGAGAATTTTTTTTTTTTCATAAAAACACCAAAAGACAAAAAGTTATTTAAATGATTGGTACTAAATGTTTACAAAATGTAAAAGAAAACAGTATAACAAAAGTTATGATGGGAATTATGTATTTTTGAACTTTTTGTGAAAAAAGTAATAAAATTGTATATATAATAAACTTGAACCTATAAATGTTTATTTTATTTAAATCATAGGCGCAATAATAGTGTGCCCTCTTAACCAGTGGAGGTATGCCGGTCCAGTACACAGGTTTCGGGTGAGATGGAATAAAACATCAAATTAAAAGAAAAATTCATAAAATGTTTTGTTATTATGTAATATTTATTTTAGATGTATTGCATAAAGTTAATTCATAGCCTCATCAGTTGTGGCATCAGTCGCAGACGCAACTCGAGATGCAGTCTCTTCTTGTGATTGCGTCTGCTCTATTCTTGTCCTGGTCGACATCTCCAGCTGAGCCTTGAGTTCTTGTATTTGTCTTTTAGGATCTTTGATTTGAAGTCTTTTTTTGATAAAATAGTTGGGACGATTTTGAAGCCAAAGAAATAGAATGACAAAATTTAACTACATATTTAAAAAAAAAAAACACTAACATTATAGTGGCGCCCTCCGCCTCTTCCTTCTCTTCCACCTATTCTCCCTCTTTCATACTTAAAATAGCTTTTAACATTAAATGACAACTTTAAACTAAAAAATTTATAATTAAAAAATTTAAAAAATCTTACCGGATTGAAGGTGTGAATTTTTCCATCCAATTTATTTTTTAAATGATTGACAATTGACTAAATAACAACAGCAAAAATAGAATTAAAATTTATGAGATGTAGTAGGCCCAGCTGCAGTGGTGCAGAATTTTCAACATGGGGGGTAAATCTTACCCGATTAGTAAGGGTTTTTTATTTTTAACCCTAATAGCAAAAAATGTCGCGAGTCCCAGAAACTTATTAAGATAATGGACTTACCATCAACTTAGCGTTATATTGATCTGGGAGCTTCCACCATGTAATTAACTAATATCTTATCTCATTCAATGTAAGTACATAGGTATACATATACGGTTTGGTAATGAATAAAATCATAAAATGTAGGTAGATAATTAAATAGTTAATTAATGTTGTTTTTTATTTGCCTTGATTCCCTTTTGTGCCATGCTCTACGTGAGTGGGTGGTTAGTCTTGCAACATATGTCCAAAGACGTGGTGAGATTCGGGGCTAGGCTTCTAAACGAGTAAATGTTTGAGTTTACTGACCAGTGGTCAGTATGTCCTTGAGGTCACCTTGACCACAAGACTTTGGTATTTACTTGTGCCAAGTTTGAACCTTCTATCTGTACCATAGTTGAGTAAGTTACGGTTAAAGAAATGTTTTGCCCGGTACATCCATCCATTAGTCCACCAATCCTAACATACATCAAAGTAACATTTTTTAATAACAACCTAGTGGTTGGTCCGATCGATATGATCAAGTACCTTGTTTTGTGTAGGAACAGTTGCAAAAAAAAATCGATTTTCAAAAATTGCAATTACAATAGTACATTTTCTTTAGAGAAATAAACTAAACTTTAGAACAAAGGGCAAATCGGATGTGACATTTGTGTACACTAATTCCTAGCAAATTCTAAACAAATTCTTAACAAATTCAACAAATTCTTAACAAATTCTTCACAAATTCTCAATAAATTCTTAACAAATTCTACAAATTCTCAACAAATTCTTAAAAAAATGTACACTATTCTTTCATTGAATTGCCCCTCGGTTTAGAAGCTAATATCTCAAACCGATCAAGGGTTACCGCCAAATAAAGACCCTCTTAATCTTATTATTTTTAAAAGGGGTCAATCGATTTTAGTTTTTTTAACACCATCGTAAAACTTATTTTTTTCTCTTTTAAATAAGAAGGTATCGTATATAACTTTCATCGATCAGAGAAGAATGGCCAAAAATCAAAAACCACCAAGATATGGATATAGCAATTTTTATAGAACTTGTAGAATTCACATTTGAAAGCAGTTATTTCCGCTATAATAAAAAACATTTCAAAATAATCGAATGTGCACCAATTGGCTGTCCCAGTTTACCAATTTATGGGAATATGTATTATCACCAACTACTAGTAGAAACGTGGACTTTTTTTAATCTTCGTGGACGATGCCTTTACAATTATCCTCAAAAACAAAGTTGAATATGTGCAAAACACCCTAAATTCATGCAGCCCCAAGCTGTAATTCACCTATGAAATGAAAGAAAATGAGAAAGTATCATTCCTTGATGTCTTATGCATGAAAAAGGCTGCCGGTCACGTTTAGTGGAGAGATATTTGTATCTCAGAACACCTTTGTTCGAAAGCGAAGTACAGCCGGTGGTTCCGTGTGCGTAAATTCGTGCACGTTTAAGATCCAAACCGAAGGCTGTAATTGTCTCGGGTCTCGTTGGAGGCATATACAATGGGCCCAATTAAGAGGCCTAAGTGCATCAATCTTGAATTAATCTCTACTTAAATCCAGATCCAGATGTCTTATGCATAAAAGATAAAAGAAAAATAATAACTTACCTATATAAAAAATCCATTACAATTTCATGAACGATTAATTACAATATATATATATTGTATGATTCTTAAAATTACAAAAACATTACAATAATATCTCCACTTTCCTTCAGTTCTTCATATATACAGATTAGTCAAACTCAAACACTTTACCTGAAAGCAGAGGTTAAACTATTTATCTGTAAAATTTATAGTCTGCAATCGCCGACTGCAACCGACTATTGCAATTGCTATATTGCCCATTCTGTATCTCAAATACGTAACACATGATAAAATATGATGTTGTATAGATGAAAAAAAAAAGTTATTTGAATATTTTTTATTTTATAGGAATTATCTCGTTATGGAAAAGAAAAATAAGAGACTTCGCACTCGCTCCTTCATTTTTACTGAAAATTTAAAAAGAGAATCAAAACTATGGTTGGAACAAGCTAATGGTCAAAAAAAGATAATGAATTTTGAGGAAGCAATTTATTCTTACAAAAAGGTTTGTCTAGTTATACACCCTTTATTTTTAAATTTAACAATTCAGATTGATTATACATTAATTCCGACTCATTCTCAGATGCGACGACCGCCAAGCATTAGTAAAAACTAAAGTTATTAAACAGCATCTCAGAATAATAAATAATGCAGTTTTTTATTTGACTCCTGACATAAAGTTCGATGTCAACTTTATGTCGCGATTCCTTTCCATAATCATTTCTAAATTATTGTAACATGTTAAAGGGCGTACTTACAATGTAGCATTAATTACTAGGTACATTATACACCCTAGTTTTGGTAAATCCTTGTCGCGTGCATTATTTTTTCTACTAGTTTTTTTACTTATTTTCTTGATAAAAACAATAAAAAACTATTATTTGTATGGGTTTGTGGGGGGGTTGAAACCATCCTGTACATGATTTTTTTGCCAACCAAGCGTGATTGTTTTCTTTAATATTTTGGAACAACTTAAAAATGTCCGTAATCATTACCATATTCAAGTCCGGCAATAACCTTGATGTCTCTAATTACAGGCCGATATCGTTAGTTACGAATTTCAACAAATTAATTAAAAAAATATTAAAAATATGTAACAAGTATAACATTTTATCACAACTACAAAACGGCTTTGTTGCTGGTAAGTCAACGAGAGATGCTATTCTTTTTGTTTCATCAGGTAGCATTAATTCTTTTAAATCTACTATGAAAAGCGCTTTGCTTCAAAATCAATCAGCTAGTATTTAGTATTTTATCTCAATTACCCACTATTTTATTACTTGTACATATTTGTTATTTTTACTTGTTATTACTTGTTGTTATTTCCATTTTTTTTTTCTCTTATTATCTGTTTCTTTTTGTGGCTGGGCTGAGAATATGGCTTTGGCCAAACGCCCAAGCCATTTGGATTTGGCACTCTTCTTGTTAAAAATACTTTTGTAAAAATATTTTGCTTAATTCAATAAATCTTTATTTATTATTATATTTATTTATTATGCCTTTCACTGTTTATAGACCTGTCAATAATAATTTTAATTTCTACATTGTCCGAGGAAATTCGTTTTAGATGTCTCTGTTTCTGGGTTTCTATATGGCCTATTCCATATACAGGGTGTCCCAGAATTGGCGCACCACCTGTATGGTACTTTGTTGGGGCATGCCCAGGGACCCCCAAAAAAATGTCAAAAAAAATCCATCTCATACACCCTCGAAGATATGAGGCCCCAAAGTGCAAAACTTTAAACGCATATACCTTAAAAACAACAGCACGTATTAACAAAAAATATGGTTTAATACAAAGCTGCAGTCTATCTTAAACCATTTCACCAATTTTTCTTATTTAAAATGGTCAAATAACATTTTTATAATCAATTTAGTTTTACAAAATTTTCTTGAAATAAGCTGACAACAATGTCAATAAAAATCTAGTGCAAAAGTGTATAATCAAGACTCATGGATGGGATTTTTAGATTTATTTTCCTAGACTATGTAGTATTATCCTAGACTGTGTTGCCGAATTTAAGCAACTTTGTTCGCATTTTCCTCAATGAATATAGCAGATGGATTTTTTTTAAAAATTTTCCTGGAATCCCCAGGCATGCCCTAACAGCGTACCATACAGTTGGTGCGCCAATTCTGGGACACCCAGTATAATCACCCAAAATTCGGTTTCCGAGAGCAGCATGATTTTAAATACTTTTGAGTATCCAGTGTCTACTCCAGTACTCCTGGTCACTTCTATCTATTAAAAACTAGCAGCTGCATATTTGGACTCCTTCCCTTCCAATTACCACCTCAAACTATGGAAAATGATCAAATTAAGGTCTAAACAAAAGCTATGTGAGAGTGAGCAGATTTTTATTATTTATATGTTAAAATGTTAACCCGCACACTTCAGGTACAATATTTGTATTATAAACTATTATTTTAGAACAATAAAATATGCCGAAATAAAGGAAATTTTAAGCTCTACCATTATCCATTTAGACTTTTTTTCAAAAGTGCCAAAATAGTTGAAGTACATATTAAAAAAAAACTAACTCCTTATTGTTGGGGGCTAAACGTCCCGGAAAATTGGTGGAAAGTTTTCAGCATTATATTCCTGGGTAGTGGCTACAAATCTGCATAAGCAGATCTTGGTTGGAATGTTTTTCTGAGGAATCTACAAATTTTAATTAGAATGATTGGGCTACAAATACTACAGTATTTATTTTTTACGTCCATATACAAGACTTTTCTGGTAATTTATCCTATTATGACAGCATATATAATAAAAGAAAATATAAATTTAAAAATAAAGTAAACCAAATTTAAAATACAAAAATACAGATTCAGCCTTATTCTACATATGCATTGAGACTGATGTCAACCTTGACATCATGACAGATAACTGACATTTTACATGTAAAATAGTCATTTATCTGTCATATTTCAATGTTGACATCAATTTTAATGCATATAAAATTAGGCTGATTAACTTACAACCAGGGTAGTGATTACGGAATATCGCTTCGTATGAAATCTACATAAGAAGGCCATTAGGTTTCGTACGAAGCGATATTCCGTAATCACCCCGCTGAATAGGCATTATAATTATGACCATAGCACCTTTTTGACCACCCCCTCTAAATTAACGGTAATAAATTGAATTCCATCGGTGTCTAACTAGCTTTTCGGTATCCTATTTTGACTAGTGAAATTGTTATTCTCTTGCAAGTCTAGAACCCCTCTTTATAGAAATACTGGATTTCAACAATTCTGTAACCAGTTGGAGCTCTTTTATTGGATGACCCAATAGTAATGATATAATATTTATGTTAAATGCTTAATGTTCAGTGACAACAATATATCTTACGTTTCATCTTATAATCCATAAAGACTAAAGATCCACAGTCGTCTTTAATATTGTCTCCTGCATCCACAGATGCCTAAAATAGAATAATTTTTATTCTTGATCTAATTATTATAATAACCTAATATCTTACACTATTTCTTCTTCATTTAGGTCATTTCTAGTATCTTCATCATAAGGGAGGTTTATCCCGAAGATCTTCAACAAGCATTCTAAGATGTTCTAATAGAATAATTGTTATTGTTTATTGTATTTTTGTAATAAAGTAATATCTTACTGGATGAATGATTTCTGTGGCGAATGGCAAAAAAAAAAAAAAAATATTTATTTATTAATATACATATATATAGAACAAAAATTCTCTCCAAACCACACTTTATTTAAAAAAAATCTGAATACGTATTTCGACAGCCATGTTGTCATCGTCATCAGAATAAAATAAATAAATAATACCTTTATTTTTATAAATGAATTACAATAATAATAATTAATATAACAACAAAATTCAATTCAATTCAATTGTTGGGTTTAACGGCCTGTATCACTAAGGATATTTCAGCCTGTACAATGTTTATTTAGACTTCAATCTTATTAACAATCACTGATTACACATATAAATTTAGATTTCAATCAATAACCTGGCTGAAGCTAGTTCGCCATTAGGCATGGTCATGGTGGCCACGTTTCACCGGTCCACACCGTGTGACACAGCACAAGACTCCCCATAACAACAAAATAAACTTAACAAACTCACACGATTTAATAAAACCTGTCCGTGAGAGTAAACAACAAAAATGAAGAAAAAAATAGAAACTTAATATTGTTTTACAGATATAATAAGTATTTATAATAAAATAATAATAGAGGCTCATAAAATAAACCAGTAAGTAATATAGACAAGTGGCGGAGAGGCAAATTTCTTTCATGACCTCACATTGCGGTATAACTTAATTAAACGTATGTCAAAATTTAGATATTGTCATCCCTTAATAGAATATGGAAGTTAGCCAAAGTAACCCCGTGCAGGAGGGTAGTTTCAGCCCCTAAAGGAAGTTTTTTTAAAATCCGTGCTTTTTAGGATGTTTTATATTGTTACTCGGTTAATATTTGAAATAAATAAACAATTTTTTTACCAAATGAATCCATATTGATTCCAGAATTTCCCCATATGTATATTTATACTACTATGTTGCGGTAAAACTTCATTTCATTGCATTAAACTAGGCCCATGTCAAATTTGAAATATCAACATTTAGGTTTGCACACCCGTAACTTTTTACTTTACGCTTGTCAAATCTTTATTATTGATTTTAAAAACTTAATGCTTTCATTAGCTTTTTTATGACACCAAATTCATTGTCCAAAGTGTCCAAATAAGGTCGCAATAATTATTATAAGAGAGCGCCGCATAAATCAGCTAGTTTCAACGACACTGGATAGTCGACCTTACTGCTACGTGTATACCCATACTTTAAGGGTCAAGCGCTATTTTAGTAAAATCTGGTCCAAATAGTGAATTATTTTGCAAATTTTCAAAAATCGTTCACAAACTTTTTAAAACTGTAATTTTATTGTAAAACAGTGTAATGTTACTCTAAATTTTGATACACCATATTTTTTTAAGGAGGCGAGTACAATTTTTGGCGCCAAATAGCAAAAAAAAGAGGCTTTTTAAACTCTATATTCAAAGTAATTTTATTGGCTTACCAAAATAGATATTGGGATACGGTTTTTACAGTTTTATTCCTTATTATGTCCTATTCAAAATAATACAACCATTTATTAATTTTGAAAAAAAATAAATGGCCGTATTGGCACAAATAGTCAAAATGTACGTAAATATCTGTAGAAATGTTTACTTTCAGGGCTTATATTTTTATTATTTACAACCAATTTAATAAAATTATTTATTTAAAAGTTGTGGAAAATATTTTTTGTCTAATAGAAGAAAAAAAAAAATAACATCCCTTAATTAGATTTAGTATTAAACGCGATTAAATGCCCGAGCGCCCTTAATATAAGACAGCGCCAACCTGTCTTTAAGGCATTGTAAGGGTGTTTTGAAATAAAAATTTAAATTCATTTGACATGAATTGCCTCAGAATAGAATAATATTTTAAATAATAGCGAATAGTGTGTTAACTTTGCAATAATTTAAACAATAAGGGCTGAAAACGTCGAAAATATTGCATTAAAAAGTATAATGTACAATATTTATGATTATTATTATTATTTTTTGTAAAAAAAAAACAAAACTATAGATTTTATAAAAAAAACTTCCTTAGTTATAAATAAAAATTAAATCTTTATTCAATTAAATGGATTGGGACAATTATACAGGGTGTACCAACAAAAATATTTTATCCCCCCCATAACTTAGGAATTGCAGAATTAAAAAAAAATTCCAGAAACAGGTCAATTTTTATATTAAAATAAGCCAACTTATATGTAATAATTAATTTTTTTGGGATATCCATGCAGGAGGGGTAGCAACCCCAACAAGAATTAAGAGGTGCAAAGGGTCGAGTTGCACCTCATTTTAAAGCTCTTTTTATTTTCTATACAACCGAGTTTGTGTTTTTTTTCTATTGGTTAATTTACTTTTGAGATATTAATAGGTAGTGGGTCCTAATTTTTTTAAATTTTTACATAAAAACAAACAAAAGTTACTTTAAGACAGCGTTAAATAATAAAAAAACACAAACGCAGTTGTATAGAAAATAAAAAGAGCTTTGAAATGAGGTGCCACTCGACCCTTTGCACCCCTTAATTCTTGTAGGGGTTGCTACCCCTCCTACATGGATACACCAAAAAAATTAATTATTACATATAAGTTGGCTTATTTTAATATAAAAATTGACCTGTTCCTGGAATTTTTTTTTAATTCTACAATTCCCAAGTTATGGGGGGGATGAAATATTTTTGTTGGTACACCCTGTATAATTATCCCAATCCATTTTATTGAATAAAGATTTGATTTTTATTTATAACTAAGGAAGTTTTTCTTATAAAATCTATTTTTTTGTTTTTTTTTACAAAAAATAATAATAAAAATCATAAATATTGTACATTATTCTTTTTAGTGCAATATTTTTGAAGTTTTCAGCCCTCATTGTTTAAATTATTGCAAAGTTAACACACTATTCGCTATTATTTAAAATATTATTCTATTCTGAGGCAATTTATGTCAAATGTATTTAAATTTTTATTTTAAAACACCCTTACAATGCCTTAAACATAGGCTGGCGCTGTCTCATATTAAGGGCGCTCTCGCATTTAATCGCGTTTAATACTAAATCTAATTAAGGGATGTTATTTTTTTTTCTTCTATTAGACAACAAATATTTTCCACAACTTTTAAATAAATAATTTTATTAAATTGGTTGTAAATAATAAAAATATAAGCCCTGAAAGTAAACATTTCTACAGATATTTACGTACATTTTGACTATTTGTGCCAATACGGCCATTTATTTTTTTTCAAAATTAATAAATGGTTGTATTATTTTGAATAGGACATAATAAGGAATAAAACTGTAAAAACCGTATCCCAATATCTATTTTGGTAAGCCAATAAAATTACTTTGAATATAGAGTTTAAAAAGCCTCTTTTTTTTGCTATTTGGCGCCAAAAATTGTACTCGCCTCCTTAAAAAAATATGGTGTATCAAAATTTAGAGTAACATTACACTGTTTTACAATAAAATTATAGTTTTAAAAAGTTTGTGAACGATTTTTGAAACTTTGCAAAATAATTCACTATTTGGACCAGATTTTACTAAAATAGCGCTTGACCCTTAAAGTATGGGTATACACGTAGCAGTAAGGTCGACTATCCAGTGTCGTTGAAACTAGCTGATTTATGCGGCGCTCTCTTATAATAATTATTGCGACCTTATTTGGACACTTTGGACAATGAATTTGGTGTCATAAAAAAGCTTATGAAAGCATTAAGTTTTTAAAATCAATAATAAAGATTTGACAAGCGTAAAGTAAAAAGTTACGGGTGTGCAAACCTAAATGTTGATATTTCAAATTTGACATGGGCCTAGTTTAATGCAATGAAATGAAGTTTTACCGCAACATAGTAGTATAAATATACATATGGAGAAATTCTGGAATCAATATGGATTCATTTGGTAAAAAAATTGTTTATTTATTTCAAATATTAACCGAGTAACAATATAAAACATCCTAAAAAGCACGGATTTTAAAAAAACTTCCTTTAGGGGCTGAAACTACCCTCCTGCACGGGGTTACTTTGGCTAACTTCCATATTCTATTAAGGGATGACAATATCTAAATTTTGACATACGTTTAATTAAGTTATACCGCAATGTGAGGTCCTTCTTTAAATAAGCGAGTTAGGACTGTCGCACCACCTGTCTAATAACCCAGGACCGTTATCCAAAATAGTAGGCCAACCTCGGAATTTGAGACAGCTGGCTGAATTTTTGCATACACCTTCGTCTTACCATTCTTAAAGTTACCTTAAAAGTCACCACCTCAAGGGTGACTGCGTCACGAGATATTCGAGGTTAAAGGTCACGAAAAACCGTTTTTGGCCCATAACTTTTTTTCTATGCCTCCTATGCTGTTTGGAGTTATTACCAAATTTATACAATGTGAAATTATCTATAACCTGGCCTTAGGGTGAACTTTTTAAAATAAACCCTTAACGAGATAGGGTGTGTTGAAGGTTGCTGAAACTCCATGTTTAATATAACGTTAAACTGGCGTCATTTCAAATTTGAAAAAAATCCTTTTGTAAATTTATTCCTTAGGATCTCCTTTACAGCTTAAGGGGGATAACTTTTTGTTTTATCCCTTTGGGGTTAAAATATCATCCCCTACTTTTGAAAATAGATCATTTTTTTATGAAATTGTGTTAAGCTATCTGATATAAAGATGTCTCGTTTCCTAATGAATGACTATATTTTAACATATTTTTAACAAAAACAACCCCATTGGACCAATACTTTCTTCAGAAAAAAATATTTAAAAAAAAGTTACATCGTAAGTTTTTCATTCTTGCACAAATTTGTCTACAGCATTGTTTTTACATATCTCCGCACTGATATAGTTATATTGGCGATTAATAAGAAATAACATTTAATTATTTTTATTGGGGGTGGGGGTTATACCGTGTGTCCCGCAAAAAGCGCACGAGATCATAACGTTCTACGTATACTTTCTACAGAACTGAAATTTTAGCAGTTGTCTAAGAAGACTTTTAGCCTTCTTTTACATGCATTTACAAAAATGTATGACTTCCGGTTTAAGCGGAAATGACATTAATTTTGTATTTTTAAATGAAACACCCCATATATTTTGACATTTTTGGGAACATTCTTTTAATAAGAATGCAATCGTTTTAAAAAAATACCATGGATGGATTTATGCGATACTTTACAAAAACCATCCCCTAATTAACACCCCATGCACAATTTGTTAGATATAACATGTTATTATTATCAGAAATGACTTCAGCAACCCCAAATCACCAGAAATTCATACCATGGACGAATATTTACCCTAATTTAAAATTAAAAAAATATATAACCCCCACCCCCAATAAAAATAATTAAATATTATTTCTTATTAATCGCCAATATAACTATATCAGTGCGGAGATATGTAAAAACAATGCTGTAGACAAATTTCTGCAAGAATGAAAAACTTACGAGGTAACTTTTTTTTAAATTTTTTTTTCCGAAGAAAGTATTGGTCCAATGGGGTTGTTTTTGTTAAAAATATGTTAAAATATAGTCATTCATTAGGAAACGAGACATCTTTATATCAGATAGCTTAACACAATTTCATAAAAAAATGATCTATTTTCAAAAGTAAGGGATGATAATTTAGCCACAAAGGGATGAAACAAAAAGTTATCCCCCTTAAGCTGTAAAGGAGATCCTAAGGAATAAATTTACAAAAGGATTTTTTTCAAATTTGAAAGTGGAGTTTCAGCGCCCTTCAACACCCCCTATCTCGTTATGGGTTTATTTTAAAAAGTTCACCCTAAGGCCAGATTATAGATAATTTCCCATTGTATAAATTCGGCAATAACTCCAAACAGCATAAGAGGCATAGAAAAAAAGTTATGGGCCAAAAACGGTTTTTCGTGACCTTTAAGCTCGAATATCTCGTGACACAGTCACCCTTGAGGTGGTGACTTTTAAGGCAACTTTTAGAATGGTAAGACGAAGGTGTATGCAAAAATTCAGCCAGCTGTCTTAAATTCCAAGGTTGATTCCTAACGGTCCTGGGTTATAAGGAGACTTGCCCTTTTTTTTTTTTTATATATATTGAAGATTATACAAATTAGAGGCAATGCAGAAATTTCTGATCTGATGCCGAATTAAAACAAGGTTAAATAAAAAGGTTGATTTATTAAATTTTTTTTCACTTATTTAAGGGATATAAAATAAATTTGATAATAATGCTGTCCACTGTGTGCTTAACTTTACCAACAAATTTTTAAAATATAAGATTATCAAGTATTTGCTTTGCTCCTGATCTTGAAGGTAGATTTTTCCTACATTTTAAAGCTAAAAGATAACAAAAAACATTCGTTTTAGATAAGAAGTATTTGCTATTTTACGTACCTAATTCCAAAAATGCATTGAAATTTTTGCGACAACTGCAACACGAAAAATTACCTCCAGATGCAAAGACTAAGTAAGTTAACGTTATATAAAAATTCCAGGTACCTTAACTTTACTCAAAACTATAGCCCAGATTGACATGTTGTTATACCCCTCGGGCGCTTGCAGACAAAACAAAAACGAGGATGTTTAAAGGTGTACTATCTAGAATAACAAAAAATAATGATAAGGTTAGTATTATGCGATCCTCAAATTTGCCATGCATTTGTAAAATTTCAATTTATTTCATTGTTAAAACATTGTCGATTGTCACATTTTTGACGTTCCACAGCCAGAGTCGACGTCAAATTTTGTGGATCGCACGTTATGAGTTTCAAAAACATTAATTCTAACTGGGAGGGCAGTCAACCGGCAATTGAAAGGTCCCTGGTTCAGATCCAGATCTTTGACTATCCTTTTTAATTTATTTTCTAATCTTGAAATTTAACATCAAAAATTAATAAGTTCTTAGGACTTAAACAATCCAAAATTCTAAATACATACATATAGTCCGAGAAAATCTTACATTTGGCCAAGAAATTTTCCGGGCAGCACAATTTTTATGAGAAATTGTAGTATTTGATATCTAGAAACATAATTACCATGTGCGCACTCATGCGCATATTAGCATTTTGTGCTAGAGCCCCCCAAAGAGCCCCCTTTAATTGGTAATACTAGATCATGGAGGATTTACACCAAATTTTGGAAATAGACACTAAACAAGGTTCTAAAATGATTTTCGTAAACATTTTTTTCGTAAAAAAATTTCTTCACCCCTCAAGTGGCCCCAAAATGAGTAATATTTATCACGGTGGATTTACACCAAATTTTGAAAATAGGTTCATAACAAGGTTCTAAAAAACATTTTTGGAAAAAAAATTCTGTAAAAAAATTTCTTCGCCCCCTATGAAAAATAGCCCCCAGAAGGGGCAACAATTTTTTTTTCAAAAATGGTTTTTAGAACCTAATTTTGCATCTGTTTGTAAAATTTGGTGTAAATTGAACGTGGTAAATATCACTCATTTTGGGGCCATTTAGGGGGTGAAGGAATTTTTTGAAAGAATTTTTTTCATGAATATCATTTTAGAACCTTATTTGGTGTCTATTTGCCAAATTTGGTGCAGATCCACCATGATGTAGTATTACGAATTAAAGGGGGCTCTTTGTGGGGCTGTAGCACAAAACGCTAATATGCGCATGAGTGCGCACATGGTAATTATGATTCTAGATATAAAATACTACACTTTTCCACAAAAATTGTGCTGCCCGAAAAATTTCTGAAAAATAAGGGTTTTTTGTAAGATTTTCTCGGACTAATACCCTTGCAGTTTTATTACAAATTACGTCAACGTTTTGATTAAACTGTCATTTTACAAATACCTGCTTTACAACAACTTTATACATACAGGGTGTTACCAAATAAGTAGAAAAAAATTCAGGGGGTAATTCCTGAACCCATTTTAAGAAAATGTTCATATGAACATGTGTCCGAAAATCCTTTGTTTTTGAGATAGAGCCCCTCCAAAATCAGTTTTTTCGCTATAATTTTAAAAAGAATAATTTTTTCAAAAAATTTTATAGGACCTATTAAACTTATCTAAATACTAGAAATATTTTCCCCTTTGTAAAATTTAAAAAAACGGGTTAATAGTGGGGGCCCTTAGGGGACTGTAAGTAAAAGTCAAAATCGGACATATGTTTATAGGAACTTTTGTTCTTAAAATGGGTTCAGGAATTACCCCCTTTTTCCTACTTATTTGGTAACACCCTGTATTGTAGAACTATACAAAAGGGTAGATTATACAGACACCACTTAATACATAACCAGAAACTAGAAATGGGTTAGATCAGTGGGTGGGTTAGGTCAGTGAGCCTGTTAGATTTTTTTTTATAAAATGCCGACATTAAATAGGATACTCCTCGCAGTAATTAGAAAACAAAAAAATTCAAATGAACAATAATTTTTTAAAATAAAAAAAAAAATCTGCGAAGAGGTTATACTATTAACTTTTTAATAAATAACAGATTTATTAGCGAAAAGCATAAATGCATATTAATTCTGACACTGACGTTTAGGATTTAATTTGGCTTTAGAAAGGTGCTTTTATTTTAATTTTTTTTGCAAAGCCGCCTTGACCGAACCTAGACTTACGTGGCATTTTTATCACTAAAAACCTTTTTTTTGACCTTTTTTGTCTTTAAAACTTTACAAAAAAAAAACAAAAAATATATTTTAATACTGAATTTAATTTCCTTTTATTTTTTTTGTAAATTGAAAAATAACGAAGATACGGCTTTTTTTTAAATTGGGGGGCTTATGTGGGGCCGGACAAAAAAAACTTAAATATACTTTTAGTAGATAATTAAAAGGGCTTTAAAGTTACCAGAAAAAAAATCTGTAATGATGACTGAAATATGAATTTTTTCTCACTTGGGGGGTGCGGCAGCCCCCCTTATTATTTTCCGATTTCTTTCAAAAACAATAGGGATCTAGATTTTACTGAGAACGATTTTTCCTGAAAATTTGAACTTGATGGAATCTTTGGTACTCAAGTTAGAGTGTCTACAAAAAACGTGACAGACGAACGGTCGGACGGATTTTTTGAAAGTTGTTCAAAATTCGATGAAACGCACGAATCTGCAAGAATTTTTGCTCTACGACGATTTTTGACGATTTTAAAATTTTCAAAACAATAACAATATACTTCTCGTTTTTGACTTTGTCTGCGAGGAGTATAATAATAATGTAAAATATGAAAAAACAATATTAAAGCATCAAACATAGTTGAGGTTATAGTAATAGTGCGTATGTTATAGTAATAGAGCAGAAGTTAAAAATAGGCAGCGTTACTATCAACAAATAGATGCTTATGCACAAACTATGTATTGGAACACGGGTTGCCTATGTTTTAACTTCTGCGCTATTACTATAACGTACGCACTAGTACTATAACCTCAACTATGTTTGATGCTTTAGAGTAAAAACTAACTATGTAGTCGGTAGGAGGTTGATCGCTTACCCTGGAGTAAGTACGTGTGATTTATGATACCCACTTTAGTATCCATAGTTACGATTCCAACACCTTATAATTGATTTAACACCATGAAGAAAGGTTAGCTAAAAGCTTAACCATTATTTTCTAACGTATTAAAAATATCAATTCTGATAAAAATGATTGAAACTAATGAAGGTTATAATGGCACATTAGGGGTACAAAAGTTATGTTGTGAAGCGGAATTACTGCAGAGTTTTGTGAGAGTGAACATAAACGAATGTGAAAATAATTCAAATATTAGGGACACAGGCACCACTTCTGAAATAGCTCAGGATGCTAAAAATGCAACACAAAAAGAAAAAAACAACGCTAATACTTATTCAGTTTCGTTTTTAAACAAATGTGTACGAAAAGTTCCAAAGAAGAGGGTAAAACGCAATGGTCGACATCATTTTGAGGAAATATATTGCGATAAGGATAGAGCAGCTGCTGTTAACATGGGTTCAAAAGATATAAAACAATCTTTAAAGTTAAAACAAAAAGAAGACAGATCTGCTGCCTTGCAAATATTAGAAGAATCGGCTCCTGAAACATATCTTGCAATAGGAAATTGCGAAATTAAAAGGGGTGACTTGCCAATTGCTCTAGATTTTATTACAAAGGTAAAATTTACTTATAAGTATACAGTTTGTATATTTAGCAGTACTGGTAAAAAATGCATTTAGTAAAAAATAAATTAAACCAAATCCACAGCCGACTGTCTCTCCATAAAGCAGTTGGCATTTTTATTGATAAATTAACTGTCGTTTATTGAACAGTATCCGTAAGGGGTTAGTGCTCTTTTTTTACATATCTTTTAGCTATTTACTGCGAATTTATTAACATTAATAATATAAATGTACAGGGAAAATTTTCCATGTTCACGAATAATAATGTAAAAGCATTGCACACATCGATGCTTTTAAAATCAAAGAAGTGTTGTAGGTAAAAACAAAATAAACACTTTTTTACTGTGGACCTGGCCGGTCATAAAGGATTGCTGCGCTTGTTATCTGAGCTAAATCATAACCTCCAAACGATGCCTTAATCGGATCGGCCTTGCAGGTTAAAAAACATCACTACAAAAACCATCTAGTAATCGCCAAAAAAGAGTCAAATAAACATTTTATTTTACATTCTAACAATAAAATTAAAGCATGCTGGAATCAGGGGCGTAGCCAGGGGGTGCCCACCGTGGCGGGCAGACCCCGAAATTCTTAAAAAAATATTTTTTTTTATTATAAAAAAATAGTAGTTTTCGTATCATGTGTTATAATATAGGGAATTTACGGGAACTTATGCTATTGTTAAGCCGTCACGATGCTATAATACAATCAAAATTAAATGTCCATTGATGTACCCAAGTAGGATTCGTTTATATAGGAAGTAATAATACGAAAGACCTCTTCTCTCCTATGCTTTAATATTTAATTTCTGATTAAAGGGGGACGAAGTGTTAAAGCAACACGTACTTAACCCTAAGCTTAACGCGCTCTACTTATGCCCCGAAATTTAAAATCAGTCATAGGAACCATATCGGACGGCACTGATATGTTAAAAGATATTTATGAAAGAGCTGTTATTTCGCAGGGAGAAATTTGGAATTGTTCCAAATTTGCCAAGGCGGGTCGAAACGCATACATTTGGGAAAACTACCCTTTAAGTCTCCCCGAAGAATATTTTAGAATTTCTTTATTTTTTTCCTTATTTAGATGATCTAATTGTTGCAATTAAGGAAAGATCTAATACGGACGATAACATCATTAATTCACTTAATGCATTAACCCCCCCAAAAAAAAATCTTTTAGTGACATCAAAAAAACTTTAAAATTTCATCAAAACGAATTAAGTGATAACAATGAAATTATTCTTCCGGGCAAATTTTTAATGTGAAAAAAGAAGTGGGAGAAAAAAGGATGTGCCAAAATTTGCTGCGGATATTGTTATAGAATGTTCAATAAAATTTTTTCCGAACATTTACATAACTTCCAGTTACCACTGCTAGCGTGGGATGTTCCTTTTCCACGCTTAAAAGGGTAAAATCCGAACATCGAACTGGCCGAGGTAGGCTAAATGGACTGGTCCTGATGTTCACATAATCGTGACTATAGATTTGGCGGTGTTATTCGAGTGTTTACAAACAAAAATCGACGCTTTAAGTTTTAATATTTTTAACTATTAAAATCTCGAGTAACGAGTTAAATCATAATATAAAACACAAAGATTCTCTTCTAGTCACACTTTATTTATATGTTGTCATTGCTGTCATCACACAGCCAGGTTTTTATTATATGTATAAATAGAATAAATAGCTCATAAAATTCTTAAGCCTTTTTTTTTGTAAAAAAAAATCGAGGGGTTACTCGCGTCAAATTAGTACATATAGTGTACAAAAGCATTGAGCTGATTTACCCCTCGAAAAATTTTCGCCTGCGGCGCCATTCTTGTTTTTAAGAAGGATCCCAATTCGCAATTAAAAAATTACAGACCAATAGCCCAAGTTTCAATGATGTCTAAAATTTTTGAGACGCTCCTGATGAATGCCCAAATTATTGATTGACTTACAAAACTTATTCTCGACAGCTATTAACTATTTAATTAACGTTGTTGAAAAAGAGATGATTGCGGGGCCTTTTTTTATGGTCCACAAAAGGGTTTTGACTGCGTACCCTTCAGTATCCAGCCAGTAAACTTGAAATCGAACATAACTTTGTAGTTGTGATCTTATTTACTCATACTTAAACAACCGCAATCAGTATACAATTGTAAGTAATATAGCATCATAGTGGAGGGGAGACACCTCTGCGGCGTGCCACAGGGTGGCACAATCCTGAGTACATTACAAGGCCGCATTCAGGGGGGGGGGGGGGTTCAGGGTCATAAACACACCTAAATTAATTCGTCATCAGATTCTTCCGAATTAGAACCGGCATTTAACTTTAACATTTTTTGAACCTCGATCGGTATATGTTTTTTTGGGCATGAGTTTTTTTTGATCCAGTTCTTAAATTTGTAATAAAAGGATCGGATGTACATAAAAATCTATGAAAAATATCAGTTATATTTGCCAATCGAGAATGTCTTCTGGAAAATTGACCGCGATAAGTTTTAAAGTCTTTGTTGCGGTGCTCTTGAGCTTCTTTTGATAAAACACCCAGTGTAAAATTGAATTACAATATCTCCCCCATGCAGAAGCACTTTATGAACAGTTGGAGTCATATTCCACCAACTATAATTTTCAACAAGAAATTGTGCAGTTTCGAAAGCATATTTGTGAAATTTTTCTGAATCTAAATGTTTCGAACAGTTAATGGCTATTAAAAATATTAAAATATTTGCGAACCTTTTTATTAGATACTCCTCAAGACCAGTTATTTCTGCCGTTACCTTTATATTTTCAAAAAATCGCCTAGCAGTGTTTCCATTATTAGAGGAGCCAAAACCTGGCTTAGGAACATTTACAATAAGGCCTAGTCGCGTTATAAATAAATTTTGATTTTTTCTTGGTTTGCTAAATTTTTTTCTTCCAAAGTCTTTCTTGTTCCTTTTTCACGTATGTGTTCTAATAAAGCTTTTCTATATGAAATATGTAACAAAAATTTAAAAAAATGGATTCTTGCATGCAGGGGGAAAATTTCATATTTTAAATGTTGTTCAAAGTCCGTCTGTCAAAGTTAAGGTCATTCATGTCTGAAGGCCCCCTATTGCGAATATAACACCTTGATGATGCTTTAATAATAAAGCATCATTAAGGTGTCAATGTTGTCGAAGATGACTTCGACAACATTTTTAGCTTTTCCATCAACCATCGTAATAAACAGTTTATGATGGGCCAAAACCGAAACATTGTTTATTACAATGGTTGATGGAACTAGCGATTCAATTTCGGCTTGAACGATTGTCCTCAGCTTTAATTCTCATATGCTATCCTGATAGGGCGGCAATATCGAGTGGAGGGTGGCGTATTATTTTCCCAGATAATTTTGTCTGATAATTTGGAAACGATTCGAACAGGATCAAGTGTACTTATTACCACAGAAGAATCACTAATAGATTTTTTTTCAAACAACTGACGAAACTCAGAGAGACCTGAGCACCCGTCAAACCCATACTTATAAAATATAATTACTTCTTCTGAGGTAATAAGTACACTGGTTCCTAAACTGTTCAATAAACGTGCTCCCGTGTGGTGCAACAAACTTTGAAGCTTACAAATTACCACCCTCTTCTAGATATTGCACCCTTCAGGATAACACTGAGATTTGGCATCCAGTATCTTTTGGTAGCTAGGGTATATATCCAGGCATGTGCACGAATACTTTTTTTTGTACTCGATACGAATACAAATACATTAAAGTTTCTGAAAATACTTTTCCAGTACGAATCCTCCAAAATTAAAAATTATTCGAATACGAGTACTATTCGTACTCGTATTCGCGTTTACGAACGAATACTCTTCATTTGTTGGAATACCATTAAACGAATACTTTGCTGCGTTTGCGCATGCGTTTTGCAATAAACAATTACTTAACAGCGTTCTATTTTGCCGAGCGACCAGCAAAAAACTAAGATGGCTGCCAGAAACAATGCGTTTGCGCATGCGCTTTGCGTGAATACGAGTACATAATGAATTCGTAATAAAACACGAATACGAGTACAGAATAGCCTACTCAAGTATTCCCGAATACGAGTAGAAATTCAAATATACAAAATAGTATTCGAATACGAGTACAGAATACCTCAAAATGTATTCGAATACATTTCCATGTATTCGTGCACATCCCTGTATATGTCTGCCCCTAGGCTGATGGAATTTTTTCTAAGCGAAAGATACTGGTGCTTGGTCAGGGCGCAATCATGTATGTATGTTCCTTATGCATTCCTAAACCACTCTTCAGATTTTGATGAAGCTTTGGATAGAATAGTTGTTCTGTTTACACCCGGAAAGGTTTATAGGTCAAAAAAAACAAGAAAAAATTTCCCACACCCGACACCAAATGTTGTTTAAATTAGTTCAAATAATCTATCTATAAATCAACTAAAACAAAAGGTTAGGGTTAATTGGCACACACACACACAAATGGGATAAAGGTGTAACGGGGATAAAGAAGTAATGGGAAAAAGGGATAACCCGTTAGGGTAGTTTAAAATAGGCGAGGGGCAACGATTTTGGTTTAACTGGTACCCGGGTTAAGCTAGGATAAACGGGATAATGACGTAACTCAGATAAAGGGGATACCAGCATACATAGGTTACCGGGTCAAAAAGGGTCACCGAAAAAAGGGGTCACCAAAAAAATGATTCACCAGGATAAAGAGGTTACCGGGAAAAGGGTCACCGGTATAAAAGGTTAAAAAAAAACATATCAGCACATTTTAACTTTTTATGGCATTGCAACGCATGCCGGGTAATCGCTGGTGTTATTATAAAAAAGACACCTCCCCTGTCAGTGGCGTAAAAGGCGGGGTAGCAAGTCAGCGCCGCAGGCGGGCCCCGGATGAAATTAATTTTTGAGGGGCCCCCGAAGGGTCGAAAGACCCTTTAGAAATTTGTTTGAAATGCTAAGAAATTTTAATATTAAACTATTTTTCCACTTTTTACAGTAATTAAAATTAAATAATGACCAACGTTAAATACATATACAGGTGTCGCGATCAATGTGCTTTTTTTTAATTTAGTAAAGACAGTTTTTTTTAAAAGTGCCCTCCTTCGGAAATAATCAGCCCAATTCTATATGCATTGAGATTGATGTCAACGTTGACATTAGAGATGAGATAGAGAGATAAAAATTTATTTGTTCATTTGTAAAAATACAATAAAAAGCCACTGGGCGTCGAACGTATCAATCACTAATTAAATATAGGTATAAAAGTATACACAAACGAGAAACTAAAAACTAAACTATAAATGTAAAGGTAAGTAACAAAAAAAACATAAAAACACATAGATAAAATATTTTTTTATAATTAAACAAAATCAGAATCATTAAAAAACTCATCCAGATTATAATATGCTTTCTTAAGTAAAACATTTTTTATTTCCTTTTTTATTTTATTTATATTGGGCATATCTTTTAAGTGGTTAGGAATTTTGTTATAAATTTTAATTATAATGTATTCAGCATTTTTTTGTAGGTACGCATATTTATATTTATTGCAAATTAAGTCATTTTTAAATCTAGTGTTTTGACAATGATTATGACTAGAAAAGAGACTAATATTATTTTTAACAAACAACACACATTCTAGGATATACAAGCCTGTTAAGGTAAGTATATTTTTGCTGATAAAAAACGGCTTGCAACTGTCACAAAACTTTAAACCAAAAATGTTACGTATACAACGCTTTTGTAGAAGAAAAATGCGTGAAACCTCACTTCCATTACCCCACACGATGATTCCATATCTTAATCTGGACTCAATGTATGCGTAGTATGCGGTAAGAGCTGTGCGAGTGTTAACAAAAATACTTAACATTTTGAGGGCGTATGCATATTTTGAGACTTTGATGGCAAGCCCATCAATATGAAAACTCCAGTCCAGGCGACTGTCTATACCAATACCCAAAAAATTAATTGCATTTACCGATTCTATCTTTGTGTCTTGGCGATTTATTATAAGATTTTCCTCAGGTAAGTGAAATGAAAACTTTAGCAGTTGTGTTTTACTAACATTTAATAATAGATTATTGTTTTTAAACCAGCATTCAAGATTATCTAAATTAATATTTATTTTTTGTTTTAGGTTTCCATCATTTTTTTTAGAGCTTAACACAACTGAAGTGTCGTCCGCAAATTGGACAATATGTTCGTTTGTGACAAGGGGTAAGTCATTAGTGTATATAATATAGAGAAGTGGCCCAAGTATTGAACCTTGAGGCACACCTCTCTCTATTAATAAATTGACAGATCTTATGTCATTTCCGCTTTCGTCCCTTTCCGCAACATATTGAACACGGTTTGTTAAGTAACTTTTAATTAACTTAAGTGGCATACCTCGAACTCCATATTTTTCAATTTTTTTTAATAAAATATCGTGGTCTACACTATCAAAAGCCTTTGACAAGTCTAGACATACTGCTACTGTATCGTTATTGTTGTTTTGCGAGTGTAGTATGTCACACAAAGCCATGTATACCGCTCGAATTGTAGACTTGCCCTTTCTAAAGCCATTTTGAGACTCAGCCAGTATATTTTCTTGTTCAAAAAAATGTACCAGTTTATTATAGATTACTTTTTCAAATATTTTGCTTAAGTTGTTCAAAATAGCAATAGGCCTATAATTTCCTATGTTAACTTTATCACCTTTTTTATATATTGCTTTTATTTTAGCAATCTTTAGGGAAGAAGGAAAAATACCACTTTGTATGCTTAAATTAATGATATGACAAAGAGGGTCCGCTATGATAAGAGCAACGTGTTTAATTAATTTTGTTGGAATTTCATCCTCTCCAACAGATGCACTATTTTTTAGCTTCATAATAATGTTAAATATTTCGGCAGGTGTTACTGGATTGAAAAATATGGAGGCGTGATGCCACTCAATATTCGAAAGATTATTTTCTGAAGTTATTTGTGGACAAACATTGATAAAAAAATTATTGACCTTATTTAGAAGCTCTAAAGAATCATTATTTTGACCTAAGTTTTTAAGAATGCTATCATTTTTTGTCGGTTTATTTGTTAGTTTATTTATTAGTTGCCACGTAGCTTTACCCTTGTTATTTGCTCGTAGTATAAATGATTCATTTGTCAATTTTTTTGCCTCAAAGATTACCGTTTTTAAAATTTTACAGTATTTTTTATAGTAATTATCACTTATAATACCCAAATTTTTGTCATTATAAAGCTTTCTTTTATTTTTGCAAGATATTTTTATACCAGGTGTAATCCAGAGGTTAGTGTTTATACGTTTTTTAACTAATTTTGGTTTAAAGATTCTATCTAAAAGTTGTTGTATTTTTGTCAAAAATAAGTTATATGCCAAATTACTATCCTTTTGCGCGTAAATATCCTCAAATGGTGAATTTGCAAACTCAGTAGCAAACTGGTCTAATTTACTCTTTGAGAATACTCTTGCATAACACTTTAAATCTGAATGAGATATAATTGATTCTAAATCCAACTTTATCATTTGACCATGATGGTCTGATAAGGCTGTATTCAGAACCAAACCATTTAAAGAAATATTATCATTTACAAATATATTATCTATTAATGTAGCACTTTTTTTAGTGACTCGAGTTGGTTCATAAATCTTTTGAAATAAATTATATTCTCTTAGCAAATCTAAAAATTTTTTCGAATCAGGAGATTTTTTCAAGAGACAAATGTTAAAATCACCACAAATTATTATTTTATATTTTATGAATTTTAAACTTATTTTATTTAATATTAGGTTGAGTTTATTAAAAAAGAAGTCAATGCTACCCAGTGGCGAACGATACATACATAAAATTAAAAACTTATTAATATGGCTTACTGCACATGCGCATTCTAGCTGACTGTCTTCACAATCTTCTTTCAGGTCCAAGTATTCAACAGTTTCTATGTTTGATTTGGTGAAGATGCAGCAACCTCCATGGATCATCTTTGTACGTGAGTAAGAAGCAGATAACTGGAAACCCTCAATTTGGACAAACTGCAGCTCCACTTCATTGCACCAGTGCTCGGTAAGACATAATATTTCAGGCATATTTTGTAAAGTGTTTAATGTAAGTTCAATTTCTAAGGTTTTAGCTTTTAAGGACTGTATGTTTTGATGTAATAAATAAACGTTTTTTGTTTCATTTTTAGTTTTATTTAAAGTGTTTTGCACATATGCACTGTGTTTTATTAACGTATTATTTGATTCAGAAATTGTCATCTTTTCGGTGGCGAAAAAAATTAAATTTCTTAACTAGAATGTTTCTTGGCCAAATATCTGGTTTACGCACTTCTTGCAAGATGTCATAGTTAAACCCTATTTGAAATGCCTTATTTTTGCTAGTATTGTTTTCATGCTTAACAATTTCTTTAACAATGAAGGTTTCATTTGGGAAGTGCTTTTTAAGATGACTATTTAAATTTTTCTCGGTGGATGAAGCTTTCGCTCGTCCTACAAATAGCCAGGCCATTTGCTTAGCACCTTGGAAATCACCATCTTCAGATTTCGCATTTCCCTTCACCACATTTGTTAATTTTTGATTTGGTTGCTCATTTCTAGACTTTTTGAATGTATGGTCTGGTCGAGGTTCCAAGCGCGAACGGTTTGTTGTTACGCCACTGGTGGTCTCATCCATAGGCACAAACTCTACCGAAGGTGACCTAGCGCGATGCGAGGTACCTTCGCTGCTTGCTGCTGGCTGCGATACGTTTGCAACTTGCTCGCTCGATCCCACTAATTGTTTATTTATGTTAGTTTTTATGAATTCAAATTGATTATTTGAATCATTTTTTTGCTGGGAAAATGACTCTTCCAATGTACTTATTTTGACTGTAAGGGTGTTGACAACATCTATTAATTCAGTATTTTTTGTTGTAAGGTCAACAATTTTGCGTTTAAGAGAATCAGTTTGTTTTTTAATCACTTCATGGACGGCAAGTCCCATTTTTTCACTAAGTAATCCAGTTAACTTTTCTAAAACTTTTTCATCAGCAAATAGTAAATCAACTGATGTTTTTGATTCACTACCCGATCTTTTTCTAGTAGACATATTTAGACTTTTAAATGTTTATAATTATTATTTGTTAAGTATTTTAGGCGGACCGCAATGATTTACAGCTCGATATCAATATTATGACAGATAACTGACATTTTACATGTAAAATTGTCATTTATCTGTCTTATCTCAATGTTGACATTAATCTCAATGCATATAGAATTGGGCTGGAATCAGCCCAATTCTATATGGCCTTTGAAAAAGTAAACTAAAATCACTTAATCGTAAATATCTCGGTAAATATTTACCAAATGGTTTGTCCACTAGCATGAAATTTGTACAATCAATAAAGAAAATAAAGACGGCCATTTCAAACTCATTTCGTAATTTGGGGCCCCTTTTAAAATGGGTTAAACACAAATAGTGTTAATAAAAACTGCATGTAATTTCTTTGTCTTCAAGAATTTTGTAATCTTGTTTATTTTTTTAAATACCTTGGTGAAAACTTTCTTCCACCTGAAATTTTTGGAAATCTGTACCGTTTACAAATAAACTGCCAAAAAGACTCTTAATGTACCCGATATTTATTTAGCATAAGACTAGACAAAAAACTAACTTTAATTTGGTG
This sequence comes from Cartodere bifasciata, assembly GCA_963920755.1. NCBI lineage: Eukaryota > Metazoa > Arthropoda > Insecta > Coleoptera > Latridiidae > Cartodere > Cartodere bifasciata. Next base: position 11,667,051 of record OY987195.1, read on the forward strand.
ACAATATACATAGTCAGTGACTTAAATTTTTTTAAAGAAAGTCTATTCTTATGCTAAATATGGGGTACATTAGGAGTGTTTTTGTCAGTTTATTTATAAACGGTAGGTACAGTTTCTTAGAAATTTCAAGTGGTATTCTTTTGAAAATTACAAAATTCTTAAAGATAAAGAAATTTCATGCAATTTTTATGAACACTATCTGTGTTTAACCCATTTTGGCTCCAAATTTCAAAATAAGTTCGAATTGCTCATTTTAGTAGTGATTTTACATGATTTATTTTAATGATGGTTAAAAAAATCATTTGGTTATAATATTTACGATTAAGTGTTTTTGGTCTACCTGTTTAATCTAATCTAATAATTATTTCCAAAAGGAATCACTTTTTTAAAAAACTGTTTTTCCAAGTGATTTGGTTTTTCCGAACTATTTCTCATTTAAAAAAGAAGCACACTGATCGCGAACACCTGGTATGTTATTTTTATTTTATTAAAAAAAATCTATTTAAATTTTCATGTTTTTAATATTTATAAAATTGTAAAAAAAAAAATTTGGAGAATCTAATTTTTTGAGGGGCCCCCAAACAATTCTGGCTGGCGGGCCCCGACCAAAAGTGTTACCACACTGTCCCCTGTGCATTATTGATATAATACTACACTTAAGTAGCATGCAAATATGGCAAGTAGGACATTTGCGTAATGAATGCCACTTGAGGGCAGATGCCCCTAGTTTGTGCTTTATTCACGTAGAACATTCTCTATTAAATTAAAATTTTGTTTCAGGCCTTGGAATTTAATCCCAATGAAAAAAATGCACTAATTGCCAGAAGTAAATGTTATATCTTATTGGGTAACACAAAAAAAGCATTAGCTGATGCAGAAATGGCTTTACATATGGATAAAAACTTTCTAAAGGCGATATATCAGAAGGCGGAGTCATTATATTTTTTGTCTAATTTTGAACAAAGCCTGGTTTACTATCACCGAGGTTTGCATATTCGCCACGAAGATTCAACTTTTACACATGGGGTACAAAGAGCCAAAAAAGCCATTGAAAACACCATTGGTCCAGAGCTTTCCCTAAATAAAACAAACAATTTAAAAGAGTTTGTGAGCCCAATAGATCCAAAACAACTAAAAGATAGAAAAAAATCCGCAAAACCATCAAAGGATTTTTTACTTAAGCAACTAAATGTAGACAAAAGATATTTAGATACTTTGATCAGAAACCCAAATATTAAGTCCAAATTAAAAAAAGACAATACACATATTTATGAATGCATTCAAAATACTGTAGATTACGTTAACAATTGTAAACATTTTTGGAGACAGCAAAGATAGTCACTGTAAAGTATTAAGACAATGAACTTTAGCTATTTCATATATTTCTCTAGTCAGCAGTTTAAAGTACAATTAATAATAATCAGTCACCTTTTTACCATCCATCAATAAAAAAAATTTAAATAGAGTACTATTAAATCATATATCTTAAGTCTATTATTCTCAAATTAGCAAGGGAAAGTGTAATGTATTAAGACAATGAACTTTAACTATTTCATATAATCAGTGGCGCAACCAGGGGGGGCAGGGGGGCGACTGTCCTCTGGTTGGCTTCCAACATTTTTTTTTAATATTTTTTTTTTTTTATTTTTAATTAAGAAAAAAAAATTGTTATGTTTTGGTAGAAGTTGGTAATGGTAATATTTTTCCAATTTTGTTAAAAGATTTAAAATGCATAAGAAATAACGAATCTTAATTTTAATAATTTTGGTCTAACTAGAACATTTGAATTTGCATTTAACAAAAACAACAATTGGATCAAAATTATAAGTAATAAGACTTTAGTTTCCTAGTGTTAATGCTACTTAAGATTTGTTTGATATTTTTTGGTACATAACATTTTATTTGATCTATAAAGCGAATCAGAAGCCACTTCCACTACTTTTAAATGTCAAAAACATCACTTTAAATAATCAACTTTGTTTGTTTTGCTCTAGATCTGTCATATGTAAATTAAAAAACGAATTTCTGTTTAATCTGGATAAGTTTAAAAGTTTATATTGTTACATTACTTGTTATTTGTGAAATTAGTTAACTTATTAGTTATTACATATTTTTGAGGTAAGTTTCAATTATGTATTCCTCAAGTTGGTCCGCCACTTTATGATTCAACATAACAATCTTGTATCTTGTACTTTAAAACATCATCAATCATTTTGCAAGAATAAATATACATACACTCAAAATAAAAACCCATTAACTCTTATCATAAAAACTTTTAAAAATAATATGTAGTTTGATAACTGAATCAGGAAGCAGAATTTCGCATGGGCAATATTCAGTTATTCAATTATTTAGAGTTCCTTTTCAGGGTAATATCTAATGCAATAAGAAACATTATGTTAAAAAAACATAATTTTTTAGGAAATAAAAATGAATACTGAAAAAAGCAAAATGATCCAGAGCAGTTTGCTTCATTTCGAAAAAAAAGTTTTTGAAGTGACATCAGTGAAAGTGACAAAAACAATGAAAGTGTATCTTCCCAAAATAAAGTTGCTGCTGCCACTTCCATTACGACCTCTACTGCCAGGGATGATAATTTGTTAAATTCAGTGCCACGTTCATCCACAAAAAAAAAGAAATCAGAAAATATCCTTGAAGAGAGCAATCAAGTAATCCAATCTAATTATAAACATCCTTATGACATTTTCAATTTTGTTAAGGAAAATTTAAATAATGAGAGGAAACTTGAAATTCTGGAAAATCTCTGGGTTCCATCTCTATTATTCAAATTTCCGCTTTTCACTTTTTGGCAAATTTAATAGAAAATTTAACTACTTATGGCTTAATGAATATAACTGGCTTGCTTACTTAAATTTTAAAGACTGTGTCTTTTGTAAATTTTGTGTATTTTTTGCACAACGAGAAAGGGTTGAAAAAGGTTACCAATGTCTGGAAACATTTGTGACTGAACCCTTTAAAAATTGGAAACGAGCAGTGAAAAAACTAAACATTCACCAATCGTTAGAATATCACAAAAAGGCAGTGTTATGCTATAAAAATATTAGGTCCGAAAATTTAAAAGAGCGTCCAACAATTTTAGATATGGTAGATCCCAAGCAACACAAAGTTGTAAAACGAACATGATAACTTCCAATAACGTTATTATGGTTTATACATATTCCACATTTTGTAAACGTCAAGCACATGGGTTTTAATTCCGTTTTAAAAATTACATTATATCTTTTCTTACATAATATTAATTTATATGTTTAAATAACGTATACAAAACGATAAGCCGTAAAGCGTTAAGTCAGTTATATATCCTCGTTTGAATTACCACTGTACGACTACATTACGACGAAGTTTATGTGTGTCGCTAATAAGTTTTTTGAGCAGTCGCAATACAGGCTTATAAGGGTTAATTTAATGTTACACGTATTATAGTCTTCTTCATACCATATTTTAAGTTTATACAACTGTTTTAATATGTAAACATAATGTTGTTTTAGTATAATTACAAATTAATAACGTGTAAGCTATAATATAACCGTCTCATTGATACAATATTAGCAGTTCTAAAACCCACTTGTAGGAGTCTAAGAAGCACTTTATTTTATTAAATTCTGACTGTTGTTACATTACTTTAAAACATATATACAATGTTGCCAAGTGGAAATATTTGTTTTAAAATTAGGATAGTGGAAAAAAATTACTATTTTGAACACTAGCACTGCTAATATTAAAACTTAATTAAAAATTTAATAAAGTCTAGAAAATTAATAATTTGTAAGATTTAGTTTTAGTAGTGAGGTATTAATATTTATCTAATGAAACAGCAAAATTGAAGAATTATTATCAAAATCATAATCAGTAATACATACGAATTTTTATATTTTATGTTTCATATAAAATAATTACACCTTATTATTTTCACTTAAGGGTACAAATTAAAGATGCAAAATAGAAATAGGTATCCCTCACAATTTATTAATCAAAGCAAACCCTATGTTTATAATTATTTTACAAAGTAAAATTTTTTGTATAAAGAATAAAAGCTTAATACTTAAATTGAAAAAAATTTCAAATTAAATATGCGTAGAACGGCGTAAAACATGCACGTCTTACCTAATAAAAATAATAAGTAACATATATCTGATTTTTTAATAAAATAAACATTGAAATTATAAAGTAAAGGTATAGACAATTAGTTTTATTGAAAATCGTTAAAATAAATACGGAAGGTACTTGGCAACACTGCATTCTTTAAATTTATTTTCTCACCCGCCATTAATGGTTCCTTCAATTATGTCGGCCATATTTATCTTTTGGCATGCCGCAAAATATTTATTTTAGTTACCAGATATTAAGAAAGCCTAGCCATCAATATTTTTTTGCAAAATTTTGTTACAGAATTAAAAATAATTGTTTCCTATTAATTTTGTGAAAATTTGCCAAAAGTAAAAAATAATGCAAACAATCTACGATTAAAATGTTACTTATTTTATATTAATTAGAAGGCCCTTTTGTTTTAAGTTATGTATAATAATCATATTTGCAGTAAATGTGAAATTGTTTCTGTATTTAGCCCACCGCTGGGGTAATATTATGAAAATAATTTTATCATTAAATGTTTAATGCAATAACAGAATGGTAGACATAGTTTAATTTCAGAGAAGATATGTTTTAAATCTGGGTAGGGTCTGACTCTAGGTATAACAGATGTTGGGTTTTCAATATTTATGGTATATTATTGCGATGGTCAAAATACCTTGTTTGTTGCAGATGCTAAAACATTCCACTATATTTGACGCATGCGCATTAAACGTTAAGAGTCGTAAATCAGCCGTAATGTGGTCGTCCTGACTATTATCCATAGGGATGGAATGGTTTCAATATGACCTTCTTGCAAAACGTCCTAACGTAATGCTTGTTAGAGTGCCTTGATGATTTTGACAATTATTGTCGCCTTATAGAGTGACGACATGCATCATTCTTTCTCTGTCATACAGATAACGTCATCAACGTTATAGCCAAAGTGACAACAATCACAATTAATGACGTTATCTGTATGACAGAGAAAGAATGATGCATGTCGTCACTCTATAAGGCGACAATAATTGTCAAAATCATCAAGGCCCTCTAATGCTTGTTAGTGTTTTTAAAAACAGTGTTTATATGCACTTAAATGGTCGGATTAGTGTATAATTTTTTCCCCAAATTGGTAGATAGAGTGGTTGTATAATCGTACAATACCACTATTTTATATAAGTTATGCAGTTATAAGTAAAGTTGCTTTAACGATTGTAAAACTAATATACATACAAGCTGTGTTACTTGGGATACGAAATTACAACTTGAAATCTCAGAAAATCAAAAAAAAATTGCTCCAATAATAAAGACTGTCATTTTTTGTGGCAAAAATGGTCTAGCATTAAGAAGACATAGCGACACCACTCCTTTTAATTTAAATAAACCATCTAGATCTGAGGGAAACTTTAGGTAATTATTAAGATTCCTGATTGAAGCAGGCGATAAAGATTTGGAAAAACATTTAGAAACTACCTCAAAAAATGCTAACTATATTAGTTGGAACCTTCAGAACCAAATCATTGATGCCTGCAATGAAATTATTTTAAAACAATTGGTAAAAAAAGTAAACAACGCCAAATGTTTTACAGTCCTAGCCGATAAAACAACTAATTCATCTACAGTTGAAAACTTACTATTTGCGCTCGTTTTGATAAACAGTATAAAATTGTTGCACAATGAGAGCGTTCGAATTCCCAGCGGCTTTTTGCTTTTCGCTTAAGATTTTTGCAGGTGCCAGGTAAAATGTATTTAACTTATGCTGACTTACCGGGTGGAATGGTGCAAATTTGTTTATTTTTATTTAATCATTGGCGTTCCATCTTTAATATACAACACTTTTATACTATTGAAATCCCTTTATTAAAAACTTAATTTTATAATTGAACAAAGGTAATATATTATGACATTCAATGACAACTGATGACAATACATCAAAGTGCTAATACTAGAGTGCTAGATCTACAGAAATTAATCCACTTCTATGACTCAATCTAGCAGGCAAATTTGTCGCTGAATTTTTTGACACATGCTTAGTTGTCATTAAATGTCATATTACCTTTGTTTAATTATAAAATTTAGTTTTTAAAAAAGGGATTCCAATAGTATAAAAGTGTTGTATATTAAAGATGGAATGCCAATGATCAAATAAAAATAAACATATTTACACCATTCCACCTAGTAAGTCAGCATTAGTTAAATACATTTTACCTGGCACCTGAAAAAATCTTAAGCGAAAAGCAAAAAGCCGCTGGCAATTCGAACGCTCTCAATGTTTACAGTTTGTGACAGTTTAGTCAACTACAGGTAAAGCTTTAGCATCTTCAATTCTAAGTTCCTTGGACAATTTTAAAATTGACTCACAATATTTGTGTAGTATGGGGTTTAATGGAGCTGCTGTCATGAGTGGGAAAGATAAGGGTGCTAAAACTTTAATTCAGGAAAAAACACCCAGAAGCAATCTATCTATATTGCGTCTCACACTGCCTTAATTTAGCAATTTCCGTAGCAAGCTCTCAGCAAGATGTGCGCTGTTTGGGCATTGTTGAAAAATGTTTCAATTTTATAAACACGCCAATGAGAAATAATGTTCTTCAGGAGAAAATTGAAGAACATGCGCCTAATTCTAAAAAACATTCGCTTAAACAGTTGTGCCCCACTCGCTGGGTGGAGCGACACAATACGATTAGGTTATCATAGAACTATTTATTCCGTTGGTGGCCAGTTTGGAGGTAATGGAAGGGTGGGCGGACAGATCGACGTCATCGGAGGCATTGAGTTTAGGAAAAAGTTTGAAAGTTTCAAAGTTCGTCCTAACGCTTCTGATTGTGCAAAAGGTTTATAGTTACACATTTCCACTAAGCAAATACTTTTAAAGTATAAATATTGATCTGGTCAGAAGGCATACAGTTGGCGGAAAATGTAGTGCTGGAATTGAGAGAAAATGAAGAAGTTTTTAAATCCATTTTCATCGAAGCAGAAAGCCCTCTCGACAGCATAGGATCGACTAAAATAAAAATGCCACGAACTCTCCAAGGCAAGTAAACAAATCGAATGTCCCAAGACATGATGCACAAGAGTACTTCAGAGTAACAATTTTTAACCAATTTGTTGATGGGACAATTGTCCAAATTGATGATAGATATAGAAATATTATTGCTTTTTATGATTTTGTTGGACAAAGTTCCTCAAAATGACAATCAGAAGGAAAAACAATTTCTAGTTCAAGTAAGCAAATTTTTACGAAAAATATCTTACTTCTTCCATAATGAAGCAATTTTATTGGGAGAATTTAAATTATGGTGCAGGAAATGGTCAGTAGAAAAGCCAGCACGCAAAAACGCGATTGAAGCTATGGCAGTTTGCAATAACGATTATTTAAAAAAACTCTTTTTTTTTATTTACACATACATTGCTTCATAGTAAGAGTAAAAAGATACGCCGATACTAGGTAGCTTTTGATTGGTTGACACCTTTTGCCCACTTTACAATATGGCCAAAAACTTACATTTTGTCAATTTAATTTCGGTTTTAAATGCCATAATATCAAAAATCTATTTTTAAACACAGATAATAAAACTTTTTAAATTTTAGACCTTCTGTGAAATGGGCAAAAAGTCCTAGAATAAACTAATGTTAAACAATGGTTAAACCAAATAGCCTATAGGAGTTTACTTGATAAATAGTTAAACAATGGATATCGTAGAATAATATCGTATTGGCGCTACTTTGTTTTAAAGGTACTTTAAGTAAGAGTAAATCATGTACAGTAAAAATTTTGGTTTTATTTAGTGGCAGGGTTGACATTTTACCCGGGTATTTTAATAAAACCCAGCCCAGCGGGTTTAAATAGGTTTTATTAGAGAAAATCAGAAAAATGGGATTTTTTGTCATTTTTTTAATATTTAATAAGTAAAAATAGTTTTTTTGTAGTAAAGTCATAAAATGTTTCTACTTTGTCAGATTATAGTTATTAAGCAATAAAGATAAAGTAACTTAATAAACATAAACCTAAATAACTACTCGGTAATAATTAAAGGACATAAGGAAGAAGATGCTTGTCATTTTTCAATACGTAAGGGTATAATTTTTGAGAAAAATTGTAATTACCTAATAATAGGTACAATAGATATTTATAATGGACTTACGGCACAGGTATAATAATAATAAAATCTTTTCTGTATTCCTTCAAAAACTTTTATAAATTCAAATCAGTTACCTCTTTACATTTTGTCATTACAATTAATTTGTCTGTTATCCATTTGTCGGATTTCTAATTTACATAAAAACGTTTTAAGCACAAATGTACTACGAAAAGTTTTTTAACATATAATTTTGCAAAAATCCACAAAGTTTGGTGCAAATTCCAATATTGTAGCCAATAGAAGGGGAACCCACAAAAACGCAATTCGATAGCCTCAAAAAAAAAAACGCCACTTTGTTTAAATTGAATGATTTAAATGATAGTTTAATTTGTTCTCCCCAAATATTGACGCTTTTCAACGCCAATTGCACATTTTCTAGTTTATACAGGGTGGACCATTTATTTGGTACCTTATACAGGATGTCCCAGAATTGGCGCACCACCTGTATGGTACGCTGTTAAGGCATGCCTGGGGATTCCAGGAAAATTGTTAAAAAAAATCCATCTGTTATATTCATTGAGGAAAATGCGAACAAAGTTGCTTAAATTCGGCAACACCGTCTAGAAAAATAGATCTAAAAATCCCATCTATGAGTCTTGATTATACACTTTTGCATAAAATTTTATTGACATTGTTGTCAGCTTATTTCAAGAAAATTTTGTAAAATTAAATTGATTATAAAAATGTTATTTGACCATTTAAAAGAAGAAAAATTGTTGAAATGGTTTAAGATAGACGGCAGCTTTGTATTACACCATATTTTTCGTTAATACGTGCTGTTGTTTTTAAGGTATATGCGTTTAAAGTTTTGCACTTTGGGGCCTCATATCTTCGAGGGTGTATGAGATGGATTTTTTTTTACAATTTTCTGGGGATCCCTAGACATGCCCCAACAACGTACCCTACAGGTGGTGCGCCAATTCCAATTGGGACACCCTGTATAATGCAGTTGTGAATATTTTTCCCTTCCTTATTCCACATTTACTTTCTCCTACAAGTTTCAAAAGAGTTTTCACATTTTTCTTTTCAGTTTTTTTCCCAACAGAACCCATTTAATTTTGAAAGCATGCAAATCGGGTGATACTTAATATATTTTTCTATTAAATTTAATGAATTTGAACCGGAAGGAACATTTTGTAAAGTTATGTCCTGTTCTATTAGTTTTATTAATTTATTTTCCATATCAATTAATCGAATCATCATAAATGACTTGCTGAGTATTCGCGTTTGGCAAATAATGCATTTGAAATTAAATAAATGTCTTTATTTTACCCTCGGCGGAGTTTAGCAAAAGAATTTAACTTAACTAATAATAACAAGTAGCTAATTATTTAATTAATTAACAGATAGTTAAGAACTATCCCAATTTCCCTTTTAATCAAAAAATCCAACAGAATATTGCAATAAATAAATAAGATTATTTCTGTAATAAAACAAATAAGTACACTTTTAAATTTACAATTTAAGAGCATTAACAGGTTCGTTTTTATAAATAAAATTTTCTGTCGGAGTCCTGGGACGGTATTTGTTGAAGCCTTCTAATCATTATTAGGGAGGTGAAAGATGCATAACAAGAACGGTGCCACCGTAAGTTGTCGTGTTTTATTTTTTTGCTATAATATGTTTTGGCCGTATCTTGTTCTTAAAGCTATGGACTTCTTTAAAGTTCTTACTTTTTTGGGTACTTATTTTTACTGTCTTGCGTGACTAAAAACTCTATTTATTACATATTTTATTTATATATAAATTAAAATAGTTTACCTTGATTTTAAAAATTAAAAAATATAAGATATATAAACTGTCTTAAATATTATCTGAACTTAATTATTTAACAAGAAAAATCAAAGCGAAAAAACAAATTTTAACAAAGACATACAACATGGACCACAGCGAAAGAAAGCGGGATGCGTAAATACGCAAGGGGATGCGAGAATTTTGCATAATCTTAGCTTTTTTCCAATGGTGGGGCTGGATCGGTATTAAAAGGAGGTCGACACAGGGTCGATAAGTACTTAGGCCTCTTAATTGGGCCCATTGTACCGCCTCCGCATAAGTTAAAGGGGCCCCCAAAATCCCTACTTCAGCCCGTCCACCTTGAGGGCGAACTGAAGAAGTACGTTGAGTGGGGCCTCACTTATGTCGGCCATGTTTGGCCAGGGGTCCCCAAACATGGATAATCAGAGGTTGGCAAAGGTGGGACATTCACACAGAAAGTGTTAAATTGTCTCTACCTCAAGTTGGCATTTACGACATATTGGATCGTCCTTTATTCCTACCCCAACAAATGGTGGGGCTATTTGTTAAACTACATATTTTAAAAATATAAAAACCATACGAATCCCAAAGAAACAAGCTTCAACCTTTATAAAAACTATTTTTTATTTTCACATAAGGATTCTCTTCAATTAACTCATGTTTTTTTAAATTATTGCAAAAAAAATCATAGAAAAACCCGATTAAATTTTAGATGCTACAAACAACGCATCCTGGTATTGTGCGCATAAAGGCGCTTGCAAGAAGTTATTTATGGTGGCCCAACATAGATTCTAAAATTGAAAACAAGGTACGGGAATGTAGAACCTGCCAGGAACAACAAAGCAATCCTGCTTTGCATCCGTGGGAATGGACTGGTGAACCATTAAACTGCATTCACATTGATCATGATGGACCGTTTCTTGGTGCTCATTTGTTAATCGTAGTAGACTCTTTTTCAAAGTGCCTTGAAGTTAGGCTAGTTTTCAATATTGTCCATGGCTACGATCAAGGTACTACGTGAATTATTTTCAATCCACGGTTTACCAAAAGTTTTGGTCAGCGATAAGCAAACTTCATTTACTTTAGCCGAGTTCCAAGAAGTTTTGGATAGAAACTTTGTTCGCTAGTTGCACCGTATTATCCTTCTTCTAACGGTCAACGAATGGTACAAAGACCAAGAAAACCTTTTCTAAACTGGTCGAGGGGGATTGGTCTGTCAAATTATCTCGTTTTCTATTGATCCAATTCATCCCGACAGTGTTTCAAAGCGTCAACAAGAAGACTCATCTACAGCAAAAACTAGACAGTTTTCAACGGATCTAGTTTACACCAGAAACTACACCGGTGGTCCAAAATGGCAAGCTGATACCATTATACGACTACTTGGCCAGCTCTTTTATGAAATAAAAAATCAAAGTGGCAAGATTCAACACCGACATGTGGACCAGATTGGATCTAGAGCTGAATCAAACAAAACCCAGAAGTTTAATGTGCTGCTAGATACACGAGGTACTGAATTTTGTGATATTTTTATTCTAAACTTAAAAGCATTTAAGCACACTACGCGACATGTTTTATTACTTTAATATAATAATACTTATAGTTTTGATATTTTTGAGTTTGAATAATTTGTTATTTATTGTTGAGTAAAGTAATTCCATAAATAAAGATTTATTTAAGATGAATGAAATTGAAACTGAAGAACACAGCAAATACAGGAGGGACACAAAAACAGAACAATGCAAAACGAGACAAGACCAACGTTAGACATTTTCAGTTTGACAAGTTTGAAAGCGTTTCCTAAAGATAGTACACAAGGTCCAAAACCATTTTGTTTTTAAGGATTTCCAACATTTACATTGCATTTTACATGACATAGTATTTGAATTATAAAAATTCTATTGAACTTTTAAACGATATGACCTTAATAACCTTAAATCCATGTCTTGTGATTATTTTCTCCAAGTTTGAAATTTTCAACTATTCACTTTTCTTGGCAAATAAAGCCAACTAAATAGCGGGACGTCAACTCAAGGTAACCTTCTAAATAACTGAAACGAGCCTAATAAGTAATAACAAATATAAAACATGTGTAGGCCTGAAATGCAGTTTGCCATGTGACATTTGACAGACAAAATAACTTTTAGTTCCGTCAAAAAGAACTGACGTTTGTCCAAATGGAGAAGTCAATTGTGTTGTTTAAGATAATTGAAGTCAAACTGTAAAGCGTTTCCTGAAGATGGCCCACAAACTTTGAAATATAAAAACAACCTATTATGTTTTTAAAAGCGTGTACATCATTTACTGTGCTATTAATCTCACGTATCACTTTAAAAATAAAAATGCGACTGACCTTTTAAACGATGTGATCTTGACATGACCTTAAACCCCTGTCTTTTGGTTTACCATCCTTTAAGTATGAGACCTTTAACAATTGTGGTGTTTGAGATAATCAAAGTCAAACTATAAATCGTTTCCTGAAGATGACCTACAAGTCCGAAACACTGTTTTTAAAAAAATGTCCAACATTTACCTTGCATTTAACTAAACATAGTTTTATAATAATAAAAATGCCATTACGCTTTCAAAATCGATATGACCTTGACATGATCTTGAACTCCTGTCTTTTAGTTATTAATCCTCCAAATTTAAAACCTTTAACTATACAGCATATTAGTGTGTCATCACTGAAGCCAACAAAGACAAAATCGCATCGTAGTTTCCATGGTTTTGAAGTTTTGACAATTACTTCGACAATTATCTTTTGACACGTAGCTATCAAAAATTCAAAACGATGGAAACTAGGATGCGATTTTGTCTTTGTTGGCTTTAAATTTCGTCATCACTAATATGGTGTATTGTGATCTTTGAGATAATCGAATCGAAGTCAAACTCTAAATCGTTTCCTGAAGTCCGAAACATAAGAACAAGCTTTTATTATATTTAGTGTTTTATGGCAAAAAAAGGTGTATGTAAAAAATTCATCCAAATGGCAGATATTCCGAGGTTAAATCCGAGTTGGATGGTGAGATGTCCACCGCACGTTGGAGGCATCCTTAAATAATCCTTAACAATATTCTAAAGTCAAATTTAGTGTTCCTATCAGGGCCCAAGAATCCACCCAAGTGGGTTAAATAGTAAATTTTAGACAAAATAAAAATACTATATACGTTGTATTGTAAGTTTTTAATAAAACAAAAATATAGATTTTTTATTTAATTTAAAAATTAGAGGAATGTGTTATAAATTTAATAATGTATTTTATCAAAATATATTTATCACAAAGAGCAGGTAACACCATCGGAAGATTTGGCTTTGGAAACATTGTTGTTTTATTTGGACCTTAGATGTTTGGGCGATGTATTATTTAAACCAGAACTGAAAAATAAATAATTCAAGTTATTGTTGTTTTGTAATGTAAACTAAACTTATAACTGTCTGTAATTGTAAAATAGAATTTTATGAAATTTAAATTGCTTAATTTAAGTAGGATCGGGGCGTTTGGGTCTACGTGAATCGAGCTTGGAAGTTATTTCCTTTTAGTATAAGTAGTGTACACACAAATATATCATCCACTCGACCCCTTTAAGGGGGGTTTCAACTAGCAACCCTTAGGATATGGCAATTTTTTGTCTTTTGCAAAAGCTCTGTAATGGATCAAAACATAGATGCATGCATTTTATTTCTTATTTTTTGCTTTAGTTTTATTATACAATATAATATAATTATAGAATCTGTCAAAATAATGATAATCAGTATCCTAATGAAACTGTATGCAGATCGTGAATACCTCCAATTTTCACATTGTTCATAACATGCCAGGTGCGTTTACATGTGTCACACATAAATAACACATTGTTGGTTTCAGGTTCCTAACTAAAACTAACAATGTATTATTTTTCGCTGAATCCAACACACCCATAATGAAACCAACTGGAGCAAGTTCCTTCACTGCCAACTAAATTTTCCCTTTTGTCTCTTTTGCATTTAGTGTAGAAAGTTACGCCAAAACAGTGTTATAAAATTAAACAGCAGAGATAATTATAAAATAAAATATTTTAAATATCGATTAAAATATGTATCAATTTAGGCAAATTACAGTACCAGCTCTAGCTTAGTTATCAACTTGATACGATAACTTTCTCCATGTTACAGCATAGCGTAGCGGGCCGCTAACTCAGATGGGGATTAGGTGATTTCTGGCTTTGTAGATTAAAACATTCAAAATGCATATCGATTAAAATAAGTATAAGCACGACCTTTAACTTAACACCCAACCACTCCCCGAGCTCATATACGTCTTCCTTCTTTCAATACCCACCAAGAAGTTCCTTTACTTATTCTTTATATTTTCCTATCGGTCTCTGTTCTCAAGTGGTCAGATACCCCGAACCTTTCTGTCGCCTACCGTCATAAAAATCAGTAACACCTAACATACAAATATTCATTTGTACAGTCTATTCATAATACCACGAAATATTAAAACATAAATATTTCTAACAATCGGCCATCCGACCCAAAGTCTGTCCTCAGACTTAATGTCTTTAATGTTACTGCTCTTTGTCTGAAACAAATACATTATTTATTAAAATCACATACACACTGTAATATATCTACATTTGTCAACGCCAATTTTCTAGAAATAAAGCCTACACCTCTAACCTTAACCAATATTGGATGACATAACATGTGATCTCTCTATCACAAGTTCTACGGACATCCAATATTTTGAGGAGTCTGATGCCAAACTGTCAAAAATAGTTACACCTCTAACCTCAACCAATATTGGATGACATAACATGTGACCTCTCTATCACAAGTTTCACGGACATCCAATATTTTGAGGAGTCTGATGCCAAACTGTCAAAAGTAGTTACACCTTTAACCTCAACCAATATTGGATGACATAACATGTGATCTCTCTATCACAAGTTCTACGGACATCCAATATTTTGAGGAGTCTGATGCTAAACTGTCAAAAATAGTTACACCTCTAACCTCAATCAATATTGGATGACATAACATGTGATCTCTCTATCACAAGTTCTTCGGACATCCAATATTTTGAGTAGTCTGATGCCAAACTGTCAAAAGTAGTTACACCTCTAACCTCAACCAATATTGGATGACATAACATGTGATCGCTTTATCACAAGTTCTACGGACATCCAATATTTTGAGGAGTCTGATGCCAAACTGTCAAACTAACCCAAGTTATATTAAACTACATGCAATTATTACAACAATAATCATAAAGCTCACCTCTTTTATAGCTAAGTACTAAAATATTTTTTTTTCCTTTCTCGCATTTTATCTTTAACAACAAACCACCTTACAATTTCTACTTTTCCTTAAACCAAACACAGTCATGACATTTTTTTTTAAATAAGGCAACAAAGAACATCACTCTTATCCAAGCTTCTGCAGTAATATTTAATATTACTACACATCAATAATTACTTTATTTACAAGCATATTCACATATCAAGACACGCGAATAACTATCTCACTTCTGATTTATAAGCACGACCTTTAACTATAACTCTTTTATTTACAACTGCATATGAAATAATGACATTTCTGACTTTTTAAAAGTTAGAAAATGTCACTTTATTAGTTTTATTAAGCTGTCACTTTCCACCCGGGCGGAAAGTAACTACTTTCCGCCTGGGTAATAAAAAAAGTCTCAATAAGAATAAGAAAGGTAATTTATTTATTAAAGTTGATTGTTAAATGTGAACTATAATTTACAATAAATAAAATAGTTGTGACAACTCACTATAATAAGCTAATAGAGTTGTTTCAGATGTTTTTTTCGCTCTTTTTTTCATTGCACCATGATTTAAAGCAACTATATGCGCGGTCGTATCGGATTTTACTTTTTTGTGGGAGCAAATCTTCTTCGGCCTTTTGCTCACACTCTTTTAATTCTGTACATTCGTCATCACTATCCGACATTATGGTTTTTTAATATTAGTTGGTTTAAAATAATGCGACAAATGACGTTTTTTAAAAATTACAAATAATTATTGGTTTACTTCGATGTCAAGCAATTGTAACCAAGGTAATAAATTTAAAAAAAAATAATCATGTTAACTTAGATGTTAACAATGAATAATATTACTTTGCAAAATTAAAGCTTTTTAAAATTAAACATAAACGTAAGCAGTTGTAAATAAAATAGTATACTAACCTCGGTGGAAATTTCCTTTCTGTCTCGAGAAATGGTTTACCGCGGCGCTAAGCGCCTTGGTAAACCATCTTTTTCTCTCGACAGAAATGAAACCCTTTCCACCCACTGTAGTAATATACTATTACAATTAACGCAAATACATAATTAAGCTCATTTTAGACACTCAACCACACCCCGAGCTCATATACGTCTTCATTCTTTTAATACCCACTAAGAAGTTCTCAAGTGGTCACATACCCCGAACCTTTCTGTCGCCTACCCTCATAAAAATCAGTAACACCTAACATACAAATATTAATTTGTACAGTCTATTCATAATACCACAAAATATTGAAACATAAATATTTCTAACATAAGTATTATATTTGACTAATTACAGTAACCTAGCCGTTATCAAACACTCAACGGGTCAAGAGTTCGGATTTCCGAGATGATTTCTGGCCTTGTAAATTAAAACATCCAAAATGCATATCGATTAAAATAAGTATCATATTTAACTAATTACAGTAACTGAGCAGTTATCAAACACTCAACGGGTCAAGAGTTCGGATTTCCGAGATGATTTCTGGCTTTGTAGATTAAAACATACAAAATGCATATCCATTAAAATAAGTATCATATTTAACTAATTACAGTCCCAAGCCGTGATCAAACACTTGACGAGTCAAGAGTTCGGGTTCCCGAGTTGATTTCAGGCTATATAAAATAAATAATGTAATGATAAAAACCAATAAATGATACCTTAGCCGCAATCAGGCACTCAACGAGTCAAGTGGCTTTGTAGAAATGCAGAAAGCAAAAGAAAGCAGAGGTTATTATAAAAAATATTTAAAACATCAACTAAAACAAGTATTAATCTAATTAATTATAGTACATTTTTTATACAAGAAGAAACTCCGACTACACGATAAAAATTCAAAACATTTTTTTAAAATCGTCAATTTTCATCCTAGAGCAAAAATTCCTGCAGATTCGTGTTTTTCATCGAATTTTGAACAACTTTGAAAAAATCCGTCCGTCGGTCGGTCGGTGTGTATGTATGTCACGTTTCTTGTAAACACGCTATCTCAAAAACCAACGGGGATATCAAACTCAAATTTGGAGAAAAAATCGATTTCTATAAGAGGAAGATCCCTATTGTTTTTGACAAGAATCCACTTACTACAAAGCCCCCTTTTAAGCCCGCCAAATAAAAAAAAATCGTATTTCAACTATTATTTAATTTACAAAAAAAATTATTCAACATAAAACATAAGAAATTTAATTCTCTACCAAAAAGTATATTTTGGTTTTTTTTGTTCGACCCCCCAATAGCCCCCCAAAACCAAAAAACTTTCTATCTCTTTTATTATTAAATCTACAAAAAAAAATATTCATATTCATATATTTTTAATTTTTAATAAGTAATGTTGGTTTATTTTTTTGTAAAATTAGCCAGTATGGTTAAAAAAATAAAAAATAAACGATTTCAGTAGCAAAAAACTTCTAAGTTCGAATCGCGTCACGCGTGTGTCAAGAAGGCCATGCCAAAAATATTTCAAACAAAGAAACAAAAGTAGTCAGAACTGACGTTTATCCTCTTCGCTTATGAAATTCTTCGTGTTTTTTGTTAATAGTTAGCACTCTTCGCAGATTTTATTTACATAAAATTAAAAATAAAACTATTATCTTGTAATAGTTTTTTAGCAAAGAGTATATTATAGAATGTGTAGCAATTATATAAAATTTCGATTTAGCTTTGACTTAAGACGGGCGTTTCAAATTCACAAATTTTCGAATCTGTGCTCCTAGAAGCTCGTATAAGGCATCTCCGTGGAGCTCCCGCAAATTCTACTAAGTAGCACATCAACATGAGGGCCCCATCGTATATAAAAACTAAGCGTAGTTTTGAAAACTACAAAAATGGGGCTACAAACGTATTATGGTTTCATTTAAATCGGTTATTTCTCTGTATCGAACATCTGACTTCAAAAATTATTATACTATTTTTGATTTTTTTTTCAATTACGGATACATTTTTTAGTTTATATACATTACGTGGTCTATGCCAAACTATACTACATTTATTTACCATGGTTTTTTAAAGCTTGTAAATGATTAAAATTGCAACTTACGTTTTTCCCTAATATAGATGTGCTTGTTTAAAGTGTTAAATGTACAGAGAAAAACACCAAAAGTACTATTTTACCTTATTTTTTTTATTTCTTGCATCAGTACCACTTCTATGTATTACAAACATTATCCTACATATTTTTAATCATAGTTATTGATGTATTACTCCGTATTTTTACATATTTTGTTAAAATTTCGAAAATAACTGACATTCAGGAAGATGACTTTTTACGAACTTTTGAGATCATCATTAATGAATTTGAAGCGCCCGTCTTAAAAAATATAAAATTAGACTTCTACTGATTTCGAATTCTATTCGAGCTACTCTAGAGTAACTTCTACGCGTTTCGACTTCGACTAGCCATTTCTAGTTTTTTAAAGAAAAACAAGTTGTTAATGCATCCTGTGCGTCTGGCAACAGTCTGAGATACCATTAAGGGTATGCAAAAAAAATTAACTATTGGAGATGCAATTTATGTGGGAACATTAAAGTTACAAGTAATCATACACAATCGGGAAGTATTTTTAAGAAGCACCCCATCATTATCCTGTGCTTGTGCCGGACCTAATCAACCTGCAGTAGGAACTAGACAGCTTCACAAAGAAAACGCGAAATTTCAGGATCAGAAAGCAACCATGTTTGCATTTGCGAGTAGAAATGACATGTTTATAGAGAATGCGGGCCCGAGAGTTACCCTTACGTAAAAATAGAAGGATTGTGCTAACAAAGCTTTTAGTAATTTTAAACTAATAACGTGCGCATAATGTAAGTTATTGACGTTAATTAGTAAATCATCCATATTGAATTGCTAAACATTTTAGACAAGGAATTGAATTGTCGGTGTCCAAGGCCGTACCCAGTATTTAAATTGGCAGGGGGCATTGTTATGATTTTTCGGTCGTTATTTGATTTACGTTAGATTGTAGGTCCCCTTGTTCTTAGTTCGTTTTTAAAACAGAATCTTCTGAACAGGTGCAGCGATAGAACACAATCCAAGAGGGCACAATTTATATTTAGAACAACTTCAGTAACTCAAAATTTTGTTAAATTTTGCATTATGTTCTTAAAAACTGGGAAAACAACGAGATTATTTATAAATTTTAATCTGGCATGTGAACTATGACAAGACACTGGCATTTAAAGTGACAGTTTAAGAGTTGACGTTGAGCATAACCAAAGTTTTTTTTTGAGTCAAAAAAACATATGTTTTGTGGCGGCCATTTTGAATTTGTTGGGTGTAAATTTATCGGGCATGAAACCAACCAGGAACCAGATTTTTTTCAAGGTAAAAGGTGAAATTTCGTCTTGGATAAAAAATGTACTATAGTGGAAATAAAAGAAGTTGCAAGATAAAACCAATTTGATTATCTAAAATTAACAATGGAAAACAACGTAAATGTGTTAAACAGAAACCCTACTTTTAAAAATGATTCCAAAGATTTTTCAGTCGATGATAAAATTCAAGATATCCGCATTTTAGCTAAAGTCCAAAAACTTATCAATCTAATCTAATCTAATCTAAGAAAAACTTTTTAAAAGTTAAAAATCTTTGATATCCCCAACTTCTGGCGAGCAGTTTAAACATTCATAGAAGTGAACAGTGATGGCTGTTTTTTTTCTTTTGCTGCTAAATTAAAATTTGTTAGTATTGCTCCTTTTTTGAATACAAAGTTTATTTCAAAAGTAACACTTCTACTATAAAATTAAAAAGTAATACCAAACTTAAGCCGGGCGCTGTCTGAATGTCTAATGCCTAACCCTCCTAACCAAAGTAACCTGGGTTCGAACCCTAAAAGTGTAAAAGACACCCTTATTTAAAAGCGAAGTAAAGCAGGTTGTCCCGGTTCCAGGATAGTTAACCGACTGAATATGCAAGGCTAGAATGATTCGTCGAATGGATGATTCACCGATTATCGCTTCGTACGAAACCTACATAAGAAGAACTAACAGGTTTCTTACGAAGCGATATTCGGTAATCACCTCGGTAATCACCACCCTAGTCGGTGATTACGGAATATTGCTTCGTACGAAACCTACATTAGATGACCTAACAGGTTTCGTACGAAGCGATATTCCGTAATAACCGACTAGGGTGGTGATTACCGAATATCGCTTCGTACGAAACCTGTTAGGTCTTCTTATGTAGGTTTCGAACGAAGCGATATTTCGTAATCACCGTTCAGGCATGTATAGGGATCCCCAGAAAATCATTAAAAAAAATCTATCTCATATATCCTCGAAGATATGAGGCCTCAAAGTGCGAAACTTTAAACGCTTTTATATTAAAGATAACAACACATATTAACGAAAAAAATGGTTTAATACGCTATAGTCTATTTTCAACCATTTGTTTATTTTTATTTTTTAAATGGTCGAATTACATTTGTATAATCGATTCAATTTTACAAAATTAAAAAACCCGATTTTTTAAAGGTTGGCATGCCTTATAAAACTAAAAGTTGGGGAATTTGTTGAGGTTTAGCGACAATTATAACGTGCGATCCACGAAATTTGACATCAACTCTGGCTGGGTAATGTCAAAAATATGACAATCGACAATGTTTACAAAGGGTATTGACAACTGAAATTAACTTCAATGGCTTAAATGTTGACAGATCTAGTAGCTAGTGTGCGCCCAATGACGTCATAAGTGCTTAGAATTTAACTTAAGTGTGCTTAATGATTTATCGTAAACAATTGTCAATCAAGTTGTCAACTGTCTGTCACACAACTGTCATTTAAGAAAAAAAATTGTTGCAAACATAATTTCTTACTTCTTTTTTCGGTTTTACATAATTGTTTGCTAGTAAATCAAAATATTTTAATTTCGGCTTTAATATTGAACGGCTGTACAAGTGCAAGTGTATTTGGGACACTTAGTATCTTCAGTAAAACCAAATGATTATGTTGCCCACAAAGAATCTGTTCGATTACGAATATAGGTAATAACTTACTAGACGAAACACATTTACGAAATTTATCACACATATTATGTGTCGATTATTATGACCCATGTCCAGAAAATGAATATAGATAATAAAAGGAAGCTTAGAAATAACTTGTTGGAACCCGATGAACGAAATAATGTAAATACTTCCCAAGGTTAGTAGACTGTGCCTTCTAAATCCCGCTTTTCTCAAATTTAAAAAATTAAATTAGAAATATAAGTGTCTTGATTAGATGGCCCCTTTTTGAATCGATTTTTCAGAATTTTTTTATATGGTTGTCCATTTTTTATTTTCATTTAACTTTAAAGTTTTATCGAGAGTTTTATGTATGGGAAATTTATAGATAAAAAATATTATCTTTTTCTGTTTACCGCACAAAGCAAGTCCATTATTACGGTTTAATTTTTAATGAAGTTTTTACTTTAAATTGTCACTTTGACTTTTTTACATGCACTAAAAATCTAATGTAGCCCGCCCAGCTACTATCTGAAGAATCTTAAAATTGCGCCCAAAACTTAAGTTTGGAAGTTATCTCGGAACGCTAATTTCAGTTGTCAATAGTCCGTAAGTCATTTTAGTAAACCTAAGTGACAGTTTTAACAATCATTTTCTATGACAACGAATTGTGTAACAAGTCGTTTTCTGTCACTTTGGTTTACCAAAATGACTTACGGACTATACCCAAAATAAAATTTTACAAATGCGTGGCAAGAGTCGACGTAAAATTTTGTGGATCGCACGATAGATGAAAAGAGAGGGCCCAATGTTGTCGCACAAAATTTAAATGCGCACTTGTCCAAACCTCGTCTAAGTATTATTGTGTTTTTTCCCACTCTTTCCCGGTTCATTATTATTATTTATTAACTTATTTTACATCGGTCTGTTTCTGCAACTATGCCTTAATACCGATGCTCTAAGTAAGATTACCCCAAACCGAGAAATTTTGTCGTATCCCTTCCTTTTCCAAAGACTGGTAGGGCTCTTTTACGTGCACATGTACACAAGGGATCGCGTCTTTTACTTCATCTTTCGAGCGAAGGCATCTCTAGAAACATTTATCCCACCAGTAAATGTTACCAGCAGACTTTTTTTATTTTTAAATCACTCCCTGGGATCGAACCCGGGTCACTTTGGTAGGAGGCAGACATGCTTGTCTCGAGACCGTGCCTGCTTGCAAGTATTATTATTCTATGTTTTAAACTTACTATTGGTCATTCTTTTCACCATACTTTTCCAAAAAGGAATTTATATCAATTTCTTCAATAAGCTAAAACAAAAAAAAATTACTTATGCACGGATTTACTGCACATTCTTAGCTAATTTAAATAAATAATGTTTATTGCATATAGAAAAAATACATCTTATTGCAAAGAGATTAGGTAACAAAAAAGAGTAAAAAAAAAGAATTTATGAAGTTTAAGGTTAGGGATTTAGATTCACAGATTCAAAGATCTGTGCTCCTTGAAGCTCGTATATGTCATCTCCGTTGAATTCCCGTTCATTTTACTACATATTATGGTTTGGCATAGACTACGTAATGTATATAAACTAAAAAATGTATCCGTAGTCGAAAAAAAAAAAACAAAAATAGTATAATGATTTTTGAAGTCAGATTTTCGACACAAAGAAATAACCGATTTAAATAAAACCACAATACGTTTGTAGCCCTATTTTTGGTAGTATTCAAAAACTAGATTTAGTTTTAATATACGATGGGGCCATTATGTAGATGTGTAGTAGAAATTGCGGGAGCTCAACGAAGACGATACGTGCTTCTCTAGGAGCACAGATTCGAAGATCTCTGAATTTGAAACCCAAGTCTTTATTTACCTTTCCCGTCGTCGACCACCCTTGCGATCGTTATATCGTTACTTGGGAAACGTCAGATATGCGTCAGATTGACTTAAATCATTGTGATGCTGGTGATCATCCAGTTTCCCAAGTATAACGACCGCGATTGTGGCCAACGGCTGGAAAGATCTATTCACATATTCTTGAAACCATCAATTTTTGTTCGAATATGGTCCATTGAAATTTATGCTTTCTAAATAATTGATTGTATAAAAAATTTACTTGTGATGGTTGTAAAAATCTTTGAGGTATCTTAGAAATAAGATTGGATGATTTGGTCGGACCAAAACCCAGTCCAAGAAGAACGGCCTCTGGATCGGGCTTTCGTAACTCCAACACTGATTCAACACTTGAACAATGACTGCTTGCATCATCAGATTGAAGAGATATTTCTCTGGGAAGAAATCTTTTTGGCTGCTTTATGGAAACATTAATATAGCTGCAACTAACTGACTTAGTTGAATAGGTTAATCTTGGAGGAGTTGGTAAAGTTTCTATCCATTGTTCTACTGTTATTGGCGATTTTCTCATGTCTATACCATTAAACCTTAAAATTGAGAGATTACGGGAACAAGGACTGTCTTGGCAACATTAAATAAGTATTAAAATAAATACCGATTAGCTACTTTTGTAGTCATATTTCTTACCTTGGTATTTTTAAACGAACACTACTAAATTTAATCCAATATTTAGATTGGGATTTTAGATTAAAAACAATAAAAAATATCAGTAGGCCTTTAGTTAAGTGGCATATCTATTTTTATTGCAAAACAATCCAAGTATTCGATCACGATTCACGACACATTACACTTACAGCTGAGTTACAGCAACAGTTGGCTACTTTTGTTTTTGTTGTAAATGTAAGTTAGATATGACCCTGGTTAGACAAGGTAAGGAAATGCAAAATGTAACGAATGCGAGAGAGACAACGCTTCTAACCAATAATGCTATTGGAACATGACCATAAAATGTTGAATATGCTCCATACACCTTTCCCGTTGATGTACATCCTTGCGGTCGTTATTCTTGGGAATAGGATGACCACCAGCATCACAATGAGTCGAGTCAATCTAACGTTTCCCAAGTAGACCGCGAAGGTGGTCTTCAACGGGAAAGGTGTAGGATATTTTATTGTAGCTGCTGACGCCATAAACCTATACGTGTATTTGTTTGCAGACATTTCATTTTTAGAATGCTATTTCTTTTTATCTCACTAGAAGAGAATGAGACAAAAAAATATTTTAGAATTAGAATGGCTGATTGGCTGCAAACAAATGCGAGTTAACTATTTTTTAAATAGTTGCGTTTTCTCGAAGCTGACAGTAGTTTATTTCTTTTTGTATATACGTTAAAAAGTGATAGGACTAAATTTTCTCTAATTTTGGTCAAGGCAGTTTGAGTAAAAAAGGTAGCATATTACAAGATGTTACGTCGTGGTCTCTCTCTATCTAATGGCAACCTTATGAGGTTATTCCAATGACGTAGACCCTATGTCTCTTTTTAAGTTTATGGGCTACTCTACTGCCTTGGCTTATGGTGATCTACGCTACGTCAACTTGCCAATGATAAAGGTGAAAGTTCTTCTTTTAAATCTTCCTTATATAGAAGGTGGGAGAACAGATGTTTAATTTTTTTTATTCTAAATTTATTGTTTGACCAATTTTCACCACATTCTGATTGGTATTTTTCTGAAAAAGTTTTTATAATCTTGCTAAGTTTATTTTGTTTTTCAGTACTTTGTTATTATTATGATTGTTAGTGAACGGTTACCTAATTTATAATGTTTATAAGAAAAGTTTTGTGTGTTGAGTGAGGAAACGATGACCTCAAAACTGTGAAAATGATGAGGACAATAACATAGTATTTTTCCTATTTAAAAATGTCTAGGAAAAAATGAATGATGCCGATAGCTTGGTCAGTATATTTTTTTTGTTTATTGTTTTTAATAAGGTTCTTTGATAACTGAAAAATAATTGTAAATGTAATATAACCTCATTTCATTAACCTCTTTGTGTCCAAGGGATTTTATTAGTGAAATCATGTTGTGCTAAATGTTATATATTTTCTTTTAGGGAAACCCAGAGATTATAAATATACAGAATCTCTGGCGAAACCCTGCTCAAAATGTTTTATTAACAAGAATAACATCATTCTAAATTATCTGTTGTGTTCACCAAAAAAACCGTTTTTTTTTTAACCCTTTTTGGCTTGATTCTGTGAAAGGAAGGCAAAGGCAAAAGAAAGTGTAAAGCTAGAAATGGGTTAGATCAGTGAATAGGTTAGATCATAGAGTGGGTTAGGTTTTATTATAAAATGCCGACATTTAATAGGATACTCCTCGCAGTAATTAATCACAATATTTTATAAAAGAAATATTTTTTTTATTTAAAAAAAAATCTGCGAAGAGGTCAAACTATTAACTTTCTTTCCCAAAAAAAATATTTATTAGCGAAGAGCATAAATATGAATTCTGACACTGACGTTTAGGATTTAATTTGACTTTGAAAGATGCTAGTGTGTTTCGAATGTTTTTGCAAAGCCACCTAGACCAAGGTCAAGACTTATGGGACTTAGAAATTTTTTGTTACTAAAAACCTTTCTTTTAGCCTTTTATGCCCTAATAACTTAACAAAAAAAAATTAGAAAAATTATTTTAAATACAGAATGTCATTTTCTTTAATTTTTTAGAAAACATTTTTTTAGCAAATCAAATAATAACGAAAATACGGCGTTTTTTTTAATTGGGGGGCTAATGGGGGGTCGGATTAAAAAAGTTTTAGAATAATTTTTGTAAAGAGTTATAAGGGCTTTAATATTACGAAAAAAATTTTTTTCTTAAATTTATAATAACTGAAATATGAATTTTTTACCAGTTTGGAGGCCCCTTTACCCCCCTTGTTATTATCCGATTTTTTCCAATAACAATCCCAACCAAGATTTTAATGAGAACAATTTTTCCTGCAAATTTGAACACGATTGGGCATTTCGTTCTTAAGTTATCGTGTTTACAAAAAACGTGACAGACGGACGGACGGACGGATTTTTTGAAAGTTGTTCAAAATTCGATGAAACGCACGAATCTGCAAGAATTTTTGCTCTACGACGATTTTAGAATTTTCAAAACAATCACAATATACTCCTCGTTTTCGACTTTGTCTGCGAGGAGTATAATAACATTGTGTATGTCACTTTAAAAATGGTGTTTACTTCATTACTAGTTGAAAACTAGATGAAAAAATAGATTTCCTGTTATGTATATGGTTAATCAAAATTGTAATACACCATATTAGTGATGACGAAATATGGAGCCAACAAATACGAAATCGCATCCTAGTTTCTATGGTTTTGAAGTTTTGACAACTATTTGTTAAAAAGTAATTGTCTACTACGATGCGATTTTGTCTTTGTTGGCTTCAGTGACGACGCACTAATATGGTGTATTGACTTTTATTGCTGACTTTAGTGAGTAGTCAAACTAATATTTGTGACGTCAAGAAAAGTAACCATATAAACAATGAGGCCTCCAGAATTCAAAAAAATGAACATAAGAGTGCGCCGGCCTGATAAAATGAAGTATGCCTATGCTACAAATCATTTTTTGTCTGCCAAAAAATGTGACACTTCTCTTTTTGGAATTGTCAATTGTAATGTTATTTGAACCAATTAACATTTATTATTATTATGTCATACCACCAGTCGTTCAAGATGCTGATAAACTTTATTATTATACTCTTCGCAAGACTATGTCCGAAGAGTATATTGCAATCAATCAGAATATTCTAAAATCTTCAATTTTCATCGTAGAGCAAAAGTTCTTGCAGGATCGTGTTTATCATGATTTTTTATAATTTTCATTTTTTGTCTGTCTGTTGGTGTGTATGTAATATGTATAACACGTTTCTTGTAAACACACTTATCTAACGAAACGTCCAATCTAATTCAAATTTTAAGCAAAAATCTTTCCGTATATGGGGAAGAATCCTATTGTTTTTGAGAAGAATCCTATTACTACAAAGCACCCTTTAAAGCCCCCCAAATGAAAAAAAATTATTCGACATAAAACGTAGAAAATTGAATTCTTCACCAAAAAGTATTCTTTAGTTTTTTTGTCCGATCCCCCAATTACCCCCCAACACAAAAAAACCTATTCGCAGATTTTTGTTTTATAAAAAGAAACTATTAACCTGCAATAGTTTTCTTGCGAAGAGTATATTATAGAATGTGTAGCATTTATTTTTTTTTTTTATTAACTTATTTTACATCGGTCTGTTTCTGCAACTATGGCTTAATACGCTAAGTAAGTATCTCATTTTATCGATGTGCGTGCCACCTACGTGACTATCGATAGTTCCGCGCACACTTGACTACGCGTTGACGTAAGGTTGTCAAAACTAAAATTTCAAACTTTTAAACTAAAAAATGTCTGATAACATAAATGTTACAATAATAAGCCATTTTCAGAGTGTGAATCTGTGAATGTTCCCAAGGATTTCCATTTTTACTAAAAATAACCACAGTAGTACGTCGAAGTAAATAAGAATTTTGTAATTAACATAAAGAAAAACATATCATATACTTACAGTGTTCGTCCCTCAGCATTATTTATCCATTTATGTCGCCGATCTTTTTCCCAGGGCTTTTTTGGGTAGTAGTAAAATGCAATATTTTTACCACAGCCCCGAGATTTGCAAACTGGAAGGCAACAATTACGACAATATTTTCTTTCTTGCGACATTTTATTTAAATTTTAAATAAATGACATTTGAACGACCGAAGTTTATCTTAAGATCATAGAACAATTTCGTCACTTTCTATGAACTTGACTATCGATAGTTCGTTTTTGGGGGCGCCACTAGAGATACTTATTTAGCGTATACCGATGCTCTGAGTGAGACTACCCCCAACCGAGAAATTTTGTCGTATCCCTTCCTTTCTCAAAGATGGGTAGAGCTCTTTTACGTGCACATGTGCACACGGGACCGCATCTTTTACTTCGTCTTCCGAGCGAAGGCATCACTAGAAACATTTATCCCACCAGTAAATGTTACCAGCAGACTTTTTTCATTTTTGGATCACTCCCGGGTTCAAACCCGGGTCACTTTGGTGAGAGGCAGTGATACTTACCTCGACACCGTGCCTGCTAGCGTAGCAATTATATAAAATATTAATTTAGCTTTGATTCAAAATATATAAAATTACACTTCTACCGAATTCTACTCAAGCTACTCATTTATTTTATAACTTTATTAAATTTTAAGTAAGAATTCATTTTTTATCGTATCTTTTTACACAGAACCGGAATTAATTTCGTTTTAATCGTTTTGATTAATTCACTACTTTTGCCTCGACTTTTGTTCGCTATTTGTAAATATTTTTTTCTAGTTACAAAACAAAAAATGTAATAAATGAAATAAATTTTGCAAAAAGTCTAGTCTTGGTGTTTAAAACTTAGTTAAATTTTTAAAGTCCAATATTTTAAAAATAGGATACTCTACGATAACCATTTTTGCCGAATATATATTAAATATTGTTGCGTGTCGGACAGTATCACTTACTTGTCGGAAAAAGAACTATTTTAAGGACTATTTTTATTATTTTATTTATATATCTCAAAAGTAATAGAAAAAGTAGTGTACAATAAAATATCAAACTTTCTATCAAAATACAATCTTTTAACAAAAGCTCAACACGGGTTTTGCAGTGGCAGATCGACGGAAAGCGCGGCCTGTGATTTGCTCACATTTATTGCTAAGTCCTTGGATCAACGAGAACACGTGGCTGCGCTTTTCTTCGATCTATCTCGAGCATTTGACACGCTCAACATAGATTTTCTATGTAACAAATTAGAAAAAATAGGCCTTAGAGGTAAAGTCAATCAATGGTTCCACTCATATTTAAGTGAAAGAAAGATGAAAGTCGGTGTAGAGGGCCAATTCTCTAACGAATGTGGTTTAAATATTGGAGTGCCACAAGGCTCGGTGCTGGGACCGCTATTGTTTCTTTTGTATGCCAATGATCTGCCCAAAAACCTAAACGAAGGCCAACCTTCGATCATTAAATTCTCTAGATTGGTAACACAACAAAAAAAAACGTCGCCACAGTCATCTTAACGTGATATGGTATGTATATATTTACATCAACAATAAACACCTAAAAGGCAACACAGCGTCGCTGCCATCGCCCTCTGTGTTCGGCGTGTCATCACAATTGTTTTGTATAAAAATTTGTATAAAAATGAGTAACTTTGGTAAAATGTGGATTATACCCTTGTTGCCCCGAGCCCTTCAATTTTTAAATCCTAATAATCAAAGAAGTTTCATAAAATCACGAAATTATCATAACTGTCAGAAATTGATCAATGGCCAACAGCAAATAGAAAAAGAAGAACAAGTTCTACGATGTGGCAACGATGCTCTGGGATTTGTCAAAAAAGACAGTCGTTCTCTCTCTTAAAGTGGGGTTATGTTTGAATTATGTGAAAACATAAACAATTTACTATGGCGACAGCATTTTAGCCTATAGGTATACGAGGTTACCAATCTAGAGAATTTAATGATCGAAGAGGCCAACTTACAATGTTTGCAGATGACTCGTCAATAGCGGTCTCAGCACCGACCCAAGAGGAGCTTCATAGCAAAGTAAAAATGGTTGCAGGGGAATTCGCATCCTGGTGCCAAAAAAATACACTAATTATGAATGCGGAAAAAACAGTGATAATAAAATTTTCGAATCTTTTGCGAAATTACGTAGACAGTTCCTTTGACGTAGATAATGAAATAGTTTTGGCATCCAAAATAACAAAATTTTTAGGGGTTCAAGTTGATTACGCTCTTACATTTACGGATCATCTTGATTCAGTGTGCAAAAAACTAAACTCCGCTCATTTTGCGATACTACAACTTAAAACCACTTTAGGTCTAAAAGCCCTAATTGATGTTTATTATGCACTTGGTTTTAGTCATATGACGTACAATGTGACCATCTGGGGGAACGCAACAAATAAAGATAGGGTTTTTCTTAGACAAAAACGTATAATTAGATTACTTTTTGGATTAAAATATAAAGATACATGCAAACCATACTTTAGGGAACACAAACTGCTAACATTTCCATGCATCTATGTTTATAGAATTCTTCTGCTTGCAAAACTCAACTTAAGTAGTTACCAAACAAATGCCGACGTGCATAGCTACGAGACAAGAAACAGATTTGCACCTATTATAGCCATGCATAGAACTTCCAAATTTGAAAACTCCCCTCATTTTATGGCTGTCAGGCTTTTCTCTCATTTACCCATTCAATTGAAGAGTTTGCCTTTTAAAAAATTTAAGAAAGAAATAAAAAATATATTGTTAGATAAGGCTTATTATTCTATAAACGAATTCTTACATGATACTTTAATTATTAATTAATTTTTCTGTGATAACGTGACGTGTAAATCCACTTAGTGGCTGTTTTACTAATAAAGATTATTATTATTATTTTTGAACATTCAACTACTAATAAATGCTCGAATAAATGTTAACATAAAGTGTGGTTTGGAGTGAATCTTTGTTTTATATTTAACATTCGCCACAGAAATCATTAAATATCCAATTAGTAAACGTGATTGTTTCAGCAGCCCACATGGCGGTTGTGGGGCGAAGAAAAAGCAGATGGCGCCCTCTATACAGTCTACCTCAAAAAAGTCCGATACCATAGACCCACTAGAAGCCTCTCTTCTTCTCACTCGGTAAGATTCCTACTCGGGTTCCTATTAAAATTATTTAAGATATTACAATTATTATAAAGAAATGCATAATTTTGTTATTTTAGGATTCAGATGATGAAATATCTCATTTAGAATGGGAGACCATACGAGTTCGCTTTGTAAAAGCCGGTACTCTAAAAAAATTAGTAGAAGCATTGTCAACCGATGATGGAGAATTGGAAACCACCTACATTAATGTTTTTTTAGCAACATACCGAAGTTTTTCTAGTCCTCGAGAGGTTCTTAAACTTTTGCTTCAAAGATATGAAGAACTTTCCAAAATGCCTGTTAACGGTGAAGGAGGTCATCATGAACAACACCGCAAAACCTTAATATCTGCATTGCATGTATGGCTTGATACTTATCCAGAAGATTTTCGAGAACCTCCACATCATAATGCATTGCATCAATTGCTAAGTTTCTGTGAAGATTATTTGCCTGCAACTGAGTTAGATGCAAAAGTTAGACATAGGCTAGACAGATATGGGCGAGGAGCACACGTAGATCAAATGAAAGTAATTGCATCAGGGTTTGCAATGCGAAACGTCGCTGTGGGATGGAGGGTTTATAAGCTACCAGAAGTACCTGTTAGAATATTTGCTGAGCAACTTACTAGGATGGATGTAGTAAGTTAAATTTGATGAGAGATAAACATGTTTTTGCAATATGGGGACTACAAGTGGGCATTTGTATTCCTGTAAACAGATATTAAAGTGCATCTTTTGCTTCCTGGATTAAATTAGCTTTTTAATCCCTGGTGATTAATGTATGTATTTTAATCCCTGTAATGGCAGAATATTTATATCTTTATGCAGAAAAGTCACAACGTTAATGTTACCACCCGCGCAGGGTTGTACACGAATACTTTTTTTTTGTATTCGAATACGAATACAAATACTTAGCTACATGTTAAGCACGAATACGAACACAAATACATTTGAAACAACATGTATTCGGGTACGAATACGAATACAAAGTATTCGTATTCGTAAAACTACGAATACAATTCCCACGATTTTTGGTGCAAAATTTAAAATTATTGTAAAACGAACTTAATCGTGTGTGTTCGGCTATAAAAATGTATTCGTAAAAAGTATTCGTGGATTTACGAATACGAATACTAATGCTTGCATTTTTACGAATAAAAATACAAATACAAACTCATTTGAAAATAATGTATTCGAATACAGTGTTCGAATACGAATACTTGTATTCGTGTACAACCCTGCAACCGCGTTTGGTTCCGAAATTGCAAAAAATAGCAATAGTAGTATAAAATGCCTTAATTAATAAGTATTTTTGACATTTAAAAAAATGTGTTTTTTGAACACCGAATTTTAATTGAAAAATTTAGATATTTACAATTTGGATCAGCCATATACGTACTTTGAAACCCATTTTTTCAGCTAGCTTCTCACTATTGCATTAATATTGTTTAATATTTGCAAGAAAATCATTTTTAGAGTGACATGTACAAATGACAGTTTTATACTTATCCCCTTTTGCCTATTTAGCACAGAATTAATCTAATTTCATAAAGTGAAGTTTACAAAAATGTCAATAAAATTTGATGCAAAAAGGTATGATCAAGATTCAGAGATGAGTTTTAAAGAGCCCTTTCCTTGACAAAGCAAAATTTATCAAACTTTAACCGTACTTTCTCAAAAGTAAGAAGGGATGAATTTTTTTTAACGTACTTAAATGTAATTTTGCAAATTTAACTAAAAATTGTTACTTGTAACAATATCAGAATTTTTTGTATTCTGTCGACTTTTTTGCCGCTTTTGGTTAAAAATTACGTTAATCACAATTTGAGGCAATAGCAGCAAAGAATTCGACAAAAATAAGCTTCGTGAAGGGTACTGTAAGTATTTCTAATTTATAAAATTAGTAATGCCACTGTAAATCTATTAATTATTAAGATTCGAATTTTTGTAAGTTTAAATGTCACATATTAGGCGCTCTAACTGATCCGAATGAAACCAAGCTTTTTAGTTACGTTGCGATTAGGACCATACTCTTAATATTAGTATACAGGATATATTCTTTTTCAGACTTTACTAGCGTTTTACTCAAACCGAACAAACCGATTTTTAGAAAAATTGTTGGCGTGACCATTTAAGACCTATGTACATGCGACTGGTAAAAACACGAATTTTGTTGGTTTACTTGTGTTGCAGAAAATGTTTACTTTTGTTTTCGAAAAATGTTATTTTGCATACAAATCAGTTTTTACATTTTTATCAGAAATCTCCGGTTAGAAACTATTGTAAAAATCGATTCGCTTATAACTGAAAGAACGCTAGTAAAGTTTGATTGACAGTTGACTAACCCATGGAGTAGGTGTAGAATTTGTAAATCGCTGTTATCTTATTATGGTGTTTTTGTTTTAGGACTTATTTAAAAAATTGGTGCCTCATCAGTGCTTGGGCGCAATATGGTCACGAAGGGACAAGAGTAGATCTCATGAAGCTGCTACGGTGTTAGCTACTGTAAACCAATTCAATGCAGTTTCCTTTAGGGTTATATCATCAATTTTAGTGGAGCATTCTTTAAAAGGTCTAGAAAGGGCGCACATAATATCAGCATGGATAGACATAGCTCAGGAACTTAGATTAATTAAAAACTTTTCAAGCCTTAAAGCCATCATTAGTGGTCTGCAAAGTAATCCCATCTATAGGTTGCAAAAAACCTGGCAACTTGTTTCCAAAGAAAAAATAGAAGTTTTTGATGAATTGGCTCGCATTTTTTGCGAGGACAACAATCAACTTGCCCAGAGGGAGTTACTGATGCGTGAAGGCACTGCAAAATTTGCTGATACTGTCGGCGAAAACGATAAACATCTGCAAAAAGTATTTCAAAAGCAAAACAACCACACTGCAAACATTTCCTTCGGAACAATTCCTTACCTGGGTACATTTTTAACCGATCTTACAATGATTGATACTGCTATCCCAGATATTGTAGGAGATGGATTAATTAACTTCGATAAGAGGCGCAAAGAATTTGAAATTTTAGCACAAATAAAATTATTGCAAGGGGCTGCAAATGCCTACAATTTTATGATAGATCCTGCTTTTGATCGTTGGTTTGATTCCATTTTAGTTCTAGACGATAGGGAAGCATATACCCTTAGTTGCCAAATCGAACCTTCCACTCATGTAAAACATAAAAAACGAGTGAGTGGACATCAAAAGAATGACTCCATAGCCTCAAACTCAAGTAGCAACAGTTCTCAGTTTTATTGTGAAATAGACAGTACTCCCAGTTCTCCACATAATAGTTTAGATAGAAAATTAAGTCCTTCTCAGTTGTCAGATTCAAGTAGTAATTCTTCGTTACCATCATTAGATGTTTCATTAAACAGTTCGAATTCTGGAAATGTAAACAATAAACTGCAAGTACCTTTTTACAGTACTAGCACTCTTAGTCCCGGGCAATCGCAGAAAAGCAGTCCCGACTTTTATATCATTAAGGTCACTTATGAGACTGATAGCGTTGAAACTGAAGGAGTTGTGATGTATAAAAGTATTATGTTAAGTAACAATGAAAGAACACATCAAGTAATCAAGAATGCGATGTATAAATTGGGTTTGGAAGGAAATCCTGAAACGTATACACTGGCTCAAGTGCTACCGGATAAAGGTACGTTTATAATTAGAGTTTTGTTATATTTGATTTTCAGAATTCAATTTATGTTAGAAGAAATAAGGAAATATACCATATTAGTGTGATGACACTGAAGCTAAAACTGGCAAACGATTTCATGGCTTTGACGTTCTGTCCATTACCTTAACAATTACTTTTTGATTGGAAGTCATCAAAACCATGGAAATTAGCCATGACGTTGCGTCATCACTAATACGACATATTTCTTTGGCTCCTTGATAAATTTTACGATGCCAGTTAGATACAAAAATATATATCGAGTGAGTAAATAAATACGGCCCATAAGTAGGCCATGGGGATTGTCAAAATACTGTTAATTTTACATTGTTTATAGCCTACTTATGGGCCGTTTTTATTTGCTCACCCGATATTTATTAATGTTTTTTGAAGTATCAAATTGGTTGTGTAGAATTCTGGAGCCTGTGTAGTCAAAGTTAATGTATTTTCTTAAAAAAACATAACATTGTCAGAAAAACGCTTTAAATGTTGGCATAATAAACAAAGAAAAGTTTCCCTATTTGAAATATTCAATAATTTATTTTAGCAAAAGTAAAATAAAATTAAATGATTTTCTTTTACATAATAACCAAATAAATCACTTTATTTGAAAAAAAAAACTTGCCAAAATATGCCCACATTTCTAAATATTTAGAGTAAAGTCCGATCGGATTGGTTTGTAAACGTGGTTATTGGTCAACTTTGCCAGTACACGTATGTGTATTTCTTTTTTTCTTGTACCGGTAAAAAGGTTACCATTTGGACCATACGCTTAAATTGTTTTCTACGGGTGCATTCACCTTATGTAGATATAGACAAGACATGAAACTTTAAGTTGACGTTTATCATAAATAAGTAGATAAGGCCTACTAGAAAGTAGAAAGAAAGGATCTGGTGCATCCTTCCCCATTTTGTGTGCACCATGGTTATCCTAGATTTTTTTTTGAGAAAAGTAAAGTCTCGTCCGAGGTCTCGTCTATTTGTTTTGTACTTCTAGTTTCAGTATACAAATTTATGTTTAAAAGAATACAACATCAAAATACAATAGTAATTAAACTGTTATGTTTCAGAAATGGTTCTTCCGCCAAATGCCAATGTTTATTATGCCGTTAATACAGCTTTTAATCTTAATTTTATTTTACGCCCAAAAATTTTACAAGAACCCGACAGCACAGAAAAAACTATGAGAGGAAAAAAATAATTGGTAGACACATTTATATTTTTAAAATTGATGTGAATAGACCATATTGGGACAGATTTGTTAAATTACCAGCGCTGCAAACATAATAAAAAAAGACTAAAAACCATAGACACGTCAAGTCTATGGTTTTGAAATGAAATAAACGTCAAGTGTAAAATTTGTATAGGTTATGACTTATGTTGTTAAATTGTTGTCTCTCTATAAATTTACATCGTCACATTTTAACACCTCGGAACATGATCTGAATTTTGCGAATTATATATATTACCTTGTTAATTTAAAAAATATGTCCCATAAAGTCTGTTCTTTTACAAAGAAAACAAATAATATTTAAGAAACAAAACAACATCTGTGATAAAAAGCAAAATACTCTGAATTATTGTAGTTACTTAATCTATAGACATCACTTATTTTTTTACAATGTTGTTAATATTTTTCTTGGATTTTAATTTTACCTATAATATTATTAAAGGAGTGTATTATAAAAATTGTTTATTTTTTAATTTATTTAAATAATCTATGAAAAAAAACTAGAAAGGGTTAGATCAGCGGGTGGGTAAGATCAGAAAGTGGGTTACAGCAATGAGCCGGTTAGATTTTTCTATAAAATGTCGACATTTAATGGGATACTCTTCGCAGTAATACGACAGTAACGAATGAATAGAAATAAAAAAATATTTTTTTTATATTACTAACAGAAATCTGCGAAGAGGCCAGACTATTAACTCTTTTATAACAAAAAAATTAATTTTATTAGCAAAGAGCATCTGGATCTGGATTTAGGTAGAGGTCAACTCAAGATTGATGCACTTAGGCCTCTTAATTGGGCCCATTACATGCCTCCAACGAGACCCGAGACAATTCCAGCCTCAGGTTAGGATCTTTAACGTGCACGAGTATATGCACACGGAACCACCGGCTTTACTTCGCTTTCGAACGAAGGTGACCGGCAGCCTTTTTCATTTTTGATCACTCCTGGGGTTCGAACCCAGGTCCCTTTAGTTAGGAGTCGGACACTCACTCGCTAAGCCAACTGCGCGGCAAAGAGCATAAATAGGTATCAAATCTGACACTGACGTTTAGAATTTAATTAGGCTTTAGAAAGTTACTTTCTGCGCAGCAAAGAGCATATATAGGTATCAAATCTGACACTGACGTTTAGGATTTAATTAGGCTGTAGAAAGTTACTTTTGTTTTGATTTTTTTTTTGCAAAGCCACCTTGACCGAGCATAGACTTACGTGACTTAGAACTTTTATATCACTAAAAACCTTTCTTTTGACCTTTTTTGTCTAAAAAACTTGACAAAAAAAAAAACAAAAAATATTTTATATTACAGAATTTACTCTTTTCCATTTTTATAACTTCATTATTTTTTTTAAATTGAAAAATAACGAAGATATGGTTTTTTTATTAATTGGAGGGCTTATGTGGGGTCGGACAAAAAAAACTTTTGATTACTTTTTGTAAAGAACTAGGAGTGCTTTAATATTACAAAAAAAAAAGTCTGTACATTTTATAACTAAAATATGAATTTTTTAAAAGTTGGGGGGCGCCGGTACCCCCTTTTTAATTATTTGATCTTTTTCAAAAACAATAGGGTTCTTTCTCTTGCCGCAACCGATTTTTCCTGAAAATTTAAACTTGATTGGAATTTTGGTTTTTGAGATATCGTGTTAACAAAAATCGTGACGGACAGACGGACAAAAAATGAAAATCTTAAAAAGTCAAATTTTTGCTCTACGACGAAAATTGACGATTTTAGGATTTTCTGATCGAATTTATAATACTCTTCGACTTTGTCTGCGAAGAGTATAATAACTACAAATTTGATTTTATTTTTAAGGATGTCTATATTCATCTAGTAGTAGTGTAAAAAAGCTTTAGATAATGAAAATTGCTATTTTCGTTTATAAAACTTCATTTTGCCTATTAAAATCTGCAGTTTAGCTTTATTGTGATTAAGTAGCCGTTGATTTATACTACAGCAACTAAATTAATTTGTTAGTCTGGGATTAAATAAACTTGTTTAATTTATGTACTTAGCTAACTCGTGAAGTGAAATAATCTTACCAAACATTCGTGCTTTAAATTTCCTTCAATGAATTTCTTCAAGCTTCCTACTTGGTAATTAAATCGAGCAATTTTGAGAAAAAAAAACTACTCCAGGGTGGTGATAAACGAACTTCGCTTCTGAATTCCCTGTTAAATCACAATGTAGAATAGAGAGGTGGCGGAGAGGCAAATTTCTTTCATGACCTCACATTGCGGTATAACTTAATTAATCGTAAGTCAAAATTTAGATATTGTCATCCCTTAATACAATATGGAAGTTAGCCAAAGTAACCCCGTGCAGGAGGGTAGTTTCAGCCCCTAAAGGAAGTTTTTTTAAAATCCGTGCTTTTTAGGATGTTTTTTATTGTTACTTGGCTAATATTTGAAATAAATAAACAATTTTTTTACCAAATGAATCCATATTGATTCCAAAATTTATCCATATGTATATTCATACTAATATGTTGCGGTAAAACTTCATTTCATTGCATTAAACTAGGCCCATGTCAAATTTGAAATATCAACATTCAGGTTTGCACACCCGTAACTTTTTATTTTACGCTGGTCAAATCTTTATTATTGATTTTAAAAACTTAATGCTTTCATTAGCTTTTTTATGACACCAAATTCATTGTCCAAAGTGTCCAAATAAGGTCGCAATAATTATTATAAGAGAGCACCGCATAAATCAGCTAGTTTCAACGACACTGGATAGTCGACCTTACTGCTACGTGTATACCTATACTTTAAGGGTCATGCGCTATTTTAGTAAAATCTTGTCCAAATAGTGAATTATTTTGCAAATTTTCAAAAATCGTTCACAAACTTTTTAAAACTGTAATTTTATTGTAAAACAGTATAATGTTACTCTAAATTTTGATACACCATATTTTTTTAAGGAGGCGAGTACAATTTTTGGCGCCAAATAGCAAAAAAAAGAAGCTTTTTAAACTTTATATTCAAAGTAATTTTATTGGCTTACCAAAATAGATATTGGGATACGGTTTTTACAGTTTTATTCCTTATTATGTCCTATTCAAATAATACAACCATTTATTAATTTTGAAAAAAAATAAATGGCCGTATTGGCACAAATAGTCAAAATGTACCTAAATATCTGTAGAAATGTTTACTTTCAGGGCTTATATTTTTATTATTTACAACCAATTTAATAAAATTATTTATTTAAAAGTTGTGGAAAATATTTGTTGTCCAATAGAAGAAAAAAAAAATAACATCCCTTAATTAGATTTAGTATTAAACGCGATTAAATGCGCGAGCGCCCTTAATATGCGACAGCGCCAACCTGTCTTTAAGGCATTGTAAGGGTGTTTTGAAATAAAAATTTAAATTCATTTGACATGAATTGCCTCAGAATAGAATAATATTTTAAATAATAGCGAATAGTGTGTTAACTTTGCAATAATTTAAACAATAAGGGCTGAAAACGTCGAAAATATTGCATTAAAAAGTATAATGTACAATATTTATGATTATTATTATTAGTTTTTGTAAAAAAAAAACAAAAAAATAGATTTTATAAAAAAAACTTCCTTAGTTATAATTAAAAATCAAATCTTTATTTAATAAAATGGATTGGGATAATTATACAGGGTGTACCAACAAAAATATTTTATCCCCCCCATAACTTAGGAATTAAAGAATTAAAAAAAAATCCAGAAACAGGTCAATATTTATATTAAAATAAGCCAACTTATATGTAATAATTAATTTTTTTGGTGTATCCATGTAGGAGGGGTAGCAACCCCTACAAGAATTAAGGGATGCAAAGGGTCGAGTGGCACCTCATTTCAAAGCTATTTTTATTTTCTATACAACTGCGTTTGTGTTTTTTTATTATTTAAAACTGTCTTAAAGTAACTTTTGTTTGTTTTTATGTAAAAATTTAAAAAAATTAAGACCTACTACCTATTAATATCTCAAAAGTAAATTAACCAATAGAAAAAAACACAAACGCAGTTGTATAGAAAATAAAAAGAGCTTTAAAATGAGGTACAACTCGACCCTTTGCACCCCTTAATTCTTGTAGGGGTTGCTACTCCTCCTACATGGATACCCCAAAAAAATTAATTATTACATATAAGTTGACTTCTTTTAATATTAAAATTGACCTGTTTCTGGAATTTTGTTTTAATTCTGCAATTCCTAAGTTATGGGGGGGATAAAATATTTTTGTTGGTACACCCTGTATAATTATCCCAATCCATTTAATTGAATAAAGATTTGATTTTTATTTATAACTAAGGAAGTTTTTTTTATAAAATCTATTTTTTTGGTTTTTTTTACAAAAAATAATAATAATAATCATAAATATTGTACATTATACTTTTTAATGCAATATTTTCGACGTTTTCAGCCCTTATTGTTTAAATTATTGCAAAGTTAACACACTATTTGCTATTATTTAAAATATTATTTTATTCTGAGGCAATTCATTTCAAATGAATTTAAATTTTTATTTCAAAACACCTTTACAATGCCTTAAAGACAGGTTGGCGCTGACTTATATTAAGGGCGCTCGCGCATTTAATCGCGTTTAATACTAAATCTAATTAAGGGATGTTATTTTTTTTTCTTCTATTAGACAACAAATATTTTCCACAACTTTTAAATAAATAATTTTATTAAATTGGTTGTATATAATAAAAATATAAGCCCTGAAAATAAACATTTTTTACAGATATTTAGGTACATTTTGACTATTTGTGCCAATACGGCCATTTATTTTTTTTCAAAATTAATAAATGGTTGTATTATTTTGAATAGGACATAATAAGGAATAAAACTGTAAAAACCGTATCTCAATATCTATTTTGGTAAGCCAATAAAATTACTTTGAATATAGAGTTTAAAAAGCCTCTTT
Source organism: Cartodere bifasciata (assembly GCA_963920755.1). Classification (NCBI taxonomy): domain Eukaryota; kingdom Metazoa; phylum Arthropoda; class Insecta; order Coleoptera; family Latridiidae; genus Cartodere; species Cartodere bifasciata. The sequence goes on from OY987195.1 coordinate 11,707,697, forward strand.
TTTTTGCTATTTGGCGCCAAAAATTGTACTCGCCTCCTTAAAAAAATATGGTGTATCAAAATTTAGAGTAACATCACACTGTTTTACAGTTTTAAAAAGTTTGTAAACGATTTTTGAAAATTTGCAAAATAATTCACTATTTGGACAAGATTTTATTAAAATAGCGCATGACCCTTAAAGTATGGGTATACACGTAGCAGTAAGGTCGACTATCCAGTGTCGTTGAAACTAGCTGATTTATGCGGCGCTCTCTTATAATAATTATTGCGACCTTATTTGGACACTTTGGACAATGAATTTGGTGTCATAAAAAAGCTAATGAAATCATTAAGTTTTTAAAATCAATAATAAAGATTTGACAAGCGTAAAGTAAAAAGTTACGGGTGTGCAAACCTAAATGTTGATATTTCAAATTTGACATGGGCCTAGTTTAATACAATGAAATAAAATTTTACCGCAACATATTAGTATGAATATACATATGAATAAATTCTGGAATCAATATGGATTCATTTGGTAAAAAAATTGTTTATTTATTTCAAATATTAACGGAGTAACAATAAAAAACCTCCTAAAAAGCACGGACTTTAAAAAAACTTCCTCTATAGGGGCTGAAACTACCCTCCTGCACGGGGTTACTTTGGCTAACTTCCATATTGTATTAAGGGATGACAATATCTAAATTTTGACATACGTTTAATTAAGTTATACCGCAATGTGAGGTCCTTCTTTAAATAAGCGAGTTAGGACTGCCGCACCACTTGTCTAGAAAGGTAAGCAACAAAATCAAAAAGAAATTTAATATTTACCGTTGAAAAGAATGAGAAATAAAATCCTTTTAACACATTTAAGGAAATAACATTCATTTTATATTAACATAAAAGTTTTGACAGTTTTTCTTCATCTGAATAAAGTTGAATGGCCGACGCATTGTATTTGCCAGTTGGTAAAATCACTTTTTTTTATACAATTTATTTAATAACTAGCATGGGTAGAAATCGAAACGGGTAGAAGTCGAAACGCGTAAAAGTTACTTTTCGCAAATGAGTAGCTCGAGTAGAATTCTGATTCGATAGAAGTGTAATTTTATATTTTTTAAATCAAAGCTAAATCAACATTTTATATAATTGCTACACATTCTATACCATACTCTTCGCAAGAAAACTATTATGGGATAATAGTTTTTTTTTTAATGAAACTTTCTTTTTTATTCTGCGAAGAGTGCAAACTATTAACAGAAAACACGAAAAATTTCGTTAACGAAGAAGATAAACGTCAGTTCTGACGTTTAACATATTTGAGGTTATTTGTTCTGACAGCTGCTTTTGTTTCTTAGTGTAAAATATTTTTGGCATGGCCTACTTGAATGACGCGTGACACTACCCAGTAAACCACAAAGTGGTGGCAACCTAGGAGCCCCGTGATGGCAATGATGGCAATGATGGCATAGTGCTGGCACGGTACTGCCCTAAGATAATAGTCTGTCGGGCCAGAAGCTTTTTGTCCCAACAATTAGGTAAAGATTCGCCATCAAAATCTAGGATGTGGGCCCGGCCTAGGCTTGCCAGCAAATTTAAGAAAGGCTAAATGCGTCAGATGGGCCAACTACTGGGCCCCTGCTGGCAAACCCTGTATCTGTTATAAACACATGTGCGCGTCTTATTTCTTCTGGCAATGTTGGGTTGTTTAAGAACCAAAATTCGGCAACATTCAAAATAGGTAGTATAGTTTGCGTTGCAACGCTGCATGCACAATCAGGTAGCCCAACATTAGCATCTGTTGAACCTTTTTAGTTTTTAGTGCCTATTGTAAAGTGTTTAAAGCTACAAGCCTACCAGTCTTCATGCAGATTTAATTTCAAGAAGGACGCTTTCTTTTTTATTGCTTTATGTGTAAAGTGCAGTCTTAGACTAGTAAATCGAAGAATAAAAATAACGAATTGTAAGTATCCCTATTTTTTGTAATTTCAAAATAACGTAAAACAGTTAGCCATGTAAATTAACATGCAAACATAAAACAGGCAATTAAAATTTTTAGTCTAATGGCGTCCCAAAATTATTTGATAAAAAAAATATTAGGACGGCATTAGATTAGTTGTAAAAATATTAAATGACTCTGTTATGTGCGCAAGGCGCCTAATTTTCGACAAAAAATTAAAAGCATTTTATTAATTAATTTTATATTCTGTATTTCAGATTTCATCATAAAAAGAATACTAGTCGTACGTAGGGCCAGTACTACCAGTTTTAAAAGGTGGATTAAAACAATGATGGATCGTGAAGGTGGCCGTAGCGTGAATGAAAAATCATTAAGAATGAAATACCCAACCCTAATCTACTGAGACTATTATTTTTTATACTTATTTTGTAAAATGTAGAAATTCATTTAATTTTTCTTACTTAAAAATCATAATTTGTAGCAACTTTAACCCTAATTGTTAGATTTGTAATTAGGAAAGATGTAGTTGTCTAAAATATTATCTTAGTTGTTTTTTTTTTTTTTTTGTAAAATACTATTATTAAAATCACTTTATGTTTAATTAGTGCATTTACGTTTCGTATTTATTATTTAATTTTCTTGAGTAACAAATAAGTACATATATTTAAGAATTTTTTAAATTGTTCATTGTAAGCATTGTTTTTTAAAATAAATATTTTTTAAACCCTAAACGATTGTTTTTAAATTAAACAAAACATTGGCCTAGTAATGGCAAGATTAGGGCATAGTAGCGGACCACTTATGGCCTAGTAGGGGCAAGATGATGGCAAAGTTAGGGCAGAGTGATTCTCCACACGAAGTGGGCCAGTAAGGTCAAGCAAACTTTTCAATGTGAGGGTAAGTTGATGGCAACTCGCGGGGCCGAATCGGCCCATGCGTGGGCCATCAGTGTTGGGGCCCAGCTTGTGGGCGCCCGGACATATCCGCGAGGGGCCAGCATGGCATGCCCCAATCTTGCCAGTTGTGGTAGTGGTGGCGAACGTCTTGGGGCAACTCGATGGCCCAGCTACGAGTGGTTTACTGGGTATTCGGACTTAGAAGTTTTTTGCTACTGAAATAGTTTATTTTATTGTTTTTTTAACCTTACTAGTTAACTTAACAAATAATGAATCAACATTTTTAATAGAAAATTAAATTTTCTTTAATTTTGTAAAAAAAATTTTTTTTGTAGATTGAATTATAATAACGGAGATAGAGGGTTTTTTTGAACTGAGGGGTAATTGGGGGGTCGGACAAAAAAAACTTAGGAATACTTTTTTGTAAAGAATTAAATTTCCTATGTTTTATGTCGAATAATTTTTTTTGTAAATTTAATAATAGTTGAGCTACGATTTTTTTTTTATTTGGGGGGCACAAAAGGGGACTTTGTAGTTTTTAGATTCTTGCCAAAAACAATAGGGTTCTTCCTTTTATAGAGGTAGATTTTTTCTAAAAAATTGAGTTTGATATCACTTTTGATTTTTAAGATAGCGTGACCACAAGAAACGTGACCGACAGACAGACGGACGGACAAAAAATGAAAATTTTAAAAAGTCATGAAACGCACGAATCTGCAAAAAATTTTGCTCTACCACGAAAATTGACGATTTTAGGATTTTCTGATCGATTGCATTATACCCTTCGGACCTAGTCTTGCGAAGAGTATAATAATCTACGATGTGCGAAAAAGCATTGTAACCAGCGGGGTGATTACGGAATATCGCTTCGTACGAAACCTAATGGTCTTCTTATGTAGGTTTCGTACGAAGCGATATTCCGTAATCCGTTAAATAGTGATTATTATTAATCACGATTAGCAAGCTGGTTGATAAGTGAGTTTATACTCACTTATTAATAAGCTCGCTCATCGCTCGCTTGTTAAATCCGCTCGTTTATTAATCGTCTTTATTAACACCCTTACTGGTTAAATAACTATTAAGTTTATGAGCTACATTAATTTTCATAGGATTTTAGAACGTATTTGTGGCGAGAAAACAGACTTCTTATTGTATGGTCCGAATTAAAACAATTTTAATCTTACTAATTCTTACAAGAGGGAATAAAACAAGAATACAGTGGTAGGTAAATTTAATCAAATGCCAAGAGGTTTAAACGATTTAGTTATAAAATACTCATGTATGACTTATGAAAAAATAATACTAGGAATGTATCAAAATCGTACAACCGTTTTAATCGGAACTGTTACCAAATGATGTCGAATGTCCGACATTCCGCTGCCGGTAGTGTCAGTTAATTTTATTGTTGATTCTCTGTGTCTCACAAAATAACGTATTATCGATTGTCTCGTCATGTTTTTACTTTGTTTTTGACATTCCAATTCCATTCATGGCAAGGGACGACTGACGAGGCAAATTTTAATTTTTTGGAATCACTCGTTATAAAATAATAAATAAAAGGTGACTCACTGACTCATCTTCATCTAGTTATTTTCTCTACCTACAGTTATTATAATACTTTAATTCGTGCAAAATTGAATGAATGTAAGCTTTACAAAAAAAAGTATAGGTAATTACGTTTGTTATTTTGATTTAATTAGTTACATCCATTCTATAAAACAAAAATCATATTGTGCCATCTTTTATTAGGTAGTGTGTTAATTTATGGTTAAACTAAATAACATGCTTTTGTGAAACTATAACAAAATTATTTCGTGTACTTGGGAGTTGGGACATACAGACAGAAAATGCTTGATGATTTTGTTAAAATTATACAAATATGTATTATATTATACAGAATGTTCAAAAATTGGCACATAAACGCGAGGGTAATACTTCAGTCAATCTGTCCTAAGTAATAAGCGGACATCGACAAAATTCCGGGTAATTTCTTCGCCCCATAAACGAGGGGGCTCTTAAGAGGGGCATAATTTTTTTTTTTTAAGTTCTTAGGAAATATTTTTTAGGCCTGAACGAATTTGTTCTGGAGGAACTGCCGCGACACGTCGTTTTTTTTTTGGAGGGGGACATCTAATTAGAGTATTTTTTAATTTTTTTGTTTAACCCTCCAAGCGGGTGATTACCCCATCAAAAATTTTAAACGGCACTACGGGTCAAGTGGGGTCTTATTTGAAAGATACAATTGTTCTCTTTTCAAAAAATAAATTTTTTTCAAAATCGGGCGAAAATTTTTTAAAATTTTTATTTTTTTGAGTTTTAAATTTAATCATATTTTACGCTTCTTAAAAAGAAAATGCTAAGACAGGTCGATTTTCTTTCGAAGAATGACATCTAACAACATACAGGGTGTCCAAAAAATGGCGCATAAACGCGATGGTACGATGTTGGGACATGGCTAGAGAGCCCCAAAAAATTGTTAAAAAAAATCTATCTTTTATACCCTCGGAGATATGAGGCCCCAAAGTGCAAAACTTTAAACGCTTATATCTTGAATATAACAGCACATATTAAATAAAAAAAAGGTTTAACATAAAGCTACAGTCTATCTTAATCCATTCCACCATTTGTTTATTTTTTAAATGATCGAATTACATTTTTATAATCAATTTAATTTTACAAAATTTTCATGAAATGAAGCTGACAACAACGTCAATAAAATCTAATGCTAGAGGGACGTCTAAAGTCTAAAAAAGTGTATAATCAAGACTCATAGAGAGGATTTTTAGATGTATTTTGTTAGACTGTGTTGCCGAACTTATGCAACTTTGTTCGCATTTTTCTCGATGAATACAATAGATGGATTTTTTTTGATAATTTTTTAGGGATCCCTGAGAATGCCCCAAGAGCGTACCATCGCGTTTATGCGCCATTTTTTGGACACCCTGTATTTCTTAATTTTTTTCTTTAACCCCCCAAGCGGGGTAATAACCCCATCAATAATCTTTAATGACCATTCTGGGTAAGTGGGGCCTTATTTGAAAGCTACAATTTTTCTCTTTTCAGCAAAGTAAAAAAATTTTAAAATCGGACAAATATTTTTCGAAATTTTGTTGTTTTTTTTTATTTTAAATCTAAAAGTAAATTTACACAACTAAAAATTTTGATTTTTTAAGAAATTATTCTTAAAAAAGATCAAAAATGTTATTTCAAGAATACTTTCTTAAAAAATTTACTTTTAGATTTAAAATAAAAAAAAGCAACAAAATTTCAAAAAATATTTGTCCGATTTTAAAATTTTTTATTGACGTGTCGCGGCAGTTCCTCCAGAACAAATTCGTTCAGGAAATAATGGGGGTGGAAACTTTTGCTTGGACCATCCTGTATAGTCAGTATTCTGAAATCTCGACTCGACACAGTACAAACACAAACTTATGTACAATAGTAAAAAAAACGAATCGTCAAAACAGGATTCACTAGCTGGGCCCCCCTCTTAGCAGTTCTTTTATTTAATTTTTAATTGTAAACAAAAAAAACGTATTTGTCCCCCCCCCCTTTCAAAAATCCTGGATTCACGCCTGGGTATAGTAAACGCCCAACGTTGTTGGGACATGAAAGTAATTCATTGCAAAAAAACACTTACACTGTGACTTTATTGCATCTTCTAGATTAAAATTAAAGAATAACGTTGTAGGCATTATACGGAATGGTCCAAAAGATAAAGTTTTCACCTCCGTCCTCCATAATATAAAAATTTTGAAAAAACATATTTATTTAAATTTAAGATTTAAAAATTAGTTATCCTTTCTGAAAAAAGATAAATTCTTAAGTGTAAAATTCAAATAATAATTTTTGCAAAATAGTAAGGCCGATTTTTAAAATTCTAAAGAGAAAAATTCTAGAGTCACTTGACCCGTAGTGACATTTATTTAAGATTATTGACGAATTGGTCACCCAAGATAAAAAAATGTATGTTAAAGTCCTCTTTTAAAACAAAATCGATCTATCTGGCCATTTTTTTCAAAGGTTATATTCCTAGGGCATCAAATTTTTCCGGAAAAACGTCGAGGACAACTGTATATTTCGGTAAAACTCCCGAGACTGAAGGTCAAGGGAGTTTTACCAAATATATATATATATATTAATATAAAATAATATTTTGACGATTTCATTCTACTATCATTTTCTATATTGACACTACTGCAATATTTGTTTTTATAGGTTACTAATTACAATGGCGAGCTCGGACTTTATTCAAAAGTTCAATTCCCTTAAAGGAGACACTGTAGGAGAACGCAAGAAATCACTGTTTCAACTACTTAACAAATTCTCCACTTTAAAAGAAGATCCGAAGTGTATGGAAGAAATTTTGCAAAATCTAAGACCTGCTACATTTTTGGAAGAACATTTTCGTGTTGAATTGCTAATATTTTTTAGACGGTCCAATGATCTTTACACTGTGTTTAAAGAAGGCAATGAAGTATTTATTAGCCAAATTATAAAACATTCTTGGTTTTTTGCAGATATTTTTGGTAAAGTGAGCGGAGTGCAGTTTGTTGATGAAATTATGCCAGTTATGTCTTACTCCATACGGATGAAAGTCTTGAAAAAAGTTTCAGTCTTCATTCATGATGAAGATAAAATAAATGAGATATTTAATGCTGTGTTGATTACCTACGGGTTACACAATGCATTGTGTTTGCTACCGGGGTGTTCTATCAGTAAAATACAAGAAGTGATTGTCTGCTACGAAGTTGTTTTTAACAAATCACAAATATTATACCTATACAAAAAAAATCCAGAGCTGGTTGTATTCCATCTAAAAGAATTAAAAAATAGGAAAACAAATATTTCTTTCGAAAGTCAAATTTTGCCAGTGTATCAAAAATTGGCAAAAGATTATCCTTCCATTCTCTACGAATTAATAGATACTCTTAAATTAAAGCCAAGGTTTGGACGTCGTATTTCTAAGAAAATGATACCCTTAAAAGAAGATGAAATAGTTAAAGACCCAAAAGAGTTTATTTTAATGTTTAAAGAAGATGCTTTAGTGCGCAAGCTGGGTTTAAATTTTGAAGAATTCTTAAAAAACTATCTTCCAGTTGAATTTAAAAATTTACGTCATCGTTGGGATACCTTAATTAAAATATTAAAACATTATCCAAACAAGAAGCAATATAATTTACTAATTCAAGCCTTGACAAATAAATATAAAAATAATGAAATTTGTGAAACCAAATTTTTGCAGAATGACATATTAAAATTATGTCCATCTTCAATAGAACGTGAAAGTTGGATAGCTAAGTTTTCACAGGATCCTGCCTATATGAAATATTATGACGTAGACAAATCATTCACGTACTTCAAAGATAAAATTAATTTAACAAGTTCTAAGAAAGATCGCAGTAATTGTCTTGTAAATATGGTTGAATCGTGCAAAATAAATAAAAGCCTAGATGCTCTAGAAACATTGCTCCAATATTACGTGCAAAGACACAGAAACGATGACTCTGAAGGACGTTCTGACTTCTTAAGGGCAATTTTTAAATATATAAATTTAAATGAGCTTGAAGATAACCATTGGAATTTAATCAAAACCATTATAGCAATTCAAATAACTAAAAAAGAGGCGCCTGATAATTTATTATGGATTAAACACATAGAATATCAATACAAACAGCAAAGAGATACTGGTCCTGAAATTTTAAGTTATGTAAAAGCTACAAACTATGGTCTCTACGAATTTATGAATTTAAAGATTGATTTAAATCCCACATTTATTAAATATTTAATTGAAAATACAATGGAGTTAATTCCACAATTAGTTGAAAAAGAAAATATGACAGCATTGTACACTCTATTTTTAGATATAAAATCATACAACAAAGCTCACTCAACTGATTCTGTAAATATTTTTGAGAGTCCTAAAATTTTAGAAATGGTAGCAAATAACATAAATGATGAAATATATGAGTACGACAACTGTATTCTTAAAACTTTTGAATTTATTTTAAAAGATTGGAATTCGGCTTATTTTAATAACAAAGATAGACAAACTATCGAAAAAATTTATTTGACAAAATATTCGCATAACTTAAAACACGTTATGAAGTGGTACTTAAAATATTACCCGCGGGAGTTATTAAAATATCCTATCAATGACAAAATATGTTCCAAATTACTGTGTAAAACTTACTTTAGCCTAATAAGAAAAATGGAACACTTAAATTTACCACAAACAATTATCAATTTTATTACTCATTCCTTAAATGAGACCGAAAATAATAAGAAAAAAACACTTATTGTGGGTAAATTGCCATACATAATTTCTACTGAAAAGTATATTAATATTGTGCAAAAATATCGACCAACAACTGATAAAATTGACGATAATGATGTCGACATAGACCTTGTTGATATTCAAAACAAGGTAGCAAACTCCTTCAAAAAATGCGATGACCTTAAACGTGCATCACAGGAACTAATGCACTACGTTAAAGGAGACTATTTATCTGCAGCCCTATGTTCTCTATACAGCATCTATTATCGTTTACCGGAGAGTGAATTAAACACCATAAGAATTGCTTTAAAGGATAAGGCGGTATCTGTTCGAAAACATATTTTTCTATTAGATTGTTCCGTTTCCCGAATTCTAGTAGCCAAGCAAATCTTGCTTCAGTTTGGTTTGCAGGAGAAGAATCCATCGGTAAAGAAAAGAATTTTAGATTGTTGCTTCACTTACTTTATCCGCAATGAGTCTGAAGATTTATGGCATATGCTAAAAAATTGTATTTCTAACATTGATAAGGATGACAATGAATCGATTGAACTTCTTGGTTTTGCAAGAAGAATTCCTAAAAAGTATCGTGCGCACTATGTTATATACACCTATAATATTTTGGAGACCTTTTTTCCAACTACGGCTGAAATAACTTTATCCAAACAAAAATTAATCAGTGTTGGCTCAGAAGAAATAAAACATTTATCCACAGACTTCATTATAAGTTTAATTACAAAAAACTTTTTAAAAATTGGACCATTTATTCCTCATGAATCTTGCGTTGGAAATTTCGCCGTACAATTTTTATTAAATGGAACAAACGTACCACCAGAAGAAAGAGTTGAACTGGTTATGAAGTTAATTAATAATTATAAAAATACGTATTGGAATCGTAGGACCGATTTAAAAAATGCTAAAAGTTTAATAAGTGGTTTTGTTGATAAGATATTCTCTCAAGTTCTTTTAGAGAAGTCCTCTATTGAAGTATTAACTCTATTGAAATATGCATTTGAAAATGAGTTTTCTGATTTGGAACTGTTTGATGATCTTTTGAAATTACGTCTTGCTCTCATTTTTATGGATAGTTTAAAGGATGATTCCTTTGCTTACAAATTAAACGTTCTTTTTCAAGATTATATGGCAAAATATACACCTTTTTTGTTTGAAAAGTTTTCGGGTACTGTGGCACAACTCTTTGACTGTATTGAAGAAAAGGAAAATAAATATGTCAGCTTTAAATTTAATACCTGCTACAATTTATTAAAATTAAGCACATCTGTACAAAATTGCTTTTTGGCAATGAGAGTAATGCCTAGAAAAACTGATTCTCAAAAGGAAGTTTTGAACAAAATAGTAACAATATTGGGCGCTGTACAAAATGATTCTGTAAAAATTTGTTTCGACAATTTTTTGGACAATGATAGTACATTATAAACTATGGTAGAAAAGAGAGCCATTATTCACCTAGCGCAAACATTTTTAAAAGCTTGTAATCAACATATGTATAAAAAAGAGGATTAGGGTGGCTATCTTAAATCTTGTTTGCCAGTTTTAGAGCTCGATGTCATTTAGGCATTATTAATTAATACATAGTATTTTGAATTAAAAACCCACAGGTGGCTCATAGATAAATCAGCATTATCGTTTAAAAATAGTCATAAGTAGTTAAATATAATTATAATTTATCTATGTGATATTTTTTATTACCAATTTATAAAATGCAATAAACAAATATGTTATAACAATAAAGTAAATTTATTTTTTCTACACAATCTATGCATAAAAAAAATCAATTTACATTGAGTTACGTAAATATATAACACAAATTTTAAAATTATCATTTATAAAGGTTGTTCACAACAATTTTGTAAAAAAGTTACCCTGGGACTAAAATGTGTAAGTACTTTACCTTAGAATTATACATATTGACAATTCCAACAAGAGAAATGTCACAATTTTTGGCAGACAAAAAATGATTCGTAGCAAAGCATACTTCATTTTATCAGGCCGGCGTACTCTCATATTTATTTTTTTGAATCCTGGAGGCCTTATTTTCTAGAAGATCCAGTTTTGTGAAGTCACAAAAATTAGTTTGGCTGCTCGCTAACGGTATCGCTTTAGTCACCAATAAAAGTGAATAGTACATTACATATCCGAAGGGAAAGTGCTTCATTACAGCCGAGGGCAGTTTGACCGACCGAGAACGAAGCTCGAGGGCGGCAATGAGCCTGTGGCTGGAATTAAGCATTTTATCTGAGGTATGTATAGTATTTTATTCACAATTCCGTCTGTAACATTCAAATTAGGTTCAATAATCTAATTTTAAAATAATAAGCGTAAACGGTTGACAGAAAAACTCGCGTGAAAAGTGACATGTCACTTCCCGCCTTATTAAACGTCACTTCCCACCCGCGTATAGGTACATGTAATGCTATCAAACCTAATAATGGTGTACTTTCCACCTTTCATTTACATATGTAATAATGATATTACTGAGTGATTGTGAATAAAATTTATTACGGTACAAAAAATATTAACAAATAAATTTCACTGAAAACAATTGACAAAAATATCTGACGTAAATCGATCAAATAAAAAAATACGTCTAAAGTAACGTGTGATCCGCAAAATTTCACCTTGACTCTTGCGATGAAAAACAAAAGTTGCTTTTCCGTAGGTCCTTGATAGTTACTACTAATCCCTTTTTGATATTATTATTTTTTTTTTGACGTATAAACAAACTATCAAAGATCTACTTCTATCTTTTTTTTTTATGTTATCATGGCAAGAGTCGACGTGATATTTTGTGGATCGCATGTTACAAATTTTAGCTCCGCCGATAAAAATAAATGTTTTTGAAACATCGACTTAAATGAGGTTGTTTTATTGGTCCAATATCCCAAGAATCATCTAAAGTTAAATTTTCCTGGATATGAAATTATTTATTACTAAATACATTAATGCATTTTCTTTCAAATATAACAAATAAAACAATATTAAGCAGCTAAGCACAAGTAGAACTTTGCGTCGAATCCTTAATAGCCCAGGAGATAATTTTTATAAATTCAGAATAATTAGAAATAACTAGGAAAAAAATGTCTGACTACACAATTGTGGTACAAGCGAAATAAACAGGGGTACAAAAAAAATTTCTCTTTTACGATCGCCTATATAGGATTGCAAATTACAGTTAATTACGAAGTATTAAGCTAAAAAATAAAGATCCGTCGCTACAATTATGGTAAAAGCGCAATTTAGGATGGTCCAAAAAATTTAATTTAGGTACTTACTTAAATTTAAGTACATACATAAAATTTTTATTTACGACTACTACTGATTTTTACGAGACTTTTTTGAGATATTATTTTTATGACATCTGATTTTCATAAGACTAAATACATGGAAATTGCGAAACTGGAAAATGAAGATCTGACAGCGCAATTGTGGTACTGGCGAAATACACAGGGGTTCAAAAAAAAAACTGTGAACTTTCTTTTTTCATGACAGCTGATATTTATAAAGTTAAATAATTGGGAAATGCCAAACTGAGATATGAAAGTCTGACAGCGCAATTATTAAAAATGCAAAAATTACAAAGGTCCAAAAAATAAATTTTTAAGATTTTTTTGGACCTTTTGTTTTGATCTTGTTTTTGCGATATAAGTCATTTTTTACTCTTCGCTGATTTAAAGGGGTCGTCGTATCTCTCTTTATTATTGATCGTTTCTGAATGCGGTAAAAAAATGTCTGTATCAGTTTTTTAACGAGAATTTAAATATGCAGAGAACATTTTTTTTTTTAACAAGCCAATTTTGCGCTACGAGGCGAACTTGTGTGTTTTTTTTTAATGGAAACCATAGTTGGTTAATGGTTATTTTTTAACGTTTTCAATAATATGTCACATGTCATAGATTTTTTTTTAAATATTGGTCATAGAATAAGCATTGTAGCTTCATGTTTATGAGTCAATTTTTGAACACCTGTATAAATCCCAAATAAATATATAACTTATTTCATCGCGATCGCAAGGCCTCAATCTTGACAGACTAGACGATCTTAGAACAAGCTTATATTTAATAGTATTTGTATGTGCAATAAGCTGTGATGCCAACAACTCAGATGATTAATAAAAAAACTACAACTAAAAGTTGGATACTACCCTACCGTCCCTACCGAGTGCCCTACTTTCTGTTTGAAAATGCTTATAGCCCAGGACCGTTATCCAAAATAGTAGGCCAACCTCGGAATTTGAGACAGCTGGCTGAATTTTTGCATACACCTTCGTCTTACCATTCTAAAAGTTGCCTTAAAAGTCACCACCTCAAGGGTGACTGCGTCACGAGATATTCGAGGTTAAAGGTCACGAAAAACCGTTTTTGGCCCATAACTTTTTTTATATGGCTCTTATGCTGTTTGGAGTCATTACCAAATTTATACAATGGGAAATTATCTATAATTTGGACTTAGGGTGAACTTTTTAAAATAAACCCTTAACGAGATAGGGGGTGTTGAAGGGTGCTGAAACTCCATGTTTAATATAACGTTAAACTGGCGACATTTTAAATTTGAAAAAAATCCTTTTGTAAATTTATTCCTTTGGATCCCTTTTACAGCTTAAGGGGGATAACTTTTTGTTTCATCCCTTTCGGGCTAAAATATCACCCCCTACTTTTGAAAATGAATCATTTCTTTATGAAATTGTGTTAAGCTATCTGATACAAAGATGTCTCGTTTCCTAATGAATGACTATATTTTAACATATTTTTAACAAAAACAACCCCATTGGACCAATACCTTCTTCAGAAAAAAATATTTAAAAAAAAGTTACATCGTAAGTTTTTCATTCTTGCAGAAATTTGTCTACAGCATTGTTTTTACATATCTCCGCACTGATATAGTTATATTGGCAATTTATAAGAAATAATATTTAATTATTTTTATTAGGGGTGGGGGTTATATATTTTTTTAATTTTTAATTAGGGTAAATATTCGTCCATGGTATGAATTTCTGGTGATTTGGGGTTGCTGGAGTCATTTCTGATAATAATAACATGTTATATCTAACACATTTTGCATGGGGTGTGAATTAGGGGATGATTTTTGTAAAATATCGCATAAATCCACCCATGGTATGAATTTCAGGTGATTCGGGGTTGCTAGAGTCATTTTTGACTGTAATAACATGTTATATTTAAAAAAAATGTTGTATGGGGTGTTAATTAGGGGATGATTTTTGTAAAGTATCGCATAAATCCATCCATGGTATGAATTTCAGGTGATTCGGGGTTGCTGAAGTCATTTTTGACAATAATAATATGTTATATTTAACAAATTTTACATGGGGTCTGAACTAGGGGATGATTTTTGTAAAGTATCGCATAAATCCACCCATGGTATGGTTTTCAGATAATTTGATTCAGCTGAATATGTTTTGACAGTAAAAAAGTATAATATTTAATTTTCATGGGGTGGGGATGAAGGGGGTAACTATTTTTATGGTTAAAATTCATACATGGTATGATTTTCGGATGATTTATGGCATCCAAATACATTTATGGCAATATATAAAATTATAATATTTAATTATTGTCAAATAAGTTGGACCAAATTTACCTAACAGTAGTTAACAAAAATCATCCCTTAATTCAAACTCCATGCAACATTTGGTGAATATAATATGTCATTATTGTCAAAAATGACTTCAGCAACCCCGAATCACCTGAAATTCATACCATGGATGGATTTATGCGATACTTTACAAAAACCATCCCCTAATTAACACCCCATACAACATTTTTTTTAAATATAACATGTTATTACAGTCAAAAATGACTCTAGCAACCCCGAATCACCTGAAATTCATACCATGGGTAAATTTATGCGATATTTTACAAAAATCATCCCCTAATTCACACCCCATGCAAAATGTGTTAAATATAACATGTTATTATTATCAGAAATGACTCCAGCAACCCCAAATCACCAGAAATTCATACCATGGACGAATATTTACCCTAATTAAAAATTAAAAAAATATATAACCCCCACCCCCAATAAAAATAATTAAATATTATTTCTTATAAATCGCCAATATAACTATATCAGTGCGGAGATATGTAAAAACAATGCTGTAGACAAATTTCTGCAAGAATGAAAAACTTACGAGGTAACTTTTTTTTAAATATTTTTTTCTGAAGAAGGTATTGGTCCAATGGGGTTGTTTTTGTTAAAAATATGTTAAAATATAGTCATTCATTAGGAAACGAGACATCTTTGTATCAGATAGCTTAACACAATTTCATAAAGAAATGATTCATTTTCAAAAGTAGGGGGTGATATTTTAGCCCGAAAGGGATGAAACAAAAAGTTATCCCCCTTAAGCTGTAAAAGGGATCCAAAGGAATAAATTTACAAAAGGATTTTTTTCAAATTTAAAATGTCGCCAGTTTAACGTTATATTAAACATGGAGTTTCAGCACCCTTCAACACCCCCTATCTCGTTAAGGGTTTATTTTAAAAAGTTCACCCTAAGTCCAAATTATAGATAATTTCCCATTGTATAAATTTGGTAATGACTCCAAACAGCATAAGAGCCATATAAAAAAAGTTATGGGCCAAAAACGGTTTTTCGTGACCTTTAACCTCGAATATCTCGTGACGCAGTCACCCTTGAGGTGGTGACTTTTAAGGCAACTTTTAGAATGGTAAGACGAAGGTGTATGCAAAAATTCAGCCAGCTGTCTCAAATTCCGAGGTTGATTCCTTACGGTCCTGGGCTATTATTTATTTTAACTGCAATCCATGCTTGCGAAAATGTTCAGGATTGCATGTAAGTAAATGTAAGACTTATTGCTTATAACTTCAATTTTAAAATAGATAAAGATTAGTACTTTAACTAGAATAGTGGATTATATTTTCTGTTCTCTATAATATATATAGGCTCAACCTTAATATTGATTATGGGGTACTAAAGACGACGCAAGCCCAATATGGCGACCTAGAAAAGTGCATTAGGATTTCAGTTTGGAAAGGTTCTTGGAAAAGAGACTACCCGAATAAATAATTTCTTGGACAATTTTAAACGAGAAAGTGATTTAAGTACCTAGTTAACATTAATTGCTTCAATTGTTGATCACATATTTTTATTTATTTATTTCTATTGCAAGTTAAATGTCCATATTTAATTAAATTAATTAGTTTTACGTTTTAAACACATTTTTTTTAATTAAGTAATATAATTAAATATCTTGTGTATGTATGACACTTACAAGCAGGTTAACAAATTTTAACAGTTAAAGTAAAATTTAATATGTTAAAAATTACCTAAATATACGTGTCCTGTGAAAAGAAAGTTGATAAATATTATTTTATTACATAAATATGAGTTTACTGGAAGAAACATTTTCAAACTTCTGCTAACAGGATGTTTTGTGTTCAAATAGTAAGTATATACTTTTATTTTTACCTATTCATATTTTTTAACGAGTATAATCAATATGTTCAGGGACAGTCTACGTGTTTAATTTATATTCTAAATAACTCTTAGTATAGTGCCTTTATTTTCATCTTTTGTTAAACTGTTTGGTAGCTAAAAAGGACTTTAAAGTCGATTTAAGCCATCATAGCTGATTTTAGCTATTAAGGATATTATAAAGAGAAGAAAATGTCATGATGGGCCTTTCATAAATAAAATTGCAAAAAAACAAAATATCTACATAGTGGGCGTTTCTTTTATACTTAGGTATCCATATATATATGGACCTATTCCGTTCAGGGTTTGGGAGCTCTTTATCTTAAAAAGAAATAAGTACCTACATATATCCCTTTATTGAAAGTCTACCCTTTAATTTGGATCACCTTCTTGACCTACTATTAGTACGAGAGCTGGCAACCAAAAACACACATCATCGAACGTTGTCATGATTTTTTGTGCATTGCATTATACAGGATGTCTCAAAAAGGTCGCCCACGGACCCCAAGGCGTGGTAGAGGAACACAAACGATATACAAAATTAGTAACGAAAATTTTTTGTGGGGCCCCATTCCAAAGATTTGGGGTTTCAAAGGTACAAACTTTGCACCCTTATAGCACCTTACTTAGCTAATCATCAAAACATAATTTACTTAATTATTGAAAGCCAGGGACTACAACTAATTATTTATTGCAAAATTTCGGTCTAATGAAGTTTATTTTCCATAAGAATTAAATTTTAATGTTTTACCCCAAAATCTATGCGGCAACATGGTCTTACCTTTTAATTTTGATTAAAGTTGCCATGCTCGTAACTAAGGGAAACTGAAAATAAATTGTATTTATCATCAGTGATTGGTGTCATTAATTTATTGTTTGCGTCAATTTTTGATCCAAGTTTTTTCAAAGGGTTCCTGTTACTAACAAAAAATATGGTAATTCGAATCTACAGTGCCTCCCTACTTAAGAAAAGTGCCCCAAAATTCCTGTGAGAATAGAGCAGTAAAGGTGTTTAGTTTGGAGCAGCCTGCATCAGAAATTTGTGATATTTGAATCTAGTGGGGATTTCTTTGATTTGAATGAAACACGTTTTTATGTGAGCCTTAATGCAGAATTACAATAATTCTCTAAATGAAGAACCTTGTGGAAAACAATAATTGATGTCAGAAAAATTGTAACTTATTTTGTATGGCCGTAATTTTTAACAGTTTTATTGTTATTTCAAACATACATCAGTTTTTAACCATTTCTATTATGATTTTATTGATTTGTTACATTTTATAACCAAAGGAGTTTAAAATTCAGGTATTTTAACCACTTGGTATTTTTAGAATTAAAAATAAACATTAACCTATTTCCTAATGTCAAGTTGAAGTTTCACGTTTGCTTACCTACTAACTTGATTCTTTTTAAACTAAGCAGATTTAAACTAACAGTGTTGCCCAACTTTGCTAACTTTGCAGCCCCATATTTTTAAAATGGGGCTCCCAATAAAATTTTTGTTATGGATTTTGTATATCGTTTGTGTTCCTCTACCACGCCTTGGGGTCCGTGGGCGACCTTTTTGAGACACCCTGTATTTAATAATTCTTAACTTTTGTCCAATACACTGGCAGCGCTAACATTTAGCGTTTTTTTTAAACATCATAATTTAATTTAATTTTTAATTTAATTTATTGAATTATGCCCAACAGTATTTTACTCCCAATTATAGGACAGAAAAAATTTAACAAATCATATAATAACAGAATAACTAATACTAAAGTGTAATAATTCTTATTACTAACCTAATCATATCTTATCTAAATTAAGATTGATTTAACGAGTTGTATAAAATTTTCTTAAAACAATTGATATGCATTGAGAAATCTAAATGTAGGCAAACTAAATTATAGTTGTAGCAAAGTCTATTTATTGGTGAGTAGAAGAAAATATTTGTACTAGAGCTTGATACATAAAAATACATTGTACTTCTACTTACAATTCTCGGAATAAAAAAGTTTAACTCAACTAATAAATTCGGACACTTGATGTTGTAATTCAAAAGATTATAGAGAAACATACAACTTAAGTATTTTCTTCGGTTAACCAAAGATAACATAGAAAAACGAGATGTTAACAGATAATTTGATGTACCTCGACGAGGATAAACACCATCTAATCTAAAGAAAAGAAATTTCAAAAATACTCTTTGTACACCCTCTAGCATCGTTTTGTATTTATCATAATGTGGATCCCAAATGACACAAGCAAACTCCAGTTTTGATCGCACAAAAGCGAAGTATAAAATTTTTAAAACATTAATATTCTTTATATTTCGGCAATTTCTAAGAACAAATCCCAGCATGCGTTTAGCCTGCGAGACAGTCTCAGTTACATGATTTTGAATCCAGAATTACTCCAAGATCTTTGCATGAAGAAACTCGAGAAAGTAAAGATTCATAAGTGGGATATAGGTATTTTTTTTTTGAAGAAATAAAATATGTGCAAATATTACACTGCCAGATATTTATGAAGTGAAATTTATTAATTTTATGTAGTCTGTAGACTTTTATGCGTAAAATAAGAAATTTTTTTTACAGGGTTTTCTGCCCTTAGAAAGCACATTTGAAAAGCAATTAACCCATCATAAAGGGTTGGCGCGGGGTTATAGCTCAAAGGTGCAAAAATCAATTTTGTTGTACGAAGAAAACGATTCCACTTATGATGTTTTTACCTTTGAAAAAAAACCTGTTTGACCCGCCATTTTGTAAGAAAAGTAATATTAAATACCTATTATGTAATATCAAAAAATCATGACACCGTTAATGATGTGGATTTTCATGTTGATAGCTCCTATACTATATGTAGTATAGAAGCTAGCCAACATGTGAATTCCACGTTATTAACGTTACATCCTTTAAAAATATTTTTATAATTACACAACTTTGGTTGTACCGGAAGTGCTTTTTATTTTAAATGAAACGCGCTATTTTTATTAGTAATATAAATTTCCATTTAAACAACCACCCAGAGAAGAGAATTTGTCGTGCCAGTTTATTGCTCCAGCAGAACCTGCCGGCAGTCTTTCTCTGTGATCAAAATAGATTGTAGAGACTGTGAGAGAATTTTGGTCTAATTTAAATTTAACCGTCAAAAGATATAGGTTAGAATAGGGTTTTCCTCTTTTAGGTCTTATTATCCTCCTCGCAGACAAAGTCAAAATCGAGGAGTATATTAATTGCGATTCTTTTGAAAATTCTAAAATATTCAAAAATCATCCTAGAGCAAACATTCTTGCAGATTCGTACGTTTTATCTAACTTTGAACAACTTTCACACAATTCGTCTGTCTGTCTGAACTCTGTAACGTTTTTTGTAAACACGATAATGACAAAGGAGGCTCTTGAGCTTCCCAACCGGAAAAAAATAATCTATGATTTAATATAAAATGTAAAAAAAATTTCTATTGGTAATATTAAAGCCCTTTGAATTCTTTACAAAAAGTAATAAAAAAAAGTTTTTTTTGTCCGACCCCACATAAGCCCCCTCAATAAAAAAAAACGCCGTTATTACACTCCTCGCAGACAAAGTCGAAAACGGGGAGTATACATATTGTGATTATTTTGAAAATTCTAAAATTGTCAAAAATCGTCGTATAGGCCGATTTATACAACGTAACTTTTACTTTACTTCGGCGTAACTTCACTTCCACTTAACTTTACAAATTTACCTAAGGCCGATTTATACCACGTAACTTTTACTTTACTTCGGCGTAACTTCACTTCCACTTAACTTTACAAATTTGCCTAATTTACAGATTGCAAAGTTACGTGAAATTGGGATCAGTTAAGCGCATGTGTCTGAACTCGTGACTTCTGACAATTTATACCTGGGCTGTAATTTCGGAATATCGCTTCGTAAAACCTACATAAGAAGACCTAACAGGTATCGTATACGAAGCGATATTCCAGAATCACTACCCTTGACAATAAGGGCGAATATCTCATTTTTGCAAATTTTGCGCATGATGGCCAAGCTCGGGTCTCGAGTTAGTACGACTTTATACGACTTTAAGCTAAATGAATCAGAAAAGTAGCGCTAAAGTGAAGTATAAATTTGCCAATACATTCCCATGTATTTTATTTAATTTTTGATTAAGTTACGCCGAAGTAAAGCGGAAGTAAAGTGAAAGTTACGTGGTATAAATCGGCCTTTTTATTTACAGATTGCAAAGTTACGTGAAATTGGGATCAGTAAAGCGCATGTGTCTGAACTCGCGACTTCTGACTATTTATACCTGGACTGTAGTTACGGAATATCGCTTCGTAAAACCTACATAAGAAGACCTAACAGGTATCGTATACGAAGCGATATTCCGTAATCACTACCCTTGACAATAAGGGTGAATATCTCATTTTTGCAAATTTTGCGCATGATGGCCAAGCTCGGGTCTCGAGTTAGTACGACTTTATACGACTTTAAGCTAAATGAATCAGCAAAGTAGCGCTAAAGTGAAGTATAAAATTGCCAATACATTCCCATGTATTTTATTTAATTTTCGGTTAAGTTACGCCGAAGTAAAGCGAAAGTAAAGTGAAAGTTACGTTGTATAAATCGGCCTTAAAGCAAAAAATTCTTGCAGATTCGGGCGTTTCGAATTTTGAACAACTTCTGAAAAATCCGTCTGTCTGAACTTTGCCACGTTTTTTTTTGTAAACACGATAACTTAAGAACGAAAAGCCTAATCATGTTCAAATTTTTAGGAAAAATTGTTCTTATTAAAATCTTGGTTGGGATTGTTTTTGAGAAAAATCGGATAATAACCAAGGGGGCTCCGGAGCCCCCAACCGGAAAAAAATTTATAATTCAGTTATTATAAAATGTACAGAAGTCCTTCTAATTCTTTACAAAAAATAATGAAAAGTTTGTTTTGTCCGAAACAACATAAGCCGCCTATTTAAAAAAAACTGTATCTTCTTTATTTTTTAATTTACAAAAAAAAGTTATAAAAATGGAAGGAAATGAAATTCTGTATTAAAAAGTATTTTTTGTGTTTTTTTTCCTGTCAAGTTCATGAGGCAAAAACGGCAAAAGAAAGATTCTTAGTGATTAAAAAGTTCTAAGTCCCGCAAAAGTCTCGGTCAAGGTGGCTTTGCAAAAAAATTCTAAACAAAATCATCTTTCTAAACCCAAATTTAAATCCTAAACGTCAGTGTCAGAATTGAATTGATATCTATTTATGCTTTTCGCTAATATATTTTTTTTATACATATGTAGAAGACTTAATAGTTTAACCTCTTCGCAGATTTTTTTTTTTGGTAATATTAAAAAATGATTGCTTATTTTTAATTTTCTTGGTACTGCGAGGAGTATCCTAGTAAATGTCAAAAAATCTAACAGGCTCACTTACCTAACCCATATCTAGTTTTTTAATTTGCAAAAAAAAATTCAAGTTATAAAAATTAAGGGAAGAAAACTAAATTCTAAATTAAACAGTATTTTTTTTTCTTTCTCAAGTTCATAAGGCAAATACTGCCAAAAGAGAGGTTTTTAGTGACAAAAAGACCCGAAGTCTAGGCTCGGTCAAGGTGGCTTTCCAATAAAACTCAAAACAAAAGCATCTTTCTAAAGCCTAATAATACAAGGAATAAAACAGACATGATAATACCGCTATATAAGAAGAAAATTACGCAGAACTCCTTTGACTACTGGTCTACGAAGATATACAATAAGATACCAAAATCTACAAGAGATTTAACTACAAAAAATTTCGAAAGAATAATGAAGAATATATTAATAGAAGGGTCTTACTATAGTATTATGGAATTTCTAAACGATGACAGTGCCAATTATTTTTAAATTTATGTTTATCTATGTTTTCTTATTTTATACAATGTATTTTAAATGTATTTATTTAGTTATTTATTTGTATTCTTACTAGTCTTTTTTAACGTGTCATGTATTTTATTGATGACGAAATAAATCTAATCTAATACGAACGTTCCAAAACTAGATCTGATTTACGTCAGTGCCAAATCAACAAACGCTAGACGAAATTTTTTGTCAAATAACAAATAAACATCTTGACAGAACTATTGTTGATTTGGCACACTGACGTAAATCAGAACTACTTCAGATCTACGTCAGTGTCATAATTGATACCCATTTATAATTTTCACTTATCATTTTTTTTTATTGAAGAGTTAGCAGTTTAACCTCTTTGCAGATTTTTTTTTGAGAATATTATAAAATGATCGCTTATTCTTAATTTTTTCTGCGAAGAGTAGGTATCATATTAAATGTCGACAAGTTCATAAGGCAAAACGTTCAAATGAGAGGATTTTAGAGACAAAAAGTTCCGTAAGTCTCGGTCAAGGTGGCTTTGCAAAAAAAAATGTAAAACAAAAGCATCTTTTTACAGCCAAATTTAAATCCTAAACGTCGGTGTCAGAATTGATACCTATTTATGCTTTTCGCATAATAATCATATAGTTATTGAATCCGTAGTCAAAATATGGCCTATATGTAGTTTACAGGTGGTAAAAAAAATATTGACAATACACCATATTAGTGTGACGTCACTGAAGCTAAAACAGCCAATCGGTTTAATGGCTTTGATGTTTTGACAATTACACTTGTCGCCAAAATGACAATTACGAGAATTACTTCTTGACTCGTAGTCACTAAAACCATGGAAACTAGATTCAGTGACGTCACCACTAGTATGGCGAATTCAAATTAGAGACACGTCACGTTTTTTTTAAATACGGGGTTATTTTCGTAGCATGGCATACTTTATTTCAGGCCGACGCATGTGTTATTTTTATATTATTAGGATCGTTTAAGGTCTAATGTTCTAGAAATAGTAAATAATAACCCTACGGTGACGTCATAGTCGAGTAATTCGTTTGTACGGTGTTTTGTCTTGTCATCAAGAATTTTCACATATTTTTTTAATTTTTTTTAAACATAATGCATAATCAATAATCAATAATGACTTTCTTTAGACCTGGTATTAAAAAAACTAAATTTGGTAGAACTGGTACAAGGGGTTGCGGGTAAGACATTGGAAATAGGGTGTTAGTTGTGGGAATTAAAACTCCCTGACCAGGAATTTTTTTCCAAACAAAAAAACTGGATTGTTCTCGTTAACATCATAAAACATCCTGAAACAGATTTAAGCCTTTAAGAAATAATTTCCACGAACTGAACAATAGACCCCAAAAGAAACTGTACTATTAAATAAATTCAATTTAAGTTTGCAAGATGTTACCTTACGGAAGATTTAAAGATTGGTTCCTATGGAATATTACTAGGTGAGTACAATAAAAAACAAAATGCTCCAATGTTTTTATAGGAATGCATGGTAAAATTACTATAATAAAACACTTTTACACCCTAGATTGACGTTCTCTAGGTAAAGTGTTCACAAACAAATCCGCAATGTACACTCGTCGCCAAAATTTACCGTAACATGCGAATATGTTAAATTTCAGAGCTTTAAGTTGAGGTATCTTTTCATTCTTTAAATTGTTTATGAAGAAATTTAAATATTTATAAGACCTAACTACGGGAAACTGTATAAGCTAAACTACCAGTAGATTCTGTACAAAAAGGAAAATTTAATTAATTAACTTGTTTGAAAACGCTGTAAAGTATTGCTTCTTCGTGTCATTTTCGTAGATAATCAATTTGCATCAAATTACATTGCCTAGGCAGTGATTAATCCATGAGACGTTATTTAAAATGGATGACAGTGTTTTATTT
This sequence comes from Cartodere bifasciata, assembly GCA_963920755.1. Classification (NCBI taxonomy): domain Eukaryota; kingdom Metazoa; phylum Arthropoda; class Insecta; order Coleoptera; family Latridiidae; genus Cartodere; species Cartodere bifasciata. The sequence goes on from OY987195.1 coordinate 11,732,027, forward strand.
TATTTAAATAAATAACTTTAAAAATAATCACCTCTACAAAAATAAACTATACAGGATGTTTTTAAATAAGCTTGGTGGTTAATAGTATATTCACTTTTATTGCTGACTAAAGCGATACCGTTAACGAGTAGCCAAACTAATTTCTTTGACGTCACAAAACTGGATCTCCTAGAAAATAAGGCCTCCAGGATTTAAAAAAATAAACATGAGAGTGCGCCGGCCTGATAAAATGAAGAATGCCTTGCTACGAATCAAGTTTTGTCTGCCAAAAGATGTGACATTTCTCTCGTTGGAATTGTCAATAGAGATAAGATGGTAGGTGCAATACCCTTAAAAAATAAAGAAGGACTTCTTTCATAACTTGGCAGTCCCGCCTAGGGTCGAAAGTGAATCTTATATTCCACCATTTTATATCAAAAACTTATAATAGTATATTAAAATATATGTAGAGTTTTATAAACATTTTTAAACGAGGTAATTAACAATTAACGCCTTATGAAAGGAATTTTTTATTTCCTTTTATTTCCTGCGACGCAATTTTTAAGACCCCAAAAAGCTTTTTGAGGGGGGGGACCTACAAAATTTAAATACGCCACCCATCTGAAAAACTATTAAAAAATTCTTCCATCTGTATACATATGTCACGCTACCTCAAAACCCAAACGTGATATTCAACTCAATTTTAAAAGAGAAATCTATTTTTACAAAAGGGAGAACCCTATTGTTTTTGACAAGACTCCGATTACTACAAAGCTCCCCAAATAAAAAAAAGAATAGCATTTCGACTATTATTTAATTCACAAAAAAAATTATTTGGGATTTTGCGGGACATTACTATACAACAAGCACTCGTTTATTTTATAATCAAAAATTCATAGAGCACTCGTACTATTACTACTGATTATTTTTGTTCATCTGACTTTCTTTGGAGAATTTTAACATAATAAATGAAGCTACTAGTAAAAATCAGTCTATGTTTACTTTGATTGGCCTGTTTACACACGTGATCAATAAGGCGGGAATTTGATTGAACTTTGACATGCAGTGTGTTCAATTTCAAAGTAGCCACCCCATATAACTTTGTGAATACAGCAAATTCATTTTTAAGAAAAAACAGGTCGATTTAGTTACAGAGGGGGACATCTAAAAAATATAAAATAGATTTTTTTTGTTTAACCCTCCACCATCCAGCCACCCTAATATAAAAATTTTAAATTACAACCCCTATCTTGCGATACCTTATTTCAAAGAGAAAAAAATAAGCTGTACGATAACGTCAAAAAATCCAAAATCGATTTACCCCTTATTGAAATAACAAAGGTTCCTTTTCCTGACGATAACTTTGTAAGGATTTGTGATACTTACCTAAAACAAAATTTAAATAATACACTACAAAAAATTTTAATTTCTGGCAAATTTTTTTTTTTTTACCCCTACTTAAGGGGTAATTCTTTTTTTTTTGTTTTTATTTTATGCATCAGGTATTTTGAAGGTATTTTTATTTTCCATTTGTAACAAATTAAAATTTAATTTAGTTTTTATTTTTTTTGACGACTTTTTATAAAAAAGAAAAGAAAATTAGTACATTATTAACCAAGGTAGAGAAGAGGGTCATTATTGACCTAGCGCAAAGATTGTGTCCCGAGCCGCGCAGCGGCAAGGGACACAATTGCGCGTGGTCAATAATGACCTTCTCTACCGTGGTTTATATACTATTTTTTTCACTACTAGCATTTTCTTGAAAAATGTTAATTTAAAAATATGTTCAGTTTTTATCAAAACCCTGTATATGATTTAAAAAAAAATTAATCGAAGTTTCCATGGAAATGACAATGACGTTACATCAATCAAAACAATAAAAAGTTCTTCAAATGGGTGTTTTTTCCAAAATAACCCATAATTTGCACGTAAATGGATGGAGTAAATGATTTAAATAATATGATGGTCACTGATAAGGAATTTGTAAATATAATGATAATGAATAATGATAGAATAGAACACTGACACAGCTACAGAAAAAAGTGCGACATGTTTACAACTGTACAATTTTTTTTTTTCGATAAATTATTTGTGCAATAAAATGTTTTGAAGTATTTTAAAGTAGTTATGTTTTCAAAATAAAAAAATCTTCGTCAAAAACTCACAAAAACTGCTGTAAGTACCGTTCTATTTATGATAAAACCTTGACATATGTTTTGACATTTCATTATTGTACAGTGTACATAGACATGGAAATTATTATTGACCAAGGGAGAGAAATGTGATTTCTCTGGTAGAAAATCGGTCAAAAATTGCGTTTTCTATATGTAGTAGTGAAAAATAGTATATTAAAACATAGAGTTTTATAAGGAACGTTTTTTAGCACGCGTCCAGGTTTGGAAAAAGAGCCGCGCAGCGGCGAGTTTTCCAATGGACAAGTGATAAAAAACGCCTTATAAAACGAGTTTTTTATACTATTTTTTATATTTGCTTTATTTAATTCATTAAAAAGCATTTTTAATTTGAATTAAAAACTTAAGATGAAATTTTGTTTTTTATGACCACGCAAATATAAAAAATCATTTTTATATTTGCGTTCTATAATATGCACATTATGAAACCCGAAATTTGGTTTTTTAAAGTTTCTGAATTGCTTCATTATTAAACCCAAAATTTTGTTTTATTGGTTGGTTTTCCTGTTGGCTGTTGCAAACAGTTTAATTATTTTCTTGCAAGGTACCTTTTATTTACAAATTTTACTATTATATTCAATCGGGGGACATAGTTTTTTTGTAGAGGGAATAACTAGAAGAATTGGAGAAACGATATCAATGGTTTCATTTTCTCAAAAACGCCTATTCATTCAGTATTAAATGAGTAAAGTTAACAAATGCCATTATTTAATATGTCTAACTTAAATTTATTTTTTACTTCAAAATGTCAATATTATGCTATAAGGTTGGTCATAAAAACAAAGTTTCATGTTGAATTTTTAATTTAAATTAAAACAGTATATTAAAACATAGAGTTTTATAAGGAACGTTTTTTAGCACGCGTCCAGGTTTGGAAAAAGAGCCGCGCAGCGGCAAGTTTTCCAATGGACAAGTGATAAAAAACGCCTTATAAAACGAGTTTTTTATACTATTTTTTATATTTGCTTCATTTAATTCATTAAAAAGCATTTTTAATTTGAATTAAAAACTTAAGATGAAATTTTGTTTTTTATGACCACGCAAATATAAAAAATCATTTTTATATTTGCGTTCTATAATATGCACATTATGAAACCCGAAATTTGGTTTTTTAAAGTTTCTAAATTGCTTCATTATTAAACCCAAAATTTTATTTTATTGGTTGGTTTTCCTGATGCAAAAAGATAAATTCTTTTCTTGCAAGGTACTTTTTATTTACAAATTTTACTATTATTATCAATCGGGGGACATAGTTTTTTTGTAGAGGGAATAACTAGAAGAATTGAAGAAACGATATCAATGGTTACATTTTCTCAAAAACGCCTATTCATTCAGTATTAAACAGGGTTGGCTTGATTTAAATCAAGTGATTTTTTTAAAAAAATCATTGATTTAAATCAAAAATTAAAAAGCCTAAATATTTATCAAATTGTTGTTGAACATTGACCAAATAGGTAGTTAAGCCGACAATATTACAATAGAAGGGTAATCCCTTTTTAAACCACCCGCTAAGAACAGGTATATTTTTGTTAAATTTTGTAATTAAAATACTCAAACCATCTCATTTTTCGTCATTTGCATCAGCTTGCAAGTAATAGGTACATACCTACATACCATTTTTAATGCTATTACTCCAATTCCAATAAGATTTTGGAGTAGGTAATTTAGACTTATTAAATTCAAAAAGAGTTTTTTAGGTAAATCTTGAATTATGCATTTTATTGGGTATTTTTTTAGTTTTTCTATCTTTTTTAAAAAAATCTTAAATTTTTTTTTAATAAAAAAATTGCGATTTTTTTGATTCTGATAAGTTAAACCCAGTCTAAAATCCTATTGGAATTAAAATACTAACATTAAAAATCGTAGATATCACTTTTTAGGTAAAAAAATCGAAAAAATCAAATAAATCAAAAAAATCATGATTTTTTTGATTTAAATCATGATTTTTGATTTTTTTAAAAAAATCATGATTTTTGCCAACCCTGGTATTAAATGAGTAAAGTTTACAAATGTCATTATCCAATATGTCGAACTTTAATTTATTTTTTACTTCAAAATGTCAATGTTATGCTATAAGGTTGGTCATAAAAACAAAATTTTATCTTAAATTTTTAATTCAAATTAAAAATGCTTTTTAATGAATTAAATGAAGCAAGTATAAAAAAATAGTATAAAAAACTCGTTTTATAAGGCGTTTTTTGTCACTTGTCCATTGGAAAACTCGCCGCTGCGCGGCTCTTTTTCCAAACCTGGACGCGTGCTAAAAAACGTTCCTTATAAAACTCAATGTTTTAATATACTATTTTATATTTGCGTTCTATAATATGCACATTATGAAACCCGAAATTTGGTTTTTTAAAGTTTCTGAATTGCTTCATTATTAAACCCAAAATTTTGTTTTATTGGTTGGTTTTCCTGTTGCAAACAGTTTAATTATTTTCTTGCAAGGTACTTTTTATTTACAAATTTTACTATTATATTCAATCGGGGGACATAGTTTTTTTGTAGAGGGAATAACTAGAAGAATTGGAGAAACGATATCAATGGTTTCATTTTCTCAAAAACGCCTATTCATTCAGTATTAAATGAGTAAAGTTTACAAATGCCATTATTCAATATGTCTAACTTAAATTTATTTTTTACTTCAAAATGTCAATATTATGCTATAAGGTTGGTCATAAAAACAAAGTTTCATGTTGAATTTTTAATTTAAATTAAAATAGTATATTAAAACATAGAGTTTTATAAGGAACGTTTTTTAGCACGCGTCCAGGTTTGGAAAAAGAGCCGCGCAGCGGCGAGTTTTCCAATGGACAAGTGATAAAAAACGCCTTATAAAACAAGTTTTTTATACTATTTTTTGACATTTGCATCATTTAATTCATTAAAAAGCTTTTTAGTCGCGTCAAACTAGCATTTCACCTCTAACTTTGGGGAAACTCAATGGATTGACTTCATTTTTTTTGCAAAACGTTCAGAAGTAAATATAAATCACTAATAAAAACTAAAATGGCGCCGCTAGTTCTTCCTGAATTTTTTATACTCTTCGCAAACTATATCTCGCTTATTATAAAGTCCACAGAAAAAATCATTCTCATAAAAATTAAAGAGAATAAAATTTTGTAATAAAAAAAATATTAACCCCCCCCCCGAGCTTCGCCCCCTTATAGTCCCCCAAATTTTAAATATTTTTTTTTTCATGCTTATTTTTTAAGAAACAGAAAAAACGTTCATTATTTACTAAATTAAAAAAAAATGCTCCCCCACTATGCCCCCCCAACTTGGAAAAATTTGTATCTCGCTTATTATTAAACATTTATATCAACATTTTTTTTTTATTTGGTAAATAATGAATGTTGATTTTGTTCCTTAAAAAATAAGCACAAAAAAAATTACTTAAAATTTGGGGGGTTATAAGGGGGCAAAGCTCGGAGGGGGGCGGGCAATATTTTTTTTATTACAAAATTTTATTCTCTTTAATTTTTATAAGAATGATTTTTTCTGTGGACTTAATAATAAGCGAGATATAGTTTGCGAAGAGTATAAAAAATTCAGGAAGAACTAGCGGCGCCATTTTAGTTTTTATTAGTGATTTATATTTAATTCTGAACGTTTTACAAAAAAAATGAAGTCAATCCATTGAGTTTCCCCAAAGTTAGAGATTTTAAGGTTTTTCTACTTTGACGCTACTATTTTTAATTTGAATTAAAAACTTAAGATGAAATTTTGTTTTTATGACCAACCTTATAGCATGACATTGACATTTTGAAGTAAAAAATAAATTAAAGTTAGACATATTGAATAATGAAATTTGTAGACTTTACCCATTTAATACTGAATGAATAGGCGCTTTTGACAAAATGTAACCATTGATATCGTTTTTCCAATTCTTCTAGTTATTGCCTCTACAAAAAAACTATGTCCCCCGATAGTTTAAAATAGTAAAATTTGTAAATAAAAAGTACCTTGCAAGAAATGAATTCACCTTGTTGCATCATGAAAACCAACCAATAAAATAAAATTTTGAGTTTAATAATAAAGCAATTCAGAAACTTTAAAAAAACAAATTTCGGGTTTCATAATGTGCATATTATAGAACGCAAATATAAAAATGCTTTTTAATGACTTAAATGAAGCAAATATAAAAAATATAATAAAAAACTCGTTTTATAAGGCGTTTTTTATCACTTGTCCATTGGAAAACTCGCCGCTGCGCGGCTCTTTTTCCAAACCTGGACGCGTGCTAAAAAACGTTCCTTATAAAACTCAATGTTTTAATATACTATTTTGAAAAATATTTCACTTTATAAAATGTTTAAATTGAGCACAGTTACTGACTTAACCGAGGGGCTATTCATTGAATAAAATAAGTGTCCATTTTTCTAGTAATTTGCAATTTGCTAGAAATTTGTTGTGGTTGGATTTTGTGTAATTAGTGCACATTTTCTTTTTTATTGAATTGACCCTCGAGCTGAAGCGTAATAAAGCATCTGTTTTAAATTTTTCAAATTATTTTTTGTAGTGTCTCCATATTTTTCGTTAAGTAGGGGTAAAAAAAATTTTTTCTTTATGCCAAAAGTTAAATTTTTTTTCAAGTATTAAGTATGTTAATTTTGTTTTAGGCAAATATCACAAATCGTTTAAAAGTTATAGACGGAGAATGGCTCCTTTGTTATTTCAATAAGGGGTAAACCGATTTTGAATTTTTTGACGTTATCGTACAGCTTATTTTTTTTCTCTCTCTAGGGGTTGTAATTTAAATTTTTTATATTAGGTAAGTATCAAAACGTTAAAACCATGGAACCGATTAGCTGTTTTAGCTTCAGTACGGGTTTTCTCTTTGAATATTTATTACAATAGAACCGAACGTTCATTCATAAAGCTTCCGAATATGGTTGACGAAATGCTTTGTGGTGAGGGGTAACCCCGCAGACATCAGCGAGAAAACAATCTTATACCTACCAAAGAAATCCCCACTAGAAGAAGCGCAAGAATTAAATAAAAGAGGATAGCAGCAGAGTGAGATAGATGTGTGAGTGCAAGAGAGACAGACTCGGTTGGGCCTTCTTCTTTTGCTTCTCTAGTTGGCCTCCGCTTAATTTTCCCAAGCGCCAGTTCTTATTTTTATTGTAGAATTTATTTTTTTTCTTATTAAATTAAAACACTACACATCAGATAAATAATTTATTTATTACAGAAATTAAAAAAATATAACTTAGTACGAAGAAATGTTACAATTTAAGTATTTAAAATGTTAAATTTTTGAGTACCTTTTTAAAATGCTGTAGATAAATTCTTGCAAAAGATGCCTACTATACTACATACAAATGCGAGTTTCTATAAAACCTAGAAAACAATGATAAATTATTAATATTTTTGTCGTAGGTACTCTCTCTTTTACGTGATTTCTTGACCACTCACCTTTCCCGCCGTTAACCACCCTCGCGGTCGTTATACTTGGGAAACGTCAGATATGCGTCAGATTGACACAAATCATAGTGATGCTGGTGGTCATTTAGTTTCCCAAGTATAACGACCACGATTGTGGCCTACGGCGGGAAAGATCTATACCCCAAGACATTATAAGTAAATAAATAAAGTTACCTGAATGATTTTGTCATTCTATATCCATTAGGAATGCACTTTATAGTTTTCATTAACCATACAGATTGTTGTTCATAAAAATATGAGGCTTCAAAGTTGGATCACTATTCACCCACGTCAGGGTGCAGGGCAAAACACCGAATTTCGAAAACAAATGAAGCGATCTAACAGTTTTCTTTACCTGAATAAAGAAACAAATAATATGATTAGCACTTTTAGCACCATCTCAAGTTCCACAATAACAAAGGTACAAAAAATGATGTTGCCCGGCAAGGCAAGCTACATTTTTTGGAAAATAATATGTTTACATTTTCCAGTGCGACTATTAGAAATGGTAAACAATTCGAGCATTGTATTCTAAATACCGGAGTACAATAATAACTTAATGACAACTTAAAAAAGACTTACCTGAATTAAAATTGTTTTTTTTTTTACACCAAAACAACCACGTTTCATTCTTACAAGCTTAAGATGGCCGATGGTCATCATGATCAAACAAGGCAAATGTCGCGTCGTGATTGGACGACACTAGCGCTACCCGACAGGTCTAGAGGCAAACTCTACGTACAAAAAAAAGGAATCGCTTTTATCAACATTATAAACAGCTGTGTGGCTAAATTGCACTGACGTTTTAAACTTAAGTGAGGTTGGAATGGACTGGCAGCTTGGTTGGGCCTATCAGCTGATGTGACGTCACGTGCTAGTTCCCGGTACATCTAGCTATCATGGCTGTGATACCTACCCTATCATATGTTGAGGAATCAGTCGCGGCCGCCCTTTGATTTTTGATCCAAATCCATAGACTTCTTGCCTATGTCTATGATGTTGAGAAAATGTTCGTTTTGCGCGCGAATTTTGAATGTTTGGACGAAAAGAAAGAAGAGCAACGCTAATTTAAAATAGAATATTTATTAATATTTTATTATTGCACTTAAATAAACTTATACATTAAAACATAAAAAACACTATTTATAGATTTTATCAGTTATTGAGTGAAAAATAGGCTTGCTTAGCAATTTTTTTTTATATTTTTTACAAATTCTTAGAAAGATGTTTTTTGAATACCCCTCGGTTTGTTCTTGATGCACATCAAGAAGAAATGAAATTGAGTTAAAAATAGGTTTGCTTTGCAATTTTTTTTTTTTAACATTTACCCTGTTTTTTTGCTCAAAATTAGTATTAGACAAATTTTCTATTACAATATCAAGAAGCTTTTTTATTGTAGGTAAATTAGTGTCCACATAGTTGCTAGTTAAAAGAAGTCCTTGAGCTGTTTCCAATTTAGACAAAATTTCTTTATATAGCGGAGATTCGCTGACTTTTTCCTCAGATATTCTTTCTGCTACAGCCTCTTCGGGTGGATTATTATTTAAAATTTGCGGCAGAGGGTCATCAAAGATTTCATCGTCTTTATAATAAGTCAAAACGCACAAATGAATGTGTTTACAAATGTTAAATCGGATCAAATTGTCCTCACACGTGCATTTAAAGCAATGAACGCAAATTTTACACGCAATACAAACTAACTCACATTATTTTTGGCATTTTTCTTGAAATTTTTGTACGGTGTAAAGCAAATTGGGTGATGTTTCGGACTTTACGACAAAAATATTGGGGGCAGCATTCTCAATATCTAATTTGTCTAAATAGTCCAGTTTTATACGCTAAAATAAACACCAAACCTCGGAATTTTAGGAAACTCATTGATACCGTGTGAGCTAAACTTTTTAGGCGGGGTCAAAGGTCGTGAAAAACCGTTTTTGGCCAATAACTTTTTTCCTGTGCGTCCAATGCTATTTGGGGTTATTACCAAAATTATAGAGCATCAATTTTTCTACAAATTGGACTTTGGCTAAAATTTTTATCATCAGCCCTTATCCAGATAGAGGGGGTATATCGTAGCGACTACCCCATATTTCAAATGACACTAAAATGGTGACATTTAATAATTGTACAATTTCCTTTCACAAATTTATTCTTTGGGACTGTATAAATCATATAATGGGGACAACTACTTGTTTCATCCCTGGGGGGCTAAAAGCCAACCCCCTTTTTCTAAAAATAGAGCATCCTTTTGGGAAGCCCCATTAAGCGATATACCCGAACAAGGTACCATTTTCTACTAAATGATTATACGTATATAAACCCATTTTTAGAAACACTACCCCATTGGTCCCATACTTTTTCCAAAAAAAATTATTTAAGAAAAAATTACATGGACCTCATTTCATCATTGTCTGTAGCATGTTTTTTACATAACTCGCGACTGATATGGTTACTTTTGTCATTAATAAGTTATAATAATTACTTTTTTTTTTTGGGGTGGGGGTAAGTGTGCAACTTTTTTTTTTAGGGGGGGTAGAAATTGGTCCATGGTATGCTTTTCATATAATTTGAGGTAACTGAAGTCATTTCTAATAAAAATAAGTAATTTTTTTTAACTTAAGTTGTATGGGGTGGGGAGAAATGGGGTGATTTTTTGAAATTCATTAATAAATCCATGCATGGTATGCTTTTCTGGTAAATCGTGGCAGCTAAAATCATTTTTGTTATTAATTAGTTATTATATTTGTTTTTTTTTTGTGCGGGGTGGGGGTAAGTTGAAATTTTTTATTTGGGTTAGAAATTCGTCCATGGTATGCTTGTCATATAATTTGAGGTAACTGAAGTCATTTCTGATAAAAATAAGAGATTTTATTTATCCTAAGTTAAATGGGGTGGGGAGAAATGGGGTGATTTTTTTAAATTTACTAATAAATCCATGCATGGTATGCTTTTCTGGTTAATCGTGGCAGCTAAAATCAAAGAAGATGATTAATAACTGTACCATTTTTATTTTACTTTAACAAATAATAAATATTAAAAAAAACATTAATAACACATTTACCAATGTCGCAAATGATTAGGCTACCTCGAATTACCTGGAATGAATACCATGCATCGATTTATTTATGAATTTAAAAAAATCACCCCATTTCTTTCCACCCCATTCAACTTAGTTTAAATAAAATTTCTTATTTTATCAGAAATGACTTCAGTTACCTCAAATTATATGAAGGTAAAAAATACTGAATCATGCGTAAATACAAAATTATTAAAGTACTAAATGTCAAACTATAGATCCTAAAAAGTAAAAATTCAGATCTATGGATTTGGATCAAAAATTAAAGGGCGGCCGCGACTGATTCCTCATATGTTGTGAATCTACCGACTGTGTCAATGGCGTGCTGTTATTGCGAGGTTTTTTAAATAATATATTTTTCGCTTATTGTGGGGTAAAACTAGGTTACGTTTTAAAAAATAATATTCTTAAAATTAATTTTTATCTAATTAAATAATAATACTCACAGATCATTCAAAATGTGAATAATAAAAATTAAAATTCTTAATTAAAATCAAAGAAATGTTAAACACGCCTATGGTTAAACATAACCTATAAACTTTTGCAATCTTCATCTTTATAACGTTTTTTTTTTGCGAATAAAGCAAAGTCGCACCATACTTTAAGGTTTTATTAACGTTAAATCACTAAAACAGTCTTATAAACAGTCTAAACACCAAAAGAGAAGATTTAGGAAAACCGTAAACACATAAGTATGAATGAAAATTTTTACGCACACAATGACAGCTGATTAAGCAGAAGTAAGCGCTGTTGTCAAACTTGATCTAATTTCTGTTTTAATACTTCCAATCAGGGAAACAATACAATAAACAATATTGCACTAAAATGCATTAAGATGACTAAATCATTATTTTATTGATTGCACATGTTTCTTTAACACATTTTGGAATTATTTTAACTTGTAATGTGATTAATTACAAAAGTACGTACAGTTATCAGAAAAATTTAAATTACATTTGACAACGTTGAACCCCCTAAGTTTTGCAACATAATAGTGTGAGCGTATATCAACGAGAGTGATTTGATCAACACACCGGTTCTAGAGAAATTTATCTTCAGTGGGTTTTCCATTGCTTACAAATCACAGGATCCAAACGCGTTTGGATCCGAACTAAACCAATCATAGAGACTAAGTGGCCTCATGGAATGAATCCAAACGCGTTTGGATCAAGTGATCACACTAATATGAGTAATATGGTGTATTATTCAAATTTTCTCTGTCATTACTCATTACCTTTTTTTTTTTTCAGCTGACTTACTCGTGACAGGTGCGCGTGGCAATAGATTGCCCTTATCGCGATGCGCACAGATGAAGAATTTACAGAGTTATCGGATCTCGGTGGAATTCACAATAGGTATGGAGGTAATTGGTCACGACGAGCGCCTGGAAGGGGTCGTGCTACTTTAGCTGCGGAGGCCGAAGATGTGTTGGGTCCGCATGACAGTCCCAGGGGACATTCTCGCACCCGCTCAGGATTGTACTATTCTCCCCCTGGTACTTCTTATACTATTGTGGAACGTCCTTCTTCAGTTATGGCGCACAGAGAAATGAGAGAAAGAGAAATCGAAAAGCATTACAATTCCCTTTCTTCACCTAGAGGTGAGCCAGATTATGACCTTGCACTAAGATACTATACAGGAGGTTGTAAACATTTAAAAAAAATAGTATAGGTATACTTTATTTGGAGTTCAGAAATTAAAGTTTTATTCGATGCAAGCGTGTCGCTCCGCCTCCTGTGAAAGACGCCAAGATGGTCGGAATTCTGAAGCAGGGACATACAAACATCTCTACAAATCTTAAAAGTACACTGTAAAATTTGTTTTTACAAGAATACAACAAATTTAAAGCACTTTACACTTTGAATACTCTATAGCTCTTTAATAATGGGCTAATTTGATCATATACTATAGTCAAGAGATCTTTGCAAAGTCTATGCTTCAGGGCCTTCAGGACTACTTCTTGATAGGAATATACTATTATTATGATTTTCAAGGTTATATAACGTGCGATTCACAAAATTTGACGTCGACTCTGCCACATAGAATCGAAACAACATTGTTTAATAAACAGTCATTTTTAGTAAAAGAAATATTTAAATTTAAAAACGTATTAAAATATATTTCACCCATGAAAGTTATTCCATTTCAAAATACAAAATGTATTTTATACCGATTAAGAGGTGATGATACAGATTTTGCACAGTGCGTCAAACACAGATTTTATGTCAAACATATAAATTAAATCACAAAAATATATATCCCCTTAAAAAGATGTTCATAGTGTCCGTTAACAAGGAAAATATTCTTTGATTTAGGTTTTGTGCATAATACGTTGTACTTCAAAACTGATCTTTAGGATTTTATTTTTTTTACATAAAACCTGTATTTTAAGCACTGTGTAAAATCTATATTTGATCCTTTAATGTTTTAGTTAAAGAAGGCGAAATCTCCTAAAACAAACCCTAAAATAACGTTTCTGTACAAAATATACAAATGTACATAGTTATAGGCTCGTGCTTTTTTTGCGGGACATGGTATAAAATATAAATAATATATTCACTATAAATAATTTTGGTAAAATTTAGTCCGCATTTCATATTATACAATGAACGTACCGAGCGCGGAGCGACGACCTCGCCGACGACGCATCTTTCCTCCTAATATGATTTTTGTATTTACTTGTTTTTGCTTAATATAATTAGTGTCTTGCCTACTTCTCCTGTAATCTAAAATATCTTGACAGGTACATATTTGGGATCAAATCCAAACTTTCATTCGCGACCAATACCAATTAGCAACAGCAACAAAAAACGGCCAATATCGCCAGAACAAGTCCTTCGATTGTTTGGTAGTAGTCAGCAAGGAGTTGGTGCTAAGGTAAACACAGAACGTGAAAGACCAAGACGTTCTCCTGCAAGTAGTCCTCCCTCAACTACGCATGCTGGAGCCTATCATCGCTCTCCGTACATACAAAGCCTTCATGAACTTGTAACGAGGACTGTGACAATGATAAGAGATCCGCAGGATAAGGGTCATGGATTTGGAATATGCGTTAAGGGAGGCAAGGATGCAGGTAAGACATATTCTTATAGATTTTTATTACCTTAAGTTTTAAAGCATTTAAAAAAAATCTTACCAATTTAATTTGGCTGCATGACGTCAGCTATAAAAATAAATTAGGCCTTTGTTTTCTGTGGCCAATTTAATATAAAACAATGAATCTACTAGATTCAGCTTTACTCTAGGCGGTCAGAAAGTTTGGTTCCAAAATAATATATATATGTTTTTGGCCCAACAACCATAGCCCACAGGTATGGTAACATTATATTTTTAAATTCTAGGTATCGGAGTGTATATCTCAAGAATAGAGGAAGGAAGTGTTGCCGAAAGGTCTGGACTTCGCCCTGGAGATTCAATTTTAGAAGCAAATGGAAAACCTTTTACGGGAATATCTCATGAAGAAGCGTTAAAGGTAGGTACACTAGGTTTCATAAGACCATCGAAAACTGTCAAATGATCACTGTTAATAGCTCAGGCATTTTTTGGTATATTTCCCCTAACAAGAGCTAGCAAATCAAAGCATTTGTTAAAATATTGGTTTATTCCTGCATTTTTTGTATCTATTACAGATGCTCAAGTCATGTAAAACCTTAAGTATGACAGTGCGATCCCCTACGTTGCCAACAGGGGGAATTCTAGGGGGTGCTCCATGGCAAATGAGGCAAACATGCTCATGGATGGATCGACATGGGAGACCAGTTTCTCCTCCAGTAGAATATCGTCGTGGTGAAACTCATCATCCACAGCGTTATGGATATGGAAGATCATCCAGCAAAGACAGAAATATAAGAAGGGTAAGTGTGTTAAGAATAGGTTTATATGCATCTTTTTCTGCTGGATTGTCCATTTAATCTAAGATATACCGTGTGTCCCGCAAAAAGCGCACGAGCTCATAACGTTCTACGTATAATTTTTAAAAATTTGAAATTTTTGGAGTTGTCTAAGGAGACTTTTAGCCTCATTTTACATGTATTTAGAAAAATGTATGACTTCCGGTTTAAGCGAAAATGACATTCATTTTGTATTTGTAAATGGAATACCCTATATATTTTGACATTTTTTTGGAACATTTTTTTAAATAAAAATACAATGGTTTTTAAAAAAATAATTTATCACTAATATTAACTATTCTATAGCCCTTTGAAAATGAGCTAATTTGGTCCTACAGAGAAAGCTGCAATCTATGCTTCGGACTCTATGACTATAAGATAGACGATTATGATGAAATAAGGTAATTTTCAAAGAGCTATAGAATCGTTAATATTAGTGATACATTATTATTTTAAAAACGATTGTATTCTTATTAAAAGAGTTTTCCTAAAAATGTTAAAATATACAAGTTGTTCCATTAAAAAAAAACAAAATTAATGTCATTTCCGCTTAAACCGGAAGTCATTCATTTTTGTAAATACATGTAAAAGGAGGCTAATAGTCTCCTTAGACAATTCCTAAAATTTCAATTTTGTAGAAACTATACGTAGAACGTTATGAGCTCGTGCTCTTTTTGCGGGACACACGGTATTAAACTAAAATTGGAGGAGTTTTAAAGGAATTGCAGATGTTTTTGGGAAATTAAAAATATTTTTGTGAAATTATAGGTACGCATGGGCAATTGTTGAATTATTATTTTAGTGTCAAATCCAGCAAAAAAGATGCACATAAACTAGCATATTTTTGAATTTGGTTTCAGAAACTGCAAAAAAAAAAATATATTGCGCATTTTTTTCTTTCTACTCTCCTTGTATTCTGTTTTTAAGTGTTTTACTTGGTCGAAATACGCAACGAAAACGGTGAAAAAATACCTAAGGCATCTGTTCCCGACGAGTTTAATAATTACTTTTTAAAAACGGTTAAAGATTTAACTAATAATCAAAAAATAAAGCCCACCGCGACTCAAAATAAAGAACAATCCACCCTATTTCTTTTTCCGATTACGGAAACTGAAGTAGCTTCAATTATACGCGAAGTCTCTATTAAGGATTCCGCTGGTCTGGACGGAGTTCCCTGTAGTCTACTAAAACACGTTGTCAAGGAAATCGCGGCACCATTAGTGCACATAATAAACGCATCTTTTAATGAAGGTTCATTCCCCGAAAATTTAAAAGCTGCGAAAGTGGTACCGATACATAAAAAAGGGGATAAATCAGTTATGGGTAACTACAGACCAGTCTCTGTTCTGTCGATATTCTCCAAGATTTTTGAGAAAGCTTTTCTTTTAAGGTTAATGCCGTTTTTAGAAAAAAAGAACATTTTAAACACTCAACAATTCGGGTTTAGAAAGGGTTTGTCCACCCAAAATGCAGTAATATCTTTTGTCAAACAAATATTGGAGTTTTGGGAACAAAAACTAAAGGTGTCGGGAATTTTTTTTGATCAAACCAAGGCCTTTGATGTTATCCAGCACGAAAACATTTTGTCAAAAATCGAACAGTATGGTATAAGGGGGATCGCTAACCAGTGGCTCGCTTCCTACTTGTCGAGTAGGACGCAGACTGTCGTGGTTCGGGATGGAGGGGAGATGCGTTCATCTGAACATATGGAGCTAGAGACGGGGGTAGTGCAGGGGAGCACCGTGGGCCCCATTCTCTTCCTTCTTTACGTGAACGATCTTCCCTCCAGCCTAGATCCGGCTTTTTGTGCCCTATTCGCAGATGATACGTCGGTTCTGGTCGGGGGTGCATCGCTGGATAGCCTCTCTTACAATGCCAATAACGCGGTTCAAAAAATGGACGATTACTGTACAAAAAACGGCCTCTTGTTAAACTCGTCTAAGACAGACATGCTGGTTTTTAGTTCCAAAAACTCCAATGAAAGTTTGTTAGTTAAACACAACCACAAGAGCATTAAACAAACCCAACAAACCAAGTTTCTCGGAATTTACATAGACTCATCCCTCAGTTGGCGCGACCATGTTGATGTGTTACTCAAGAAATTGGCAACACATCAATATGTCTTGTGGCAGTTGAGGGATACAACCTCCAAACAGGTTTTGATGACTTATTATTTTGCATACATACATTCCGCCATAAATTACGGTCTTGTTTGCTGGGGCACATGCAGTAGGATTTCGGACGTGCTGGTTTCGCAGAAGAAAATGCTGCGTACAATCAAATTCAAAAAACGCACTTTTTCATGCAGACCTTTGTTTGTAGAGCTTCAGGTAATGACGGTAATTTCCCTTTATATTTTCAATACACTCGTATACGTGAAAAACAACATAACAGAATTTCCACCTCGAGAAGGCCAATTTAAATATGACTTAAGAAATGTCGGGGATTTGTCGCTGCCCGCACACAGACTTGCGGCCTCGGCCAAGGCCCTTCATATTCAAGGCGTAAAAATGTATAATCACCTGTCTGATAGAGTGAGGTCACTAAATACTTACCTTTTTAAAAAACACCTAAGAAAACTTCTCCTACAGCATCCTTTTTATTCGATATCAGAGTTTTTCAACACGAAGATGGAGTAGTTTTGCAAATTCTATTCTATTTTCCATTTTGCTATCTATTATTACTTGTTAAGTGCTAATTCTATTTTAAATTCATTTATATGTTTTTTTATTATTGACTTGTCCTATTACATTATATTTGTTCTAAGCGGATCAATAAAATATTTTATTTTTATTTTTATTTTACTTTTACTTACCTATTTAGTAAGTAATTTACTAATTTTTTTATATCGATGATATTTTTAGTTGTTATTTCTAACCAATCTGTGGTAGGGAGACAAAAGGGGATAAGTAATTTTGATATTTTAAAATTAAAATTATTTTCAATTATTGAATTTTAATAAAAACATTTATATATTACCAATTTGGATTGGCCATATACGTACTGTGAAATCTATTTCTTCATCTAGCTTTTATAACTATTGCGTTAATAACGTGTTATAGTTGTAAGAAAAGCATTTTTAAAGTGACATGCACCAATGACATTTTTATACTTATCCCCTTTTGCCCCCCTACTACAGAAATGAAAATAATTATTACAAATATTTTTTTGTTTTTGTTAGGTGGACCTCTGCATAGAACCTGGACAAAGTTTGGGCTTAATGATAAGAGGGGGTGTAGAATATAATTTGGGTATTTTTGTGACTGGGGTTGATAAAGATTCTGTTGCTGATCGAGCCGGACTTATGGTAAGTGATACTTCAATTATCCATATTTAAATCCGAATTGTATAAAATTACAAAGTTTTACGCATACATACAAAGAAACGTTTGACTCTGTATGGTATTGGTATGGTACGTGACATGTGTGACATATTGCCATATAATTTTGGCATAAATAAACCAAGTGGCCTAAGTGCACGATGGTTGGCGTGTTTGCTCACTTTTGGTTCAGATTCAACACTCTGTAACAGAACAACTAAAGTTTATTCCATAAAAGGTCGTTTTTGGGTTGGTGGGTTTTAAGAAACTAGGCAGCTGAAGTTGTAATTTATATTTTTCTTAAGAAAAGCAAACACAAAACTAAATTTTAATGGATTTTGACTAGAGATGCAATGGATATTCCGATATTATCCGGTATCCGACAATTATCCGGGCAGTTTTGGTCTATTCGGTTTGGCCCACAGATAGGACTACTGTACTATATATTCTAGTATATATACCACTATACCTCAGTGGTTTGGCCAAATAATAAGTCACTAGGCCCAATACCAGATAGATAAATAAAGATATCTAAATTTTAAACGCCAAAAGTAATGAAAAATTTGAAATGTTGCGCTAAATTAAGCACAAAAATTATCCGGCCGTTTCATAAATCACTATCCGTTGCATCTCTAATTTTGACTAAATTAACTCTTAGACAATTGCACTCGTTAATAGATCGTAAGGTCTGAAACTAGTAGTGCCGCAATAAACTTTAATACAACCAGGAAGTATTTGTCCTTTCTTCTATTTATTTTGATCACATGGATGATGCCACAATTTGTGTTGTTAAAAAAAAAATTCGCTCTGCGCTCAGATATATGAAAGATATACAACAAGAATCTATCAGACAGCCCTTGTAGGTATCCTTAAGTAGGGCAAAAAAAAATAGACATAAGTTACCTAAGTACTGGTAAATTATATTTTATTTACTTAAATACATTTTAAACATATCACCCTGCAGTCTATCCAAAAGTATTGTAATTTTATGTGAATCACCATGCTTTTACTGGCTTTTATATCAATAATTAAATTAAAAGTATAATTTTCGTTTATAATTTGTAAGTAAGTATACCCATCTAGAATATAAGATATCAAATCTTGTCGCGCAAGCTTTAACCCCCAGGTACAATAAGAACTACTCTTAAAAAGCAAGAGACATCGACCGTGTGGCCTAATGGATAAGGCGTCGGACTTCGGATCCGAAGATTGCAGGTTCGAGTCCTGTCACGGTCGCAACTTTTTTAATTATTTTAAATAAATACTTGAATGAAGAAACAATTTATAAAGAGAATTTAATCTTAAAAAAAAATATTAGAATATATTATAATTTTAATAGGTATTTGTATTTTGCAGGTGGGTGATCAAATTTTGGAAGTAAACAATCAATCTTTTATGGATGTTACACATGACGAAGCAGTGGCACAGCTTAAATATCATAAAAGAATGTCCTTAGTTGTACGGGATGTTGGTAAAGTTCCTCATTCTTGCACTGCCTATGATAAGGAGTGGGATCTTTGCAGTCCAGGGTAAGAAAAGCAATTTTGTTTTTTTTGCAATTAAAGTTAATAGCAAAAAATTTAGTAGGCATTTTAAAATAAATTCTCCCCCCACTCGTCACGGTTATTTTTAAAACATGTAATGTTATAATTTCGATACAAACTAGAAATGAAATGGATTGTTGAGTGGCTTAAATCAGTGAATAGGTAAAATCATTGAGCGGGTTAGGATTTTTTTTTCATTTCATAGTATATTTCTCGCAGTAATAAGACAATAATATAAAAAAAAAACAATTTTTTTTATACAGAGTGTCTCAAAATTGGCGCACCACCTGTATGGATTATTGTGGCCGTATTAAAGTAATTGACGCTTTTTTAGTTTTTTGTATTGTATTAATGGCCATATCCAGCAGCTTAGTAGCTACCTTACAAATCTTAAGTTAATTTCTTAGTGCGTGTAAGTGGTTTACCCTTTTATATTAAGCAGTATGTTACAAATTAATTACCTCAAAAGGAAACATACTAAATCTTGTATGCCAAAAATATCGGACATCCATTTTTACAAGAAAGGGAAAAATCAAAATAATAAATCACACAAATAATTTAGGTATAGACCTTTCCCGTCGACGACCACCTTCGCGGTCGTTATACTTGGGAAACGTCAGGTATGTGTGAGATTGACTCGATTCATTGTGATGCTGGTGGTCATCCTATTTCCAAATATAACCACCGCGAAGGTGGTCGTCGACGGGAAAGGTCTTTCTTTAAAAAACAATGTCAAACCAATAAGGCATCATCAAGTAGCGGCTAAAGATACCCTTATTTTAAGGGATCAATCAACTGACATAGGTGCCAACTTTACATAGCTAGCCATTTACATAATTAATGTAGCGTTTTAATGCAATTAAAATCATATTTTAATTGTCATTCCGATTGCAATCATAAAACGGAACCATCAATGAAAATACGGCGCCTTGGTAGTGTACAAACTTAGACCTTAATCCTTACAAAATATGTTATAAAGGAGCTTATACGTGTGATTAAAAAACACCTTAGATTTATCCCTATGCGGGGAGCCTCATCTAGTTTACTATACATCAAAATAAAAAAATATATATATTTTTTTATATTAATTTAGGAGTAAAGTAGCTCATACTACCAGAAAATGGGCCGCAGCTCTACAAATGGTGGAAGAAAAAGCACGATGTCTGTTGTCTAGGCCTGAATTTACTACACTTTGTTATTACACAGACGAATATGCTGCTAAACATATGACCGTAGATGCCTTTGTTCAAGTTATGACTGAACTTTTAAATACACCCGATAAAGTAAGTATAATAGTATTAAAAGTCATTAGTCATTGTTATTGCAATTTCTGAAAATCCCCTACGCCTAAACAAAGTAAGATATGTAATGCTTAGGTATAGGTAATATGATCATATTGATCGGACCTGTAAGGGGCAAAACATTTCTTTAATCGAAATCGAAGAAGAAGATGGCATAAATATATACGAAAGTATTATGCCTGTGGTTAAGATGATCTCAAGGTCATACAATGATCAATGTTTGTACTTAAAAGATATAGTTTGCAAAAAAAATTACCAAGAAGTTTTATTTTAATTCATCCTGTCAAAATGTTAACTAGAAAAAAACTATTACGTTTTTGAATGTCAAAGGTTAGGTACATTAAAATAGCTCTAAACCTAAAAGGATGGGTGATCAAGAGACTTAAAAGTCCTTGTAGGATGGATGACTAAGAAGCGGAGGTTCAAGGTTATCTCAAGGTCAAATCATCTCACCCTACAAAGGGGGAGCATAGAAGTGTAAAATATTTTATTAACATTTTGTTTTGTGCATCTACGACAGTCGACGTATATGTATCTACGTAGATATTTTATTAAAAAGTGGGACCATCTCAAATGTAAAACTGATATTAATTATTCTTTACTAATGGTCCTTAAATTTCCAGTACACATTAATGACTGAAATAAGAGAAATAGTAGCTGTTGACGATCGGATAAAATTCGATGAATTAGTTTATAGAAGAAATCCAGAATCCAATATGGTAAGGGATCCTCGAGAACAAGATTATCGACATTCTAGGGTAAGTTATTAAAATTTGCATTTTTTTAAGATAAATTTATTTTTGGAAAAAAAGAAAAAAATTTAACTTAAGGGGAGAGACGCAACGTTACCCTGTGTACAAAGATAAAATTAAAGAAATAATCTTTGCTCGTTCGCCCCCCCCCTCTTTAAAAATGTTTCGAAAGTTTTACAGTTTTAAGGTACGGGGGTCGGTGGCAAACTTTCTTACTGATTTATTTAAAAAACATACAAAAAATTAACCATTATTAAGTTGACGAGTGAATCTTAAAACATTTAAATACCAAATTTATGAAAAATAAAATAAATAATTTTAGAGTATGCTGTCTACTACAAGTGGTGAGACAAAATTACTATATCTAAAGATTTTTTTTTTTTAATTTGTTTTAATCTTTTTTGGAAACAAGGTATCCAAATATTTATTTATTTTGCAATAGCTTTTGACATGCTATGCCAATTCATGATAAATAAATTTTATTTTATTTAAACAATAATTTACATTACATTGTATCAATAAGAACATTATATGACATTGAAGTCCAAATTTTCTTCGCTCAAATGCTCGGACAAGGTCCTTAGATCCCTCCAGGGCTTGCGTGTATGCTTGCGGAAAACTAGAAACAGTAGAAACATGTACCACCGATACCGAAAAACTCTAAAAAAGCGGAGATATTTAAAAAAAAATTCTTTATAACTTTAATAATCATACAAAAAAATAATAAGAACAAAAAATATTGACTTAAATATTCTTATTATTAAAAACTTATTAGAACTGTAATAAAATTTAGCACTTATTTTTAGAGAAAAGAAGCCAAACAATCTGACAACAATCATAGTTATCCTGGATACGAGGTACAGTTACTAATTAAAATAACAAACGTTTTTAAAATACTTAAAAATGATAGAAATATGTGGTGCTTGTAAGTATTTTTAACTGGCACAAGTATTGATAATATTAATTAATTAATAACTATAAAGCAAATCCATTTGAATAAAATATTCGCATTTTTAAGAGAACTTCCTTTAAAAATATTTTATTCTAAAAGTTCATGGTGCTTGCAGGATTTTGTTTATGGTAACGAAGGACTTCCTTTGGTAAACATTTTTAATAATGATGAGTATCATCGATCGCCCAGTGAAGATTCGGGATTAGGATTGGGGATTTCCGATAGGGTGCCAAGGTGAGAACAAAATTTAAAAATTAAATGCATGATGTTACCAAGTAAAAGAACTGTTTTAAACTATCATAAATAATATTTACAATTACCCAGCAAGTGACTTTAAGCAGTACCAAAGAATACCTATACCTAACCAGACGTAAAAATAATACGTTTGCAAGAGTACATTGCAAATAATATGTAAAAATTACACATTACAAGTAAATAACAAAAACTTGGTCCGAAAGAATCCTTGGATTCATATTTTTTGCATTGGGGATATTGGTTTTTGGTGCTCACTCGCCTACGTATGTGCAAAAACTAACTTCCAGTTCATTTGTAATCATAATACTTAAAACGATGGAGTAGTTACGTTTTACTGTTAAGTCTAATTTTTCTTTTTATAAACTTACCTAAACGTTGTTTTCTAAAAAAACATCTTCTTGTTTTCCTTTTTCTTTTACTGTTAGTTATTATTATACAGGGTGTCCAAAAATTAGTGCATAAACGCGATGGTACGTTGTTGGGGCATGCCTTGGGATTTTTGGAAAATTATTAATCCATTGCGAACAAAGTTGCATAAATTCGGCAACCCAGTCTAGGAAAATACTTCTAAAAATCAAATCTAATGCAAAAGTGTATGAACATTTTGCATTAGATTTTTTTGACATTGTTGTCAGCTTCATTTCATAGATATTTTGCGAAATTAAATTGATTATAAAAATGTAATTTGACCATTTAAAAGATAAGAAAATGCTATGTATAAAACTCTTTGAATCGTACTACTAACAATAATTGTTTTGTTTTAACAACAAATACATAAGTAGCTGCAGTCAATGACAATACCATTCTGGATAAAACTGAGAGCATAAAACAGTCTTATTGTTTAAAATCCCAATTTTAGGTAGAAAACATTTTTCTCATAAATCATACTAAACAACTCTCTTTTGTTGGTCAACAAAACACTTATTTCTTTTATCTTTATAGATTTGTTATTTATTATAACTTTTACTATTTTAGACATCGCCCTGGTAGTAACATTGGAAAATACCATGAGGATCACCCTAACCAGGTGACTAGATTTATTTGTATTTTTGGTATAATGAAAATTAATGTAGAAAACCTGCAAAACCATTTTACTTTTAGATGCTTGTAGAGCACTAGCACCAACATATCTCTATCATTTTCCACTGCACTTCTATCTACTTTTTTAAACACTCTACACAAATTAAAATACTTCTAAGAAAAAAATAATTTAAATGTTTGCGAATTGTTGCCATGTAAAAAAATAATTCAACTTTATTTTTTTGTAGCTAGGTATTTTTTTACGCAAAGTATATTTAAAACAATTTGTTCTATTTCCTTTTTTGTTGTTTTCCTAGTTTTTATGGCATGTTCTTTTTATTTATTAATATGAATTTAAATTACATACTTGCATGAAAATTTACGTTTATTTATTTGTTTAGGATTATTTAACTGGCGATGAAGATAACCCTGGAGGACATAGAAATAGACGACATTCTAGCCCGGGAGAATCAAGAACTGGAAGTACTACTGCCTTACATCAACCGGAATATGCGGATTCTGTAAGTTTAAACAACTTTTATTTTCTATGAACATTTATTGTTTTCTTGTTCTAATATTTAATACATTTTTTGCCATAGGGTAAACATAATTTTTCAAACTTGGATGGTACTTAAAAAAGTATTTATCTCTTATCAGTACAATTTTTGTTATTAATAACACTATTTTGACGTATGAGACATTAAAATAAACTAGAACGGGTTAGAAGTTACTCTTCGTAGATTTTTTGAAAATCAAGGTGTCTTTTTTATATAATGTGTGCACATTTTATTAAATACTTTTCGCAGTAATAATAAAAAAAAAGTTTTATAGCTCTTGGGACTCGAACCCGAGCAGTCTGGGTCTGAGAGGCGGTAAACTACTCAACTACGCCACCGAGGCTATGTAAATTATAATCGATTATTCGCTATAATCACTTAGCTATGTATTGTTTCATTTGTTTTATATTATTTAAAGGACTACTACGATTTTCTTTTGATTTCATTCTACACGACGCATTAAGTCCCATTCAGTGCATTTTTAGTTTTTATTGATTGCTTCTTCTCGTTAACGCGTAGAGTTATAAAAAAAAATTTGATGAATTTTGGTAGGCTTTACCAATATTTAATTCAATTTAAAATATTTTTCAAAATTAATTTGATAATAACTTCGTTGTAATTTTTTTTAACTTTGAAAATCGATTTTAACAGTTTTATATTTACCCGATTTTTTTCAAAAACAATAGGGTTCTTCCTTTTGTGAAAAATGATTTTTCCAGAAAATTTGAACACGATTGGAATTTGCGTTCTTAAGATATCGTGCGCACAGGAGTGTGACAGACGGGCGGAAGGACAGATTTTTTGAATGTTGTTCAAAATTCGATGAAACGCACGAATCTGCAAGAATTTTTGCTCTGATCGAATTTATAATACTCTTCGACTTTGTCTGCGAAGAGTATAATAACATCCCTTGGCTGAATGCTGTAACTGATCCTTCAAATTTTTAAGGGCGCTTAAATGATTTTCAAGCATTTCATATAAGTTTGTTATCTACTTTAAAACATTTTATTTAGGCAAAGTCTATTTCCGTTATCACTAGGTTTTTGGTAGTATTTATTTAAATGCCTCTAGTGTTTTTACTGTTTTTTAATTGGTTAGTTTAAATAATAAGATTCAAAATAATAATGATTATTAAAATTTATTCTTTACTTACATTTTATAGTAATATAGATATAGATATTACATATTAGTTACTTTACTAACAGTAACGCTCAGGATAAAATTTAAACTATCATAGTCGCATGTTCTTTGGTAATAAAGCTAAAACTTTCGTACGGAGAGTTTATTTAATAATTGAAGTAATCTCATCTTTAAATATGTATTATTAAAAATTAGATTTGCAAAGTACAGTAAGTACGATTTAATATTTTTAACCAAAATGTTGCAATTTTCAATAGTTTAGACTTTAACCTAAATTTAAAATAAAGAAATATCACAGTACTTGAAATTTGTCTTGTCAAAATAAATAATTTAAAATAAATAGTTTCAACCCAAACACATAAAATTTATCAATTGTCATAAATTCATATTTAAAATAAAAATATTTTAGAAACATTTTTGTTTGAGTAAAATAATAAACGACGATACAAACAAATATCAATTAATTGGTAAATTAAGTATGAAAATTTGAAAAAACCACCTCTTAAGGTTATTTCTTAAAGTTACTCCTATGTATATTGAGAAATTGTATTATATACCGAGATTATATACTCACAACGTTTGTTTTGTATAGACAAGAATAAATTATGGAAACATTTTACTTATTTGTTCTAATAAAAATATCTTTACACAGAGTGTTCGCAAAAATATGACCATCCTTAAAATCAGATTTATTATTATTTTATAGAAACAATTAGCTGCATTCAGATAGTGGATTAACGACTATTCTCATCGAATGTATTAAGCCTTCCTTAAATTATATATTTCTTAAACTGAACTAACATCATACATTTGTAGTATAATAAATCGTGTTAGTATGCCAACCTTATATGTATAAATAGGTACAGAATAGGGCGCTTTAACTTTTGTATTATACATCCTGGTTGGCTTTTAGACACTGACACTGCATTTTTTAAATTTAATTTTTCTTATTTTGACTTAAGAATACTTCGGAATTTCAAGGATACCCACATTTTCTCAGACATCCTCTATAAGTAGTTTTCCTATTTAGTTATTAAAGCTTTAGTACCTGACTTTCGTCAATGTGAAGGTACTAATTTTAACCAAGACGTATGTTAAATGGCGATTAATAATTTTAAGGTCTAAAATATTGGCCACAATACTCCGCATTAGTATGTCGTCACTAAAACCAACAAGGACAAAACAGCATCCTAGTTTTGATGGATTTGACGTTTTACTTTAACAATTACTATTCACTTTTATTGCTAACTATGCGATACTGTTATCGAGTGGACAAACTAACAAAAATCAATTTTTCTGACGTCACAAAACTGGAGCATCCATTATAAGGACTAAAAAAAATTACCAAGAAAGAACGTCGGTCAACAAAATGAAGTAGGCATTGCTACATGTCTGACAAAAAAGGTGACATTCATTTAATTGGAATTTTCAATTTCACACGTAATTATAAAATGTCAAACCCAAGGAGCCTGAGATGCCCGCTTGTCTTTGTTGACTTCATGTGACTTCATAACTAATGGGGCTTATTGGGAAACTGGATAAATAACTAATAATACAAATAAAATACAAAAACTGGTAAGAGAAAAATCCAGTTATTACTAAAGTATTAACGGTATTTATCGGTAGGTGATACTTTGGAAAGTCAAAAATCCTAGAGGAACGAAAAGCAACTCTTCACTTTTTTTTAAATGATTGAACTAGTATCTTAAGTCTCGGAAGTATGAAAACTTATTTAATTCACTGTATTAGCAGGTAACGATGAGTGTCAATTTTAATTGTAATTTTTACAATCGAGTTAGGTACAATTCCTTTAATGTTGTCACATGCCTGGAGAGATCATTGTAACAAGCGATCCGCAAAAATATACTTTGACTCTTGCCCCCATAGATCAGTCAACTTTAAAGATTTTATATTGTGTCAAAAATTTGTCGGTTTTAATTTTTTGACGTACCATGGCAAGAGTCAAGATAATTTTTTTGAAAATCACTTGTTACTATAGAAAGAGTTAAAATGTTGGTAGCCTTATTTTATAACTTTTCCTGCAATGCTCGTCGTAAATCTTCGGTAGCTTTCGCAAGATTGTTTCCTTGTAGAGCTTTAACTTTTAAGTCATCCATTCGGTTTTCATCATAAAAATAGTCTTTAGGAGGTTCAGTTGGATAGCATCCTCTGGAGCTGCTTCCAAATTTTGGGCGGGGAATTCTTACTTTTTTAACATCAACAAGCCAAGATTCCATTTTAGTTTTTTATATTTTACCTAAAAAATTAAAAGAGAAAAATTAACAATGACAGTTGTGTTGTCTTCTTAACAATTAAGGGTAAGGCAATTTATTTAATCATTTTTTTATATAAACGAATACCTTAAACAATTACCCTTAAAGCAAACAATTTGTTCTATAGGTGAGTAAATGTATAATTAAAATGGCTGGACCAATGACTTTAAACAGTTAACTTGATCTGTACAGGTTTTCCTTAAATAATTCGCGACAGTTAAGTCTACAGTAATGGCACTAGGTAATTAAATACCTGTAAAAATGGCAAATCATTTATTGAGTAAACAACGTATGTGCCTATTCTAAGAAAAGAGGTAAACTTTGCTTATTTTGTTGTGTATCTATTATCGTGGAAATACATATTTTAATACGCCATACATATTAGTGTATCGTCACGTGTATTTGGCTATTTTACATAATATCTAACGTTGCAGTTAACACACTAATATATTACAAGAGGAAGGTATATTTTATACCGAAGTATTCATTCTTAAAACTCGTTTTTAAATAGTACCATCAAGTCTTACTTGTAGATAGATAAGTTTATTTGTGGTAAGTCAGTAAGCTAAAAAGGGAACTTATTGGGTTAGCGTTTGTAAATAAGTAATTATAGATACGGTCATACCGGGTCACACAGGTGTTCACGACGTCTGAGAAGTCTCAGCGGCAAAACCGTATTACTATGAAATATCTTGTCTTTTTTTTTCAGTCTATCTTTCTGGCAAATAATAAATAGGTACTTGTAAAAAGATTTACCTTGCAGATGAAAAGTACTTTAGTCTGCAAAGAAATTAGAACGATTATCTTCTGCATTGTAGGGCATGGTCAAATATTAGCTTTAATACCTTCAACGAAGATTAGAGCCGAAGATGAAAGCTTATTGTCCCAAAACAATAATTTAAAAAAAGTTAACTGTGTCTTAACTGATGGACTCTTTTCTCTATGACTCTATAAAATAAATTTGACGCAGAGTTAAAATTAAATTATCAAATTTAGCAACAGAAAGGAACGTTTTAAATATATAAAAGATCAAATCAAAATTGTCATATTTGTAAGTCGTAAAAACTAGAGTGCCAGTGCCAGAATTGACAGTTATTGTCGCCTTATAGAGTGGCGACATGCATCATTCTTTCTCTGTCATACAGATAACGTCATTAATTGTGATTGTAAGTTGTAATTGTTGTCAATTGGCTATAACGTTGATGACGTTATCTGTATGACAGAGAGAGAATGATGCATGGCGTCACTCTATAAGGCGACAATAACTGTCAATTCTTCAAGGCACTCTAGTAAGAACCACCACAGGGAGGATCTGAAATGCCTATATTGAAGAACACTAAAGCTGCATTCCTAACCAAAAAAGTCCAAGTGGAATTTCCACTTGGAGCGGGTAGTTCTCACTGGTGACATTGATTAATAAGGTAGTCCATTTTAAAAACAATGAGGGTTTGCTAAAGCTAGTAATTATTTTAATATTATTACTATTAATATGTTAAATTTTAAAAATTTGGTATTTTATTTAAAGTTTTTTCTTCATTCAATTAGTTGGGGTAAGTTATTTTAAAAATAAATATATTAATCAATATCACCAATCAAAACTACCCACACCAGGTGAAAATTCCACTTGGACTTTTTTGGTTGGAAATGCAGCTAAACAAGTCAAATGTCAAACATATTTATTGCTATTCATCAAATGATGAAAAGTAAAAGTATAATAGAAATTGTTAATTAAGGAAACAAATTAAATATACATAATTGTCTTTCACAAGTTTCAATACATAGTTTATCTATCTAATCGATAATACAAAAAAAGTTTAATATTGTTTGGTTTTGGGACCGTAGAAAAAGTTAAGCTTATTAAACATACAGGGTGAGTAGAAAGTAACGCATATCGCCTCTAACGGCGTAAGTACTTTTCCTAGAGCCTTAATTTTCTTCAGGTCAATTCTAACTTTTTCTTTAAAAAAAAATTAAAAAATAAGGTGCCCCATTTAAACTAACAAAGCTGCATTTCATTACTTAGAACTGGCACAACCTGTATATTTTAATTTACTTTCATTAAATGTGCAAGAAAAAGTCAGGAATCGACCTAAGATAATTAAGGCTCTAAGAAAAGTATTAACGCCGTTAGAAGCGATGTGTGTTACTTTTAACTCACCCTGTATACAGACTCGTTTACAGACCAATTGGTCGTATTCGTACAAAAATTGGTTGGGGTAAGCTAGGAGATCTGTCATACCACCCGTCGATTCAGATGCTAACTGACATTACTTCTGAATTTTATATTTTTATGAAATATAAAGCTAATATACCAAAAAACAACAAACTGCCGGTTTAAAACATTCAATGTACAATGTACCATCTAAAAGGTTTGTATAACATTTAGAGACTGCTTTATATCTAGCTTTGTTAGTTTAATTCTTTATAATTAGGTAAAAAAAGGATATTATGACTCATTTAAAAAAGGATTTCCGTGTGTGTTTAAAATAATCCTCACTGTTTTGATGTACGGACTTTGCATTAAAAGTACATTTGTAAATGAATCATCATGCCCTTTTTTAACTAATTATGAAGAATAAAAATTGTAAAACACTCCGTAAATGTTATACAAACCTTTTCGCTGGTACGTAGAATGTTTTAAACCGGCCGTTTGTTGTTTTTTGGTATATTAGCTTTATATTTGATAAAAATATAAAATTCAGAAGTAATGTCAGTTAGCATCTGAATCGACGGGTGGAATGACATATTTCCTAGGTTACCCCAACCAATATTTGTACGAATACGCTCCATTCCGTTTAGATTCAGGCTCGCGGTGATCATACTTAGGAACAGTGTGAGTGTGATCATCAGCATCACAATGACTGGAGTAAATCACAAAAAAAAAAAAAATGGGTTTTTATATTCAGACATCGCAAAAAGGCCAAAACCAGCTAAATTTCTTGGAGATTAATTTTATTTCGTCGAATGAAACTGTAGTTATGTGTGATTTAGAGTTAAATTAAATTAACTCAACGCCACTCAAAGCTACTTTACTCCACTTAACTTGACGCTACTAAATTAAGGCATTTATAGTATGAATTTACACGTTAGTTTACAACAAGCTAATTTAGTAAACGCCATCTATCGGTAAATGTTAGAATCGTCTTATTTACAGAAATTCTTCGATTATCTTTGTAATTTTAAAAATTTGGTCTAGTAGCCGATAGATGGCTCTAGTGAAGGGCTTACTTTACATTGAATTAGCTGAAATTAACCAAAATTAAGAAATAGAACCTTAAGTAAACGTCAAGTTAAGTTAATTGGATGTGTAAATGCGATTTCATCTTTCGTATAATTTATTTCAGTCGCGATACGTTAATTATAAGTGAAGTTACGCTAATTCATCTCTAAATCATGCTTTATAGTTCATTATAATTATGTTTTAAAAAATTAAAACACAATCATTGTATTCAAATTTATGTTTAAGAAACCAATTTAAACATTTAACTAAACTATTATTAAGCAAAGGCAAATAGTTTCTTGTTTGACCGAGAATTGAAGTCTTATTCGAGGTCTTAATTTTTATTATAAACTAGGTAAACGTAGGTATATCTAATGCTAAGGCAAGAATAAATGTATGTCATATTTAGAACTCACAGTTTACTCTATATTATACTGGCTATGTGTTAATATATTAATAAGAAAGTCAAAACCAGATAAATTTTATGTCTGAAGTAGTTCTTTATTAATGCTATATTATATTTGCATTAAAAATAGTTCAAAACGTAAATATTTCTTGATTGCCTATAATAAACAATTCTTAAGATATTAAATAAAGTTTTGCATAGTCTTTCTATTAACTATCAACGGTTTTAAATAATTAAAACATTGTTTCTTTTAAGAAGTTGTACTTACCAGAGACAAAACACAATAATATGAAGTACTGCCTCGAGGTTACCACATTTACACTTACAAAGCCAATACAGAACTGACTGACGTAGTATGATTGTACTTTGTTTTGTTTCACGCTCACTTCTATCCCAGGACCAGGTAAGCTAGATGTTGCCACATTTCCCTATAGTAATTACTTTCATAGTACCTGTATTAAGGTATATTGGATTTATTATTACCATTTAGATAGTCTATCATAGCTAATTTGTTATTTATTGCAGTTGTCTATTCGTTACTATCATAGTTTATTAAAAACCTATTAAAGATTTAGAATTAGCGAGACTCCTTATCTTACATACCCAGTATTTATTGATATATGTTATTTATTTGCTCTTTAGATTTAATTAAAAAGTTACTTTAACTAGCCACACTAGACGGTAGTTTTTATTTAGCGTAAAATGATATTATTTTGGTAATAAATAAGCATTGACTTTTCCCAAGGGTTAGATTAAACTTAAATGAGAAAAAATTGCCGGATCAGAACAAAAATGGAAGACCAATTAGACTATTCGCCTGATTTTAATTATTAAATCAAAACGTCGGTGAATAGTCTAATTGGTCTTCTATTTTTGTCCTGATCCGGCAATTTTTTCTCATTTAAATACTCCAGGAGGCAATTGGTTTGGTAATGGTATATTAAACTTAAATCATAATTTGAATTGTTTCATTGACTCCTTTTTAATCGACAAGGGCAATTGACATCCAAGTCAAATAGTTTCCAAATTCCAAAGCAAAATGTAGGTAACTACATATTGCTTTCAAAAGTTTTAATTATTATATTTTTACAACTTTACACATTGTACCAGTTAAAAGGTTTCTATAACATTTAAGAGTGGTTGGCATCGCAAATTTTAACTGATGCATAATGAGTAATTACTCATTTCCAAAAAATCTGATCTGGTCGATTATCTTTCAACATAATGAGCAAAATTTACTTCGTTTTCAAGAACTTTAATAAAAATTCTATTTTTAAAGATTACCAAAACTCAAAAGTTATTCTTTGAGGTTTTTTTTGTCAGGTTAAAAATGTTTCCACTTTAATGTGTTTTCAATACTCAATAGACACAATACTTGTAAATGTCTTAGAGAAAATAAAATAAGAAACAAGTAGTTTTAAAACATTAATAAACTCGAGTTTTACCTTGATAAAGTGGTTTCAATTAAAAACTTACTTTTTTAGTATCGATTATTGTAATTTTGCAAAGTATAACTACTTTCCATTTTTACATAAAGATAATTGATTAGCTTCTCGGTGAAAATGCAAAACATTAATGATTTAATATTTTTCTTTGTTTACGTTACTTTGCAAAGAGTGTCCCAAGTTAAATTCGAAATAAAATGACAAAAAAACTATATTTTCAATTTTTTTAGCCAAAAATTTAGATCAGTTATTCAGAAAAATTTAGCAATATAAATAAGAGCCATTTAATTTGAATCCCTTGTCAATTGATATTTTTATCAAAAACGGCCATGCCCAGTTTTTTTATAGGCGACATTCGGACATTTTCAGTGAATATTGTAATAATTTTAGTTACCGTTTAATTTGTCTGCAAATTCGTAGGAGTAAAGTTATCAACAGGAAATCTATAAAAAGTTAAACTTACTTAATGTCTTGTTATACGCGAATAATAAATTATAAGTAACTTAATTATTTTAAATTATTTCCCGAGTTATTTCCCATGAGAGTCAATAGGAAGCATAAAACGGTTCTTTTTTAATGTTGTTTTTGATGCATATGATAAGAAATTAGGTTCTAAATTTAATAAATTGCAAACATTATAAGGTACCGCAATTACTACATACCTAAATAAGGTAACAAAAAATTTGCCGGTTTTAGTGTTGCTCGAGTGATCTGAAGATCTTAAAATTTGCATTTATAAAAGAAAGGTCCAATTGCACAAAAGCTGTAATAGAACTGGGTAAGTGCATGTCAACGTGCATATCCGCATGCAGGCGAAAAAGGGTATTAGAAGTTAAAATTTTTAAAATGAGAATAAAATATTTAAAAACGATTCTACCTATTTAATTCTTGCATTAGTAGGTTGATAAATTTTATTTATGGACTGGTTCATTCAGTCGCATAATTTTATTAAGAAAACAACAACAAATATTAGTTGTGCTTGTGCAATATGTCGGTGTTAATTAAATTAATATTTCTCCAACAAAAATACTTGTACAGCGTGTTTATTTATTAATTCAACGAAAATTTGCCAAATCGCATCTTTAAATGTTATACAAACCTTTTAGATGGTACATTTAATGTTTTAAACCGGCAGTTTGTTGTTTTTTGGTATATTAGCGTGATATTTGATAAAAATATAAAATTCAGAAGTAGTTAGTTAGCATCTGGAATGACGGGTGGTATGACAGATCTCTTAGGTAACCCCAACCAATTTTTGTATGAATACGCTCCATTTGTTGTTCCTTTAAATAAAAATCTATGATGATATTTTTTTAGCCCAATCTTTCACATATTACTCCATTTTTGTTCGAACTAGGAAAAAAAGAACAAAATGATTTATTTGTAAAAGAACTTCCGTGAATGTGTAAAGAATTGAAGATGTAAAAGTCAGTAAAACACTCCGTAAATGTTATACAAACGTTTTAGTACATTGATTGTTTTAAATCGGCAGTTTGTTGTTTTTTGGTTTTTTAGCGTTATATTGGATAAAAGTATAAAATAAGTGTACCATAATAAGTGAACATTTTAGACGACAGGTGTTATGACACCTTGGTAACCCCAACCAATTTTTGTACGAATACGTCGTATTAGTGGGGACGTCACTGAAGCTAATTTTCAGGTTTTGGTGAGTACGAGTCAAATGTAATTGTCGAGGTAATTTACAAAACGTCAAAGCCATTGAACCGATTGTCTGTTATTCAGTGATGACTCACTAATAAGTTGTATAAGGCCCATACATGATCAATTAGAATAATAAATTCTTTATTTGACCAAAAAATTGGGACACTAAACCGACAAATTTATTCCAACTACTTGAAGTAAGTATAATACCGTGTGTCCCGCAAAAAGCGCAGCCTTCTTTTACATGCATTTACAAAAATGTATGACTTCCGGTTTAAGCGGAAATGACATTAATTTTGTATTTTTAAATGGGACCCCTCATATATTTTGACATTTTTAGGAACATTATTTTGATAAGAATACACAATCATTTTAAAAAAAATAATTTAACACCAATATTAACGATTTTATAGCACTTTAAAAATAAGCTAATTTGGTCCTACAGAGAACGCTGCAATCTATGCGTCATAACTCTATGACCAAGATAGACGATTATGATGAAATTAGGTGATTTTTTAAGAGCTATAAAATCGTTAATATTAGTAATACATAATTTTTTAAAAAACGATTGTATTCTTATTTAAAGAATGTTCCAAAAAATGTCAAAATATATAGGGTGTTGCTAAAGCGACGAAAAGGGACAAAAAGCATATATTTCTTCTAAACCTACAATAACTAAGGTTTTAAAAAAGACAAAGAACTCTCTTCAACTGTCTATTCTCCTAATATTTCTTGTTTATTAAAGCGGTACTCTATCAGAGTCATTTGGTACCAATAGGTAGAGTATACAGGTACTTGTGGTCCTTGGTGAGAATCTGTAGTATTTAGTGTACAGAGTATTTTATTTTTTGTTTAAATTTACAAAAAAGATTTATTTACAAAAACCATCATCAACTTATTCTTGGATAACGACATAAGTTGAATTTAATCTAGGTGTGACGTCGTGGGGTTGGTACAAGCTCTGTTAAAAGAATCGTCATCAAATCCCCTTTATTTTAGTTATTTATCATAATATTGGAACATGAATATTTTTTATATGGCACGTGTCCTGTGGCCAATCCATTCTCTGGTTTATTGTTTTTGTAAATACAAATAATTATAAATGTGCTTTGAATTACATTAAATGGTGGGTACATAGATAGGAGTCTTGCAAATCTAAGTACTTCTTGCATTGCCGCTCAAGAGCCGTTGTAACGGTTCATGGTATAGTGGTACTGGGTTATACTCACAATGGTACCACTGTACCATCGAGTTAGCAGGCGGCAATGTCTTGACAGAGGTATGTTTCCAGAGTGGGTACCTGGGAGGCCTTCGTACAAGTTTGGGCGGGTGGACGCAGAAAGTCAAGTCTTGGTACTGGGGTCGACCTCTCGTAAGTGTCCCCGTCAACTTGTCTTAGCGGCTGCGTTTGGCCCCGTTTTGCACTATTTAGCATGTGGCCAATTTTTCATAGTTACTATTGCTCACAAAATTGCTTTGGGAAATCCATATTCTATTTTTTATTTTAATAAATACAAACAGGCTAAAATCTCCGTTAAAAAATCCAAAATATTTATTTATAAAAAATGTAAAAAATTACCTATACGCCATTCTTAAGTAATTAAAAAACGCTGTAGAGTTAGCTTTAATAAGAAACGGTTGTAGGAATCACAAAAAAGTCTAAACAAAGAGCCAACATTTATTGCCGAGTTCATAAGACTACAGTTGGTATCCGCGCATAAAACCATAGTTTATAAACTAGCCATAAGTTGCATAGTGTTAAAAATTAGTTTTTTTTTCTTGTTAAGCAATATTTTAACCCAAATGAAAGTTATTTGTTCAAAAGCGTTTTTAACAGTTAATTTTGACAAGTAGAGCCCAAATTGCTAGTATATATTTTTTACCTCGTCTTGTAGATTTAAGTAGTTATTCTATTTTATTTTTGCTGCTTTTTTATATAGTTTATATTTCTTCTTTTAAATTTTTTCTTAATGGATTCCCAAAAAAGCACAGTTTAAAATATTTTGGTGTGAGCCTTTTTATAAAATTTTGCTCACATCTTCTAATTTTTCTCTTGATAGCACCAGAACACTTTTGTTCGCTACACTAAATTAGATTATTTTAAATGAAGTATTAATTGTATCATTTTACCAAATTAAAAAAAAAATCTTGGATGTTAAGTATCTACATAAAAGAAAATATAAGATCCGACAAAGTTTATATTTCTTAGCATTGACTTTTACATTAATTTTTATTATTACATATCTCATTTTTAGAACTTGCTTATTAGTATAGCTTTTTAGAAATTTATCTTGGGCACAAATTTTATAATTTAGGCCTTATACTAATTTGTAAATTTAAAATATTGGTTTTTCAATTTGAGTAACTACTTTCTTGATAATTCTATTTTTTTTTAATTTGGCCAATTAAATTTCCAAATTGGTATTTTGCATTCTAATTTTTCTTATTGTTGTAGTTCAAATTTAATTAATTAGAGCCTGTAATTCTTTTAAGCACTGTGATGTCATCACGGTATCAAGATTTGTCTCGTCCACACAAAGCATGGGGCATGTTTAGAAACTTAGTAAGAATTTATTGTGGTTACCGACGAAAAGAACATTTATTACATTAATCCCAAGGTTTATTCACCTCTTATTGTTAATGAAAACAAAAAAATAATTAAGATAGAAAAAGTAGTTTTTCTACGACAATTTGTTAATATTATCTTTATCTTAAGGACAGTTCAGAAACTCTTATTTAAGAATTATCATTCAACAAAAATTCAATAATTTTTTTAAGCAACTTCTTTAGATTTAGTGGTGATTTAAAAAATTATGTTCTACAGAATGTCCATACCTGAATCGACCAAAAAATAGTTACGAATGAGCAATCAATAACGGGCTGCACGAGGGAGGCAATGATACGTCAAAAACATGTCGATAATGTTAAAGTGCCTGGAAGATTTGACAAATGTTGCCACTTATATAATTGCCGCAATGTAATTTTCTTGATGACAGTATTTGTATGAGAGAGATTGAATGATGCGTGGCGCCACTCTATAAAGTGATCATATCTGTCAATCCTTCCAGGCACTCTACATAGATAATTTAAAAAAAAATATATGAAAAGTGAACAGTTTTATATCCTTTCTTGAGTCCATTTTTTTGCGCACTCTTCATCTACCTATTTCAATAACTAGTTTGCTTCGTTTATGATTCCAAAATATTATTCTTTATCACACTTAATTAAATTATTTTTCTGAAAAAAAAATGTTATGTACTTTTATATAGGCTATGCTGTTTTATTGTTTAAAAAGCTTAGTTGTAAAAAGTAATGCAAATACTGTTGTTCTTGTTTGCTAGGAATTAGCCCAAAAACTGTCACGAAGTTTTGATATGAAGGAAGATTCTTCCATGTTAGAAGGCGACGGAGGCATAAGGAGGCACCAATCTATGCAGCGACTTACAAGAGATGATGGTCCTAGAGAACCTGCCAAGGTTGTTTTGGATGAAGAAGGAAATTTGAAGGTTACTGTGAAGAAATCTAAACCCATATTGGGCATAGCTATTGAGGGAGGTGCAAACACTAAGCATCCTCTTCCTCGCATTATTAATATTAACGTAAGTGTTTAACGCCAATTAATACTCTGTTTCACTTCTGTTTTGCCTATTATACCGGGTGTCCTTTTTTTACCTTCAAAATTGTCTCCATTCTTGCAACATATAGAAAAAATGTTATAAACCATCGACATTTTTTTGACGTGGCGTGGTAGCAGCAAAGAGGATTATCTATGAATTCTCTCTGCTGCTACCATGTCACGTCTCTATGTCGGTGGTTAATAATATTTCTTCGTCGATTTTTGATTGAAGGGGGACATAATATGTCATAAATTTTGAGACTGAAAGAGTCGCTACCTAGCGTGGAGAGGTGCTTTCCAGTAATTTTTAAATAGCAAGAGGGGTCAAGAGACACCTTATTTGAAATCTTTTGTCTGTCAAAACAAATTTTGTCGAATTTTGTAATTATTTTTAGTAAAAAAATAAGTTTGAGGCCTGTTCATATTCGTGTAGAAAATGACAAGAGCTTTCAAATCAGTGTCACTTGACCCCTCTTGCTATTTAAACATTTCGGGAAAGCATCCTGCCACCTTACAAGGTGGATTTCTCAGTGTCAAAATCTGTGACATATTATGTCCCTCTCCAATTAAAAATTGACGGGCTCGAAAAACTTCTTAAATTTTAGAATGGCTTTGTACTTTTCAGACAACCTATGTTTTGTCAATTTTCTGGGTTTCATTTATGTTTATGAGAATTTATACTAAAATACAGGTAGAGTTTATGTTAAATTATTATCTTAGGTTGGGCATTTTTTTATTAGGAAAATGGAGCTGCCTATAACGCTGGTGGTTTGGAGGTGGGTCAACTGATACTGCAAGTAGATGGCACGCCAGTAGAAGGTCTACAACATCAAGATGTGGCTCGACTAATCGCCGAGTCATTTGCTCGCCGCGACCGTCCCGAGATTGAGTTTTTAGTTGTGGAGGCTAAAAAAAGCAATATGGAACCCAAACCTACAGCACTTATTTTCTTGGAAGCATAGCATTTGCTTAGCCTCCCCCCTAGCGACCCACCGGGACCCATTGCCGACTGATTCTACCACTACATTCTATACATATCATGGATTTCTAAAATGCTACTGTAGTGGGAATAGAACAGAAAATATTTGCATTTGACTCAAACTTTAAAATTGCGTTTAAGTATAAAACTATATAAGAAGATTTTTACATTATAAAACAACAATAAAATGCTAACAGGGAACTTTAACAATTAAAATAATGTACATTTTTATTAATGTTAAAGTTTTAAGTACCACTTACAAGAAAAATATCCTATTAAGAAAACGATTTATATTACTTTTAGTTTTTTTTTTAGTTTAAAAGGGTGAACACACTATAAAAAAATCAAAAAAATGCAAATATTTTCTTGTAGAATTCATATAATATGCATAGGTGCCATCAACACTGTAATTAACATTAGGTACATAAATATAATAATCTTCTACAAAAGTTGTTAAATTATTGTTGTGTACAGCTTTAGAAGACGCGCTTTTGCTTAATTATGGTAATGCATATTATAGTCATATTATAAATAGACATATTTGTTATATAATATGACAATCGGTGATACTTTACAATTTCTAGCGGGAGAGGCTTAATAAAAACCTTACAAAGGCATAACAAAAAATATTGCTTTTTTTAAATGTGTCAATAAACAGCAATAATTTGTAATTAACTAGGTATGCACTCCGAAAAACTATGAGATTTATATTTTAGTAACAAATTATTTTCGATTTTCTTATTAGCATCGCCTAAGATGACAGATGCCTGTCACGGCTAATTGACGCCTTTAAGTAAAATAAGGTGTTTATTTATTTGGAATTTGAAGGACTGGAGATTGTAGATATGATAAACTAGAAAATTTATTTATTTTAGTATTTTTTTACTACCCAATAAAAAGCATGTCTTGGAGTAAATAACACACATTTTTATTAAAAAAAAGTGCTTATATGTGGAAGAAAAATATAAAAACAATCATTAACAATTAAACAGGAATAACAAAGTAATATTAATATAAACCTTATATTTTTCAGCTAATTACTGTATTAAAAATTTTAAAACTATAGATCCAATGGCTAATGTAGAAGGTTAGTGGTGCGTAAAATTATGAAATACACTACAGGAAAGTTTATTTAAATTAAAAAATTTGAATAATATTTAAATTTAGCGGTCGTTAGCGGTATAAAGATGAAACCGAAACCGAAAATGAAACTTACTAATAATAAAGAATAAAAAGTACAAGCATACATTGTAAGTACTTGAATACAATGTAATTTTTAGTTAAACATAGTGTTCCATATGTAAAATGTTTAAAAATAAAATGTTGTCCCCTCTTAGTTGATCCGTCACAGTCTCCTAAATGCAAATAAGTAAAATTCAATTTTCGCGTAATTTTAAAAATATTGCTTATTGTAGGTTATATAAAAAGTCACAAAAGATCTTTTATACTTTTAATTTTAGAACTTTCCCCAAAGATTTTTTTACGATCAAAATTTGAGAAAAAGCTAATATTTTTAAAATGTTATAAGAAAAGCGAAAGAATTTTGATATTCCTAATATGGGTTCCTTTAGAGGCTCCTCCATACTTTTTCTTTAAAAAATAAAAACATAATTTGACGAACCACTGCCCATGCCATAGTTATTTTTATTTAAATATTTAAGCAAAAGTTTAAACTACAGAAAGAAAGCTCCAGATAGATTTTTTTTTATTCTCACAGTATACGGTTCTAGTGTATCTATTTTGGTTGCTAATGCCTTTAAGAAATAAAAGGATTTTAAATTTAAGCTTCTACGTATGACGTTTATACGTAGGGTGTGATATCTTATACATAGAGATCGATTTATTATTTATAGTGTAAGCTTTTAAAAATAAATACCTATTGCGTATTTACCTCGAACACGTTATGTAAAGCTTTGCACAATTAAAAAACCAGTACAGAAATATTAAATAGCGAAAATTTATAACCTCTTTTAAAGCCTATATTAACAATGTGCAATAATGTAGATAAAGCTTTATAGTAAATATTCAGCAATATATAAAATTTCCTACATACTGTTTTTTGTAGACTTCTCACCTATTTTATCTTCTTGCTGCTGAAGCTTAAAATAATTTAGGTACATACCTAATTTTTATCTCAAAATTAAATTTAAAGATTAAGGGCCGGTTGTACACACCAAGTTTAAACTTCGGTTTAGCTAAACTGACATTTTATCACAAACAGACTTTGTCAACTACAACATAGACAGTGACTAAGATTGCTCTCTCTAGGATTATAAATCAGTTTAGCTAAACCGAAGTTTAAACTTGGTTTGTACAACCGGCCCTAAACAAAATTTCAAACATAACACTCATAACAGGTTAATAGTGGGAAGTCCACAAATGCGCTGTTTATTAAAATATGTACATACATAGTTAAAAAATTAGGTGCTATACATTTATAATTATTTTCAAATATTTAATTCGAAATAAGATTTATTATTGATTATGTTATATTGTAATAACTGCTAATGTTATATTGTTGTTAAACATTGTTCAATTTAAAAAATCAGGGAGTAATAGGTAAATCTAAATCAATGTTATATTAGATTAGTAGATAATACTAAGCTTATTATTACAAATAACATTTATTTTACACCAAAACGACTATCAAATGTGTATTTGTAAACTAAAAATGTAATTTTTGCAATTCCCAAGCTATATTTTGCTACAGGAAAATTTTTGTGTTTCTTGGCTTACCTGAGTTACGCTAATGATAAGTATTGTTTAAAAAACTTAACTATAAATAGTATAAAACCCAATTATTTAAGAATGTTGGCACCACAAAAACAAAATTTTAAAAAATCGGTAAAAAAGAAGTTACTAAATAAGTTACAAATTAGCACAAAAATTTGCTTGTTTCGTTAATTACCTAGTTGGTAATCAAACTTTATGTTATAATCAATAATAACTTGCTAAGTAAAGCTTGGAGATGCCAAACTTTTCATACCTTAAAAAAATTGCATTTTTATTAAGCTTTTTGACTCAATTAAATATATACTTTTTTTTAATGCAAGAGTTTCCACAACATTTTTTAAATACACTAATAATTATAACATGTGGGCCCTAGTTAGATTAATTTGTTAAAACCGAGACCGAACCAGAAAAATCTTTAGATAACATATTTATTTTTATAAATTGTGTACATTTAAGTAAAAGAAAATTGACCAAATAGCACAGTGCCAATGGGTATTTGGTTTAAAAGAAAAAATAAAACTATAAGTATGTGTACATACCTATAATTTATTATCATCGAAATGTTATCTATATTATTTACAATTTGTTTCTTATTTGTTAAATAACTGTAACATGATATCCACTCAAAAAACAACAAAAATGATATTTAAATTTAACTTTCTGATTAAAGAGAGCCCTCATAATAAGTTGTTTTTTTTAAATTTCCCAATTAATTTTTGTATATAGTTATTTTAGTGCCGTTAACAAACATTCTACAGGCTGACTTTCTAGTTCGCGGGCCTAAATCAATTCGGTGAACAACATTTTTGTTTTTTAAATATAGCAAGGGGGGTTAAGTGACACCTTATTTTTTTAAATAGCTTTTGCTCTTTTAAAAGTATCTTCATTCGTAAGAACATTTGTTAATTTCTGGACCAATACTGAGGGATTAGTGGTATACAGGGTGTTACCAAATAAGTAGGAAAAAATTCAGGGGGTAATTCCTGAACCCATTTTAAGAAAAAAGGTTTATATGAACATGTGTCCGAAAATCCTTCGTTTTTGAGATACAGCCCCTTCAAAAACCCCTAAAAAATCAGTTTTTTCGCTATTAGCGGGTAAATCTAAAAATCGCACCTAGCGGTTTTTCTTAGAACCTCGTCCTCGTTAGTCATCGAGAAAAAATTTTAATTTATCTATGCCTAGTAGATTAAAAAAACCGAGAAAAAACTAAACAAAGTTCACTTGATTTTGCAGATTGTACTAATTTCACCGATTTGACATTAGATTTTTGTTGACGTTTGCCAAAGTAGTAAAAGTTTATTTTGCAAAAAAATAAGTTAATTTCCGTTTATTTTTCATATTTTTGCTAAGGTAGTTATTTAATGTTATTAAAAAACACACAGCTTTGGCAGGCACTCCAATTCCGTGTCGACGCGCGCTCCAAAACTACACTTGTGTAAATTCTGCTCCTGTTTCGGCTTTTCTGTGCGGGTACAAATAATTAAAAGTTTAAATAGCGGTGAAAGAAGAATGCATGTATTAAAATCAGCCAGGCTGCGGTAATCGGCATTATTAAAAAAGATTTCAAATCTCGAAACATCCACAAATTCCTGGACCAATTCCTTCACCCAATTTTTTAGGTTTAGAGTCACAGTTCACATTATACCAAAATACACCATAATTACTTAACAAAAAACCATATGGTCACAAAGTTTACAAAATAATTAACAAAATAATAACATTTTTAATTTACAAAATA
Organism: Cartodere bifasciata; assembly: GCA_963920755.1. Taxonomy (NCBI): domain Eukaryota; kingdom Metazoa; phylum Arthropoda; class Insecta; order Coleoptera; family Latridiidae; genus Cartodere; species Cartodere bifasciata. The sequence goes on from OY987195.1 coordinate 11,775,509, forward strand.
AATTTTGACATATTAACCGCGGGATGACATTATTGAAGTGACAACGACTTATTTGTATGGCCACAGAAAAAAAAATCATTGGTGATGGAACGAGGACGATGTGCAGGATTAAACCGTTAGAGGCGTTGTGATCGCCTTTAGTTTTACCCGCTAATAATTTCGAAAAGAATAATTTTTTCAAAAAATTTTATAGGACCTTCTTTTTTATCTAAATACTAGAAATATTTTTATCACAACCTCCTCTGGCGCCCTTAAGTATGAAGAGTTTTATACTTAAGAAGGGAGCAGGCGCTAGAAGGGTGATATGTTTTTATGTAATTTATTATTACATAAGCTCGTACATAAGTATATTCAATTGAATTTAATTTACTTGCTTACCTAAAAACTTCTAGTTAAAAAAAGAAAATTATGCTTCTGCTTTAAAATGCAATTCTTGGTTCTCGAATGATTTAAAATACTTACTGACTTTGATACAATTTTAAATAAACCAATTTAAAATAGGTAATTTAATTAAATGTAGGTTCGAAACAAAATAAGTTGCTTTGTATTTTATGTATGTTGTATTCAAGCGGGTTACTGATGGACCTATCGATTTAGAAGTATAGTTATATTAGCTCAGGTTTTGGAAATTAAACACAAATAAACAGTTTAATAAATTATTATTGAATAAAAATAAAATGAAACTAACTCACCAAATATTACAGGAAATGTGGAATACAAATTGTATTTTCTCCAGGAATAGGCATCTTCACATTTGTAGGCACAAACAACACTTATTTACTAGTTTGACAATATTACTTAATTTTTAGCGCGGCTCTTACTTTGGTACTTAATAAATTTGGACTTCAATTAGTTTTTCTGAACAAAACTGACTCTACTTTACTTTAACTTCCAAAAAGGATAAAAAATAGACATTTTTTGATTAATCTTTTAAAACACAAGTTCTCTTACGACTGACTGGGGTAGAGTCTTTTTTATGACGGACTCTAAAGACCTTTATATATCTTTTCTCCCTTCGGACAATTCCCTCCAGGGAAAAGATTCACCAAGTACTATTATGAACTTTAAAGCACTTAGAAATTGCTCCAATGAAATTTGCATATTCTACCACCTAATAATAAGAGGGGTTATAAGATAAAGAAACATATATACCTACTAAAGACAAAGTAATTAGGATGGGGCGCCATTCACAAACGATTGTTATGGCATCATCTAATTATAAGAGGGGTTTAGGGTTGCCAGATTTCAAGAAAAGCAAGTCGGGACAATTGAAATCGTAGGCGAATATATACCCTCAGGGAGAAAAAACGGCGTCGCAGGCAAATTTTTCATCGGGAAAATACGCCAAAATCGGGACGTCTGGCAACCCTAGAGGGGTTGAAACTTAAGGTCTGTCTTTTGGGTTCTTTGCCCTGCAGACTGCACCTGCAAGCTTCTTATCTTTTGTTTCCCATTGTCTGAAACTGATAGTACATTTGTAATATCAAATTACTGAAATTTATTTTTATTTTTAACTTGTCCAGACAATGTATATAAAAGTTATTTATGTTTTTGATTGACTGCCTAAAAATGCCGCCCTCAACAATGTGTTGAGAAAGTGTCTCACCACATTTTCCTCTTTGTAAAATTTAAAAAAAAGTGTTAATAGTGGGGGCCCTTAGGGGGCTGTAAGAAAAAAAAAGTCAAAATCGGGCATATGTTTATAGGAACTTTTTTTCTAAAAATGGGTTCAGGAATTACCCCCTGAATTTTTTCCTACTTATTTGGTAACACCCTGTATACAGGTCCAACAAAAGTTTCCACCCCCATTATTTTCTAAACCAATTTGTTTTTAGAAAAATGCCGAGACAGGTCGATTTTCATTTGAAAGGGGACATCTAATTAACATCTCTTAACTATATCAAAATTATAAAATTTGTATAATTTTAAGGGACTGGCTTCACGTTTTTTCGGTTATTTTTGATTTTATTCATCTTTTCGAACAAAAATTTTTGAAGCACTAAACATATTTTTAATTTTTCGATCGCTTAAAACCAAATTTATTATTTTTGGGGGCCAGGTTCACAGTTTTTTTATTTATTTTTTTGAAGGTTTATATTAAAAGCACCAATGAATATTTTGAAAGCACTAAACAATACGATAAATTTGTAACATTTTGCGCGCAAAATCATAAAATTTGGATAACTTTTTATTTTTGATTTTTTTTATTTGTTTTAAAAGCACAAACAAACATTTTTGAAACACTAAAGCCATTTTGATTGAATTTTGGGGGGCCAGCTTCACACTATTTTTTAAATTATTTTTGGGGAGTTTATTTTTAAAGCACCAACGAAATTTTTTGAAGCACTTTAAGGCACTAACGAGAACTTTTCATTACCACTGATGCCCCCCAAAATATTTCACTTTAATAGGTCAGAATCACAGGTCTGCAATCATTTGGATCTTATCTTTATTTATAAGAGTATGCTCCGTTATCAGGCCCCTATTTTAGTTTCTCGACTCAGTGATATCTATTTCTCGAGTCTCGACTCGACACAAATACAGGCAGACTTATGAGAAAAAGAGAAAACTATATCAAATCAGAGAGGATTCAAGATAAGAGAGGCGACATATGAGGGTCCTTTCTATGGATTTTTCCGCAACAACAGTTAGTAAGCTCCAAATTTTTGTCAACGATTTTTGGCATTTTATATGTGAGCATATCTATCTTAATTTGGGTATGAACGGGTTGATTAATTTCGTTTCTTGACCATTTAAATAAAGATGATTTGGATATTTAACAGTTTTATTATTTTAAAAAACATCAGTCGAAAACATCATAAACGGAAACAGCTGACAACTGTCAGACTGTCAGAAAAACTTGACTAACTTAATAACACTAAAAATAACCATGCATACCAACTATCTTAAAAAGGCGCGAAATTCAAAATGTGAATATAAACTCTTACAGCTCGGCCAATCCTGACAATCAGATCGTCTCGATCGTCAAAATTAAACAAACAAAATGAATGTAAAAAATGGTAACTTAACACATAACACAAAGATATCATAAACATAAGTATTTCCACAAAGTACCACAAAGTATCACAAAGTATCACAAAGAAATCATAAAATTTAAACATAAAATCACAAAGTATATTTCATAAAAACAAAGCATAAAACGTTACCAAACCAAAAGTGAATTCTAATGTTCGTTTGTTTTATATTACTATGCTGTAAGTGATAAAATTAATCAGAGATCCAAGGCCTAATGTTAGCAGACTCAATTACCCCTTCATAAGGAAGCTGAGTAACTTGGAAACCGTCAATATCTTTAACAATATATCTATCATTAGGTAAAACGGAATGAATGACATATGGACCCTTGAATTTAGGAATTATTTTCTTATTTGCACCAACAGAAACATCAGTATTAGTAATTACAACTTGATCACCTACATTAAATTTCCGGGGTTGTTTATGACAACTATCAAAATATTTTTTGTTATATTCTTGGCTTTTCTCAATATTATCATGAGCTTTTTCTCTTAAATCGGACAGATTAATAGATTCTAAATTGTCTTGATCAAGCGATTCTAAAAACTGTCTAAGGTCATCATCATTTTCACCTCTTTGATGTACTCCAAAAAGAAGTTTACTAGGAGTTTCACCTGTCGATTTTGAAATAGTATTGTTAACAACATATTCTACCTTACGTAAAGCTTTGTTCCATTTATCACGCGTATCTGAAATTTTCGCTAAAGTATTAGTTATAACTGAATTTAGGCGTTCAACCTGACCATTAGCTCTAGGTACTGCCGTAGCTACTAAAACATGTTTAATATTGTAAGATTCAATAAATTCTTTAAAAGCTTGTGAAGTGAAACAAGTTCCTCTATCAGAAATGATACGTACTGGTCTACTATATTCATCAAAATAAGACATTAGATGTTTTATTACCTCTTTTGTATTTGTCGTTTTACACGCATACAGTTTTAAAAATTTGGTAAATGCATCAATGGTAACAAGAATATATCGATCATTATTTTTACTTTTCTCAAAGGGACCTAAATGATCAGTATGTAAAGTATCAAAAGGAACTTTACCCTTAGGAATAATATGCAATTCACCAGATGGCTTACCAAAATTTGGATTATACACAATACATTTTAAACAATTCGAAATATGTACCTTAATCGTGTCACGCATTTTTGGAAACCAATATGTTCGAGATACCAACTCATAGCATTTGTCAACACCTACATGACCCATTTTATCATGATAATTCTGAATTATATTCGCAACAAGCACTTTAGGAACATAAAACAATAAATCACCTCTATTATTTTTACGATAAACTATACCATTTCGAAGTTCATACAATGGCAATTGAGTGGACTCTAGTTTTTCACGAACTGCAACTATTTCGGAATCAGATTGCTGTTTTATTGAAAGCACTTGTTCAAAAGACGTTTCCTCTAAAACAAGAACATTTTGACATCTGCTTAACGCATCAACATGTCGCATTCGGGTGTTAGATCGATGTTCGATTTCATATTCATAATTTTGTAAAAGTAAACACCATCGCATTATTCGTGGAACAACATCTTTCTTTTCTAAAGTTAGACGAAAACTATCACAATCAGTGACTATTTTAAACTTAATTCCCTGTAGATAAATATGAAAACGTTTAAGTGAATACACGACCGCAAGAGTCTCAAGTTCATAACTATGATATTTCGATTCATATTCCGAGGTTCGCTTACTGAAATAAAACACAGGATGAAATAATCCGTCATCTTGTTTTTTCTGGAATAAAATTGAACCGAAACCTACTGCACTTGCATCACAATGAAGTTCAGTTTCTTGATGAGGCGAATAAATATTCAAAATAGGCTGAGTACACAATTTGAGTTTTAAAGTCTCAAAAGCTTTCACATGTTCCGCTTGCAATTTGAATTTCGTATTGCGCTTCAAGAGATCGTATAAGGGACCCGCGAGGATCGAGAAATTTTTTATAAATCTTCTGAAATAGCTTGTCAAGCCAACAAAACGCTGCAATTGTTTAGCTGTTTCAGGCATAGGATAATCCTGAATGCTTTTAATATTTTCATAATTAGGACTTATGCCTTGCTCATCTATAGTATAACCTAAAAAATCTATGCTTCGCTTCAAGAAAGAACACTTATCCAATCGAAGTTCAAGTAAATTTTGATTCATTACCATTAAAACACGGGCTAATATTTTTAAATTTTCTTGGTAAGTATCAGTTGCGATCAAAATATCGTCAATATAAATCTGAATCTTTCCTTGACGAATCAAATCACGAAAAACATAATTTATAAAACGTGTAAACGTTGCTGGGCTAGACGAAAGACCAAATGGCATTTTAAGGAACTCATACTGTCCCTGGGGAGTAATAAACGAAGTATATTTTACTGAATTTTCATCCAAAGAAACCTGATAGAAAGCATTTTTGAGATCAAGTTTAGAAAAGTATTTTTTCCCTTTTAACATATCTAAATGATCATCTATTAAAGGTAAGGGGAATTTATCACGAAGAATATATTTATTCAAGACACGATAATCTACACACATTCGGTATTCGCCATTTTTCTTTTTTGTAAGTACAATCGGAGAACAGTACGGCGAAGTACTTTCTCGAATAACACCGCTTTTTAACAAATCGTCTAAAATTAAATTTACCGCCAATTTTTCAGCATATGAAAGTCTACGAGGTCGAAATGAAAAAGGTTCGTGATCTTTCAAAGTTAACGTCATTTTAAATTCACAATCGGGTTGATTCGGTTTATGCGCATCTAAGTAACAAGTATTAAGTATTTTATTTAAATCATTAGCAACTGAAACTGGCAAATTATCATCAAAATCTAGCTGAACAGAAACAGGACCTTGAAAATTTTCTTCAATGAGCATTAACTCGTTTTCAAACCTAGCACAATTTTGATTCGTATTTATAATTTGTACTGAATTATCTTTAAAAAGTATCTCCACACTATTTTGTGAAATAAAGTTTCGGCCAATCAAACAATCAGCAATCATTGTACTAGACTTGACAACACAAAATTCCAAGTCAAAGAAACAATTGTCGATTATAAGTTTCTCAGTAAATACACCTAAAATGTTTAATGGAGAACCGTTTAAACCGGTTAAAGCTGAACTGGAAATAAAAGGTTTTCTTACATTATCCGGAACTAAATCTTCAGATATTAAAGAAATAGGGCTACCAGTGTCTAGAATAGCTTCAACATCCCTTTTCAAAGTGGTCAACTTAGCATACACCTTGTAGGCTGGTACAAAAGGTCGCTCCTCTACCATCTGCGTCGTAGAATCGGGGGACGGTTTTCTGGCGTTGCGTTTTGGACACTCTCTTATTTGGTGCTCTGTAGATCCACATTCAAAACAAGAACCTCTAGAACGTTTTTCCTGTGGACAGTCAGTACTAACGTGACCTGTTTTGCGACAATTGTAGCAAGTTCGTGGACGTGCACCCGTAGAATTGGGCGTTGTGTTCGAAGCGGCTTCATTTTTACCAGATGGGGGAACAAGCAGAACGTTACCCGTTTTCTTAAAGTTGAGAGATGGATTAGACACCATACCACGTTCTTGGTTTGTCAAATCATTGAACAACGTTAACATATGGTTAAGACTAGTAAATTCTTTAAGCTTCGCCTGCGTCTGCAACATAGGATTCTCCATACCTTCAATCATGTACGAGATTGTAGCAGATTCTTCCAATGAAAGCCGGTTTGCTAAGTAGACTTTATCGGTAAAGTACTCATTAAATCGTTCTGTTTTTCTCCATTTCCTGGCTTGAAATTTTTTCATTAACACCACCACATCTTCTTTTATAGAAAACATTTCAGTTATCTCATTTTGAAATGCTGTTAACCTCAGTCCCACATGCTGGGGTTTAGAATGATACCAGTCTAAGGCTTTTCCTCGTAGTTTTCCTACTGCTAAAAGCAACAGCATGTCGCTTGTTATATGAGCTGCATAAGTTGTGTGAATTGCTTCAATTCTTTTCCACCAAATATTGACATCATCGCCGTCTCCTTTAAATTCAGGGATAAGTGCAGCAATGTCCTGTGGATTAATGAGCAATCTTTGCCTGGTTTGTTGTGTCGATTCCCTGGCACTTATAGCACGTACAGTCGCCGTAACTAGCTCTTCCAAGGTTACCTGCACAGAACCTGTCGCCATTAAATTCGGAACAGAGGACCCCGTTGCATCAAAAAAACCACTGCCGCTTGCGTCACCATCTGCAGCTCCAGTACCTCCAGTAGGCGTCAAATTATGAGGATTACTCATCGTTAACCATAAATTTGTTAGTTTGTTACACAAAGAACAAAATTCCAACGCCTTCACTCCAACATAACCTCACAAACGAATTCAATCAGAAAATCCCATTGCATAACCCCACACCTGATTCTGTGAGCATATCTATCTTAATTTGGGTATGAACGGGTTGATTAATTTCGTTTCTTGACCATTTAAATAAAGATGATTTGGATATTTAACAGTTTTATTATTTTAAAAAACATCAGTCGAAAACATCATAAACGGAAACAGCTGACAACTGTCAGACTGTCAGAAAAACTTGACTAACTTAATAACACTAAAAATAACCATGCATACCAACTATCTTAAAAAGGCGCGAAATTCAAAATGTGAATATAAACTCTTACATATAGATGGTCGAAAAATATATGTTTGTTGGTTTTTTTTCATAAAATAAGTAGAAATAGCTATTATGTAGCTTTAAAAATAAATGAAAATGGAAGCTAATTTATACTCAAAAGTTCAGGGCACAAAACGTACTTGTAAGGTTAAATAAATAGATTTTGAAAAAATTATTTTGCAAAAACATCCTTTTTAGCATGATACGCTTACCTTATGATAAAAAACTAAAAACAGTAACATAAATCTGCACTTCCCCAGATAGGTTTCTTATTTTTTCAACTTGAGCCTCACTGTTCCTTGCACTTTTTAATTTTATAAATGTTTCAACACAGAATATAGCAAAAATATGATTCCATCCGAATGTGATTTCTGTTCTCAAGTCTTGCGCATGTTCTTTTTGTATAATATTTTAAGATCCTTTTAACAGATTGCTTTGAAATTTATACTGGGTCTGCACTCTGAAGGTTACAGAACAAAAAACACCAATTACAGTCATAACGCTTCGTAATCTGTTCATAAAATGTAATTTTACCATAGAAATATACAGGATGTTACCAAATAACTAGGAAAAAATTGAGGGGGTAATTAATTCCTGAACCCATTTTAAGAAAGAAAGTTCATATAAACATATGTCCGAAAATCCTTCGTTTCTGAGATACAGGGTGTCAAAATTTCTCAAAAAAAATTTTAATCTTAAGATTACTAAAAAGCTAAACCAGATATTTATTTGAAATAATAATAAAAAAAGAAATTAATTAACCCTTCATTGTTAACTATGTTTTATTTAAAAGAGAAATTTTGTTGCCCTTGGGCAATGAATGTTTTTCTCGAAAACGGTTGATTTTATGAAAAAAGAACAGACATTAATTTTACAGATCATATATTAGGGCTTCTAATTATTTTATGAAAATACCAAAAAAGTAACACACAATAAAGAGGGGGGTAAGCAACCCCCATGATACCCCCAAATGTGCCTCTTCCAATTATAATTTTAATTTTTTTTCTACCGCACTTTAATAAATATCTGGTTTAGTTTCTTGGTAATCTTAAAAAAAAAGTTTTTTTTTAGAAACTTTGGCACCCTGTATCTCAGAAAAGAAGGATTTTCGGACACATGTTGATATGAACTTTTTTACTTAAAATGTGTCCAGGACAGTAATAACGGAGTATCACACGAAGCGATATGGGAAGCGATGTGGGAAGTTTGACATTTGTTGGGAACTCGAATCTCTTAAAACTAAAATACGTATTACCGAGAACTCATGCGATTTCCTCCATATTTTATAATTTACCAATTAAAACAAGGAATTGATGGTCGTTTGGTCTTGAGCACTTGATTGTGTCACTGATGGGCAATATTATTGTTAAAAATTAAAAAATCGGCAATTTTCTCCTATTCATACAAATTATAATTTATATTTCTGTTACTTTGATGTATCTTGAGTAAAATTATTATTTTTCTGTTAGTTTAAATACAGGGTGTTACCAAATAACTAGGAAAAAATTCAGGTGGTAATTCCTGAACCCATTTTAAGAAAAAAAGTTCATATAAACATGTCCGAGAATCCTTCGTTTCTGAGATACAGGATGTCGAAGTTTCTCAAAAAAAATTTTTATCTTAAGATCACTAAGACACTAAACCATATATTTATTTGAAATAATAATAAAAAAAAGAAATAAATTAACCCTTCATTGTTAACTATGTTTTATATTCATTAAAATAAAAAAGCCAAACTTAAAAGAGAAATGTTGTTGCCTTTGGGCAACTTTGAATTTTTTTCTCGAAAACGGTTGGTTTTATGAAAAAAGAACAAGACATTAATTTTAAACATCATACTCTAAGGCTTCCAATTATTTTATAAAAATATCAAAAAATTAACACACAAAAAAGTTGGGGGTGAACAACTCTCATGGTACCCCCAAATGTGCCACTTAAAATTTTTTTTTTTTCTACCGCACTTTATGCCTTAGGACAAGAAAATTACCCGTGCTAGGTTTCAAATAAATATCTGGTCTAGTTTTTAGATGATCTTTAAAAAAAAGTTTTTTTAGAAACTTTGGCACCCTGTATCTCAGAAAAGAAGGATTTTCGGACACATGTTTATATAAACTTTTTTTCTTAAAATGGGTTCAGGAATTACCCCCTAAATTTTTTTCTAGTTATTTAGTAACACCCTGTATAATGCTTTTTTACTTTATAATATTTTTATTTTTACTTATTTGCTTCTACCTCTCAATTGTTTTTATTTGTTTTAAAATTACGATAGGAGCGGGTTAAATCGATTAATTAAAGGGGCGCCGACTTAAAGGGGCTTGGGGGTCTGGGTTAACCTAGAAATTTTTTCAGAAGGCGCAGCCCCATTGACAATTTGTGGTAATTTTTTACTTAACTTTATAATTTTTTATTTAACTTTTCTTTGAAACTTAAGCAAAGAGGAAACTCACGTACCCAAATAATGTACAGTGTGTTATGTTTTTAATGAGTATTGGCGGGTTACACCTATTTTTTGTTTTTTTGACTGATGAAAACCGCATTTCGATGTCTTTTTCATATAAACCAATTTTTACTTTTCTCAGATTATGAGGGGTCGCCGTATTTCCCTTATTATTGATTATATTTAGATACGGTAAAAAAATGTAATAATACATTTTTTTAACGAGAATTTAAATGTGGTCGTTGACAGATTTTGTCTGTAGCGCTAAGAAGAAAATAAGAAGTTTAAAATTATTTGTTTGTGTAAAATTTTATTTCATATGCCTATCATTGTTTGAAATTTTGTTAATTTGTTTATTTAAATGCAAGATATGATCTCGGATCTAATGTATAATTTTTAAAATCCTTATTTTTCTAATTTTCCTTTTGAAAAAACATACACAAACATTAAAGTAAAAATATATTTCATGTTTCCGCATCTATGGGTTAATAGTCTTGCATAATGCGCATGATATTTGCATGATATTCACATCACACGATAGCTTCGCTTGGTCCAAAGCAGTGGAACAGCGTTTTTAGACGATGCGATGACTCGAAAATATGGTCTTCCCTTGTTCACATGAAAACTACACGAAGCGAGTGCGAAGCGGATCTCGAATATCGAGCTCCAGGAATTACCCCCTGAATTTTTTCCTGGTTATTTGGTTACACCCAATATAAAACAATAATGTTATAGGATGCGCGAAAGTAAAATGTGCTAAATCAACACCAAGCTTTAGAACAAGGCCTAGCCACTAGCTCAAAATGGCGGCGTAAAAAGTTTGACAATTGTCGCACAACAATTTTTGTGACGTTGATATCCCAATTTTAAATAACTGTCGAAAGTTGTGCGACAATTGTCAAACTTTTTTCGCCGCCATTTTGAGCTAGTGGTTAGGCCCAAAGCGAGGTGTTGGCTAAATTGAAGATGACACGAAAGGGTTCATGCACATGCGCGTTGGCAGTGCAATCAAAAAGAGGAGCGTTCATTGGTGGTTTCTCCGAGTAATGACGATCTTCTACAACGGTGATCATTTCATTTCATACTCATGCGCATTTCAATCTGCGCGAACTTCAATTTGACACGCCTTTAGAAACAAGAATTACCTTTCTCTTTATTTTTAATTCTGTGAATTTTACTCATAAAAAAATTTAGATTTCTGCTTTTAAAAACAAACTGACGCAAATTTCTGAAAAAAGTCAAAAAAATGCCACAAATGTAATTTTGGAGCAGCCGTTGTTGCGGGAAAATTGCGGGCAAACCAATCAGAAGCAGGGTTGTACACGAATACTTTTTTTTGTATTCGAATACGAATACAAATACTTAGCTACATGTTAAGCACGAATACGAATACGAATACAAATACATTTGAAACATGTATTCGGGTACGAATACAAATACAAAGTATTCGTATTCGTAAAACTACGAATACAATATTGCGAATACAATTCCCACGATTTTGGTGCAAAATTTAAAATTATTACAAAACGAACTTAATGTGTGTGTTGGGCTATAAAAATGTATTCGTAAAAAATATTCGTAAATTTACGAATACAAATACTAATGCTTGTATTTTTACGGATAAAAATACAAATACAAACTCATTTGAAAACAATGTATTCGAATACGAATAACGAATACTGTTAAAGTATTCGAATACAGTGTTCGAATACGAATACTTGTATTCGTGTACAACCCTGATCAGAAGCCGTTCCTTGTATGTCGTCTCTCTTATTCATAAAGTCTCTCTGCGTCAAACCAGAATCCACTATTTTACCGGAGCCGCGTTCATAAATCTCATTGTGGGTATGGTAACAATATTAATATTATTGGACATTGCTGTAGGGCAGTGTCACTCGGGGTGCACTCGAGTGTGGTTCTCGTACTCTTCTCTGGTTTTTAGACATTATGAAACGTAACCTCAATTTTAAGTACTTTTTACTGATTTTTTTAGGAATTGTTGTCTTAATTTTTTATTGTGAATATTTGGTATACTACGTGGTACTTTATAAGGTAAATATATTTTTTTGTAACGCAATCCCAAATAAAAAGCAATGAAAACAATTTGAGTGGTCTCTTGTCTGAGATTTGCTTAAACAATCTCGGTCTTGAAGATGGCCTAATTGCCATGTAATAGAATGACTAGAAATGAATTGCTTATGATCATAACATTACCAGTGTGAGGATCCAAGATCTAAAAGGCTAGCATAGGTAGGTTCCATTGAAAACGTTTGTTTATTTAAGTCCACTTACTCATTAGTCCATATAACTTACATTGGGTAAACAAAAGGATCTTGGAACCAAACAATGAATTTTTATTCCTTCTCTATTGTAAATATAAAATATTTAAAATCTCTTCGAGTGTGTCATGTTGTGCTAACTAATTTTTCCTTTTCTTGAATATTAAGGGTATCTGGGTATAGACCAAGGAAATTAGATTTAGTAAGGTACGCTCGCTTGGCGCACTTCGGGTCTTACGAAGTTTGCCGAAGGTAAAAACCACGTGACCTGACGTCATGAAATCCACAATGGCCGCCGGCTACCGCCGCTGACATTGTTTTGACGTGTAGTGAAATTTAAATTTTTTAAAAAGTCAAATCTACAATGTGCGTTTTTACGTATTTTAAACTTACCGTTATATTTTAAATCGTTTTTAATAATGTTTAATTATACACGTTGTTTTGGTTTTGATGTGTATTGTTGTTAGTAATAACTATTATTAAAAATTACTTTGCTAAAGGTAAGTTAACCATTTTAATTAATTATGGATTCACCAATGCTGCTTCTTAAATAAAATATTTTTCATTAAATACCTGGTAATGTATGTAGTGTTATAAACTGCACAAGTACATACTTAAAATATGGAATAGAAGTTAGTTTTTTCAACTGGCCAAAACATTTAGATCACACGCAGTGGACAAGACCGCAGTTTTTGTTATTTTGCACAACAGTAATCATTTAATAAAGCACCATACACATTTTTAGTATTTTACTGCACAGTTAAAAAAGTCTTTCGTTATAATTAATTTAATTTTTCAATATTTCACGCGTTTGTTGAAGTTTTTTGATATAAAAGTCAAAATTGACAGTCGCGTTTCGCTGAAAGTTGTAAACAATAAACATAGAAACCAAACATATTATTTTCCTGCTCTATGAGTATGACGTCATCATGGGCATTTTCTATTGGCCGGATTTCCGAAGATAAGTGAGCGTACCTTACTAAGTATCTAAATATCTTGGGTATAGACCTTTTCCGTTGGTCCGACATTCATTGTTAAATTTGACACAAATCATTTGTAATACAGGTGGTCACCACCAATGTCACAATGACTTATGTCAAATTTAACAATGAACGTCGGACCAACGGAAAAGGTCTTATAGACCTTTGGAAACAGGGTATAGTCCGTAAGTCATTTTGGTAAACCAAAGTGACAGAAAACGACTTGTTACACAATTCGTTGTCATAGAAAATGATTGTTAAAACTGTCACTTAGGTTTACCAAAATGACTTACGGACTATACCCTGTTTCCAAAATCTGGCAGATACCTACCAAAACCGGGTAACAACACTTTACTCTTATTGTGCAGGGTAATTTTGCAAAAATTTGATAAAATGAAGCTAACAACAATGTGGTCTAATGCAAAAATGTATGCTTAAAAATGTAGATGTAGAGTTTTTAAGATGTATTTTACAAACTGCGTTGCCGAACAAAGTAACAGATAGATATTTTTTGACATTTTTCTAAGGACCTGAGAATGCCCCAAGAGCGTACCATCGCGTTTATGCGCCATTTTTGGACATCTTGTATATTCTTGGTGAAATCGGCATGGCCAACTTTATAGAGGCCGACGTACTTTTCACCTGCATCTACCTCGCGGTCTTTTTTTGATTGTTTGCATATTGTTTGATATCCGTCAGAAAGTATTGGGAATAACTTCAAAAAAGACCGTGAGGTAGATGCAGGTGTAAAGTGCGTCGGCCTGTAATGTCGTTGGAACTTGGAAATCGGGCATCAAAGTGCGAAACGTCGAACCCTCATTATACACCTTTCCCGTCGACGACCACCTTCGTGGTCGTTATAACGTGCGATCAATATTTTTCATTGCTAAAACATTCTCGATTGTCATGTTATTGACATTCCACAGCAAGAGTCGAGGGGAAATTTTGTGGATCGCACGATACTTGGGAAACGTCCGATATGCGTCAGATTAACACGAGTTATTGTGATGCTAGTGGTCATCGTATTCAAAAAAAAAAAAATTTGAATTTTAAAAAACTAAAGGATTTTAGATATCTTTTTACTTAAATGTTCAGAATTTTATTTTCTCGACATTTTAAAAATGTGGCTTATACCGTTGTTGCCCCGAGCCCTTCAATTATAATAGATATCAATGGATTAGTTTAAAAGCCAATAACCCTTCTAAAAAATAAAATTTTCCGCCGTGTCGTTAAATATAACCAGTTTATGAACAAAAATCATTTTAATAATGATGAATTTTTAGACATTGATCCATTATCTATTCTTTAAATGAATCTAGGAATAACCCCCTGTATTGTTTTAGTGTAACTGGCCTGAGCTTAAAGAAGATAATTTCGATAGAACTATAAAATTCAAAAATGAAGAACCCGTTAAAGTTATAGTAATAGCTGATACCCATTTATTGGGCTCTAAAAATGGACATTGGGCTGATAAACTTCGGCGAGAATGGCAAATGTACAGGGCTTTTCAAACGGCCATTTCGTTATTCAATCCAGAGATAGTTTTTTTTCTTGGAGATTTAACAGATGAGGGCATGTTCTGCAGTTCTGAGGAGTTTAAATATTATGTTAAACGTTTTTATTCCCTATTTGCGGTGCCAGATAGTACACAACTGTATGTTGCAGTTGGGAACCATGATATTGGATTTCATTATAGGTAAGTTTTGGGTCTTGGTTTAAATTGTTCTGCAATTGTAGGCGTTCTAATGTCAATTAAAATTTATTAGAATCTCACCATATCTAAATAAAAGATTTACCCTTGGATTTAACGCAACACCTGTCCAACTTATTTCTGTAAGAGGAAACCATTTTATCTTGGTAAATAGTATGGCCCTGGAGGGAGATGGATGTTTTTTGTGTAAACCAGCTGAAATTGAGTTGGCAAAAATATCAAGTATGTAATTAGGTGTTAACTCTTATAGACTAGAGTGCCTTGATGATTTTGACAGTTATTGTCGCTCTATAGAGTGACGCCATGCATCATTCCTTCTCTGTCATACAGATAATGTCATCAATTGTGATTGTAAGTTGTAATTGTTGGCACTTTGGCTATAATATTATCTGTATGACAGAGAAGGAATGATGCATGGCGTCACTCTATAGAGCGACAATAACTGTCAAAATCATCAAGGCACTCTATTATAGACAACTGAAATTAACTTCAATGGCTTAAATTTTGACAGATCTAGTAGCTAGTGTGCGCCCAATGACGTCATAAGTGCTTAGAATTTAACTTAAGTGTGCTTAATGATTTATTGTAAACAATGTCAATCAAGTTGTCAACTATCTGACACACAACTGTCATTTAAGAAAAAAAATTGTTGCAAACATAATTTTTTACTTCTATTTTCGGTTTCACATAATTCTGTGTTGGGGAGGCAGAACGGGATAAGTATATTTGACATTTAAAAAAATGTGTTTTTCGGACACCGAATTTTAATAGAAACATTTAGATATTTACAAATTGGATCAGCCATATACGTACTGTGGAATCTATTTTTTTATGTAGCTTCTCATTACTGCATTAATATTGTTTAATATTTGTGAGAAAACCATTTTTAGAGTGACATGCACAAATGACATTTCTATACTTATCCCCTTTTGCCTCCCTACCACAGAATTGTTTGTTGGTAAATCAAAATATTTTAATTGTGGCTTTAATATTGAAGGGCTGTGCAAGTGCAAGTGTATTTGGGACATTTAATATCTTCAGTAAAACCAAATGATCATGTTGCCCACAAAAAATCTGTTCTATTACGAATATAGGTAATAACTTACTCGACGAGACATATTTACGGAATTTATCACACATATTATTGTCGATTATTATGCCCCATGTCCAGAAAATGAATATAGGTAATAAAAAGAAGCTTAGAAAAAGCTTGTTGGAACCCGATGAACGAAAGAATATAAAAAGAATGTAAATAGGTTAGTAGACTGTGCCTTCATAGCCCCGTTTTTCTCAAATTTAAAAAATTAAATTAGAAATATAAGTGTCTTTTGATTAGATGGCCCCTTTTTGATGCGAGTTTTCAGATTTGTTATGCCCAGTTTCCCATTTTTTATTTTCATTTAACTTTAAAGTTTCATGTATGTAATTTAAATTTATAGATAAAAAATATCATTTTGCTTTCTGTTTACCGCACAAAACAACTCCATTATTACGGTTTTAATTTATAGACCTTTTCCGTTGGTCCGACATTCATTGTTAAATTTGACATAAATCATTTGTAATACAGGTGGTCACCACCAGTGTCACAATGACTTATGTCAAATTTAACAATGAATGTCGGACCAACGGAAAAGGTCTATAATGAAGTTTTTACTCTAATTGTCATTTTGACTTTTTTACATGCACTCAAAATCTAATGTAGCCAGCCCAGCTACTATCTGAAGAATCTTAAAATTGGAAGTTATCTCGTAGCACTAATTTTAGTTATCTATAGTAGGGGAGGTAGTAAATAACTGACATAACATAACTGTCAACTTTACTTTGGGCCTAAAAGATAGTCCAAGCATTGGATTGGATCTAACTTAATTTAATCAATTAAAATTGGTCCAATTTTTTGATTTTGTTTTAGAAACTCTCGAATGCTCAAAAGAATGGAATACAAGAAATTGTGATCCAAAACTAATATTAGATGGTTATAGCCGACCAATTTTAATGCAGGTAGGTTATATGTTTTATTTTTTAAATCTTTTATTTGTTTTATCTATTTTGTTTTTTCTATAATTTTTATTTTTTATTTTAGCACTTTCCGCTTTATCGAAAATCCGACAAAGATTGTAATGATTTTGACGCAGCATCTCTTCCAGAAAAAATGGAACTTTTTAGAGAAAAGTGGGAGTGTCTTAGTAAAGAAGCTACTCATCAACTTCTCAACCAGATACAACCGAGATTAGCTCTTTCTGGCCATACCCATCATGGTTGTACGAGAAAATTACCTACAGCTGATGGTTTGGAAATTACCATTCCAAGTTTTAGCTGGAGAAATAAGAATAACCCCAATTTTGGCTTGGTAAGTGCTTTAGATTTTTATTTTGCACCTGCTTTTGCATAATGTAGTTACAAGAATAATGGGATTTTTTCGAATGGTACAAAGTTTTGAAATTTCAATAATCTGTACAATAAAAGTATTGTAACCATTACGTAATGAAGTAAATTTTATATCTATAACATATAACATTATAAGTCAAAGTAAAGAAGATAATCATTATTAAAATTGTACAAGAATACGCTTCATTAGTGGCATTAGGCATTATGAAGCCAACAAAGTCCAAATCGCATCTAGTTTCCATGGTTTTGGAGTTTTAATATTAGGTACGTGTCACAACGAAATTGTTAAAACGTAAGATCCATGTAAAGTACCTTATTAAGGATCTTTAGATCCATGGAAACTACGATGCGTTTTTGACTTTGTTGGCTTCAGTGACGACACACTAATGAGCTTTAAAATAAACAATAAATTGAATAAATAAATATACTCTTTGTTAACGTTTTTATAGATGACTGTTTTATATAGTTTTTCTTAGGAAACTGACGGGATATATAGAGGTGCATCGGGGTGAATAACAATAACTATAGTGTTCGTGAAATACATTTTTGATTTGTGGTTAGTGATCAGTTTACTTAAGTAATAATTTCGGCTTTGTCTCATCATCATTTTAAATTTTTTTGCATGATTGGTATAACAATTACCCAAAAGTGTAGAATAAACAAAATCTTCGGGGAGTGTACCTCCTGAATGATACAAATATGTGGCATACTTTGGTGAAAGAATTAATATACCTGGTTATGGTTGCGCTTGCGCATTTTATATGCTATTATTCTTTTTTTATAATAAAACGCGCTAAGCCTTTGTTTTTTATGGTTGGTATTATTGTTTTGCTATAAGATGTTTATTTTTCTGCTAAAAAACTGTTGGTGCTTTTTGTTTTATTTTTGCAAATCAAGATGATTAAAAGTTGAAGATTTAAAAATACCACGTTCTTTGTTTTTTTTATTGAAAAAGTGTTGAGAATTTTGCCATGTTTCTTTCCAAAGATTAACATTTTGGGAATTGGTTTATCTCTATTTTTAATATAACAGCACATATTAATATACACATATTTATTGGCTTAAAAACGTAACGAAAATGAAAGAATATATATAATTCAAAATTCGAGCTTCGTCAATGGATTATTTAGATTTTATTTTAAAAAATTTTGAATCATAAGCTTGTGCACCTCAGATTTGAACTTCTTGACATCTTTTTCTATTTGGACTTTCTTTGGCAGGCCATAAAATAAAGTTGGCATCAAATTTGGTGGAGGCAAGCGGCGGGTTGTGTTTAAAAAAAAAAGCGTTTTGGACTGAATAGTGAAAAGTTGCTTCTTCCTTATATGCAATGCATGACATGCACATACCTGTTACAACAGGGCATGGGTGTTTATTATTAATGTCATAGTCGCATGCTTAATAAGAAAAAATTATCGAACCAGTAGAGACCCTTATTTGCGTTAAAGTGGGTGACGTTTTGTTTTTTTTGTTACAGGGCGTTTTTACACCAAATAACTATGCATTTGCAAAATGTGCCATGCCAAAAGAATCGACTGTTGTGAATTTATATATATGTGGTTTGATTGGACTTATACTATGGCTTTTATATACAACATCATTTTGGCGTAAACGTAAACATTGTTAAACAGTTATGTTATATTTTATTGAATTTTAATACATTTTTATTATCTAAATCCGCCTAATTTGATTGAAATTCAAATTAAAAACATTCACATGAAAGTAGTTGAGTCTAGGCTGGGAGATCTTGGGTTCATGGATCTACCGGTTTCGTCGACAGTTTAAAATCAAAAATAAAGAAGCGTTTTGCGTTGGGTATTTTAAAAAAGCCAACAGCCCTGTACGTTATAAGGTTGTATCTCACGAACGTCAAAATAGTCATTATTGACAAATAATGTACTTATTTACCTAATAGTCAAGTCCTACGTCACAATTCACTGAAGTGTATCAAAATACTATCTGTGAAATTTTTTAAGGAATCAACATTACGGACCAAAGAAAAAGGTCATTTTTTTCTTATTCTATGTTTGCCTTTTTAAAAAATTATTTAAATAATAATAAGCAACTTTTTTAGCTACCATTAGTCTAAAAATGTTCCTTTATATCCTCGTAAATAATTTATTTAGTATATTTTAAGTTTAATTTACTGTAAGAATTTAAAAATCCTTTATTATTTGTAAATAATGGTGAGCCACCAGAATGTTAGCTTTAAACGCGAATTGCTTGAGAAAGCATCCATATCAAGAGTTATGCTTTGTTTTAGGAAATAGAAAAAAATGTTAATTTTGCAGTGGTACTTCTCTTCATTATGGATGCTTTCTTAAGCAATTTGCGTTTAAACTTTACATCTGGGTGGGTGCGCAACATTAACAAATATACTATAATTTTCAAAGTTCTACAATTAACTAAACTTAGAATATCGAATTTAAGCCATTATAGCACATTTTTATACCAAGGGTTTTCTGAAAAATCCTTTTATTTTCATAAAATATTGTTTTGAAAAAGTGGTTAATCTGACAGAATCAAAATTCTAATTTCACAGACAGATCTATGATCTGTGACGTAACCCTTGACAAGCTCTACAGGGTGTCCAAAAAAATGGCGCATATACGCGATGTTGGGGCATGACTAGGGAGCCCCAGAAAATTGTTAAAAAAAATCTATCTTACATACCCTCGGAGATATGAGGCCCCAAAGTGCTAAACTTAAAACGCTTATATCTTGAACATAACAGCACACATTAACTAAAACAATGGTTTAATATAAAGCTACAGTCTCTTATCTTAATCCGTTCCACCATTTGTTTATTTTTGAAATGGTCAAATTTCATTTTTATAATTAATTTAATTTTACAAAATTTTCATGAAATGAAGCTGACAACAACGTCAATAAAATCTAATGCTAAAGTGTAGTCTAAAGTCTAAAAAAGTGTATAATCAAGACTCATAGATGGGTTTTTTAGATGTATTTTCCTAGACTGTGTTGCCAAATTTATGCAACTTTGTTCGCATTTTTCTTGATGAATATAACAGATGGATTTTTTTTACAATTTCTAGGGATCCCTGAGAATGCCCCAAGAGCGTACCATCGCGTTTATGCGCCATTTTTTGGACATCCTGTATAAGGCTCGTCAAGTGCTACGTCACTGAAACCAACAAAGACAAAATCGCATCGTAGTTTCCAGGGTTTTGATTTTTTAACAATTACTTTTTGACACGTAGTTGTCAAAACTTCAAAACCATGGAAACTAAGTTGCTATTTTATCTTTGTTGGCTTCATATTTCGTCATGACTAATACGGCGTATTGCGAGTGTAAGATACACGGTGTAACAACAAGACTATCTAGGCAGTTTTTGACTTTCCAGCTTTAAATTAAAAAAAGTTTGGACCTGTCGATTTTTAATTGAAGGGGGACATAACATGATATGAATTTAATACATTTTTTATCATAATTATTCACAGATGCAGACACCTTTTTACTAATCTAACCCATTACTAAGTTTTTATTTAACATTTGCATCAATAAAATTTGTTATAACAAAATACAATAACTTTATGCCAATATCCTGGACAAAAACAATAAAAGTTGTTGTTTTCTTAAGAAGGTCGTTCTTTAATTTAATTTTTATTTTAATAAGTTACGCATCATAAAATAACGCATTGGTATAAAAATATAGTAGGTAAATATAAAAATTATTTAATATCCGCATAATCATGAAAGTTTTTGCCCTACTTTTGTTTGTTTTGGGAATTTCAGTTGTAGGTTAGTACCTATGTGTAAAGAAAATTAAAGGGGGTATGAGTTAATTTTTGTAAATAAGTTAAAGTATATCAACTGAGGAGGAGTTAAAAAACTTATTTGTATTTATTTTTTATGTACCTACCTTACTATTATTTAAACAAAGAAATGTGTAAAAATGGAGAAAAAAAGAAGATCGATTGTAACTGGTGTGAATGTGGGCGCAATAAATGGCTTTGCACGAGAATGTTGTGTCCTTGAACATAACAGGAGAGAGGTTTATTTAAACAATAGAAAAGGTAAAGCTAGATGAAGAAATGCAATTCCAAAATTAATATTAAAAGTACTAATACGTTACATTTAAGTATAAATATACGCAATAAAGTTTTACCATCTTTTACATGTACAGTTAAATTCACAAAAAAGTGGTACACTTTCAAATACTGTCAAAGTTTCAATAGATTATTTGGCATTAATTTCTTAATTTCCAGTTATCTCTTCACTGTAGTCATAAAATATGGCAAAGCAACAAAACAACCATCATGAATACAATTAAGTTAGGGCAAAATAAAGGCCAAATTTTATTAAACAAATTTGACGCAACTTTGACACTGTACCACTTTTATGTGAATTCAAATGTATTAAAATTTATTTAGAACTTTCGATTTAAAAAAATAATAGAAATCTTATATTTAAACAATTAAATTATGCATGGGGCATGCCTAGGAAGCCACAGAAAATTATTAAAAAATATCTATTTCACATACCCTTGGAGATATGAGGCCCCAAAGTGCAAAACATTGAACGCTTATATTTTAAGGATAACAGCACATAAATGGTTAAATACAAAGGCACAATCTATCTAAACTTATTTTACTATTTTTAAATGGTCAAATTACATTTTTATAAACAAATTAATTTTACAAAAAGTTTATAAAATGAAGCTGACAACAATGTCAATATGATCTACTATCCATTCCTTTTTCTTTGAAAAGTTAAATTTTTAACAAAGTTAGCATTACATTTCTAATTTTGTGTCACTAAAAATTCCAAAATTAATATGACAGTTACATAAAACTGGCGGAAAAACGAAACAATTTTTGCTTGAGATATGAGAATTTGTAAAGAAAATTGTAGACATTTTTGTAAATGTACTAATTTATTGTATTAGAGTGCCTGGAAGAACTAACAATTATTGTGGTCTTATAGAGTAGTGCCATGCATCATTCCTTCTCTGTCATACAGATTATGTCATCAATTGTGATTGTAAGTTGTAATTGTTGTCACTTTGGCTATAACGTTGATGACATAATTTGTATGACAGAGAAGAAATGATGCATGGCGCCACCCTATAAGGCGACAATAACTGTCAATTCTTCCAGGCACTCTATATCCTATGATACATAAAAAGACTTCTTAACAGTGAGTACTTACATAAATAATTCATGTTTTGTGTAAACTTTTAAATGGTTTAATGATTAGTTCATTTTAAAGTAATTTAATAAAAAAATAAATACTTCTGTATATGTATGTTGAGACCATTGTTTTTGATTCAAATTTCCTAAACATGTTTTTAAATGCATTTTTTAAATTTTTTGACTTTTCTTACATAATCAACAAACACAAGTGACATTAATGCCAATATACAGGATACAATCTATTACCCTAAGGCTCGCCTACTCTGGTTTTTTTAAATCTGAATGGAAAGTGACTGCAAAAATGCATGCTTAAGAATCTAGATGAGCTTTTAAGATGTATTTTACAAACTGTGTTGTCAAACTTATGCAACTTTGTCCGCATTTATCTCGATGAATATAGCAGATATTTTTTTTGAGCATTTTTCAGGGAACCCTGAGAATGCCCCAACAGCGTACCATCGCGTTTATGCGCCATTTTTTGGACATTCTGTATACAGTTCACATTACTTAAATAGTTGAATTTAATTTACTTAAGCAAATTACACGTACTTTAAATGGAGTACTGAACTTACAAGTTTAATTAATTTTTTAATAATTTCTCATGTCTCGTATAAAACTAAATGTTTTAATATTATAAATTTAAGGTTGCTAGATTTATGGCACATCTGTTGTAAAATGGTATGGTATTTACTATTTGGTTCATTTAAAATAAGGTAAAAAATAAGAAACAAAAATCATTATAATAACATGTAATTTAATGAACACATTTTTAATAAATATTCTAACAATAAATTATTAAATTATGTATATTAAGTACTTTATTAAGTAGATGAATTCTAATACCTACTCTAATTAAAACTAACAAAATAATACTGCAATTAAGTAGTAAATTTTTACGATAAAAAAATTCAAAGAATCTTGCATCATCTTTTGAACGGTGACATTACCATTATTCTTGATCTTATAAATCGTTTTAAATAATTTATCACTAAAATTAGATTCTGGCAAAATTTATAAACATGACATTGGTTATCTTATTAACACCAGCCCAAATTCACGTGATTTTTTTAATGATATAAACTTTGTTCATCTTGATCTGAATTCTACGACTTTCATATAAATTAAAAATAAATATAATACAGAGATATTGCGACGAACCAAGAGTAAATGTATCTAGAAAACACACAAGGTTTAAAAACAATACCAGGTGTCATCCTGAATGGCAAAATTGAAAAAAAATAAATTTTTAAAATAAAGGCTATTCGGGTATATCGCTTAATTTAAACCCATCCGTCTTTCTGAATAATCTTTCATGTGCAGGAAGTTCGCCAATGAGGTAGCTTTCTAATTCCTTAAAAGCATAGATACTATGTCCCGAACCTCTAAATGCTACAGTGGCATCTCGTCCTGCATGTTCTAGTAGAATATCGCTTCCACCAGGATGCTGAAATAAAATAGCTTACATTAGATTTATTTAGCTTAAGTTTCAGTTAAAAATGTTATTCATTTATATGAAGTTACAAAGAATTATATTTCTCCGACTTGTTTTACCTAGATATTATATTTAATTCTATTAATACGAAATAAATTAAAGTTCTAAAATATGCAAAACAAATCTATTTTTTAGTTGGGTTATCTGAAAAGTGAAAATATTAAACTTTTTTTTTCATCGAAGTTTAAATTTACTTTTCTTTTTAGATTCTTGAAATTCACATTTTTTTCGAAAGTTTGACCTTAAATATTTTTAACAGGGATCGACTTTTAGAACTTGCTATAATATTTACAGATTAGGACCAAAAAGCTCCAAAAATAAAACAAATTAGGAAAATAAAAGTCATCGACCTTTTAGATATCATTAAAAATTACTGCTTATAAGTTAAAATTACTGTCGTCAGAGGCAATGGGGCCTTGTGGGGAATTGTTTCGTAATTTTGCACTTATTTCATTTTATTATCAATAATTTGGTCATTTCTCATAACAACAAGCATAATTTAATTTTGAAATTAAAGGTATAATCACTAAAAAACAATTTCATCAAAAAAATCTTATCAAACATTTTATAAAATTTATATAAATATGACCTAAAAATATTAACATTGTTAGAGAGAGGCCTTCAACAACACCAAAGTTAAAAAAAATAAATATTAGAAAAATGAAATGTTTTTACGGAAATGAAAAAGTACATTTTTCTCTATCAAAAAACATTTTTAATAATTGTAAAAAAAAAACTAGAAAAAATAATAACCTCTTTAAAAATTATCTTTCAACCCATTCGATGATCTTACTAATTTCTTCTTATTTTATTACATTCTAATGAATAATAAGGCTATAAATTAAATACTAATTAATTTTAAGTTACCTACCTTGTTTAAAAAATCAGTGATGTCATAAACTCTGTCATAAATGATTACCCAGCAATCAGAATTTGTATCGTGCCATGACACTTCTTCCAAAGTGATAACTCGTTCGCCAGGCTTCACTATTGATAACTTAACAGGTGACTTATACGACAACTTTGACACTACCGATTGAAAATATGCATTTATCGTTGAGTTACTCATTATCAAAATTTAGAAGTTTTAATTATTTTTATACCGAAATAAAAATGTACAAATTAGTGTTGTCTAAGGAGATTGTAAATGAAAATAATAGTTTCAATACAACAGTTTAAATAGCAAAGCTAAAATGATGAAAGAATAAAGATTAGTTGCCTATACTTGGCTTCCTTATCAAATTTCTCACGCTAATTCATTTACTGCAATATTTTTTCTATTACAACAGAAAAAATGTTGATAATGTTACACAACAAAAATATTATTTAAAATTTTTATTTTGACGCATCTAAGCTTTTAGGTAATTGTTTTCTTGGAACTGACTTTATTAATTTTGTAAAACGTTTTAAAAAAATATAATCTGTTTTATTTAAAACACTTCTAAAATCTAAAAAAAGATGAAAAATATGACGTTATGTTGACAAGTGCCTAATCCGCTGAATCGTCTTTGCTTTTTTTAAACGTTGGCAACCTGGATCGACTGTTCATAATATAAAATAACATGGAAACCCCAACTAATTTGTTTTACGAAAATATTGCAATATTTATTTTTTTTAGCTGATTTTATTTTGTTACAAAATATTGAATCATTGTTTTTCACAAAATATTGAATCATTGTTTTTCACAAAATATTGAATCATTGTTTTTCACAAAATAATATTTTGTATTCAAACGTCATTTTTGGTTAATGTTGTATTGACATCATTTCGTTATCAGAATTACGTTTTATACTGTTGTTATCAGTTACAATAAAGTCCACTTTTTTTAACAAAATTACTTGGCTGCAACTAGACCGTACGACTACGTTATTAAAATGATCCTGCAATGGAAACTAATTGACCTTATTCAAAACTTACCAAGAAGTTTTGTGTGTACAGGATGTCCCATTTTCGATGCAAAATGGGGGTTACCTATTTCCAGAGCAGATAAAAAAAAACTAATTAAACATTACTGACCTCAAATTTTAGAAGAAATTGATTGGTGTAACTTTTTATTTAAAAATATTTTTTCACACAAATTGGTTTGCATTGCACCGAGGAATCTAATTTTGCAATATTTTTTTGCCCAAGTTTGCAAGGTTTTAATT
This sequence comes from Cartodere bifasciata, assembly GCA_963920755.1. Taxonomy (NCBI): domain Eukaryota; kingdom Metazoa; phylum Arthropoda; class Insecta; order Coleoptera; family Latridiidae; genus Cartodere; species Cartodere bifasciata. The sequence continues at coordinate 11,801,775 of OY987195.1, forward strand.
ATGACCAAAACCTACCTTTTTTTAAATAAAAACAGTGTAAGTAATGCAGTAACAAACTATGGCTTCAACAAATTAGCTTATTTTATGACGATTTTAATGATATGCCAGTTTTATTGCCATATTTTTTCTATTACAACAGAAAAAATGTTACACAACAAAAATATTATTTAAAATGTTTATTTTGACGCATTTAAGCTTTTGGGTAATTGTTTTCTTGAAACTGACTTTCCTAATTTTGTAAAACGAGTTTAAAAAAATCGGGTTTATTTATGTGGGTAACTTACTAAGAAGTAAGGTACGATTTACTGTTCTGTTAAAGTTTTCATGACCCAAAATTTCTTGCTTTGGGTTTTCATAGTGCCCGGTGTATAAAATGTTTTTGTAGGTCACTGTTTAAACTGTTTTTCACATTGGTCATAGAATAAGCAAAAAACTAAAAATACCGTAATGTGCAATCAGTTTTTTCTACCTGATCTAAAAATAGGTGTCACTCCCAATTTGCATCCAAGTTGGGACATCCTGTATTCATACAAATCGTTTATTTATGATTCTCTTAAATTTACTAACTTTAGGTAAAGAGTATTAACTAAATTACATGGGGATTTAATTTTTTTTAGTTAAAATGAAATGCTGCGTTCCCATAGCGATCTTCGCTGCTATGCAATTATTTAAAAATTGTGAAATAATTGGTTATTAAAATGTGGGTAATACCTAGCGTCAGAGCGTCTTATCTTATTTACAACGTTTTTCTAAAACATTGTTTAGGATTGGTCAAAGAATTGGGGCAAAATGACAAACCCGAATGAATGAATTTTCCGGGAGGGTGTAATGACCGCACCTTGCCTAATATTGATTCCGGTATAAGCGTAGACTCCGGAACGGTGTCGTGTGTAAATATCATAGAGGAGTTGGCTGCTCCTGCAGGATTACTCTAGGGACTAGGTCACCCATCATCATTTTCCTTGCTTAATGTGAAAAGGGCTAATAAAATACATGCGATTTTCGAAGAAAGACTGGGTCATAAATCTCTCTAATTTTTAATAAACTATGAGTGCATTTTTATCGAGGTATTAAAATGTTTATATTTTTTTATAATAGTTCTGCCAAGGTTAAACAACAATGCATATGGTGAAAAAAATAGCATCAACCATTAATTATTATACTCCTCGCAAACAAAGTCAAAAACGAGGAGTATATTGTGATTGTTTTGAAAATTTTAAAATCGTCAAAAATCATCCTAGAGCAAAACTTCTTGCAGATTCGTGCGTTTCATCGAATTTTGAACAACTTTCAAAAAACCCGTCCGTCCGTCCGTCCGTCTGTCACGTTTTTTGTAGACACTCTAACTTAAGAACCAAAGGTCCCATCAAGTTCAAATTTTCTGGAAAAATCGTTCTTATTAAAATCTAGGTCAAGTTCGTTGTTGGTAAGAATCGGGTGATAACAAAGGGGGCTCCTGCGCCCCCCAACTGAAGAAAAAAACATATTTCAGTTATTATACAATTTACAGAATTTTTTTTTGATAATAATTAAACTCTTTTAATTCTTTACAAAAAGTATATTTAAGTATTTTTTGTCCGGCCCCACCTAAGCCCCCATTTAAAGAAAACGGCGTATCTTCGTATTTATCAGTTCACAAAAAAAAGTCAAGTCATAAAAATGGAAGAAAATTAAATTCTGTGTTAAAAAGTATTTTTTTTTTTTTTTGACAATTTTTTTAAACAAAAAGGTCAAGGTGGTTTTGCAAAATTGAAACAAAAACATCTTTCCAAACCCAAATTAAATCCTAAACGTCAGTGTCAGAATTGATACCTATTTATGTTTTTTGCAAATAAATATTTTTTCTATAGAAGAGTTAATAGTTTAACCTTTTCGCAGATTTTTTTTGATAATTTAAAAAAATTATTGTTTTTTTTTTTAATTTTATTATTCTCTGATTACCTACTGCGGGGAGTATCCTATTAAATGTCGGCATTTTATAAAAAAAAGTCTAACAGGCTCACTGATCTTACCTATCCACTGACCTAACCCGCAAACTAGTTTTTTACTGTATTTATTTATACAAGGTGTTACCTAATAACTAGGAAAAAATTCAGGGGGTAATTCCTGAACCCATTTTAAGAAAAAAAGTTCATATAAACATGTGTCCGAAAATCCTTCGTTTCTGAGATACAGGGTGTCAAAGTTTCTCAAAAAAAATTATAATCTTAAGATTACTAAAAAGCTAAACGAGATATTTATTTGAAATAATAATAAAAAAAAGAAATTAATTAATCCTTCATTGTTAACTATATTTTATTTTCATTAACAAAAGAAGCCAAACTTAAAAAAGAAATTTTGTTGCCTGTGGGCAATGAATTTTTTTCTCGAAAAAGGTTAGTTTTATGAAAAAAGAACAAGACATTAATTTTAAAGATCATATTCTAGGGCTTCTAATTATTTTATGAAAATACCAAAAAAGTAACACAAAAAAAAGTTGGGGGTGAACAACCTCCATGGTACCCCCAAATGTGCCCCTTCCAATTACAATTTTTATTTTTTTTCTACCGCCTAATGGTAAGAAAATTACCCGTGCTAAGTTTTAAATAAATAATAAATATCTGGTTTAGTTTCTTGGTAATTTAAAAAAAAAAGTTTTTTTTAGAAACTTTGGCACCCTGTATCTCAGAAACGAAGGATTTTCGGACATATGTTTGTATAAACTTTTTTACTTAAAATGTGTCCAGGAATTACCCCCTGAGTTTTCATTTGGTAACACCCTGTATTATGTTTTAAAAAGGTTCCCTTTCTTAAAGTCACGGCATGCAGCTGAATCCAACTTTAAATCTTTATTTCTTATAAAACAAAGATTCTCTCCAAACCACACTTTATTTAGAAAAATCTAAATACGTATTTCGACAGCTAAGCTGTCATCTAAAGCAGAAGATAGAATGATTACAAAAACACCTAAATTACCTTATACAGGGTGTTCGCGATCAATGTGCTTTTTTTTAATGGGAGATAGCTGGAAAACATTCAAGACATTTGGTAAAAACAGTTTTTTGAAAAAGTGCCCCCCTTCGGAAATAACGACCGTTTAAAAACACCTAAATTACCTTATACAGGGTGTTCGCGATCAATGTGCTTTTTTTTTAATGGGAGATAGCTGGAAAACATTCAAGACATTTGGTAAAAACAGTTTTTTGAAAAAGTGCCCGTGCCCCCCTTCGGAAATAACGGCCTTTAAACAGGTAGACTAAAAACCCTTAATCGTAAATATTTACCAAAGGATTTGCCCAACCATCATGAAAGGTAAAGAAATTACATGCAGTTTTTATCAACACTACTAGTGTTTAATCGATTTTAAAGAAGGCCCCAAATTTCAAAATGGGTTTAAACTGACCCTTTTTATTACCTTTATTGATAGTAAAACTTTCATGATTGTTGGTCAAATCGTTTGGTAAATATTTACGATTAAGGGTTTTTAGTCTACCTGTTTGAAGGCCCTTTTTTCCGAAGGGGGGCACTTTTTCAAAAACTGTTTTTACCGAATGTCTTGGATTTTTCCCAGCTATCTCCCATTAAAAAAAAAGCACCTTGATCGCGTACACCCTGTATACTAAAAATAGTTCCACTTGACTAGATACAAGAGTTATGCTTGACTAACTACGGTTTAGCAATCTAAATAAGGGGCTGTTGGGATTAGGTCCCATGTCATGATTTACAATATTAATATTGTAAATCATGACATGCTTGTTAGATGCGTATTTAAAAAATAGAAATGAAGCGACATATCGTTGAACTGCTAATGACATCTAGATTCATAAAAAAAATAAAAAATAGGGTGTTCCATTTAAAATAAGAAAGTTGTCCAGTCTTCTGAGAAATTTGGACACCCACTATATTTGAATATAAGTTGCGCATTGAAAAAATAGAAATCGACCTTAAAAAAATCAACCTTATTCTAAGAAAAGTATTTACGAAATTAGGAGCGATATTCCGAACTTTTTGCACACTCTGTATAACATGTTAACGCTAAAATTAAAAATGGCGGAGTTATTAACTGTCAAAATTTATGTTTTTTAGTCATTTTATCCAATTTTTTTGTGAATAACTTTGTAATAACACTGAAAAACCCGATTTTCATTAATTATTATGTTCTTAGCAAGAAAAATATAACTTAAATCAATTTAAAATGATTTTATTTTACATTTTTGATTTAAAATTACGAAAAAATGACAAAAAATAATTAATTTTGACAGCTAATAAGTCCGCCATTTTTGATTTTAGCATGTTATATATTTTTGAATTAAGGGTTGTCTTATTGACAAAGAGAGACTTATTTCATTTCAAGATGAAAAACGTAAAGAAAATAATATTTGGGATAGAGATTTAGATTTTTCTCCTTAAGGGACTAAATTTGTAGTGTCAGAACTATAACCGTCATTTTTACATTTTTGGCAGATCGAAGTTTTATAAAAAAAATCTTATTTTGCAGATAAAAAAAATAAGCAGAGACAGTCCACCGAAATTCATGTTTTAAAGTCAATGTATTTTAAGTAAAAAGATACAAGGGACAACATCATATTAAGTTCAGCAAAAAAAAAGCTTTTAAAATGGACAATAAAGTTATTCTAAAGAAACCTAATACTACAGTCAATCTGTCCTGAAAAAGGGGGGTACATCAACAAAATTCCTGGTAGGGCCGCCTTTTTTATATGATGTAACTGGATGTTCAAAGAGTAAACCCCCAAATTGGCGTATATCTACCTATTGCAAAAACGGAGTTATGGCCCCCCAAAGGGCCCCCTTTATCTCATCACGCTGGAACTGCACCAAATTTTTTAAATAGATGTCAAATAAGGTTTTAAAAAGGTTTTTATAAAAAAAAAATGTCTAAAAAAATTTCTTCACCCCCTAAATAGCCCCCAAAGAGTAATAACCAATCACGTTGGATTAACACCAAATTTTGCAGATAGATGCATAATAAGATGCTTAAAAATATTTACTTATAACTTTTTTTCAAAAAATAATTCCTTTGCCCCATAAATGGAGGGGGCTTTTAAGGGGGGCATTTAATTTTTTTTTCAAAAAAATTTATTAACAAATATTATTTAGCATCTCATTTTACATCTATCTGCAAAATTTGGTGTAAATCCAACATGATTGGTTATTACTCTTTGGGGGCTATTTAGGGGGTGAAGGAATTATTTTAGAGATTTTTATTTTATATAAATCTTTTTAAAACCTTATTTGACATCTATTTGCAAAATTTGGTGCAGTTCCACTGTCGTGAATGAAAGGGGGCCCTTTGGGGGGCCATAACTTCGCCTCTGCAATAGGTAGATATACGCCAATTTGGGGTTTTACTCTTTGGACATCCAGTTACATCATATAAAAAAGACGGCCCTACCAGGAATTTTGTCGATGTCCACATACGGATTGACTGTACTATAAAGAAGAGAATTTTTTAACAACCATACCATATCACCTTGAAACTTATACTTTACGGAATAAAAGTGCATTTTTAACAACATAAGATGATTTATATTTTTAATTTTACACATTTTATTGAAAAGAAAAGCGCACCGACCCCCCGAAGCGCTTGCGTGTGTGTCCAACGCTCTACCATCACGTTATTTTATTTAAATTTGAGTAATTATGCTATTTTAGATTATGATTTTCAAAAAATCAGATGCCCAGTTCCAAAAGGGACGAATGTTAACGAAATCTTAAAGCAAACGTCCCGTCGTACATGCGCAGACCAAACTATTATATCTGTTAAAATTAGTCCTTTTTTATTCTTTTAAGAGAGTTTACACATGAGTCCATAAGGTAAAATTGTCTTTCTAATAAGGGAAAACGAAAACTGTAAAAATAAATTGCACTGCAGGCTGAGTTAAGTTCCGCTTAGGTTTTTAACTTTTTCGAGTATTTTCAGATGTCGCATTGTAAAAAATATTACGTGTAGGATCACTTTTTATATTTTTATCGATTTAATGATACTTTTCACGTCGGAAATATATGCATTTTACTATTCCATGAGTTTGGACATAACCACAGACCTTATATAGATATAGATGATCATAGAGCCTCTCAGCCATGTGATCAAAAACGATCATAGAATCAGATAGCGACCCGGAAACAAAAATATCGAATTGGCCAATCAGAAGACAATCTATGATTGTTGCCAACATGTCAACAAAAACTATTCCTTTTATCAGAAATTGTCAAAATTAATAAATGTCAGGTTATAACAGAAATAAGTTTCTGCCATGTATTAATATACATTCCAATAAAAGCTCGTACAGTTATGCCGCGTGTGCGCAAGTGCGACGTAAAGTTTCAAGGCCAAACAAAACTAACACTCAATCGAGTCAATCCGCTGAAAAAAGCGAAAACCGAAAACTACCTTCAATCTTCATCGCCTTATTCAAACTTTGTCAAATAATGAATATTTTGGGGCAGCCAAATTCCATACCATATTTTAAATCAACACATCACTATTCAACGTTCAAGCAAGTAGAATTTTAGTTTTATACAGTTTTAATGTAAGTACAAAATAGTACAATGAATGTCTTTCTTGAAGGGAAAAATCTTAATCCCAGAGTCTGCTGTACCTAAATTTAGGGATTAGCTTTAAAATAATTCAAGCTAAAAGAACAGGGATAGGTGAGATTTTAACTAAAATACGTATTATTTTTGCAAACTTCCTTGTTTTAGATGCAAGTTTGACTTTAAAAAATAAATGAAAAACTGAGAACGTTCCAACAACCAAAAATCGGCAGCAAGTAATTGGTTTATTTTATCATGCACATGTACCTTGACTTTACGAAACAAGACCTTTTGCCCCATTGCTTTATAAAGTCTACAAATGCAACATAACCTAGTATTTACAAATTTTTTCCAAAAATCCTGTGAAAAAGAACAGATAAAGTTTGATGCCTTGTAAAATCAAGGAAAATTAACGTTAGCATGTCATCTTACACTATAAGGTTAGTTTAAATTCCATTTTATTATTATCATTTTAACTGAAAAACGCTTCTTTTTAGCTATACTCGAATACGCGCAGCTATACCATCTTTCTTGAATGAGGGTCGTAATTTCCGGTGCGGCTCTTTTTGTGTTGAAAAAAAAATGAAGATGAAGTGAAGAATGATAAAACCAAATAAAGATGCTTCGGTAAAAATCAATTTTTTTTGTTAAAAATTATATCTTTTGGTATATATGGATAATGTACCAACAAAAGGTATTCACTAACTATAGTTTGGCTGTTTGTTGTACTTACGTGGAAATGTAAATAAAATTTAAGAAAATGTAGTTCTTATATTATTTATTTTATTTATATAAATTGGTCTATTAGCATATAAAAAATAATAAAGTTTTTACAGTTTCTGTGATAAAACAAATCAAATCATAAAAAATACACATTCTTTTAACTTTAAAAATGTTTAATTCAATAATAATAAAAAAGGATGTATAACAGTTTAACTTCTTTTAAATGCAACCACAATAAATATAAATAACAAATTCTTATTGTAAAGACAAAACAAAGTTTGCTACAATCTAACGATGATGCATTGAAAACTTTCTATTTGGGAATTCTTACTGCCGGAAAATGAAAATCTTTAAAACTATCTTAGCATTTATATTTATGACTTAAAAAATAATTTCAATTATTAAGTATGTTTTAGTTTAAAAGCAAAGGTCCTCGCAGCTTCATTTTAACATAGCTGCCTTAGGTAATGTGTCAGCAGCTTGGTTTACACTTTGGAAGACTACCTCACAACGTGTGTACTTGTGCCTCGCGAGGACGAAGGATTCTTACTGTGAAATAAGTTCACAGGTGGTGAGGCAGCGCGAGGAACGTACGAAACATTTTAAGTACACACAATGCGTGACGGCTTTAAAGATATTAACTGTGACTGTGGACATAACTCCTCACGAATCCAAAACTAGCAAATAATTTACATAGCTCGTACAGTTCGGGATAGTCAACTTGGCTTTCCTTTTGAGCAGAATTAGAGGCGCAGACAATTATTTCTTCGCGCATTTTGGCATTTTCTTTCTTAAATTGTTAATTAGTCTAAAAAAAAGTTATTAGGTTTTTTGTCTAAATATATAAATAAATATAAAAAGAGTCCTATTCTAAAAGTAAAACGTTCAAAATCTAACAACAGCCTGCAGTGGTTCAAATTCTGGTACTTACTTTTGATTTTTGAATCTTACAAGAAACATGTCGAGTATGATTCCGCTACATACGACAGTGTCGTAAGTGGCCCTTTTTAGCCCTTGTATAGCTTGAAAGGGAGGAAATAGCTAGGCCAAAAAGAACACTTGACAAGAAAGTTTTAATGACAAACTTTTTATATTTAGGTGGGTTGTTGTTTGGTTTAAGGGCGCAAAATAAACACAATTTTATAAAAAAGAATATGAGTATATTTAACAAAACTAAAGTTACCAAAAGGAAAGGTTTGAACCTTTTAGAATTAAAATGATTGCAAATAGATCGATTGTACTTTCGAATAATATTAAGATTTTTAAACAAAGCATTTTTCTCAAAAATGACTGTACTGAATGAAGTATTTTACTTACAAAACGATCAGATTTTAACTTGAAAAGAAAAAATGAAAAATATTCACTTAATTTAATGAATATTTTTACAACACATCACAATTTTTAACTTATACAACTTTAACAATTTTATAACTTTTACACATTACAACTTTTTAACTTTACTAGAACATAGTAACAACTTGCCAGCATACTTAGGCTTATTATTTGGAGACAAAAACGGAACTGTTCTTAGTGAAAAAATGCATCTCTTTTATATGAATTTTGACGAATCAAAGTTCATTGCAAAAGATAACTCCTCCTTGTTATCAAGATAAGACCTAAATTTAGCTAGGCGTCAGTCAGTCTGGGCTATTTTTGTGCACTTCCAAAAATAGACTAATTAAAATGATTTTGGGTATTTCTAACAAGGCCAAAATATTTTGTGCGTTTCTAGGAAAAGACAAATTAAAAATATTTATGAATAATTGCATTCTTGCATAAGTCTTCTTCTTTTAAAAGTTACTAAGCAAAATATGGGGTTCATCACTTTAAAACAATTTAATATTTTTGAATTAAATATTAAAATAAATACTTTTAAAAGAAGTCAGATTAATGGTTTTAAATCTAAATTTTGTATGTATAAGAACTTACTCATCTAATTCTTATTCTAATTGACATGCCCCATTAAATGGCTCGTCGAAGAACCCAGGGATGATCGTCTGCTTCTCCCTGTTCTTGGTCTTATTTGGTATCTAGGTATTTGGCTTGGTCCAGGCAAGCTTGGCTTAACGGTATTTGGGCAACATTGGTTCGTTTAATGTTCCCTATAATTTTCTTAATTATAGTTTCTTCTTTTTCTTTATCTGTGACATAAACGTAGCCCAATATCGTATTTTTCTTAATTATTCTTTCAGCTTGGGTAATATTCATAACTTTTATTGGAATTCGGTAGCTCCATTTGTTTATACTTCTTGCTACTAAAATTCCAGGGGATCCTACGTCCGTCACTGGTTCAATTATGACACTTTTAGTCATCCTCCCCGGTCCTTGAGTTTTGTAAAACACATCAATTCACTTCGGGCAGGAAGAGTCATGTCCTCAGATGCGTGAACAGGTAGACGCTGAAGTTTTTCTTTATGAACTTGGTTTTTATTAACTTGGCTATGTTTTAAAGCCATTTCCTTTATTTCCGCAGTAATATTTTCTATTTTACTACTTAATTTATTCAATTTTTCTTTTAATTGAATAACTTCTTTGTCAAATACTGGTATTTCTTCAAACGTTTTCGTACTTTCAGTATTTTTGTTGGTTGGCGCTAGTTTTTCATCTTTACTTAATCTTGCAATTGTCGACCATTGCAGATTGTAGTCCTTTTCTTCCACATCTTTGTCGACCACGGACATAGTCGTCTTGCTTTTCCAAGCCCAAAAGTGGCCGCTTTTGGGATGTTCCAGAGTTTTGGCATTGATGCTTTTGGTAAGGACTTTTCAATACTTCTTCATTTTCATAGTACTCTTCGTGTAATAATGGATAATAATGTCCATATACACAGAACATATTATTTTCCCAATCAATGTTTACTTTATGTTTTTCCAAAAAGTCTATTCCGATTAGGATATCGGCATGAAATAGACCATGCGATGTAACCAGAAAGTATGTGGTATGTCCTTACGTCTAGATAATTTTAATGAAATGGTTACCTCTCCATCAGAAGGAATTAAACTCCCCTGAACATCAGTTAAATTATATTACTAGCTTTTATTTCAAACCCCTTGGTAAGGTAGGGTTTTATTATGGGTACTTCAGCACCAGAGTCAATAAGGGCTCTAATGGTACGACGACCGATTCGCATCTGGATTACGCTACTATGATCAGATGGGTTGTCGTCGTTGGTGCTAAGTACCAAGCCCTCTTGCTTTAATGTTGGGCGACGCTCTCCCGGGGTGGTGGGGACGTCGCGTTGTAGTTTAACGACCTTCTGTCTTCATAGTAAGGGCGTCGATCATTTTGATAGAAACACTGTTCGTCCTGGTAGGGCGGCTGATTTCTGTAGACTTGAAAAGGTTCATAGCTGTGAGAGTCTTGAACCTCAGTTTTGCTTGGACAATCCCTGGCAAAATGACCAGGAACATTGCAGAAATAACAACGCCTTTTTAAGTTGTTGGACTTGCTCTAGAACTAGTTTCCGGGTGCTACCTGCAAATGAAATTTCAACACAATCTAGTAGGTCGATTTATATAGCCCTATGCCACTCTATACAATGTATGCTCTGAGGACATAACACAAATTCTTTTGAAGTAGAGTTGACATTTCTATTCAATATTTGATAAAATTTCCAGTACGTCAACAGTCTATTTTTCAGTAAATTTTTAAATTTTTTTCAAATTTCAATTGACTTAATCTGAAAAAGTTGGGCATGGATATGAAAAAATTTGGTACCATTGTGATTGTATTTAAAATGCCCAGAACTAACCCGAGTACATTTTGTTTTTTAAAAAATTCATTAGTTGGTTCGTAATAAGCAAAAATATAATCGTCTCCCAAAAAAAACGATCATATTTTTGCTTATGACGAACCAACTAATGAATTTATCGAAAAACAAAATGTACTCGGGTCTGGGCATTTTAAATACAATCACAATGGTACCATATTTTTTCATATCCATGCCCAACTTTTTCAGATTAAGTCAATTGAATGATGTAAAACAGGGCTTTCAAGAAGGTCATTTTTATTACACAATTACTCTTTAACGAATAATATTTCGGGCATTTGTTAAGTACCCACAAAATATTTATTAATTGGAGAAATCAATTCGATATCAGAAAACATTGTACATGCCCCACATATTTCTGCAGACTCAAATGAACTTGGGGCTGCACTGCGGGAATGAGATGCAAACATATCGCTTCCCTTTGTAGAATAAGACTGTCCTTAAGGGTAAAAAGTTCTAAAATAAAAAATATAGGGTGTTCCATTATAAAAAAAATATATATAATGTTTTTACCCCCTGTATACTATAGGTCCTACAAAAATTTTGACTTTCAATTCAAAAACTTTAGGTTCTGCTGAGTTTAAAGAGTTTTTAAATTTTTAAAAAATATTATTAATAAACGAGATAAGTAGGGGGGGAATCCATAGAGACTCACCCTGTACCTACCTACTTAATTATTCAAATACATTAATTTAATTGCTTTGTTGGTTACTGTTAGTCCTCCAAATAATACTAGGTAACAGAAAAATAATTCCTCTAGTAAGTGGTAACTTGTCACGACGATATCTTGTCACGTTTTACAGGATTTTCTTTTAATTAGGTATTGTGTACATTTAAATTGTAAACACGAGTAAAAACATTGGTGAAATTAAATTTATTTTTTTGGGAGCTGGTTTTATTTTTTAAGAGGGGAAAAATTTAAGACATTTAAATTTTTTTCTACTGATGCCTAGAAAACAGGATTTTGTTATTTTTTTGAAAATAAAACTTCATAAAGTTGATTAATATTGGTATCTTTTTTTATTGTTTTCTTTTTAATATGTAAAAAAAAAATCGCACATTCGTATTTCTTTGCGGCAATCACTCTCGGCTTGATGCCACAGAACCTATCCTCGTGTGTAAAGTTTGTTTTTTAAACCATTTGGTTTACAAAATACTATTTGCAGATTTATTAAATTTAATTCTTTTGATTTTTAATTTCAAAATGTTTTTGGTCATTTCTGATATTTATTTGACATTCACAGCTATTCTTACTTTGCTATGAATCTATCTTAACATGAAAATTGAATAAGTGAAAGGGAAGAATGGGAAAAGATAAAAAATTGGTTCAACAATCTATGCAGTCGTTAATCAGGTGGTTCTTTTTTATCCCCACTCATTGAGAAGTCAATGTTGAGATCAATTTATAGCAAAGTAAGAATAACTATGATTCTACAATTGACTTAATATAAACAATAATCAATAAACAATCAATCATTGTCACACTTTTGCCAAGTGGAACTATTAAAATAAAGCGAAGTTTACATCATCAAAATAGTTTTGTCCCACACCATTTTGAAATTAAGCGTAAATTCTCGCGCATAACTTTTAGTTTTTTGTCCCTTTCTTAACATTAAACTAAAAATACAATGTTGGGGCGTAACATTGAGCGTGCAAAATTAAAATATAATCCAGGGCAGGAGCTCTAAATATTTTGCTTTTATTGTTGTTATTCTATTTACATATCTGTTTTATACATAAATAGGTAAGAAAACTATTCCCAAACGGACAACAGTCTTCTTTTTCCCACAAGATTATCTTCCACTAAAAATTTAAATATAGTAATAATTTAAATAAAATTTATTTTACTTACTAGCTGCCACTATAGGAAGATGCATAGCCTCCACCAAAACCACCTCCACTTCCAAATCCTCCTCCATATCCACCACCCCCACCTCCCCCGCCGCCTCCTCCAAATCCACCTCCGTAGCCACCGCCTTTTCCGCCTCCAAAACCTCCACCTCCTGTTCCATGACTTCCACCATGTCCACCCCCTCCTCCTAATCCCCCGCCTCCACCGAGCCCTCCTCCATATCCTCCGCCCTTTCCACCGCCCCCTTCTAAGCCACCACCTTCTTCTAATCCACCGCCTACTCCCAGTCCCCCGGAATTTCCACCACCAAATCCTCCACTATGACCACCGCCTGCATTATGTCCACCGCCCCCTAAACCATCACCCCCTCCTGATCCACCACCTCCACCCAGTCCTCCTCCATGAGCGCCCCCATATCCTCCGCCCTTCCCACCACCAAATCCTCCACTATGACCACCGCCTTCTCCTAATCCATCACCAACTCCTAATCCACTGCCTCCACCCAGTCCTCCTCCATGACCGCCACCATATCCTCCGCCCTTCCCACCACCAAATCCTCCACTATGACCACTGCCTACTCCTAATCCATCACCTTCTCTTAATCCACCGCCTCCTCCCAGTCCTCCGCCCTTCCCACCACCAAATCCTCCACTATGACCACCGCCTCCTCCTAAACCATCACCCCCTCCTAATTCACCGCCTCCACCCAGTCCTCCTCCATGACCGCTACCATATCCTCCACCCTTCCCACCACCAAATCCTCCACTATGACCACTGCCTACTCCTAATCCATCACCTTCTCTTAATCCACCGCCTCCTCCCAGTCCTCCGCCCTTCCCACCACCAAATCCTCCACTATGACCACCGCCTCCTCCTAAACCACCGCCTCCTCCAAATCCACCGCCTCCAACCAGTCCTCCTCCATGTCCACCACTCAATCCTCCGCCCTTTCCACCATTATGTCCACCGCCTTCTCCCAGGCCACCACCCTCTCCCAATCCTTCACCACCGCCCAGTCCTCCTCCACGTCCCCCACCATAACCTCCGCCTTTTATACCACCAAATCCTTCACTATGTCCACCATCTCCAAAGCCACCTCCCTTTCCCAATCCACCGCCTCCTCCAAATCCTCCGCCTTTACCAAATCCTCCACCAATTCCACTTCCACCTGTTAATCCACCTCCAATGTCACCATCAAATCCACCACCTCCTAGGCTTCCACCATGTCCGCCGCCCAAACCTCCACCTTTTCCGCCTCCAAATCCTCCACCTTTGCCACTTCCAAAACCACTATGAGTACCTCCATATCCGCCACCTCCACCACCACCAAATCCGCCGCCACCTCCACCACCACCTCCGTATCCACCTCCGCCGTATCCGCCCCCTCCACCTTCACCACCCAAAAATCTTAAAAACCTAGGACCGTGGTGGTGGTGGTGATGATGATATCCATAAGGTGAACGCTTTTCTCGACTAAATATAGTTTTGGATCCCTGAAAAATAAAGTTCAGATTATATTTTGGTTGAGTTTCACGCAACCTCGTAACAAATGGTATGCAGAACATTTGGACAAGTTTACCAGAGTACAGACTGAAATCAGTTTTACGAAATTTGCGAAAAGTTCACCGACAATAATTATTTTATAATTTTAAATTGGAAATTTACCTTATTGTACATACTTTCTTTTGTTTTCCCCTCGGTTTTGCCCAAGAAATTACCTACTTAATAATTTTCAATTTTATCAGAAACCTTTCAAAGACCACTTTTAATATGCTACAAAATAAATTCAGGCATTATACACATTTTTAAAAGTAGGTAAGCTTTTGGGAACCTAATTAATTAAATTGACTATATCTATCCAATAGCAAAAAAAATTACCTATCTTCTTGGAACCTTAGCACTTTTGCAAATTTTTTAAACTCTTTATTATTTGGATTTAAGAATGAACCCAACAAATTATTAAAACTTATCCAGAAACATTCTAATAATTAATTAATTAAGTAGGTACACACTTACACCAACAGTTACACTACGGTGCGCAATATTTTCTTGTAAACTATCTAGTCTACCACCATTTGCAAAAGCTACAACAAAAAATGTTGTTAACCACTTCATGGCTTTAATTGCTATGAATTTGAAGACTTGCTACTTAAGTATATATTACGTATATCTAGGAATACCATGTAGAGTGGCAGCAAGACAGAATTATAGAAAAAAACAAGATCGGGTTAGATCAATGAATGGATTAGATTAGTGAGTGGGATAGATCATTTAAAAAGTTACACTTCGCAGATGGGTCATTTGTTTTATAACTATTTTTTTATTGTTATATAATTGTTACACATTCTATACATATGATACTCTTCGCAGTAGATGATTTAAAAGGCATTTTTTATTTTATTAAAAAAAACGTAAACTTATTTTTTTTGTAAACGGGTGGGGATAAAAAAAAATACTTAGATGCTTTTTTATAGGAAAATACAATCTTTAATTTTATTATGAGTATTTTTTTTTCGTAAAATTAATATTAACCGATATATGATTTTTTTTTACTTTGGGGGTGGTTTTTACCCTCTATTTATCATTTGATTTGTTTCAAACAATAGGGTTATTCCCCCAATCGAGATTGATTTTTGCACCAAATCTTAAGTCAATTAAATTAACCGTCCTTTAGTTATCGTAATAACAAGTTTCGTTACAGACAGACGGACGAAAAATAAAAGTTTTACAAAGTCATGAAACGAACGAATCTGCAAATATTTTTGCTCTAGGATTACCATTTACGATTTTAAAAAAAGTTCGCTTAAATTCAGAGATAAGGTATGTAACCAGATTGCGTATTGTACTAATGCGCAACCTAAAACAATGGGGACACTACTGAAGCTGCCATTTGTCTACTCTACACGTAGCTTCCTGCTAGCTTCTAGAAGCTAGCTTCTTCGCTGCTATTGGAGGATTCAAATGTTTTAGGTATGCGCGCGCAAGAAGAAGCTAAAAGAAATCAAGCACGGTTTGATTTATTTTAGCTTCCGATGCGCGCGCATACTCAAAACATTTGAATCCTCCAATAGCAGCGAAGAAGCTAGCTTCTAGAAGCTAGCAAGAAGCTACGTGTAGAGTAGACAATTGACAGCTTATTTTGTTGTGTTTTAACCATAAACCTATGAAGGCAGGCGTGCCAACTCTGAAAACAGATTTTCCAAAATTTAAATTGTATGAGAGAGAAAGAATAATGAAATATGTGTGTCTGACACGATAGCGTGCCGAATGTAAACAAAATAAGAGGCAACGTGGTAGCGAGTCTTTTTAGCCAATTCGCGCAAATTTAACCTCAATCTAGTTATATACCTTATCTCTGCTTAAATCCAATATACTCTTCAATTTTGTCTGTGGAAAGTATAAAAATAAGGTAGATCTGTACTATACTACTGTAGAATCAAAAAAGTAATAAATTTTAACAAAAAAATAGATCATGTATTTTGTTGAGGATCGTGTAAAAACATTTTCTATGTTATTAGGTTTTTTTAGATTTATTTAATTAAAAAATAATGTATTTACATAAAAAAAAAAAAAAATTTATAATTTGAGAAAAATAAGTGCTAACATTACACGAGGGACTTTTTAATTGTGCTTGTGCCCATATAAACCGTTTACTTTTATTATTTCCCAATAGTATGTTCTAGCTATAATTGATGATCTAATGCAAATCCCGCTGTGATGAGATTTAATGTTAAATCGCTAGGTACAACATAATTAAAATGCAAAACAAATGAAATCCGCTTTTAAAAAAATACCTTATGTTGGATTTAAAAATTCCTTCAACTTCCCCAAAAATACCAAACATTACCCCAATTTCCCAAAAATTCATCCAATTTTCAAAAAACTTCGCCAATTTCCCAAATAAAAAAATCCTCACAAAATACCTTTAAAAATGCATTACATTTTAAATTTTCAGAATTGTTGACGCAAAATTTAAACTTATTGTTATTTTTGGTGAAAAATTCAAGAACACCAATAATTTTTGACGACAATTTCAAATTTATTGTTAATTTTGGCGCAAAATTCAAAAACATTAATAAGTTTTGGCGGAAAATTCAAAATTTTTAAATATGTTTGACCATAAAGATACTTAAACTACTAGAGATCCAGCACCCCTGTATAACTGGGTGCGGAAAATGGAGCTTATCTCTAAGGAAACCTGCGTTTCCAAGATTTATAAAATCGGCTAGCTTTGACTGTTTGATGGATGACAGATTTATGTCAGATAATTAAATTTTATTAAAAAAAAAATCATAATGGTAAAAAGTGGCAATGTGTGGCAATTTTGGCCTTGTGGAGCTAGTCAAATAACACCCCAAAATTATTTAAATTTCCTAAGAATAAACACCTTAAAAAAATGGTTGAAAAATTGCAGTATTTTAGTGCAGAGGAAGGCATAAAAAACATTAAACTATGTTTGAATTTTGCAAAATAACTTCTAAGGACAATATTCGCGTGCATTGTAAGATGAAATTGCTCTAGGTAATGTTATTGTGATTGCTATTTTTATTGGTGCAAACTTAAACATAAGTCCTGGTTTACACATTGCGTTTTTACCAGCGAAGAACAACTCATTATTTTAAATGTAGATATTCCCTTAAACTTGTCCGGTTCCAGTGGCGTATTTAGTGCTTCCGCAGACCCCGAGGTTGGCCCCAGAGATTTAGAAGCAAATTGTGGACCCCGAAATAAAAGAAAATAAATATAAAAATGGTGTTTTGAGTGTTAAAATTTTAAACAAATTGCCCGCGGCAAAATTTTTACGATCACAAAAAAATTTGTGCGGGGACTCCACAAAATTCAAATACGCCAATGCGGTTGCGGCCTATTGTAAAGGTTTACTTCATGCAATTAATGCGCCAACCGCATTTTGGAAGAAACGCAATGTATGGACCGGGAATATCATGAATTGATTCATGAGGACAGCAGGCAGTAGACTTTTCACTCTAGTTATAAATTAAATAGACATTTATGACCCACATTTGCACTGACAAGTGTCAATTAACGCCAAACTTTATAACCTTAAAAATCAAAGTCACAGATTTTTTTTAATACTTCTAAGGCCTTCTGCGATTAAAAAAAGCGCACCCGATAAAAGCCCTGCGCTGTATATCTATATACGTATACTTGATCAATGGTTTAACGCAAAATGTTAAAAAAGGCCTTTACAAGACAATTTTGTTAAAAAATAATCGATTACTGAAAAATATGATCGCGATTACATTTAAATAAAATAAAAAAATGTAAAATTGATTATTTTTTGAAGTTTTCAATGAAACGTCATAGATTTTCTTTACATTGGTCATGGAATAAGCAAAACACTAATATCGTAACGTCCGTGACACTAGCTACACTTTTTTTGTTTTTGTGATATTGTGACTCATCTATCGTTTATAAAAAGCCAATATAGAAAAAATGGCAAAGAATTCTGGCATTTACTTCATAAAACATTATTCCTTTAAAATTGAAAAATTAAAAAACTGTTTTATAGAAAAATATAACCTGCTTTCGTGTGATAGTTTTAGCTTATCTTTCCTCCTCAGAACTTCTTAGTTAATGGAAAACAAAATCACACCTTTATTTTTATAGGTACGAACATTAAAGTTTTTCGGAAAATTTCGTTTTATGTTTAACAGAAATCGTCCAATATCCATTATATCGTTAATAATAAATATCATCCGATATAAATAAATTTCCTGCATAATTTACACAGATAAAAATTGACGGTCAAGGTTGCCAGTAAATCATTTAGATAAATGACTTGACTGCTGGAATTGGCTTGTAAAAAATATTTATTATTGGAAAAATTACATATTGTTCACATAAAGGGAGTGTGCTTCCTTAACACAATTTTTTCAAATTTTATTTTTATATACAACGTGTGACGGTGTGTGTTGTACTGTAATTAATGTGCATTTTGTAACGCCAAAAATCAAGTAAACAACAAAAAGTAGACCTTAAGTTGTTATACAGTGCGAGGCAAAAGTCCGCCTCCCCCCCCCGGCTTAACTTTTGAACGGTTTGAAATATTGATTTAAAAAAAATTCTTGGCAAATTTGCACAAAAAAAACTACCTTTTGGCGAAATTGGTTTTTTTTAAAATAATAACCCCCACTAGCTTAGTGGTTAAGGAGTAAGAATCTGCAAATTGTGCTCACGGTCTGAAATTCACAACATATACTCTTCAAGACATTAAAAAAAAAATGGCTCGATGAGACATGTCAAAATTTTGATAGGAGCCCCGCTGTGCCCCCTTCTTTTTTTACGGTTACTTTATTTTTTTATACCATTGCGTTTTAACATTTTTTTATGAAACTTTATATTTGGGTTTCTAAGAAGGTCCAGTAACCACTTTGGGTTCGCAATATTTTCAAATGTTTCCATGGGCCCCCCTACGGTCCATTAGTACACTTTCTTCATGGCGCATTTAAAGGGGTAACAGGTTAAATTAAACCTTATAACTTATAACATAAGTTTTTAAGGAGATACACCTGCGATCTATTCGATGAGACATGTCGAAATTTTTGTCATAGTCCACCAACCTAACCTAACCTACTTTACTTCGTTTATTTGAAAAAAAATAATTCTGTTAGGTTATTTTAAAACATTTGCTACAAAACATGCTAACAAAAAAAAATTTATTAATATTTTTAATTAAAAAACATACATCCCTACTTACTTTGGAGTCAATTAAGTCTTTTATTGTTGCATTTATTACATTAAAGAGGGTTTCTGTGCTTTATTTTAAAAAGCACAGTACAAAAGAACCACTGAAACAATCTAAAATGTGTAAACGCCATTGTCTTGAAAATAAAAATAGCTTTCAAATGAGGGGTCACTTGACCCCTCTTTACATTTAAAAAAATTAAGCTGATAGTCCCCCTATGTGGGGGTTATTATTTAAAAAAACCCAATTTCGCCAAAAATTTTAAAACAGTATCTTAAACCGTTCAAAAGTTAAGCCGGGGGGGGGGGACTTTTGTCTCGCACTGTATGAGTATTGATAATTATTGTAAAATAGTCCTCGTATATCCTTGTATGTAGACCTGGGTAGCTATTCGCAAAATTCACTTCACATTCCTCGGTGTTAGATTGTGACAATTTTCACTCATAGAAAGAGAATATATTCACTATTCTGACACCAAGGAACGTAAAGTGAATTTCCTCGAATAGCTACCCAAAAGCCAACTAGTGGAATCAAGTTCTGTAAAAAAATGTAATTTTGTTACCGAGTAGCGAAACCGGTCTCAAAATGTTCGTATTAGCAAGTATAACAACATCCTAAAATTTCTACAAAAAATATTGGGGGGAACCCCCTTTTTTTAGCGAAAAACTGGTTTTTTACCCCTTTTTTGGGGTGATTTTTGAGTTTTATTTTTTTTAAGCCCCTTAGAGTATTTGCTACAATTTGGGATTAACATCCTTTTATTGTCGATGTTAAAGGAACCGTATTACCAAATTTCGTGATATTTCGTTTACCCCCCCTCCCAAGATTAAAACAAAGGTACCTGTTTTTTCTAAAAAATTGAAACTGCTATATTGTGACGAAATCTTATCCAAATTAAATGAAATTTGAAATAAAAGTGGCTTTTAATAGCTACAATCAGATTTTCAAATTTTATCCAAAAAAATTTTATAGTTTCGTCATAAAAAAAAAAGTTCGTCAATTTTTTGAAATTTTTTAAACTGCTCCCCTATTTGTCCATTAAATTGTAGCAAGGTCTACTTGATGTTAAATAAAAGATTTCTTTATGTTATTATACATGGTATAATGTAAGTTTGACTTTTTTGAAAATTTATAACATTTTTGACCAGTTAAAGTGTGTATATTTTAGAAAGTTTTGTAATTCTTCCTTTCCTCCTAACTATTGAAAGAATTTATATTTATTTTTTTTAATTTATAATATGTTTTATTTTTGACAAAATTTAATTTAAAATGTAAAAAAAAAAAAATTTTCGCCCAAAATGAGGTGGGGGGAAAGCTTACTTTTTAATATTTAATCGAAAGGGGGTCGAGTGACCCCTCATTTTTTTTGTCCTTTTATTTCTAATATATATTTAATATTAAAAATATTAATTTATATTTTTCAAAAATGTAGAAATAAAATTTTTAATGGGGGGGCCAAACATTTTTAATCGGATTTTTTTTTAATTTGGTAAGCATACGTAAAAAAATATGAAAAAAAAAATGAGGGGTCACTCGACCCCCTTTCGATTAAATATTAAAAAGTAAGGTTTCCCCCCACCTCATTTTGGGCGAAAAATTTTTTTTTTTTTAAATTTTAAATTAAATTTTGTTAAAAATAAAACATATTATAAATTAAAAAAAATAAATATAAATTCTTTCAATAATTAGGAGGGAAGGGAGAATTACAAAACTTTCTAAAATATATACACTTTAACTGGACAAAAATGTTATAAATTTTCAAAAAAGTCAAACTTACATTATACCATGTATAATAACGTAAAGAAATCTTTTATTTAACATCAAGTAGACCTTGCTACAATTTAATGGACAAATAGGGGAGCAGTTTAAAAAATTTCAAAAAATTGATGAACTTTTTTTTTATGACGAAACTATAAAATTTTTTTGGATAAAATTTGAAAATCTGATTGTAGCTATTAAAAGCCACTTTTATTTCAAATTTCATTCAATTTGGATAAGATTTCGTCACAATATAGCAGTTTCATTTTTTTAGAAAAAACAGGTACCTTTGTTTTAATCTTGGGAGGGGGGGTAAACGAAATGTCACGAAATTTGGTAATACGGTTCCTTTAACATCGACAATAAAAGGATGTTAATCCCAAATTGTAGCAAATACTCTAAGGGGCTTAAAAAAAATAAAACTCAAAAATCACCCCAAAAAGGGGTAAAAAACCAGTTTTTTGCTAAAAAAAGGGGGTTCCCCCCAATATTTTTTGTAGAAATTTTAAGATGTTGTTATACTTGCTAATACGAACATTTTGAGATCGGTTTCGCTACTCGGTAACAAAATTACATTTTTTTACAGAACTTGATTCCACTAAACTGGGTTTTTCGCACATCTTTATTTGTATAATCTTTTAACTACTTAGGTAGGTATAAGAATTAATTGATGGTTTGTCGATGCATATTCGAAAAAAATCACAATTTATCACTCCTTTCTTAGAAACAATATGTTAAAATGAAAAGGTAAAGATCATTTTTGACGTCATATACTACATAGTACATACCGTGTGTCCCACAGAAAGCGCAAGAGTTTACTTTCTGTAAAACCGAAATTTCAGAAATTGGTTAAGAGAACTTTTAGACTACTATCCCCAAAATTTCATTTTTAAATACAAAATATACCTAGAAAGTAATAGACTCGTGCGCTTTTTACGGGACACACGATATACATATACAGGGCGTGGATAAGACTAAGACAAGACGTATATGATAAACTAATGAACGAAAAATTTGGTTGATAAAATAAAAAAAAACTTTTTTTATAATAGGGATTTCTTTATTTACTGATATAGTTATGACTGGTCAGTAAGAACTTAATTTTGGTTTTATATTTTTGTAAAAAGTTCATACAAAGGTTAATAAATTATATATTTATGTAGGTTAGTTACCACCCCGTAAATATAAAAGGAATGCCCTATATTTTCAGTAGCCCAGCGACATCTTATCCCTGCGTGTAGAACGCGAACTACATCCCTTTTAGTGCACACGCCCGAATATCATGCATATTTAACAAACTGTTTATAAGCACCCATTAATAAAATGTTTGTAAACATTAAAACCATGTGATGTTCCTTGATGTGATGTGATTACGATTGTTTGTTTTTTAATATTTAAATTAAACACTTCTTTTGCCATTTTGACTGCACACACGTGTCGCCAAGAAATTTGCCGATAGATCTCTGCCTTACAATTAATTTAAAAAGAAGTCCTACATATTTTACACAAAATGACACTTGGCTAATTTACTTATCTGCTTTCTTTATTTTAATGAATTTTGTATGCCGTTTAGCACTTATTTATTCCTTAGTTAATTGTATATTTTATATTATTATTTAATAAATATTTTTGCAATAGACTTTTATCATTATGTTACGATGGGCCCCGTATGAAAACAAAGAACCTACTGGATATTTTTATATCTGTCAAAACATTAAAGTAAAAACTCATTATAATATCATTCCAATTCGTAAATTCTAATCTAATGCTAAAAGTGGAATAATAATAGCAACAATTGCAAAAAGCCCAAAGCGTTTTTTAGGGTAAGTACAAATAAATTAGTAGATTAATAATAGCTGTTGCATTTAATTTAAATACCAACTTAAAATCAATTTTTTAAAACTATATTAAAGTTTTTTTTTAATGTTTCATTGAGTTAAAAAATATTAAAAACAATTGAGGTACACTTATACAATTAGGAGTCTTACGCCCATCTTTTGAAATTTGAAACAAAACAAACACTGATTGATGGCGACCTCATTACAGTGTTGCGGCAATGTTTTGAACTAACCACACCCGGATGTAGAAAAGGGAATCTTTTTGTAGACTAACTCCATACAATACAGGGTGTCGACCCGAAGGTTTCAGTAGGGAGATATCTCAGAAACGGTTTGCAGTAGCTTTATGCATTTTTGTATACGAGCCGGGTCAATCCGGATGTTCTCGCGAATGAAAATATTTTTAATATGGCAGCACTTTCGGTTCTTTCGAAAGTTGGTCATATTCAACAACCTCATTTTTTATTTGAGATTTAAATTCTTTTAGTAATTTTCTTGTAAGAATAATTTGTGAGAATAACAATAACTTTTTTAAATTATAGCCCGAAAATTGCACAAGCTGTGTCATGAAATATCTTTTTTTTTATACACTCTATGATATAGCCGTGAGCCACGAAGATTCGATAAATTCAAAAAATTACCTTGCTTGAAAGCGCGCAATTTTGAACGATTTGTTTAAATCAAAGCATAGAAATAATGTTTTTGTGATCAAAATAAAAAATAGTACCTAGTTATGTTTGGTGATCTCTTAGTGTTAATAGACTTTTTTATTTTAATTCCAAAAATGGTAAATTATTAAAGAAAATACTCTTGTTAAACACAAAAGTTAGCACAAATACTTAAAGAGCAACAAAAACATTTTAAGTGTAATCAATTTACATTAAACACAGGACAACTAGAATTTATATTTGAAAATTTGGAATTAACAATTAACGCTTTGAAAACCTAACTTTTTATATCTATTATCATGTTTTAACTTTTCATGGGAGACTCTTTTTTTTGTTAATCACCCATTATGTAAATGATAAACAGTATATTTGTTATGATTTGGCCGATTTGGGACTAACAATCTTGGCCCATAGACAACTTGAGGTGCTACCAGGTTTTAATTTTGTTCTAACTTCTATCATCTAAATACATAAATTAGAAAGTTGAAGTAAAAAAAGCGTTCTTTTTTTAAATAACCAAGAGACATAATTAATTTAATTTACACCTGAAAATGGGCATGAAAACAAGCATGTACTTACGTATTTACTCAATTTCTTGAAAAGAGCTGAAAACAGTGGGCGTAAATCAGACGCAAGCGCGCAGCATCCGCGCCCCCTAGCGGTGAGCTTTTTAGTCAGTCTGACCTGAACATCCGTGCTGAAACAGTTCGATCGCGTAAAATACTGTTTTTTATCTTTTTAAGGAAATACTATTATCTGTGCATATCTCATGAATATAGTGGGAACTAATAAATAAATGATGTGCATTTCTCATCGCAAATTAAATATTTAGAGTTAGATACATGTGCCATTAGTAGTGTTTAATTTAAAATTGTTTAATTTTAACAGTTTTTAATTTATCATTAAAAAACTATGGGAGCCAAAGGAAGTGTGGAAGCTGCAAAAATCAATGCACAAAACTGGAACAATCTCGAGGTAGGGAATATTGTTGTGCTCACGTCCTTTTTACTTAGTGCCACAACGCCTCTTGATTCTTTCCATTAAATTTTAAGTGAATAATTTAGATACCTACTTAGTATTTTACAGTTTGAAATCAAATTGAACCCTATACTCTGTTCCACAAAAATAACTGATAAAATGTTTTTATACGAATTGTTAAATTAGCCTACCTGTTCTCCAAGACATTTATTTCATTCTAGCCCGGTTCTGCATCTTTAGAAGTGGATAAACATGGTACTTCTTATTCTTGGTCGATTGACAATTAGGTACCAGAAATGAGAAATTTTTAGCAAAATGTAATAGTTATTAAGATACCAAGGGTGTTATGAACCAAGTAACGCCCCAGGACGACGGTTTATAGTTCGAGGGTCTCTGCTCCGGCTCAAGAAATATATGTTGACCGTGGGCGCTAGTGGGCATAACGCCTATATGTCTTTTTTACGTTTTTTCCTGTCAATTATAAAAAATTGGTAATATTTTACAAATGACATGTAGTTGCGAATTCATAATTTTGACAATGACAGGTTCATTATTAGTGTTTACAACTTACAACCCTAGGGCTGTAAGAAATACATAACAATCATGGGGCATTAGAGTGTGCCTAACATACCTCAAAATAGTGTCATAATTAACAAATAAGGTACACTCGATTTTAGGAAAAAAGAGGTAAGTACACTGTCAAAATTTGTCAAAATTTATTTATTTAAATTTGACATTCTTCACTGCATTCATAAAATATGACGAAGCAACGAAACAACCATCATAAATATAATTAAATTATGGCCAGATTAAGGCCAAGTGTACTAAAATAAATTTTGACAGTGTACCTCTTTTTTGTCAAATGGAGTGTAGGACTGGTAGGATATATTATTGCGTTGCTTTTTTTTTGTGTATGTAGGTATGTAATGTTTAAATTTCGGACTAGTTTATAGTTTGATACTCGATTTTATCAACATTTTATACAATCAGCTTGTTTTATTACGTCATTTATGATGTGTTTAAAAAACTCTATGTTTGATTGTCACAGATAAATAAATAAATAATCATTATTGTAAGTCAAATTATTCAAGTAATACGCAACATTTTTTAATGGGTCACTTTTCACCCTAGTAAATATTACAGTCAGAAATATTTTTCTTCGAAGTCTTAAGTTAACGTACGTTTATAAAATAGTATTCGAAAAATGTTAAAATTGTTCACTCAACAGAATGTTCCTTTTAAACCCTTTATACATGGTCTCCCAGAATTGGCACACCACGTGTATGCTGTGCTCTTAGGGCATGCCTGGGGATTCCTGAAAAATTATTAAAAAAAATCCAATTTTTATATTCATTAAAAATGCGAACAAAGTTGCATAAATTCGGCAACACAGTCTAGGAAAATACATTTAAAAATTCCATCTATGAGCTTTAATTATACAATTGGTAAGGTGATCCATTGATCTTAAAGAGGGCCTGGTTTAAATAAGAGTAGAAAAGAAGCAATGTCGAGCCCACATATATAATATATGTGGGCTCGACATTGCTTCTTTTCTACTCTTTTTTAAATATACACTTTTGCATTAGATTTTATTGACATTGTTGTCAGCTTATTTCAAGAAAATTTTGTAAAATTAAATTTATTATAAAAATGTTATTTGACCATTTAAAAGAAGAACAAGTATGGTAAAATGGTTTAAGATAAACTGCAGATTTGTATTAAACCATATTTTTCGTTAATACGTGCTGTTTTTAAGGTATATGCGTTTAAAGTTCTGCACTTTGGGGCCTCATATCTTTGAGGGTGTATGAGATAGATTTTTTTTGACAATTTTCTGGGGATCCCTGGGCATGCCCCAACAACGTACCATGCAGGTGATGCGCCAATTTTGGGACATCCTGTATATTTATTTATTCATGTAGTATGTATAATTTGAAAAAAAGGCATTTTTGGACATCCTATGTAAGATTTTTTTTTTATCGAAAAATAACAAATTAAAAAAATATTAAAAGCAACCTGAACATTTCAGAATAAACCGTGAGAGGAGCCACTTGCAAGTAACATCTTTCCAGCATAAAATTGTAAATATTTACATATAATCAATTTTGCATAAAACAATGTTTAATTGTTTCTGCTCCTTACCGTTACCGTTTTACCATTTTGTTATTTAATTAAGAACAAAGTAAATAATTAAGGATAATCTTTTAAAAATAATTATCGATACCTTTTGTTTTATGTTTTGAATCAATAAATCTGATTAGTTATATAATTTTTAATTAAATAATTGGATTAAGACAATAATCAAATTAGATATTAAGTACACTCGGCCGTACTCGTAGCCTCCTCGTCTTTTATTTATTTTTCCTATTTTATTGAAACATTATGATTTACATACTCGTAGGTATCTTTTTGCTAAAAGGTATCCATTATTATCTTGACCAACCTTTATTTAAAAAGAGTCTTGTGATTTAAACTTCGTATACGAAGTAAGGTAATTTTTACCAAGTAAAAGGAAGCTATTGAACGATAAAAATTAAAAAAAAAATACCTTTCGTATATTATAAAATCGCTAATTTTTTATAATTAATGAAGGTATACATACAAACACATAATAATAGGTTAAAAAAAACTAATTATTTTCATACAAATGCATACGAGACAAATTAAAAATGAAGATTGGGGGACAACATTTTTAATCAGATCCTTTTAGTAAACATATGAAAAGAAAAAAGTTACTTTTTAATGAAGATGAAACACATTGCATATTAAACAAATAGGTATCTATTTATCAAGAGCGTAAAGTGTGTTTTTTTGGAACGCGAATGAAAGGATCATTTAAGGTCCAAAATGACTATTTATGTATCAAAAGCGTAGTGTCACTTTGACCTGCGGAAGCCCACTAGCCAAGGAGTGTTGTATCTGTCTATTTTTTCGTCCTCTATTAAAAGATGTACTCGTTTTGGAGACATGCTGTATGTATAACGATGTTGCAAAGTTTATCGATCTAACTAAATTAAATTTGTTAATTACAAAAAATATCTAATTTTAACAGTTTTATACAGGATGTCCCACAATTGGCGCACCACCTGTATGGTACGCTGTTAGGGCATGCCCAGGGAGTCTTGGAAAATTGTTAAAAAAAATACATCTTTTCTAATCTCTAAGAAAAATAAGGTTAAAGTTCGATAAATGCGGCAACTCTGTTGAATAAGAGACACTTTAAAACCCATCTATGATTCTTGATGTTACCTTTTTGCATCAGTTATATTGACATTGTTGTCAGCTTTATTTTATGAAAATTTTGTGAAATAATTTTTTTTATAAGAATGTGATTTTACCATTTTAAAGAAAAAAACAAATAGTAGAAAAGTAGAGTGCACCAAATTCTTTTAATTCCTCCAAATATACCTTTAGTTGCATAGACAATGGCCCAGCGGTCTAAGTCATTGACGGTTTAAAATCGTTAAGGTTAAATGAGTGTGTTCGATTCCCTCCAAGGCTCTAATTAAGTGTGGCAAGGCTTTAGAGGATTTTGTAGAATGTATGTGTCCGTGCTTGAATGTATATTCCCAATTGGGCAGTAAATGTCAGAAGCTGGAGCACTACTGTGTGCGCGGCAAAAAAACTTTTAATATACCTTCAATTTTGGCAATAATTCTCCAAATATCTTAATTGTCTGGACTACTTTTTCTAATGAATTTATTATTATTTGTAAGTACCAAAAGAAAATTCGAAATTTTTCGCATCAGTTTCTTAGTAGAATTTTTTCATAATCTAGGTTAAAGTTTACCATTAACGAAAACAACGTCAGTGTTTTATCTTTTAACGAGCAATCTGCAAAAAAACTAGGACGACTCTTGTCATGGATCATCCAATTTTTAAATTTTTACATTGTCATGTTTTTGTCGTTCCATGGCAACAGTCAAGGTATCGACTGAGCAAATAAAAACGGCCCATAAGTAGACCATGGGAATTGTCAAAATATTGTTAATTGACAGATTTTACATTGTTCATAGCCATTAGGGGACGTTTTTATTTGCTCACCCGATATTTTTAATAAATCAGTCGTTATAGAAATCCGAGTAGAAATCTTAAGAGTGGCCTAATAATCAACTGTTATAGTTATACCTAATGACTTCAATAACTGCATTGCATTTACGATTACTGTTCTAATTATTTCGTTGTGGCTGCACTTTAGGTAATGAAAAAATCCTATGGTATGAAAATACCGCGATAATAGAGTATAATATGTAGGTTTGTGGTGGAAATATCAGTCAGGATCGGCGTTGGCAGCGATGGAGGCTGTCACCCCGTCCGTCGGTCGGAGGCCCGAGAACACAGCATCCATGGCTGTCTGGATGTGTAGGGAGGGGCACACTAGATCGATCCACAGGATCCCGGCCTGTGACGTCATTTTCTCTCAGCCTTACGAGTTTTCCCTGCCTCTTCACCTCTCTGTCTGACTGTCTTTACTACAGATGCCATGCCGGCCGGCTGGATGAACTGCACCTATAGCTTCTCTAAACGCTGCGTTGCTTTTGTCAGTTCGTGCCGTTTAAATGTAGGCAGAAATGTTGTTTACCCAACACCAGGATATACGAACTGCCATTGCATTTCTAATGATTTCATTGTTAAAATAGAATACAATTATGGAATAGATAATTTATAATGCAAAACCATATAATTTAAAGAACAGGAAAAACGAGTAATTTATTAGAAAATACATATTTTATTATTTTACCACAAACTTAAAAGATGAATCTATTAGACCAAAATAGTTTGTAAAAAACATTTATCTATCCAAGTATATGTATACAAAATACATAACAGCCAGATTTGGTATAGGTCTAAGATCATCTATTGAGGATGCTAAATCCACAAAATGCACACAAAAGAGTTTAGGATTGGGTTGAAACCCCTTCAAAAAGCCAACTTTAATTGTCAACACAATGGCTATCCACCAAATTTTACAAAGAGGTGCTGAATAATATTTAAAAAAGATCTTTGAAAAAATTATTCCTCCACAAAAAATTCTTTCTCTCTTAAGTAATATTCAATTATGTTGAATTTGCACCGGACTTGGTAAACAGATGCAAAATAACGTTCCAAACAACTTCTGCTTTAGACTTTTTTTTAAACTCAACGATTTTTTTTGACAAATTTTCTAATCCTATATGGATTAGAAAATTTGTCTATTCCCGCACAAAATAGGTTGAAAAAAAATTATTGTAACGAACGATCAACAAAATTTCACCTCGACTCATGCTTTGAAAACAAAAAAAATAATAAACGTAGATCTTTTACAGTTTGGTTAAACGTCAAGAAATAATGACAACATCAAAAAGGCAGGTCTTTGATAGTTACTACTAGTAATTATCAATGACCTACGAAACAGCAGCTTTTGGTTTTCTAGGCAAGAGTCGAGGTGAAGTTTTGTTAATTGCTCGTTACATTTGGTTTAACAAGACACTGGGACTGTCAAATTTCTTTTGGTAATTAAATTCATGATGGATGTTTCGTTGCTTCTCCATATTTTACAAACATAATCACATAATTCCCAATAATCAAGAAATTAATACCAAATTTGGTAAAATAAATTTGACAGTTTCCCAGTGTCTTGTGAAACGAAGTGTACATTACTCTGTTTCGATATCTTTGGTTCTCAAGTTACAAAGAAAAATTATAGTACAGTCAATCCGTATGTGGACATCGACAAAATTCCTGGTAGGGCCGCCTTTTTTATATGATGTAACTGGATGTCCAAAGAGTAAAACCCCAAATTGGCGTATATCTACCTATTGCAGAAACGGAGTTATGGCCCCCCAAAGGGCCCCCTTTAATTCATCACTGTGGAACTGCACCAAATTTTGCAAATAGATGTCAAATAAGGTTTCAAAAAGATTTTTATAAAAAAAAAATCTCTAAAAAAAATCCTTCACCCCCTAAATAGCCCCCAAAGAGTAATAACCAATCACGTTAGATTTACACCAAATTTTGCAGATAGATGTAAAATGAGATGCTAAAAAATATTTATTAATAACTTTTTTTGAAAAAAAAATTCTATGCCCCCCTTTAAAGGCCCCCTTCGTTTATGGGGCGAAGGAATTATTTTTTGAAAAAAAGTTATAAGGAAATATTTTTAAGCATCTTATTTTGCATCGATCTGCAAAATTTGGTGTAAATCCAACGTGATTGGTTATTACTCTTTGGGGGCTATTTAGCGGCTAAAGGAATTTTTTTAGAGATTTTTTTTTTATAAAAATCTTTTTAAAACCTTAATTGACATCTATTTGCAAAATTTGGTGCAGTTCCACCGTGATGAATTAAAGGGGGCCCTTTGGGGGGCCATAACTCCGTTTCTGCAATAGGTAGATATACGCCAATTTGGGGTTTTACTCTTTGGACATCCAGTTACATCATATAAAAAAGGCGGCCCTACCAGGAATTTTGTCGATGTACCCCCCTTATTTAGGACAGATTGACTGTAGTATTAACTATTGTGCGATTTTAAGGGGGTGTAACTTTTTTTATTTACACATGAGTGAAAATAAGGGGTAATAAACCTCTTGTAATTTTGTTTGACAAATGTTCTATTTAAAAAAAAATTACTCTTTTAATGTTGTCATAGAATTTGTTGTACATTTTTTCTAAAATAAATAACAAAGCTTTCAATGTGCCGGTATTATTTCATTTTTATGAAATAGTATCTTCTTAAAAATAGAAGTGCGATGAACTTGCATTATAATATCCACCGAGATATCCACTAAGAAGAGTAACATTTTCATAGTAAAAGCTATTTATATAAACTGTATTTTTGTACATCTTCAATAAATCACGTAAAAGCATTATGCAAAGGTTTCACTTATTTTTTGATTTTGTGTGATGATAAAGTGTAAACATTTTGTAAAGTTATCTGTCTTTTGTTCTTTTTAAAAGCTATAAACCAAGCTATAAACAGAGATTTTTTGATCAAAGAATTTAAAAAGAAGTAAAGAACTTAAAAAAATGTAAACTAACTAAGTTTTTAATTGTTCTAGCCTAAACACAAACCACTTCATCAGCGTTCGCAGTCTCTGAATCGAGGTGGACGAGGCCAGTGGGGCACAAGGGGACCCGAATTTGGGGGCGACATGTGGTGACAGCGGGGGCAGTGCCAGTGCCCCGCAGCGATGGGAAACAAACTCAGTTGTTCATGTGCCCCCCTCATTCGAAAGGCGTACAGGTACGAGGATTCACCATGGCAGACGTCCCGAAGAAGAGACGGTCATCTTCTCAGGTGACTATCTAGTCGTTTTACATAATACACTTTTATTGTTCAAAAAAATATAAAAAAGGACTTATTTAACAAAAACTACGACAAAATAGTAATTTTCATATTTTTTGAAAGGTTATTGGTAACTAAAAAAATGCTTTTTCTAACGCTATATATTTATAAGTGACCCACCCTACACTAAGGCAACTACATTTGCTAGAAACTACGTTTCTATAGGTATGGCGGACACGGGTATTTAATAAAACAAATGTCTAACTTATGCGTATCCAAGCATTTGCTGGTCAATTTGTGGAAAAAGTCAAATTTGAAAATAAAACTTTTAAAACTTCACTTTTAGTAAAAATGTCAAAAACGGTTCTAAAAAATGTGTTATTCTTGTCGATTAATCTTAGTTTAAAGGACCATTTTACCCTGAACCGCTTTTGGTATATATTTTATCATCAATCGCATGTAGATATTGTTGACAAAAGAACGTCTTGATTGCAATTTTTGTCCCCATTTTGCAGTATTTTAATATTTATATAAAATACAATATTTTAAAGAAGATAATGATTTGTATCATTGGAAATAAAAGCAAGATAGGATAGAATACTGAAACCTGAAAATTTGGGAAGAACATTTTTTTCAAAGTTTTAACAGTGTGACTGTGGTGAAAATTAAAATTTAAGAAACAATTTGTCTATCCAAAATTTTAGATAATCAATCTAACCATACAAGAACAAATAATGTGTTATTTAAATACATACGTTTTTAATCTATTGGCCACAAGTTTATGTGGGTTTAGCTAAACTGACTTATAACCATAGAAAGAACAATTTTAGACACTATCCATGTTGTAGTTGACAAAGTCTGTTTGTGATAAAATGTCGGTTTAGCTAAACCGAAGTTTAAACTTGGTTTGTACAACCGGCCCTAAATATTTTTTAAATTACATTTTCATTTCACCTAGGGTACCAAACCTCAATTCTAAATATTTTATTACATTTTAAGTCGGAAAAACTTCGGTCGTATGTTATTTGTATCATTTTTTTCATCAATAAATGATTAATTATTCTATTATTATTTACATATTACATTTTATAAGGTTAGTTTTAATATAATTTGCTATATTTTTCAAAATTTGACGCACTTTATGAAGTTTTTAGATACTTGTCAGAAACACAGAAATTCAAAATATTTTTTATTCTTTATAAGAAAATAGTAGACTAGTGACTGGAGTATGAACTTGTCTCTAGTTCTTTAATCAAATTGACATAATTCATAACCTAAAATTTATTTAAGATCAAAAGGTTACATTTGACTTTTTCCATAAATTGACCAGCAAATGCTTGGATACGGTTTCCGCTCTACCCATAAATACGAAGTATTTAGATTTTAAGTGCCCTACCCTACACAGCACTTTATATTATTACATGCGTTATGTTTGAATAAAGTGCAAAACTTAACATTTATAAAACTGAAGCACACAATTCTATTTATTTAGGTTGAACTGCATTTTTTAAATAAAATTCAAACTTATATTAAAATTATCATGTGTAAAAATAGAAAAGTAATAATTGTGCATAGGTTGAGACACCTGTTTAAAATTTGATTAGAGATGTTTGTGGCAATATGATGATACATTTCCATTTTGACAAAAACTTTCGGAGGGTTACAAAGATCTTTTTTACATTCGATACATTTATTTTTTCTTGCTAAAAATATTGAAGACTGCTCCAACGTGGTACATTTTGCTGGTTCTTCACATTTTCCAAACAAAATTTCGTTATCTGAGATTGAAAAGGATTGAATTTTGTAACAACTCGTGTGATTTTCTGGGCATTCTTCATAATCTTTAACTCGTTCTTCTAAACTTTTGTTATTGTAAATGTAGTAACGAAAACACTTTACGGAAGAAGTGCTTCGGACAATTAGCTGCAGTAAGATCAGAGATGTAAATTCAATCCAAAATGTAGTCATTTTTTAATTAATTTTTTTGATGTCTTGTTTTTATTTGTCACACTTTTGAAGCAACGATTTTTGACGTTAAAAGTGCTCTTGTTTGTTTTTCTGATAGTTATTAAGGTACCAAGGGCAAAATGGTCTAAATAACGTCTCATTTCATGAAAATTTTGTAAAATTAAATTGAGTATATCCCTCCTGTCATATACAGTGATCTGAGATGTCATTTTGGGCGTTTTACAGTGGAAAAATTGCAGGCGGCAAATTTTTCCGCGGAAAAACCCCGGCTGTCAAATTTGACAATGTTAATACAAATTTTATCTTTCACAATCTTGACTTGTCTATTTATTTTATCCTAATACGTACCTAATATCTCGGGATATACTCTTGCCAAATATCCCTCGGGAAACAAATTTTTCCGGAAAAGTCTCGATCAACTGTATATTTTTTAGTAAAACTCAAACAAACTAAAAAAAAAATATACAGTTGGTCTCGACTTTTTTCCGGAAAAATTTGATGCCCTAGGAATATTACTAGTCGAATAAGCCTATTTTAAAATATGGCTCTGCTGTCAAAAAATGGTACATGGAAAATTTCTTCGGATTCCTGTTCTATTTAGCTTACATAACAACATACTAAAATTCTAAAACTTTTCCTCCATGGGAAATTGGAAAAATTCAAGATGGCGGCTTAAAATACTGACTTTTTAACATATATTGCTAAATAATTTCTATATGGTGCTTTCAATCTTAAAATATTCTTATACATTTTATATTGACATTAAAAAATGCTTTCCAAAAACACCAAAATGGGGGTCTGACCCCCCCTGGAGGCTACCTAATGGACTAAAAAACTAAAGTTAAAATTATAAAAATGTATTTATTTCCCAACATAATTGATCGTTGTGATCCGAAATTTGATTTTATGATTGCGTCCACTAAAGAATTATAATTAGTACTTATAAATGTTTGAATAGTATGTTATAACGCAAGGTAGAAAATGTCGAGTTGTTATTGACCGAACCTAAATATTGCTGCTCTATTTGCGCAGCAGCAAGTGATTCATACGCGATTAATAAATGCCTTTTTCTGTTGGTTTATGTACTATTTTTTTTATTACTAGCATTTCATTATTTACTTACTACTGAAATGATGTAGATTGTAGTATTCTAATAACATAAGTTTTGCTAAATTTTTTAAGATTCAAAAAATTATTTGGTAAAGTATCAATACAAAATCTCCCACCAACATATTCCGCAGCAAAAAATCACTGCCTTAGAGTTTTTTTATCAAATAATGTGTTGAAAGGGAAAAACAGAAAATATTGTAGCAGAAAATTTTGGATGGATTTGCAAAAACAACTTGTTACAACCAATAAAAATGGACATTTCTGCAGCACCTGATCATCTTTTAACCATAAAATGTAAATGTAAAGGGCAATGCGACAATAACCGTTGTTCATGCAGAAAACATAGCCTAAATTTTACAGCCGCATGCTCAGAGTGCTGGGGGGTTAACTGTTCAAATTCAATCATCATACTTGATGAAAATAATTTGGATGAAATTTTCGAAGACAATGTTTCTTCTTAGCTTTTTTTATTGTACTGTTAATCGTCTTAGAACGTGTCACGGACGTTGTAATGATATGTTGTATAAATTGAAATTCACTACCAAGTCCATTGTGTGAATGTGGTGATTGAATAAAAACTATTAAAACATATTGTGGAGGACCAATTTCGATGGCGGCTTTTATAAAATACATAATCTGACTTCTAACGCATTAACCCTGAAACCTCTGTAATTTTGTCAATTTATTATACCTTGTAATAAAACTGGAATGTGAGCCTGGTATACTGGAGTTATTTTACTCATGATTTTTCCTCTGACCTTGAAGCAGATGCTTTATTAGTATATATAAACATTGTCCATGGGCATCCCAAAAAAATCATTATTTGCATTTTTTTTAATTATTAAAAATCTTTTTTTATTGTGTTTATGCCCACCCTTTTCCAGTTCAAGGAGACCGCTTAGGGTGGTTTTATGTTAACATACGGACATTACTGCCAAAGTATTGTTAAACTTTTTAAACCAAAGAATATATTTATGTATCAAAACCTACATTTTTAAAAGATTCAGCATAAATAATAAATATATCATCTCATTATTGAATGCTCATATTTGTCTTGATATTTCTTAAAATACGACTTATTTTATGTACAAATTTTATTAAATATTAAATATAAAAATTGAAAAAATTTAATTTTTATTAATGGCGTATGTAGGTATCACTTGCCCATTGCCGCTACGCGATTCGGGCTGCAATACATGCTCTAATGTCGTTAAAAAAATTCAATTCCTAGACCAATTAAAAAAAAAGTTCCTATAAACATATGTCCGATTTTGACTTTTTTGAACTTACAGCCCCCTTATGACCCCCACTATAAACAAGTTTTTCAAAATTTAAAAAATGGAAAAAGATTTCTTGTGTTGAGATAAATCAAAAAGGTCCTATAACATATTTTGAAAAAATTATTCTTCGAATTTTTTCGACATTAGGATACTCCGGCTGTATTTAGGCTCGGTCAATAATAACTCGACATTTTTTACCTTGGGTTATAACATACTATTCAAACATTTATAAGTACTAATTATAATTCTTTAATGCAAGCAATCTTAAAATCAAATTTTGGATCACAAGGAGCAATTAGGTATGTTGAGAAATAAATACATTTTTATAATTTTATCTTTAGTTTTTTAGTCCATTAGGTAGCCCCCAGGGGGGTCAGACCCCCCATTTTGGTGTTTTTGGAAAGCATTTTTTAATGTCAATATAAAATGTAAAAGAATATTTTAAGATTAAAAGCACCATATAGAAATTATTTAGCAATATATGTTAAAAAGTCAGTATTTTAAGCCGCCATCTTGAATTTTTCCAACTTCCCATGGAGGAAAAGTTTTAGAATTTTAGTATGTTGTTATGTAAGCTAGATAGAACAGGAAACCGAAGAAATTTTCCATGTACCATTTTTTGACAGCAGAATCATAGGCTGATTAGACTATACCTATGATAAATGTTATTTGACCATTTTGAAGATAAACAAATAGTGAAATAGTTTAAGATAGACTATGCCTTTGTATTAAGACATATTTTCGGTTAATATGCCATATAGTACTCAAGGAACATGCGTTTAAAGTAAAAATAACACATAATTTTGTTATTTAGGTTTCATAATCTCCGAGGATATATCATATTTTTTTTATTTTTTTACAATTTTTTGGAAATTCCTAGAGGTGCCCAAACAAGGTACCATACATGTCAATTTTGGGACACTTTGTATATGTTATTTTAAAACCAAACTTTCTCATCTCCTAGAGTAAAGTATGCTAACCGACTAGTTCCGCAGTTGGATTTTTAAAATTCTGTTTGGTTTTTGAATCTTGCACTTGTAAAGTGTGGTACCTTCCACCCGCATCTTAGGCATTCTCTTATTTTTACGGACAACTTAAATAGAGAATAACAAAAAAAAATTATACATTAATGGACTAAAGTGTCTAGTGAAAACTACTTTCATTAGGTAAAGTATCTTAATTTTAATTCTTTTTCAGGCTCTGGGCAGAGGTTTTTCACGTATCTGCGAGTGGTGCTGGGACTGTTAAGTGGCAACAAGTTAGTGAAGATTTAGTTCCGGTTAATATAACTTGTATACAAGACTCTCCAGAATGTGTCTTTCATATAACGGCCTACAACTCACAGGTCGACAAAATTTTAGATGTGCGACTTGTTCAACCCGGTAAGAATTTTCGTAAAATATTATTGTCAAATAAAATACTGCATTGCCTATATTAATAAGCCAATAAAGCATTAATACATGAACAAGTTTTAAAACGGGGCACTTAACAAAAATGTGGTAAAAAAAGCATTACATACTGCATTGCCTATATTAATAAGCCAATAAAGCATTAATACATGAACAAGTTTTAAAACGGGGCACTTAACAAAAATGTGGTAAAAAAAGCCATGAGGCATATGTGAAATTACAAATTAGTCAATTTATGTTAATATCATAACTAAAATTTCATTTTATTTTTCAGGTACTCGAATCGGTCAAGCATCAGAATGTTTTGTATATTGGAAAGACCCAATGACCAACGACACTTGGGGTCTTAATTTTACTTCTCCAATTGATGCAAAGCAATTCCGCGAATGCTGTGTAAGTATTAAATTTGTTTTATGACTTTTATGAATTAAAAATTAGTATACTGACAAAGAATATAAAACTGAATGAAACGGCAACAGCAAGACAAACAAGTTTGTCTTGCCGTTTTTTACATTAATTTAAATAATGTTACAAACCTATACATATTGATACAAACAAAAAAGTATATTTTTTATTTGTATCTAAAATTAGGCCAATAAATAACGTGCG
Source organism: Cartodere bifasciata (assembly GCA_963920755.1). Lineage (NCBI taxonomy): Eukaryota > Metazoa > Arthropoda > Insecta > Coleoptera > Latridiidae > Cartodere > Cartodere bifasciata. The sequence continues at coordinate 11,840,241 of OY987195.1, forward strand.
ATCCACAAAATTTCACCTCGACTTTTGCCATGAAAAACAAGACCTGCTTTTCTGTAGGTCTTTGATAATTACTACTAATATAATGCCCTTTTTGATGTTCTTTTTTTGAGGTTTAAACAAACTATCAAAGAACTAAGTTTAAGTATTTTTTTTGTTTTCATGGCAAGAGTCGAGGTGAAATTTTGTGGATCGCACGTTACTTGTCATGCACTGACGTAACCACGAATCGACAGACGAATAATTTTAATACAAACCGGCAATTTGCTTTTGAATTTGAAGGATTAGAAAATTTAGACAGACGCTCTTAATAGCACTGGGGACATTTTTTTAATGGAGCTCACTTGGTTAGGTAGGTTAGGTTAAGTTAAGTTTTGCTGCTAAAAAAGAAAATATAAACAAATAGGCTGATCTTTCTTTAGTAAAGATATGATCGACGTTGCCAAGTCGGTTTGGACGAAGGTAGAGTGTAGACTTCATACTTTTTTCGGCCCATAGCTATGTTGGTGCCTTGATATTTATACTTTCTAGCAGTGCGTTTGTAAAGTCAAGCTTAAATTAAAAAAAAAAAGACACAAATAAATGGAATATTAATATTCTTATTTTAAAATGTATGGTCTCTAAACATAATTAGCAGTTCTTGTTAGGTTTAATTTTTAACAGACAATCATATTGCCAGAAATAGCTTGTCTATAGTTACCATAATATAAATAGAATAAAAATTCTCTCAAAACCACACTTTATTTAAAAAATCTGAATAGATATCGATAGAGTGCCTTGATGATTTTGACAGTTATTGTCGCCTTATAGAGTGGCGACATGCATCATTCCTTCTCTGTCATACAGATAACGTCATCAACGTTATAGCCAAAGTGACAATAATTACAACTTACAATCACAATTAATGACGTTATCTGTATGACAGAGAAAGAATGATGCATGTCGCGACTCTATAAGGCGACAATAACTGTCAAAATTATCAAGGCACTCTTATTTAGATTTTTTTTAATAAAGTTCTATGAACATGGAATTGAAAACTATTGTGTATTATTTTTTGCAATATCGGGACGAAAGTAGGTATTTTATTCCATGTAAACGGGGAGTAAAGTGCAAATTTTGCTCTCTAGGGATTATATTAATTACCTTTTAAATCCCTAAAGGGAGTAATGTGGGTATTTTAGTTCCTGTAAATACAAAGTATCTATACCTATTTACAGGAGGGCCACAAAATAAAAGGTAATTTTACCAAATCTACTCGCGTTTAGTTCTGAAATTGCAAAAAAATATTGCATATATCACGGAACTTAAGTGCCTTAATGTGCTTAAGTCCAAATCAAATGTAGTGTTCCAAATGTTACTTATTAATGCAGTGTGATTTGTTACAGTCCCCTTCCTTTAAATTTTCAAGAAAAGCTTCCTCATCTTATTCGCTCAAACTTGAACCACCAAACAAACAAAAATATAAGACCAAGAGAAAGCCCCTGAGTACACCGGCTTCGCCCAGCCGCGCGAGGGAACCTCAGTGCACTTGTATGACTGCTGAACAGTATGCACGACTGAGAGCTCAAGACCCCAGATATAGAGGTATAAAAATGTCCCAAAAATATTAAACATATTTTTGAGGTTATTTGTAATTTTTATCCAACACAAAAAATAATTAGTTTACTTATGTTTGTTTTCCTAGTATGATTTTATAAATAGGACTTCTTTATATGTATAAGATAACTAAATCAGAATGAGAAAAATCTGATTACAAAATAATGACTTCTTTTCTTTCATCTTTGTAATAAAGTTATAAATTGAAATTAAGATCCCAGAAATATTAAACATATTTTTTATTTTGTTTGTAATTTTTGTCCAAGACAGAAAATAATCATTTTAGTTTGTCTATTCAATTTTATTTGTAGCCTGTAGAACTTTTTTAAAGTAAAAAATTGAATCATAATAAGAAAAATCTAATTACAAGGTTTCTGTACTTTGTAATAAAGTTATAAATTTAAATTGCGAGATAATTTTTTAACGTTTATTGCAGAATCTTTACAACACTTTTGCCACGTTTGCTATTAGTTTGCTCCATTACACTGAACTAGAGCTCTTATTCAATGGTAGTTCTTTATTTTATCCTCTTATAAACTGCTCTTTTATAAGCTCAGCTTTCTTTTATATTTTAGACGCAATTCATAATAAAATGATACGTGACATACATTTTCTTAAGTAATCGGCTATAATACATCAAAAGATTTTTTATTTTTAAAAATACTGCGCGTTCTTTAATTTAAATTTTATTTTTTTAGGTTCATCAACTTTACCCAGAGCGACAACAAGAACCTGTGACGCAGAAGTTAGAACTGACAAAATTACTACTGCTACTTCATCTACAAGCCTCTATGATAATGTTGGTGCTACACAAACTGGTTCTACTCAGGGTACCTCACTTATTTTTTATGAATTAAAGTCATTGTTACCAAATAAAACTAAACTGTAAACACACTGTATGCAAGAAACAACATTTGATTATAAAGGGTTATTCCCAAAACCTGGGATTATTCTAGTTATTGATCCTTTCCGTTCGTACCCAGGTTCACGGTAGACGTATCTCAGATATTTTCAAGTGTCAAGTACTTACGTCAAAAATTAAAGAGTCAATCTAGAGACGAACGAAAAGGATGGATAGGGATACTATCACAATACTAAACTCATGTACGGTTTTCAAAAATTGGCACATAACTCGATGGTACGTTGTTAAAACATGTCCAGGAATCCTACTCAAATAGGTGCCAGTTTAAAAATAATAGTAATAAACTAAATTTTATTGAAATAATAATTCATAAGTGTCTTTAGCCTGAAACTGCCACCTTTATTTAAAAAATACTGTAAACTTAAATTGAGTGTAAACATATTCGTCGTTAAACTTTCTTTTGCAAAAATCATCATTTTTATTCATGATTGTTTTTTGCAGTTTTGCGCTTGGTTTTAAATATTTTTCTAGGAATTCCTAAAAATACCCCAACAAAAGACTATCACGATTATGTGCCAATGTTTAGAGAACTGTTAAAATTTTTCAATTGGCTTAACAAACCAGGTTTTGGTGAGGTCAGGATTTGCTTGTCCAATGCTCCTAGGAGCATGGTTCTCTGACCAATACTCTTTATTTCATTTTAAAACATAAAAAGTTAAATTTTAATATCTTGTATTATTTTAATTTAAATAAAACAATTTTAGGTACAAAAGGAGCGCAAAGGGAAGGTAGTCAAACTAGACAAATGCGAGAACGGGGATTGCAACAACAATCTCAAGAGACTAGTACCATGACCTCAAATACTGCAACTGGACCAAAGACTGTTACTGCTTCTGTTGGAACACAGAACAATATTAATTCTCAGGTATTAAAATAAGGTGCATGTCCATTTGGAAGCGTACTCTTTAGAATTTGTAAAAATATTTTGACCATTGTCCATTGTGTCAGTTTTGTTTTTGCGATTTATCACACACGAATAATAAATACACCTATAAATTGATAAAAGTATATTAAAAAGAAAAACTGAACTTAAGGATAACTTGTTTAAATAAAAAAATTTAATAATAATAGTCAGGATATATAATAAAGAAACAACTGTCTCGAAACGACTTTCTGGAACGACTGCCTAAAAACGACTGTACTGTCTTCTTTACCGCCTTAACTTCTAAATTCCCGGGTACAAACAACCACCCGCAACTGAGTAGAACTATCTGCCCTCTTTTAGAAATATTAGTACTTAGGGTAAAATTTTAACTACAAAAATTGGATGTAAATTGTATACTGTTGATTGCGCTGAAATAAAAATAAAATTGGTAAAAGTTTTTAGAAACTTTTCGTGTAAAAATTGTCTGGAATTTATTAATCTTATTTTCAATAAGTATTTATTTTTAGATGCAAACCGAAAACCAACCGCAAACGCAAAACAATGAATCTTCCAAATCGGAAGGAACGCAAGCAGGAGGAACGTTACAAAATAATACAAAAAGCTCTTCCACTTCTACTCGAGGGCCTCTTAGGGACAACATACATCATGTTCTTACTAGTACTAAATCTGTTGATTACTCCGAAATTGATATGGTGCGAGATGCGGAACTTAGACAAGCTCATCATCACAACGTGATGAACAACAATTTAACTAACAGGTAAATTATTTATTATTCCGTATAAATTTCACCAAAGCATAAAATAAAGGTGATAAAATATGTAATTTTACCCTGGGTTCTAGTTAAAGACTAAATGCCATTCTTTTACTGGCATCCCGTGAAATGTAATTTTCATAGTGGCGTCCGCCTCGGAGCAATTGAACTAAAATTATTCTAATTGGAATTCTACATAGTAGACAGACACAGTCGTTAAAAATGATTATTTATCAAGGAGATAATTAAATTTTGCGTTAAAGCAAATTGTAAACCTTAAAAAAAAAAAAAACAAATTTTACATTCTGATAAAAATTAGAACATATTCTACGAGATGCAAGCAGGCGCCGCGCATGCCATTATAAACTAGCCTTAAGCCTTATTTGCAATTATCTAAAAATTAATTTAGCACCCAACTTTGCGTTTGGGATACCAGTAATGTAATTTTTCATTTCTTGACGATTTTTATGAAGAGTATTTTTGTGTCCGTAATTTTTTTATTTTATCTTGTAGGAGAAATAAATCAAAAAGCACAGAGGATATGAATCGAGAAAATGGTATAAGTCTGGATAGCAATACTTTAAAACGAATGTTAAAACCAATGCCAAGTGCCGAAAGTCCTGTAACATCGCCAGAAATGGGACGACGAAGATATAATTATTATAATGCTCATCATCATAGACATCTTAACAATAATGGTAGACATTCTGACGTTGAGAGTGGTCATCCGCATCCTAGGTCTTCAATGATTCCAAATTCCAGGTTTTCAGGGTCTAGGTAAATAAAACATTTCGATGAAATAATACTAAAAATGCTATTGCGTTGTGTACAATTTTTGCACGTCTATCTTTATTTTTTGTATATGAAATAAAAAGGCTGGTGTTATTTGAAGGCCTTCTTAATGACAATTTATTTACAAAACTTAAACCGTACATTTAATTCCAAAGAATGCTAGTAATATAAACAATGTAACATTTTTTTTAGATCATCTCATGAAATTGGTCGTGGTTACCCAGGCAGAGGTTTATATCTAGAGTTGGAGCGAGGTGCATGTGGAGATTTGTCACCCCCATCTGATAATGTTCTCTTTGACAACCAGTGTTATGCTACTACTCCTAGTTCAAGTAATGGAAACTCAGATCCCGAACAAACTAATCATCACTATGGAAGAAGGCATATCCATCATCAGGTAATTAGGTTACAACTTTAAAACTTATCAAAATAAAGTGATTTCGCTCGACTGACATTGGTTGTGCCTTAACTATTTATAGGCGCATCACGTCAATAATTTAAGGATCATTCTTTTTGCATTAGGAAAGACTTGTTTTAAAAGAATTTACCTAAAAAAAAATCTATTTTAACTAGCGTAAGAAAAAGTACACTTTTTTACATGCATTTTAGTGTCACTTTTCCACACTCAATACTTTACGTGCAGAAATAACTTTTTTCACTCATATACCATAAAATCCAAAAACATACCCCGTTCTTTGATGAAACTGTCAGCCTTTTAACAAACAGGGCATTGTAAAAATGGTATAATTAAACAAATAAGCATTTCACATGTAAATGGACAGAATCAGAAATCAAAGGTGGCTGATAAAAAATAGTTTTAAATTCCATGTCCATGATAGTACAAAAATTTTTTTGCCTAAATTAAAAATGTTTTGATTGTTAAAGTAAAACTTGTTTTTTTTTTAGAATTTAAACAATACTCCAACACCCGGATCACCAACCAGTAGGTTGCTTTTAGAATATGAAATGCACCTTAGAAATACTCTTGCTAAAGGAATGGATGCTGAAAGCTACAGTTTACACACCTTTGAAGCTCTTCTTACACAAAGTATGGAAAATTTAGGTAAGACTGGATCCAGGGTTGGGCACTTGTTCAGAATTAAAAAACGGTATTTTGAGATTTTTGATTGCTGTATTTTAAATTTAAAAAACTTATTTTTTTAATTTATTGCCCAGTCCTGGCTGTCAAATCCTAATTTAAATTTTTATAAATAGTTTTTTTATGAATTTGCAATGTACAAACCTTTGTTTAATAAAGGTGTTTTTTTATTCGATCCGATTTACGTCAGGTTCAATAGTTTTTAGTAAAATTTATTTATTTAATAGACTTTGTAGTGATTGTTGATTTGATGTTGATAAAAATATATCAATTTTACTAAAAATAATGGGCAGAAATATCTGACGTAAATTAGATCGAATTAAAAAACAGTCTAATTGATATTTAAAATATCCTGCCACAATTTAAGGAACCCGGAAATTTGTTATTGTTTTTATAAAATATGGATACGAGTGATACGACACAGTAGCTTTCCTTGTGTAATTCATTACCAAACCCTAGGTGTATTTGTTAAGAACAATAAACATTTTCCAGGCTCTGTCAATTGTGACTGGATATTTTATCCCTTCTAAACATGTTTTATGAACATCTGCTGGCACACAGTGGAGGGTGTTTGCTGTATGTTTCTTTTTAAATTATTTAAAGAAAAAAGTAAACTCTATTTCTTCCTGTAATTTAAACTAATCATAACAATAAGATAATTTATAATACCTACCATAGATAAACATTTTTCAGAATTTGCTGAAAGCTTACCCGGATCAAATCAAAGAAGTCCATATCCCTGCAGAAAACGTAAGTGTATGTATACATTCTTTATTATATTAATTAATTTAAGTTAAAGTTCAAACGAATAAATTAATAAGGTAAAAATCTCGTTTAAAACTATGAAACCACATGAAACTCAAAACTATTATTAAGGGTAGTTTTTAACATGTTTCCATACGTATACTACTCAATACTTGTATGCAATATTTTGTACTTAAACCATTTATATTAATAGGTCAATCATCAAATGCAATGAATAAGTCGTCGACTTTACCTCTATCGCACAGACTAAATGCCATGGCTCGTGAGCGTGATAGAGACCGGGATGGATATTATAGTGATAGAAATGAACTTCTTCGTGAAAGAGAAAAAGAACGGGAGAGGGATCGAGGTTATCTCAGTGATCATAATTCAAGGTAAGGCTCTAACAGTAACATTTTAGGCAAGTTTTGGGTGCTTTTTTAAAGACAAATAGAAAAAAGAAAATTAAAAAAAAAATTGTTAGGGCATCACTTTGGTTAGATCTTTTCCTCAAAAATCGTTATCATTAGTGATTGAATTATTCAGGTTAATTATTTTAAGTTTTAGTTCACGATGCACCTCATGTATTGGCGAATCAAGCCGGGCACAATGGTTTCGACATTCTGACGGATGGAGATCTGGCAGCTCAACTTACAGCTCAAGTCAAGGTGGACCGCAAGGTCATAAGCGATCTCCTTGGGATTCTTTACCATCGCTGCGGCAAGATAGTAGCCTTAATGATAGCGGTTATAAAAGCAATAGAGCTGACAGCTTTGAACAACGGTAAGACTTATAATTTAGAATAAGTCAAAAATATGATGAATCTGACAAGTTTAAAAGTCTAAAATACTAGAAGACTAAGGGGTCATTTTCATATGTTACTAGAGGAAAAGTCTACAATTTTGCAAGTCATAGCAGTAGCAACAGCGTCCATTACATCAATGACGTTGTCTCCTGCTATACACCTTATTATGGATGACGAAATATGAAGCCAATAAAGACAACATCGCATCTAGTTTCGATGGTTTTAAAGTTTTGACAACTACCTACATGTCAAAATGAATTTGTCAGCTGTAATGTCCAAAAAGCATTGATAAGTCAATAATTTTGTCATAGATTTTCGAAAGCGTGTTATTTAGTAAGAGCTCGACGCCGAAGGCGAAGGGCTTTACCATAAAATAACACGCTTGAGGAAAGTTATGACAGAATTAATTATAGAATAGTTATCACTTGTCAGTCTAAGTTTGTTGTGATTTCTCTGTTTTACACACGTGATCAAAAATTTGCGAATTTGATTGAATTTTGACAGATTTCAAAATTTATCGAAGTAATTGTTAAAACGTCAAAACCATGGAAACGACGATGCGATTTTGTCTTCGTTGTTTGTTGGCTTCATTGACGACACGCTAATGTTGACTTGTAAAATTTTAATTAACATTAAATTATTAAAAAAAAACTTGTTACCTGTATGGTATTGGATTCGTAATAAAAAAAAGACTTAATTCTAATTTTTAAAAACTTAAATACTTAACAAATTTTGGGAATATTCCCAAACTGGAAAGTTTACGTTTGTGCATCTTTCTTTTGATAAAATTTGTATAATCTTTTTTCAGAGGTTTATTTGATCGACAAGATAGTCTTCGTTCCGACTATATGAGTGATAGAGAGTCTTCCAGATATGGCATAGTTCAGCAAGCTTCCGTAGAGAGTGCTGATTCAAGGTTGTGTTATCTAACTTCTTCCGAGGTAAGTTTATTAATACAAATTATTACTTTTTCTCGTCTGCTACATAGCGACAAAATCGTTTACGTTAACAGATCTTTAAAATTTGACATAAAGCTTGCTTAAGATATTTAATTTGTTAAATATAATTGGGGTTGCCAAATTGGAAAATGTGTTTTTAACCCCCTTTAAAAAAAATCTTGGAATCTAAGATTCTCAACGATCCTAGGCGCAACGACCAAGCCAAGTTATAAAAGAGCACCTTCCTTATTATACTCTTCGCAGACAAAGTCGAAGAGTATTTATAAATTCGATCAGCCCAAACCTAAAATCGTTATTTTTCGTCGTAGAGCAAAAATTCTTGCAGATTCGTGCGTTTCATCGAATGTTGAACAACTTTCAAAAAATCCGTCTGTCCGTCTGGTGTATGTCACGTTTTTTGTTACCACGATAACTCAAAAACCAATGGGCCAATCAGGTTCAAAATTTCTGGAAACATCATTTTTTACAAAAGAAAGAACCCTATTGTGTTTGAAAAAAATCAGATAATTATAAAGATCTCAGATTCTGAATTTAAAGTTAAAAAAAATCATATCGGAATAATTTTTAAATTATTTTGAAAAATATTCTTAATAATATTAAATCTCGTTAAATATTCATCAAAATCCATTTTAATTTATTTTATAACTCTACGCGTTATGGAGAAAAAGCCATTAATAAATGCAGAAAAAGCACTTAGACTGTGAGTCTATACGTCGTTTAGAATGAAAACAATTATTGAAGAAAAACGTAGTAGGTAATTTTAGATTTCTCTTTTAAAACAAATAAAACAGTACTAAACATAAGTACGTATAAGCAGAACTCAAAATCAAAGCCTCGTTAGGGTCGCGGTAGGAATATCGACTCTCATATCCAAAGACTTGGGTTTGAGTCCCAAGTGCGACAAAACCTTTTTTATTTTATTTTTATATTAAAAAACTGTTTATTTTTTTTATTATTACTGCGAAGAGTCTCCAATAAAATGTGCATACATTATATAAAAAACACTCCCACTCATCTGCAAAGAGTAACTTCTAACCCGCTCAAAGATCTAACCCCCTCTAGTTTCTTATATTAAGGGTATGCACCTATCAAACCTAAAGTGATTGACAACTGTTTCGCCCTAGTGAGGCTCATCAGAATCACGTATTAAAGATACTCGATGCATAACCTTAAGAAATTTACTTGTATTATATTTTAACAAATATTAAAGAAGGACTTGTGGGGTTACCGCCATCTGCCGAAGTAGAAGTGATTCACACATTTGTATTTGTATTTATTAACGGAAAAACCATGGTTACAGTAGAAATTACAAAGAATTAATTAAAATTGGGCAATCTACGCATGTCCAGCAAGGCTGGCGCAAATGCGCAGGTCAGCCATGTGCCAGGTAGCAAAAATCGTCAGTGTCCACGGCATTCAATCATAAAAATAGCTCCTTAAAAAGATGATCATGATGTCCGTTTACATGAAAAATATTCTATATGTTTTTACATAAAACCTGTGTTTTAAGCAACGTAAAATGTATAGGTATTCAATCCTTAACTGTGTAAAAAGATGTGAGAGAAAATGTATTCTCACTACTTTGTGGACCTTGTTTTTCAGAAATAGGGTAAGCTACGTTAACAATTTTTGCCTAATAACCAAAATATAATCCGCAAACTAAAGGTATGCCAAATTTTATTGTTTAAAGTTAACGTGAAAGGATCTCTTAAAATTTGTTGCTATGCACACAAGCTACTTATCAAAATAATGGAAATTGCCATTTGTGCAACAGCCCAATTGTCAGTACCTCTATAGGGTATGCCAAGAAAGCCGTAGGGCATTTAAGGATGCATATTTAAGATTTTAGAAAATGTCCGACCAAACCTAATGTACTTTTTGACACTTATCTGCAAACAGTACCTATATAGGTGTCCCAGAATTGGCGCACCACCCAGTGGCGGATACAGGTTTAAACTTAGGTAGGGGCCCAAGTAGCCACCGAAATCACTGGAGGGGGGATAGTCATGGGCGTTTATATAGAAAAAGGTAAGATAGGAAAAAATGAATGTCTACCTGCACTAATCCATGGGGCCTTGCGGGGAACACGGGGGGCGGCCCCCGCTAAGTGCGCCACAGGCGAAATTTTTTAGCCAAAACATTAGTTTTTTTTAAATGGAAACCATAGTTATTAGATTTAGCGTATTCTTTGACCATGTGAAAAAGATATATGACATTTGACATATCATTAAACATTTTAAAAAATACAAGTTTTTTAAGTCATAGCCAACTATGGTTTTCATATAAAAAAAAACACAAGTTCGCCTCGTATTGCAAAATTGGCTGGTTAAAAAAAATATTTTTTTTGCATATATTTAAATTAAATTCTTGTTAAAAAACTGATGAGACATTTTTTTACCCAATTTAAAAATAGTCAATAACAAGGGAAATACGGCGACTCAAAATCTGCGAAAGGAAAAATATGGCTCATATCTCAAACAAAAAAAAATATCGAAATGAGGTTTTCCTTGGTTAACTTTTGTCAAGAAAAGTACCCAGTGTTACGCACACCATTTTTTTCTATCTCCACAGGAAATATGTGTAACCCACTAATACCATCCAAAACACCCTGTACAATAAGGGTGTGTATTTTTGGGTAAAACCATATTTATGGTAAATGGAGTGGGAGTCTTTTGTTTTGTAGGTAATATCATCATTTACAGTGGAAACGCATAGCTAAATCAAGTAATAAAAGGGTTTAATCCTTAATCCCCAAAGAACTTGAAATCTAGAACAGGTAGATTTTTGCTTGAATGTTGCACTTTCAATCGCGAAGGTATATTTAAATAAAAACAAAATAAATGATTTAAACAAACAACAATTGAACACTCATTTTTAGTTAGGATTTTCTCTCAATGTGAACTAGTAATATTAAAAAATATTAAAAAAAAAAAATAAAAGTACAAGAGAATCCTAGGGACAATCTCAGCCTAGGGGCCCGGGCCCCTTGGGCTACCCTCTCTATCCGCCCCTGGCACCACCTGTATAATACGTTATTGGAAAATGCCTAGGGATCCTTGAAAAATTGTTTTAATAATCCATCTTTTCTTATACATTTTTGGGAAAAATACGGTTAAAGTTCGATAAATTTGACAGCTATGTTAAGGAAAGGGGATTTTAAAACCCATCTATGATTCTTGGTCAAATCTTTTTGCATTTGATTTTATTGACATTGTTGTCAGCTTCATTTCATGAAAATTTTGTTGAATTAATCGACGCTTTTCTTCATTGTGATTATGGGCCAAATAGCAGCTTAAATTCTAAGTGCGTGTAAGTGGGTAACCCTTTTAAAAACTATTTTGCAATAATTGCAGCTATTTTATTGTGCTAAAACAATTCTTTTTACATTGATTCTTAGTTATATTTTTAGTTGCCCTCATTGCCATCCTAAAATTATAGAAAAGAGGGCCTAGTTTGTTTTGTAAACTTGTAGACTAATGTAGGTACTCAGACAACCTTACATTGGGGGCTCATGTGGTTATTTTTTTTTTAAAAAGGTGCACTTATATGTTAGACGACTATAACACAATGAAGAAAATCGTCGATTACTTTATTGTTTTCACAATATTACCATCGCATATTTTCGCAAATTTGGATATCCTGGATATCCTGCACATATAAATCACCGCCGAGTTTTGAATTTAAGTTATTAGATGATGACCTGTTTAAAAGTGGCTACTGTTAGTGATAATTTCAGTAATAGCTGATGATTTTGCGTTGCGTTGTGACGTTTTGGCATACCAAATTTTATAATTTACAAAGTTTTCCTAACTATTGTTCTGAAGTTGGTTAAAACTTCTGTGTTTCCACAAATTCAATTTTTAGAGGTTTCAGGAAATTTTGTAGGCTTTACCGACATTGTATGCAGTTTTAAAACAAAAGCTACTCTTAAATAATGATTAAAAATTTTTAGTTCTTGTTAATTATAGTTTCTATTTTAATTATTTTTAAAGGTATCTACCTACATTTTTATAAATTTTTATTTTTAGTATTGTAGGAACGATAGTCAAAGTAGGTAAGTACTTACTACTACTACTATATACTGTAGATTTTTTTTATCTGAATACATAATTTTATTTAGCTTAGGCTTTAATGTTAAATTTTTTATTTTATGTACCCACGATACTAAGTAAGATATGATTTCAAAAAGAATTTTGTGCCTTTAGTTATCAATAAAATTTTATAGCACGCTTGTAAGAAAAGAAGTCTTCAAATGTAAAAATTATGACAAAGCTACATTAGGGCAAGAAAGCCAAAATACTCAAGGGAAATCACGCAGGCCATTATTGGGATTTTCTTTTCGAAAATATGTTCAATTTATAGGAGAATATTTCAAGAGACAACATCGCATAACGTTAACGATCAAAATCAATTGTACGTTTTTCAATAACGTATTTAAATAGTTATAACCTAAAAAAAAGACTATGCTATAGCTTTTGCTTTATTTAAAACTGCTATGTAATTTGTTGTGTGTGGTTTAATCAAATTAATTAATATCCTTCTAAAGTTTTATTCACAATGAAAATTAACTTGCATCTCGTAAGAATTAAGGTAGCTTGCAAGAGTGTTAGAGAATTCTTATTTTTTTTTACTTTGTACACTATATAGTGGAATCAAGTTCTGTAAAAAAGTGTAATTTTGTTACCGAGTAGCGAAACCGGTCTCAAAATGTTCGTATTAGCAAGTATAACAACATCCTAAAATTTATACAAAAAATATTGGGGGAAACCCTCTTTTTTTAGCGAAAAACTGGTTTTTTACCCCTTTTTTGGGGTGATTTTTGAGTTTTATTTTTTTTAAGCCCCTTAGAGTATTTGCTACAATTTGGGATTAACATACTTTTATTGTCGATGTTAAAGGAACCGTATTACCAAATTTCGTGACATTTCAAATTCTTTCAATAGTTATATTATATATAGGAAGAATTACAAAACTTTCTAAAATATACACACATACACACTTTAACTGGTCAAAAATGTTATAAATTTTCAAAAAAGTCAAACTTACATTATACCATGCATAATAACATAAAGAAATCTTTCATTTAACATCAAGTAGACCTTGCTACAATTTAATGGACAAATAGGGGAGCAGTTTAAAAAATTTCAAAAAATTGACGAACTTTTTTTTTATGACGAAACTATAAAATTTTTTTGGATAAAATTTGAAAATCTGATTGTAGCTATTAAAAGCCACTTTCATTTCAAATTTCATTCAATTTGGATAAGATTTCGTCACAATAGCAGTTTCAATTTTTTAGAAAAAACAGGTACCTTTGTTTTAATCTTGGGAGGGGGGGTAAACGAAATGTCACAAAATTTGGTAATACGGTTCCTTTAACATCGACAATAAAAGGATGTTAATCCCAAATTGTAGCAAAACTCTAAGGGGCTTAAAAAAAATAAAACTCAAAAATCACCCCAAAAAAGGGGTAAAAAACCAGTTTTTCGCTAAAAAAATGGGGTTCTCCCCAATATCGTGGGACGAATTTTTTAAAAGGTGTTAACATTTAACGATACGCCTGCACGAATCTGCAAGACTTTTTTGCTCTACGATAAAAAGTATCGATTTTAGGTTTGGACTGATAATTATACTGTTCGACTTCGAAAAGTATAATAAAAAGGTAGTAAACTCTGATTTTAAGTAGAAAAAATATGAATAAGAGTTCGCCGATTTTGTGGGTTTTACGAGTGTTTTATTATATTTGCTCATAAGTCAAAGACCGGCAAAAAAATAATAATAATAAAGATATTGCCATGAAAGACGCAAAGTTGTGAAGCATGAGCTTTACTTTTAGTTAGAAAGTTTAAGGTACAGAATATTGACAACATTATGTACAGGGAGAATTTTTCGATAAAAAACGTAAATTTTAACCATTTTAACCGAGATTTTAACCAAAATGTAAGTAAATGTAAACCAAATTCAATATTTTAATACGAAAATGGATTTTGAATACATTAATATTTTTACCATTACGTTCGTTTAAAATTTAACCCTTGTCATACCGAATAGTAGTCCTTAATCTATCGTGCAATAATCTTGACTTGTATGTCGAAAGCAAACGACTTAAGAATCCTGTTTGGGAGTTTTTAGAGATTCCAAAAAGCTGAGGTGGACGTTCTGAATCGTGGGAGAACACCCTGTAATCTTGGATTTAGTGTCAATTTGACAGGTTGCTGTATTTCCATAACGGCAGGTCCGATTTTTATAATTCTTTTTTTATCGACTTTTTCATTTAATTCTCAACAGAAAATATTTAAATAATTTTCTTGTATTTTGAAAAACTACCCCCCAAAAGTTAAAAATAAAAAATTGATTTTGCGTTTTTTGCTTTATTGATGTGTCCACCTCACAATACAAAATATTCTTTTATTTGAAGTTGTAGCCTTATCTTTTGCCTAAATAAATCCGTTTGCATAATTTATTTTGATAAAAAATTAAAGAATTTACAGCCATTTTAGTCCCGCGCCCCCGAGTAAATATTAAATATTTGCCATGTCCCTATCGTGACAGGTCTGCACCAAGAAATACGCCGAACAATTTCTTTGGCACAGTTGTTCCTTGGGACAATATAAGCGATTTAAATCGTGGAGACATCAACAATTTTCCTTAGTGCTCCAAGGGGAGCCCCTTTTTCAAAATGACGAGCACGAATTTTTCTAATTTTTTCATTATTGTATACTAGAGTTCATGGTGTCTTTTTCATATAATTAAAAGTTGCTGAAGCTAAAAATAATGTCAAAAATTTGATAAAACCCCGTTTTTTTAATTTTGGGTCCATTTTTTTTTAATTATGCCCTTAAAAACACGAACGTCTAAAGAAGTGTGTATTAAATCATGTTTGGTATCCTTTTTATACAATTTGAGATTGATTGTTTCAAAAATAATGTTAAAAGCAGGATTTAAAGTAGTTTTTTCTACATTAAGGACCCCATAAAATTTAAATAGGTCCTTAAAAAAAATCGATTTTTTTATTTAGTCATATTTGGTAATGTTTTTATACAAAGTTTGGTTGATAATATTAAAAATTGAATTAGGGATACTTTTATCCTTTTATTAAGGACCCCATATAGTCCGTAAAAATGTTACAAAATTCCTGATTTACTCTTTTTTTTTTTAAATTTTCGGTCGATTATTACAAATTTATTGTTAAAATAAGAAGAGAGAAGAATAAACTTACTTTTATCCGTTTTGTAAGGACATCGCATAAATTGCTCAACAATTGAAGTGGACCGATTTTAAAATTATATTTTAATCATACTTTTGATGAAGCCCCATATTATAAAAGGACTTAACATTCCTTTTAATATCTCCTACTAAGCGTTCAAAAAAAAATATTGTTTAAATTCTTAAAAATTTACATTTTGTATTAATTGTTTTTCTTGCTGTTTTAAAAGTCGGGCTAGGTGTGCCAAAATAAGCAGTTCAATGTACACTTCCAACAAATTATTGGTCCAAATCCCTTTTTATGTAAAATCTCAGAGTGAAATGAATTGGAGATATTGCATTTTAATAAGTGTTTTGGCCCTTTAAAGACCTCTCTTATTTTGAAAATATACTCTGCCTGTCTAATAATGGTAATTTTAGTTCTCAGAAATAACGATATGTGACACAATCAAAATTTTGGCCCCTTTCTTGAGCCTCATTTAACCTGTCGTAGGTCAAACAGTTTTTTAATGGTGACAATGAAAGTCTCAAAGGATAAAATCCTTAAAATTAATAAGAAAAAACCTCGCCCGACTTTTAAAACAGCAAGAAAAAAAATTAAAACAAAATGTAAATTTTTAAGAATTTTAACAATATTTTTTTTTGAACGCTTGGCAAGAGATATCATAAGAAATGTAATGTCATTTTATAATATGTGGTCCCAAGTTATTATGACAATACAATTATCGCCAGAAAAAAATCGGAACTAAAATTTTTAAAATAAAATTTTAAAATCGTCTCACTTCAATTGTTAAGCAGTTTAATTAAATTAAGTCCGAGATAAAGTCCATTAAAAATTCTAGAAAGACAAGCTTGGTGTTTTCATACAACTTAAGAGATACTTAAAATTTCAATAACTACTTATTACTTAAGTCGTGTTTGGTATAGTTTTCATACAATTTTGGAATGCAGATTTTATATGTTTTTTTTACATAGGTATATTTCTGCGACAATGACTTAATACCGATGCTCCCAGTGAGACTACCCCCAAACAGTAAATTATTTCTTTTCCACATACCGCATCAAACTTCGTCAAGCGAAGGCATTTCTAGAAACATTTATTTCACCACTAAATGTGTCCAGCATAATTTTTGCATTAAATTTGTACTAGGTAATCGACCAAAAATTTTACAAAAACAAAAGCAAATTTGACTGTATATATCATCAGTAAGTTTTTACCATTTTGATTTTTACAGACTATATGAGGTCCTTGATAAAAGGATAAAAGTACACCTAATCCAATTTTTAACATTATATTCGTAATTATCAACCAAACATTGTATAAAAACATTACCAAATATGATATGATATGAAATATAAATGAAAAAATCGTTTTTTTTAAGGACTTATTTAAATTTTATGGGGTCCTTAATATGGAAGAAAGTACTTTAAATCCTGTTTTTAACATTAGTTTTGTAACAATCAACCTCAAATTTTATAAAAAGGATACCAAACATGATTTAATACACACTTCTTTAGACGTTCGTGTTTTTAGGGGCATAATTAAAAAAAATGGACCCAAAATTAAAAAAACGGGGTTTTATCAAATTTTTGACATTATTTTTAGCTTCAGCAACTTCTAATTATATGAAAAAGACACCATGAACTCTAGTATACAATAAGGAAAAAATTAGAAAAATTCGTGCTCGTCATTTTGAAAAAGGGGCTGCCCTTGGAGCACTAAGGGAAATTGTTGATGTCTCCTCGATTTAAATCGCTTATATTGTCCCAAGGAACAACTGTGCCAAAGAAATTCTTTTAATCATTGTTCGGCGTATTTCTTGGTGCAGACCTGTTACGATAGGGACATGGCAAATATTTAATATTTACTCGGGGGCGCGGGACTAAAATGGCTGTAAATTCTTTAATTTTTTATCAAAATAAATTATGCAAACGGATTTATTTAGGCAAAAGATAAGGCTACAACTTCAAATAAAATAATATTTTGTATAGTGAGGTGGACACATCAATAAAGCAAAAACCGCAAAATCAATTTTTTATTTTTAACTTTTGGGGGGTAGGTTTTTAAAATACAAGAAAATTATTTAAATATTTTCTGTTGAGAATTAAATGAAAAAGTCGATAAAAAAAGAATTATAAAAATCGGACCAGCCGTTATGGAAATACAGCAACCTGTCAAATTGACATTAAATCCAAGATTACAGGGTGTTCTCCCACGATTCAGAACGTCCACCTCAGCTTTTTGGAATCTCTAAAAGATCCCAAAAAGGATTCTTAAGTCGTTTGCTTTCGACATACAAGTCAAGATTATTGCACGATAGATTAAGGACTATAGGCACTTTTACCGGTAAAAATAATTTTTTAACGGTTAAAATACCGACTCACACACAAATAGAAAGTATAAAATGTCGCTTTCAACATCGTAGGCATTTTGTTCTAAAATTTGATTTATCCATGTCCTTTCGATGAAATGCCATTTAACCTTTTATGAAATTACAGTTATACTGTTATAAACTAGTGATGAGTTAGGTCACTGAATAGGTTACAGTGAGCCTGTTAGAGTTTTTTTATAAAATGCCGACATTAAATAGGATACTCCTCGCAGTAATCAGAAAACAACAAAACAAAAAAAATCTGCGAAGGGGTTATACTATTAACTTTTCTATAAAAAAAAGATTTATTAGCGAAAAGCATAAATGTGTATTAATTTTGACACTGAAGTTTAGAATTTAATTTGGCTTTAGAAAGATGCTCTTGTTTTAATTTTTTTTTTTGCGAAGCCACCTTGATCGAACCTAGACTTTCATGACTTAGAGCTTTTTTATCACTAAAAACCTATTTTTTTTACCTTTTTTGTCATAAAAACTTCACAAAAAAAAAGCAAATAATATATTTTAATGCAGAATTTAATTTCGTTTCATTTTTATGACTTAAGTTTTTTCTGTAAATTAAAAAATAACGAAAATACGGCTTTTTTTTAAATTGGGGGACGTGGGGCCTGACAAAAAAAACTTAAATAAACTTTTAGTAGAGAATTAAAAGGGCTTTAAAGTTACCAGAAAAAAAATTCTGTAAATTTTATGATAACTGAAATATGAATTTTTTCTCACTTGGGAGGTGCCGCAGCCCCCCTTATTATTTTCCGATTTCTTTCAAAAACAATAGGCATCTAGATTTTAATGAGAACGATTTTTCCTGAAAATTTGAGTGTCTACAAAAACGTGACAGACGGACAGACGGACGGATTTTTAGAAAATTGTTCAAAATTCGATGAAACGCACGAATCTGCAAGAATTTTTGCTCTACGACGATTTTTGACGATTTTAGAATTTTCAAATCAATCACAATATACTCCTCGTTTTTGGCTTTGTCTGCGAGGAGTATAATAAGTTGCCATACGAAAAACTCTTATTTTTTTTTAATTTAAGTATTATTTAAGTTGAGTTAAGATACCTATTTAAAATGTTCACTCAACCAAAATCAGTCCCAGGACGATACGAAATCTGAAAGTTGCAAAAGGATATATTTCTATAAAAAAATAAATAAATTCTTTAGCACGCCTTCCAATGAAGCATCGTTTGCAGAATTTTAAATCGTACATTCCCACTAACTTCGTAGTTATGTTCGCTCATGCTTGAAAGAAATTGATTCCATCCTGCGAAGGAACACTGTTAGCGGTAGGGAGCTCTCCTAGATAACCCCTACCTTTCGTAACATCCTGGGTGCACGCGTGTGCGCATTTCCACTCCCTGAATGTCATTTTGCAGTAAGCTGAATTCCGTGTAAAAGATGCGTCAAAATTAACTTTATTTGGCCATTTCTGTCCCTAAAACAACACAAAAATACGTGCTCTAATATCTTTTACCCCAGGGATCTTACAATGACATATTAAGGCCATTTCTCTTAACATAAACCTGTCCAAAAAAGAACAGCAAACCCGTTGTGTATGTGTTTTTATAAACAATATACAATAACTTAACCTTTTGCTACATTATAAAAGTTACGGAATGCGTGAATGCAAACATAGGTATGTATTTCGTAACAATGAATGCAAATCGTAGTTAAAAGTCTAGCATTTAATATGTGTTTTAATTTTTAATCTACACCTGTAGCTTTTAAACTCTTGAAATTAAAACATGCGCATAATGCCTTTTATAAATGACACCCACACAATAAGGATACAGTTTTTTTCATAGTTTAATTATAAAAGTATTGTCTAGAAGTCCTACAAAATTTTATTGCATATTTATAACATAATTATGAGGTTTAGGCCCATTTCAAAATAAATCACTTTTTAAAATTAAAACACCAAACAGGTTTAATTAAAATGTGCCTTGTAATTAAACTGCTCCGAAGTTGTCGGCAAATACGAAAGCGTTTGTCCTATTGAACGAAGTATTTGGTTTTTTTTAATATGAATTTAAATGTAATATGGCATAAACAAGATTGCGCGAACCAAAACACCTTATTTAATATTAACAGATGGAAATGGCAGCTTAGTTAAATCTTTAGAAATAAATCCATGAATCTAGGCATTTTTATTTAACTTTTTAATTAGTACGGATAATTTTTTAATGTTTTAATTTATAAAATTGCTGGATCAATATTATGATTTTCTGGAGTAAGTAGTGTGCAACACGTACTTAATTCCTTTACAGGGAGTGCAAAAATTGGCGCACAAACGCAATGGTACGTTATTGGGGCATTGTCAGGAATCTCAAAAAAAAATGTGAAAAAAATGCATCGGTTATATTACTCTTCAGATTATAGAGGAAAATGAGAACAAAGTAGCATAAGTTTGGCAACTCTAATTTTGAAAATACATCTTAAAAAGTCATCCAGAGTCAGAATCATTCCAAAAATTTAGTGTATCTCCTTAAAAAAAATAAAGAGAATAACATTTTAGAATGATTCTGATCCTAACAAAACCCAAACCCTGGAAATTTATTATAATAGTTAAAAACAGTTACAATTTATTTCATTATCCACGCTGAGGCTGTGGATTTTTAAATTTTATGATCCATTCTTGTTTACTGCTAAAGTAAAGAAAAAACTTAATTCAATTGTTTAAACAGCCTTTAAGTAAAATTGACTAGGTATCCGGTTACATATACATAAGGCAAAGAAAGTGTAAGTATTTCTTTCATTTGAGATAAAAATTGCGGTCGCATATATGTCTGGGTGGCGTCTTATTAGACCCAGAAACGTTTCCAATGAGAGCCAGACATGTTACGTCTTCTCCCGAAGGACATTGCAGGATTAATTTTAACTCGTTTTGTTATTTTCTTTTTTTCACTCCAGCTTCATTAGTTGTTCACATGTCGTAGTTTTAACAAAGATAGACTTTTTTTCATCCGCAAGTTGGGTAAAAGTTTTTTTTTCAGATCCCTAAGGATTTAAAATTGTGGAAGGGTCTTTTAAAACGGTTAAATTAATAGTATATTATCAACCAAGCTAGAGTGGAGCCAAGCTCATAGCAATCAGCGGTAAACCAAAAACTAAGGGTTGAGATTTGAAATATTTCCAAACATAAATATGTTACACCAAAATAGACCAACGTTGGGAACTGAAAAACTGGATAAAATATAATCTAACAAACTAATCTAATGAAATGTTTTCTATGGCTGCTAATTATGGAATAAATATTTACGATTTAAGAAAATGTCCGACCAAAGTTAATATACAGAGTTTCACAAAATTGGCGCAGCACCTGTATGGTACGTTGTTGGGGCAAACCTAGGGATCCCCAGAAAATTGTTAAAAAAATCTTTTTCATACCTTTGGAGATATAAGGCTCCAAAGTGCGAAACTTTAAACGTTTATTGAAAACAAGACCAGATATTAAAAATTGCCGAATACAAAGGCACAGTCTATCAAAAATATTTTGCTATTGACAATTCCAACAAGAGAAGTGTCACATTTTTTGGCAGACAAAAATTGATTCGTAGCAAGGCATACTTCATTTTATCAGGCCAGCGGCGCACTCTCATGTTTATTTTTTTGAATCCTGGAGGTCTTATTTTCTAGAAGGTTCAGTTTTGTGACGTCACAAAAATTAGTTTGGCTACTCGCTAACGATATCGCTTTAGTCAGCAATAAAAGTGAATTGGTTCATCTTAAAAGTCAAATAACATTTTTTTAATCAATTTAACTTTAAAATTTTTTTATTAAATGCGGCTGACAACAATAATGTCAATAAATTTGATTCAAAAGTTATGATCAAAAGTCAAAGCTGTGTTTTTAAATGTACTTTCCTTAACAGAGTTATCAAACTTTAACCATTTTTCAAAGATCCCTAGGCATGTTCCCACACAAAGTACCATACAGGTAGTGCGCCAATTTTGAGACATCCACTTGTCTGCAAAGAGTATAATATGTAATTTCGAAAACAAAGAATATCAACTCAGACGTTTAAGAGCAAATCCTATGCTTCCTTGTCTTAAAGGTTTTTGTCAAAGCCATCTAACTACATAGTAGGGTTTCTCTAAACCAGGTATGGTATGATTACAAACACACAAATACAGAACTCCATGGATGCATAGTGCTCAAAAAATGTTACAATCATGTTTTTATTATTGTTAAATAAAATTATTAAATATTTATTTCAAACCTTTAATTGTACTTGTATAGATATAAAACCTGTATTTTACATTAAATGCTTAAGATATGGATGCATTTGATATAATAGTACCAATTATCATCAACCATAAGGCATGTCTCCAGATGCTTTAGATGGATGGTGACCTGAAAGCAATTTAAGTTTCACACTGCAATTAATATTTAAACGTGACCAAATCATTTGCCCGAGTGGTTGCTTTATTTCTCTTAAATTACAAAAATAGTATATTAAAATATAGAGTTTTTAAGCACGCGTCTAGATTTGGAAATCGAGCCGAGCAGCGGCGACAACAAACGCCTTATAAAACGAGTTTTTTATACTATTTTTTATATTTGCTTCATTTAAATTATTAAAAAGCATT
Organism: Cartodere bifasciata; assembly: GCA_963920755.1. Classification (NCBI taxonomy): domain Eukaryota; kingdom Metazoa; phylum Arthropoda; class Insecta; order Coleoptera; family Latridiidae; genus Cartodere; species Cartodere bifasciata. The sequence continues at coordinate 11,862,978 of OY987195.1, forward strand.
TGTAATTTGAATTAAAAACTTAACTTAAAATTTTATTTTTACTGGATTGGCAAAATTGACATTTTGAAGTAAAAAGTAAATTTAAAACAGACATATTGATTAATGACATTTGTAAACTTTACTCACTTAATACTGAATGAATAGACGTTTTTGAAAAAATGAAACCGTTGATATCGTTTCTCCAATTCTTTTAGTTATTTCCTCTACGAAAAAACTATGCCCCCGATAGTTTATAATAGTTAAATTTGTAAATAAAAAGTACCTTGCATGGGAAGAATTCATCTTTTTGCATCTGGAAAACCAACCTAATAAACTAAAATTTTGGGTTTAATAATAAAGCAATTCAGCAAAGCAACCTTAAAAAACAAAATTTAGAGTTTCATAATGTGCTTATTATATGTAGAACGCAAATATAAAAAGTTATTTAAAGATTGTATACGAAATGTTTTTATCAGAAGTATTTCCTTAGACAGAGTGTTTATTAAAAAAAAAAAACATTTTTAATAATACCTATGATTATTTATAGAGCACTCCTATTATTACTGCTGACAATTAACGTTTAATCATTCGCCACTTTTTGATATCAATGTTTCTGACTAACGTTATTTTGTAAATAGCATTACATTTAATGCGTACCCGGCGCATTCGCCATTTCCAAACAAAGCAGTTTACCTACAATCCGATTAAACATCAAACAAATAAAAGGATATTTGCATTTGTCGTTATCACGTTAGGTTACAGCTTCGTTAAATTAATGTTGTTTCATCTTGTATGTTAATAACATAATCTCTGATGTTATAATGTGCCTAAAACTAGCGTAGCAAAGATGTATGTGCCGCTTCTTGGGAATAGCGACACAAATTTACATCGATTAAGTTTAGTTTCGGAAACAGCCACCGAACGAGGTCTCTGTAATCGGTTTCTCTGTCTGTTGTTTCAGTTTGACGTCATGATTCGGTAAGGGAGGACCTAGGTTAACAGTCGCGTTAAACCCCTTAGAAATAGTCGTTTAAAATAGCGGTTACCGTTAAAATTAAACTTGAAATAATTCTGTGTTGCAATACATACCTATGTATAATTTATTTATTGATAATTAAATTTATGATTGACGTTACCTAAATGTTTTTAATATTTGTCTAACGACTGTTTATTGTTGTTTCGATTCTGTTGTAAAAATATATAAAGTTTTATTCTGCAGTGTTCTTATAGTATAGAAACTTATAATAGTCAATGTTTTAAAAATATTTGTTCATGTTAAGAATTACCATACCTAATTAGTTATTACCTATTGTAAAAAAAATATAACTGTTGCACTTCGTCAAATACTGTGATAAAGCAAAATTGGACCTAGTAATTTACTGCCTTAAGTGTTTGGCTTTGAAGTTAAGTGTAAATTAAAAGATAAACAGTGCCTTTTTGGTAAAAAAAAAGTAAAAAAACAATCAAAATTCAGATCAAAAAGTGTCGTTTCATTAATTTTCTGCGTTTTTAAGTATTTATTATGGTAGAATCAAATTCTGCAAGTTGCAGCAACAAATGCGCTCGTGTTTGTAATGGTGTAGCTAGTCCCGACAAAGCGTTGTTAGCGAAGCGAAGACGACATAAGACGGTGCACTTTGGAGACAATTTGCTCTTACAAGTATGTGCTAACGCTAATATCTCATCTCACACATCTTACTCCAAGATGGAACCTAACGTTCAACAGCTGTTTAGTTTTATCGAGACGGTGTTAAGTGCATGGGTCGCTGAAGAAGGTTTAACCTCTCAGGGTGAGGTCAGTGAGATGGACGAAGCTGAAATGAGACGAAAGAAACATAAAAAGCGCCTTGCAAAAGTTAAAAAGCTTGACATCCGGCGTCTTGTGCAAGAAGTTACTAAATTGGATGGAAGTAGATTGCTCGGAAGTTTTAAATATAGACATTTTCACTGGAAAGGAAATCCTGATGCCGAAGGCTGCAATGAGTTATTTTTGCGAAAGGTAAAGGCAAATGCGCACATTTAATTTGTTTTTCAAATAATTTAGGTGTTAAAGATCAAAGCGCTATGACTTAATTTATGCCATTAATCTTAAATGGCATTAGGGAAACTTAAATTTACTTATACCTATAAGTAATTTGGTTATTATAATATATGCATTCGTTTTTTAACTACAAAAGACTCGCTTAAATACAGAGTGTCCCAGAATTGGCGCACCATCTGTATGTTACGTTGTTGGGGCATGCCTAGGAATCCTCAGAAAATTATTAAAGAAATATATCTTATATACCCTCGGAGTTATGAAACCCCAAAGTGCAAATTTTAAACGCATGTTACTTAAAAACAACGGCACATATTAAGGAAAAATATCTGCTGCATAAAGATATGATCAAAAATCATAGATGGGTTTTAAATGCTATTTCCTTAACAGAATTGCCAAACTTACCGAACTTTAACCGTATTTTCCTTCAGAGATAAAAAAAGATGAATTTTCTAAGGATCCCCAGGCATGCCCCTATACATACAGGTGGTGCGCCAATTCTGGGAAACCCTGTATAATAGCTACTCTTAGCCCACATAACAACAAAAAAAGTTATCCATGAGAATTTATACGTTCACAGAGCACAATTTTATTTAAAACGTATTGCATAGTTTGCCTAATGCTTATTGAGAACTTCTGTTTGATCTAAAAATGCCTTGACGTATTAAACACATTTTTCTATGCAACTTTATCAGGAACGTAAATGGCATAAATTTATACGAAAGAGAACAAATTTGTTTGAACGTGCACTTTATTTGATATATTGTGAATTTTATAGAACCATTTACTTATCTACATTATTTTCATAAAGATACATGCTGCTAGCCCGTCGCATTCGCCATGTTCTTGTTGTTCGACTAGTTAGAGTAGTAGGTATCATTTAAGAATTAATTAAGCTAGAATTTCAGTAAAAATGGCAAAAAAAAACCTTTAAACTAAGAATTATTATTTTTTTGTATTTTTTAATATGCTGGAAAAAATTGTTTATTTAATGGATTGTTTACTATTGGTCACAACTTATCAGACCAAGCAAAAGGGTTGGATTATTATACTCTTCGCAGACAAAGTCGAAGAGTATTATAAATTCGATCGGGTCTAAGCTAAAATCTTTAGTTTTCGTCGTAGAGCAAAAATTCTTGCAGATTCGTGCGTTTCATCGAATTTTGAACAACTTTCAAAAAATCCGTCCGTCTGTATGTCACACTTTTTTGTGCGCACGATATCTCAAGAACGCAAACTCCTATCATGTTGAAATTTTCTGAAAAAATCACTTTTTACAAAAGGAAGAACCCTATTGTTTTTGAAAAAGATCGGAGAAATATTAAACTGTTGAAATCGATTTTAAAGTTAAAAAAAATTACAACGAAGTTATTATTAAATTATTTAAAAAATATTTTAAATTAAATTAGATATTGGTAAAACCTACCGAAATCCTTAACAATTTTTTTTATAACTCTACGCGTTAATGAGAAAACGCAATTAAAAAAAGCTTAATATGCACTTAGAATGTGACTTTATTGCGTCGTTTAGAATGAGTTCAAAGAAAAACGTAGTGATCAATTCCTTTAAATAATATAAAACAAATGAAACAATGCAAAGCTAAGTACTTAACGCTTATAAACGAGCGTTATTAGCATAGTCCTGATTAAAGTACCTAAATAATATTAAGGATCTTTAGTCCTGATAGCTCAGTTGGAAAGCACCTGGCCGTCGCGTCAGTCGGACCGGACCACCCGGGTTCGAGCCCCAATAGCGGAATAATTTTTTTTATTTTTATAAAACTGTTTTTTTGACATTTTTACTGCGAAGAGTATTTAATAAAATGTACACACATTATATAAAAAAAAAAAACACTTTTGATATTTTACAAATCTACGAAGAGTAATTTCTAACCCGTTCTAGTTTTATCTTTTAAAAAATACTTAATATCCTAAGAAAGCTCAAATATAAAGTTTAGGTACAATGGCCAATAAAACTAAAAAGTTTCGCGAGTTCTAAATTAGTACCTGCACCTTAAGCTAATTAGGCTTTGGAAAAGGTTTACAATTTAGAACTTCTCGCATTCAAGAAGTTTAATTAACCTTCATTTAATCTTATTCAACACCCGTTGAATACGATGGTCTTAACAACAAAGAAAAAAAGAAAATTGCTCGTTTTAAAAAATGAATGTACGCTAAACGATACACCGACTGCAATAAAATATTTTTATTTGTTTCCTGCTTAAAATAAAAGCAAGAAACAAGTTGTAAAGTTTGCAGAATATGTTTTGTTCAAAACTTTTTATTATTTGATAAAAATACATACGTTTATTTCTACATACCCTACCAGACAGTTATTTTTTCGTAAGCATTTATAAATATTATAATAGAGGAAAACATATTGTTCTAAAGAATAATACTTTAAATAGTAATAAATATAAACAGCAAAAATTTATCATTAATCTTTTTATTGCTTTGTGTAATTCTATTACCTACTTGAAAGCTGTTTTATATTAATTCTATGAGTTAAATAAAACGATGGATTCGTAAAAATATCTCATAATGACAGACTTGGATTAACCAAAGATTAATTTATAAACTCAGACCAGGATAAATGAAGTAATCCCAATCTCTTGGTGGGTAAATAAATCATGTGAAACGAATTGCCATAAAAACATGGTAAGAACTGGCTACTTGCAAGGTCAAATTGTTTTTCTTTATTAATGAGGTCTATCGTGGAGATATTTCATGAACAAGAACTAGGCCTGATCTGTAAAATATTCCGAGTTTTATAAATTGGGTAGTTTTTCAATACCTAATTATGTTTATTCCGGAGCGCGTAAGTTCTTATAGATAAACAATCTCCAGACATCATGGTAACAAGAAACGTGATATGCATACAGATTGACAGGCAGCCGGTTTTTTTCAATCTTGTTCCCAATATTCTATTAAAGTTCCATTAGTTGTTTTGTGGATTAGGAAATCTAATTATGCTTTATCTAGCATCAAAAAGGAGACAATCAATGTTTAATCATCTTTTTTATAAACTAAGAACAAAAAATTTTTCGTTGTTTCTTTTTACAAGGTTGCATTTTAAGACTTCTTAAGACTTGCGTTGATCGGATTGCTGAATGTACCTATGTTAAAATGCCAATGTGGTGATTTTTAAGAGTGAGTCTTACACTAACCCTAATGCGAAAAATGTTTGAAGTATTACTTAACATGGTTTACTGAAGAAGGACAATAAATATATAAAAAATAGTCCCATTTCCTTTAATCAAACCATTAAACGGTTTATTATGACGATATTTTTTATAAATTAACAAATTAGTTACAATACATATAATAGTGCTTTATGTGTGCCAGCACATTGTTACCATATTCATCGATATACACTATTAAAATTACCGCCATGCATAATTTTAAATAAAAGTTGATGATTGAATAAACTTTTACTAAGCAAAAAAAGCACCACCACCATCCACCCTGAAATTAAGTTTTGATTTGTTTTTTATTTATCACAGAAAATTAATGATGCTTTCAACTCAAAACTTCTTTTTAATTTCAGTTTATTATCTAAGTTATAAATTTAAATGGAACAATAACTTTTCCTCCAACGTCGTACCTACCGCATTCAACAAAAGCTGTTACACCAACACTTCTTAAATTAAAGATGATTGTTTATTTGGAATTGTTTTGAAATAATATGTTGTCACGATATTTCCTTCATTCATTTACTAAATGGAGAAATGCTATCTTTGTTTTTGACGAAATAGAAAATCTTCTAAACTGTGGACGTTTTTTTAACAATGTAATGTAGTTTTCTAAGGTAATTCTAATTCTAAACACCCAAAAATTCAACCGGTTAAAATGCAAAATAACAAATTATGAGTTTAAAACTGGTTACGTTTTGTTTTTTAATAAATGGGAATTATTTACAATAAATCTAAAACTTAAGCCAAAAAGATAGAATAAAGCCAAAATGTTATTAGAAATGACGATTAAGTAAATATCTTAAAAAAAGGTAGAATAATAATAATATCTAGGTCTATTCTGCAACTTATTTGTAATTTTTTAGAATCCTTAAAAATGTAGGCGTCTTCTAAAACTGTTTTCGTGTTTTTTACAACTTGAAAGACGCTTAAATTTTTAAGATCTCTAAAATTTAACAGGTTAGTTACTAAGACCTCTAAGAAATTTATTTTTTTGGTACATTTATACATTTTATTTAGAGTCTTAGAGGTTTTCTACAAAGTAACAAAAAGACCTAAACTTCTTAAGGGTTCTTTTCTGCAAAGGGCTTATTCTTCAGTTAAGCACACTCTCATTTTTAAAGTATCATTTTCTAACAATGCAAACTTATACATCTCAACCCCTTTTAATCCTTTTAAAACTACATTCTTTTCACATTTTCATTCTGGATTGATCTTCAATATTTTTTAGCAACTTCCTGAATGCTTTTTAAACAATTTTAGCTTGATTCGTGGTAGCTCTTAATTTAATTAAGATATCGAATGCCAAAAAGTTTAGACACCGTAACACTCGTAAATTTGGTGCACATTTTTATACTGGCGTTCTTCTATGATCCAGAAAAATATAGCTATTATTTATTAATATCAAATTTTGGCACCCACGTGACCCCATTAAAATTGAATTTCTCTCTTGAATAAAAAGCCGTATTTTTTAAGAATGCTTTCAAGTTCTTTTATATTAAAAAAAGGTTGACATGGTTGGTGGACGTATGCATACATTGTCTAAGTAAATACCGACGGTCGGCAAACGACCAAACGAAAATGAGAAATGACTGCAACTTCAGGCGGCTGACATAACGCGGGCGTCCACAAATCCATAAAATTTCTAATCCTTAATACATTTGGTGGTCATAAAAGCAGAATGCTTATGGAGACGAAGAGTTGTCACCTTCGCAAATAAAATCTGTATATTTCATTGTTTAATAATATTTAATTTATTGGTTGATAATGTTGTAAAATAGTATTTTACTAACATTGTAGAGGGTGGCTGTAACGTCCTCCGACTCATTGGTCCATAACATTACCCTTCGAAAGACTTCTGGTGTCATGGTTTGAATTTTTTATCAGGCTGTGGATTCACCGTGTTCTTAATTCGTTTATGGTTTTTGAAAAAGAATCTTCTAAAGTTGCCTATATTGAACACCAGGGCAACAATGCACAATGCACAGTCGTTGCCATTGATTTTTATCTTGGATTTGCATTTTCAATGCATGGTCGTACAAAGTTGGACCGTAGCATTCTGTATTAAAACGAAGGCACTTCAAAAAGAGTCTGAATGATATGCAAATTTTATTGCAATAAAACAAAAATGACAATGGGCGAAATACCAAATACCTCCTTTTAGCTTTTATGTGAAACACTAATAATCAAGGCCTGTTTGTTGGTGGTGAATGAAAACGGAAATACTTATAACTTTGCCTTGATCTCTAACCAGAGCTACACCTTTTATCGCACTGGACTGATTTTTTTCCGTTTTTGAAACAATAAAGTGCAAACATTTTAGGAAATATCTAAGTAAAGGCTGTTTTATTGTCTAATTTTTTAAAAATGTTTACATTGTTCTTATGGTACCAAATTGCCTAGTAGCAGCCGTCCTGATTTAGTTGGATTTAAAATTCTATTGCCCCAACTTTATCTTTAATTACGTTACTGTTAAGCGATTATATTTTGTACTCCCGCATTATATAAATAAATATTTGTACCTATGTAAATGTGATAAATCCAAATTATCCGATACTTAGAGCTTATACATTTAATATAAGTGTTATTTTATCGTTTTATGGTGGATTACCTTTGTTGATAAAAGTGATACTTCGTTGGCAGGTGACCTTTTTTTAAAGGTTGTCAGTGTTGGAAACCTGACTTGCCCAAACGTTAACATTTTGAATGAAAAATTTATTATTATTCTCTTCGCTTTTTTTGGCCCAATGCATCTTAGTAAAACCGTAGCTTTAATTTAAGAGTGCCCAAGGGAATGATAGATATTTCTTTTTCTTAGTTTTTTATTGTCAGATTCAGACTACAGTGGTTTCCATAAAAATGATCTAGGATTACATTTGGTTTACCTACCTTTAATGGAAATTTAAAACAAACAGGCGTTGATATTTTTGCTTGTTTTGCGTTTTTATACAATGATAATAAAATGTTTGCTTTTGTCTAGTATATTAATCTAGAATTTAAAAAACAAGTTTATAGTTTGCGAAAGATTCACGATATTTGAATTCCACTGCAAGAATACATTTTTTTAAATATTATCCTTACAACTATATAACAACTAAGTAAAACTGAAAAATCTATATACTCACAAAACAACATTAAAATATAACAAAATAAAAATAGACTTATCAAACAGCCATATCTAGGAATACTTGTTTACTTGGTAAATGCACCCTTAAATATTTCAGGATCGTAAACAAAATGCTGTATAAATAGAATGTCATCCGACTTTTTATTTTTTAATGTAAATCTACTCTTATCTTGACGGTGGCTATAAATTCAAATCAATTTGTGGCCTGAAAAATGGGATAAAGCACATCATTCCTTGTACCCTCGGGGAGCTAAAAACTCATATCAATACGTCAAGTTTAGGTTAGCTACCGACAAGAAAATATGTGGCAACATATTTTATTTATATGGATACACATCCATATATTTGTTATAAAAGGAATCCAATTTTCTTTTAATAATTTATATAAAATTTTATAAAAATAGACTTTCGTCGGTTGAGTTAGCTTAGGAAAGCTAACAAGTTCTTTTTGAGTTAAATGGCAAGGATCAAGATCATTCCACACCGTATAGATAAGCATAGAAATAATAATAATAAAAATATTAAAGTAAAAATATTGAAGCGTTCAAAAGTTAAGATGGGGGGAGGGGGGGGGGGGAAACTTACCTTGTAAACGCGGACGCAACCCAACCAATCAACCTTTGTTTTTAAAAACTAGCCACTTTTTTATTACGGAATCGAGAATCGAACTTGGAAAATTTGACAAATATTTTCGTCTTATAGAGTGGCGCCATGCATCATGATCATTTCATCTCTTTCATACCAATACTGTCATGAAAAAATAAAACTTAGCGACAATGTTATTTTTTTTATGACAGTATATGTATTCACTTTTATTGCTGACTAGAGAGATACCGTTGGCGAGTAGCCAAACAAATATTCGTGACGTCACAAAAAGTGACCTTTTTAAAAATAAGGCCTCCAGGATTCAAAAAAATTACCATGAGAGTGAGCCGGCCGATAAAATGAAGTATGCTTTGCTACGAATCACTTTTCGTCTGCCAAAAGAAGTGACATTTGTCTTGTTGGAATTGTCAATAAGAGACATGAAATAATGTATGGTAGATGCATAGCGTCACCCTTAAAAACGGCAATATCCGTCAAATCTTCCAGACACCCTACCAGGCCCGCTAGGCCGCTTCATGTTTATTATATTAAACATTTGCCGCAAAAATAATTAAAGAGAAGAAGAATGATTTCATATTTTGACATTAATGACAATTATTTTGTTTTGATAAGAATTGTAGCAGTCGTTCTCTTTATTAATTTTTTTTAAATAAATCGACCGTCGGTACAAACGGAAAGGGTCAATAAGGTTATTTAAAAATTTTTCTTTTATCATCATTGTGAGTACCTACCTTCTATTTGATTTGAACTTCTACCTATTAATACTAATGAAATTAGAATCGATTTTGCGTGACACGTATAGCTGTATTATTTAATTTATAATTTAGACATATGCCATCTGTGTTCCTTTAGGTAATGGAAGCGGATTATGCCTAAAATCTCTAAATTGAATTGGCTTGTATAGGCCATTAGGGGTGTTGCTGCATTTCTAAAATCAGCGTAATATCAATTAGACTAAATTAAATCATACTCATCTTTTTTTAGGTCAATAATGTGCATTCAGTTTTTTCTATCTGTTCTGAAAATAGGTATACCTCCAACTTTGTATCTAAAATGGGACATATTTAATAATAATTATTACATATTTATTGACCAAAAATTAAATAATACAAGTAAAGAAACATTTGAACTAAGAATAAAAACTTAATAATGTAAGATCAACAAGGGACTAATTTAAGGTACATAAAGCCTAGGCTTACTATGCCCCAGTCAGAGATTGGACCAAACCCAGTAAACCACATAGTGATGGCAACCAAAAAGCCCAATGATGGCATCCAAAAAGCCCAAAGATATCATAAAGTTCGAATGATACTGGCCCCCAAAAAATGGCTGCTGGGCCAGAAACACTTTGACCTAACATTATGGTAAAGACATAATGTGTGGGTGTAGATTTACCTACAACTGGGTTCCTGTAAGCAAACCATTTTTTCAGTTTTAATAAAATATGCGTGTCTTATACAAGGTGTTATAGATGGGATTTTTAGATGTATTTTCCTAGACTGTGTTGCCGAATTTGTGCAACTTTGTTCGCATTTTTCTTGATGAATATAACAGATGGATTTTTTTTGACAATTTTTTAGGGATCCATGAGAATGCACCAAGAGCGTACCATTGCGTTTATGCGCCATTTTTTGGACACCCTGTGTCCCTGTATAATAATAACGAATAACTTTTTAAGCTCACAGCAGATCGACGTCGATTTTTAAGACAACTTTTATAATGTCAAAACAAAGGTGTATGCAAATTCAGCGACCTGTTTTAAATTCCGAGGTTGACCCTTCCTATCAATTAATTTCACTGGGTTATTATCTCTTCTGACAATCTTGGGTTGTGTGAGAACCAAAGTTTGGCAACATTTAAATTAGATCGTATAGTATATTTCAATGCTGCGCCCTGCGCAGTTTACATATTAATTTATAATACAAATTCTGAGATACCTTATAAAGGGTAATCAAAAAATGATGTTTTTTAAAAGTTGCCTTATTACGGCTTTGCCTCAAATACCTATTTATCTATTTAGGAAGTCTTTAGAGACTGGTATTTATTATTAAAAGCTTAATCATAAAGAAAAAAAGACTAAACCTTACCTAATCTTGTTACTATTTGCTTAGTTCTTAAGTTTTTTAAAACTATTTATATACCAGCGAACTCAGAAAAACAATTTGTTTTTGACTATCCATATGCACAGTATGCAATACTGGTGGGGTTAAATAAAATCGAAACGGAGGTCTATTAAGGCAATTGGCTGAATTGCAACGTACGATAAGAATTCTCATTTTCTACCAATTGATTGACTTTTTTCTGTGTGGATGCAATTTTATAATTAATTATGTTTTCATTTTAGATATCTGACGATGACCGCATGTCGTTAACGACGGCGGTGTCAGATGAAGATGATGGTGAGAGCGTAATGAACTCTCCTTATAAGGCCAAACAGACCGGAACGGCGGCCGCTTCATTCAACTGCACTGGCGCCGTGCGAAAAGCAGGGTAAGTCTGTCGTTTCATAAGTAATAGCTCTATGAAATATCGCGAGTTACCGTCCAGAATTTATTATAATAATGCTCCTTCTTGGATTTATGCTCCATAACCAAACTTCCAACACCTGTCACCAACTGATATTATTTAGCATAGTCTGCGCCTTCTCGTATCGTGTTCAAATTTAGTAATTATGTGGCCATAAAATTAAAATATGAATACTTACCTGTGCTTGGGAGCACAATTAACTTATTTAGTTAAAATTTAAAATAAAATACGCAATAATTTAAATAAAGTGTAAGTTACAAAATGGCCTAAATATCTTTTGTGTGCGTCTAATGCTACTTGGAGGTATTTCTAAAATTATAGGGCTTAAAACTCTCCACAATGTTGGCCAGGGTTAAAACTTATACGATTAACCCTTATTAAGGTAAAGGGCGTAGACTGGATCAACCTTATTTTGGCATAGCGCTAAAATTATGGCATTTAATGATTTGATTTGAGAAAGATTTTCCTTGGAATATTTATTTCGAACGATCCTTAACAAGATTTAAGAAGAACAATTACTTGTTTCAAGTTTTAACCGGACAAGATTGTGGAAAACTTTAAGTATTATAATTTTGGTAATAACTCCAAATAGCATAAGACGACGACGACGACGAAGAAAATAATTTTTTGGCCAAAAACAGTTTTTGTGAATTTTAAACAGAAATTTAGCTTGCTGGATCAAATTTCGAGGTTAAATGCGTTTTCCCTTGGACTATTTCAAGGTATTAAGGTTTGCTAATGCCCATCAGTAATAAAAGTGAAGTAGTTGGGAATCTTCCGAAATACCTAAGTTGTGGAAAGTACGATAGTAATGAAAACAAAGTTTGTACGAGATAAAATATGTTAGGGTAGAAATAGGATTTAATGGTTTTACAAGCACCCTGTGTACTTACTGGAGGGTTTTGTTTCGTGGTTCAGCCAGATGTTTAACATGATTTTTTTTTTTATTTAAACTAAGTTTAAAACAAAACCATTTATTTCTTACTTACCTAAATGTTTAGTCCATTTTAATGCAAAGTTATTACTACAAGTACAAGTACTTAACTACAGTTTTAATAATTAAACGAAAATAGTATAATAGGTAGTAATTTCAAATTTTGCATTTTTTTTTTGAGATACCTCCTCATTTAATTTTAAATCCGTTTTTTTTACTAAATAAATTGGGGCGAAAGCTTTATTAAACCTATTTTAATTTTATTATTCTTTTCGTAAAAAGAGGTCCAAAGAGTACATACATAAATATTTAATAAAATATGCTTAGTTAATTAGCTATTCCGTCTTTGGTATATGATCTCAACATTGAGCTCACAAAGAGCGGGAATGAGAATGAACCACCGCGATAACGACTGCTTTGATTTTTGAACCAATTTCTTTACTACAAGATTGTTGTCGTTTGAGCTTGAAACAAATATTTAAAAGCCAGATTTTTTATATGTGTTAGAACATGCATTAGGGAACTTAAATCCACATTTTGCACACTCCTAAGGGGTGAGCATTCCCCCCTATCAATTAAAAAGGGGGGAATTTTTGCAGTGTAAATTTCTCCGTTCCTATTGGTCGTAGATTTTTTATTGTTTTTGTATTGTGTAGCAAAAAATAGTGACTACAACTTTTATAAGAAAATATTTTTTGTAACTGTTACAAAAAAAATATGATTGCCAAAAACCTGGTCAAAATATGGGTATTATATTTGTTTTTTACAAATAACTCGCTTTTTGTTTTTTTAGTCAAAAATTACTTTGAATATTTTCTGAAGATCTATTTGTCTTTTACAATAACCAAAAGAAATTTTTTTGTCAAGTCCAATCAAACCGTAAAAATGGGGCTCCAAAGTCTGAAAAGTTTCGTTTTTAGAGTGCACTGGGTCAACAAATTTTTTGTATACATTGTGATTAGAGCCAAAATATTTAAAACAAATGCTTCTTATTACCCATTTAAACGATAAAAACATAGTGCTCACCCAAAAATTAACTAGGAGACTCCCCTGGGACCCCCCCTTTTGCAAAAACTTACATTTTTTGTTCGGTTTTTCGTTTTTCTAGTAAATTTGCATGTTCTAACACATATAAAAAATCTGGCTTTTATATATTTTTTCCCATATTTGCTATGATTTTACGACAACAATCTTGGCCCACTTATCTTTCCCACTATTTACTCCCACTTTTTGTGAGCTCAATGTTGAGATCATGTATACCAAAGACGGAATAGTTACAAATGTTGAAGGCAAGGATTATACATACATGGTATAATTAGTTGCATATAACGTGTTCCTTGCGCCTAGTTCTCCTAATAGTAAAGTAAACATTTCCTTTAATCCAGCGCACTTACCTTTCCATTCTTACTATTAAAATCTATCTATACGTTATTTTGTGAATTATGATTCAATAGTAAGTACTTGCGTAGCAGTAAATAACATACTCGAAGATCGAAATTGCAAATCTACCTAGCTACTTCTACTTCTTCCTATGGAAAGGTAATAAAGATAATGCGGGATAATGGCTTTGCATCAGCCAGACAGGAGACTTTATTTATGTCTCTGGAATATACGTTGGTAAACGTTATCTAGTGCTCTTATAACATCCATCTCACAACTTAATAAAGCAATCTAGGTCCAAACTAAACATTGAAATTTAAACTAATGTCTAACAATAACGTGCAGCGTATTATGCAGCGTCTAAACGTAATCAAGAAACAAAGAAAATACACGGTTGGTTGGTATGTAGAAAGTTTTTGCCTTAGGAATGGGAATAATAGATAGAATCTTTTAATTTTATTATTTATCCACCACTTTCTAAAATGCGCCCCGAGTTGGCGTATTTCTACCTATTAAAGAAAAGGAATTATGTTACCCTAGAGTGCCTCGATGATTTTGACAATTATTGTCGCCTTGTAGAGTGACGACATGCATCATTCTTTCTCTGTCATACAGATAACGTCATCAACGTTATAGCCAAAGTGACAACAATTACAACTTACAATCACAATTAATGACGTTATCTGTATGACAGAGAAAGAATGATGCATGTCGTCACTCTATAAGGCGACAATAACTGTCAAAATCATCAAGGCCCTCTATGTTACCCGAAAGGGCCCTCTTCAATGTGTTACATAAAAAAAAACTGCACCAAATTTTGCAACTATGGAACAACGATGACACAACTCTTTAATTTTTGACGTATTTGGACATGAGATACGTCGACCATCGATCTGGATTCGAATGGAAAGGGTCAATAAGCGAACCAATTTAAAACGGTGTCGTGTGTGTCACATTAAATTTGAATATTTTAAAGTGATCGCGTAAGTAAGTATATTGTATGGAATTTATAGTTAGTTACTTAAATTAGCATTGATCAATGGGCTAAAATTGGTGAATCTACAAAGCGCAGCAGTGCAGAAGATGTAAGCTTCAATACATATTTATACATATGCGCCATCATCTTTTAAAAATATCCAGGGACCTGCGTTGTAAGGGTGCCGCAGGCGAGCATTTTTGTTGTTGTAAAGACCAAGCATTTTTAAAAGTAGTATTGTTACATTTTCAGGGGTAATCGTTATTCCTTAGGGTAAGGTTTTTATATTCTATTCTATGATTTTTTTAAATTAAAATTTACGCTTTTTAAAATAGAATTTAAAAAGGTATGGCAAATTCCTCAAATAGGTGCCTTTAAAATGTAAAGGACCAAGGTATTTTCAACTGGTGGTTTTCGAAGGGTAGAATGAAAGGTTTACCGTTGAGCCTTTTATGACTAAAGAAGGTTAATATTAATATACCGAGTTCATGCAAACTATTTTAGTTATGTGACATTTTGAAACTTCATAAGTATTTAACACAAACTTGCATGCATTATGCAAAAGTTTAAAGATATTTTACAAATGACTGCAATATTGCTATATTTTAACTGAAAGTTTAAGTTGGGAGTTCGTTGGTAGATGAATTTTGTGGTTTAATTCTAGACACGTTTTTGTGTGGAGACGTCATAAAAGCCAAAGTGGATATAATATTTTATTAGTAATATTATTTACATTGGAGTATTTTAGGGCCTTTTCGATCATCGATGAGCATGAAATTGTTTTTGCACCAAGTAGTTTCATTTGTAAAGAGTACCTACCTACTTACATATTTTAAAGGTATAATCAATATCAAAAAAGAAAAAGCTTCATTACACAGCGTATGGCAAACCTTATAAAATTCAAAAATTTACCAACCAATAATAAAATGATTTTGGAAAATTAGCTGAATAGGTAAATACAGAGCAGTAAAGCAAAATCTTTGAAATAATCACACATTTATTATTAATTTTTTTGAAATTATTTTATAATGCTCGAAATATTTATTTTTAAGTTTAATGAAATGCAAAAATGGCTAATATAATAAAAATATAAGATTTTAATCAATTCTGCTCAAGGATTGTGAAGGTTCAATTACTTCGTTCATCGTCACAATTTACTTTGAATTTTAATTTTGGATGGCATGGCATAGATATTACAAACATTGGAACAAACACGGTAAAAATATAAAAGAAAATGAGCCTTTTCTTGTTCAAGAAATATTTTATATTGAAAGTATTTTATGCTTCAGATCCTTTTAATATTTAAACTTCATTTGTCTTTTCGCGTCTGCATAATTTTCAATATGAACAATGGACCGTTTTTACCTTTTTTTACCTTTGGTGCGCGCGCATTTGGCAGATGAGGTGCAAATCTAGGAACATTGTTCGAAACAAAACATATGATTTCATTGTTGTTATGCTAAACTTCATCTTTCATGGCACATTCAATAATTATACCAAGTTGTCAACAGTTAAATATTATAAAATGTTAATATTCTGTCGCGCTGGCTTACATTTTTACCAACTTCAATAAAATGTTAAAAATAAAATCTCTTTCCACCAGAGTGAATGGGATAATTTTCGACGAGGAAGGTTATTATTTTTTCGTACTTCCAAGACTAAAGATACTTCCCCAGTCATTTTTGACAGGAAGTAAAGTGTACCTTTTGGTCCCTCCGAGATTTTTGACTTTTTATTTTTCGAATAGACGAAAAGTGATACTTCCTGTCAAAAATGTATCTTCAGTCTCGGATTTTTAGTTTTGAAAGTAAGAAAAATGTAAATTTCCAAGAAATATGAGGAAGTAGGAAAAATGTCGTATATACCTTGTGACTAAAGTGGGCATAATGACCTATTGCACCCACAATTTTAAATGCTACTCAATAGTTAAGTGACACTTTCCTGTGAAAACACAATTTTTAAGAAGCTCTTAACATTAAACTATTTTCTTAAAAAATTAAATGAACCGTTCTTCACCAAGCCGTGTTAAATCATTTTAGTCACTTTAACTTTTTATTTGTTCACAAAACCATTAAAAAATATTTTTATCTAAAGTTTCATTTAATTTTTTGATAGTCACTGGTACATACCATATTTCATTAGATTGTTTGTGCAGCTGCATTCTGTCCCCAGTAGTGATTGTATTTTGATGAAAAATAGCAAATGCAAAGCTGACAATTCAAACATTGAAAAACTTTGGTCACATATTAAATAGCTTTTTAGTCAATGTATCCAATTTTACCAAAGAGATTGTATATACAATAGAGAAGGTATAAAAATTCATTATTTGGGTCCAAGATCTTTTTGTAATGTAAGTTATATGGATTAATGAGTCGGTGGGCGTAAATAAACAAACGTTTTCAATAGAACCGACCTATGCTAGCCTCTTCGATCTTAGACCCACACACTGATATGTTATGATAGTTATTCTATTTCTATGAATTTTACAGACTTCGGAGTAAGTTATAGTTAGATATATACAAATAGTTAGGTACGTAATGTTATTTGGTTAAATTTCTACTATACAAAATAAATTCAAATCCGATATCAATCTCCTTTGTGAACAATAACCAAAATAAAAACACTTCTCTAGTTTTCAGGTTTAATTAAATAAACAAAAATATTTTGTTTTTAATCTTTGTAAGGTCTATTTTGTGAAGAATATTAACTTTGTAAACATCAGCTAAGGGAGAAAATAGAGACAATATTATTTTGCAACTGTTAAGAAAATGATGCATTATTGCGGTTTGTGAAGATTTATGAAATTGCTTGTAAGAGAACTGAGAAGTCTCGAAGAGATTACAGGTAAAGACCCTCTGATGGATAGATCCTTGAATCGGTGTAGATCCAATCTTATTTAAATGTCCAAAAGAAGGCTTTTTAAGAGTAGGTATTTTTACATTTTGACAGTACTTTGACGTTTAATAAAGTTACGTATGGTGTTATTTTAGGCGGCAGTACTTGAAGAATAATACATCATGTTAGTGTGACGTCACTAAAGCTAAAACTGCCAATTATGGCTTTGACGTTTGGACAATTATCTCGACAATTACTTCTTGACTCGTAGTCATTAAAACAATAGAAACTAGCCTTAGTGACGTCAATACTAATACGGCGTATAACTTTCAATAGACGTTAAAGTATGTGTTAGACGTACTCTAAAGAGTGCCAGTCACCCTGACTATAAATGTATGTACACCATAGAAATGGAATAACTAGAAATGAATTGCTTACAATCGTAACATTTCAGTGTGCGGCTCTAAGATCGAAGAGGCTAGCATAGGTCGGTTCCATTGAAAACGGTTGTTTATTTACGTCCACCGACTCATTAGTCCATATAACTTACATTGGGTAAACAAAAAGATCGTAAAGTCAAACACGGAATTTTTATACCTTCTCTATGGTAAATATATAATCTCTTTGATGTACACAGACCAGAGACCAGACGAGTAGTTTTGTGCAAAAACAAGCATTAAGAACACAGTATTAGTATGTAAGTATAAATTTAATTTTATTAAAATATACCTATCAACATTTTTTTAATATAAAAGGCATTGTATTTTATTTAATGTGATTTTATTCACAACCATAGACGTGTTTTTTTATTCGATCTGATTAACGTCAGATATTTCTGTCAATTGTTTTTGGTAAAATTTTAATATATCTGTCAACATTCGCCAGAAACAGTCAATCAAATAACAAATACTAACATTTTACTAAAAACCATTGACAGAAGTACCTGGCGTAAATCAGATCGAATAAAAAATCACTAAAAGCAATTGACAGAAGTATCTGACGTAAATCAGATCGAATAAAAAAACACGTCTTATATCGAGTGAGCAAATAAAAACGGCCCATAAGTAGACCGTGGGGATTGTCAAAATATTGTTAATTGACAGATTTCACATTGTTCATAGCCTACTTAGGGGCCGTTTTTATATGCTCACCCGATAGATGAAACGTTGACATTTTTGACTTCTTAAAAGTTTGAAAGAAACAAATTTCAATTTCAAAAAGAAAGTGACAGGTACCGTGGTGCTTACTGGAGCAAAAAGCACAGGCAAGATTTTGTGAAAATATTTTTGTAATAAAAAACCAAAAAAAATATGGTTGTGAATAAAATCGTATTCAAACCTCAGCGGAAATTTCATTCCTGTCTCGAGAAATGGTTTATCTCGACAGGAATGAAACACTTTTCCACCTTGAGTTAAAATCTACTATATTCTAATGAATACTTTCTGGAAAGACAGAAATTAGCCATATCCAGACCTTTAAAAATGTCTCCATTCTTACAACTTATAGAAAAAATATTATAATTCATCGACATAGAGACGTGGCGTTGTATTGTAGCAGCAAAGAGAATTATCTATGAATCCTCTTTGCTGCTGCCACATCACGTCTCTATGTCGATGGTTTATGATATTTTTTCTATAAGTTGCAAGAGAGGAGAAATTTTTAAAGGTATAGATATGATCCATTGACAAACATTTTGTTTTTAACCGAGAAAAAAGAAAAAAAAACATTA
This sequence comes from Cartodere bifasciata, assembly GCA_963920755.1. Classification (NCBI taxonomy): domain Eukaryota; kingdom Metazoa; phylum Arthropoda; class Insecta; order Coleoptera; family Latridiidae; genus Cartodere; species Cartodere bifasciata. The sequence continues at coordinate 11,882,298 of OY987195.1, forward strand.
CCATGTTTATCTAACGTTTGTGGACAATAATAATTTAACACTGTAAATTACGTCCAGTAAAAATGTTTTATTAATTTTATATTTCGCATCTAATTTTTAATTAAAATCAACTTTTCTCCTTTTTCATATCAAAGTAAACTTTTTCTTTTACTTGAAACTATACCTAGCTGAAAAATTGCCTTGGTATAAAAATTTAACTTTTTTACATCTCTTTGACCAATCAGAAGCTTCTAGTTATTTAAATGCAATAAATTAAATTATAACATTCCTGGACTTGTTGAAAATATATTGTAGTAGTTCTTTGGGAAAGCATGCCAATGGATTTCCCTTTAAATTTAAATGTTCTATTGAAGTTACATTCCTAAAAACTTCCAATTTAATACTCTGTAATTTGTTAGCTTCAAAATAAAGTCTATTAAATTCTCTAACGCCTTTGAACGCTGTCGAGTGAATAGATTGAATATTATTGTAGCTAAAATTTAAACTGAGTTTGGTGCCGTTTTTACATGTTTTAAAGTTTCGCATAGCACATTCCGGCAGCTCTTCCAATAGATTGTGCATTATCGAAATACTCCGAACATTCGGACTGTTTGTAAACCACTCACTTGTCCAAGTTTTTAATTGATTATAATTGAAAAAAACTTCCTCCAAGGTAGACATGTTGTCAAAGGCTTGAGGGTGTATAAAGTTGATGTAATTATAAGATAGGTTCAAACTTATCACTTCAACGTAATTAAAAACGCCCTGTCTTATCTCCACAAGATTGTTGCCACTTAAACTTAAATTAGATATCGGTTTCAGATTTTTAAAAGCTCCTGGCTGGATTGATTTAACTTTGCAAAAGTTTATTATTAACTCCTGCATGTTGTCGAAAGGAGAAAACTTGATATCGTCGGATATCGTTGACATCTCTTGATTAACAATTATTTTGTACGTCTTCACTAAACCTTCAGGAATTTTTCGCTTGGTAAAATGATACTGGGGTTCAGAATTATTGTGTTCGAACCATATCAGATGTGCTCTATCAATCAAACACTGCACACTCATAAATTTGAGAAAACTACATGTTATAAACACATAAATAATGATCATTGTAGGTGCAAGGTTCGCGAGACTTTACTTTTTAGTTGGCCAAAAGTATAGGCAAGAAGTTGGAAGCAATAACTGTGCCACGGTTTGCTAAATTAAGTAATTAGGGTTGACGGCAGGATGTTCTACATAAGCCCACGGTAGTCTATGCATTTTATTGCTCGATTGAGTTTTATATTTAAATAGTAAATTAGGTAACCCACAAAAGCTATGCTGCTTCACTTACGTCAATGATTATCCTCGTCCTTGATCTATCTAACGACGCGCTACAATTAAGCCTGGCGTTTCCATCGACGGCTACAGACTATATTAATTTGATTGTTATTATTATTATAACCCATGTTAAATTAGCTAAGGTCAAGAAATTTGTTTTATGAGATTACTAATATTGTCGCAAAGCACGGCACACAGTAAGAAACTAAGGGTTAATGGTTATGCTTTTATATAATGTCAACGCCCGTCTTTATTTTTCTTGAAGATGATGATGAATTATATTTACGACTGGTATTTTCTGCGTCTTTATGTAATATCAAATCGTATTTTCAAGTTTCACATTAACAACATTTTGGAATGGTGTTCCAGAAGAGTATTTTATGTTTTAAATACTTGTAATGTAAATCTTAACAAAGCATTCTCAAGTTGATCATTAAGGCAAAATGTTGAATCAAATATGCCAAATTATGCCACAGCCCTTAGCATCTGCTACCCTCGTTAAATCTGGAACAAAATTAAATAATTTCGGCATAAATCAAATTGCACTAAATTGACCTTATGAATTCGGTCTGATTGAAATATTTGATTCCAACTGCGAGATTTCTGACAAAACGAGCAAGACATAACTAACCTATCTTCTCTTTAAAGGTTTGGTGTTTTCTCGGATATTTATAAAAAGCTATCTGTAATTAAAAACAACTTAAATCTTACACCGAACAAATCTGTAATCGCAGCAACGTCATAGCCATACCAACCACAGTTTAAATAGGCTACATTTACATTTATTCTTTTTCTACCTTATTTCCTAGCAATTACTGGTGCTGAATAAACATTCGACCCAAAGAAAAGTTGTGATTTCTTTCTCTTATATTACTGGACTTATAAATCTCAATTTGATATTATAAAAAGCATGTACTATCAAAAATTCCATGAATAAAATTTCAATTTTTATATCTACCATCTAGGAAGCTGAAAGTGTGAACATTTCGCAAATAATTTATAAGTTGCTTTGAATAATGTTTAAACTTTGGACCAGAATATTGTCCAAATAATAAAACGTTTTTATACAGGGTGTTTCCGAAAGTCGTTTCAATAATTTAACCCGAGATTCCTTACCCAAAAATAGTTTGATTAAGCCCCATTTACCTGTATCCAAAAGTGCACCGTTTTCGAGATACAGGCTGTTTTCCAGAACCAAAATTTTTATGTTTTTTTTCATTACTATTAAATGAAACAACATAGAAAAACAAAATTTGGTATAATTGTCTTACTTTTTATGATCGACACAATGGTCGTAAAGAGAAACCCATAGATTTATTACATAACCTCAAAATGGGACACCTGCGCCCCCTCTTGGGGCATAACTTATTTTGTATTTGAATTTTCAAAAAATAAATTATTTTATCGGTAAGAGACGTTTAATACGAAGAAAAAATTATACCACATTTTTTTTGAAAAAATCAACCCGTTTTCAAAATTATTCACATTTTATAATTTCATGTTGCATTCTGGTTTTTAAAATCTTTTTGCAATTTTTTTTTCTTGAAAACTTAAGCCTCTTATAAACTAGCGTAAACAAAAAAAAACTAGAATTGGCCCCACAATAGGACACTGGGCCCCCTTTTTGGGGCACCTGACCCCTTTTTGGGGCTCATATTTTTTTTTATTTTGTAAAGAAAAGAATACTAGGCGTTTGAAGATTTTATTACAGAAAAAATACATCATTGTCATCATTTAAAGTCCGGTGCCCCAAAAGGGGGCCCAGTGTCCTTTTGTGGGGCAAATTTAAATATTTTTTTTGTTTACGCTAGTTTATAATAGTTTTAAGTTTTCAAGAAAAAAAAATTGCAATAATATTTCAAAAAGCCCCAAAAAGGGGGCCCGGTGCTCCAAAAAGGGAGCCCAGTGTCCTATTGTGGGGCAAATTCTAGTTTTTTTTGTTTACGCTAGTTTATAATAGTTTTATGTTTTCCAGAAAAAAAAAATTGCAAAAATATTTCAAAAAGTAGAATGCAACATGAAATTATGAAATGTGAATAATTTTGAAAACGGGTTGATTTTTTCAAAAAAAATGTGGTATAATTTTTTCTTCGCATTAAACGTATCTTACCGATAAAATAATTTATTTTTTGAAAATTCAAATACAAAAAAAGTTATGCCCCAAGAGGGGGCGCAGGTGTCCCATTTTGAGATTATGGAATAAATCTATGGATTTCTCTTTACGACCATTGTGTCGATCATAAAAAGTAAGACAATTATACTAAATTTTGTTTTTCTATGTTGTTTCATTTAATAGTAATAAAAAAAAACATAAAAACTTTGGTTTTGGAAAACAGCCTGTATCTCGAAAACGGTGCACTTTTGGATAGTGGTAAATGGGGCTTAATCGAACTATTTTTGGGCAAGGACTCTCGGGTTAAATTATTGAAACGACTTTCGGAAACACCCTGTATATACTTTTAAGTTACTTAGGTTAGGTATCAAGCTTTTAGGCCGATTTATACCACGTAACTTTCACTTTACTTCCGCTTTACTTCGGCGTAACTTAATCGAAAATTAAATAAAATACATGGGAATGTATTGGCAAATTTATAGTTCACTTTAGTGCTACTTTTCTGATTCATTTAGCTTAAAGTCGTATAAAGTCGTACTAACTCGAGACCCGAGCTTGGCCATCATGCGCAAAATTTGCAAAAATGAGATATTCGCCCTTATTGTCAAGGGTAGTGATTTCGGAATATCGCTTCGTATACGATACCTGTTAGGTCTTCTTATGTAGGTTTTACAAAGCGATATTCCGTTATTACAGCCCAGGTATAAATTGTCAAAAGTCGCGAGTTCAGACGCATGCGCTTTACTGATCCCAATTTCACGTAACTTTGCAATCTGTAAATTAGGCAAATTTGTAAAGTTAAGTGGAAGTGAAGTTACGCCGAAGTAAAGTAAAAGTTACGTGGTATAAATCGCCCTTTTATCTTAAAAATTTCGCAATACTACGCCATTAGAAAGTTGGGAAGTACCTAGTTCTCTTAGGGCGGGTTTTATAAAATATTTAAGCCCATGCTTCAAGCAAATACAATATTTGGCAACAGGGTCACTTTAGACCGTGCCTCTGGATCTATAGTTTCAAGTAGATGTCAACTTAAGATGCACTTAGGTCTCTTCAAGACCCATCTCCTGCCTTACTTTCGCATCATTAACGTGATGCGAATATACGCACATGGGATCACCGGCTTTACTTCGCTTACAAACGAAAATGTCTTGAGACAAGGGGGGACCTACAATTATCTCACCACTAAATCTAAGCTGCAACATTCTTTTAATTTAATATACTCCTGGAGTTCATTTGTTAAAATTAAAACTATTTTGAGAATATTCTCCAGAATATTCTCCTCGATGATCTTCTTTAGATTATTCGAGAGAATTTTCCATCACTAAGTGTAATTAGATCAGATTGTCTTAAATTTCAAGAAATTTAAAATTTGAATTTAAGCACATTCAAGGCAAGAATTCTAGCGTCGTGAAACTATCGGGTGAGCAAATAAAAACGGCCCCTAAGTAGGCTATGAACAATGTAAAATCTGTCAATTAACAATATTTTGACAATCCCCATGGCCGACTTATGGGCCGTTTTTATTTGCTCTCTCGATACAATACATAGGAGTTTTTACGTATCAACATAATAATATTTGATAGATCTAATCATAGTTTTTGTTGTTAAAGTTGTCACGAAATTAAAGTCCTTATCAATTACTTAAATTTACGGACCCAAATATAGGACACGATAACTACCAACGTTGGTTGGTTAAATTGTATGCCAAATCTAATTGGGTGGTTTTATTCCACATACGATTCTGACATCTAACACCCTTGTCCGGCACAATTTGAGTATAGTTGCAGTTTGACGTGGGTTTGCGAACAAATTGAGGCCGAGAATAACAATTTTCCGCACGTATTAAGCTATCTATCCGAAACATAAAAATTGATATCGTTTTAACTTAGCTGGAACTCCCATTGCCTTGACAGGGATTTTTTGGGCACTTTTTTAAACACATATTTATTATTTTGCGTTGTTAGTAACATGTTTGTCTGCCCACGGTACACCGTACAACAATAGCTGTTTTGCATTTTATTTTATTATGTCATAGAACTTTTACCTACTTTTGACGAAGGTCTAAAAATGTATAAGTTTTTATTGTTTGATGGACGAGCATAATCTAAAATAAATCTTTTAAAAAATTGTAAAAAAAAATAAATATTAAAAGCCCCTCCACAGTTATTGTTGCTCACTTGTTAGTAGTCACAACTAAAATTTTTATTTTATTTTTGAACGTTTTGATAACATTTTTAAATACATACTGCAGTACAAGTTACTCAAAATAATTGTAGCAATATATGAGCTGTTTAAATTTTGACGCGACATTACATTTTATAAATTGCAATATTTGCACAAAATAATAATGTGTATTATAGGCAAACTAGATAAATTTAACGATATATTGACCAAAATCTAAGCGTAATGCGCGCTAATCACAGCAATATTTCTAAACAATACCATTTAAACAACAATCTATGTAGAAGCCTGATCTCTATCCATTGTATTGCACTAGTTTATCTTTATTTAATTAACCTTTTTCGAATAATGAACAAAAGTTTTTTAAGGTAAAAAGTTATCTCTAAATTCTTATACATGTCTTTTGTAAAGAAATCTTTTTTCGTGAATATAAGACCTATAAGTATGTACACGTACCAAACTAAACAGATGCAGATTGCTAATCGCCTCCTGTTAAAAGAAAAAGTCAAAGAATGTGATTATGTTATAAGCTTTATGTATAATTGTAATTAACTTTCCGTGCGCTCTTCTCTTCACACTCACATTTTAGTTTTTAATTAAAAAACTAATTTGCTTTAGGATCGAGGGGCTTGTAAGTCGTAAGTTTAGCGTACGAAGAATACATTTTCACTAAGAATACATAAAGACTACACGGGACTACATAAAGAATACATGAAGACTACATAGGGAATTCATAAAGAATACACAAGACTACACAAGACTACATAAAGAATACATGAGACTCGAGGGGCTTGTAAGTCGTAAGTTTAGCGTACGAAGAATACATTTTCACTAAGAATACATAAAGACTACACGGGACTACATAAAGAATACATGAAGACTACATAGGGAATTCATAAAGAATACACAAGACTACATAGGGACTACACAAGACTACATAATGAATACATGAGACTACATAAAGAATACATGAGACTACATGGAGAATACTTAAGACTACATGGAGAATACTTAAGACTACATAGAGAATACATGAGACTACATAATATGCCTGTACGAAGAATACTCAGAGCAACGAACCCCTCGTTTAGGATAATTATCTTTTAATTGTTTTTGTTTGTTACATAACAGAGTTGCATATAAAACCCTCTAAAAGGCAAAGTATCAAATTTAGTATAGCAATAAAACCTAATTTAAATGGATTATAAGCACTGACCCCGATATAGCAGTTTGTGTTAACCACCTGACACATGGCTGGACATTCATATGCGCTTAATCCACTAACCTACTTATAGAAATGATAAGTTGGATTAATTTGCATAAACTTGTTTTTATTTCATTTCGCTTAATAGTGCGTATTCGTCCAAAATTGTTTGGGGTTACCCAGGAGATCTATCATATCACCCGTTGTTTCAGATGCTAACTGACATTACTTCTCTTTTTTATACTTTTATAAAAAAAAACAAAAAAACTAACTGCCGATTTAAAACATTCAACGTACAATCCAAAAGGTTTGTATAACATTTAGCGTGTTTTATATCTTTGGTTCTTTATAATTAGGCAAAAAAGGAAATTATGACTCATTTACTAATGTATTTCCGTGAATGTTTAAAATAATCCGCATTTTTTTAGATGCACTGATTTTGCATTAATATTCCTTTGCAAATGAGTCATTATGCCTTTTTTTACCTAATTATGAAGAATTGAAATTGTAAATGTTATACAAACCTTTTAGCTGATATGTAGAACGTTTTAAACTGGAAGTTTGTTGTTTTTTGGTATATATAAGCTTTATATTTTATAAAAATATAAAATTCGGAATTAATGTCAGTTAGCACCTGGAACAACGGGTGGTATGACAGATCTCCTAGGTAACCCCAACCAATTTTTGTATAAATACGCTTCATTAAAATAAATCTGCTTTTTGAGGGTGCAGAATAAGTTTGGCAACACTTTTTAGGAAAGAAATGCACTTAAAATCCTTTTAAGGGGCAAAAATGTAAATTGTACATAACATTTATTCCGATATTTATTCCTATAATCAATTGGTTAATTGGATCTTGATCATACCAAAGAAAATGAACTTAAAGTTCATACTCTTTGATAATACATTGCTTTGTGTGTTTTTTTGGACACGAATCTTAATTCTTGGGCAGGAGAGTTTTAAAAATTACGTCACGGGAGAGTTTGTAGAACAATAATATGGTAAGAGGCTTGCTTCACAAACCTATTTAAATACATATTTAGGACCCGTCACCATAATTACTTTAAACTCTGGTAAATCACATTTCAGAACATGCTTTTTGATATTTTGTAAATTTGCAATTAATCTCCGTGGCATAATATTATCCATGGTTATTGTTTATGCGAACAAAAGCCTTTTATGCAGAGCCATTGTAAAACATAGAATACCTACTAAATCAATTTTACCTAGATTTTTACCAAACACTTCAAAGCTTTTAAAAGAATATGGTTTGGATTTTCAGTTTCAATATTTTGATGAATTCATTTTTACATTTTTGTGTTTTGTAGGTATTATTCATCATACCTTATTGCTAATGATCATTTTACCAGTAGTATTTTAAATTTTTAAGTGGATACTTCAGTGGTTTGGATTGTTGATACATAATGGTAAATTTTAATAAAAAAAACCCAAATCGTCATACGCTTAATCTAGCTAACTGCAAATCTAATTTTTAAATACATGTAGAGATAACAAAAAAAGAAGTATAATTCAAATATTAAGAAACATTAGATTTTTAAAATATAACATTTTTTTGTATATCTTAAATTTAGTAGGTAGCTGGTAATACAATTCAAATCTAAAATAAAAAAATTGGTATAGAATTATTCAAAATTTCTTTCAGTAGAACATAGTTTTGCCATAATTCAATCATATTCATGATGGTTGTTTCGTTCTTTCTCTATATTTCACGAATACAAAACTCCCAAAAATCATGAAATTAATGCCAAATTTCCTTAGGACCGTTTTAAAGAAATTTGACAGTGTTCCAGTGTCTTGTGAAACCAAGTACATACATACGTTTGGTTTAACAAGACACTGGGACACTGTCAAATTTCTTTTACTATATTTGGCATTAATTTCTTGATTTCTGGGACTTTCTTTATTATACATATTAATAAAATATGGAGAAGCAACGTAACAACCATCATAAATATGATTGAATTAGCAGCGTAACAACCATCATGTCATGTCATCGTATTGGGTTATTTTTAAAGTCAAACTTTGACACATTTTTTTTGTTTTGCTATCATTTACTTATCACTATTTATTCTTTACAGATTTCTGAGTGTCAAAAAATGGCTACTACGAAAAAAACACCAAATCGAGTTGGCGCGAAAGCGAGGATGGAAAGGTTATTGGGTGTGTTTGAAAGGCACCACGCTATTGTTTTATCCATGCGATTCCCGAGAGGGACGTTCCGTGGAGGCTGCTCCCAAACATCTCATTATTGTAGATGGCGCCATAATGCAACCCATTCCAGAACATCCCAAGCGGGATTATATCTTTTGCCTCAGCACTGCATTCGGTGACGCCTATCTCTTTCAAGCTCCATGTCAGGTAAGCACATCAACTTTGGTGAATTATGAATTCGGTCAACCCTATAAGTACATACAGAGTTTTTCTGGTTGTTCGACTTATGTTTTTTAGGTATTTCGCATTGCAGATGCTCAGGTGGTGTTTTAAAAATTTAAAGGCAGTTTGGACTGCTTTTGATTATAAAATTTTCCCTACATGAAGGACCGTTGTTCCGATTTATTATTTTATTTCTTATTTAATATATACTTACAGGGTGTCGCGAATTGAGGGCCATCATTGGCATCCCTCTTATATTAAGGGGCATTAAGTTGTGTATTTTAATTAATGGACCTTTTACATTCAAAATTTGATTAACTGAAACCATTTTTCGGTTGAACCTCTTTTTCAGTAGCTAATTTCCATTATGACGAAAAGATAAAGTTTCTTAAAAAATGATTTTGGTAATACAGATTTTATCAAAGAGAGATTAAAGTGCGTACACAAAGACAAATTTTTACATAACCTACTCCTTGTCTAATATTTACATTGCTACTTAAGCTTCATTCACAATAAAAATTAGCTTGCATCCGGTAAGAATTAAGGTAGCTTGCAAGAGCTTGAAATATGTATTTAGGCAATGTCATTCACAATGAATTAGCTTGTAAGAGCTCATGCAAGCTAATTCATTGTGAATGGTATATCCCAAATACATATTTCAAGCTCTTGCAAGCTACCTTAATTCTTACAAGATGCAAGCTAATTTTCATTGTGAATCCCACTTTAAGTTATACCTAAAATAATAAAAAATTAGTTATTTTCATTCCATACTTTACATTTACAGAAAAACTGCACTATAATTCAAAGTATTGTACATACCTACCTATCCACGAACAAAACATTGCTTTTAAAACTTGTTGAAGGTTAATACATCCGTTCCGTATACATTGTCATTGTTAAAAATTTAAAACACGAATAAAAAAACCATTCTTAACATTTTACTTTGTAATAAGAATCTTTCGCTAGTTAATTCCGTTGTACTGCACGTAGATAGTAATTATTTCTCTGATGACAAATTAGAACACCGAACGCAAACAAAACATTTATTTAAAGAATAGACAAAATGTAACGCTCGAAGGGATATGTGCTGCTGTAGTAAAAACAATGGTTTTACTAAAAAAGTTTTCTATTTCGTTACACAAAATTTATAATACTAAAGCTTGATTTAAGGATCAATTAACTTAACTCAACGCCACTCAAAGCTACTTTACTCCACTTAACTTGACTTGACTAAATTAAGGCATTTATAGTATAAATTTATACGATACTTAACCACAAGAAAATTTAGTAAACGCCACCTATCGGTAAATGTTAGAATCGTCTTATTTCTGTAAAAATACAGAAATTTATATGAAATTCTTCGATAATCTTTGTAATTTTAAAAATTTGGTCTAGTAGCCGATAGATGGCTCTGTGAAGAGGCTTACTTAACATAAAATTAGATGAAATTTACCAAAATTAAGAAATAGAACCTTAAGTAAACGTCAAGTTAAGTTAATTGGATCTGTAAATGCGATTTCATCTTTCGTATAATTTATTTCAGTCGCGCTACGTTAATTATAAGTGAAGTTAAGTTAATTTATCTATAATTCAAGCTTAACTTAACTATCTTTGCTTTAGTGGATCAACTTGCTTTTTAGGCCAATCTTAACGTCTCTATGTGAACCCACGGAGTTTATAATTGGCTTTAAAAGTAAAAGCAAGTTGATACACTGAAGTTGCCCCGTCAGAACGCGGCTTAAAAATGGCAAGGTTTACACGTCCAACTTCAGGGAATCAACTTGCGTTGCTTTAAGCCGCGTTCAGACGGGGCAACTTCAGTAGATCAACTGGCTGGCTGACTGGAAGAGAGCTCATGCATTTAAACGAGATATTTTGGGCATAATCAAGTGGAAACAATCGCTTAACGACTTATCGCTTTTGGTGTATAGCCTCTTTAGTCAACATTTTAAACACCAATTTGCCCCAATTAATAGTTTACTGCAAAGAAAAAACTTAAACGAACCCTTAAAAGTGGTATAACTTAAATTAAATTTAATTTTATGAATCCTATAAAAATAAGGTTATTATCTTAACGAGTTTTCTAATAGCTTGAAGTGACAATTAACTTTTACACTCTTCGTGCAATATTGCTTTTAGTATTATCATTTTAATCACAATGCAGCAAGCATTTTTTGTTTTAATGGTTAAAAGAAAAGTAAGTGTTTTAAAACAATTAATTATAAACCTACCTCTTTTAGCTCTTTGTAAAAAAATGTTGAGATAATACGTATAGTTGCATTCTTTTGGGTATTCCAGCAATAGAATGATTCCAATTTTTGACACTAATGACAGTTATTTTAATTATATAAAAATCCAGAGTGCCTAGATCTAATAACAAAGTGATAACAATTACAATAATTAATGACAGTATCTGTATGACAGACACAGAGATGGAATGATGCAGTGCGCCACTCTATAAAGCGACAATATCTGTCGATTTGACATAGGCATTGTTTAATTTCTAACATAACGGACATTTTACCAAAATTTAAGCATTTTTCATGCATTTTTCCCAAGGGGGATTTTTGAAGACTTGTCAGTTGACAAATGTGTCAATTTTATAAGGTATCTGTCAAATTATTAATATTGATATGAAATCAATACTTTACCAGAATCACCCTTATTGGGTAGTCTTGTTATAATTTTAAACTTTGATGAAGCTGATAGCTGAATGTACGTCATTATAAAAAATGGTCTACATGCGTAACACAAATACCTACCTACTGTTGTACTTGCTTTGCCACATTTGTATTTTGTCGATTTATTATAATGACTAAAATAACACATTCGTGCTGTTCGAGTTTATAGTGCTGTTTGTATGACCTGCTAATTAAATGTCATTTTTGATTGTAGCAAGAATGGAATATGTCAAAAAAACTAGAATGGGTAGAAGTCGGAATGGGTAGAAGTCGAAACGCGTAGAAGTTACTCTTCGCAAATAAGTAGCTCGAGTATAATTCGGAATCAAAGCTAAATCAATTTTTTATATAATTGCTACACATTCTATGGTATACTTTTCGCAAGAAAACTATTATAGGATAATTAATAAATTCTTATAAAAAAAAATTTATGCAAATAAAATCTGCGAAGAGTGCAAACTATTAACAGAAAACACGAAGAATTTAGTTAACGAAGAGAATAAACGTCAGTTCTGACGTTTAAGATATTTGAGGTTATTTGTTCTGACAGCTGGCTTTGTTTCTTTGTTTGAAACATTTTTGGCATGGCCTTCTTGACCGACGCGTGACGCGTTTTGGACTTAGAATTTGTTTGCTACTGAAATCTTTTAGTTTTTGGTTTTTTAACCCTTCTGGCTAATTTTACAAAAAATGAACTAACATTTTTAATAGAGAATTAAATTTGCATTAATTTTGTAAAAAAGATTTTTTTTGTTAATTGAATAATAACCGAGATAGGAGGTTTTTTTGTGTTGGGGGGTAATTGGGGGGTCGGACAAAAAAAACTAAAGAATACTTTTTTGTAAAACATTACATTTCCTATGTTTTATGTCGAATAATTTTTTTTGTAAATTTAATAATAGTCGAGCTACGATTTTTTTTTCATTTGGGGGGCTGAAAAGGGGGCTTTGTAGTATTCGGATTCTTATCAAAAACAATAGGGATCTTCCTCTTATAGGGATCGATTTTTCCTTAAAATTTGAATTGGATTGGAATTTTGGTTCTTAAGATAGCGTGTTTACAAGAAACGTGACATACATACACACCGACCGACCGACCGACGGACGGACAAAAAATGAAAATCTTAAAAAGTCATGAAACGCACGAATCTGCAAGAATTTTTGCTCTACGATGAAAATTGACGATTTTAGGATTTTCGTATCGATTGCAATATACTCTTCGGACCTGGTCTTGCGAAGAGTATAATAAGCAAAGAGCGAAAAGATAATTATTTGTTCACTGTTCTATGTCAAGCAATTGTATGTAACCAAGGTAATAAATTAAAGAAAAATAATAAGTAAGCTTTTTTAGAAAAATCATATTTAAAAAAAAAAGCGCCGACTCTAGGATTTCAAACTAAATTAATTTTGATTCTTTAACATTTTAAAAACATAAATCCAAAAAAAAATCGGAAATGCATCGAATTTTGATTAAATTTCGTTCAGAAGCACCGTGTTATAGGATAACACTGGTTTAACCATTCTGGGTATTCTTTACTTCTGATGGTTGTAAATTTCATATACATTAAAACATTTTCTTTGTTTGCACGATCATGTATCAAGGAGTTTCGAAATATTCTGTCCAAAAGTTTTCGTAACTAACGGCAACTACACAATTGTTAAGCGAGAATAAAATAAGTTTGTAGCATTTCAGAGCATTAAATATTCGGAAAATGTTCTTCCTTTAAATTGGAAGGATTAAAATGCCAAGTTTTAATTAAGGCCTGAAGTGCTAAATATTCTAGTTTAAAAATAATGAGGAGAATCTAGTTGCTAATGACAGCCCAATTTGTAGCTGTCTAGAACTAGAAGACTAGATAAACCTAGGAAACCAAAGAACCTTAGATGTCTTTCATTCCTTTTAAAAAGTTATAACACCGTAAAATCAAAAACAGTGAAACACAGAAACCACGCAAAATAGCTTTTATAGGTCAAGCAAATTTTTGATTATCCAATAAATAACATGATTCTTTTGATAGAATTTGCTTGTTTTTTATTGATTTTTTATTTTATGAAATTCACAGTCCAGCGCAGAGTTTGCTTCTAACTTAAAAGTTTTGCAATGATTCCAGAAACTTTTGTTTTCATATAATTCACGGTTTATTATAAGAAATGAAAAATACTGTTTTCAGTAAACGTAATGCTGACCTCGATGCTGACATAACAAAAAATTCTTTTAAAAAGTTTCGTCAAGCCAGGAAAATCTGCAAAAACATATTGCTTTCTGAATGAATTTTTAGAACTTTTCATGCTGGTTTCGGAAACTGAAGAAAGAAACAATAATACAATTATTATCCAGTGTAAAAAGGGTCGAAAAATAAAAAAAATTCTCTAATAAAAAACAAAGTAATTAAAACAACACCTAAGCTGTTACCAATTTTATTAGCACTACCTTATAAATAAGCAAAAAAGTCCTTACAAACAATGCAAAATTATTGTTAAAACAAATTTTAAATTGCCCAAGGCTGTTTTTGCAAGTCTGATAAGCTAAATTTATTTTCTTTCTTTTATTTGGAATAATCATTTGCATACTTGCATCGATATTTACGAGCGCGTACTTCCAATAAAAAATGACTAAATTTTAAATAAATCCCCACATTCATATGCATAGAGCCTCGCATAGAGAATGCAAACATTTATTAGAATGCCTATCTGTATACAATGTATTGGATCATACGTGGATTTTCAATTTGCTATGAAATGAGTAAACCGCTAGATATTGGCCAATAGAACATGTGCAATGTTATATTGTATGTAATATTGGATGTAATATTGGATGATAATATTTGATTTTCACATCCCGTTAGCCAGTTACTAACTGAAAATTAAATTAATTTAGCATTTCCTGATATAAATCATTTTGAGAAGATAAACGTTTGTTTGCCTGGGTGGTGCATTCGCCATTTTTTTCAAATAAAATTCAAGATAATTATTTAACCCGAAGGGCATGGAACAAGTTATTTTTGGTGTTTGCTAAAGTCTTAATTATTTTAAATTTCTTAGAGATTACAAAATGTTCTTCAACTTTTAAAATAAGCACAATTTTTAAACAATTTCTTGGAGTACGCTAATATTTACATTTTTTTATTTATATAGATTACCGCTTTTTCTTTGGGAGTGACAAATTTTTGTTGCAGCACTTGGTATAGTACAAGAAATAAGTAAAAAATGGTTAATTTATTATTTTAAATCTGGCATATTTTTACGGAATCCCACAACATAAAAGTTTGCAACCCAGATGTAGCAAAAGGTTTGCATAATCTGATGCGATATGCGTCAGCTTTTACGGCACATTTTAGCTTTAAGTACTTATCTTTTGAATGTTGTTGCATATCTTTACCCATATTTTATCATGGTAATTTTAAACCACCTAGCCACAGGCATCATTAGAAGCGGCGTAATTAGAGGGAAGGTATACTTATCTGATGGCTTCTTTATAACGACCGCAACGTATCTTCATGAGAACTGGATCTTTTCCATGAATATATCATGTTTTTTAATATTCTTTCTACAGTCTTTGCAAAAAAACAAAACCAGACTGATTTTTAGCGTAGATTAGTCTAGGGATTCTTTTAATGCAGCTGGTTTTGCAATTTTATTTTATTGACACCACACCACCTTTTTTTCCTTTTGCGGGGTTACGCTAGTGCCTCTAATTAGGCCCACTGCATTCTTTTGAGTAGATGTCCACTGCTTCTCCTGACTCGGCCTCCTGCAGGAATTTTTTTTTTATTAAGATTACAATCTTTTTTTTAAAGGACTATGTATTATCGATATACACGAATCTGTAGCACTTTGAAAATAGGTAATTTGGTCCTGCAATCAAAGAAATCCCCACTAGCCTGCAATCTCCCCTGCAATCTATGCTTCAAGATTCTATGAGTAAAATAGACGATTATGATAAAATTAGGTGATTTTCAAAGAGCTATAGAAGCGTTATTATTGGTAATACATTATCCTTTTAAAAAAGATTGCATTATTAATAAACGAATATTTTAAAATATAGGGTGTTCAATTTAAAAATACAAAATTAATGTCATTTTTGCTTAAGACGGAAGTCATAAATTTTTGTAAATGCTTGTAAAAGAAGGCTAAAAGTCTCCTTAGACAACTTTTAGAATTTCAATTCTGTAGAAACCTAAAAAGTAATGGGCTCGTGCGCGTTTTGCAGGGCACACGGTATACAGAAACGTTTATTAACGGGAATGCGTGCCCGGCGCATTCGCCATTTTACTACATTATTCAACCAAAGAAATTTAATCTAAACAGAAGTTGCACTTTCGTTGACAGAGTCGCAAATGTAACCTCACGTTACCCCTTAAATCTTGTTGGTCTTAGCACGTTACTTGTTTTCCAAATAGTGTAAACTAGTTTTTGTTCAAGTTAAATATAGAAGATTTTTACTTATTGCCTTGGCATTAATACGCAGTTTAAATTACAAGTTATTGATGATGATGATAAAAATTATTAAAACCGTGAGTATTACGCTTTTAATGGTTGTATTTATTTTAAAAAACATAAAACATAATAATAAAACGTTGTTATCATCAAAATAAATGCGACAAAATTTACGTTCAATTTACGATTGCTTTATGTGATTGCTCTAAACATACGGCTTGTTTTCGACTTTGCTCTATAGGGACTAATAAAACATAGGTAGAGTTGAATTGATGATTATAATGGGTAAAAATGTATCATTACAAAACGGAATTTTTAAAACAATGTAACAATGCAAAACTTTTAATCAAAAATTTAATATCCCTAGACGAGATATTATTAAAACATCAAAACGAAACACACCAAAGTACATTTTTAAAATACAGAATTTGTTGCAGGTGGAATTGGAAAACTGGGTAAACAGCATTCATAGCGCCTGTGCTGCCGCCTTTGCAAGACACAGAGGAAAAACCGGCACGCTACACTTACTGCAAGAAGAAATCTTTCGTTTGGAGAAAGCCATTGAAACTGTAAGTCATCACGAAATTACTGAGACAAAGAAAATACATTATTTTCTCAAACATATTTTGTTTCCAAATGCAATTTTATGTTTTTAGAAGCTATCAATTACGTTTAAAAACACCCTACATTAAGTTTTACAGAAACTGACGTACTGAAAGAAACCAAAAAGCATAATAATACTGTTTTGGCTGCACGAAAACAATTACACTGATACAGCTGCGTGAATGTAGACACTTAAAGGTTCTGGTCCATTTCACTTTGAGTCGTAAATCTAGCCCCAGCTCGGTATGCAACCCGGAATTTGCTTTGGTTGTTTTGTGGCTTTGGAACATTTCCAAATATAGAAGTTATCCTCGCGGACAAATTCTCTATGGTCTCTTGTAGTTAGTACATTTTCGTGGTATTCATTTATCTTATCAAAAAGTAAATTTGATGTAGTTCATAAAAGTTGTTTTTTTTCTAAAAATTTGAAATAATAACTTTTGTTTCATGTCAGTTTTACAATAAAAATTTGAATTTCTGGGTTATCCAGAAAAATTAAGCACATGGATCTATACATAGGTATTAATTAAGTTATTTAAACCATGTAGTTTATTTATTATTTAAAAAAAGTTTTTTGGCATTGATTTTAATTTTCTGAATGATCTATCTAAGGAAATTTAATGTTATTTGACCATTTTAAAGATAAAAAAATAGTAAAACAGTTTAAGATAGACTGTGCCTTTGTATTAAGCCAAATTTTTCTTTAATGTGTGCCGTTGTTTTAAGGGTACATGCCTTTAAAGTTTTGCATTTTGGGGCCTTAGATCTTCGAGGGTATATGAGATTTTTTTGACAATTTTCTGCCTCAATAACGTACCATACAGATGGTGCGCCAATTCTGGAACAGCCTGTATAATTATCTATCTTAGGATAGATGGTCTAGCTGTTCTAGTCGTCTGGCAATAGGTATCGGACATGTAATAAAATGAATGCCATTGAAAGGACAAAGAATTCACAGGTTCTCTAAGAGAACGATGTCTTTTATAGTTTTAGAGGAATGTGAAATACCTTTGGGATGGGAAAGTTACCAAAACCTTTTATTTGGGTCGGCTGTCGGTTGCTTTTTTTTTCACTTTTTAATTTTCAACCAAGGCAAGCCAATTAAATTCTTTGTTCCACTTCTTTCTTATTTTCCGGATAAGTTGTAAGCGAACAAGATAAAACCGCACGGTGTTTACCACAGTCCATTCCAGAAATTCAGTTAACGAATTTTTGTTAATAACCTTATTTGTAATTAATAAGCATTATTTAAAAAACTATTATTTCGTTTAATAATTCTAAATCATACCATGTAATAAGGAAAAAAAATTCTGAGGTGCTAACTTTTTTTATTTCCAAGGGTTTGATGAGATGGATTTTCTTAAAACTAGCGATCCCTCGACATGCCCCAATATCGTATCGTCGATTTTATGCGCTAATTTTTGGATATCCTGTATATAAAACTTCCCACCTACAAAATAATTAAGTCTTAATTAAAAATATATCTAAATTAGGTAAAAGCTGGGACAACAAAATATAATGCCAAGCAAAGTCATAGCTTTTGAATTTATAAGGTCTGATCAAATTATTGTCAGAGGTTAATTGAAGTTTATGAATTTATTATTCACGTGACTTTCCATTCTACTGATTCTATGGTTCATTAAAATAGGTATTCCTTGTCATGTCACAACCACATCATACTCCTTTTACCGACACTTTGACGATATGGATTGGATCGTTGATTGTGCATCCACCATGTAATAGGATGTTCAATTATATTGATAACATAATATTGGAACCCGGCGACGTGTAGCTTGTTACTAGCCCTATTTACAATTCAAATTAGCTTTGGATAATATAAAAGATGTCTCCGGATGTCACTGGAAAGTAAAATGTAAATTCCTTGACCAATTTAAGCAGAATAGTTTCAGTTTTTAATTTATTTAGACCAAATACATTTATCGCCAAAATAAAAGCAATAAGGAAACATTTTTTTAGTTGTGTAATTTAACAAGGTAGGATTTAACAAGAAACATCCACTACTACCTTAACAGTATTTTCTTAAAATTTGTTAGGCTTTTCCGACGCAATTTGAAAACTAATTTTAGTAGGGATTCCTGTTTCATTAGATAGAACCAGTCTAATGGTTTAACATTTGATCTTAATTTACCAACTGATGACGCTTGAAGTGATAATGGTCATACTAATGAGGTCCAAGTAAATTAAACAATAATTACCTTAGCTATGTTACTGTACAGTGTACGCCGCATGACGCAACTAATATACAGGGTGTGCAAAAATTGGCGCATAATGGTTATGGTACGTTGTTAGGCCATTCTCAAGGATCCCTAGAAATAATTCAAAAAAAATCCATCGCAAAAGTTGCAAAGGTTCGGCAAGACTGATTGTGAAAATACATCTTAAAAACCCATTTAAATTCTTGATCATACATTTTTGCATTTGATTTTATTGACATTGTATAAATATATTGTTTATTTAAGATTTGTCTGTACCTACCTCCTTTCGGCTTGTTGAAACAAAATTTTAATTAACGTTAAAATTAGTTAAAGAACTGTGGTAAAATACCTATAGGAAAAAAATCGTATAATCAACTTATAACTGCGCTTAGTGAGGTAGGTACCTATACATTTTCTATGGAAATTTAATTTTAGAGTGTCAAGCTTTTTAAATTGTGTTAACAAAAATAAAATTAGACAAAGGATATGCAGCAGAACTCTTTGGGAATAGAATAATAATTTTAGTGAAGTTATAAAAGACCGTAACACAGATTCACATGAATTTACTTCATTTCACCCGTACCGACACTTTACCTTATTTATTCCGAATTGTTTATTACCTTAAAATAATATGTTTAAACAAATATTGATCATTTACATTTAAATAAATGGTTTACCTATTTTCTAGGAAGTTAACTACTTTGTATCTTTTTACGAGAATTGTTGCTTTAACAAAAGCGTGCCAACTGCCAATAGACCATATTTATTTAAAAAATTGGTTGGAGTAACCATCCGTTATACTATCAATTCTTTTGGATTGCAAACTTAACGCTAATTGTTAAAATAAACCATAAACGGCCGCTTCAAAACATTTCAAAAAATTGTTTAAAAAGATTCATATTTTCTTATCTCTAAGGAATATACGGTTTAAAAATTAATAAAATTAAATTCATAATAAGAATATGTGGATATGCCTATTGCGCCGATGGTTAAATTTGAGTATACAAAAATAGTGTGTATTGCGCCACTTTTATGATACTTATTGTTTTGGGTCATTTCGTATACCTGGTTTGCATCTGTTTAATCCCTTCCTTTGTCACCCCAAAAAATTAGTCTTTAGTCTTCATTTTAGCAGCAAATCTTAACCTAACTTACTTAACCTAGTGTCCCCCAGTGGAAAAAGGTCCCCCAGTGCTTTTGTAAAATTATATCTAATGCCCTGAATTTTAAAAAAACAAACCAGAGAAAAATTAAGAATCCTTGTCAGCACATTTCCTATTTCAAGACAATACATATCTAATAGCGGAAAACGGAAAGCTTCTGATAATATCACCAAAAAGCCAGCAAAAATTGTAAGACGGGAAATTCAACAAACCCCAGCGTTTATTCGTGATAGTTAAAATATACCTGAGATCGACACACTTTTATAAAAATGTGTCAACACAATATTATAAATTTTAATATATGAAGAAAAAAAAGACTAGTACTATTATAAAAATGTATGCTAAGAAAACAACCCAAAATTCTACTTATTTTAATATTTTTTAATTTAGAATATACCTGTAAATGTATTTGAATCGAGTTTTCTTAATCCCTTTTACCTGGGTATGCTTAGCTTCTGGTATAACAATAGACCTTTTATAAACAATAGCGGCGCAATGCAACATATTTCTGATTGACTAAATCGGCGCAATACCAAGTGTTTTCTTAATCACCGGCGCAATGCAAATACACCCGAATATGTACTTTAAAAGATATACAACCAATAAAATAGTTTGAGATAGACTGTACGTTTGTATTTATTAGACCCTTGATGCTCCATATTCTTTATTTCAATTAATTGTTTTGTTATTTATCAGACCTGATGGGCTTTACTGTTTAACAAATTTTATAAACTTCAAATTACCATGAGTGACAAATCTTCAAACTTTAGTAAAATTATACAACGTGGATTTTTACAATTTAAAAACTTATCTCATAGTTATTTTTCTTCAATATTACTTCTAAAATAATTTTAACTTGTAAAACTTTTAAGATCTATTATGGGAATTGGATAACTTGAAGCCGGATGCGGTAAAACTAGTTTCAGGCTCCTTTATTCTGGGGCATTGACTATGTAGTTCATCTTCTCCCTAGAGCCCGTTTTTTGTTGCTCACTCGTTATACCGTGTGTCCCGCAAAAAGCGCACGAACTCATAATATTCTACGTATAGTTTCTACAGAGTTGAAATTTTAGGAGTTGTCTAAGGAGACTATTCGCCTCCTTTTACGTGTATTTACAAAAATGTAAGACTTCCGGTTTAAGAGGAAATGACATTAATTTTGTATTTTTAAATGGAACACCCTGTATATTTTGACATTTTTAGGAACATTCTTTTAATAGGAATACAATCGTTTTTAAAAAAATAGTGAATCACTAATATTAACGATTCTATAGAACTTTGAAAATCACCTAATTTCATCATAATCGTCTATCTTAGTCATAGAGTCCGGAAGCATAGATTGCAGCGTTCTCTGTAGGACCAAATTAGCTCATTTTCAAAGTGCTATAGAATCGTTAATATTGGTGATACATTATTTTTTTAAAAACGATTGTATTCTTATAAAATGAATGTTTCTAAAAATGTCAATAAGGTGTCTAATTTAAAAATACAAAATTAGTGTCATTTCCGCTTCAACCGGAAGTCATTAATTTTTGTAAATGCATGTAAAAGAAGGCTATCATTCTTTTTAGACAACTGTTAAAATTTCAGTTTTGTAGAAAGGATACGTAGAAAGTTATGAGCTCGTGCACTTTTTGCGGGACACACGGTATATGTTTTTATACATCAAAATAACTTGGAGTAAAAATAATATAAACCATTTAGCGACATGACTTTGTTGTTAAAAAAGCAGAGATAGGTATGTTAAAAAAAAACACTCACTGCACTAACTTTTTTTAAAGTGTTTTTAAAATTCCTTTGAGTTGTTTGTGTTGTATTTTATGCATCAGAATACAGATGCAGCAAAAAATATACTTGAACTGACAAAACCTAAGTGAAGGAGAAAGCTTCTTTATCGACGTGTAAGATTTTGTAGATGCATAGACTGAATGATTTTGTTTTCTAAGCCTGTTATGGTGGTTATTTCTATCGATCATGCACAAAGAGCAGAAAAGATAATTTTTTTAAGAAAGTACAAAAAAAAATAAATTGTATTGTAGTACCTAATGCATAGACATTAGGTACTGCAATACAAAATATGTTTTTTATATTTGCGTTCTATAATATGCACATTATGAAACCCGAAATTTGGTTTTTTAAAGTTTCTGAATTGCTTCATTATTAAACCCAAAATTTTATTTTATTGGTTGGTTTTCCTGTTGCAAAAAGTTAAATTCTTTTCTTGCAAGGTACTTTTTATTTACAAATTTTTCTATTATATTCGATCGGGGGACATAGTTTTTTTGTAGAGGGAATAACTAGAAGAATTGGAGAAACGATATCAATGGTTACATTTTCTCAAAAACGCCTATTCATTCAGTATTAAATGAGTAAAGTTTACAAATGCCATTATTCAATATAGTCTACTCGCCGTATAGGAGGAGTTAAACTTTTTTTTGGACCCACTGGCACACCAAGTTTAATCGAAAGAGCTATTTTTTTACTACCAAAAAAACTTGGTGTGCCAGTGGGTCCAAAAAAAAGTTTAACTCCTCCTATACGGCGAGTAGACTAATATGTCTAACTTAAATTTATTTTTTACTTCAAAATGTCAATGTTATGCTATAAGGTTGGTCATAAAAACAAAGTTTCATGTTAAATTTTTAATTCAAATTAAAAATGCTTTTTAATGAATCAAATGAAGCAAATATAAAAAATAGTATAAAAAACTCGTTTTATAAGGCGTTTTTTATCACTTGTCCATTGGAAAACTCGCCGCTGCGCGGCTCTTTTTCCAAACCTGGACGCGTGCTAAAAAACGTTCCTTATAAAACTCAATGTTTTAATGTACTATTTTTTTTTCTTTTTTCCTAATGTAAAAATTAAAAATCCAAAACTTAAACAATATAAATTTGATATCAACATTTACTTTAAAATATTGTACTAACCTGAATGAAAAAAATGTTATGACAGGCTAGACTTTCCCAAAAATAATTTATGCGTTTTTTGTTACAGGATTATAAATTAAAACATATGGCCGAAATGCAGCAATCTGTTCTTGGAGATTCGGACGCCCGTCAACAAATTGGCAATCAAGTTTTACAATGGGAGGAAAATTTAGAAAGGTTACATTGCGAGCAATTTAGATTACGATGCTACATGGCAAGCTTACAGAGTGGAGAGCTTCCCAATCCCAAAGTAAGTTAACAGTCGACTAGGTACCCAATTTCGTAAAAGTTGTCAAAGTTTTCTCAACACATTTACTTTGTCATAACTAACATGTTTCTGGTTTGTAGCCTTTGGGAGCCATGCATATCTAAGCATAAAATATTGTCTCGCTTTTCCTAAAATCACCCTTAAAACTTATGTTTTGTCTCTAGGCTTTCGCCTATTAAAATTCTTAAAAACACACACTATTTCCTTGACTTTTTTCAAACCAAGCATTCTCTTAGAATTTTAATGGATAGCTAAAATTTTATTTATTATCCTTTCTATAGAATTACTGTGATCCATTAGAAGGACACACACAGCAATAAGAAAGAACCTAACCATTCTTTTTCTGTTTTGTAATTTAATTCAAATTTGATTTATATCCTAAATCACGCCCAATTTAAGTTATAAAATGAAGGATCATCAGTTTAAAAAGTGAAGTGAAACTTCTTTTTGTGGCCATAAATAAAAATGCTGACATCAGAATTTAAGGATTTTCCTTATGATATAATTGAAAATAAATAAATGCTTTCCGTGCGCGTTTTATACAAACACATTAAATAACTAAATAAATATTTAACCTCGTGCTTGGCGTATTTATGTGTGGTATTTTTCGCATTTCTACATTATGTTTCAAAAAGAAGTAGTTTTGCAAAAACATGGACACGTTTCATAAAACGTGGAGAATGCTGAACAAAATTATATTTAAATTGGCTTGTTCCTATACTTTAACTTAATGTCCACTAAAAGTTTTCTGCACATAAAAATAAATATAAAATAATTTCTTGAAAGATTATGTCTTAAACTTTAATATAGACAATGAAGTTTAGGCACGTGAAAAATGAATAAAGATTTTTGATTATTAGAGAAAGTGCACCATACTGCATCATCCTTTAAGCATCAGATTCCTAACTTTTTTTTTAAACACCAGTATCCTACTTATATTTAAAACAAAAAGACGAGTTTGGTATTTCTTTCAATATTTATGAGGCAAAAAATGTTTAATTTAAGAATGTCTAATGGAGAGCTTTATTTTTTGTTACAGTCCCTGCTAACCCACGTATCAAGAACAACGAAAAACACTCTAAATAAGCTTGGTGTGTTTACGGTTTCTTCTTTCCATGCATTTATTTGTGCAAGGAGCCCATCCTTGCTTAATAATCTTCTGGCAGGACGAGGAGCGACAAAACGACGCCCGCCCATGTTGTCAAGATCTAACAGCGGTTCAAGTAGGAGATCAATGCAAGTAAGTAATAGGTTTTCTTTCTTGTGTTAAATGTAACTTACACAGCAAGTTTCCTATTCTAATAGTATTTGTCAGCACTTTGTTCCTTACAAATTCTTATTCCTATTTCCTAGTGGCTATTTTTCAGTTCGGAAGTTGAACTATTTCTTTACCTTTTTTTGTCGGACCTTTAACAACCGTTAGTTTGTAGTTTCTTGTTCATTTCCTAAGTCTTTTTCTTTTTATCATGGTTTCTAAGATCAACGTTTTTATTATTAATTTAAAAAAAGGTATACCTACTACCATTACAAATATAGACCGAGAGAGTTGTAATTTTACCGTCATCGGAGGGAAAATCAGTTAGCTCATTTTTTTTGTTGTTGCCATTGACAAATATGCTCTTCTGTCACTTGGCTAGGGATTGTGAGTGGTCGTTAATTCTAAAAAAACTGGCCTTTTCCGTGATGGTGCTGAAATTACGTTATGATCTCTTACACCCATTCCTACAATATGATGTTTATAGACTGACGGCATTAGATATTATGTTTTAAAAGGGGCTTTGGCTATTAAACTAACCTTATCTTACGCCGTCCTTTAATGGAACATATTGTAGTAATGATCGTTAGTCTAATACTTAACCTGTGCCTGGCAATTGTATTTCGATCAGAGAATTAATTTGGAATCCGTTATTAAACTTCGCGTTAATTTAATTAAAATCTAATCTATTATAAATTAATAAATAATTAACTAGAGCATATTATCGAGTGGTTTTCACTCGAGTCTTTATCAATTGTGTAGCTATGTAACATGTCATCATCATAAAGATAGGGTATACATTTTAATGTCTTGGTGAGAGAAATCCCTTTAATTGTGCTGCTTATACATATTGCTAAACTCTTTTTTTTTAAATATCTAATAACCTGCTAGCTTTGAATATGTAATATACCTACAACAACCAAATAATATATTATTTTGTATGTTGCTTTGGTTTTCAAAACTGATTTTTTTAAAATTATTATTTGAGAAAAGATATTTCGTTTCGTTTATCGAATGCTATAATGTTTACAATTAAAGTTGAACATTGTAATGCTTACAAAATACTCTTCGGACTTAGTTTGTCGTAAGAGTACATTAAATATTCATGTTTCTTTTTATTTGTTAATTTCCTTAAAACCTGTAAAGATTCATTTTTTGTACAATCCAATTAAAGTAGTACGAAACTCTGGTATGTACACCAGGTTGCCCTAGGCAGGATCCATTGTTCACCTTACGTGAACCAACAAGGATATCGTCAACGACCACTGGTCCTCCAGAATCGTCATCACAACTTGCTTCATGCCGGTCGTAGGTGCAGAAGTTACTGTGATCTACATAATCACCATAAGTTCCATGCTCCCATACGTACGCATCACATTTTTCATTTGAGATTATTTTTGCTTCAGCCTTTTTAAGAAAATTAGAGGTGAAGCTAATTTGAGACTTCCCCCAACCACTTATAGCAGCTCTTTTTCCTACATAATTTGTGTTAAGGTCGCTTGCCATTCTAATGGATCTAACGTTATTGTTCCATTTTATCTTCTTGTTTAAAATTATCAGAGCTATGTCGTTTTTATGATGATAAGTTTCACCACGGTAATCTTCGTGTGGGATAATTTTATGAACTTTGTAAGAGGGCATGAAGTATGGATTAATGTTGCTTAGATTATGTACCCCCAAAAAGACATCCATTTCTCTACAAATAATTGTAATAATTGACAAATGGAAATGCAATAGCAATAGAAAACTGCTAGTAGCTACACTTACACAACATCTTTAGCACACTGCGCCGCTGTAAGAATAAATCTTGGACCTACGACAGACCCACCACATATGAAAGTTTTAGGTTTGTTTACGACTCTGAAAATAATTAAAGCTTGATAAGGGATAGAATGAGGCACTATTTCTTTTCCATATATTCTTGCAAACATCGGATCCTGCAACATAAATATTTTTTTAAACGGGTAGGCAAAACAAGAAGTTTTAATTAATAAAAAAAAAGCTCATACAAACTGCTTTTGATTACATAAAACCAAATATGGTAAAAATTCCACCGAAGCAAATAAAACAACGAAAAAGGTTAAACTGCCCAAATAATTTGCCATTAAGACTATAAGGGTAAATAAACCTATTTTCAGAAAAAAAAAATTGTTCTAAAACTAACAATTCTAGTGAATTTCTGAGATTTTATAGTCGAAAATTATCTAATAGCAATTAAAACTACGTAGCTATACCTAAAAAGAAATACATACCTTTTTATTACCTATTTGTGCTTTACGCTTTACTCTTGTTTGTTTCGTGCCAAATTGCCCATACAAAATTCGATTTATTTTACATTTTTAATGATTCAATGGGACCTACAATATTTGGTTAAAGTAAATAAAAACTAAATAGTAGTTACCTTGAAAAAACAGTGTCCCAAAAAAAATGTAAGGAAGATTAGAACCTATAACCTTTCGCGTAAGGTCCAAACGCTTTTACCATTATGCCAAAGCCTACTGCATTGTGCTTTTGGTTTAATTCTAAGCAGGCGTATGTTGCTTGAAAGGTACTTTTTTTTTGTTAAATAGAAAAGCTATTGACAATTCCAACAAGAGAAAAGTCATATTTTTTGGCAGACAAAACGTGATTCGTAGCAAGGCATACTTCATTTTATCAGGCCGGCGCACTCTTATGTTTATTTTTTTGAATCCTGGAGGCCTTATTTTCTAGAAGATCCAGTTTTGTGACGTCACGAAAATTAGTTTGGCTACAACGGTATCGTTTTAGTCAGCAATAAAAGTGAATAAAAAACATTAAGTGTGGTGGACTATGAAAGTTGGCTAGTATAATGATTCGCATAACACTTAAGACAAATTGTAAACACAGGGAACACCACCAGATGTCGCGATCGTTAAGCTGTAATTAGGATCCCTGGAATATACTCAGGTAAGGCCAACTTTGACACTTATGACAGTTAGATCAAATTGCATGGCTTACTAGATTAAAAAGACAATGCTTTTTCATTGTCTTTTTAATCTAGTAAGCCATGCAATTTGATCTAACTGTCATAAGTGTCAAAGTTGGTCTTACCTATGTATTCATCTTCAAGGGTCCTTAGCTGTAATCCAAATAAAAACTGTTATAATAATACAGGTGTCCAAAAAAATGGCGCATAAACGCTATGGTACAGGGTGTCCCACGTAAGATGACCCAACCCCTTATCTCAGGAACTAAAAATGCTAGCAAATTTTTGTTTTCGCAGGATTGTTTGTAATGAACCAAATTATTATTTTTAGTAATGTTCCACTCTACAGGGTGTTTCATTTACTCGGAACACACATCCACTTTCTTATTTTAAATGGAACACCCTATATTTTTTTATACTTTTAAATACTCCCAAAAATAAGGATTATTTTGTTAAAAGTCCAAAATCTCCAACTTTTTTAGTTTTTGCAAAAAAAAAAAAATTCTGAAATTTTTGCCTGTTGCAGACGTTTTTTCAAAAAATCATTTCTCTCTTCATGGCTGATATTTTTGCATGAAATTTAAACAACGTATAATTAAGATGCTTTAAAAACATTTTCATCTAAAATTTGACCAAAAATCGTAACCGGAAGTGAAAAATCCGCCCTTGAATATCGATACATTAAAACCGATTTATTTCTAAAAAATTAAATGCAAAGCTATATTTTTTTTTGGCCCATTAAATTAACTTTTTTATTTTCTTTCATTTGATACCCCACTGCCCTATACCTATCTTCAACCCTTTTGGAGATATTCGATAAGGGTAGTTTTACGAATAGTTTTTACCCCAATTACAAAAAATATATCACTTACATGTCCCCTTTCAAAAGATAATTGATTTGTCTAAGCCTTTTTTAAATTAAATTTAAATAAAACATAATTGGGGTAAAAACGGTTCCTAAAAACACCCTTACTGAGTATCTCCAAAAGGGTTGGAGATAGGTATAGGGAAGTGGGGTATCAAATGAAAGGAAATAAAAAAGTTAATTTAATGGGCCGAAAAAAAATACAGCTTTGCATTTAATTTTTTAGAAATAAATCGGTTTTAATGTATCGATATTCAAGGGCAGATTTTTCGCTTCCGGTTACGATTTTTGGTCAAATTTTAGATGAAAATGTTTTTAAAGCATCTTAATTATACGTTGTTTAAATTTCATGCAAAAATATCAGCCATGAAAAGAGCAATGATTTTTTGAAAAAACTGCTGCAACTGGCAAAAATTTCATAAATTTTTTTTTTTTTGCAAAAACTAAAAAAGTTGGAGATTTTGGACTTTTAACAAAATAATCCTTATTTTTGGGAGTATTTAAAACTATAAAAAAATATAGGGTGTTCCATTTAAAATAAGAAAGTGGATGTGTGTTCCGAGTAAATGAAACACCCTGTAGAGTGGAACATTACTAAAAATAAAAATTTGGTTCATTACAAACAATCCTGCGAAAACAAAAATTTGCTAGCATTTTTAGTTCCTGAGATAAGGGGTTGGGTCATCTTACGTGGGACACCCTGTACGCTCTTGGTGCATTCTCAGGGATCCCTAGAAAATTGGCAAAAAAAATCCATCTGTTTTATTCATCGAGAAAAATGCGAACAAAGTTGCATTAGTTCGGCAACACAGTCTAGGAAAATACATCTAAAAACCCCATCTATAAGTCTTGATTATACACTTTTGCATAAGATTTTATTGACGTTGTTGCAGGCGTGTGGTACATGGAAGCAAGGGAAGCAGTGCTTCCCCTCAAATTCTGAGAGTTTTTATTTTTTCTGAATTGGTATAAGCATTTAAAAATAACATCTTAAAGTTATGTATTCAGGATCATTTTATTTAAAAAATTAAACGTATGCGTTACTTTCAAAGCTTATTTAGAAGTCAAAATTGATTTCCATATCACCATAGAATACTATGTCTATGCATATCACACGCTAAATAAATATTTTGCTTGTATGCTGAGACACTTGCGCTTCCAGGCGCATCGCGTAGAGTATATCAATAATTACTTCCGTTTTGTTTTGGCCCGTATCTATCGCTTATTCGCTTATAATAGGTAAATATTCTTCGTATATTCAAATGTTTAATACCAATGCTTTACCTTATTGTTGTAAATCTGTAAGGTTTTATATTTTTATTCAATTTTTATTGCTTTTTTTAAATTATTTTTGGGATTTTTCATTTTTTAAGATAATACCAAGCGTCAAACCATAATTCTTTCTTCCAAAAAGCTATAAATTTGTGATTTGACTGAATTGTTTAATTGCTATAGACGTTTCTTTTAAAGGCACCAATCTTTTTGAAAAAAACTTTCGCCTGCGGCCACCGGACCCCTGCAAGCCCCATGTAGATCTTTAAACAATAACTGCTTCCCTTTTTTGAGAACCCACGACACGCCACTGCGTTGTTGTCAGCTTCATTTCATAAAAAATTTGTGATATTATATTGATTATAAAAATTTAATTCCACTATTTGAAACTAGCTGAGCTGAGTCGAGACCGGTAGATCAGACTCTTGAGTTCATTTCTTACGTATAAACTCATTTTTTGTTAGAATTATAGCGTTTTCTGATGATAGTCCAGTAGGTCCAAAACATAAAAACAACCTTTTATGTTTTTAAAGACATGTCTAATATTTACATTGCATTTAAAAAAAATAGTTTTTGAATAATAAAAATTATACTTAACATTTAAACCATAAGACCTTTACATGACCCTGAACCCTTGTCTTTTAATTATCCATTCTTTAAGTTTGACTTGAGTAATCGTCAAATTATAAATCGTCTCCTGAAGATGGCCTACTAGGTCCGAAACATAAGAACAACCTTTTATGTTTTCAAAAACATGTCCAACATTTACCTTGCATTTAACTTAAGATAATTTTTTAATAATAAAAATCCTATTGACCTTTCAAACAAAATGACCTTGATATGACCTTGAACTCCTGTCTTCTGGTTATCCATCCTCCAAGTTTGAGACCTTTAACTATTCTGGTGCATGAGATAATTAAAGTCAAACTATAAATCGTTCCCTGAAGATGGCTTACTAAGTCAGAAACACAAGAACAACCTTTTGTGTTTTCAAAAACATGTCCAACATTTACCTTGCATTTATCTTAACGTAGATTTTTAGTAATAAAAATGCTACTGACCTTTCAAACAATATGACCTTGACATGACCTTGAACTCTTGTCTTTTGGTTATCCATCCTTTAAGTTTAAAATCTTTAACTATTGTGGTATTTGAGATAATTGAAATCAAACTAAAAATCGTTTCCTGAAAATAGACTACTAAGTCAGAAACACACAAAATAAGAACAAACTTTTGTGTTTTTAAAAACATGTCCAAAATGTACCTTGCATTTAACTTGACATAGTTTTTTAATAATAAGAATGCTATTGACCTTTAAAATGATATGACCTTGACATGACCTTGACATGACCTTGAACTCCTGTCTCTTGTGTATCCATCCTCTAAGTTTGAGACCTCTAACTATTGTAGTATTGGAGCAATGTTAATGCAAACATTGACATTTAAAAACGTCATAGCTTTTTTCCTAGACATAGAATTTTTTTTAAAAAGTTTTAACACAAAGGGCTCTGCGAAAGAATATTTTTAAGAAAAAAAAAATCCAATATTTTGGGCTAGATTTTTTTTTGCATGCAATATCTACTACTTGACCAGTGGTCAATATGACCTTGGGGTCATCTTGACCACAAGACTTTGGTATTTACTTATGCCAAGTTTGAAACTTGCATCTAGTACTATAGTTGAGTAAATTACAGTTAAAGAAATTTTTTGCTCCGTCCATCCATCAATCCATCCATTCATCCATCCTAACATACACCAAAGTGATATTTTTTAATAACAACCCAGTGGATGGTCCGATCGAGATGATTCTAGTATTAAAAGACCAGTAATTTTTTGTAGCATCTCTTCAACACCCTTAACATTTACGTATCTTGCTTCGTTTAGGCACAGTTGCAAAAAAACATCGATTTTCAGAAATTGCAACTACAATAGTACATTTCCTTTAGAGAAATGAACTAAAATAAACAAATGGTGAAATGGTTTAAGATAGACTACAGCTTTGAATTAAACCATTTGTTTCGTTAATATGTGCTGTTATATTCAAGATATAAGTGTTTATAGTTTCGCACTTTGGGGCAACATATCTCCGAGGGTATATGAGATAGATTTTTTTTAACAATTTTCTGGGGCTCCCTAGACATACCCCAACCACGTACCATCGCGTTTATGCGCCATTTTTTGGACACCCTGTATAATAAATTTTTTCTTTTGAAAAGCTAAATAAAACGTTTAAAGACTATTTTTTAGCATTATTAAATAAGGAAAAAAATATCCTTAGTTATTTAGAGCCATAGTTGTAAATAAAATAGTATACGTACATCAGGTAAAATGCTTCATTTCAGCGTCGGGTCACTCTCCACCCTCTTCGGTCCCAGTCGGTCAAACTGCCCTAGATCTTACCATTCGGATATGTAGAAAAAAAATGTAGTTTTATAAAATTGTTCACGATAAAAAATAAAGTTAAGGTAGGATTATTTTTTTTAAATACCTACCTATCCTAATTTCTACAAAAAGTAAAGTAAAATAATTATATTATAAAAGACAAAAAAACAAATTTACTTTAGGACAAATCAGTAATATGGGAATGTATGTAAACTTAAAGTCTAAAATCTGTAAGAACAGTTTCCGATATACAACGTAACTTTCAACTGGGAGCGTGGCGTCTCCTGTAATCCAAGCTACTTGGAAGTTGGATTTAGTGGATGGTTTGAGGTCGGGAGTTCTGATACAGAGCGTTCCACGTCGACTGGGTGTCCACACTAAGCTTGGCATCAATATGGGCACCTTGGAGGAATCCGAGGTGGCCAGGTTGGCTAAGGAGAGGCGAACCGGGCCAGAGGGGAAACCCAGCAGCCAAAAGTCTCCGTGTTGAGCAGTAGTGGGATCGCGCCTGGGAGTGGGAACTCTGTAGCAGCCCGACCAATAAAGCTAGACCTAGATCTTTTTGAGACTTTTTTTTTTTTTATAAAGAAACACAATTTTAGAGGTGCAGCGTTTTTATTTTTAGAGTAAAAAATAAAGAAAATACAATATTTTTATTTAATAGTTAATCGAGGTGTGTATGAAATTAATAACAAATAAATGTAAATCTCAAAATGCATGGAAATAAAATTAATATATTAATAATGGAAAACTTTGTGACAATAAACAACTTGTTTTTTTTGCTTTGTTATGTATGCAAAAAATGAATTTTTTTTAAAGGCAGAAAGTTTTACTGTCGCCTGTAAATGAATAATGGCCCATTAAAAAAGTGTTTGCAATAAGAAGGAAACCCATAAAAGATCTTTATTCCCTATTTTATGTGCCTCAATTCAATTTTTCGTTTTTTTTTTCAGATGAATAGTAGGGAAGACTCAGAAAAAACTGTGAAAGTATCCTTGCCAGACGGAGTAACTACAACGATTTATATTCGGGATTCAATGTCTGTTGAAGAGTTCTTGGCCAGTGCTTGTGCCAGGAAGAACTTGAATTCAACCGAACATTTTGTACGAGTCAAAAAGCGTAGGGATATGGAGGATCATAATTATTTTGTTCCGCATCGCAGTGACCTGATTGATACCTATGTAAGTTTTGTTTCGCTATACATACATCGTACCTAACATACATATTGCACATTTTTTTTCTCAGTTTACAATTAGTGATTAGCAACGTTTTGTGCTAATATGAGGGTATATGTCTATTTACGGTTCATTAAACAGGTTTTTTTTCTTTAACGTTTTATTACTTAGTTGAGAATGTATACTAACAAATTTATGGCGCGTTGGGCGCCAAAAATAGAGCAACACAGCTATGGTACGCTAGGGCATGCTTAGGAATTCTTAAAAAATTGTTAAAAAAAAATCTACTTCTTTTATCTCTGAGAAAAATAATATTAAGGTTCAATAAATTTGGCAACTTTGTTAAGACGGGTGCATATATAATTCTTGATGATATCTGTCTGCAACAAATCTCATTGAAATTGTTGTCAGCTTCATTTCATAAAACATTTGCAAAATTAAATTGATTATCATTTCATGTTTTGGATTTTTATGTTTTATGTTTTTGATTTTTTACAATAAACTAGTCATTCATTATAAAAACGTTATTTGACCATTTAAAAGATGACCAAAAAGTAAAATAGTTTTAGGTATACTGTGCCATTATAATACAATCAACATTACACCCTGTATAAATTGCATTCAAAAAGTTTTAAACTTACTCTATAACTACTATCTTTTAAAAGGAACTTTATTAAAATCCATCGAACATTTTCTAGATATAAAATGAAAATTCTGATGAAAATATGCAATGCAATAACATTTCCTGCTTTAAATTAATTTCTAGGTACTTTAGGTCTAGTTGTATAAGGATTTAGCACCGGATTTTAAATTTAAAACTGGTTGGTATTTGATTCTCTGCTGAAGATATGACAGCAAAGCTGCTGTCGAAAATCGAATTCAGATTTTTAAATAAAGTGTGGTTTGGAGAGAATCTTTGTTTTTTATTTAAAAACTGGTGATAAGTTTGGGTCTGGTATCAAAACTAGTCATATTTTGGCCTTTTTACTTTTAGGTAGGTTCGTTTCAAACTTAAATTTATACAAAATTTTCACCAGTTTTAAATTATTTATTTCTATCTCTGAGAAAATCCTACAACTCCTACAAAATCCAAATTTACAAAATGAATTATCGATTCAATTATTTATTAAAATCCTGCCGAGATCGTACCTGAATTTATGATTGCTTATACAAAATATTATCACTTTACTAATTACCAATAAAACCCGCGCTTCGCACCGGAACTTTATTAAAATTGGTAAGCCCTAACGTAACTGCTTTGTGCACTATGCAATCATGCTGTAAATTTCGCTCTCAAACAACACATGTCGCATATTTATTAGTCAATTAGAATTCTATTTAATAGTGGAAATTTAATTATTTGACCTGGAAATAATTTAATTACTATCACTTGCTTATCCAAAAGTGTCAAAGTTTTTATTTTACAATAGAATTCGCGAATTCCTGGGCCAGCATTGAAATTTTGCTAACCTTAAAAGATTTAAGGTCGGTTAAATTGAGACAAAGTTGCCTATTTTAATGTCCATTAACATCCGAGAAGCAGAAATTATTAGCCTCAATCGTTTTCGGTTGCCTTAAAAAAACTAAAAAGAGCATATGAAAGATCCTGCACCGTTTCATTTTTCAAAAATCATGATATTTGTTTATGGGAGATTAATTAGATTTATTTGCTGTTATTTACGTAATCTTTATAAATACTACTAGTGGTTCCCCATTTTGATCCCAAATTGCACAATGGGTTTAAAATAACCGTTTTCATTATCTTTGTGAATACAATACAAATTTTATTATGGTGTGTATGTGCATTAAAATGAAAGTAAATCCACCAATATGTCGGTCGAAAATAAGTTATTCAATTTGTTTTAATCTTTTCTGGGCATTAGAATAAATCTATTCTATTACATCCAAGGTAACTAATCCAAAAAGTCAATCCGACAACCTAATTCCGACTTAATCTCATTTAACGAACATGCAAACTATAGCAGTTAATTAAATTAGATTGTGTTGATCTTGCTCTGCTGTATGCTATGTAAACTTACACAATTTGTGTTGTTTTCCAGTTGCATACCCATGAAATAGTGGAAGTATGTGCCAAGATCCTATACCAAGTTGAATTATCTCGAAGCACGCTGGAACAGATGTGGGGTTTTAGTGTGGAAGCGGAACTTGTAGAAAATGCGGACCGACAGGATGAGCTTTGCTGTTATGTTAGTCGAGTCGAAGATAAAAGTGTTGCGATGCAAAATGGTAGGTAGATCCTTGCTACTGTAGTTAACAATAAAAAATATAGCCATAGAAGTTCTTACTTTCCACATAGGGAACATCGCTACAAACCGACAATAGGGCCCGTCAAGTGCTACGTCACAGATCCACAATAAAAAACTGTTTGTGAAATTAAAATTTTGATTCTGTCAAATTAACCACTTGTTCAAAACAATATTTTATGAAAATATAAAAGAATTTCCCAGAAAACCCTTGGTATAAAAATGTGCTATAATGTCTTAAATTCAATGATTCCAATTTAGTTCATTGTAAAATTTCAAAAATTACATTTTATTTGGTAATGTTGCGGACCCAACTAGATGTGAACTTTAAACGCAAATTGCTTGAGAAAGCATCAAAAGGTCTCGTAAGTACCACTGCAAAATTAATATTTTTATCTATTACACCTAAAACAAACCATACTCCTTGACATGGTTGCTATCTCATTCTCAAGCAATTCGCGTTTAAAGCTGTCATCTTGTTGGTTTATCATTATTTACAAATAAAAAATTATTTTTAACTACTTTAACAAAATTAAACTTTAAATATCCTAAATAAAATATTAAGGGACATTTTTAAACCAATGCTACCTACAAAAATTCTCTTTTTTTAAATAAATAATGTTTTAAAAGAAAAAAATTACTATTTCCTTTGATTCGTAATGTGGTTGCCTAAAAAAACTTCTGACAGATTTTTAGTGCACTTCTGTGGACTGTGACGTAGAACTTGACCAATAGGCATTCACATAGCCACATGAGTTTTTAAAAGGGGTTTTAGACTGACACCTAAAATGACATTTTTTCACTGGGGGACATTAGGTTAGGTAGGTTATGTTGCGGTTTGCTGCTGAAATGAAAATATAGACCCACTTTTTTGATATCAATGTTTGAAAACGCTAATCGAATTTTGTGAATAGCTCGAAATATTTTGTAGTTTGTCACGTCTTTTAGTTTTAGAGCTGAAAAATTGACTATAAAAATGAAAATTGTCTTGTTCATGATCCGTCCATAAAAGCTGATTCTTTCTTTTTGTTCTGTTAATTAAATCTTGTAGATTAATTAATACTTACTTTGCTCTTTTTCTTTTTGTCGAATAAAAGAAAACAAAAGAATACCCCAATAGGTAAATTGAATTATTTCGTTACTGCTGATATTTGAGATTTAATCCAATTTCAGACATCAGTTGTAATGCAAAATTGCAATCATATTTCTTTGTTTCATCAATATCAAATTTAAAATTCCAGTATTGTGTAACTTTCAAGGCATGTCATTATTAATTGGCATAAATCCAATCAAATAACGTGGGTACGTACGTGAACATTTTCTGAAAATGTTTTGAATGTTTTATAGAAGATGTACGGTAATATTTTTTCACTTGTTTTATTAGGGATGGGTTATTAGGTTAGCCACTAAAATTTCCATTAAAATTAATTCATAGTATGTTGTTCAGGTAAGTAAAATGTTTTCGGTTAGCTCTCGGTTAATTTTTGTCATGATAACAGTATACATTTTAAAGCACGCATTTATTGACTCCAAATCAAAAATAGCATAAAAGTAACAAATTAGTAAAATTATTTATAAAAAATGTAAAATAATGACCACAATTATTAGTTGAACTGTTAAATATGTTGATAAAAACACGTTTATTTAATAAAATTAATAACAGCTACCCGCGCGTTAAATTATAGTGCAAAAAACGGCGGCTGAGCAGGCCATGAATATTTAATTCGTCAATTGTCATATTTTACATTGTTCATGGTCTGCTCGTGAGTTTTTGCTTAATCGATAATTATATAATCATCTTCAAGTTCTCGTAAATCTTAAGACTGCGTAAATTTTCTTTTTACCAAATTAAAATTATTTACTTTTTTTTTGTTTTATAAAACTCTCTAGGAAACATGCAGGAGAACTATGAAACAATTTTAGGTATACACATTTTTAAAGTACAGGATAGCCCACCTAAATGTTAAAGATTATGTGTCTTTATTTTTGGTTTCAATGTTTTTAAACTGTCAAGTGGTGGAAATTGCTTTCTTTATGTCTAAATTGTATTTTTAAATAAAAAAAAAGTAAACAAAAAAAAACCAAACTGCTGACAAACTCTCATGTAAAATATCGGGTAAAATAGTGAAGAATAATGTTTTAAAAATGGAATGAAACGCTGTTGAACATAAGAAGAATTTGCATAAACAAATATTTTCTTTAAATTTTACCGTTAGCTTCAACGGATCTATGAATTTACTCTACATCTACATGCAATTTTTTAGCAGATCCAATTTCTTTCTTATATTTTGCACGTAAAAAATAAATCAATTCATTTGGTTAAATCTCGGGTTTTAAACCTATATTTAATTTCTGGACTGTGGTAGATTTTTACATTACAATTTAGATTTCTAAGATGTGCGCGGCTTATGCTTATTATTTGTCTAAGTAGGGTTTATTATGTCCACCCTTTTGTTAAGCCTTTTGTATTCAACTAAAGGCTTTAATTATCAAAAATGTAGGCACCTAATTCTTAGGCGAGCCATTCTGTATAGATTCTTTTTTTCAAATTCTTAAATTTTGTTTTAATTTATTTAGGTATAATCAAAAGCGACGAGATTATGATTATAAACGGCGCCATAGTATCAGATTTGGACATGATGTACTTGGAAAGTGTTCTGCAGGAAGAGTTATCGCTCTGCATGATGATGCGCTCTGCCCGCACCGAGCCTCCTGATTTGGCTGGCATACTG
Organism: Cartodere bifasciata; assembly: GCA_963920755.1. NCBI lineage: Eukaryota > Metazoa > Arthropoda > Insecta > Coleoptera > Latridiidae > Cartodere > Cartodere bifasciata. Next base: position 11,920,678 of record OY987195.1, read on the forward strand.
AGAGCTACCGATGACATCATAGATAGCTTGGTTTGTCCTCCACCACCATCGGATCCACCAGTCATTTCCGAGGAAATGATCTCCGGACTCATCGTACCCGCACCAGGTTGGAGTGAGTAGATTTAAGTATCACAAAAGATCATTTATCAAGTTTTTAAGTTTTTAAATTGGGGTTTTTTCACAATAGAACTTATTAAATCATTCATTTTTATTTTAGATTCACTACTGATTCGGTTTTTTAATGTTAAACATATCATTTGGATTTTAAACAATTTCGGTATAAAATGAGCAACAAAAAACGGCTTCGGATTAAACCATAAACAAAGAATTTTATTGCTCACTTGAATAATAGGAATGTTTACTTCCATAATTTTTTTTTGAAACATTGCATTCATCACTATCATCTAACATACATTTTAGCTTTACGTTTTTTACTTTATTAAATGAGAGACAAAAGTTCCCCTCCCCTGGCCTTAACTTTTAAACGGTTCAAGATATTAATTAAAAAAATTATAGACAAAATAGCATTACTTCAAAAATAAAGGGCAGCGGGGGAATTTTGCCTCGCACTGTATAGTAAGACATGTTTAAAGTAATGGCCCTTGGGTTCTACCATGTAGCCCAATCATTCTAATAATTTCCCGCCCCTGTATTAAACTTCAACCAAGATCTGGTAATGCACCCACTACCCGCAGGAATATAAAATTGAATGGTACAGCATAAAATTTGGGTATATTTTATTTTTCTGCCATAATAATATTTAATGCAAATACCTAATGAGTTCTCGGGGTGAGGGTCTAAGCTTCATTCACAATGAAAATTAGCTTGCACCCGGTAAGAATTAAGGTAGCTTGAAATATACATTTGGGATACACCATTCACAATGAATTAGCTTGTAAGAGCTCATGCAAGCTAATTCATTATGAATGGTATATCCCAAATACATATTTCAAGCTCTTAGGCAGGCCGCACACCAAAGAAATAAAAGACGAAAGGTTTGAAATAAAAAATCTGAACAATATAGAACACGGCTTAAGCAATTAAAGACCGCACACCGATGAGACGAAAGTATTTCACATCTGGAAGTCATAAATCATGCCTAAAACCCATTTGAAACTTTTTTGACAAAATAGATCATGTTCTATTTTTCTATCTGTTTCAAACGTTTCTTTCATTTAACTAGTATAATTTGTGCATTTTTCTTGTAAAAAATTGTCTTACAATTTTTTTTAATGGGATAAATTATGTCAGGCATTCTTTAATCACTTTATACATTATACACACATCAAAATAATCTAGGGGACAACATCTTTTCCTCAAATTTTTTGATGGTGATTTGAAGTTTAGTTGTTTTTACCATTGCAGTATATTCTTGCAATGCCTCCGAATAATTACCAACCATTTTTAGCGAAAAAACTAAATTAATAAAGAAAAAATATACAGGGATAACATCGCTTGAAATTTAGCTAATTTTAAAAAAAAATTAAACAACAGTTGTTAACAAGCAAAAATGTAATGCGATCTTTCAGTAGTTAGTATGTCCCCTACTGCTGGTAATTACGGCTTAACATCTTCTTTGCATGCTTAGAATACGGTTGTCAATCATTTCTTGTTCCAATATGCTCCACTGCTCCACTGCTCCACGGCATTGCAACTTCAAATCATCATCAAAAAATTTGAGGAATAGATGTTGTCCCCTAGATTATTTTGATGTGTGTATTTGTTTTTATTTCTTTACCAATTTAATTTTATAATAAATTAGTAAAAAAAACTAAAGTGCAATTTAGTAGAACGTCTGGGTGGAAAGTGTTAAGATCGTTTAAAAAATATTAATTAAGTAAATTATAAGATTTTTTGCCTTGTAGAACGAAGGACACTAGGAAACTGTTTTATTTGGGTTTGTTCAGTTAGTGTATACAAAAGAGACGGTTTTGTGGTTTGTATTTTATTTGCTAAGTTTCACATCTGGTCGTTTGAAACCTAAAATTTTACGTTTCTTTGGTGTGCGGCCTGCCTTACAAGCTACCTTAATTCTTACCGGATGCAAGTTAATTTTCATTGTGAATCCCACTTTAGCTTGATTTTTCAAGTTTTGACCTATTTTCCTCAGAAAATAAGTAGTACATTTAAATTTGTAATTGTTTTGTTTCTGATAAAATTACCGACCAATTAAAACAATATCATTTACTCCAAGATGTCATGTCATTTTAGCATATAACAAAAATTAAGTTAAGGAAACTCAATGGATTAAATAAATTTTTTGAAAAATGTTGTAACATACTTTATAATTATATCATTTTTGTACAACCAGTTTTCAAATCTAATTCTTTTAGTTCATTTCTCTAAAGGAAATGTACTATTGTAATTGCAATTTCTGAAAATCGATGTTTTTTTGAAACTATGCCCAAACAAAGCAAGATACGTGAATGTTAAGGGTGTTGGAAAGATCCTACAAAAAATTACCGATCTTTTAATACTAGAATCATATCGATCGGACCATCCACTGGGTTGTTATTAAAAACATATCACTTTGGTGTATGTTATGTTAGGATGGATGTACGGGACAAAAAATATCTTTAACTGTAATTTACTCAACTATAGTACTAGATAGAAGGTTCAAACTTGGCATAAGTAAATACCTAAGCCTTGTGGTCAAGGTGACCACTGTTCAAGGTTAGAAGATATTGCATGCAAAAAAAATCTAGCCCAAAATATTGTGATTTGTGTTAAAACTTTTTAAAAAAAATTCTATGTCTAAGAAAAAAGCTATGACGTTTTCAAATGTCAATGTTTGCATTGACATAGCTCCAATACTACAATAGTTAGAGGACTCAAACTTGGAGGATGGATACACAAGAGACAGGGGTTCAAGGTCATGCCAAGGTAATATCTTTCTAAAGGTCAATATCATTTTTATTATTTAAAAAATTTGTTAAGTTAAATGCAAGGTAATTGATGGACATGTTTTTGAATATAAACACGAGGCTGTTCTTATGGTTCGGACTTTGTAGGTCATCTTCAGGAAACGATATATAGTTTGACTTCGATTATCTCAAACATCACACTAGTTAAAGGTTTCAAACTTGGAGAATGGATAACCAAAAGACAGGAGTTCAAGGTCATGTCAAGGTCATATTGTTTGAAAGGTCAATAGCATCTTTATTATTAAAAAACTATGTTAAGTTAAATGCAAGGTAAATGTTGGACATGTTTTTGAAAACACACAAGACTGTTCTTATGTTTCGGACTTAGTAAACCATCTTCAGGAAGCGATTTATAGTTTGAATTCGGTTATCTCAAAGATCACAATAGTTAGAAGTTTCAAACTTGGAGGATAGATAACCAACAGACAGGAGTTCAAAGTCATGTCAACTGTCAAGGTCATATTGTTTAAAAGGTCAATAGCATTTTTATAACTTAAAAAACTATTTTAAGTTTAATGCAAGGTAAATGTTGGACTTTTTTTTGAAAACACAAAAGGCTGTTCTTATGTTTCGGACTTAGTAGACCATCTTCACGATTTATAGTTTGACTTCGGTTATCTCAAAGATCACAATAGTTAAAGGTTGCAAACTTTGAGGATGGATAACCAAAAACAGGAGTTCAAGGGCATGTCAAGGTCATATCGTTTAAAAGTTCAATACAATTTTTATTAATCAAAAATTATTTCCTGGTAAATGCAATGTATGGACATGTCTTTAAAAACATAAAAGGTTGTGTTTATGTTTTGAACCTTCTGGACTATCTTCAGGAAACGCTTTGATTCTAACAAAAAAATGAATGTAACGTAAGAAATGAACTCAAGAGTCGGATCCACCGGCCTCGACTCAGCTAGTTTATTCAAAATAATAGCCTTAAAAATTTGGGCCAAATTTTTTTAAATAAAATCTTATGCAAGCAACAAAAATTGTTTATTAGGGAACTTGAATAACTTTTTGCTTATTAACACTAATTAAAGGAATTAGTCTAAGCCGCCCGCTGATCATTGATCCAATCATAGAAAGTATCTGTCTATGACGATAAAAACATTAGAAACCAAAAATCACTAAGAAATACAGCCCCATTTGTTTAAAACGTCTTTTTAGCAGAAAACTTTACCATAACCTACCTAACCTACTAACCTAGAACTGTCCCCCTTAGAAGAATGGGCCCCAAAGATAAAAAAAAAGAGAAAATAACACTGCCGGCAGCAAGACGCGAACCCACGTCCTTTGAAACGTGAGCCGCTCTGCCACTAGGCCAAACCTGCGTTGAGATAAGTGTTTTAAATATAGACAAATAATTTCATTGCATGGATCAATGATCAGCGGGCGGCTTAGACTGATTCCTACTAATTAAGACTTATGATTTTTGTATCAATTCTAATGGTTGAAATCTTCATTCGAATATTTGTATTACGGGAAGAATAAATGAGATCACCGTCATCATTCCCCATGCCTAATATTGTTACGAGTAACACACATCATGACAATATTTACCAGATTTTTTTGGTAATATTGCATATAAATAAAATCATTGTGATGTTTATTGGTACCCAAAATAGCTGCTGGTAATCTCACCTATTCTATTAGTCGTCCTTGTTTTTAACTAATCAAATAAATCTTCTTTCGTATCTATAACGTATCATTTTAATTTTTTCAGGCAAAGACAGATATTCCACTGAATCAGAAAATCCTTCATCTTCCATGACAGATTCAGGCATCAAAGTCAGTTCTCGAACAAATTCGTTTGAAATAGAAAACTTACTAAAATCAGCAGAACAAGTGACAGGATTCTGTCGATCGCCCGTTGAAACAAGAAAGTCAAGTCCCACAGGAAGTGTACTTAGCAACACGTCACAAACTCTTATTACAACTTCAAGACAATTAACCGATTCGGAAAAGTTAAGGAAAGTTATCCTTGAGTTGGTTGATACCGAGAAAGCATATGTAAAGGTAATTGTTTTTTTACAATCTGTTTAAAAGTTATATTAAGTATTAGAAAATGTAATGTATTTTTTTTTCTTTGCAGCATTTAAACAATCTCTTGGAAAATTATTTGGAGCCACTCAAAAAAGAGACTTTTATGTCTAGCGCAGAAATAAATGCGCTTTTTGGCAACATCAACGAAATCGTTACCTTTCAAAGGCAATTCTTGCAAAACCTAGAAGAAGCATTGGAACTAGAGCCAGATTTCCACAAATTTGAATACATCAGTCAGTTCAAGGTAAGAAAATAAATGCAAAGCAAATTTATAACAAACACAAATAAACCCGAAGGAAGTTTTTAATGCTTTCTTAGAGTTTTCCTCAAGTTTTAGTGCATTTTCGATTTAGAAAATCAATGTTGTTTGCACTTTCAAATTTTAAAGTTTCCTTAAATTTATTCTGACAAACAAATAAAGTATTATTGCGATTGAAACATGTTGGCTTTTATGTAATTCATTTACAGAATTCCACTGTGTTTAACAAATTTTTTTTATCACAATTATAGCATCCAAGTTGCCAAACGTGTGCTTACTCATCTGCAAAAACCTTTTTTTGATTTAAATTCATTTTTCGGACAAGCTTAGTTGCGCCATTTCTTGGATATTTGCATATTTATAATTTTCCTTTGTTTCAGAATATCCTTTTCTCCATAGGAAGCGCATTTTTGTATTATGTAAATCATTTCAAATTATACAGCTCGTTTTGTGCTAGCCATAGCAAGGCGCAAAAAGTTTTACATCCAAGTAAGTCTTAAAATTTTTATTTTATTTTAATATTTCAAGTCAGATTAAAATAAATAATGATATAATTTTCTTTTCAGATGAAGGAAATCAGGCGCTACAAGAATTTTTAGCAGCTCGGAACCCAAAACAACAACATTCCTCAACCTTAGAATCTTATCTAATAAAACCCATTCAACGAATATTGAAATATCCGCTATTACTCCAACAGTTTAGAAACTTAACTGATCCCAACACAGATGAACATCAACACTTACTTGGTAAGTAATTGCTATTTACATTCTAAAGTTTAAATTTAGTTTTGATAAAAATATCATCCCAAATTACCTTTATGTTCCCATCTTATTAAATCTCGGTTGGCTGGGCTTTGTTTTTCCAAGGTAAACAATTTAACATTGTATACATGTTACTTGCAGAGGCCTTAAAAGGAATGGAAAAGGTAGCAGAACACATAAATGAGATGCAAAGAATACATGAAGAATATGGAGCTATTTTCGACCATCTTTTTAGGCAACATCAAAAGTCTTGTAAACAAGTTAGTTTTTCTTTATTTAGTTAGGTCAACCACTTTAATTGTTTTACTTATTTTAGACCATTGATTTAAGTCCGGGTGATCTTTTATATTATGGTGGAGTCGAATGGTTGAACATTTCAGATTTCCTTGGAAAAATTAAGAAGGGTTTAGAATTACATGCGATGTGTTTTGTATTTAAGACTGCTGTAGTGTTTTTATGCAAGGAACGGTTGCGTCAAAAGAAAAAATTAATGGTAAGACCATGCAAAAAATGAATAAAGAATATACGACCTACTTTTAAAATTATTCAAGAAAATTCATTTATCAAAATATAACATTCCCGAGTTAGAAACCAATGAATCTGGTGTTTGGTGTTAGAAAGTTCTGAACAAGTTATATTATGATTAAAATGTTCTACATATGCTTTTGTTTTAAAGGGTGTATCAAGTAAGGCTCCAAGTTCTGAAGTAGAGATTATTAGATACCAAGTACTAATACCAGTTACGGAAGTGCAAGTTAGAGCGTCTTCTGCTAAAGATATGGATTCTCATTTCCTCTGGGAACTTATACATTTAAGAAGTCAATTACAAAGAAGATCAGAAAAGGTCTACGTGCTATCAAATAGGTATTTATTAGTATAGTATTAAATCTAAGTTAGGATTTGAAAGACCACATCAACCACACTGGTTTTAAAGGATTTATCGTGTGATAATGGTGTTGTTCTAAATTCTAACTTTTTCGGTTATAGTCCGCTTTTATTCAAATGCAGACTTTTTTCATCATTAGCATTAATAATTTTCAAAAACGATACTTTTGTAGCACCGCTGATTTTAGAAATGCATTCCTAAAAACAATCCGACAAATAATTCGAGAATCAGTAAGAAACATGTCGATACCATCAACTAAACCTGGATCTGGTCCTGGTATACTTCTAGTTACCGGACATAAGGACAGTATAATGATGAACAGTCATACATTGGAAAGACCGTCAATAAAACATACTATAGTGGTTCAAGGATCACATACTATGGGAAAAGTTAAAAAATCAAAACAGAGACATAGTGCTGGAAACATTGACTATGAAAATGTTAGTCAGGAAGCTGATGATCCTCCTACTACAACATTTAGATCAAGGAGTAGAACTGTTGGAGATCACACAGGTAGGATAATTTTTTTCAATTAGTCAATTTTTCGGTGCAATTTTTGGAAGAAAGAAAACAAATATTATTTATTTTTAAAGCAAAAGAAAAATTTATTAAATGACATTAATAACATTTAATCGCGCTTATAAGTATTTTAATAATAAAAATAAAAAATATCTTTATTGAGTCAAACTCAAAAGACCATTGACCTCGGTCAATGGTCCTTCAGCCAACAAGTATTTTATTTTATTAAAAATTACATTTTACCTTTGATTTATCCCAGATGTAAATATTAGAATTGCAAAACAAAAATATTAAACCGTTTAATACTTAGGCGGGGTATTTTTCGCAACGTTGATAGCCTAACCGCAAAAACGTCTGCCAAAGTGCATACCATTAAGTATTAGCATTTTACTTTCTTTATATCGTATCACAATAATGACCAATATTTTTTTATCTGGCAGGAAAAAATTATATAAAAAATGTGCACTAACTAATTCCATTTGTAGATGCAAGAAAAGATCATGATGGAGGATTTAAATCAGAAGGGGAAGAAGACTCACAAACAGGAGTAAAGAAATCAACTCTGGGAAAGACACCAAATCACCTAACATTAAGGTAGTCTTAAGAGTTTTTTAGAAAATAAATAATAAATTAACGAAACTAAAATTCGTTGAATAATTACAAATTATCATTATTTTGTGTTTTTAGTACAACGTCAACTCTATCAGCTGGAAGTACAAGCAGTCAAGCCAGACTAATCCAGTCATCTGCGGCACCAGAATTCTTTCATCCTATGCAAACGGAAGATTTAGGTAAGCAACATAACCACACAAAAATAATAAGAGTCGATGTGCACTCCAGTAAGAAATCTAAATCACCAAACCGGTCCCCAAAGACTTCCAAAGATCCCAGTCCAAACCACTCTCGACGACCCAGCCCCAGTAAATCAACAAAGCGCAGCGACAGTGTTAGTCCAAAAAATTCTCGAAAATCTAGTCCAAGACCGCATAGACGCTCAAGGGAGGTAAGCCCTAAAGGAGAAGCAGGACCAAAAAGCCCCAAAAAGATGAAATCCTCTTTAAAACAACCAAGCAAGTCACTCAGCATTGAGAACCCTACTTGTGTTGAGTGTTATTTGTCAGGAAAGAACGAAAAGGGATAGCATTCCCCGGGACATTCGCCTAAAAGTTCTAGACGAAGTAGAAGTCTTATGATGACGAGACTCAAAAGCGACTCTGAGGAAATTCAATGTTAATACTTTAATGCACGCTTATTAAAGGATTTAATTAACCATTTTATAATCAAAAATACATATAATCAGGAATTTAATCAAAACTACCGTTAAAATGTATCCCTTATGAAAATTTAGAAATAATAACAACTATCGATATAAAAGTTTAAAGTATAAGGAACTGTACCGGAACGAAAATAGTTTCCTTGTACTGTCAAAATATACAAAACAAAACTTATTGTGGGCATCAAATTTTAAATAACAAACATTTTCGTTTAAAAAAATTGCCGAAATTCAAAAAAATATTAATAGCTAGTGGACATAATGCATTGAACACTTAACGAAAAAGTGACGTTGTGGCTACAATAAAAAAGATGAAATACTCTTTTTAAAACAAGTACCTTGTATAATCGAAACAAAATGAACAGATTGGCCGATCATTCAAAAAATGTGAAATAATATAAACTTGTGCAAATTGTTTAGTGATAAAACAAACATCAAATAAACGAACTAAAATACATGTAATAATAAAAAAACCATTTCACCTAAAATAATTAAAATTTACGAAATAACTACAATAACCAACGTAATTAAACAAAACCGTTAATTCATAGCTTTAAATGTGCTTAACATTCCTTACATTTTTATAATTTATTTATATTAATTATTTTATTTTTGTAGCCACCCTGCTTAGCAGTAGATATTTAGAAGCTTAAAGTCTGTTGGATTTCAGACGACCCTATGTTGAGTTTTCAATGTACATAATACTACACATTTTGTTATAAAAATTAAATTAAAACGTACCCAGCTTTATTATTTACCTCTCTAAATCTTGCTTAGTTTTTCCTTTGTTCCGGAATGCAAAAATAAAGTTTTGCGAAAGAATATTTTAAATACTATAGCTTTTACTTTATTGAAATTATTAGATTTGTCCTGTCATTGTTTTAGTTTCCTTTAAATTGTTAAATTATCAAAAAATATAATCAATTTTAAAATAATACAGTGATTATAAAAAAAGCTTTTAAAAATAAAATTGGCATTTTCTATTAATAAGTTCGTGTTTTGGTTCGTGTTTTAGGTATTATTGTCCGTGTTCATAGCGAAAAAATTGTTCATTTAGGTAAAATTTATTTCTTTGTCCAAAATGACTCTCGATTGTAGCTTGTTGCATTTCTCAGATTTTTGAAATATCATATGTGGGTTTAAATATTTTAAATGGGCTTATTACAACAATTTGATGTAGGCTCTTTTGTTATGTTTTAAAATTACCTTTTAAGTCTTTTATATAACAGTTACTTGGAAAACATGCATTGGCAAACGCCTTAGTAGTTAGTTTATTTTACAAAACAAAATTTATTCCTATTATCTCCATCTACAAAAATGTATATGTCGGATTTAAATTCGGATAATGCATGCGGCTCTATTTAGTTTCCAAAATTAATAAATACATTTTGTAAAATAATGCCCCATTTTTGCTGATAATGTTTACTGATAATAATGTTTACTTTGACAAAACATTTAAATAACTAATACTTTAGAAAACACAATCCAAAAAGGAGGTTACATGAAAGATAGATTAGTCTAATACAGACTAAAAAATATAAAGCTTGGGTACGTTAAAAGTTCTGATAAATTTCAAAAACTGATAAAGTTGTGTGTTATAGGGTCGCCCGTGTGGAAGCCAAGAGACAGTAGTTTAGGGGCAACCTCTACCACACTCCCGCGCAAGGGCAGAGACCACAATTCGGCCGCTCTTAGTACTTCGCGTAAGTCTCTCGTTGAAACCACCACCGCGCTGCAGGAGTTGCACTCCACTTTTAAACCTCGGTAAACCATACCCCCAACCTCCCACTATCTATTCATCTTCCTTATGGCAAAGATAGAACACTATCTATTATCCCCAAGTATATTTAAGCCTATTTAGACTTATCTTATTTGCTAATGTTATCCGTTTTTCTTCCAACTATGTGACAGTACAATGTATGCCGATGTTTTACAATTTTTTCAATCGGATTTAAATATGTTTAAAAAATAAACGTTACACCAAGAGAACATCTGTTTCGGTTATGAAAAAATTAGCGGGCACTATATTTTAAATCCTATTGGAATTAATATTGTAAAACATCAAAGTTCTTAATGTTTAAAACCACGTTAATAAATAAACAACATCTAAATCATAATTTATAAAATTATACTGAAGAACAGTCTGAAACGAATTGTTAATGTCGAGTATAATTAAAACTATTGTTAAATATAGTGGCGCTATATTGACTGATATAGTGATATATGTGTCACATAATTTATTATTTTAGTGTTGTCTAGAATTAAATTAAATATATGTATTTATTTAAAATGTTTTAGTTTAAACTTTAAAGTAACCTATATTATAATCATACATTACTAATTCATGTTATTATATTAAACACGATGCAGTATAGGTTTTGCAGGGGTCATTAAATCAATATTACATTAGACAAAATGATTATTTATAAGTAGATAATAATTTATAATATGTTCAAAACAGTAAAAAAAATTTTGCTGAGAAGGACCATATTGACACATTGAAAAGAAACGGGAAACATTAATAAGAAAGCAAGAATCATTAACTTCCGTAAACATTAATAAATGCGAAAATAAACAAATAAATTTCGTTGTCCTCATTAAAAAATTCTACCTATACCTACTTACTTATTAATATTTTCTGGCAGGGGTCCCTTTTATAAAAATTAATATGAAAACCTATGTTTCTGTGAATACTGAAAAACTTGTTGTCTCTTGATGTTTATAAAATGAGCCTCAGAGATTTAAAATACAACTAAAATCTTTATAAAAAAATCCCAAAATCAAAAATGTATTTAATGAGCTGCATTTACATTTAAGATCTCAAATTCCTAAATCAGTTTATAATTATTAATGTTAAAAAAATTGAGTTACATTATACAAAAGTCTTCTATGTAATTTAAAACAATCAACATTAAATAAATCATTAGTACACAAGTTAGAACATTGTCACATTATTAATTAAATAAATTAATAAATTTAGACGATAGTTCGAGTAGGTTTACTTAATAGCAAAGGTTTTTGTAAAATTATTAACAATTTCATAAGTTCATTAAATACACATATATTAAGGTCATAACATTGTTGCCTCAAATTGTTTAACCAGTTAACGAAATAATAATTACGGTTTCTTTGTTATTCAAAAGTGTTAATCTTTGTTTTGCTTTTTAGATTACATTTTTTAGATAGAAACCACTACTTACTCATAAGGTTAGAAAGATGACACATTAGAATTTGGTATAAAAATAATTAACGGCACAAAAAATAATAATCATAGAAGGTATTCGAAATTTTTTTCTATTTTATAGAATTTGTTTTTCTTTTTTTGGTAAATTGTAACGTAGCGGCTAGTAACTTATAAAAAGCATATTAAGCGATAACCAAAGTTATGAAATCTGATTTTAGTTCTCAAAATCGAATTGGAAAAAAATAATATTGTCTATTTTGCGCTATTTTGTTATGTTGCTAGTCTCAATTATGTTAAAAAAATGGTTGGCTTACTTTGGAGGTAACTACTAACCATTTTTCCAGTATTGATTGTTTATCCAATTGGCTCGAAATTTTTTTTATCAATTAGTTTTATTAATCCTAGTTTTTGAATTTTTTAATAATATAATGTTATAATTGGTTGCTTTTTATGAAGTTACTTTTTAATTGTATTTTTTTATAACGAGTGAGCAACAAAATTTTGCCTTGGGGGATGCCATGGAGATTAAAACATTATCGTTGTTATGTTTTTGCGAGTGTTTTTGATTGTTTGTGACCTTCTCTATGGCGATTTTTTTTGGTCATTCGTTAGTTAGATCATTTCATTTTTATGTACAAAAAAAAATATTTTCCTTTTTTGCCCAAACAAGGTGTAAAATAATCGATTACATACAATAGTGTGTATAGCACAGTACACAAGGACGCCACTTTTTTTTTAAGTTTTACGAAATATACGCTATTCTGTTTGGATCCAAGTTCGCGGTCGTCATCCTTAGAATTATTAAAAAGTTGTCAACATTGGAAGGAGAAAGGTCGGGACATAATGGATTGAACGGCATAATCTACATATTTTATCCTTTTGTAAATGCCAAGTGTTGGATTATTTTACTACTTGCTCCTAATTTTTATAAAATTGTTTTACAAATCGGGCAATAGACCATAATTAGTTTTTTTTTATAAAACATTTAATTGTACATAGAAATGAAACATGCTAACTTTTTGTTTTATTATTATTATTTTTTTACTTTATAATAATGTTAGCCGAAGTATTTTATTTATTAATTAAAATATTTATATATTATATTTCAAAGTGTTGATTAAAAGCTACTAAGGCAGTTCAAAAAACTAGTACAATTATTTAAGTAATTATAATTCGTATCCTATGTTATAAAAAAAGTACAGTCTGTCACTTATCATACGTAACAGTTGACAGTAAAGTGCCAAAAATCAAATGAAACGAATTTAATTCCTATACCGTATACCTATTCTTATTATAGCAACCTAACATTAGTTTGGCAAACTGCACTTTTTTGCTTTAAATTAATAATTATTGTAATCTAATTTACATTTTATTAGAATAAGATTTTTCTGTATGTCTGTATGTATGTTTATTATGTTATTTGTGCGTATGTATGAAACTACGAAAATGGAAATTAAATTTCAAATATACAACTTTAAAATATTGTGATTGCTTTTATTTTATTGTTGATCCAAAATACTTACTTACCAAAAGCTAGAATGTTTCTTCTTTTTTCAACATCAATTTAAGATTTAATTGCTATATTCTGCAATTTTCGAATAGGTAACAAAAAAAATAATTAAAAAAATACAGAATTGAAAATACTTAAATGGTCGCTAAAAATTTAATTATTAATTAGAAAAACGGAAAAAGAATTTCAACTAAAGAATTTATTTCTTAACTGTGATTTATCGACAATCACTGCGATTTAAGGAGCTGTTTACTTTGTTCTTCCCACTTATTTTAGGTTAACGTTTCAAACAAAGTATAGAGCTCCGTAAATTGCTTTAATTATCGTTAAAGAGTTGTAAATAAAATGTAATTTACAACTAAATATTAAATAAAAATAAGTTAACATTATTTGGGTACATACGATAATGATTTACAAATTACTAAATTAAAAAACTTGAATTACTTTCTAAAACTGGAATATATCCAATATCAGTGGGAACTAAACTTGGTTCGCTATTATTGTTATTCAAATAGTTTAAAAAATAATTTACTTCTTTCTCACCTTTCAAGGTAACATAAGGAAAACTGGATCCATCAGCAGTATGCACATGAACCAAATTGTAATCGTATGATCCTTGAAAATACTTGCCAATGTAAGATGCATGATATTTCGTATTGTGGGACAAAATTTCGGGGGGGACACAAAAGTTTGTATGGGATAGGGGAAGAAAAATGGATTCCATAGGCTCTTTTTTAAGAGGGTCCTGAAAGCAAGAAATAATATTAAAAATAATTCTGAATAAATAATACACCAAATCTAAATGAATAGTATATTTTAATTAAACGATATCACTTTGATATGGATGCAATGCAATGGTCTCTTTATAGCTGGCCGACCAAAATCTTTTTTTCTTAACGTTTGACAAATGTTTAAAGATACGGAAAAAATTTTGGCGGTACCGAATGAATAAAGGGACACCATAACATTGTAATAAAAATATGAAATAAAAATAAAGGGACTAGGTATTCTAACATGATATTTGTAACATTTTCTGGAAAAACTCCGACTACATAGATAATATTCGAGATAATATTTTTAATATAGCTACAGTCACATAAAATTAAACAATATGGAATGATTCCTTGATACATTAAATGTACAAAAATTGCAGATAAAAGTTGGGACACTAGTTTTAACCGTAAAAATTGTAGGCCCTCATCTTGATGAAAATAATTCCTCGAATAAGATAATATAATATATACTTATATTGTATAGGTCCTTCAAAGCAAAACAAAAAAGTGAATGACAACAAAAATATAAAAACTTATTTATTTAACCTTATGGATTATTATTCTAAATATATTTTATGTAAATTTGGTACTTTTAATTTCTGCAATATTTGTACTTTTTATAAACATAACTTAAACTCACGTTCTCAATACATGATGTTCCAAAAACATTGTGTTCAATGAATTAGTTTTAAAAAGACAAGCTTGGTGCCGTTTTTATTTTTAAGAAACTTGATTTTCGAGCTTCGTCTAACGCAAATTGGTTTTTAAGCTAGATTTCATTATAAGATCCCAAAAAACTTAAATAGGTATATTTTTACTAACTACAACGTAGATAAATGGGTATGTTAGATTTTTGAAATAGGTAATTATATTTTGTACAATAAAATCTGGTGTTATGTTATAATAATTCTATTTAATATTCTCTAACTAGATCACGATCACAAATGGTATAATATACTTGGATGTAAATAATGGACCACTAAGTACTTAAACATTCGAGCTTTAATTTGGCGTAAAAGTTATTAAGGTGCCGTATTTTTCATTTGATAGGTAATCTTTAGCTTAGATTTACTTGACAGTTAAGTCAGACATTGTAAGTGAACTGCACTACATAACATTGTTAATGTTACCTTGAGGTTAAAGTTTACCGTAAGTGAAATACGGCATTTTATTTAACATGTTTTTCATGAATTTTGAAACCAAAGTATTAAGCAATTTTTGAAGACTGGTGGAAGATTTAGAATATATCGCTGTGAAACAAGGGAAGCCTTTTACCGAGCCTTTTACACAGTTGCAAAGACATGTCAACAGTGTGATGTTTTTAATCTATATGTGCCACTTTTAGTTGCCTGAAATGTTTATTTACAAGTTTGATTTTCGAAAACAAATTATCATGGGAAGCTCATTAAATTTTTGATAATTTCGAATTAAGTATTAAGGCACAACCTTTATATTAAGTACTTCTGCATATACACAAGTATAAATTATGAATCGACTGAATATTAACTATTTCATTATCATAAATAATTAAAATTAGACAAATTAGACTCTAAGCATAACAAAATAATTACTAAATTCGAGTGTAAACTTAAGTTAATGTTGCATTTAGTTGATGACATTTAGCATCTATTAGGATTGGGAAATTCAATAATTGATATCACCTCTAATTTAATTTGTTTATCCAAAATAGTGTTTAAAATTATTTTTGACGTTCAGAATTAAATGTATAATAAACCCCCTAGTGTTATTTGTCAAAAAAGCAAATAAGGGATCCTTTAGTCCAAATATAATATAGATTTGTGCTAAAAATCTACAAAACAGAAAGCACTAAAAAATGTTTTGAATTATAAAGCAATCCAAATTTAAGTTTGGTAGTAAAAGAAATTACAATTTTTAAAGAATCTCCCCATAAATATTTATAACAATAATTAAAAGACATGAAGTAGGTAGGTATATCTTTAAAACAGCTACTTACTTATATTTACAAACAATATTTGTATATATTACAATATATTTTTTTGATTAAGTGGATCAAATGTTCCTAAAATTGTTCCTAAATTACTTATTTACGTTAAAGTCCTATTCTATATACAATATAGTAATACAATAATTATTTAGACTAGAATATAAACGACTTTTAGATATATTATGGTCTATATGGACTAGATCATTCAACAAAAAATAAATTTATATTTGGTCCCCAAAAATATATAAATAAAACGTAATAGAATAAAAAAACAGTCCTCATATGAAAAGGCACAAATTTTGATAAAATACTTATAACCATTTGATTTTAAAGAAAATATTATTTTATTTTTATTCGTTAATAACTTATTACTTTAATAATAAATAGGTAATTAAAAAATAATAAGAAAATCAAAAACCTCCAAGAAAAAATGCTTAAACTCAGGTAATCATGAGTTTAAGCATCAGATTTGTGAATATCATAATCATTAAATTTAATAGAATCACTGTTGTCGTAAAAATAATCTATAAATCCCTTCGGTGTCAAATTTGGATCTGGAGGACTAAGAAAACGACCACGTTCTGTGGATCCGAACGCTTCGTTAAAATCTGGAAGTGGCTTCTTTGCAGGTTGCAGAATTGGTGGAGGAGAGGGCTATAATAAATTTAAATGGCAAGTAAGCATGAGTTTTTAATTACCAAAGCCTAGCAAAATTTTGAGTTTTGTATGTGTTCAAAAATTATATTTATGTCACGAAAAAATAAGTATACACGGTGTCCCAATGAAATTTACCAATTTAACCTTGAATTTAACCTTTACTTTTTTAATAAAATTAAATAATAACTGGGTGACTGAGTTAAGTCAAGAACAAACGATTTTGGGATAAAATAATTTTACAATTTTATAATAATGACAAGAAAAATAACACTTCTTACCTTTTTGCGTGCACTTTCATGTTGCTCATATGGATGCGGAGGCATAACATTTGCGTTAGAAAAAGGTGAAATATTAAACGTGTCTTGTACATTTTCCGTCAAGTTCACCTTCGGCTCATTAATTACAGATTCGATTGCGGGCTTATTATCAAAAACCTCTTTTGGGGAAGGTAAATTATCAACTGGAATTGATTCTGTGACGTGTGAATTTGTTGAACCATTCATAGAGTGAATGGCTGGTGGACTTGATTTATCCATTATAAGATTGGTGTTTGTTTCTGGACTTTTTGACTGGTTGTGATATAAGTTCATTTCAGGAATCATGTAGGGATTTCCTAAAATATAAAAAAAATTGAGTGACCCAGTACGCGAGCAGACAAATGAACTTATTTCGTGCTTAGTATGCCAAATTTAGCATGGATGCTAACCGCCCTTATTAGTGAATAAAAGAAAATAATCACTTACCACCAGACCTCGGCCGTAAATTGTCATGATGATAATGCCACATATCAGATTGGTGTTGCAAGTGTGCTAATGGACTTGGCTAAAACAATAATGAATTAATTAGATATAACAAATTTAATTTAAAACAAAAAACCCCTTTATTTTTTAGTTTAATTATAAAGTTTTTGATTTGTTAACTAACACCTAAATAACTAGCAAACATTGTCTTTGTTATGCTTTGATTGGAAACAATAAGTTACAATTTCAGAAATAAAAAACCAATTTTAAGGATAAATCTCCAAGAACATTTTCTAAAGTTTTGCATTTATCTGATTATTGAAGTTTCCCACAGTGCTTTAAATATACTCTTAAGAACATAATAAAGTTATTTAACTATTTATTATGCAATATTAAAACCCTCTTAGAAAACCCCATAAAAAACTTTTTCAATAAAACCACCCAAATCTTTATTTAATTGAGGTAAAGTCGTAAAACTTTTGGAAACATTTAATATATTATATACAATTAATTTTCCTCAGGCAAACTGCCACCTGTTGCAAAGTCGTTGAGCATTTCACTTACTGATGTATAACATCGTAATAAAATGTAATTTATTCAATGGCATTGTAAATTACTGAACAGAGTAATGTGCTGTAATAATTGATTGTTAAATCAGAGGGTAATATATTTAGTTAACAACCTATTAATAGTAAGTAGCCTTTTAAATTTTAGATAAAACAAATATTTTTGCGTCTTCATTAAAATGGTAAAGATTGTTAAATTTCTCGATTTTCGTGAAAAATTAAAGTTGTATAAAATGTAGCAGTTTGCGAGAACTACTCGACTCGCGCCGTATTGCCTTGATTGTATTTTGTTTTAACGAAATTCATCCCCAGCCTGTGGACACCTTACCCCAACATTTTAAAAAACATGAGGGGGTTAAATTTTTAAAAAAATTCTTTAAATTCAAATATACATATGAAAAAAATGCTTCCAAATAAAGTGTCACATGAGTCTGTATGCCTTTTAAAAAGACCATTTTAAAATCTATGACCTATTACAATCGATCAAAAATCGACCTGACTTAGGATTTTGTATTATTTTCAATCAGAAAAAATGAACGTAAAAACTTTGGTTAACCATTTCTTTGGATCTGCCCGTATTGTAATTGGAAAGTTCTAGGATTAAAAACTTTTCCTTTGTTTTTTTGTAATTATGTTAAAGGGAACATTATAATAAATAGTCCGAGAAAATCTTACATTTGGTCAAGAAATTTTCCGGGCAGCACAATTTTTATGGGAAATTGTAGTATTTGATATCTAGAAACATAATTACCATGTGCGCACTCATGCGCATATTAGCATTTTGTGCTAGAGCCCCCCAAAGAGCCCCCTTTAATTGGTTATACTAGATCATGGAGGATTTACACCAAATTTTGGAAATAGACACTAATCAAGGTTCTAAAATGATTTTCGTAAACATTTTTTTCGTAAAAAAATTTCTTCACCCCTCAAGTGGCCCCAAAATGAGTAATATTTATCACGGTGGATTTACACCAAATTTTGAAAATAGGTTCATAATAAGGTTCTAAAAAACATTTTTGAAAAAAAAATTCTGTAAAAAAATGTCTTCGCCCCCTATGAAAAATAGCCCCCAGAAGGGGCAACAATTTTTTTTTCAAACATATATTTCGAAAATGGTTTTTAGAACCTAATTTTGCATCTGTTTGTGAAATTTGGTGTAAATTGAACGTGGTAAATATCACTCATTTTGGGGCCATTTAGGGGGTGAAGGAATTTTTTGAAAGAATTTTTTTCATGAATATCATTTTAGAACCTTATTTGGTGTCTATTTGCCAAATTTGGTGCAGATCCACCATGATGTAGTAGTACGAATTAAAGGGGGCTCTTTGGGGGGCTCTAGCACAAAACGCTAATATGCGCATGAGTGCGCACATGGTAATTATGATTCTAGATATAAAATACTACACTTTTCCACAAAAATTGTGCTGCCCGAAAAATTTCTGAAAAATAAGGGTTTTTTGTAAGATTTTCTCGGACTATAAACATTAAATGTTATTGAAACCTTGCAAATGAGCGTGTAACCAACTAATGTACTTTGTCGCGAATCAATATCGTCACCTAACCTGCATATAGTTGGAGTGCAGCGAGCCATTTGACGTCATAGAAGTATCCAATTTGCTGTAACCGTTCATATGGGGCATGAATTGGTTACTTCCGGTTGTGGATATTGGAAAATTACACAATGTCGAGTCTAGGGCTCTCATTCCTCCCATTGGCGACTGAAAAAAAAACAGATTGAAAAAAAAAGCAAGAATCCTGATAAAATAAACACATATTTTTATTCGAGTTTATGCACTGTTATTTTTTCTGGACTTACTATACCACTACTACTAGCGAGATTTTAAGTTATGAGTTACCGATTTTTATACAAGTGACCATTTAATTTATGTACTGTCGGCGTTAAAAACAAATTTTGGTTTATCGGTTTAACAGAAAATGGAGAGTTTTAAAAACAAAATGTTGTTAATAATGGAAAGTTGTTTCTAAGCTTAAGTTTTAGATATGCCAATATTATCCACATAAATATGGTTGGTTCCTCAGGGAGAAAGGGAACGTTTTAAAGGTTACTTTGACCAAACTTCTGCGTTTACTTTCTTATTCTAGTATAAGTTTGCAAACTTGGGTTGAATTCAAATATAACATGTATTAAGTTAAGTATTAGTACTACCCCCAAACTATTGTTTACCTATGTTTAAGTACAAGGTGTTATGTTTTCGATGTTCTTTCTGTGAGAAAAAATAAAATGCGTTTTTTTTTCGGTCCTCCTGGTTTAGAGGAGGTAAAGAAAACGCAATTTTAGACGCAATGAGTTACAACACCACGAAAACAAAAAAAGTGTAGATAATGCCACGGACGTTACGCCATTATTCGGTTTTTTGCTTATTCTTTGACCCCTTAAAAATCTTAAATAGCAGAACGAGTTAAGAGGGGCCTCATGTGTGAGCCACAAGTTTTTTCTTATCAACAATGTAATTTTTTTTTAATCTGATAATTTTATTAAAGGAACAAATATTTACATTACATTTTAAAATTTACCTAGTCGAATTTTTTATATTTATATATATTTATATGGAAAATTGAAAAATTGTCGTTCAAAAATAATAATGCCCCTCTTGACCCAGTGCCCAGTTAAATAATATAAAAAAAAAATTGACGTGTCTCAGCATTTTCTTTTTTAGAAAGGTTAATTAATTTTGAAAAGAAAAATTTTGAAAAATAGGCCGATTTTTTAAAATAAAAAGGTAAACCACAAAAATGTCATTATTCATTAGTGCTACCCCGGCGCATTCGCCAATGTCTCAGACCGGCACATTTAAGTTTTAATAAAATAAATAAACTACCGCGCTCGCTTAATTTTTGTATTAGTTGATAGTCCCATTTCTTTTTTTTTTTTTTGACCTAGGCTCATTTTGAAGGAAATACATTTCTTGTGATTCCTTGGGTACATACAATATTGTCTTATATTGCATTATACGACTTTTCAATACCGAAGAAAAAATTGCAGTTCGTTAGTTAAGTACTTGTTTAATCATTCTAAACATTTTCTTTTAATTTCCAATTGCCAGGTTATATTTTGCATTCTTTGCTTAACTCTTTGTATACTTTTTTTGTAAATGGCAATATGTTAATAACCTAGTTAGTTAGCTAACAATTATTGATCTAAAACAGGGGTCACGATCTGCTACCTTTAGAGTGTAAATGCAGACCTCCTGTTTTTGCAGCATATTTAAAATAGCCGTCAGTGTTATCAGTTGGGTGCGCGTCCGTGTTGTTATCGACAGACGCCACAAAATCGGTACACGGCCTGTGGCGCTGTGGCACATATCGACGCAGGTCGCTCGTTAGGCGCCAGAGCTCGTTTGCTGTTTCGGTCCGTCTCTTAGCAACGGTGTAGGCGTCGACAATCTACGTTACTATGGAAACGGGTCACTCATCTCATGTCCCAACTAAAAAATCAACAGAACCGGAACCGACGAACATCTTCCAAGTGGAAGACGTCGCGTCGTGCGAACCTGCCACTTCCGTTTTTCACCCAATTTGATTCTAAACTCAACATCTTTAAACTGTATAACATATGCCAGAACAAAGTAAAAAGAAAAATTCAAAGCTAAAAGAATGTCTTGTGCAAAATAAAATAGGACTTTTAAACGTTCTTTTTTTTAGAATATAGTAGGTGTCCCAGAATTGGCGCACCACCTGTAAGGTACGCTGTTGGGGCATGTCTAGGGATCCCTAGAAAATTATTAAAAAAAATCTATCTTTTCTTATCTCTGAGGAAAACAGGGTTGAAGTTCGATAAATGCGGCAACTCTGTTAAGAAAAGGGCACTTTAAAACCCATTTATGATTCTTGATCTTACCTTTTTACATCAGTTATATTGACATTGTTGTCAGCTTCATTTCATGAAAATTTTGTAAAATTAAATTGATTAAAAAATGGTATTTGAGCATTTTAAAGATAAACAAATAGTAGAATAGTTTAAGATAGACTGTGCGTTTATACTAAGACATAGTTTCCTTTAATGTGCCGTCGTTTTTAAGGTAAACACATGAATTTAAAGTTTTGCACTTTGGGGCCTCATATATACGAGAGTATACGGCAGTTTTTGATAATTTTTAGGGTATCCCTAGTCATGCCCCAATAACGAACTATACAGGTGGTGCGCCAATTCTGGGACACCTCGTAGGTGTAAAACTAATTTACCTTTTAGACTTAAAAAGTTGAACACATTCTTCGATTATACATTAATATAAAATTTAATTTCGGCTTCTGGGACAATTTAATGTAAATTGTTACAACTAAATGTTAATGACTAAAAAAATTGTATTATTTTTTAGTTCTACGCCATTAAAAAAACACATTTATCGTGAGAAGCGTAATTAGGTTATTTAAATTTCTAAACCATCACAACATAATTCGTTTCTAATTTTACTCATGCAAGAGGTGTAATAATGCAGATATTAATTGTTTGACTTGTTAGACAACGATTTTCAAGAAGACAAACAAATCTGAAATTTAGTCATAACACGCTAATTAGCATGTCCATCAATTTATTTGAACCTTTAGCCTTTAGTTTGTTAATTAAAGTTTTAAAATGAAAAATAGCCACTTAAAGCCATATTTATTAAAAAAAAAATTATTGTCATTCTACATCAAAATTTCGATTAAATTATAGAATAGCTACCTAGCTACTGAGCCTCTGTTTTACAATTCTTGATTAGATGGATCGATCAATTATACAACGTAATCGACGAATGCCTTTTAGTTTAATTTTAAAATTTAATTCTTTGCTTTTTAATTCCCATTTCGTAAGTAGTACACCGTTCTAAAGACGGGTTAAGCTGCCACGGCGAAAGTGTAAAGCCTTTTTAAAATTTTAACGTTTAAAAGAATGTTGTAAAACGGCCTCCTTTATTAAGTGTAGAAAAATTTCATCTGCGACACTGCGATTCTACCCAGCCGATTGATCACTACATACCGTCAGCTTAACGGTCTGCTACGGGTGGGCGTAACTGCTGTAACTCAATACCGTTGTACCCAGAGGAAAACCTGTGAGAAATTCGTCTACGCAGACTTGCCTAAAATAGGTGTATTCCTGTTTTCGATTACATTTTGTACATAGGTTCTAACGTTAATTAAATTCAAAATTAAATAATTGGCAACCTATTTAAAGTGCGTTTTGGTTATTCAGCTGTTACTTTTTTATTTCCATTATCAGATCACTTCTTTTGCAAGTAATCAATTTCTGGTTGAAACATGTTGTCCCCTAAAAATTAGCATCCTACGTATAACTAAATTTTTTTAGTTTTAGTCCATGGCTTTTAACAATAGCGTAAATTTCTGTTGTTGACTTAGAAAGTAGCTATAAAGGTGCAAAGTTTGTACTTTTGAAACAACATATGTATACTTTCGGAATGGAGCACCTAATATAAAAAAAAATTACGATTTCTTTCCTACGTTTCGGAATCCGTGGGCGCCTATTTTTAAGATCCTTTATAAATAAACTTACAAAAAAAAATTGGATCAGCTGTATCACTTTAGAATCAGATTATGATATTTAAAAAAAGTGCCAAAGGAAAGCCTATAAGTATTACATTAAACACCCCAAATAAGACAAAAGGCTTGAAACTTCCATAAAGTTGGCTTTCGATTTTAAGATTTAATAAATACCGCATAAAAGTAGTAAAAAAAGAAAAATGATCTGGCCAGACTGTGTCTTCATTGATAAAATAAACTGGTCGTAATCAATCAATATAAACACAAAAGCTTAAAGTTTAAAAGGGAATTTGAACTTTTCTCAATTCGCAGCAGGCGTTTTGACATAAACTAGGCTAAAAGAGAAGTTTTAAAAGATTGCTAGCATACCATCATAAGTTGTTCCTCTTGAAGTTGGGGATTCCAGTCGTGAGCTGCATGACGAGCGCTAGGTCGTGGCAGCATGGGGGATGCCCCTATCGAACGATCTCTTGTAGCTTCACGCATGGCCTTGCGTATTCGCGCCTCTTTCGGATTGTAAACATAGTCTGGAAAATATTCAATTTTAGAACAATAATTATAATTTTGAATTCACATTTTATTGCATTTAAATAGTTATGATAATGATGATGATTAAATCTTAAATATAAACAAGAAGGAAGAAGGCACATTTTATCACAATATGAAGGTCTTATGGGAACAGATTTTTCAAAGAATCTAATAAAAAATGAAAATAAAAAACAGCACACACTTTACATGCCTGTCCGTGTTTTTATTAGGTTGGCAGCGCTGGTACTTCTTTATAGTACATTACATATCCGAAGGGAAAGTGCCTGCAGCCGAGGGCAGTTTGACAAATGTGCCCGAGACTGGAATGAAGCATTTTACCTGAGGTATGTATACTATTTTATTCACAATCATGCCAGCAATACCTACTAAAAACTGCCTAAAACAAAGTAGGCGGCTTAAACAAAAAATGAATGTTTTAGCTAAAAGTTTGACATTTCTAGCATTAAATAAATTCGAAGTCGAAGTAATGTGACATTAGTTTGTCAATTGATAACGCTTTTTGGACATTAGCTTGTCAATTATTCAGGTGTATGAAAGAATGAACTGAAGGGTATAGTCCGTAAGTCATTTTGGTAAACCAAAGTGACAGAAAACAACTTGTTACACAATTCGTTGTTATAGAAAATGATCGTTACAACTGTCATTTTGGTTTACCAAAATGACGGACTATACCCGTAATAAGCTTCTTCCAAATTTTTAAGACGTCAGAAATGTTAACATTACATATACCTAAGATTGTAAATAATAGTACATTACATATCCGAAGGGAAAGTGCTTCATTACAGCCAAGGGCAGTTTGACCGACCGAGAGCGATGCTCAAGGACGGCAATGAGCCCGAGGCTGGAATGAAGCATTTTACCTGAGGTATGTATACTATTTTATTTACAATCACGTCTGTAACATTCAAATTAAGTTCAATAATCTAATTTTAAAATAATAAGCTTAAAAATATTTTAATCCAAGTAGGCAGCATTAAACGGTTGACAGAAAAACTCGCGTGTAAAGTGACATATGTCACTTCCCACCCTAGTATACATGTAATGACATCAAACCTAATAATGGTGTACTTTCCACTTTTAATTTGCATATGTAATGATGATATTACATAGAGTGCTTTGATGTCATATTGACAGTTATTGTCGCCTTGCATCATTTCTTCTCTGTCATACAGATTATGTCATCAATTGTGTTTGTAAGTTGTATTTGTTGTCATCTTTGCTAATATGTGGATGACGTTATCTGTATGACAGAGAAAGAATGATGCATGTCGCCACTCTATAAGGCGACAATAACTGTCAATATGACATCAAGGCACTTTAATATTACAGAGTGATTGTGAATAAAATAATTTAAATATGTACTTCGTATTAGTGGTGACGTCACTAAATCTAGTCTCCATGGTTTTGATGACTAGAGTCAAGAGGTAATTATCAAAACGTCAAAGCTATGCATAAAACCGATTGGCTGTTTTAGCTTCAGTGACGTTTAACTAATATGGTGTAATAATTGTAATCTAGATTTCTATTATTATTTTAGCAAACTTATATTTTTTTTTTGAAAATTGGATATTAACATTTGATTTTGAATAAATAAAGTTCATTCCAGAAGTGGGATTATTATTTATTGCCCCCCTTGAATTACGCTTTTTGTAGGTAAAAGTCCTTCTTTGACCGTTGTAATAAGAGAAATAATACTTAAAATCGCACATTCTGATTCGGTACGTTAACATATTTTTTTATTTGGGATGTTAGAGCTCATCAGGTGTGGGTGGTAATTAGATTCCAAATCGATTTACAACAAGGTCAAAAAAGCATAGACACTTCGATGTTTGTTATCATACTGCAGTAAGCCTTAAAATTAGCTTAGTTTGCTATTATTCATAATTTAATCATAATGCCTACGGTAATATTTTTCTTACCTTAGTTATAGCTTTTGGCATAATTTAGTTACTATTGATATTTTATGTATGTACCTGTTTATTTCTCTTATTTTTTTAATAATTTGTATTCGATAAGGATTATTAATCATTGTATTGGTGGCTAGATTATTTGAAAACAACAAATTGCAAAAATGTTTTAGATATTTAATATTTTTTATGCTGGTTTGTGATAACCAAATAGGGAAAGGCCTTCAAATTTAAATATTTGCAACATGTAAAATCCTTATACCTAGTGTGCAATAAAGTTTTTTTGGTATATTCAGGGTCATAGGTGCATATACAGAGGTCTAGGACGGAACAACAGGTACATTAAGATATGATGAGTAAACAGTGCTTCTTAAAATAAACTAAAAAGAAATGGGTTTAACCCTCGGTTAAACCAGTGCATACTGCAATTTTGTTTGTGAAAAGCAACACATTTTATTATTAATAATAAAAAACCAGTAAAAGTGGGACATGGCAAAAAACAACAAAACAATATTTTTCTGACAGAATTAAATGTTTTGACCAAGATCAGGGTTTCTAGATCTACCAACTTTGGACCAAGATATTATTTTTGTATTCACCTTTCTCGCCGTTGCGTTCGTCACCCTCGCGGTCGTTATACTTGGAGAACGTCAGATATGCGTCAGATTGACTCAAATCATTGTGATGCTGGTGGTCATTTAGTTTCCCAAGTATAACGACCACGATTGTGGCCAACGGCGGGAAAGATCATACTCTAACAGCCTAACGGAAGTTCCCTTGAAGAACGGTGTTAGATAAGGTTAAAAATGCCAAAACTCCACTGTAAAACCTAAATTTAACGTCATTAATTTGCAGAAAATTAGTTTTTAATGATTTAAGGATAACAATTCACAATATCTTAGTTTATGAATTTTTCTGCTAAGCGTGTAAAAATAATCTACATTCTAAAAATATACTAATAAAAATACTTGCACAACATTGATTTTCGATGAAACACAGAAAAGGAAACCCTACTAAACCAAGAGTCAAGACAGACATAAAAAGTCGAAGAAAATAGGATAACAGAAAATAAAAAGATTGATTTTTTTTCCTATCTCTTACCTGGAAAATGTGAAATTGGTGGCCATGGTTGAGGATAATATTGAGCATTGTAGAAGTCGCTATACATTTGGGGTGCATAATAGTCGCCTGGAAGATATGGCGGCCTTGACTCATAGTACTGATGATTTGAACCATAATATGGTTGACGATACTGCATATAATTGCAGCAATCCATTTCCTATCCAATATTATTTTATAAGTTTTTTTGCAAAAAATAATAAAAAACTAATACATATACAAGCTGACCCATTAATGACCTTAACATTTTCAGCTTTGAAAAACAGTCATAACTTTTGACACTAACAAATTAAAGGCTCTATTAAGGTACTGAAACTCCTACCACCATTTTAGGGACTGCAATTTGGAAAAACCGGACACCTGCTTTAAAAAAATTAATCTTTACTAAACCAACACAACTATGGTACGCTGTTAGAGCATGCCTAGAGATCCACATAAAAATGTTAAAAAAAATCTCATACCCTTGGAGATATAAGGCCCCAGTGCCAAACTTTAAACGCTTAAGCCCCGTTATTTTCATCTCTTGTTAAACTGACTTTTAGTTAAAGTCCCTGTTAAGGTCGATTTTAGCTAACGTGATTGGCTAAAATTGACTTTAACAGGAACTTTAACTAAAAGTCAGTTTAAAAAGAGATGAAACTAACGGGGCTAAATCTTGAAAATAGCAGCACATAATAACGAAAATAATATACCTACAAAGGCAGTCAACCTTTTTTGTTTTTGCTCATCTTTTAAATGATCAAATAAATAACATTTTTATAATTAAATTAATTTCGCAATTCTTTTATGGAATGAAGCTGACAACAACGTCAGTGAGATCTAATGCAAAAACCAAGATTGAAAATCATGAATTGAATTTAAAATGCACTAACCTTAATGGAGTTGCACATTTATCGAACTTTAACCGTATTTTTCTCAGAGATTAGAAAAGATGATTTTTTTTTTATCAATTTTCCAAGGATCCCTGTGTTGCGCCATTTTTAGTACGTCCTTTATAATTCAAAAGAACTTTGTAAAATGTTAAATTTTTTGTTATTAAACCAAACAATAGAAAATGTATTATCTGCGTCCGGAAATCGAACCCGTTATCTCTGAATTGAAGGCCCA
Source organism: Cartodere bifasciata (assembly GCA_963920755.1). Classification (NCBI taxonomy): domain Eukaryota; kingdom Metazoa; phylum Arthropoda; class Insecta; order Coleoptera; family Latridiidae; genus Cartodere; species Cartodere bifasciata. The sequence goes on from OY987195.1 coordinate 11,948,911, forward strand.
GCGCAGTCTCTATTACTTTTCTTTTCATAATTCGGCTTGCGTATAAGATTACATAATTTGGTGAAGTCCCTATTTACCTTCATTCAATTTTTACCCAAGGGCCAAGAAATCTGTAGTTTTTCGGTCTTATTATGGAACAACCTGTATGAAGTAGCAAAATAAAATAGCAATGTTAATTTAGAATTACAAAAAACAACAATATACAAACTAGCCTGTTTTTATGCAAAAATCATGATTTGTTATTTCAGAATAAGAACGGTTACATTTTATTGTTATCTTCGCGGCACGTGCGTCTACTTACTGACTGCACGAGTAATTTAAAATCATATTTTAGTTTGTTAAAACTGCATTTTTATAATGATAAGACCATTTTCAATGATAGCATATTTATTTCCTTGAAAATAAGCATTTCCCGAGGTACTTTATGTGACATTTTATTTAAATAACAAGCCTATTTGCAGGTACCTAGTAAATAGGCATTGGATAACGTTAAACATGATGTTGGTACATGATGCAAGTATGTTAATAATTCATTCCCAAAACTTTTACCATTTTTAATAAAAACAACTTTTTTCAATATTTCGATTTAGAAAGTTAAAATTAAAAAATTATTTTAAATTTATTTTATTAACTTATTTTAAAAATAGCTTTTTAAGAAATAAAATCGGAAAAATTTATATATAAATATAACAAATTTGATTGAACTAACTTATTGTATGCGACACAGAATTGGGGTTGTTGAATATTTGCAATGCAACAAATATTTAATTTTAATTAGGCCTGTAATTCTCATCATCAAAAGCTAAACAAAAATTACTTGCAGAATTTATGAAAAGAACCTATTGATAAATAAATTCACAAACCCTTAAATATTTCTAATCGTCTAATTGTGGTCTCGAAATCAAACTATTGACTAAAACTGTCAATAACTTTACAAAGAGAAGTAAGCAGATGTATATTTGGCACTACAATAAGCACAACAAAAACCACGATGCTGTAAGCATGGTGAAGGAGGGTCCGCTTGCCCGGAGACTTGAAGGTTTCGCGCCAAAATCGCGACTAACCGAACACAGTGTGTTGTCTCTGCAGGAGCGGGACGCCGCGCAACTCGCGACGCCGAACGTCGTCGGCGACTGAAGCGCTGTTGTGCTGGAATCAATACACAAGTTGGATAGTTGGCGCGGTGGCACTCGGCTCACCTGCGACCAGAGGCGTACTATTACGCCACTTTGGGAATTTCTTTATTTCAGACACTTATAATCAATTATAAACTGTAGTACAATTGACAATGGTTATGGCACTGCTTTGTAAGTGATTCTAGGCCAAGATAGATAATTTATTACCTTGTAAAAAATGTATAAATATAATTTTTTATATGTGTGTACATCTATTCAGGAAGCTAAATCCACAAAATGCAGACAAATGAGAGTTTAGAGTTGACGTGGTAGCCCCTCAAAAAGCTTCCTTTATGGATCTGCATCAAATTTAACAAATAGTTGCCAAATAAGATTTTTAAAAAAACTGTTCCTTTAAAAAAATGTACTCTCCCCCTAAATGGCCTTCGAAGAGTAATTTTGTCATGTTGGATTTACACCAAACTTTGTTAACATATTCAAAATACGATTTAGCCCCGTTAATTTCATCTCTTTTTAAAGTGACTTTTAGTTAAAGTTCCTGTTAACGTCGATTTAAGCTTTTGTGATTGGCTAAAGTTGACTAACAGGAACTTTAAGTAAAAGTCACTTTAACAAGAGATGAAAATAACTAGACTTAATTTAAGAAACTGATCCGATTTTTTTTTCTGTCATTTTTACATCAATTGATTTTTTAGATCGCCGTCAACACATCTTATCTATTTGCAATGTTTATTATTTATGGTGCATTCAGGAACTATTAAATTAAGAAATTAAGTGTTAAATTAAGAATTAATTTAAGAAATCTACGACAGCTGATTGGTTGATTTGACACTGACAAATGAAAAACTTTAATGTCAATGTTAAATCAACCAATCAACTGCTGTAGATTTCTTAAATTAATTCTTAATTTAACTTAATTTCTTAATTTAATAGTTCCTGAATGCACCATTAGTGTGAATTCAACATGATTGAATTTTACTATTCCTGGGTCATTTAGGAAGGAAAACATTTTTTTAGAGGGATAACTATTCCATTTTTTTTTAATCTTATTTAGCACTTATTTGTAAAATTTGGTGCAGATCCATTGTGATCTAATGTTACAAATTAAAGGAGCCTTTTTTTGGGGGGAGGGGTACCACGCTAACTCTAAACTCTTATTCGTGTGCATTTTGTGAATTTAGCTTCCTAAATTCAATATTATGTTTTAACACATACTAAATGTGGATGTTATATATTTTTTGTAAGACTCGCTATGTTTTTTGCTAACATGTCCCTACATTTTAGAGCACTTTTAAAACATTAAGTGCAATGTAAGGTACTTTATTTCATTATTTGATGAAAAGAATTTCGTTTTGCATCTTAAAATGGCATTGCAAAATACACCTTGTACCTATAATTTTATCTTAAAGCTTATCTAAAAATTAGGTTACATACTTAGGTAGTAAGAAAAAAATATTTAGTTAGTTACGATTTTGTTTAAAAATAATGATGGCAATGAATAAAGCGTTACTTACTTATTACACAATCTTAATGGCAACAAATATTTCTTAACGATACGGTTCCTATAGCAATAAAAAGTAGGTATACCGGTGTATGCATAAATATAAAAACAGTTGTAAACAATAAATGTGGGACACCAAAACAATGTCAACTCCGATATGGAACAATTTTTATAAAAAAAATTAATTCACCATAAAATAAAGAATATAAATAAAACTAGAAACGTGCTAGCTTAGTAAGTGAGTTAGTTTTTTTAAATGTCTACATTAAACAGAATACTCCTCGTAGTACAAGTAATAAAAAAGTAATTTTTTTATTATTAAGAAAAAATCTGCCACACTTTTTATCATTAAAAATCATTCTATTGACCTTTTTATAATCTAATAACTTGACAAGAAAAAAAACATAACGGAAATTTATCTAGACGGGCAATTCGGCCCCAATTATCCCTAAATATGGAATACCTAGGCTTCTTTGGTACTTTCAAAAACAGCTTTCATTAAACATTGCTACCTGTAAAAGTATTCAGACAAATTGAAATGACGTCACATGCGCATCCCATCGTTTGTTTAAGCATTTTAAAGACAACGCTCTTGTTACGCTCATATTACGTCATAGTCCCTATTGACAAAATTTAAGGGATGGATCCAACTAATTTGGATTTAAACTTATTAAATGGTAGCACAGACAACAAAATATAGTGATTTTTCAAAAAAGTCAAACATAATTTAATGCCAAGTTGTTGAGAATTTCAAATTTGTATTTTGTAGAATTGGTCAAAGCCTAGCACGCGCAAAACCAAGGAGTGGTCAAATTTTGGTTAGCAACATGTTGCTTCTTGTGGATTATTAGCGGCTTTTACAAACCAAAGCCAAGCCAACAAAGCCAGCCCGATTTTCCACCACATATTTGCTCTACTAGTGACTAAGTGGCAAAAAATGTCCTTATCTTCTTATTAAATTTGAAATAGCTTTTATTTAAAATTACCTACTGTACCTACGCATATTACGATCAATAAATTATTTGGATAATTACATTTTACATTACAAAAAAAATACAATACAACAAAATATGTTGCAATAAAACAAATTTTAAAATGCACATTTTCCAATTAATTAAAAAAGATTCAAAATTCTTTCACGTTTTGCGCAAAACCTTGCTGATTTCTTATAGTTTTAAAAAGAAAAAGGTTTAAATAATAGTAAAATAAAAATGGTCCCCATCGGAATAAAAATAGAGCAGTTTTTAAAATTATTTTAAACTGATTCCTTAAGAATGTCGAATATTTTGGAAACTTATGAATAGCAGCTGTACTTTCCCAAAATTCAAAAAAGTTACAAAAAATACAAAAATGCCAAATTTTTTTGTTAACGTAGAAAACTACAAGAGCTTTCTATTGTATGTATACCTTTACACCCTGTAGATATGTGTGACTAACAAAATTAAGGTAGAAAGGTGACAAAATGTGTGGTATGTAAAACTAAAATACATCCAGCTATTTTTTATATGCATATCGTAAGCTTGAGGTAAGTCTTTTAATAACCTTAATATCTTTAATGTAAACTAAGTTTGGGTAAATGCGACGAAAGACGAAATAACAATTTATTAGCTTAAAGAAGCAAGGCAGATAAGTTAAAGAAATTCATTTCAACTTTTAAAAGTTACATCTAAAAAACTAGATGTAAGTAGTGAAAGGTTAAAGGTCAAGTAATGATCTGCTTTCTGAGAAGATGTTATGGTCAGAGGCAGAGCTTCTATTTTTATTTCTTAACGTTGTTAATACATAATCTAGATAAGAATAAGCTTTAATCTCCTTAAGTTTTCCTACTACAGCTAATTATATACATTGCAAAAAATTAAGTCTTAAAATTATACAGCATATTTTAAGCGTCTATTCCTGTTAACTGCCTTAGTAAAAATGTTTTAAAGAAGATTCTGCATGAATTTACATATTACCAACATACTGAAATTTTAAAATATTTAACTTAGTACTTAACTTTCTAGCATAAGCATTATTTCTGTCGATTTAATATTTTGTTATAAAAACGAACAAAATCGAAAATTTATAAAGGAGCGAAAAGTCGCCTGGATAAAATTTCCAGTAGGTTCCAGGAGCTTTCAATGGCTTCCTACACCTACTCAATAGAGGCAACTGGTCGATGGCAGGAGCGGTTACACATGCCCAGTGAAACTAGAGCACATAATATAAAGCTCTAATGAAATTGCTATGGGTTGTGCCTTTTCACGTTGCCTTTTTGTATTGACAGTCAACAAACCCGAGTAGAAAACATGAAAAACTTGCTTTATTTAGCATTATTAACTTTTAATCCCTGTTATGGTGGTCCAAACGATTATTACGTAAAAGAATATTAAAAAGAACAAAAACCCGCGGACAAACCGTTAAACTAGTGCCAACTCATTTATTGATTCAAATTTAAAATTGCAAATGAAAAGTATAACAAATATTGCACCTTTTTTATCTGCAAAGCAGTTCGTAAAAATAAAAATTAGAAATTTAGAAAAATGGTAGACATACCAAACTGCATTTAAATTTATTTTAAATTCGACGCTTTGCCAATAAAAAGAGGTGCATGGTTTTAATGCATTAACTTACTTGGATATTTTTTCTTATGTTCACCATCGATGGCTTTTGCTTTTTCAAAATATTTAGTCTTGCTTTCTTTGTCCAGTAATCTCCACCCAATTCCCAAACGTTTGCTTATGTCCTTGTTGGACTCGGTGGGGTACTTCTGAGCCATCATCTTTCTATTTTCGTTTGCATATATCATAAATGCATTTGGGGGTCTTGGTATTTTAATGCAAGCAAGATTGTTAGCTCCATTTTCTAGTATTTCATCGTCGACTAACAATAGATTATTATTCACTAGGAAAAGAAAAAATCAGTAGTATTTTGAAAACTAACAGAAAAAACACATTAAGAGTTTAATATTTTAGAACAGAAGATTTTTATAGTTACTTACTTTTTAGAAAAAAGTTCATTACAAGTTTTTATTTATTTGCAAAAAATATTTTGCAATAATGAAAATAGTCTTGGTCAGTTTTTTGTTGAGCTTTGTTTGGCCAAAGATAATTGTTTAATAAATACCATGACAATTGTCAAAGTAACAAAAACTACTTCTATATTGTTTTCATAGGTGACTTTTTTTAATTTTGTTGTATCTATACTTCAGGGTCTTTTCTGCTGAGATTTCAGATTTCCTTAGGCAAAAAATTTGAAAATATTTCTACAGGGATAAGTTTACAAAAAATATTTAACTTAATAGGTTATTGTAAACTTAAAAATTTAAGTTATTTTAAATATTCAAATCGTCGTAGATATTTAGTACATATTAGTAATTTACACAATTAGGTCGGGAAAAGAGTGTTACCGCATGAGTAAGTGCTTTTTTGAAATGCATCCTACAAATGCAGGAACACCTTTTCGACCAAATTGTGTATTCTATTTTTTGCACAAATACAAATACCTTTTAAAATAGTAAAAAAATCCAAAAACATACCCCAATTTTTAAAATTAAAATTTTACTGTGATAGACAGTGACAGCAGGTCAGGAAATCGAGACCTTTTTTTATTTTCTGCACTACTTTCGGAAATAATTCTTTCGGTTGCTTGGCAATTGTACGTAAGGTGTATTTTATGATTTGAAAAAAAAAGTTGTTTAAGGTTTAAATAATTCACAATTTTTTTTATTTAACATTAACATTTTATAAAGATTGTTTCAGTAATATAACACACAGCCACACAATTAAAACTTAACCAAACCAATGACTTCCCATACAGTCTCGGGTCCACGCGGTTTGACAAACCCAGCACCAATGGTACTCACAGCCTGCTCTTGTACAAACCATGTGCATGCAGCCCCCTTGAAAAGAATAACCGTTACCAAATATGACTTATTATAAAAGGGGCTTTTGTATGTCCTATAAACAAACTAATAGAGTTTGATCTGTTGAAGGTTTCAAGGATGATCTTATTTTTGTACAGGTTTGTTTCTGTATTTGGGTATGAAGAATTAGAATATTATCCAGATTGTATTAGAAACACCCTGTTTAAAAACAATGCAGAGTTTTATTGCCCGGATAAGGTACTTATTCATATGCACTATTGTAAAGAGTTATTACTTTTTCTTATCATGCGTCTTACCGTCTCTTTCAGTAGGTGTCCGACATTTCGGACAAGGCTTGGTAAGAACTTTTATTGCAACTTTTGAGGCTTCATCCCAACGAGCGCTAGCTGCCCTTGCAGGATCGACATTGTAAGAACAGTCTCTAGAATCAACATTATTGTCCGATGGTTGTTCACATTCTCCTATGTGGTACCCTTGTAAGCATAATCGGCAAAACACATACTAAAACAATAACTACTTAAAGAACCATGTTTACACGAAGTATACAGGGTGTCCGCGATCAATGTGCTTTTTTTTTAATGGGAGATAGCTGGGAAAAATCCAAGACATTCGGTAAAAAGTGTAAAAACAGTTTTTTGAAAAAGCGCCTCCCTTCGGAAATAATGGCCTTCAAACATGTAGACTAAAAACACTTAATCGTAAATATTTACCAAACGATTTGCCCAACCATCATGAAAGTTGTACTATCAATAAAGGTAATAAAAACGGTCATTTTAAACCCATTTTGAAATTTGGGACCCCTTTAAAATGGGTTAAACACTATAGACGAGGCATTAAAGTACTAAAAAGCACAAAACCTCTAACTTTGGATCGCCAAGATGGATTCCGATGCGGTTTTGAGCAACAGATTATAAAAGGTGTCTGGAAATTTTGTGACCATTTTTTATTTGGTGCAAATTGCTCCATTCCATATTTTTAAGCAAAATGTACCCCTTCTTTAAACTAGTGAAAAGTGTAGATGTAGACCACTCATCTATGACCCTTGACCACAAATTTTTGACTTAACATCAAATTCAACAATTAAGGGTATAGTCCGTAAGTCATTTTGGTTAACCAAAGTGACAGAAAACGACTTGTTACACAATTTGTTGTCATAGAAAATGATTGTTACAACTGTCACTTTGGTTTACCAAAATAACTTACGGACTATACCCTAAATCAACAATATTTAAAAAACGTCAGTTTAATATTCGTTGCTTTTGCTTATAATATTACTTCCTAAACTAGGCCCAAAATCAGTTTAATTCGGTTACTGGTGGACTTTCGAGATCACAAATGTGATGTTAAAATAATTGTTCAATTTCTCTGAAATAAAATAAGAATCAATTTAATTAAAAGGATGATGTTGGAATTGCTGGGGATCAGGTACCGCTGCCCCAACTGCTTGTTTTCCAAGGCATCCAGGGTGCGTACTCCGTATAAGAAATAGGGATCTCTATCGCAATCGTGATCCATCGGGTGCAAGAATTTTGCAAAAAAAAGGTGGGTTACCATTGCCCGATTCACCACGAATGCAATAGAGATCCCTATTTCAAATACAGAGTCCGGACCCAGATCACTTTTGTGGCATTTATTTGAATTATTGCTTCTGTAATGCTTCCAAACACGTTGAATTTTTTTCAGAATCGATTATATGAAATGAAAAAGAATAGAAATTATGTTTTTTCTAGCAGAGTTTTTCTTTTGTAGAATGTTTTTGTTACGTAATAGAAAGGGGCATAAGTTCCTCTTCTATTTATAATAACGAGAATAAATAAAAAACGCATTCCATTTAATGTTGCATTTTTATTTTAACTTGGTAAAATAAATTTCCTAGAGAACCTTAACATAAACACTTTTTTTTTTATTTTAAAAATTGGCGACCTAGACTCGGTGACTCTGTAGAGGGAAGTACACACATCAAAACAATCCAGGGGACAATACATTTTTCTTAAGCTGTAGGTTGGTAATTTGATGTTTAACTGTTTTTACCATTTATTTTCTTTGCAATGCCACTGAATTAAATTAATGAAGAAAAAATAAACAGGAATAACATCGTGGACTTTAATATCAAATTCATTTTCGATTTTTTGCCTAAGCTCATCTTGCTTTAATGTTGATATTCTTACAACGTTATCAATTCTTTTTTTTAATACTAACAACATCTTCGTTTAAATATTACGGCCCAATTTAGCATATTTTTGCATAAAACGCAAAGATTTTGTTTTGCATCTGCATCCATTATTCTAAAGAAGAATGACAAAAATTAACCTTTCGACCAATTTCAACATCTTATTTACTTACTTTTTCTGTTCTTTCTTACTTTTAAAAATATTTTAAACTGACGTTTTTTAAATAATTGTTGATTTTAATTGTTGAATTTGATGTTAAGTCAAAAATTTGTGGTCAAGGGTCATAGATGAGTGGTCTACATCCACACTTTTCACTAGTTCAAAGAAGGGGTACGTTTTTTGCTTAAAAACATAGAATGAAGCAATTTGCACCAAATAAAAAACGGTCACAAAATTTCCAGACATCTTTTAAAATCTATTGCTGAAAACCGCTTTGCAATCGATCTTATCGATCCAAAGTTAGAGGTTCAGTTCCTTATTGCCTCGTCTACTAGTAGTGTTGATAAAGACTGCATGTAATTTCTTTACCTTTGAGAATTTTGTAATTTTATTTATTTTTTTTAGTACCCCTATTTAAGTAAAAACTTTTTTACCATTTGAAATTTCTGAGAAAGTGTACCTTTTACGAATAAAATACCAAAAACACCTTTGATGTACCCCATATTTTGCGTTGACTTGACAAAAAACTTACTTCGATGTAGTGACAGTGGTCAATGACATATAAATTTCAAATGAAAGTCTAATCTTATGCAAAAATATGGGGTACATCAAAGGTGTTTTTGGTAGTTTATTCGTAAAAGGTACACTTTCTCAGAAATTTCAAATGGTAAAATAGTTTTTACTTGAATAGGGGTATTAAAAAAAATAAATAAAATTACAAAATTCTCAAAGGTAAAGAAATTACATGCAGTTTTTATTAACACTACCAGTGTTTAACCCATTTTAAAAGGGGTCCCAAATTTCAAAATGGGTTTAAAATGACCGTTTTTATTACCTTTATTGATAGTACAACTTTCATGATGGTTGGGCAAATCGTTTGGTAAATATTGACGATTAAGTGTTTTTAGTCTACATGTTTGAAGGCCATTATTTCTGAAGGGGGGCACTTTTTCAAAAAACTGTTTTTACAGAATGTCTTGGATTTTTTCCAGCTATCTCCCATTAAAAAAAAAGCACATTGATCGCGGACACCCTGTATACAAGTAGAAAGTAGAGAAGGTAACCAGACTTTTACGGCTATTCTAGTTTTTGCTAAAATTAAATTGCAGACTTTAAAAGTAACGCAATATCGTTGGAGACTTCCAAACCTATAAATAAAAATCCATACATACCCCACAACCGTTAATGCAAGTAATTTTTGTACAATCTGGATCGGCCAATATTCCCATTCCACATCCAGGTTGGGGACATAAAACTCCACCAGAGTTTAATACGTACTCTTCGGTAGCAAATCTTTGGTATTGACTGTACTAAAAAACAGATTATTTGATTGTTAATTTTTATAAAAAATAAAAATACAAAACATGAAAACAATAAAGTTTAAATTAATGGTAAACTCACTTGTTCTTCAGTTAAAAGTCTAAAATGATGAATTTCTTTAATGTACGAATCCTTACATCCTGCGGGACATGGTAAAGTATAACCGTGCTCAATATGTTGATAAAATTGGCGGTCACGTAAACGAGATATGCAATACTGCCGAAAACAATCTAAGCACGTAACGTGGCCATCTTTGCACGGAAGCACAAACACTGGATCACTAAAAAAATAAATGAACATACGTTTAAGTACATAAATTTGTAGCACAAAAAAGGCATCTAATTTTGCGCTACTACGTCTTACACACCATTCGTCGCCACATGCCAAACAAGGAATTTCTCTTAAATTCGGCTTTATGAGATATAAAGGAACTGCTTCGTCTTGTTCGCCCAAGGAAACGTGTTCGGAACACTTAAAATAAAACTCTGCGAACGTTGGCTCTCTGTTGTTTAGCACCTAAAAGAAATAGTTTTTAATAATGTAATATTCTTGGGGGTTTTTTAAACGCAATGTGGTCTGGAAAATTATTTATATTATAGTCATTCTGTGGTGCTTACATTTTTGCAAATTTCAGAATCATTTTCACATAATCCAGTTATCTTTTTTGGTTCCAAAACATCATTCCAGTTTTGAGGGTCAGCATGGACTGTAAAAGCCCCGCTTTTGCAAAAATGACATCTAACTCTAATTTTTCCAGTTTTTAATTCTTTACATGATGCACAAAATACGTAAAAGTGAACTTTTGGTTGAGCTAAAAAAATAATGATTTTTATATTTAATTTAAAAGAAAACTATTTAGTGATATTGAGAATGTAGGTCTTAAACCTACAGCTTATTTGTTCGTCTGAGTTTTGGACTAACTCTTCAGTAAAACATAAATCCTTAAGAGTTTCAGATAATGGTTTTTGGCTAGATTCCTCTTCTTCTGCTATGCTACTGCTTGTACTTGGTAAATCTCTTTTTTTCTTTATTTTTACCGCATGCAGAATACTTTGCTGCCCAAGGTCGCATTCCTTAAAATGTATTTTAATTATTACAGATTGCCAATAAGCAACAAAAAACATACAGCAATAGTTATTGAATCACCTAATTCTTTTCCAGCAAAAATAATTTTTACTTCACTTGGTTCGAGCCCCAGCTGTGGGGCAACAAATTCTTTAACATTCTTTATATCCCATTCTGGATTTAATTCTACCGCTAATGTATTGCCGCTGTTTGTTTTAATGTATATATTAAGACCATTGCTAATGGATTTTTTTCCGAACGAAAATAACTGTAAAATTGAATGTAAGATGTTTTTAAGAACATTAATTATTGTGTTCATGCTAAATTCTTGGATCTTACATTTAAATTTATAAAATTGGACATATTAAATATCTTTGTTACATACGCAATTAGGCCATAATTAATAATAATTATTTATATAATCTAAATTGAAAAAAATAAAAACAACAATCACTCAAAACAAAAAACTAGGTTATGTAAAATGTCCACTGTCATACTGTCAACAAAAGACGAAGTTTTTTAAGGGAGTGTCATCGGGTTCGTTTTCTAAACATTGTCAGGGTTGCACGTAATTAAAGTACTTTACACGTAATTAATCGATTATTGATTTTAAAAATTAAAAAAAAAAACAAGCAAATTGCTAATTTATATTAATTAATGGAAAGTCATGAAAATCTTAAAAACAAGCATTATAAACTGTTTAAAATATCCTTTTAAATATGGTAAGGGAAATTAATAAATACATGCCCAACTCAGCTCCGTGACGCTAGCGACGCCACTTCAATTTTTTTGAAAAAAAACTATAGCATTGTTTAGTGCTATATTTGTTCTAATTTGTTCCGTAAAAATTTTAATTTGTTCTGCCCCCCAAAAACGCAATTTTGAAATGGCGTCGCCAGCGTCACAAAAAAACGTCACTTTGTTAAAATTAAGTGATTTATGTTTTAAATGATAGATTTTAATTTGTTCTATTTGTTCTGCTATTTGTGCTAATTTGTTCTGGCCCCCCAAGTTAGAAAAAAAGCCCCCCAAAGGTTGGCACTCCTCAACGCCACTTGCACCTATTTTTGTTTTTTTGGTATTTTTAAATAAATAAATATCGGAGTAAATTTGTTCCGTTAAAATTTTTTATTTTCTAACATTCTACGACCCCCAAAAAAATTTAAAAAGATCATCAATTTTGAGCAAATATCGGTGAAAGTATAAACTACTATTTGCCAAGTAGGCTAGATGCAGGGTTGTACACGAATACTTTTTTTTGTATTCGAATACGAATACTTAGCTACATGTTAAGCACGAATACGAATACAAATACATTTGAAACAACATGTATTCGGGTACGAATACAAATACAAAGTATTCGTATTCGTAAAACTACGAATACAATATTGCGAATACAATTCCCACGATTTTTGGCGTAAAATTTAAAATTATTTCAAAACGAACTTATTCGTTTGTGTTCGACTATAAAAATGTATTCGTAAATTTACGAATACGAATACTATCACTTAAATTTTTACGAATAAAAATACAAATACAAAATCATTTAAAAAGAAATGTATTCGAATACGAATAACGGATACTGTTAAAGTATTCGAATACAGTGTTCGAATACGAATACTTGTATTCGTGTACAACCCTGGCAGGATTGTACACGAATACTTTTTATTGTATTCGAATACGAATACGAATACTTAGCAACATGTTAAGCACGAATACGAATACAAATACATTCGAAACAAAATGTATTCGGGTACGAATACGAATACAAAGTATTCGTATTCGTAAAACTACGAATACAATATTGCGAATACAATTCCCACGATTTTTGGCGCAAAATTTAAAATTATTGCAAAACGAACTTACTCGTTTGTGTTCGGCTATAAAAATGTATTCTTAAAAAGTATTCGTTAATTTACGAATACGAATACTAATACTTGCATTTTTACGAATAAAAATACAAATACAAAATCATTTGAAGAAAATGTATTCGAATATGAATAACGAATACTGTTAAAGTATTTGAATACAGTGTTCGAATACGAATACTTGTATTCGTGTACAACCCTGCACCTAAGTTTTAAAAAATTTGATAATCTTTTTTAATATTTTTGGGGGTTGTAGACTGTTAGAAAATTGAAAATTTTTATGGAACAAATTTAGGCTTATATTTATCAATAAAATGATACCATGAAAACCAGAAAATGTTCTAGTGGCGTTGGGAAGCGTCAATCTTTGGGGGGCTATTTTTCTGACTTGTGGGCCAGAACAAATTAGTACAAATAGCAGAACAAATAGAACAAATTAAAATCTATCATTTAAAAAACATAAATCATTCAATTTGAACAAAGTGGCGTTTTTTTGTGACGCTGGCGACGCCATTTCAAAATTGCGTTTTTGGGGGTCAAAGAGGGCGAAACAAATTAAAAAATTTACGGAACAAATTAGAACAAATATAGCACTAAATGATGGCATAGATTTTTTTTAAAAAAATTGAAGTGGCGTCGCTAGCGTCACGGATCTGCCCAACTCTGGTTTGTTAACGTGTTGGAGATCCGTTTGTTTATACGCTAAGCGTTGCCGAAGACACTGTTATTGAATAGAAATATTTTGAAGGTCAATCAATGTTGGATGTTGTTGATCTTTTGTTGATGCAAAATAGTGTAAAAGAAAGTTTTTAGCTATAGCTTGATTAAATTAAATTCAATAATTAAAATGGGAGATGATCCCTATTCACAAGCTTCGAAAGGAAAACTAAAACTGAAGGCAGATGGGGGTGTTAAAAAAAAGAAAAAGCATAAGAAACAAAGAGTTTTGGAGCAAGTGACAAAAAGCCTTGAATCAAACGAGGAAAAACAACCCGAAAAGACACAGGAAAAGAGAACGAAAGCAGAGTTAGCTTTCCTTAAACAACAAGAGAAAATGGTATGAATTCATTAGCTAATAATACATTCTTTCGAGAATTGTATGAAATTAACCCAATACCTAGCCCCATACTTAAGTAGGTAGTTGTATTTGCAGCGTCTTTATGGTTTTTCTGAATACGCGAAACTAAAATCATGTCCTAATAGCAATGTTCTATTCTGGCAAAAATGTCTCACCCAAAACAACAAAATTTAATTTTGGTTATGTTTCAACTATTTTATTATTTTTTTAGCAAACCAAACGGATTCTTGAAAAGGCAACTATGACTCACAAAGAACGAGTAGAAAAATTTAACCAACATTTGGATAGTCTTACAGAGCACTTTGATATTCCAAAAGTTTCATGGACAAAATAAACCACATTCTATTTTTGGTACTTGTATAACAATAATTTATTTCGGTAATTATAATGATAATAAAATATATATAGTTTTTTAGCGAAATCATTTAGTCTTAACTTAATAATTTTTACTTATATCAACAATAAGTTTCTTTAAACATTTGGAAAAAGAATTGTAAGAAAACTTCTCATCCAGTCTTTTCTTTCCCTTATCACCCATTTCTTTTAAATTATCTTGAGTTACAATCTTGTACATAAAGTCCGCCATACTGTCTGGATTAGGCTCACACAAATATCCTGTTTGTCCATGATCAACAGTTTCCCTTGGGCCTCCACTATTGCAAGCTATTACTGGTTTAGATACTGTCATAGCTTCCAATGGCACGATTCCAAAATGTTCCTTAATTGGAGTATAAACTAAACACGTGCAAGAAAGGAGAAGTTCCGCTTTGAGTGTGTCCGAAGGCGACTTAAGAAAAATTAAATTATCAAAAAGTTTCTTTTCTTCTACGAGCTTCACCAGTTTTTCGTAGTAATAAGCATTAATAGCTGATTGGGGATCAAATCCTCCAACCATTAGGAAGAAAACTTTCTCAAAATCAGCTGGTTGCATTTTATTTCTTAACTTGTCCATGGCGTGAACCGCAAGTTCGAGTTTCTTAGCTGGATGGAACCGATTTACAGACAAAAAAATAAATTTTCCAGGTCCCTCTGGAATGTCTTTCACTAAATCATGCGCATCTTTTACTGGTTCTATTTGTTTAACTGCGTCTTGATACGACGAAGCAATAGTTGGATATAGAATTTGAATTGGCTTCATTATTTCAGGAAAAGTTTGCCGAAAAATTGAAGCGGTGTATTCACTGTTAACTAAAATTACATCAGCTTGTTTTGTTGCTTTGCACTCAACCCAATCAATTGGTTGTCTATAGATTTTTTTCATTATTCCTCCTGGATTACTGGCCAATAAATCTGGGTGATGGCAATAATAAATCACTTTTAAATTCGCCAACTTTAGAAATGGAATGGCTATAGGTATTAAATCCACAAAATAAATATCAGGCTGGTCTTCAGACTTGAGAAATAAAACGTATACTAAAGTTAGATAAACCATCCTCAGGTAGGCACAAATAGCTTGAAACTTGCCGAAAATGCTTCGTGGAATCCAGTCCCCCACAACTTGCACAGGATATTCGTTATTTCGAAGTTCCTCAAAAGCATGATTGGGGTCAAAATGGTTAGTTATGAATAAGACATCGTTGCCTTGGCTTTTTAGGGCTCCAGCCACATCCAATACTAGTCTTTCGGCTCCTCCAATACCCAAATCCGGATGAATAAAGGCAATTTTAAATCGTTTTTGCTTGGACATATTGTAAAATTATTTATTGCATTTAAATATCAATTTAAATTAAAGACACACTGCAATAAGAAAAAATAAAAACCAAATGTGTTTTGTAATGTAAATGATTACTTTTGCTGATGCTGACGTTTATAATTTTAGGTTAGATTTACAATAATTTTTGAAGGTGGTTGCAGTCCGGCAGACGGTTTTGTGAGAACTATGAAAACCGCCAAAGACAAGTTTTTGCACGATCAATCGATCATCTCAACTAGTAATCGATTTCATGTTTTTTTTTTTCTTGTAAGGAATAAACCGATGGTTTTAATAAAAAAATGTTTATTGATAAAATATAAATAAAATGAGGTTTCTTCCGTACCGCCATCAAAATTTAATATTATGGGACATCATATAGAATGTTCCATAATATTAAATAATTATTTTAAAAATATCGTGCGATCCACAAAATTTCACCTCGACTCTTGCTGTAGAACGTCAAAAATATGCCAATCGACATTTTTTTAACAATAAAAAAAAAGTTAAAGTTTGCAAATGCATGGAAAAAGTCGTGGTGGAATTTTAAGGTACCAAATAACATGGTATATCCTGTATAGTTTTGGGGTTACAAAAGAATCTAATAATAAAAAAGAAACAAAAAAATGCGATTGTTCGTCTTTATTGTCATTATAATTGTGATGTTATTTTAACAATAATATAAACATTAAACATCTAAGACCTCAATCTAAAATAACATAAAATAATATAAAAATATTATTATACACAATTATTATAATTAATTGTAGTAGTCGCCGACAATAATATTCTCTAAATTTTATTGTAAGAATATTCTAAAACTGATAAATGCTTTAGATCTTTTTTATAATATATGGACAGAAAAATGACTATAGTTACTTAAAATTTGAATAATTAATAAAATAATAAAACAAAAATTGAATTAAACGTCGAAATTACAAAGCCACATAAAAATTACAACAATATTACTGACGTTTAGAGCTATTCTTACTTTGCTATGAACGATCTCAATATTGACTTTACACGACATGGGAGTAAAGAGTGGGAACAGATAAGAAATTGGTCCAACAATCTATGTGGTCCTTAGTTAGGTGGTTCATTCTTATCCCCACTCACTGTGAAGTCAGTGTTGAAATCGTTCATTATAAAGTAAGAATAGCTCTTGTTATCGTTTAAGTTATTAAAATGTTTTTTATTATTCGAAATTTGGCCAATGTTAAGTACCATGACTTAGTAACGTAGGTTACGAGATATCTTTTAAGATTGACCAACTTTCTCACTTTTGCAGTAACAGACATATTAAAATAAAATATGATCCGGATGTTCCTAATTCGAAAAATAAATACGAATAATTTTTTTTAATATTTTCTGGAGAACATTACTTACTGGAAAATTATCAACAGCATAAAATTTAATGCTTTTATTAATTTCTCGTCTTTATAAAATTTAAGAAAATTAGTCTTAATATTTAAAAAAAATATTTTTGTGTGTAAAAAAATTAATATGTAAATTAAGTTTCTATTTAGCATTTAATTTATTCCTAAAAATTAAAAATATTATAAATATGTTATAATTATTGCATATTCGGAATTAAGTTGAGTTTCTGTTTAATTCTGTCTTAATCTGGGACTTATTTAATAGGCCTGTCCCTCGATTTATACCGGGCGTTCATTTAAAAATTTTCTAGGCTATCTGTTCTATTCTAAAGAAATTCTCCGTCGGGAGACTTATGTCTTAGATTTTGACACTGAGAGCTTTTCCAAAAATTTTGAATGGCGAGAGGGGTCAAGTGGCACCTTATTTAAAAGCTCTTGTCATTTTCTACACGAATATGAAAAAAAAATAATACTTTTTAGAGCATGTCAAAATCTATGACATATTTTGTCCCCCTCCAATAAAAAAATCGATGCATCAAAATTAGCCTGGAAAGTATTAAAATGAAAACCCGGTAGAAAACATTGTACTGAAACTGAGCCCAAAACTCATTTTATAAAAAAATCTAGAAAATATTTCTTCCTAGAAAAAAAATGACAAAGTCTCTGTAACGTCACTTGCTGCTATTCCGAACTATCTTTTAAGAAACGAGAGATCATTGTGTTCTTATTTTTTGTATGTAAAGATAATAGTCCCGAATAATTAATATTTTAGTACATACGTAAAGATAATGTACTATTAGGTTTTTTCCCAACAAAATATTCACAAGTTGATGGCACATTTATATTTACAAAAAAACTAATATGACACATATGAGAGGATATGTTTAAATTATCTAATTTTTATTATTCGTAACGAAGCTTATAAACAGTTAATATTGCAAGGTTTCAATTTGATTTTTATTGTTTATATACATTCTAAGCCTGTCGACAGTCTCTTCATTATTCAAGAAATTATTATTTTTTAAATTTATGTTTGTAAAAACATAAAAACTAATTATTTAAAAATATGAATGAGGTCATGTAAGAATTAAATATTTCCGTTGCAATGGCAATTATTATTTACATGACGTCCTAACGTATTCAGCCTTAAGATAATTTTCAAGAAAACCAGAAAAAAGTTTCCCCTATCAAAACTCAAAAAAGTGCCCTTTAACTGAGCATTTTTTTTTACACAAGGATTTGGTTTAATTAAATGATAAAAAATATGCTCTATCAAAAGCATATATGCCCTTTTGGTGTCGTTAAGCGTTAACTACCCTGTGTAACCATTGCATTTTTTATAGGTTCTCCTACTATTGATGTGAAATTAAATTGCCTATGATTTGATTAACATTGATATGTGGCTAACTTTTGAATCGCAATAATTATTATACTCCTCGCAGACAAAGTCGAAAACGAGGAGTATATTGTGATTGTTTTGAAAATTCTAAAATCGTCAAAAATCGTCGTAGAGCAAAAATTCTTGCAGATTCGTGCGTTTCATCAAATTTTGAACAACTTTCAAAAAATCCGTCCGTCCGTCCGTCCGTCCGTCCGTCCGTCTGTCCGTCCGTCTGTCACGTTTTTTGTAGACACTCTAACTTGAGAACCAAAGATTTTATCAAGTTCAAATTTTCAGGAAAAATCGTTCTGATTAAAATATAGTTCCCTATTGTTTTTGAAAGAAATCGGAAAATAATAAGGGGGGCTGCGGCACCCCCCAAGTGAGAAAAAATTCATATTTCAGTTATCATAAAATTTACAGAATTTTTTTTCTGGTAACTTTAAAGCCCTTTTAATTCTCTACTAAAAGTATATTTAAGTTTTTTTTGTCCGGCCCCACGTAAGCCCCCCAATAAAAAAAAAAGCCGTATCTTCGTTATTTTCTAATTTACAAAAAAAACTTAAGTCATAAAAATGAAAGGAAATTAAATTCTGCATTAAAATATATTTTTTGTTTTTTTGTTGTGAAGTTTTTAAGACAAAAAAGGTCAAAAAAATAGGTTTTTAGTGATAAAAAAGCTCTAAGTCACGTTAGTCTAGGTTCGGTCAAGGTGGCCTTGCAAAAAAAATTAAAACAAGAGCATCTTTCTAAAGCCAAATTAAATCCTAAACGTCAGAATTAATACGCTTTCGCTAATAAATCTTTTTTTTATAGAAAAGTTAATAGTATAACCTCTTCGCAGATTTTTTTTTGTAATTTTAAAAATTTATTGTTCATTTTAATTTTATTGTTTTCTGATTACTGCGAGGAGTATCCTATTTAATGTCGGCATTTTATAAAAAAAACTCTAACATGCTCACTAATCTAACCTATTCACTGACCTAACCCACTCACTGATCTAACCCATTTCTAGTTTTAATCTTCTTATTTTTAATACAGAATGTCAAAAAATGGCGCTTAAACGCGACGGTACGTTATTGGGGCATGTCTGGGGATTTCTAGAAAAATGTTAAAACAAATCCATCTCATATACCCTTGGATATATGAGGTCCCAAAGTGCAAAACTTCGAAAGCTCATACTTTAAAGGTAACAGCACAAAAAATATCTTAAACCATTTCACCATTTGTTTATCTTTTAAATTTTTATAAAATATAACGCTTAGTCCAAAAAACAACAATCTGCGGGTTTAAAAGATTCTACGTACCAGCTAAATGGTTTGTATAACATTTCTAAATAAAGTGTGGTTTGGAGAGAATCTTTGTTTTACTTTTTTTACGGAGTGTTTTACAACTAATTTTTCATAATTAGGTAAAAATGGGCATAATGACTTATTTACAAACGTACTTTTAATGCAAAATCCGTGCATCCAAAAATATGCGGATTATTTTAAACATTCACGGAAATCCTTCTGTAAATGAGTCATAATTTTTTTTTTACCTAATTATATAAAGAATTAAAGATGTAAAACACTCTCTAAATGTTATTCAAACCTTAGGATTGCTGGAACGTAGAATGTTTAAACCGGCAGTTTGTTGTTTTTTGGTATATTAGGGTTATATTTGATGGAATTTTTAAAATATATTTTCCTTTTGCCTAGACTGTGTTGTAGAATTTATGTAATTTGTTCGCATTTTCCTCCATGAATATAAGTTATAACAGATGGATTTTTTTAACAATTTTTAAATTTTTTAGGCATGAACCAACAACGTACCATCACGTTTATGCGCCAATTTTTGGACACCCTGTGTACTTAATTAAATACATTTACTATTTATTGTTAAACACATATACATTTTAAACTTGGTGCTGTAGTTTAAGCTGCCAATTTTCAGTTTATTCGCTTGCAATCTAGCAATATGGCGATTTCTTGATGTCGACGAATCGTACTCACGTATTTAAACAAGCGCACTCATTGTTGACCAAGAAAGATCCAGCTTTTCCAACTGGACCAAAGAGGTTTAGGTCCAATAATTCCATTCCACAAGAGGAATATAGCAATAAAGTTTATAAAAATATACATTAGGCCGTATTGTCGGTTAAGTCATCTTTAAGCCAATTTGGAATGGCACGAATTCCTATTCTTTTCAATAGTTTTAACAGAGCAGTATTATGGCTTACATAGTATCGTTGTAACAGTTTTAATGATCTATCTTCCATTGGAGGGTATTGTCTTCCTTTACTTCGTCCCAAACATTTGGTTTTCTCGTTCTTTACTTGGCAGTAGAATCCCTTATTAGGGTCAAATCTAAATCAAAAATGAAAGTTTAATTTATTATAAATACTTTAGCAAACAAGAACTAACCTTATATGTTCAGTATAATTAAAAAATGGCGTGATCTTCAAAAATTTCTGCATTTCATTCATTACCTCAACAGGTTTCGATTTAAGAGTATCTCCATCAATGATGTACAAAGACGAAGGAAGGAAAAAGGTAAGCCACCTCTCCAAATGTTGAGCGTACTTTCCAGGGTTGAGGCATCTATTTCTTAGATCTCTTAAAGGTTTAGGTGCGGTATCTGTTGCTGTAACAACCTAAAACATGATTTAAAAGTTTAGCCAAATTAATCCTTTTTAAGTTAGATATTATTTTTTTACCTGGTGAAAGCTAAAATTATTAGCAATGGTGTCGCCATGAGCTCGAATGTGTTGATACCATGAATACGCTCTTTTAGCGGGTGATATCAAAATAGTTATAAGTTTAGCTTTAGGCAGTAATGCATGAACACGTCTGGGTACCAATTCTCCATCAAAGTACGTAGCACTTTTTTCAAAATAGTATGTCCCTGACGAGTTTGTATCAGAAGGAAAAAAATTCATATACCTACAAAAAAACAAAATGAATAAATTTATAAAGTAGGTAAATAGTCAACAACGAATTAACGTACCAATCCAAACCTCTGAGGTAGTTATGAGCATTAAAAAACTGAATTTCTTCAAAAGTATCCGGACTGGGCAAATTGCTTGCAATCGAAGGATGCATAGATAAAAACGAATATAGAGCCGTTGTTCCAGTTTTCTGTGGTCCAATCACCAAAAACTTAGGCAAAGAATCGCAAGCTTTGTTTTTGGACCAAATTTTTTGATGCCTTTGATCGTCACATGGATTCTACAATAAAAATAACAATATAAGACATTTTATTAGCTAAAACAACTAATACTTACCCCCCAAATTGGATCTGATTCGCCAGGATATAATTTGAAATAAGTTTCCCCCATTTGCAAGGGTGGAGCAGAGGATAATTTAATATTGGTCCAACATCGAATAAACTTAATGACGGACTCAAAAGTGTACAAGCCTAGTCGGTCGTTGCCGTAGTTTGACATATGAGTCATAAAAATATTTATCTAAAATTTCATGGGTTTTGTACTGGACCATATTCGAACAAAAATTGGTTGTGGCTTCGAAGGATATAGTGTCATACCACCTGTCATCCAAACTGCTTACTGACATAAAGCCATTGCTTTTAAACTTTCATCAAATATAACGCTAATATACCAAAAAACATCCAACCGCTGTCATGTTAATGATATATATATTTACCTAATTATCTTAAAATGACGATGTAAAACACTTAATGCTGAACAAACCTATACCAGCTAATAGGTTTGTACAACATTTACGGAGTGTCACATTGTTACTTTGAGATAAATTAGGCAAAAAAGTACATGATTCATTTACAACGTGCATAAAACAAAATACGAGTTCCTTTGTAAATAATGTAAGTTACCGTCTTGAACAAGGGGTGGTATAACATATCTCCTTGAAAACCTCAATCAATTTTGTTTATTAAACTAAAAAGGGTTAAAAGTTTAACGTTTCCCGAGACTATTCCAATATTTTTAGAAAAAAATCGAAAAAAAAAATGATTAATTTGTCACTCACAGGATTATAAACGATCGCTTGAAACAATTCTCCACCCTGAATAGACTCATCTAATTTCTCTCTTCCTCCTGGATATCTATCGATCATCATCGTGTGTGTAAATAACCCGCAGGTTTGTCTGGGTAAAACCATTATGTTTCTGTGTATGAAACCTCTACGTAAACGAGCTGGTCGTAAATGAGGATATTCCTCTGTTGAAGTAACTCTAATGTTCCATGTTTTCTTCCAAGCCGTGTATAACAATTCATGGACTGGGTAAACCCCGGAATGGTGGGGAGACACTGAGTACCCAGAGTCGACAGGAATGCCTTGAAAAAACATAATTTAGGGTATGGTCCGTAAGTCATTTTGGTTAACCAAGTGACATAAAACGACTTGTTACACAATACGTTGTCATAGAAAACGATTGTTACAACCGTCACTTTGGTTTACCAAAATTACTTACGGACTATAGATCTTTCCCGCCGTTGACCACCTCCGCAGTCGTTATACTTGGTAAACTAAATGACCACCAGCAGCACAATGATTTGTGTCAATCTGACGCATATCTGACGTTTCCCAAGTATAACGACTGCAAAGGTGGTCAAGGGCGGAAAAGATCTATACCCTTAATATAAATGATTTAAAGTATACCCACAGAGTTTATATACCATAGTTTGTAGTTAAAAACTATTTGTTTAAACAAAAAGATAAAGATTCAATTTCCTTATAATGTCGTCTTTGAGATTGCTTATAAATAAAATCGTACCTTTGAGTTTTGCAAAGTTCTTGTTTAGAGCCATGTCTTCCATCAGCAAAGTCAAATTATCATACAAATGCGGTTGTTGATGGTTCCACATGTGAGAAAACCACATAAACTTATCAATATTTTCCAAAATTAAATCGTCTCCTTTATTTTCCTCATAGTTTCCATGATGAAAATACTTTCCAGAGAAACCAAGATTAAATCGGAACCCTGATATCATATTTTGAATCCGTAACTGTGTCGATATTAAGGCGCTAACATCCTCGGGTTTTAGACGAGTACCACTTTCCCCAACAAAAATATCGTCAATGTCGACCAATAGCATGCGATCTAAGGATAAACTCAGCTGTCCATGACTTAAAAAACTAAGGGAGTCTAGAAATAAGAGCCGGTGTAACCAAAACTTTAATCCTGCTCCAAAAATGACTCGTTGAATGTTGTCGAAGAGTCCGTGATCTTGTACTACTGTTGTTAATGGAGTTTTATAATTATCTGCAAGAAAAACATTTGTCTTGACCTGGTATTCCTTTTAAACTTATTAAAAGTACATACTTTCTGTAGCTCTGTAGTTATCATTCCGATGAGCCCATTCGAGTGGTTCGTAGGTTGTATGGTTTGCCTGAAACACTGTCCAATCATTTCCAGGAAGATCACCCCAGGCTGTTTCTCCCGCTCGTGTCATTCTGAGTATTTGGGAAGTAGGATTTAGAGCTGCATCCTGAAAATGTAACAATGTTGAATATGAACCTTTTCCGTTTATATCCAGCTTACCTTTAGCTGAAGATTAGTGTGAATAAATATAGGAAACCCCTTTAATTGCGAACCCACATACGTTTCTTCCGTAGGTGTTATAAATCCAATTATGCCGACATTATACTCGCGACAGTATTTGTCGAGTAATTCCCTATTCCAATTATCCATTTCTAAATAACGACCAAAATTTTCAAAAACAATCACACTGTAACGACCCTTATCCAAATTTGTTAAAACCGGTAGACTTTTCCCAGCAACTTCGACCTTATACCTTAAATAAAATAATGATTTATAATTTGTTTGGTATTTAAAAATAAACTTACTTAAGTCTGGTGTGCACTAATAGTTCGGCAATGTCGCGACCCAGTTTAGAGTACATTGTTTCAACAAAAACTAAGACTTTAGGATAGCTTCTTAGTTGGGCTTCAGTTTTATGACCATGGTTGTTGTATATTCTTGGGCTACTGAATACTCCGCATCGTATATTTGGTTCTGGTCTCGTGTTTCTTTGTATAAACCTATAAGTATAACAATATAAGCATGTTTTTGTAATTATTTTTGTTTTTCATAATTACTTCGGTGTGTTCATGTGAGGCCAAGAAAATATTATGAGCATGAATCCCAATATTATAACAGCGAACACGCACTTCTTAAGAGTTGCATGTCGCAGCACCCATCCTCGATTCGTTTTCCGTTTACCTCTTTGAATAGTAAACGTATTCTCGAAAAACAGAGGTATCTTATCTTCCCGCATTTTTCAGTATTGGCTTATGAACTATTATTATACTACACTATCTTAACATTAACACGGTGGTACTCAATTACACAAAATATTCAAGTGGAATGTGTTCTTTAATATTATTACTATCTTATATTATCACTGGATTTATCAATAGTTCTCCATTTAATATGTTTCCAAATTTCTTTAAAATTACAACTGATTACTTTGGCCATATTTCTGCACTGAACGGAAAGGAACATAACTTTTAACTGCACTGGATAGTAATAAATACATTACTTTAAAACTTGTTACTCAAAAACCTGCAAAAGAAAATAATTCTTAGCTTAAAATAATTGTTACTTCAAATGCTTAAATTACGTTTTATTATCAAATGAACAACGCTTTTGGAATATTAATATTTTTTCCAAACAGTTATCTGTATTCCTGACTAGAATAGAATTACAAAAGCACAAACAAAACTGATATTGTTCTTTATTTTTAACAGATAAAGAATGCACTTTATACAAAAATGCATTGTTCATATAGCCAAACTTACCGTGTTATAAATTAACTCCATATTGTATAGGATATTATTTACTTTTCATCAAAACAAACCATTAAAACTGGTAAAAAAATATAAAAATTCTTTTTTCTCTAAAATTTCCATCACAAACGTCAGATTTAGAACGAATGCTGTCATTTGTCAAATCCGTAATAAAATCATACCAAGGTCTCCTAAATAAAATTGAGTAGTTCAAATGCAAACAAAAATGCACTTGGACGCTACATAACAAAAGTGGAAATTTTAATTATTTTTAAAAGAACCCGAAATTTGTAGCTCAGAGTTTTTTCAACTAACAATAAGCAAAAAAAAAACATTAATTATTATTAAATTCTTTTTAAACAAATCAATTTCTTCGCAAACTTATGCAACATGCTTTTGCGGTTTTCAGACTTGCGAAATTATATGGACCAAAAAAAAAGGCAAAAGTACCTTAAATGTAATTATTTCCGGAGATGTAACATTAATGTGACATAATAAACTTAACTATAAATACAACCAAATTTATATTTGAATTTTATTTGCTTATTTGAGTTGTTGCAGTGAATTTAGTGAAAATGCATTTATTTGGATTTATGGCTTTTGTAAGTGGTTTTTAATTTTTAATTAGTTTATTGCGTCTTTTTTTACAATAATGCTGATTAAAAAAAGTTCACACTATAGAACTTTTAAACGCTTTAAAATATTTTTTTTGTAATTCATATTGAAAGCTAACTTTTGATAATCATTTACTTTTTTGCCAAAAATTTATTTAAACAAAATTGGAAAGCAATATGTATTATTACTAAAAAATTTTAAAAGCATACTAAACCTTATTTTCAAAAAATATGGAAACTAAAATGAGAAGTCAGTCGAGCCCCTTTGCTATATAATATTTATTTTTAAAAAGAACCGTTATAAAGTTAGAAGAGGAACTATTTTAAGGGATCTTCTTTTACTTACCTTAATTGGAGATATTGTATTCTTATTTTATAGTTTTTGGTGACGATGAAATGTTCAAGTTGGGTAAAAGCTGAAGAAGAAAGTTTTTCGTATCACAAATTTAACGGGCCAGTTAGTGGTGATGTTACAAAAGTAGTATCAGCAAAAGGAAATAATATTGACTACGTGGTATGTTAAAAAAGTTACATTTGAAAAAATGTTCAAATCAAACTGTTTTTTTTTAATGTTAACGATAAATCAAAAATATTTAGAATAAACATAATATAAAAGTAATTGTAAAAAAAAAATAGGATCAACTTTATGAATTTTTAAGAAGTACTGGCACCATTTGTTCATTTTAAAATATTTTATACTGTTTTTAGGCACGACCGGATTACACATATTCATACGGAATTCAAGATCCACAAAGTGGTAACAGTCAAACCCATAAAGAGTCCAGAGACGGGGATGCTGTCCATGGAGAATATAGAGTATTACAGTCAGATGGTGTTGTCAGAATCGTTCGGTACACTTCCGACAACACTAATGGGTTCCAAGCTACAGTAGAATACGAGCCATTTAATAAATAAGAACAAAAGAAAACATTAATTTTTATTATAACTTTATTGGTAGGCTTTTAAGACTGGTAGCTTTTAAGTATTTTAAAATGAATTTACTTGTCTTGTTATTTAAGTTAATTAATTAAAAAAATAATTTCGTAACCAGGATTTTTCTTAGCTTAGATGTTTGGCGCAGAATTATTACCATTCTTTTAGAGCCAGACTATTCGTCTTCAACTTCATCCTCCTGATTTTGCTTTAAATTTCCAAAAACTTCAGAGGGAATACTTTGCTTTTCTACCGGAACTTCCACTTCATTTTCTTCATCATCGTCGTCGTCATCATCCATATCAATGTTAATTTCATCAGGATTGACGACTTTGTCTTGATTAGCGCCTTGTGTTTCACCCCGTACAAACATAATGTTACCTCCCCGAGTAACAGACGGTGCGGTGCCCATTTCCACTGCCTTTGCTTCAAGAAGACGCATTCCATCCTTAGCTCCCGGCGCCAAGTCCGCCACCGTTCCCGAAGTAGACGTTCCACCACTTAACATCTGTGCCGACATCATGTTGACTTGGGTATTAAACATGGCCTGTACACTTCGCTTGATTCGCAACATCTCACGCATAGTATCCTCGTTACCGTGCCTAACCTCGAATTCCTTCCATATTTGCCAGAACTCACTCGTCATTCTTGGATCGCAAATCTGACTGCAGTGCGCATAAATGGCTCTCGCCCTGTCGATTTCACCGAGTTTTGTTTCCATGTCCGCGAAACGAATGCACATTTCTCTTGTTTTATCTTCAGGGAGTACTTCAATTGCTTTTTCGTATATTTGTCTCGTTTTTGGAATACCGTAGATCTCTGCAGCGCGCTTAATGTAAATATTAAAAACGTCGAAAACTTCGTTTGGCGGGACTGCACTTGTGGCGCGCTCGTATACAGCCATAGCATGTCTTGCCATTCCATGTTCTTCCTCTAGCTTTGCGTACAATAAATACAAATTCTTCGCAAATTCGGAAGGGCAGTGCTCCAGGCACTGTTCAAACAAATCCCTAGCGCGTTCCAGTTTAGATCCACCGTAACGTTTAAGAAACTTAACCAAGTACGTGTTCCAAATATCGAAAACATTTGGCCACTTAAACAGAGAAACGCCTTTTTCATACGCTCTAAACGCTTCCTCGAAGTAATTATGCTCCTCCAGAAACAATCCGTAGTTTATTATTATTTGTGGCGTTGCTATCTTAAGATCAATTATCCGATCGTAAACAGCTTTACATGATTTAAATGTTCCGAAACTCTCCTCCAAATCAGCATACAGCGACCACACCTTAAGCGATTTGTACAAGCGCGATTGGACGGTTTCTGTTTCGTCATGATACGCAACTTTTCTAGATGGCAGCACCGTAGCTTTGTGCATCAGTTTCAGAGCCTCTTCGTAGTTTTCGTTTCGGATTTCCATTTCAGTCCATTCACACCACACTGATGCTAAATCATCCACTTTTATGTAGGAAACTTGAGTTCCTTTTTCAAAAATAAGACGTGCGTCTGGTACTTGGTCGTTTTTCTCGTAGAACTTGGCAAATTCAACCCACAAACTGTGTAGTTTTCCTACTGCTAGCTTGGGTTCGACTGTTTGAACTGCTTCAGTATAGGTGTTAATAATTTCATGTGGTTTTCCCTCGTATAATTGCACACGCTTATGCCATTCTTGTACGTTGTGCGGATTTTGACGCAGTAAAACGGAGTTTAAAAGTAGTAAACGGCGTTCCATTAAGTGTTCAAATCGCGCCAACCTAAGATCTAGATCTATATCGTCATCTTCAGTTGGGTTGGGAAGCTTAGCGACTTCCTCCATTCGCTTGCTTAAACTTAACTCTTCAAATTGAGCATACGCATCGAAAATTTGAGTAAAATCACGCACTGTTGTGACGGTTTGTATGGCTTCTTCGTAAATATCTCGGGCTCTATCAAACAATCCACTTCTCACATAATAATTAGCCAATGAGTTCCACAGATGCCCCAACTGGTCAGTGTACCTACGAAGGCCTCCCCGAATAATTGCATCAACGTTCAGTGATTTTACTTCGCTTGGATTACCAGACATAAGTTCGCACAGTTCATTCCATAGTTGATGTTTTGATTTGCCATGCTGCGAAACGAAGTTATCGTCATTTACTATTTTAGCAAGTACTACTGCTGCTTCATCTAATCGCTCAATGTTAGCCAAGTATTCAATGTATTCTTCTGCATTTTCCGGGCTTAGTTTAAGGTACCTTCGAAATACTCGTACAGCTGTTTCGGGTATGTCATGCTTCTGAACAAATTTAAGATACAGTGGCCAGATTCGATGATGTTGCGTTACTGGAAGAGCTCTGAGGGCCCTATCAAAAACCTTCCTTGTTCTTGTAATTTTACATTGGTCCGTAAGAAAGGAGCAATAATCCATCCATATTCTAGGCATTTTGTGCATAAATACCAAAGAGCGTTCAAAAGCATTGTTGATTTCCTCGTAAACAGGATCAGTGATGCATCGTGGTTTTACTTGTCGGCGTCTTGTTCTTAAGTAATTGTACCAAAGCTTATATGAACCTGGTAATTCTTTTAAAGCTCTTTCATAGATTATATTCACCCCAAATTTAGGAGCCCTTTTCTTATGTTCTATGTATCTTGACCAATGTTTTACCGAAAAGGGGTTCCTTAATATTTCTTCCTCATAGGGTAGATCTTCGTCAGTCTAAAAAATAAATACTTCTAATAATATACGTACGTTGCTCACGGGTTAAACACGGATAAGCTTTGCTAGCTGTTTATGAAAGTGAAATGACTTACGAAAATAATATCCATGGGCTCATTTTCGCCACCGTTAGCTATGGGCATGTTGGAGAATTTTTATTTAGAAAAGAAAACACTTTTTTGATCTAGGTCGTTGACTTAACGTTCATTTTTGAGGTTAGATTGCTAAAGTAGATTTTTGACATTTTGCATATCTCACGGAGAAAATTAATGGTCAGTTTATGCAATTGTTATTGAATAAAAAGAAGTGACTGCTGTATCGTTGGACGTGCTTGGAAATAAATCGGAATCCAACACCACATCCTTCGTAGGCAATTTTAAATAGTTAGGAAACTTTATAGCCAAGAACACAATTTACAGTTTTGTACATGATACATTTTTGTATCATACATTTTGTATGTTGAAGTAGAAAAGAAACCTTGTTGATCCAAGGTTTCTTTTTTACCTATTTACTTTTTATTTTTTATGAGTGGATAACTGTTGAACTTTAAAAACTGCCTTTTTAATTTTAATAAACAACACAAAAATAATTTTAAGCCTGGGATATCCTAATGCTCTAATATTTTAGCGATCCAAAGTTGAATCTTATTAGAGTGCATGCATTTTTTTTGTTTCTAAATTTTCACAATCAATGAAAATAATTTTGGAACTTGACAAATAATAACACCTAATTATGTATGTATTTATACAGGTGAACATTACTTAAAGGCAAATAAATTAAATATTTTCAACACGTCCGAAATCACTTGCTAGCTTTTTAAATAAACAAAATTAAAATTCAGGACATTAGTTATGTACCTTAATAATTTTCTTTGTCTTACACAATTTAAATTATTTCTTTTGCTATACTTAGTAGGTAGGTCCTCCTTAAAATCTTCCTACTTACAATTAAGTTAATTGATCCATCTAATTTTATATTTTTTAAATAACTTAAAAATAAACAACAAGCTTTTGAATAGGTAAACAATTGGTTGTATGTTATTTTTTGTATTAAAATAAAATCATTTCCGCAAATTTTGTTATTTAGCGTTGTCAAAACAGTAAAAAATAATAATTATTTAATAATTAAGAGTAAAAATTATGTTTCTAAATTCTTCTTATAGGCGGGAGGGGTTAATATGCAGGGTGTCCGCGTTTAGTTTGCTTTTATACAGGATGTCCAAACAATTGCGCATAAACGCGATGGAACGCTCTTGAAGCATTATCAGGGATCCCTAAAAAATTGTCAAAAAAAATCCATCTGTTATATCCATCGAGAAAAATGCGAACAAAGCTGTATAAGTTCGGCAACACAGTTTGTAAAAAACATCTTAAAAACTCATATAGATTCTTGGGTATACATTTTTGCATTAGATCATATTGACGTTGTGTCTTTGTATTTGGCCATTTCTTTCGTTAATATGTGCTGTTATTTTCAAGATATAAGCGTTTAACGTTTCGCAATTTGAGGCCTCATATCTCCGAGGGTTTTTGAAATAGATTTTTTTTAACAATTTTCTGGGGTTCCCTAGACATGCCCCAACAACAGCTACCATCGCGTTTATGCGCCATTTTTTTGACACCCTATATATGGCAAATAGAGGGTGGAAGAAATATTATAAAAGAGTACACCGTTCCAGTTCCAGAAATACTGCCCCTTAAATGGAGACTAAAAATGCCTAATGGAACATATTTACAATATTATCAAAAAATTTGTAAAATAATTTTTTATTGTAAATAAAAATAGGGTCCTTAATTTAATGGAAAATAGATAAAAATAGTTTCTTATAAAATTAATATTGACCGAAATATGATTTTTTTTTTTAAATTTGGAGATGCTTTTTTAGTGATGGAAATAATCGATTCTTTTTGCTCTATAAAATTTGACTCATAAAAAAAGGTTTGAGAAACAGTAATCTTGAAACTTTTAATGCCAATGTTTTCTTTTTTTAATGTTTAATTGCATAGAGCGATAGAGCGAAAAGAATCGATTATACTCATCACTACTTTTTACCCTCTATTTATCAGGGTCAGGTCAGATAAAAACCCTAAAAAAAGACATGGAACCATTACAAAAATTATACTTATTTTTTAGACTTCAAAATAATAATATACAGTACAAAAACAAATTTTAAAATATACAGGTGTCCATTAAAAATAAATAGTTGATGTAAGTATGCTCCTAGCTCAGTGGTTAAGAGGAAAGAATCTGCAAATTGTGCTCACGGTCTGAAATTTACAACATATACTCTTCAAGACATTTAACAAATATTGGCTCGATGAGACATTTCAAAATTTTGATAGGAGCCCCGCTGTGTCCCCTTCTTTTTTTTACGGTTACTTTATTTTGTTATACCGTTGTGTTTTTGATGAAACTTAATATTTGGGTTTCTAAGAAGATCCAGTAACCACTTTGGGTTCGCAATATTTTCAAATGTTTCCATGGGCCTCCTGCTTTCTTCATTGCGCATTTAAAGTGATAACAGGTTGAATTAAACCTTATAACTTGGAACTTAAGCTTTTAAGGACATACTCCTGCAATCTATTCGATGAGACATGTCGAAATTTTTGTCAGAGTCCCCTGTGCCCCATTTATTGTTATTCATTGTTTAACACAACCTGTTGGTTTGATTGTCACAAAAATTAATACCTAGCTTCTTTGGATCCCACTTTATGAGTTCAGATGATAAATTAGTTTAAAAAAATGACAGGGGCTCCATTCAGTCCAAAATAAGATTATTTAAGAGATTTTGTTTTGGGGTATTCCCATTTGCAAAAAGACATGAAATTTGGATGATACAACCCCATTGATGTTCTAAAACGATAAAAAGGTTTTTTTAACCGAAAATATATTTAGGGGCCCCATTATGCTCTCCTCTTAAGTTTAAAACTTGACATGCGTTTACTTGGTACCTCAAATTTAATTTTGGATAAAATCATGAGAAAATGTAAAATTGAACGTGTCCTTCTATTAAATCAATGCCCATCTAATACCTAAAACTGTCAAAAGCCCCATAAATAAGGACCGTTCACAATGACGTATATTTCTCAACTCAATAATTTATTCAAAAACAAGCATTTAAAAGAGATCCGTGACGCTAGCGACGCCACTTCAATTTTTTTGAAAAAAAAACTATGCCATCATTTAGTGCTATATTTGTTCTAATTTGTTCCGTAAAATTTTTAATTTGTTCCGCCCTCTTTAACCCCCAAAAACGCAATTTTGAAATGGCGTCGCCAGCGTCACAAAAAACCGCCACTTTATTCAAATTGAATGATTTATGTTTTAAATGATAGATTTTAATTTGTTCTGCTATTTGTGCTAATTTGTTCTGGCACCCAAGTCAGAAAAAATGCCCCCCAAAGATTGACGCTTCCCAACGCCACTTAAACATTTTCTGGTTTTTATGGTATCATTTTATTGATAAATATAAGCCTAAATTTGTTCCATAAAAATTTTCAATTTTCTAACAGTCTACAACCTCCAAAAAAATTAAAAAAGATTATCAAATTTCTCAAAACTTAGGTGGAAGCATGAACTACTATTTGTCAAGTAGGCTAGATGCATACAAGATTTCAAAACTCAGCTGTTTGTAAGTGGCGCATCTAGGGGTTGATGATTCCTTAGAATAAAAATGTTAAAATACATGTCTCAGCCTCTTTGTCTGCCTTTTAATCCTTACAAAAGGCCAGCTAATTTTTATTATGAATCTGACTTTAGTGTTTAAAAGTGTTTGGCATAGAATGTTTAAATTTTATTCTAAGGAACCTTCAACCCCTAGATAAGCCACTGACAAACAGCTGAGTTTCGACATCTTGTATGCATCTAGCCTACTTGGCAAATAGTAGTTTATACTTTCACCGATATTTGCTCAAAATTGATGATCTTTTTAAATTTTTTTGGGGGTCGTAGAATGTTAGAAAATAAAAAAAATTTACGGAAAAAATTTACTCCGATATTTATTTATTTAAAAATACCAAAAAAACAAAAATAGGTGCAAGTGGCGTTGGGGAGTGCCAACCTTTGGGGGGCTTTTTTTCTGACTTGGGGGCCAGAACAAATTAGCACAAATAGCAGAACAAATCGAACAAATTAAAATCTATCATTTAAAACATAAATCACTCAATTTTAACAAAGTGGCGTTTTTTTGTGACGCTGGCGACGCCATTTCAAAATTGCGTTTTTGGGGGTCAAGGGGGGCAGAACAAATTAAAATTTTTACGGAACAAATTAGAACAAATATAGCACTAAACAATGGTATAGTTTTTTTTCAAAAAAATTGAAGTGGCGTCGCTAGCGTCACGGAGCTATTTAAAAGTTGTTATTTCTTTATTTTGGATGCACATTCTTTTCTTATTTTGATTTTTTCTTTCTAAATGGGTATAATTTAATCTATTTTTATTAATTGCACAAGTTTGATCAAGAAATAGAAAATTAAAAATTATTTTTTTTATGAGATTGCGTTATTTTTTACCAGACATCTTTGTAAATGATACTTATTAAGGGCGCTTCTGGCAGTTCAAGGTATTAGATGGGCATTGATTTAATAGAAGGACACGTTTAAAGACACTAGAATTCTAGTGTCTTTAGACACGTTTAATTTCACATTTTCTCATAATTTTATCCAAAATTAAATTTGAGGTACCAGAAAAACGCATTTCAAGTTTTAAACTTAGGAAAGCACAATAGGGCCCCCAAATATATATTCGGTTGAAAAAACCTGTTTATCGTTTTAGAACATTAAAGGCGTTGTATTATCCAAATTTTTTGTTTTTTTGCACCCCAAAACAAAATCTCTTAAATAATCTTATTTGCCATTTTTAAACCAATTTATCATCTGAACCCATAAAGTGGGATCCAAAGAAGCTAGGTATTAATTTTTGTGACAATCAAACCAACAGGTTGTGTTAAACAATGAATAACAATAAATGGGACACAGGGGGCTCTGACAAAAATTTCGACATGTCTCATCAAATAGATTGCAGGAGTATGTCCTTAAAAGCTTAAGTTCCAAGTTATAAGGTTTAATTCAATCTGTTACCCCTTTAAATGCGCAATGAAGAAAGTGTATTAATGGACCCTAGGGGGGCCCATGGAAACATTTGAAAATATTGCGAACCCAAAGTGGTTACTGGATCTTCTTAGAAACCCAAATATAAAGTTTCATCAAAAAATGTTAAAACACAACGGTATAACAAAATAAAGTAACCGTAAAAAAAGAAGGGGGCACAGCGGGGCTCCTATCAAAATTTCGAAATGTCTCATCGAGCCAATTTTTTTAAATGTCTTGAAGATTATGTTGTAAATTTCAGACCGTGAGCACAATTTAAAAAATAAATAAAAAAAATGTCGAGAATATTTCTGCAAAAAAATAAGTTGCTGCTAGCATTTTTAGTTTCCGAGATAAGGTGACGACGTGCCTTATGATAACCAACGCCTTATTAAAAACCGGGTAAAAAACCCTATTTTAAAAATATTAAAGTAAGATATTTATCGGCATATCATTTTAATCAAAGAATATTTACGCCAAAAGTACCTAAATATAATAATAAATAAATTGGTAATAATAAATGTAAAAAGAGTTTCTATAAAAAAAACACAATGAAATTTTTACAATGAAGATCTTCGACGATGATTAACTAATTTTAATTGTCTCGGCTTCAAGCAAGACAACTCGGAAGACACCATACATAGTTTATAAGTAAGCAAAGAAGGAAAATGAAATTACCTGCCTACAGACAGCTATCAATATTGTAATTACACCAGGTAAGGTCGAAGAAAGTAGTTTACTTTATTCACTACACGTTTCATTTTGGATGTCAATTGTTTATCAATGCTAAATAAACCTTACCTTTATTATATTGCCAAGAAAACCCAAACCCATCAAGAGAAAGTCGCCTCATCGCAATAAAGACATTAATAGCATTCCAAGAAATATGTTAATTTTTAAAGGGCTTCCAGTTTTACCTGGACTTTGACTAATAACGAAGTAATGAGTCTAGCAAAGGTATTAAAAATATTGTTTTGACTAAATTGAAATGTAAGAAAGGTACCTAATGTACGCATTGCTTTCACTTTTGGCGTCAATACTGGATGAACCTTTTAAAGTGATGATTTTTTATTGTAAACACTTCGCAGACAAAGTAAAATAATAAGTGTACTAAGACTATATGTAACAAACGAGTAATAAAAAACTACATTGACTCTTACCATGAAACCTAAAAGACATGAAAGTTCATTAGTTGTAAGTAGTTTCAATTTTACAAAAAAAATACACCTACTTAAAAATTAAAGATTGCACAAATAATTCTTTAGTGTGAAGAATTTTGTACAAAAAATAACTAGAGGTTAGTCTATGCTAGAGGATTCATAAGTTTTAACTTTTTCAATTTTTTTATAATGATGCATGGGTTTCTACATAACCTTATACAGAGTGTTGCAAATCTATAGGACTATTAGAAATATCTAAAGATCCGTTTTACTTAGCGATCTAATTTTTTTTTCATTAATTTTTAGAAAATAAAATCTACCTTCTTCTCTAAAATATTTAGGCATTTCCTACTACCGGAAACTGACTCTAACTTACTTAGGTATTTAAAAAAAATGCCCTATTCCTTTTATTAAAAATTTGGATTTCTTTTGAAATTTGAGGGTAAGTTTGTTAATATGACCATATATGCTAAATTTGAGGCGTTATACTAAAAAAAATATTTTATAAACAAAATTAACTTTTGCGTTCCGTAAATAATTTATTTCAAAAAGATGGATAAATATTTTGGCATAAAATTTTGACAACCTATTAACCTAACGTAACAGAATGTTTTACAAAAAAAATATTAACGTTTTTTCAAACTTGAAGTAAACATTTTTTTGGTCAAACTTGAGAAAATTCAGTGTGGTGTTGTATTTTTTTATTGACCCAAAAAATTGCATGTTTTATTTCCTTTCGATTAGTACTAGGGTTTCCCATACCAATTTTTAACCGTTTTGAAAATATGAAACAAAAATTATTTTTTGAAAAATTTGGAAATGTACATTTTTGGTACTTCGGTCCATTGATTTGCCTCTCGGAAAATGAAATTAAACTGTGTGTTGTAGAGTTTGTTTGAAGTTATAACTTAACCATTCGATGCATTTCGAAAATTAAAAAAAATATATGTATGGGAAAAATGCTACTCACCCTGTATATAAATGTAGATTCTTCCTCACAACAGGGGTCAAGGCGAGGTAATGAAAACAAGTGTCATATAATTATTACCATAGAGGATTACTGTGTCTCTTCCATGATTTTGCCCCTCCATCGATATATAAACACAGGTAATTCTTTTTCGATCATCATTCATAGTGTAAACTTAAAAGGTAACCTATTTCGATTTCCTTAAATTTAGTTTTTTCCTTCGTTTAAGAGTTTATTTGTAGATCCAAAAATGAAAGGATACTTTTTGTTGTTCAGTGCGCTTTTTGGACTTTCCATTGCCCAGTTTCCAAATGGAAGAATTTTAGAACCTCCAGTTGCTTCTTTATGTGCCCAAAGAGTGATCCACGAAAAGACACCCGATGGTAAGTTTTTTGTACCTAAAAATATTTGTTCTAATTTGCGACACATTAAAAAAACAACTTTTTACCAAAATATTAAATTATTAAAACTAATCCAGGTAAAAAAAATTTATATTTTTAATTTTTATAAGGACCTACTTTTTTAATTGGTAACTTTAACACAGAAAACAGAACTTTATAATTATTCTAGAAAAGATTTATAATTTCAAGTCATATTCTGTGCCAATTTTTTGTATTTCAAGAAATATTCGATTTTAAATGGGCACACAAAGTTATTCTTTACATAATTAGACAAACTTACATAATTTTCCACAATTAATTATTAACGTATTCTTCTACAACATTACACAAAGCTTTGCTTTCTTAAGACATAAAATAAGCTGAATAAGATAAAATCATTAAAACTATTGTCGGATTTAAGCAAACTTAATTAACAAATAAAATTTAATTTAAGAAATTTACGGCAGCTTATTGGTTGATTTGACATTACAACTTCTCATTTGTCAATGTCAAACAAACGAATGAGCTGCCGTGAATTTCTAAAATTAAATCTTAATTGTTAAATTAATTTGCGTGAACTCGACTAAACATTTTTAATTTGGGTAGTTAAAATCTTTTGATCATCTTGCTTAAATTAAAAAAAACTGCCCCCGATCTAAGCATATCTTAAGCATTATTTTATGTATGTTATTCGTTAAAAAATTGTTGCAATATGTTAGTTATCAGTTTATTTTAATACAAAAAAACTCCATATTTAACATTTTACCAGATTTATATGAATTCTATTTTTTTTTATCGATACGAGCAAGGTCTTAGTTGGACACTTTTATAGATACCAAGAACTTTTAAATTATTCTATCATGATTTTAATTTCATGAAACAAGATTTAACAAATATTCTGAATAGGAAGATGCTCCGCAATTAAGAGTCTAAAGGATCTTAAAATTCTTTTATGCAAATAAAAGGTTACTAGACTTGGTTATCCTTGGTGATATATTTATAATTAGCATAAATTTTACCTCATTAATTTATATCCACATTGTATCAATTCTACAACTTTAAACACATGTTAATATTTAATTTATTTCAGGCAAAGGATACTTCTTCAGTTGGAGAGACCCAGCTCTGAAGGGGGTTGAAGAAGATTGGTTGGGAGGCAGAAACTACTGCCGTCAACGTTGCATGGACTTGGTATCCTTGGAAACAAGCGCTGAAAACGAATGGGTGAAGAAACGCATTGTTGACGATAAGGTAATTTTTTGAGATTTCTTATTTTACAAAAAAACCAAATGTATTTTATTGGGTTTTTACTTCTTAAATCAGTTATCTACTTTAGCCTAGTTCGCGGGATAAATAAACAAAATGTTGTTGTACCTACCTAAAAAGAGTAATTAAAACTATTTCAATGCAATAATTAAATACCGTTTTGTAAACACTCTGAATAATAATGGTGACAAAAATTAATATGCGATTATAATTGCACTTTCATACAAGTTGAATTAATTGGAAAAAAATAAAAAACAATAAAGAATCGTGACGATTAAACGTACTAATACGGTTTACTAAGATCAAAACCAAGGAAATTAGATTTAGTAAGGTACGCTCGCTTGGCGCACTTCGGGTCTTACGAAGTTTGCCGAAGGTAAAAACCACGTGACCTGACGTCATGAAATCCACAATGGCCGCCGGCTACCGCCGCTGACATTGTTTTGACGTGTAGTGAAATTTAAGTTTTTTAAAAAGTCAAATCTACAATGTGCGTTTTTACGTATTTTAAACTTACCGTTATATTTTAAATCGTTTTTAATAATGTTTAATTATACACGTTGTTTTGGTTTTGATGTGTATTGTTGTTAGTAATAACTATTATTAAAAATTACTTTGCTAAAGGTAAGTTAACCATTTTAATTAATTATGGATTCACCAATGCTGCTTCTTAAATAAAATATTTTTCATTAAATACCTGGTAATGTATGTAGTGTTATAAACTGCACAAGTACATACTTAAAATATGGAATAGAAGTTAGTTTTTTCAATTGGCCAAAACATTTGGATCACACGCAGTGGACAAGACCGCAGTTTTTGTTATTTCGCACAACAGTAATCATTTTATAAAGCACCATACACATTTTTAGTATTTTACTGCACAGTTAAAAAAGTCTTTCGTTATAATTAATTTAATTTTTCAATATTTCACGCGTTTGTTGAAGTTTTTTGATATAAAAGTCAAAATTGACAGTCGCGTTTCGCTGAAAGTTGTAAACAATAAACATAGAAACCAAACATATTATTTTCCTGCTCTATGAGTATGACGTCATCATGGGCATTTTCTATTGGCCGGATTTCCGAAGATAAGTGAGCGTACCTTACTAAGTATCTAAATATCTTGGATCAAAACAACTTAATGGTAGGAACAAAAAGTTTAACGGTAATAAAGTTAAGGAGAGAGAGTTGTACTTGATGCCATTTTAATAACAAATTGTCTTGACAGAAAGTTTTAATTCCCTAAGCAACTAATGTTTTATTTTCTTTAGATAAGATACTAGTTGGAAAAAGGAAAGTAAATAAATAATCCAGGTTACAAATTGTAAATGCACATGAATTAAAGTCAATCATTTTAAAAATTTTGCTGCAGACAACCAATAAAATTTTAAAAAATCATTTAAAACTTAAAAGGACATTTATTGCTTTTTTTGTAGCCTACATAAAAATGATTAAATTTTTAGAAATATTTTAAACATTTCTGCGTATTTCTGGATTTTTACAATCGGAACAATTTTTCCTTGCAAAAATCCAGGTACTTAAATCCAAAAGCAATTAAATACTTATATTATTTAAATGATCTTTTATTCTTTTAGCACCACTTTTTGACCATTTTTTAATATCTAGTTTAAGAATGTTAAAAAATTCATGTTACAAATTGTAAATGCACATGAATTAAAGTCAATCATCTTAAAAATTTTGCTGCAGACAACCAATAAAATTTTAAAAAATATATATCTAAGTAATTCAAAAAATTCAACCAACAAAAAACTGATGAATTTTTTTTCTAGGTCAAATACATCTGGACTTCCGGTCGTCTCTGCGACTTCAAGGGATGCGATCGTGCCGATTTGCAACCCCTATCAGTAAACGGATGGTTCTGGACTGCTGTTCTCCAAAAATTGGCCCCCACCACCCAAAGAGACCAAAATGATTGGTCTGAAAGTGGCGGAATTAACAAACCTCAACCCGACAACAGGGAAGCTCAACAAGGTGGTGCCACTGAAAATTGTCTTGCAGTTCTGAACCAATTCTACAATGATGGTGTAAACTGGCACGATGTTGCTTGCCATCATCGTAAATCGTTTGTGTGTGAAGAAAATGAAGATTTGTTGAAATACATCCGTTACACCAACCCCAATTTACAAATTTAGGAATGTTATTGATCTAGACTGATTTAGTTTAAAATACAACATTAGGTAGTTAATTTATTCAATAGCTAAGTGAACCGATAATACAAACATGTAAATTACTTATTAGTTATTACTTATAGTCAAATAAAGATCTTATTAAAGTTACTCAAACTATTTTTAATTGTAATGACTAAGTAGAGGGTCATATTTACATCAAGATTTAGCCCGACCGATATTTTAAAAAATATGAAAATAATGATGTTATGTTAGTTGGCATCTTGAACGACGTATCTTATAACACATCCATGGAAACCTTAACCAATTTTTGTTCAAAATAATTTTGCACATTGTTAAACCAAATCTATCTCATACCCTTGGCCGAAATTTTGAACGCATGGGTCATTCCGCCAGATATCAACAAATATTAATTTATTTTGTCGCTCGGTGTTTCTGCTTTTTCTCCATATTATGCAAATTGAATTCTACGAGTGTAGAGATGAAAAAAAAATTCATATTTTTTTTTTAATCATTCAAGTTTTTTATGGAGGTCCTTATGAAAATTGATTTTGGTCGGATTTTAAAATTATGTAAAATAGTCATAACACAAACAATTGATGTTCTACTTAAAGAAACGTAATTGTGGACCCATCATGTTCTTTAATAAAAATATTGAATCTTCTAGAAGCATAAACGGGACGAAAAACTACATAGTCATTTTTACGTAAATTAAGCGTATTTAGATCGCCTCCAAAATGGGCAGGTTGGTTGCATTTTCGGATTTTTAACAGGTAAATTAAACAATGGACTTTTTGCTTTTTTCTGTAAAAATTTTAACTTTGTACTATACATTTTATATACTTTCGCAACTAGTCGATTTTTAAAATTTTGAAAAGTTTACGAGCTCGTAACTTTTTTGGGGGAAGTTGCAGATTTTTGCCAAAAAATATTTTATTGGTGTAGAGTTAGAGAAGCATTAATCCAAAGTTTTGAGCTGTGGTTTTGCATAGTAAATAAATTACAGGCTCCCAAAAAGTGGAATATAGGGGATTAATTCAGGTTCAAATCTATCTTCAGGCTGATGGAAATGTTGCGCTATTTTTAGCATAGTTTAACAATTTAGCTTCTATTTTATTAGTGACACAGATATTTTTAAAATCTGAGGTAGATGTGCCTAAAATACCCACCCTTGTCTCTACCCTAAAATCTACTTTTTTCTTATAACCATCTAAGTGGATTAAAACAAAAACCACAAATATTTTTTTTCATGTATAGAATAAGCATGGACATATAATGTTAATACTAGAATTTTAACTTTCTACAAGTTCCCCCAACCGAGATACAGATAGCCAAATTTGGAATATTTTTAAATTTTAAGCTAC
This sequence comes from Cartodere bifasciata, assembly GCA_963920755.1. Taxonomy (NCBI): domain Eukaryota; kingdom Metazoa; phylum Arthropoda; class Insecta; order Coleoptera; family Latridiidae; genus Cartodere; species Cartodere bifasciata. The sequence continues at coordinate 11,990,879 of OY987195.1, forward strand.
TGTATTTCAGTAAACGTTAAAACCTTAAAGTTAGAAATTTAACCAATTAATTAGTAAGCCTTAAATCTTTAAAATTTGGTAATAGTTCCTTTCTAAATTTTCTGGTTCAGTAAATATTGTTACGCCAAAATTGGAAAAATTTGCTAATTTTTTCAATTGGATTAATTAATACAAAAAAACTTATTTTGGGCAATTTGTTCACATGTCATTAATTGGGTGATAGCATAAAATGTAATAAACCCCAAATTTTAAAATTTTCTTACGGATTGTAATCACAAGAGATAAAAGTTATTTAAGATGTCAACGTGAATTATGCCTCAAGCTGTGGAGCTTTTGGAAAAAAAAAGTGTAGATATTTTTTTTTAAGCATTACTAATTTAATTCCCAAAATATAATAAAAATCTGAAACGGTCGAGCGGCATGGGTTTGTTGATTTTTCATGGATTTACCCGCATACCTTTAAAATTCAGTACATATTATTAACGAAAAAAATGCAGAATACAAAGAAACAGTCTATCTTAACTAAATACATATTTCACTATTTGTTTATTTCTTAAATGGTAAAATAACATTTTTATAAACAGTATGGTAATAGTGCCATATGAATTTTTGATTATAAAATGAACGAGTGCTTGTTGCATAATAATGTAGCGCAAAAGTAAAAGTGTTGTCAAATTATTTACCGAGTGCGAAGCACGAGGTGGATAATTACAAAGAAAACACCCTTACTTTTAAGGAACATTGCGTATTTAACAAACACGAGTTCTTTTAAGATCGAAAATTTATCAAGAGCACCAGGCCTATTCGACACAATTATAATACTCTTTGCGAGACTATGTCCGAAGAGCATATTGCAAAATAGATTAGAGAAATTTAAAATCGTCAATTATTATCATAGAGCAAAAATTCTTCCAGATTCGTATTTTCCATCGAATTTTAATCAACTTGAAAAAATCCGTCGGTCGGTAAGTCGGTCTGTGGAATGTCACGTTTCTTGTAAACACGCTCAAATCTCAAAAACAAAAAAGTCCCATCAAATTCAAATTTTCAGGAAAAATCGATCCTTATAAGAGGAAGAACCCTATTGTTTTAGACAAATATTAAATTGTTAAAAAGGCACCATTAAGGGGCCCCAAGTGAAAAAAAAAAATAATTTCTTGCCTATTATTAAATATGTATACAAAAAAAATATTTTTCATAAAACATAGAAAATGTAATTTTTTACCAAAATGTGTTAATTTGTTTTTTTTTTTCGACAAAAAAACCTCTTCATTATTATTTAATTTTTTTAATTTCTAGTGGATATCTACCAAAGTAACTAATTTGAAAGATGCACATTAAGTAATTAGGCAGGTGATAAGTAGTGTTGCATTATTAATGCATTTAAACATAAGTGTATAACCTTCGGCTTCAGTATTAAAGAGTCGCACAGCACATAATTAAATGTGCTTCAAATAAATAAAGTTTTACTATGTCAAGGTACCTAAATTCATGCATCTTCAATAGACATTCCTGATAAATTAACATCCATATCCTTGTTGGCGATCATCTGCCTTCTGATGATAACAATGATGTTTCCACATTAGGTCAAGAACTAAAAATAATATTGTAAACATTTACTGTTGTAATGCATTCACGATTTTCAAAATATTTCACTTTACGCAAACAAACGCAAACAAATTGAAAACAAAAAAGGTTGTAAAAATATAACCTCAGAAATTAATGGAAATCAAACTTGTCGTTTTTTTAAATAAGAATATATGCATACAACGCTTTCGGAATCCAATGCTAATAAAATGCTGAGTGTTAATAAGCAAATATGCACATTTTAAATTCTTTCTTGTAATCTTTGAAACTGACTGACTGTTTTGATAACTGATGGATTTTACAAAAAAACTAGAAATGGGTTAGATCAGTGAATGAGTAAGATCATTGAGTGGGTTAGGTTAGGTTAGGTTAACTCTCTTTCGCAAAAAAAAATATTTATTAGCGAAGAGCATAAATATGAGTTCTGACACTGACGTTTAGGATTTAATTTGACTTTAGAAAGATGCTTCTGCGTTTCGAATGTTTTTGCAAAGCCACCTAGACCGAGGCCAAGACTTATAGGACTTAGAACTTTTTTATTACTAAAAACCATTCTTTTAGCCTTTTATGCTCTAATAACTTAACAAAAAAAAATTAGAAAAAATATTTTAAATACAGAATGACATTTTCTTTAATTTTTTATAAAAAAATTTTTTAGTAAATCAAAAAATAAAGAAAATACGGCGTTTTTATTTATTGGGGGGCTAATGGGGGGTCGGATCAAAAAAGTTTTAAATTGATTTTTGTGAAGAGTTAAATGGGCTTTAATATTACGGAAATTTTTTTTTTCTTAAATTTATAATAACTGAAATATAAATTTTTTACCACTTTGGGGGCCCCGCTACCCCCCTTGTTATTATCCGATTTTTTCCAATAACAATCCCAACCAAGATTTTAATGAGAATTTTTTTTTATGCAAATTTGAACACGATTGGGCTTGTCGTGTTTACAAAAAACGTGACGGACGGACGGATTTTTTAAAAGTTGTTCAAAATTCGCCAAAACGCACGAATCTGCAAAAATTTTTGCTCTACGACGATTTTTGACGATTTTAGAATTTTCAAAACAATCACAATATACTCCTCGTTTTCGACTTCGTCTGCGAGGAGTATAATAACTATGTAAATAAAATCAATAAAATGCGGGAAAGTTTTAGATCAAAAAAGACTGGATCATAGATAAAAAAGAGCACATTCTTTTATTTATGGCATTACCTAACTCTAAAATTAAAATAACTGAGAAAAAGGGGGGTATTAGGTCAATTTTATTAAAAAAAAAATTTTTAGAATTGGAAATTGATAAAACTTGTTGCATTTTTTACATTTTTTATAGCCTGCTCACCCGATTGTATAAAATATTTCAACCAACAAAGTGGGGATAACCTAATTCAAAATATTTTTTTATTTAAACACTAAGGGCCGGTTGTACAAACCAAGTTTAAACTTCGGTTTAGCTAAACTGACTTATAATCATAGAGAGAACAATTTTAGAAACTGCCTATGTTGTAGTTGACAAAGTCTGTTTGTGATAAAATGTCAGTTTAGCTAAACCGAAGTTTAAACTTGGTTTGTACAACCGGCCCTTAATCGAAGTCTAGAGATTTTATTAATGCGTTTAAAATCATAATTTGTGTATTATATTTTTATCTATTTTTATCGGATACCTTTAATACACACTCTACTTTTATTTGAATGTAAGGAAAAATTTAAATAGTTTTTTAATTTAAAAACACGTTTTGTGCTAATAAGGTTCAGAGGTAAGTAAAAAAAAGTTTTTTGGTCAAAAAATACTATCTTGAAATTAAAAAAAAAGTAATTATTTTATACCTAATCATTTAAACCTTGAAAGGACATTGATTGCTTTTTTTGTAGTCTACATGAAAATGATTAAATTTTTAGAAATATTTTAAATATTTCTGAATTTTTACAATCGGAACAATTTTTCCTTGCAAAAAACTAGGTACTTAAATCCAAAAGCAATTAAATACTTAAATACCATTTTTGGATCATTTTTAATATCTAGTTTAAGTATGTTAAAAAATTTAGTAAACTAAGGGTATAGTCCGTAAGTCATTTTGGTTAACCAAAATGACAGTTGTAACAATCATTTTCTATGACAACGAATTGTGTAACCAGTCGTTTTCTGTCACTTTGGTTTACCAAAATGACTTACGGACTATACCCTAAGGTGAGTCATTTTGGTTAACCTAAGTGACAGAAAACGACTTGTTACACAATTCGTTGTCATAGAAAATGATTGTTACAATTCTGTGGTAGGGAGGCAAAAGGGGATAAGTATAGAAATGTCATTTGTGCATGTCACTCTAAAAATGGTTTTCTCACAAATATTAAATAATATTAATGCAGTAATGAGAAGCTACATAAAAAAATAGATTCCACAGTACGTATATGGCTGATCCAATTTGTAAATATCTAAATGTTTCTATTAAAATTCGGTGTCCGAAAAACACATTTTTTTAAATGTCAAATATACTTATCCCGTTCTGCCTCCCCAACACAGAATTATCCCTTTGGTTTACCAAAATGACTTACGGACTATAGACCTTTTCCGTTGGTCCGACATTCATTGTTAAATTTGACACAAGTCATTGTGACACTGGTGGTGACCACCTGTATTACAAATGATTTATGTCAAATTCACCAATGAATGTCGGACCAACGGAAAAGGTCTATACCCTAAAAATATCAGTATAGTAGCAACGCTTACTGAGATAAAGATTAACAAAAAATGTGCAATCTTGACAATCCTGTCTAAAATGTGACGCTCAGAACTTTACTCAGTCAATAATGACAACTTATAATGTAGGTGATAAAAATTTGAATTTTCAATCCTAAGTTTATGTAACTATTTGAATCATAAAATATTTTCAGTTTGACATGCAAGAATGGCTAAGGATATCTATATTTTTATGCTTATTCGGATTCCTTAAAGAATTCAGGCCTTCGGAGCCCTTCGTGTACGAATTTTTGGATGGACCCTGGAGAAATCTGACTGAACAACAAATCAATGAAGATGTATACCCAATTGAAACATATTCCTATTTGGCACAATTGGTTGTAATATTTTTAATTACCGATATGTGCCGATACAAGCCGTTAATTATTGTTCTTGGCTTAAGTGGAATTGTAATTTGGTCGATGCTTATTTGGACAACGTCTTTGATAAGTTTGCAAATTATAGAGGTAGGCATAATTAATTAAATCAAGGAATAATATCCTCTTTCGATTTAATTGTTTCATTGACAGTTCTTTTATGGTACTTTAATTGCTACAGAGGTCGCTTATTACACCTACATTTATGCAAAAGTGGATATAAAATATTACGAGAAAGTGACGTCCCACACAAGAGCATCCGCTTTAGCAGGAAGGGCCATCTCTAGTATATTGGGGCAAATTCTTATATCTTTTAAGTTCATGGACTATAAACAACTCAATTATATTTCCCTAGCAGGTAACACTATAAAATTTTCTGCGTTTAAGACATATTTTGAAAATGTTCACAAGCGTTTTCATTTTGGTACTTGCATTAAATTAATCTTACTGAAAAAAATGTTTTAAAAATCTTCATTTTGTCTTAATTTTCTGAACTGCATATTTTACCATTTTTTTAGCTTTAACTCTGGCAACCGTATGGGCCATTTTGCTACCACCAGCAGGAAAAACTATATATTTTCATCGGAACTCAGATGAAGAAGCGATTGAAGATAATAGAACCTTCTGCCAAAAAAGTCGAGAAGCGTTTTCATTGATGAAAAAGCATTTTGTGGAATCCTTTACTAATGTCTACATTATTAAATGGTCACTTTGGTGGTCATTGTCATCATGTGGCTTTTATCAAGTTCAAAACTATATGCAAGCTTTATGGACTGTCATACGGAAAGATTCGAAACAAAATAATTATAATGGTGGCGTTGAAGCAACGCTTACCATTCTTGGGACTGGAACCGCTCTATTAGCAGGGTTTCTAAAAATAAACTGGTCAAAGCATGGAGAATTTTATATTGCATTTGGGGGAACAATTTGTGGTGTCTTCGTAATTTTATGCATGCTAACTTCAAATGTTTACATTGCATACGTTGGTTATATCCTTTTCGGCGCTTTATATCATTTTATGATAACTGTGTCTAGTTCTGAAATTGCTAAAGTAATAAACGAAGATAGTTTTGGACTCATTTTTGGTTTTAACACTTTTATAGCTACTATTTTGCAGACTATTATAACCGTATTGGTTGTGTCTGGTAAAGTAAACATTCATTTAAGTATCAAGAATCAGTACCTTGTCTACGGTATATATTTTATTTCCATTTCAGTTGTGTACTTTTCAGTAGGACTATTTAATTTATACAGAAGATTTTGTAAAAGTGAATCTCAAAGTGAATAAACAATTAAGATTCTCCATTTTATATTTTAGCATCTTTAAGAAACAGGGAAAGCATCAAATTGGTGGTACTCTTTCATTTAAGATATTAGGGGAAAATGTTTTTTGTCCTTAAGAAGTTCAACCAAATAATGCTTTTATTTGGATATATCTTAAACTTACCTTATCAGTAGCAGAACCTTCAGAAACTTCTTCTTTATCCATATTATTGCAGAATTGCGGCGCTGCACTTGATAACTTTTGCTGAGACTTTTTCGTAGTATTATTATTTAAATAAGCCAGGTATTAAATTATTGTAAATTGCTGTTTTTTTGGTTTCAGTAGTTATTTAATAATAATTTTATAGTACAAAAGCATTAATTTTTGTAGATACGTTACTTTTTTCCCTCGACCATAATAATGTGATATCCAAATTTTGTTTTAACTGGAGGGTCTGTGTAAATTGGATTATTAACATTTGAGGTAGGTAACGCAAAGGCTGCTTCTTGAAATGGTCCCACCATTGATCCTCTAGTCATCCATCCTAAATCGCCACCGGACCGGGCCTTATCCTCACTGTAAGCTGCTGCTACTTCAGGAAACTTCTGTCCTGCTTTGAGTTTCTCTAATGCTTCCAAACATTTGCCTTGTTTTTCACAAAGAATATGTCTTACTTTAACTGCTGTACCTCCTTTCTTTTCCTTTGAGCCTCCTATATTAATAAAAAATTTCAAGATAAAAAATAATAACAACGCCGTGTAGGTATCACCTTTATCTCCACTATCATCAGCTTTTGATGTTTTAGGTGCTGGTTTTGCTCCTCCTTTCTTAGGTGGCATTGTTACAAAAGATAGTAAAGGTTTATTTAAATCATCACCATAAATTAAATCCTAACTAATTTTTTGTCATTTACAAAATGCAGGAATTATTTTGAAAAACGATTTAACCAAACTTCTTTTAACATAGCAGTGTCTACAGATTCGACAGACGGCTCCGAATCTCGTTCCGAATTTATAAACGCACCTTTAGATAATTTTAGGTCACGGATTTTATTTTTTTGACAGTTAAAAGTTAGGTTATAGTTATGTAAATACATGTCTGTAAAAATTGCTCAATTTTAACATTTACGACCTCGAAATAAATGTAACGGGCAAATATAGAATCAATTTAAACTTAAGTTGATATATCATAAAGCATACTTTTTAAACGATGAAGCCACTAGTATGGTAGAAGTGTTTGGTCAATATTTAAATGCAAAGATTTTTTAAATAGAACCATTTCTTAAGTGATGGTGTACTTAAAATAACAACTACCATTTACGAATAATATGCATACTTGGCTTAAAGTGACTATTATTCTTTGCATTTTTGGATTCCTGAAAGAACTAAGGCCATCTGAGCCTTTTGTGTATGAATTTTTAATTGGACCATGGAGAAATCTTACAGAACAACAAATAAATGAGCAAGTTTATCCTGTTGGGACTTATTCTTATTTAGCACAATTGATTATTGTGTTTTTAATAACAGATGTATGTAGATATAAGCCCTTAATAGTTGTTCTTGGACTATGTGGAATTTTAGTATGGGCGTTATTGCTATGGACCAAAAGTTTGGTAGAACTTCAAATTGTAGAGGTAAGTAATTATTTTTACACTTGGGGCACATTTTCAATCATTGTGTGGTATGGTCCAGTTAACAATTAACGAGAACACAATATTTGTCGGATACCCAACCCTTATTTATTTACTTTTTTCTATTAGTTTTTTTCAACATTTTAAATAAATTGTGTTATATTTGTTTTTGCATATTTTTAAAATTTGTTCAAAAAGAGAACTAAGTTAAGCCACTCCACTCCTGCCTATGTCATGTAAAATACTTACAAATTGTTGCATTTTTAAAAAATGTCTTTTAAAGCGGCGCCGGCGTACACAAAAATATCTGTAAATTTCTTGGAATTTAAAAAAATTCTGGAAATTTCTTAATAAATTGCGAGAATTCCTAAGAAAAGGGAACACAGAATTTACCTCGTTTTTAAATAAGTGTATTTTGATCTAACAGGTAAAATAATAATCGCAACAGATTTTACAAAGTGAAGAGATTTAAAATTAGCTAAAATGTTCTAATCATTTATCAAGTCCTTTACCTAATTTTGATTTTTTTAAAAAGTCAAGAAAGAGGTCATTTCTTTTAAAGTTAATTTGGCAAAATAAATAGTTTAAAATTTGCTAGAATATAATTTTTTTAAAAAACATACATTAATGTCCAAGAAAAATGAAATTTTATCTTTAAAATATTTTTCACATCAGGAAAAAATTTAAATCAAGTTTTAATCATAAAACTCTGGACCTGTTGAGATAACATTGTGTTACTTAAAAATTCTTTATTTTGCACTTTAACTATTCATTAAGCAAATTACTATTGTTTTGACCTCGCTTTATTTTAAGTGTCTGTAATTATTTTACAACATAGTAGGTTTAGATTTATGCCTTTGATTTAATTTTAAGCATTTACTAAAATATTTATTACTGCTAAAAATCATAAAAAAGCGTAGCGTGACAAATCCTCGGTCAAATCAAAAATGCACATACATTTTTAATCTTTTATTTATAACTTAATATTAATATTAAGACGAATACAAAGATTGCCATTAAACCTTTCATTTAAAAAAATGAACTATACTACATTTTTTTTATTGTTTCCAAAAGAGATTTTTAATACCTTTTGAGTGGTGCCTTAGTTGAGTTTAACTTAATTCCTGATGCAAATAGAAAATATGTTAATGGGCCATATTCGTTCAAAAATTGGTTGGGGTATTCAAGGATGTATGTCATACCACCCGTCGCGTCGTTTAAGATGCTAACTTATTGATTTATAATTCATTAAAACGATGCAAATTATTTAAAAAAGACGGTCTTCTGCAACCCACGAATTTTTTTTATTAAGAAATTCATGTTTTATTTGTATTTATTCATTATTATTTTTATGTTTTTTAATTTAGTTATAGTTGGAAATAATTTTTTATTATTACAGGTATTTTATGGAACTTTTATGGCTACCGAAGTCGCTTATTACACCTACATATACGCAAAAGTTGACAAAGAGTATTACCAACAAGTTACCTCCCACACCAGGGCCTCGATTCTTGCCGGCAGAGCCCTCTCGGGCATCTTAGCACAACTACTTATATCATTCAAAGGAATGGATTACCGCCAACTTAACTATATAACTTTTGCAGGTAAATAAACATCAGTTTATATTAAGTCTAAGTTATGTTTTAATGTAAGAATTATGTTGTTAACTTTAAGTATTTGTACCTCAGCAATGGTAGCAGCGACACTGTGGAGTTTTCTACTGCCATCTGTCGAAAAAAGCATATACTTCCATAGAGTGGACAGTAATCAAAACCAGAATATTGAAAATGAATCTCAAGAACCACCTGCAGATTTATCATGCGCAAAAAAATGTGTGGAAGCTTTTCGACTCATGAAGAAACATTTCGTTGAATCTTTTACAAACAAATACTTAATAAAATGGTCTATTTGGTGGGCGCTGTCCACGGCCGGTTTCCTGCAAGTTCAAACTTACATGCAACCGCTGTGGACTTTTATAAGAAATGATCCATCAAGGCCTATTTACAACGGGGCCGTGGAGGCTGTACTTACTGTTTTAGGTTTTATGAGTGCACTTCTGGCGGGGGTTTTGAAAACTAATTGGGAACTCAAAGGCGATTTAATGATTAGTTTTGGATCCCTTCTTTGCGGGTTTATTATACTCTTCTGCGCTAGTACAAAAAATGTTATAATCGCCTATGTTTGTTATGTTCTTTTTGGGGCGCTGTATCATTTTATGATAACAGTTGCTAGTGCCGAGATTGCAAAAAAGATCAAGGATGATAGCTTTGGCCTAATATTCGGTTTTAATACATTTATTGCCATGATATTACAGACTATTTTAACTATGACTGTCGTTACTGGTACTTTTAATATTTATTTATCTGTTAAAAATCAATATTTTGTTTATGGTATTTACTTTATTTGTATTTCCATTGTTTATATTGTTATTGGCGTTGTTCGGTGGTTACGAACAAAAAAGGATTACTCAAAAGCGGAAAATGTTTGATACCTTAGCTAATTTGTAGTGTTGTGAGAAGGTTTTTTTACCGGTCAAAAATGATTTTGACCGGTCAATTTGGCTAAAAATGATTCTAAAGCTAAAACAATTGTAAGAAGAAGAAGAAGAAGAAATGGCTGTCAAATGTCAATTTTTGATTTTTTTTAAGGGGGGTTCTGTGAGTTATACTTTTATTTGTTTAAAAACCTAAAATAAAAATAATAAAAAAATCGACGAATGAGAAATTAAGTTATTGAAATTAGTTTGCGAAGGTTATCTTAGTTTTATATGTAATTACCAATGCAGACAAATGTATAGCAACATTTTGATTTTTTAAGGTTTTTTACAAATTTTGGTAAATGTGGGCAAAAAAATTACAAGTATTTGGTCATTTTAGAATCCCCTAGGCAAAATACATCCATTTTTGAAATAAAAAAATAAATCATTTTTGACCGGATTTTTTACCGGTAAAAAAACCGGTCAATTTGGCTAACTACGTTTTTGACCGGTAAATTAACATCACTACTAATTTGTAACAAATGCATTTGCCATAGTTTTTATTTTATATGTAGTTATAAGAATCAATACTAATGTTTTTTTTTTAGAGTTTCTAACCATTTAAAAAAAGTGTTTATTTATCTTTGTCTGATATAACACGTCAAGAAATCCCTTTTACTCGCCTTTTTATTACTTTAACTATTAAAACTCTTCGCAATTCACAGTTTAACTTAAATAATTCAATTAAAGCAGTAAAAAGCGGTACTATAATTGTGATCTTTTAATTTTACTAGAGAGTACAATAGTCTGGCAAATACGAGGGCAAATATAATCGTAGATAAAAATGTAGATACCTAATTCCGAGCATACCTAATGCCCTGTGATAACTAATATCGATATTTAGTAAAGTATTACCAAAAAATAAGAATTCCTATGATCTTTTGTTATTGTTAAAATGTCTACCCAAGCCAAAAAGAAATCGAAAAACTTAATTAAATAAATAAATAAATTAGAAAAAACTTTTTTTTTCGATCTCCATTACAGTTTTTTCTCCTATGGACTTACAAGTGTATTTGTGTATATTTGTTATAAATAAGACAACACAACAATTAAAAACTATTTTTTTACTTTTAGTATTCCCTTGGAACGTAAATATCTAACAATCAACGGAGCACAGCCTAATGTCATGGTAATTCTTAATGGGGCTAAAACTTTATGTAGAGCATACGCAGTGGCAAATGTTCCTGCATTTGCCAAAGTGCCTTCAACGCCAAATTTTTCAAAAATTGCAACAACATTAAGTCCACTAAAACAAAGAAAATAATATTTTAAAAAGCACACAATGCATCCCTCTTTTTTGAGGTGGCCTTGTCTTTATAGTCCTTTAAATTTTATTTTGACTTACCTTGAGACCAATACATAAAAAGAGCCTAATGAAACCAGAGAAATCGCGACATGAAATACTATAATCGTAGATCCATATTCAGCAATAGCTCTCTTAAACTTATCTTTTGTTGTTAAGGTTTGTATCTCCGGCTCTTTGCTTGACGATACATTTTTTAAATTTGGGGCTTCCGTTTTAGTTTTTGTTTCATTTCCGGGTTCCTTTTCTTTCTGCTTTATTTGAGCCTTATGTGCAAATGTTCTATTGATATTTAAAATGCTTGTTTGTGTTGATAAATACTCTAATTTAATATTATTTTGTCTAAGGTAGGAATATTGTGTAGCATTTTGATAAAAATGTGATGGTATTTTGTTTGCTAAAAAAAATGTGGTTTTACAAAGGTCAAGTGTGCCTCTTCGTTTTGTTCTTGGCAGGCTACGCAAAAATTTAGTAGGTATGTTCTTTATCACATTCAAAAGTGTTCAAGCTTTTAAACTACACCTTTACTGGATTTAATAAGAATGAACCATTTTCAGACTCTTTTACAAAAAACGCAACTTATTTACCGACAATACAACACTCACCTTTATAAAAACTAGGATTTAAATTATTTAACTTTAAAAGAGTGTTCCTTAGCATGTTTTTTTCTATTTTTTCTTTATTAGCTCCCTACTGGAAAATACGTAAATTAAAAAAAAACTAAAACACCAGCTATTATTTACTGAGCCTAAATTAAAAACATAACCTATTCTAAAACCCTGACAGATGAAAAGCAATTTTGTTTAGTTAAATATTTTACTTCTAGGTGCCACTAGTAGGATTACATCTGATTTTGTTGAACAAATGTTTTAAAAGTTGCATAGTTTATCATAAAGGTCTGTAAAGTTGTTGGTTTCTCTCCAAATTTAACAAGAAAAGGAACGTGTTTCTTTTAAAAATCTTGAGAAAATATCATTTTTAAAAGTAAAAGTTTAGTGCCGCTGCCGCATATCTAACTTCCGGTTGTCATATTCTAAAAAAGTAAATTTTTGAATAATAAACGGGCACCCTATTACCAATGTGTAAAATTTTATTTAAGAGGGTATGTCGCGGCTAGCCACCTATTGACTCATCTTAGAATTAAAAAAAAATACCTTAAACAATTTCTATAAGATGGCAGCACATTTCCCAAAAAAAATGTATTTTTTGTTTTGGGGTTATGTGTTTGTCAGATAAATGTCAAATTATGTAGGTCATATACAGGATCAAGTAAAAAATTGCTCCACCAGTATTTCTTGCGTTATTTTTAATTATTATTTATTTAAGGCTATTAAGTTGCTTGGAATAGCTTTAATTCTTAGAAAGTGGTATTACTTTTATCTACTTTATAAACCTAGATGGTATTATTCCTTAATAGGTATACGTTTTTCCAAATAGGTGGATTTTAAAGGAAATCATCATAGAACAGACATGTTTAAATTTAAAAACTAGCAAAAAAAAAAACAGCAGATTATTATACTTATTTATTTATGGTAAGAATTGTTATCCTTATTTAGTATTTTTTTTTTGTTTCTCTAGTTAAATTGTTTAAACAATTACAAAGTTTAATGATGCTTTAACTATACGAAGAGGCTATTGTTTCGCAAGCGGTGAGTCTTCTTCATAATGTTCGGTCTCGTGTTCAGCACAGGGCAAAACTAAAATTAGAAAAAAATGCTGTATTAAATAAAAAAACCACAGGTATACAATTTTTTACAATATACTCATTGTTGGGGCCATTGTCTCTATTATTATTTTTAATATTTTGACAAAATATTCATTGATTTAAAAAAACTAAAAAAGATGGTAATTAAAGTGCATTTTTAAATTTGGCCCCAAAAGAAGAACGACATGAACAATTTTAAATTTCGCTAAAACTTCAAACGAAATCTGAACGCCTTGTTTTAAAACAAATTGAAACGGTCCAGTCGATCGCGCGTAAAATTGAAGCTTCAATCGAGATTGGTCGGAGACCGAAGTTGATTTGTTACTCCGAGTTCCGACTATAAGCGATGATCAAAGTTCTTCTTACCGAAGTAGCCAGTATCCACGTAAACCTAACTAAAAAGTAAAAAAACTTACTTGCCCCAAAAAAAGACGCTTGCACGTATGTAAATTATTTCACATATGAAATACAACAAAAAAGAAAGTATATTTTTTTATACTAGAACAGTTTTAGACAAGAATCTTTGTGAGCTGCAGTCTGCAGCAGGGTTGTACACGAATACGAATACTTAGCTACATGTTAAGCACGAATACGAATACAAATACATTTAAACCAGTATGTATTCGGGTACGAATACGAATACAAAATATTCGTATTCGTAAAACTACGAATACAATATTGCGAATACAATTCCCACGATTTTTGGCGCAAAATTTAAAATTATTGCAAAACGAACTTACTCGTTTGTGTTCGACTATAAAAATGTATTCGTCAAAGTATTCGCAAATTTACGAATACGAATACTATCACTTGAATTTTTACGAATAAAAATACAAATACAAAATCATTTGAAAAAAATGTATTCGAATACGAATAACGAATACTGTCAAAGTATTCGAATACAGTGTTCGAATACGAATACTTGTATTCGTGTACAACCCTGGTCTGCAGACCTTCGGGGGCGAGCCCGTGTGCGTTACGCCACTGAACTGTACTGTCATGATTGCACGCAGCATCGCGCATGCGTTTGGCGTTTCTCTTTTCCTCAAAATGCACACAAAAACTGAAAAAGGCGATTACAAAGCGTTTTAATAGGTAAAATAATAACTTTTTTGTGATTCTAAAGACAGTAGATATTTGATGGACTGCTTGGCACCTACAAAATAATTTCAAAAAATGGCTTGGAAGTGTAGTGACCTAAGTCAAATCAAGTTGGGGTACCAGTGTGATTAGTGAGGTTATGTTTATTAAAAAAAACTGTTGTTTTTATTTATCGTTTGGTAGTTAGTGAGCCTAGAATAACAAGGTTCTAACTGATCGTGTTTTTCATGGTATTTTCGATAATTTAAGCAAGATCTTTTTATTAAAACTAGAATGTCTCAATTCTAATATGAAGAAAAGACTTTAATTTTCGTATTTAAGTTAATGGTTCCTTTTTTTTGTTAAATTAATCTTGATTTAAGTGGCGTAAAGACAAGGTATTACCAGTGAATATAGACTCATATTATATTACTCAATGGTATTACGCATTTTGTTATCAGTTAGAACCTTGTAATCCTAACCTCGCGAGTTATTAACAGTGCAGCTTTCTAAACGAAAAAGTGTAAAAACACTGTGCTGGTCAATTTTGGGTAGATTTCATCGGCGGATTATTTGCATATTTCATGTGTTTTGATATGGATTACAAACAAAACAATCCTGTTTTGTTGGGGTAGGTTACAACTTTTTTATAATTTAATAAATGAAATTAATAAACCGCGAAATAAACTTACTTAGTTTGCCGGTTTTTCCAATATAACTTTCTGGCCATATTACGTCTATTATTTTTGTTGTTGCGCCTGCCATAGTCTTGAAAACTTTTTCTTTTCGCCATTTCAAAATCTTGCTAAGTTGCATAAGTTTTAGGTGGATAAAGGAAAAGTAAGGTTTTTGTAAAAACGTTATATACTTACGTTTAAAGTTACGTTTTACCATCACAAACACACTAAATTGGGTACAAAATATTACAATTATGCAGTATTTTGAAGAAACGTCTTAAATTTTCGAAATTTTTTTTAAAACACTGTCATTGTTGTCAAGTCAACAAGCAGTTGTCTAAATGCCGCTATTGCAGAATTCTGTTTGGATTTGTCAATTTTCGGCTATAATGTGCCAAGGACATTGATAATTCGCAATAATGGTCACAGATATTCGAACGCGCGTTGCCTGGTAACCACTCGACGCCGAAGGCGGAGGGTGGTTACCTTTGGAAACGCGCGTGAGGAATCTGTGATCATTATAAGAATTAATCAATGTTCGAGGGATATTCGGTCGGATAATTTTTGAAATTATAAAGAAAACAATGAAACATTTTATTTATTGAAAACACAATTGTTAAAGCTACAATTTAATTATCAAAATTAAAGGAAACAGAGGAATTAGTGGAACTAGTGTTTGCACGCATATTGTTGATAATTTTATTGTGATGTTCTTCATCAAGTACCAAGTATGGTTTTATAGAGTTGGGATTTTTATGTCCCGTTATTTTTAGAAGCTGCTGTTCTTCTATCCCACTTTTAGCCAAATTGCTAACTGCTGACGATCTATTGGAATGATTGGTAATTTTTTTTGATTTGGTGTCTAAACCAATGGCTTCAGCCGACGTTTTTGTCCAATTTGGAATGGTGTTTCTTCCCAAAGGCATGTCATCGTACCACCTGTCCCCTTCAACTTTCCAAAAACGATTTGGGCGCAAGAATAGCCTACGACTAGTAATGTTTTTGCCCCGTTTTAATAACAATTTGTGAAACAATCTAACCGGGCAGGCATTAATATTTGTAGTGTTTTGGATGAGCCATTTGCTAGAAGCGCAACTTTTAGATCCACCTTGGCACGTCTTAGTAAAAATGGGGTTGTACTCAATTCGATTAGTAGGGGTTCCATCATTATTTGTTTCGATGACGAAAAAATCTATTAAACATGCCAAGGCCTCTCCACCCCTCCAAGCTAATTCCACCGCAACAACATGGTAAAACTTCATTCATTCCATAGATCGACAATTTTCCCCAATTCTAAAACACTCAGAGGTGCCGAACTAATCTTACGTTTTGTTGGACTGCTTTGTAACTTTTTTCTGGTTGCATCTCGTGCATTTCGTGCTTCCTTAAATACAATTCCCAGAAATGGATTAATAACAATTTTAAATTCGTTAAAATATTTTTCTTCTAATAACTTAGCAGACACATTCCAAATCCTTTTTACCGTGCTTTCCTTGAACTCTTTACCATCTTTCTTCTTCATATTTACTGCCCAATCTTTTAGAATTTTTGCTAGTTCTTCAATGGATCGGTTTCCGTTTAGTTCATATTTTGCGTACTTTACAAAAATCTAGAAACATGTTCCAAATGTATTTTTTGCTTTGGATCGTATTTTTTGGGGTTGTTTCTTCGATTAATTTGTTTATGGACTCATCATTTTCGTTTCCAAATCTAATTTGAGGAGACGTCGACATTTTTCGTTAATGCGTTTTTTAAATTGTCACTTGACGTCAAAGCATACTTTTGTTACTTAAATATTTATAAACCATAGATTGTTGCCATAGTGATTGATAATGTGCCTAGGACTGTTATCAGTCTAAGTTTGCTGTGATTGGTCAGTTTTGCACACGTGATCACAAATACGCAAATTTGATTGGACTTTGACATATGTCAAAAATTATCGTTTTAATTTTATTTTTTTAATTTTGTGTCACGTGAAATGGTTGCATATAAGATGAGTAAATTACAAAAAGAAACATATTTCTTGCAGTCAATAATAATTCTAAATAAAATGAAGAACACTACCTCCATATTTTATTCACGTAAGTTTGTTTCTAAATTGGTAAATATAAGCAACGAAAAGTAGTTTCAATTTGAAAAAAAATAGCACTTTTTATTTGCTTTAATTTTATATGATAAGGTATTCTGATGTGTTTTAAATTACGCAGGTAGTGTTCTTTAATCTTTTATCTTCCAAGTAAACCCTTTTTTTAATTCAAAATGTTTCTCGTACTCCTTTCTTATATGCAACAGAAAGTGCTGTTTTTTGTGCGATTTAGGCAACACAAAAAACACACGACATCTCCCTTTAAAATGGACGGAAAACTTAAGAAATAAAATACTTTCTAATGGCTTGTAACTGCAAAAAAAATTTCAATTTCAAATATAAAAAAAAACTAGAAATTTTTGGAGACATTTTTTACCAAACTTAACGTAAAATTACGAAAAGAATTTAAATTTAAAATAAAAAATGGGGTTTGTCGGCCAAAATAAGGTAGCAATGGCCAACTTCCAGAAAAACCGGAAGTGCCGCCATATTGAAAAAAAAAATCATTCGCAAGAACATCCGGATTGACAGCTATACAGAATTTTACAAATCTACGGCAAACCGTTCCTGAGATATCTCTACTGGAACCTCCCGATGGGACACCCTGTATGTATTTTAGTGAAATTTCCGAGACCGAAGGTCGAGTTAGTAAAAAGCTAAAAACTCTCTGTAAATGTAAAATCATAATGTAATTCCCAAATATGATATTCTTACAGAACAAATTCCCTGGCATAACTATGCATTTTATTCTGTCAATTTTAAAAAATTTCTCTTACTTATTTTGTGGTTTGGCTTTTGGATTGTGCGAGGGTAATGTCACCCCGATTATTAAAAAAGAGTTTAACGAGTAATTGAAAAAAAAAATTAATTAACGTAAATGTATATTTAAAATTTACAAAAAATACATTTCGAAAGAAGAGTATCGGTACAAAATTCTTACATAAAATTAGAAAGGTAATTGACAGTTAATACAATTTTTAAAAATGGTAATAAAAACGCCACTTAACTAAAGTAGGAGGCCAAGCGAAGTTGCGTTTTCATTTTGTGTGACTTCAACGGTAGAATAGAAATGGAGCAACATATAATCTTCAATTCAGAAAGTATAGTTTTCAATTCAAAAGATGTGAACTTTAATTCTAACCTACCGCTAAAGGATTATTGCTTTTTCAAGTCACAAAAAATGTTTACTAACTTATGCTAGACTAAATCTAAAAAATATTAGGGATGTGGTCCGAATTATTACATTTGTAACCGTGGTTAACGATTATCTTTGAGAAACATACTTTTTTTTAGTTCTTTTTCTTTTGCGCGGTTTAAATTGTAACAAATCGGACCATAGCCTAAATAACAATTTGGTTCATTTCGGCCAGTCCTACAATGTCATGTTTGTTTATAAACAGCCAGTTCCATCAAAGAACGGCGCGGCGTTAGATAAGGTTAATTTTAAAGCCAAATCTCCTTCTAAAAAATAAAATCTCTTTGATTAAACTGTTAGTTTATAAACAAACATGACATTGTAGGAATGGGTGTTAATCATAAAACGTAAAAAATTGAAGCCGCCTAAATCTTAAATAATAAAATCAGTCAAACAAAGCGTTAGGTAAGTACTTAAATATAAAATACATTATTTACAATATCTACAGAAATTATTATACATTAAAATATTATAGCACTTTTTTTTTCTAAAAACAATTATTTAAATTAAATGACAGATAAAAGCTACAGATAGTTTTGTAAAGAATTATATTTTCTTATTTTTATAGGAATTATTTAAGGTTTGTTTTTAAAAATAGAAGATCGCATTATAAAAATGTAGAAATGGTTTAGAATTTTCAGAGGTAGTATTTTTACAATAATTGTCAAAATTTTGAGTTACACTGATATGAACGACAATATGATTACGGTTAGGAACACTTAAATATGTTTTTATTGACATTTAAGCTGAAGAAATTGACAATCAACATCAGTTTCACCTTTCTCGTTGAGGTACACCTTCGCCGAGACCTTTGAGGTCGTTAAACTTGGGAAACGTCAGATTGACTCGAATCATTGTGATGTTGATGGTCACCCTATTCCCAAGTATAACCGCAAAGGTATATCTTAACGGGAAAGGTGGCATTTAAAACACAAAAGTTTCGATCCTGTATGACAAATTTAACGTCGGTCAAAAAATTTTAAATGGTGATTTTAGTGCAAAAATATCGATAGACGGGGTTAAAATTTAACATTCGTCATACGGAATTGACACTAAAATGGACTATAAAATTAAAAGTAACAGGGGTATCTGGTTTACCAATTTATTATTATTACCAATTATTTTCAGAAGTTCAACAATAAAATATAAGTCTTTGAAAGCACCTTATCAAAAACATAAAATACATTTTATAAAAACAAAAATTTCTTTAGATTAAAATTTTTAGTGACTTTTAATTAAGTTGTGGACGATTGACTGCGATGTTATCACTTTTTATTATAATTACATAGTAAATAAAGTTTAGTATCGAGTTTAGTTTTTGATGATTGGCATAATGCGATATGCCTGAGCTATTTTATTTGCTAAAAATAAATAGATTCGATAACAATAATTCTTATTGCACATAGATTTTGATTTTTATAAATTTGCATCAGTGTGTGTTATTTTGTAGAGTATTAAACAATAAATAAGCAATTAAGATAAAACGGTTCGCCACTTATGCTACTCGTTTTATAAGCAAAAGTTTATACATTGGAGATCGGACTCCTCACTAAAAAAAAAAATAGATGTTTCTTTCTTTAATCTGGTTAATTTTGATTTTTCCGAATCTCGCATTTGCAATATATCTTCAGTTCTTTTTGGCATTATAGAATTAACTAAAAAGAAATTTATTTTATTAGACGTAATCTGCCGGACTATGCCTGCCTTTTAATTTATTGATAAAAACTCTCCAACTATGCATAGTTTTACCAGACCAAATCCAAAAACTAGAAGTAATGCCTACAATCATATACATTAAATATTTAAGCATAAAAATCTCAAAATGAGGACGGCTATAACTCCTAATATTACGGGGACATGGCACTGCATATTTTTGCTTCGTACACATATCATGTGTCCACGTAAGCATCCAATCATCAAAAAACAAATGTTCGTATATGAGACAGGAAATCACAATAACTGCAGGTAAGGTGTAAAGCACTGAGAAGACTCCTATTCGTATCATGAGCTTTTCCAGCTTGTCAGTTTTGGTGCCATCATGTTTCATAACTGTACGTATCCTGAATAGAGACACGAATCCTGAGATGAGAAATATGAAGCCAAATGCCAAGTATACGCAAAGGGGAGCCAACACGAAGACTCGCAGCGCTTCTATGTTCCATATTCCGACGTTGCAGACACCGCTAAGAATGTCACCTAAAAGAAAAAATATTATTAATTAACATATTCCGTTCATTTAAGTAAAAAAAGACCTTAATAGCGTGATGCTTTTCTTTGTGCCGATTAATATTAACGATCAAGTAAATTGCTTAAGAGTTTAGGTTAGCATAAGTGTCTCAAATTATGGATAATTTAATTTAATAAGGATTATTTAATAAACCTATCATAATTCAAGATGTACATATATTAAAGTTGTAATCAGAATAATTAGGTAATATTATCAGGATTGAAACCTTCTCTTATTAGTTTCCTACGTTTTCTGTTAACGCCTTTTAAAAAATAATTAGTAATTACCTATTATAGTGGTTATCTTAAAAAGCATTACACACATGTTGAAAACATGGCATATTTAGGTTTGAAGACCCACATGCTATTTGTAAAATAAAAACTTTACAATTAGTTATTACTAATAAAAGATCAATTTAAGAGGCATCTTAATTAACAAGAGAATCATTACAATTTATAAAGCAACCTGTAAAACCAAGAAAGTTGGATGAATACCTAATGTTGTTTAAATGAAGTATGTTGTTTTTCTTTAAAAACTGGTACTGGTATGTGTCTACAAGATAACCATTAGATCTTTAAATAAAGTTGTATAAGTACCTTAATGTATTTTAACAAATAAAGAAGTGTTTTGAATCTACAAGAATTACAGTTCCTAACTAAAAAAGTGACAGTGTTAAATGTTTCAGTAAAATGGTATAATGAAGACCACCGAAGAAGTTGATCGTTTGTTTTATGTGTAGGAAATACAATAAAACATTGCCTGTTCTTAAGTTATGTATACATTTTTTTTAAACAGAGCAACATGATACCCACAGCAAGTTTTATTTTTTGTATTACATATTTGTAGATACATATTTATTTTTAAAAAATTAACCTCCTTTCCCATAAAAATCTGCTAATACACTACTAACATATTTTTTTATCAGAGTTATTATTTTGCAGTATGATTTATGCTCTTCCATTTTTAAAATATCTTTAGTTAGTTTATGGAAAATTTAATTCGAATTCTGGTTCCAAAATCTAAATGTAAATGATTTGAATTGAAAACACAAAACACCGAAATATGGTTTGACATCCATAAAACCAGAATTTTAAATAAATATTCTATAAACTAAAATCGAAATTGAAATAAAATTACCTTTTTAGTCTACAAGTAAATTTATACTGTGTGCTGTCTGTTAAAACTAAACCACTAGGATCCTCCACTTATTAAGTAATTTATTAATTTATTCTCTGTTTGCGGATAAGATATCTAAGTATACCCACATTTTATTGGACACTTCGTAATGTGAACATCTTCAACAAGCTGCATTCATTATGGGGATATTTATCTTAAACCAGTTATATTTTTAATAGAGAAGTGGATTATCGTAATGTAAATTAAAATAGTCCAGCTGACTCTAGCTGCGTGTAGACAGAATAGTGGCTACATATAGTGGCAAACATGCAACCTCAACACCAGATGGAAAAAGGCTATGCATGACAACCACTACCATGCACAATAATTTAAATAAGAAAATAGGTGTAATTTAGAAAATAATCAATAGTTTGCAAAAACAAAGCTACCTACTACAAACTGGTTTAATAATATCTAGAATAAATAATGTAATGCATTATCCTGGATGTGGATCATTAAGCGTATTTTAGAAAAACGAAACCAATTACAATTTGTCTCATGTATTCATGTATACTTTTTTAGCAACAAATTTTCTTGCATTAAGATAAACTAATAAAAAAAACCGCTTATAATTTATTATTTGACATTGGAGTGCTTTGGAGCACACACAGTAGTGTTCCCGTTTCTGACAAAGTAAGTATGTCTAATTGGGAATGTAACCTAAATAAACACGGACACAACCACCCAACCTTCGCCCCTAAAAACTAGCCACTTTTTTAGGAAATAACAAAAAAATGTATTATCGAACTTGAAACGGCTTCAAAAAAAAGGTTCAAGTTTTAGAAAATGGGGGGTGGTTTTTAGCCCCTATGAAAAAAAATAAAGGATGATCCCTGTTATATTGTTTACAGGGTGCTAAGAAAGAAAGATTTTTGAAAGGACATCTTTAAATTATTAATTATTACATCGTTTTAGGGCTATTCGAAAAATGGGGTTCCGGCTTCAGTCTACACCCTTCCCTGTATCTCAATAAGGGCTGAGATATAAAAATTTCACTAAAGACCAAAGGCTATGGCCGGGTTTGTTACTAAAAAGTGCCCCCAAAGCTTTTCGCATGAAAAACATATTTTCTTAAGAGGCAGGCTAATAAACATTGTTTCCTAAATTACTAGTCCTCCATCTCAACCACAAGGCAAATAATAGCAAAATTTTAATCTTAAACAAGATATTTTTTTATCACCCTATCTAAGTAGCAATTTTTTTTTTTTTTATGTATGGTAGTAGACCACAACCATGAGTATTTGTGGCAATTTTTTTTTTTTTTAATTTAAATTTTTTACATATTTTATAAAATTTTTAATGTTATTTTATTTTTTTATAGGCATTTGCCCAATAGTGACTACTTTCCTTATATTATTCTTAGTAAACCCTCAAGTAGAAGTTTATAAAAATTAAATAAAAAACAGCAAAAAAAAGGTACCTCATATCAAAATTTTGAAAAAATCAAACTTTTTTCCTGATTTTCTATCTTTATTTTTATATTGTTAATCTAATAAACTAAAAATCAATGCCGCGAAAATCCTATAGAAACCAAAACCCATAGTAGGCGGAGTTTAACATACTTTAGTTTTAATTTTTTAAAGAAATTACTGAAATTAGGCAAATGTGTGACGATTTGTCACTGATAGAAACATTCAAAAGCGCCTAAATTGCCTAGAAAAACAGGTATGAACAATCTTAAGGCACGTTCCAGAAGAATCTCGACTGTAGAATTACTATTCTAGATCTTTTCTCGAAAAAGAAAATTCCAGAAATCATCTAACCTATAAATACAGCTCGCGCGCTCGCGTTACTACAAAAATACAGTAAACCCTAGTGAGATAGTGAGTGAGATAAAGAATAGTAAAGTAGTAAGCGAGAGCGAGAAAAGATAAAGTGCCTTGACCAGTGGATAAGTACTTTAAATAGTGTGCCAATTTGTTAACGGTTTTTATTACTTGCAACCGCTTTTATTTTGTTTTCTGTTTGCCTAATAAATTAAAATACAATGTCGCAACCTGGAACAAGTAGTACTAAATTGAGTAATAGAAACATCCGCTGTTTAATATGTCATTTGCTTGTTAAAAAGGTAATTATACTTACAAAAACAATTAACAAACTTACTTTATAGACAATTTTACAGGTTAGTGGTCAAAAAAAAGTTATAAAAAATGAACTGGAAATTAAAGATTTAAAGAAGGTATATGGTAAACACGCAAGAATTGGAGACTCAATGTGTGGAAAATGTCGAACACAATTTTTACGAGATAAAAAAAAAATACCTGAACCAGATAATGAAGTCGAAAGCTCTGATAAGGATGATAATGATGCAGGCGTTGATAATCTAAGTGAAGTGTTATCCCAGTCTTCTTTAAGTGATACTGAATCGTTACAATTAACCATGCCTTCAAGTGGTTCAGAATTTCAAATTAAAATCTACTCGGATTCGCAACAACAGACTGAGTATGTCGAAATGCCATTTAACCGTGTAGTTTCTACCAATAAATATTGTTTTTTGTGTGGCCCGGCTGGTAATTTAAATCTAGTAAGTGTACCTCTTAATGCGCGAATCCAAAGTTTTATTAAAAAACGAATATTTATCCCAGAAGGCAATAGATGTTGCAGAAAACATTTATTAAAAAAAAAATTTTATGAGGATGAATTTATTTTATTTGAGGTCTATTCTCGATCATCAAGTGTGTCCCTAAAAGATATTCCTACATTTTTAAATCAAATGGCAGTGGATATTAATCTGCCTCTATTAAAAAAAATGGATAATTTTAACATTTCTGAAGAACGTTTGCAGACTTTCACTGGTCTTAACTGGGAACAACTTATAAAATTAAGAGGAAAACTTGTTTCTATGAATAATTCGTCAAAAAGAACAATAACGCAAGCTTTAATAATTTTTTTATTTAAATTGCGAAGTGGTAGCAGCAATAAAATAATAAGTGCCGTGTTTGAAATTGAAAGAGAACAGACTGTCTCAGATATATGTCATTCAGTAATAAATTCTTTTGAAAAAGATATTATTTCCCAACATTTTGGTCTCCAGGTTGTTAATAGAAGATCACTTATTGAAAGTCAAACATCTGAGACAGCTAAAAAACTCTATGATTTAAAGGACGAATTAGTTCTTATTTTTGACGGCACATATTTACGTCACCAAGTCGACGAATAACGACTATCAAAGAAAATCGTATTCAGGACAAAAAAAAACTTCTTTATGCAAACCCTTTACTATATGCACTACGAGTGGCTTTGTCGTGGATATGCTTGGGCCGTTTGAAGGGACCAAAAATGATGCTCAAATAATGGAAGCTGTTCTATCAAACAATTATTTTACCAAGTTGGTTAAGCCAAATGACATTTTTGTTGTGGATCGAGGATTTAGGGACGTTAAACCGACTCTAGAAAATTTAGGATTTAAGGTTCTTATACCTGCGCTAAGAGGGAAGAGAAGTTCCTTTTAATAAATTAACTTCTTCAGATATTTTAGACTTTCCAGAACTATCAGAAAAGGAAAAATATTGTTTACTGGTTCATATCAATTGTCGCAATCAATATCTTATTTGGCAGAACTTCTAGATGAGAGTAATAACTTGGCCTTAGAATACGTTAAAGAGAGGCCCAATATTATAAAAATTTTAGTCAAATCTCGACATATTAACAAAAAAATGTATAAATGCTACATTGAATATATTCCTAACTTTGATGATATAACTGGAATTACCCGCTATTGCTGTGATTGTGCCAATGGAAGTAGGACTGTTGGTTGTTGTTCACACATTGCGGCAATAATATATTATCTCTCAAATGCAAGATACAAGTCCAAAATTATTCGTCCCGCTCAAATATTGTCCAAATTGTTTTCTGTTGACAACACAGAAATAATTATTAATGAGGACAGTGATGACGACTAGTTTTGGATTTTTATCTTGCATATGTATAAAAACCTTTAAGAAATATAAGGAAGGACTTCTTTTATAACTTGGCTGTTCGGCTTTAGGATCTTAATGAATCTTAGATTCTACCGAACCTAAACCAAAACGGCTAGGTTACAAAAGAAGCCCTTCTTTAAATTTCTTAAGGGTTTGCCCCCACTTAACTGAAGCTATTATGTATTATGAAAAGTTGACCTTAAGAAATATTGGACGCCTGTATTTTATTTTTTATTGCACATTTGTATTTTTGAAATTAATTAATTTTTTTTATTACATTACGTAAGAAAAAATATCTTTAGTTTTTTTATTATTATAATATAACGTTTGGTTGAAAAATAAATTTTAAAAAAACTTATGTTTCATATATTCATTAGAGATCTCCTGGAAGACTTTACTTCGTAAAATAATGAAACGTAAAGTTTGTTAAACTTCATGTATTGTGGGTTTGGGTACTCAGATTGGTAGCGGCAATGATATTTAGATTATTAGATTAATAATATAAAAATAAAGATGAAAAATCAGGAAAAAAGTTTGATTTTTTCAAAATTTTGATATGAGGTACCTTTTTTTTGCTGTTTTTTATTTAATTTTTATAAACTTGTACTTGAGGGTTTACTAAGAATAATATAAGGAAAGTAGTCACTATTGGGCAAATGCCTATAAAAAAATAAAATAACATTAAAAATTTAATAAAATATGTAAAAAATTTAAATAATAAAAAAAAAAAATTGCTACAAATACTCATGGTTGTGGTCTATTACCATACATAAAAAAAAAGAAAATTGCTACTTAGATAGGGTGATAAAAAAATATCTTGTTTAAGATTAAAATTTTGCTATTATTTGCCTTGTGGTTGAGTTGGAGGACTAGTAATTTAGGAAACAATGTTTATTAGCCTGCCTCTTAAGAAAATATGTTTTTCATGCGAAAAGCTTTGGGGGCACTTTTTAGTAACAAACCCGGCAACATCCTTTGTAGTAAATTTTTTGCTTTTTTGCCTCAAAAAAGCGTACAAAGCTTTGGGGGTTTTCGTGACCTTTGACCCCGAATAACTTTTTAAGCTCAGAGCCGATCGATGTCGATTTTTAAGGCAACTTTTATAATGTCAAAAAGGTGTATGCAAAAATTCACCAACCTGTCTAACACGCCGAGACCCTTTCTATCACTTAATTTCTCTGGGTTAACACTAATGCGACGTGTCAGAACAATTTATGAATAACATACTTAATAAACAATGAAATTTAAAAATATTAAATACAAGAATACCAAAACACTAAAGAGTTATTACATAAGATGAGCCCAGTAGGAATCTACTCAAATGAATAGGTGTCAAGCAAGATAATACATTTTTTTTAACTTATGAAGTATTATGGACTTGCATTGCTTTAATAGGTTCATATTTATAAGCTTATGGGTCATAAATTACTCTTTATTAAACGGTTTTAATTTTATTGCCTCGTAAAATTCATACCTGGAGACTCAACTGAGATCTTTACTTGATTTAAAGATCATTTTACTTTTAAAATACTGAAATAAAGAATGATTTAGCAGCTTGTATTAAATAGCTTCCACCATTTAACTTATATAAACAAAAAAAATTGAAACATCTTCACACCAATGTGTAAACTAGAAGCTTTTTTGTTCCTATTAAAAAAAATAAAAAAGTTCTAACCAAATTAAGTTATACTATAAAGAAAAATGGGTAAGTTCAACTTCGTTTGGGATTAGGTTACATGTTCAAACGCTGGTCTATTATATAGTTGGTGAAGCATAACATTATTTATTAGATTCATACAATACATAAATATCTAATGGTAACGCATTTATTATGGTAATTAAAGTAGGTATTTAAAATAACGTCAAATGTTGAGAAGACCTAAATTTCTTACTTTAGGGTATGTATTTTCGGTCAATGCGGGACTCTGCCGACTCTGCCATGTCGTTTTATCGGTTGCAGCAGACCCTGCCGAGAGTCATTTTTTCTGCGGTCAAAATAGATGGCAGAGAATGCGGAAGACGCTATTTGCGCGCGATTTTTTAAAAACTTAACCCTAACGGCTTATAATTCTAACCTAACCTATACGTATTGTAATTTAATTAATTAGTTGCATAGAAATATAATTAATTACGAAGTAAAATAACCTATAAATAGTAAATTTAATGAAGTGCAAGTACAAATGTATCAAAAGATAGGTTATGTTTATAATTCTTCTTTTTCTTTTATTTATTTTTAGGAAGATGTCGTATTTTTAATCCCTGCCGGCAGAATCTCTCTCTTTTTTTTAGGAAGATAGCGAAAATATACACAGCCTTAATGCTTTAAATATGTATGTGCTGCTTTAGAGTGCCTTGATGTCATATTGACAGTTATTGTCCCCTTATATGTAGAGTGGCGACATGCATCATTCTTTCTCTGTCATACAGATAACGTCATCCACATATTAGCAAAGATGACAACAAATACAACTTACAAACACAATTGATGACATAATCTGTATGACAGAGAAGAAATGATGCATGTCGCCACTCTATAAGGCGACAATATCTGTCAATATGACATCAAGGCACTCTATGCTGCTTAAGCGCAATGGATCAATTTATCTAGGCGGGAAAGAAGCTTATTTTAAAGAATAAAGATTGTTATTAGACCATGTTTTAAACATGTATTTTCCTACCCAAAAAAATAAAAAAAACAACTACTTATTACAATGATATACGTATAATAAGTATCGTTTTGATACTTGTGTGAGTGTAACAAAAGAAAAATGTTTTGCTGCTAAAAAGTAGTGTTTTTTACACAATTATTTAAAAACAATTAGAAGTAAATGTCACAAACCGATCAAATTTATTGCCAGATAAAGGTCCTCTTAGTATAGAAGCTATCACCATGAAAAACCACATCATTAACGTAGTCATGATTTTTTAATATTACATAATATTTAATATTACTCCAACAAAATGGCAGGCCAAACAGGTAGTTTTTACTATATCGGATACTGATTCTTTTTCTAATAGGGCTTCCTCGATTTTAACCGATTGTAAGTAAGTAAATTTGCATTTTTTGTGTGGTCTTACATGCGTCTTCTAAATAATTATGTACTTTTAATGCTAACTTGGTTAATTTTTATAGGTAGATAATTGCATAGAGCCTAGATTAATCGTATAGAAAATACAGTTAGCGGCATATCATAAGAACATAGGTGTAATTGTTTTTATAAAGGTTTTTCACATAAAATGAAAGATAGGCAAAAATTATGTATATTAGAAATTAGAATTAATGGTTTCTAACGGTTGTGCCACTGAAGGCGTATGCAGTAAAACTTGATAACAGAATTTACTCTAGGCCTGCTGAGTTTTTATTGTTTCCAAGAATGTAGCTTCAGCTATGAACTTGAAAACAATTAATATTTATTTTCATTAGCAGAAACAACATAAACTTTAAAGAAAGTACTTACTCGTAAACTATGTTTTCTGTATTCCAAGAAAAATAGCTATTTGGTTTTAACTTAGTCAAGTCATTAAAGTATTGGGAATAACACCTTTGTTTGAAATTAGTAAAAAAATTACAGGAATGGGTTAGAAAATACTCTTTGCAAAGGTTGATTTTTTTAATTGCTTTTTTTTTTATAAAAGCAAACATTTCATAAGATACTCTTTGCAATTACAGTAATCGTCCGTTATGATTTGCAAAAAAATTGCGCATTTTTTATTTTATTAAAAATTGTGAAAATTTGCTTTATTGGGGTACACAAAATTATAAAGTAATTAATAGACTAAAAAAAGAGTTTTTATAAAAATAAAAAAAAATTTTTTATTGCCTGCAAGAGTAGAAATTGCTAAAATAGCATTAAGGACCCCACTAAGCCACACAGATTTTTCATATTATTTGATTTACTTATAAATTAAAATTTTTAAGTGATTGGAAAATCGTATCCAGGCTAAGAAAATCTAACATTCTTGTTATTAACTTGGTAAGAAAAACCTGAAAAAGGCATATTGGCGTATATTTATATTCCATTATTACCTTTGGAGTTTGGGGTCATAAAATAAAGAACTTGTTTTTCACTTAATATTTTATGACGGGTGTGGCAGGGATTAAAACTAGCGAGACCGTGATGTCGGTAATAAATAATAATAATTCATAAGCACATCTTTCTCGCTTACATATACCCTTTAAATACTTAATTCTGCTTTTAACTTCCTGACTTTACATACGTAACTACTTTTAATTTGCAGGAGATTGCTATAATTATAAGCGCAAGAGGAGGGTGATTTTGTATCTACAATCTCATTTACAAGTCATGATTCACATGTTCTTCTTACATATTACCTTAATATTCCTTGTACCGAGGCAAATACATAGATGATCCATTTTCAAAATTTTAGGCTAATCACTTGCTTTTGAATTATAACCAATCGTTACAATATAAATTATGTACCTTGTAATTCTATTTTTCTATGAAGACAGGTATAATTAAGTTTAATCAATGTCATAAGTCAATCCAGTGGCTAGTAATTTTATGGATGCTAAAGAAGGTTTTTTTATATTTTTTTAATCGTACCAGAATTGCTGCAATAAAAAGATATTGCTTATATTTTACATTGAATAACACAGATTGATACGCAAAAGTTTCAGCGAGATTTGACTTATGAGCCATAACTGTACCAGAACTGACTAATTTGAATCTTGGGTAATCTATGGATTCTTAACTTAGGCAATTCTGGTTACAGGGTTCTCTGTCCTTCGAAAGCTTGTGCAAAATTAAAGTGGTTAATTACTGACAGTTTTCATATGTAAACAAAAATTACATAAGCATTTTTTCTATTTTTAACAATGTTGTTTTTATAGGAGATGTGGATGAAATTTTTAGATTCTCGAGAGACTAAAGGTATTTTACGGATGTGAGTCGTATACCACTTGTTTATGCAATTCTAATTTCTGATAGACAATAATTATCATAATAACTTTTCTCCCTTCATTCTTATCTAATCCCTTACCGGATAAAATACTTAAAATTGTAAACAAAATGTTTCCTGGGGGTTAATTTTTCAATTTAAAAGGCAGGTAAATAACACTATTATAGCAATTATTTCTTAGAAAATGTTTGCTTGGGTAAACGGCCTAAATGCCAATTTGGACCATGCGCATAAATAAAAACGAAATTGTGATAAACAATCAAGCATCTTATATTTTCTCAAATTTTCATTTGATATTTTGTTTTTAAAAAGTTAACACCATGCCTTCATATCTTATAGCATTTTATATCGGTTTGATTTACGTGTCCTGTTTAATGTTTGTGTATGCCCTTATAGAAGATATTATAATAAAACCACTGGACCGACTAAGGTAAGTCATGACATTTACATTTTTTGTTGTGATCATATAATGTAGAGTGCCTTGAAGATTTGACAGTTATTGTTGCCTTATAGAGTGGCGACATGCATCATTCTTTCTCTGTCATACAGATAACGTCATTAATTGTGATTGTAAGTTGTAATTGTTGTCACTTTGGCTATAACGTTGATGACGTTATCTGTATGACAGAGAGAGAATGATGCATGTCGCCACTCTATAAGGCGACAATAACTGTCAAATCTTCAAGGCACTCTAATATAATGTGCATGGTTATTTTAGTGACTGGATTATGGTGCTGTGTTATCCAAAGTGCAGCGTTTTAGGGTGCAATAAGAAGGCTCCATCTAGAAATGGATTTCCAAACCCACAGACAGAAGGAATTCTGTTCAAAAAATGGTTAGCTGCCACGGGAAATAAATCATTACTAAAGTTAAAGTTAGCAACGATACTTAAAAATAAAGCAGTGTGCAATAAACATTTTCTGAAAAGTGACTTTATAATAGAGGATTTTTTAAGAACATCAGCTTTTCCATCAGTTAATCTACCAAACCCAATACCAGAGGAAAAAATAATGGCTGCATTTAGATGTTACATAAATATTGGACCCCATAATTCAAGGCACTCGAATGGAAATCGAAGAATCTTTCAATAAGTTTTAAATTTGTTCTAATACATTAAGTAAATACGCATTTCATATAATTTTCCAATGGTTTTTCTTTAGAAGTGTTGAAATTCACAACGCCCACAACAATCAAGTATTTGACCGATGTACGTAAGGATTATTAAAATCGAAGCTAACAAATTGAATGATTCAATAAACAGTACTTCGTATTTTACAACTTCTGTGAAATAGGTGAAGTTTATTTTACAAAGCTATGTTCTTGATCTGACTTGTACTGTGTTCTTGAAAATGGTTCATTCACGATCATAAAAGAAATTTATCACAAAGAAATTATAACGGAGTCGTTTGTATTGTATGTAGTTATCATTAAATTTGAAGTGCACTTGAAATTATATGATGAATATATAACTAATGGCAAGTTTATATACGCCATTAATGCGTCCATAAAGTAAGTATTAATCAATTATTTTCATTATTTCCCTGCCTTATTGGAAACAAGGCTTACCAGTTTCACATTCTGCATATAAGGAGGCAGTTATAAAAATTCCTTTTCATGTTATAAACGCAAAATGCGAATAAATTATTGTTGAATGGTTTCGAGCAATTCTTGTTCGTTACCTACATATTCTGAAACAACACTTTAAAAAATAATAGCGGTGCTCACATTTGGATTACACTTCCTGTGAGACTATTTTTCTGTTGAGTGTAAAGCAGGTGATACATAGGTTCCCAAATCCCAAAGTAATTAATTTTTAATTTAGCCTTTTTTAGAGCCGGTGGATTCTACTTCTGGGTTAATATTTTAGAAACGGTTTTTTTCGAACATATCAGATGCGTGTCCATTTAAGTGATCCATAGTTAAACAAAGTAATTATCGCCGTAACCATAGATAGTAGCATTAATAACTTTTTCCACATTTCTTATTTATATAAAAATTTCCTTGACCTGATCATGTTATTTGTTGCTAAAAATTATGCGCTTTAATTTTGCAAAGAGAGAGCTAGATAACGGATGTTTTCTCGGAAAATTAGTTCATATGGTATGTAACTTTGAAAGAATACTAACATAAAACAGCGATACTAGACATGTGGAAGCTCCAGGGAACGTTCTCATTTACAGATACATTTAAAAGTCATGTAGTTGATACTATTTGAACTAAAAAGATCATGCGGTAAGCCAGCATGATTTTGTCTTATCGATTACTAAAATAAAATTTAAAGAACACGTTTCAATAACTTATAGGAATATCGTGATGAAGTTTTATAAAAAAAGTAACGATCTTCTCATCATATGCTGTTACCTATCTAGCCACTTTTGAATTCAAATGTCGAGGTGAAGCACTTCCGCGTTGTAGTAACAAATAGGCAAGTGCACCTAATGCTCTATGCATAGTCATCGTGTTATTATTTATGAATAACAGGAAATCTGGAGAATCTCGAGATAGATCTCGGTGCTTCTAACTTTAGATTCCCGCCTTTATCATGTTGCATGATTCCACTGGTAAAGATCATTAAATTAGTAAAAGGATAAGTGGGTTAATGGTTTTTGATGAGGTGTTACAGAAGAAGGTAGTGTTGGAGCCGCGGAATTTATCCTAGCGGATTCGTAAAGTGATAATAATTAATTAGCGCACCACATTAACTTAATAATACGTTACCAAGCGTCTTCGAAGAAATAAACACTTGACTATTACAAACGTACCTGTAACAAAAAAAAAAAAGACTTTATTATTTTGTTTAATAAATGATGTTGTGTTTCTACCAATTGGTCTAAGAGCTCAATATCAATATCAATTCCACCGTCATCAAAGAGGCCAGTTTTTTTAGGATAACTTCATTTTATTACGCTATTACTTTTTTATTTTAATTGCTTTAGCCCTTCTTCTTGGAATTACGTTTCACTTTTTTTAAACACGTATAAGTACTTTTACCAGAAATAAACAGAATAAATTACATTACTGTTAAGATTTACTACTGCAAAAAATTTCTTTAAATCAAATACCACGTTATTGGACAACTATAATTGCCTTTGAGTTAATTATCATTTTATTGTAAGTATTTTTTTTTGGGGAGTCAGTTAGTTAGGTAACTTTTAGTTTGTAAACCAAGTTTGTAAACTTACACAAAAAATTAGCTTCCGTCTGGTTTAACCTTTAATTTATTTTAGTTCCTTGCAGAGATGTAATTTAATAGCATGCAGTATAAGTGACAGCCAATCACAACAATTTGATTTATCATATGTTGGAATGAACATTTAAATTAGCAAAAAATTTTATAAAAAAAAGAAGCGTATAAGAGATCAAATTAAAACTTAACAGGGCACCTGCTTACCAATGACACCTAATAGGTAACTTCTATTATAAATGAAAGTGCAGTGTAATACATTTTCTATTACTTATACAAAAGATCTAATTACCCATGTAATTTAACTGTTATCAAAGTAAATATCGGAATTTTTCAATTTATATTGGACAAATATTATTTGTCAATTTGTCGGAATAAATTATGGCAAAAATATTTAAAGAAAAACTCGTATTATTATTACAATTAAAATGATGGCATCTAAAATTAGACATTAAAATGGTTTCTTAAATATTTTAATGTTTTTACCTCGGTTTTTACTGTGCTATGTGTGTCGCTATGTGTTTATTGTGCTATGATTTCCCCTTTCGCCGGTATCTATGATCTCAGTGAGACTTTTCAAGCTGTTTGATTTTTAGCGCTTTATTTATAAAAAGGTACTCCCTATGTACACTTTTTAATCGCTTTAACGTGCAAGTTCATGAACTTCAAGGCGGGATTATTATTTATCTAAC
The DNA here is from genome assembly GCA_963920755.1 of Cartodere bifasciata. Lineage (NCBI taxonomy): Eukaryota > Metazoa > Arthropoda > Insecta > Coleoptera > Latridiidae > Cartodere > Cartodere bifasciata. The sequence continues at coordinate 12,025,174 of OY987195.1, forward strand.
TATCTAAGGGACGATTAAAAGAAAAAACATTTTAGGCCAAGAAAGAGAAGATATAACAGTCATTATTAACTTAGGGCGTAAAGATTTAACATTTTGAGTAATCCAGGTGCAAAATAGACATATTGTTTTTATAAAAAAACCAACCATTTACAGTAGTTTTAATTTAAATTCAGTCCCATCGATGCAAAATTCAGCAAGGTGTCAAGTTTCTTAAATCTTTAGCACCGATACTATTTAAAAAAAACTAACTATGGCGCGGGCGCTTTGCCGAAATTTCTAAACTTGAATTTGTATTCTGCAACTTCACACATAGCGCAATAAGATCAGTAATTCTACTTAATACCGTCTAGTGTGCTTTTAATATACTAGTACAGTAGTAAATAAAAGAATTTATTTTTCTCGTCACTAAAATTAATAAATTTAAGTAAATGCGACGAATAGATTCATAAAGAAGCAAAAACAAACATTTTGAACATTATTAGAGATGATGTTGATAATAAAATATAGACTACATAACATTATAAACATATCGGAAAGGTAATTAATATAATGTCATAGCAGGAAAGTAAAAATTATCATTAAAATACACATTAGAACCATTTGAAGGATTAGGAAAAATAAATACGGCTATTAATCCAATTAAAAACTATATACACAAGATGTAATTAGTGCACATAAGGAAAACGAAGTCGTCGCAGTTAACACTAGTATTATCAAATTACCCATTTAAAATTGTTGATTTAAGGGCATTTTATTCCAACAAGACAGTAATGGTTTTGTTTGATATTGTAAAGAAATGTGGAAATAAAAACAATAAAAGATCAATACCGTAGTAATGCTATTTTTCCAAGAAATTTAGAAAAAGCTAATGCACGCTGATGTTTCTTGCTTAGCAGAAAATGGTTAATGAATGTATCAAGTTTTTTTTATTAACTTAGTAGACTTCTAAAAACAATTAAAGATTCTTTCTCACGTGCATTGTTTCGTAATGTCAAATGGTACAGAATAATAAATCGTATAAACGCCCAGTTTATCTAATATACTTCTTTTAGTTTTTACTATTTCTGTTTTATTGTATACTTTGATTAGTAGATTGCTATCTTAACTTCCATTTCTAATTACGGAACAATTCTAATTTCGTATTTCAAGAGCCAATGAAACTAATATCAACAACGCTCAAATTATCTTTAACAGAACCATAATCATCAACAATTTTAGTACTTCAAAGAAGAAGTAATTTTTATAAGTGATGATAGGCGATGCGTTAAAATGTGGTACAATTGATACTTTGTTGATTTCTTTATACATCAAATACTTTAGTTCGGTGCCTTTTATGGACAAGACTTTTCAATCAAGTCATTTTAACAACTAATGTGCAGACTATGCGGAGAACCCTCTTTCTCGAGATCCGGCGACAACTTTACGCAAAACACCCTTACATGTCGGTAATAAAATTCTACATGATGAAAGAGGGTCGATTTTATTTTACGATTTCGAAGCGGAAATAGATTTGAAAGCAATTCAAAAAATGGGTCTAAGCTAAGCAAACCTTTTAATAGGGTTCAAAAATAATATTCTTAGAAATAATAAAACGCATTTAAGAAATGATTTGGGTACCTATACAGTTTTATAAAAATTTTACCCAAGTAAAATTATAATAGAATAGATTAGACATTGCTCTAAATTTCTTAATGTACTTGTAACAAAAATTTGATTAGCACCTAGATTTACTTAAATTATTTTAATTGCTTATAATCATTAATCTATGTAGGTAGACGTTTCATTAAACTGAAAGTATAGTTCTATTAATCTACAAACTGGTTTTGTAATAATAGTACTTTTAGTTTCTTAACATAAATTCGTGATTTTAAAATCTCGGTGTCAGCCTAATTTGTATAATCTCCAAATGTAAGAATCTTTATTAAATAATCTTATAAATGACCTTTAAAAAAATGTTCTTGCTCAAATACAAAATAAATTAATTAAACCGATTAATCGACATAGCAAAAACATTATTGACCGGTCATTAGCTTTCGGCTTCAATCAACTTTAATTTTCTATACTTACTTTAATTTTATCCTCACGTATGCCGCTATCGAAGAATTGAATTCTAATTCATTTGAATGAGTACCTGCTTAGAATTTAGATGATGCGGTAATGAATGCTGCATTCTCTAACGTTAAGGCGAAATAAGACGACAAACGTGATCGTGCATACTTAAGGCATTGTAAGACACGCAATAATGTAAGTATTTTTCAATACAATGAACATTGCTACTTTACGACAAAGAATGCAAGTTATTGGATTGCTTGATAAGAAGCAATGGTTTTGAAAATAGTAAAGAACCACGGAGAAAGTATGAATTGAGACATCTATGGAACATACATTTTTCGGAGCAAATTTGGATAGTAGAAGGTTAGATAATCGTTTTAATTAGATGGAAAGCAATTTGGACAACTTCAACATAAACTCCTAGTTAAGCGTATCAAAATTACTGGCAAGCATGCACTGAGTTAAAGTTTAAAACAGTAATCTTGTTCTTCGCAGCAGATTTATAGCTCTTTTTATATGGATTAACATATTTTTACAATAATATAAAATTCGTTTTTTTTTCGTTTTTTTGTAAAGAGTATAATTTGCACCTAAATAATACCGTAATTAGCTTAATTACCCGCGAAAGTTATTTCGAAACACTATATGCCCGATGCATTTGAAACAAAAGTTATAATTATTAATGTATTCCTTAAATTATTATAAAACAACATAAACGCCCAATTTAAAGAAATTGAAAAAGTGGTATAGGTATAAAAAGAACTAAACAATTGTTCAACGTATCAGTACACTTTCTGGTTCATCCCAAATAATAACATAAAAATGTATAAGACTATTTTTATCAGTGCCTTTTGTGTGGTAGCTATTTCATCCGAACCACCTGCAGTTCATTATGGTGTTCCTTCTTATACAGAAGCGCAACAGTATCAACCTGCCAGTCATCAGCACACAACTCAACAATACCACAAAGGCTATAGCCAAAACCAAGACGAAACACCAAAACCCTACGAGTTTCAATACAAAGTAGAAGATGCTCATTCCGGCAACAATTACGGTCATCAAGAAAAAAGTGATGGAAACCAAGTTCAAGGCGAATACCGAGTAGCTCTTCCAGACAGTCGCACACAGATTGTGTCTTATTGGGCTGACAAGAATTCTGGATATCACTCTGATGTAAGGTACGAGGGTGAAGCCAAATTTCCCCAAGCTTCAAATGCTGGATACAGCAGCGGGGCACATGCCCAACATGCTGATGAAGCAGTGAATGCTGGTTATGATTATTCACAGGGTGCTGCTTGGGCAGCTGAAGAACAGGGAAGTTCAAGTGGATCATATTAGTTAATTTTTAATAGGAGATAAAGTACCAAAGTCATATTTTTAGGTTGTAGGTTTTATATGTTGATAATAATCGTTAATGAATATTTGTTATTAAAAAATGTTGTTAAAAAATAATAGTGATTTTACTTTTTCTTTGTTGTTCTACCTTTACCAACGCTTCTATTAAGTTAAGAATGGATCACAATTGGAAATATGTTTTACTGGTTGCCGAGTTTTAAGCGCAAATCACTCATTCTATAAAAATATTAACACACGAATTAAGACTATAATTTTTCAAAAAACCGTTAAGCACGAACTGGCAAGTCATCATGATCATGATTTAATTAGAAATCAAACTGATGTAGAGAAAAATCTCTACAACAGTTTGACCCAAAAATTATTTATTTTCTAGCTTAAAAGGTCAATATGAGGGCTCTACAAATTTAAATAAAAACCTGTAATGTCTGTAATATGCTTCAAATACTGTGGAGAGAAATTAGTGAAATTCCCTAAATATCCAATAATAGACTCGCAATACCAGAAAATTTTTAAGATTAAGCGTTCCCAATAATTACATTTTTAGAACTAAAATGTAAACAAATTTAGCCTATTTTGAGGTTATATTTATTCAAGATTACTGACATTACTGGGTAGCGATTCGCGAAATTCAGTTTACGTTCCTCGGTGTTAGAATGTGACGATATACATTTATGGAAAAAGAATATATTTACATTCTAACACCGAGGAACGTGAAATAAATTTGTCAAATAACCACTCTGTCAGATAGAATGTCATTTTATCTCTTTATTCTTTCCAGTGAGATAGAAAGGGATAGAATGACACTTTAGAATTATTCTGGCCTGCAAGCAAATACGCCTGTTAATCAATTTATTAAAAATATTTGTCGGGCATTACCAATATAATTTTTTTTCTGCTTGTCAGTTGATAACTTAATAGATTCTAAAGATTAATTTACAATTCATTAATATCTAGGATGGACGGTCCTTTCATTATTTAAAGAAAATATGCCAGCCATGAATAAATAGAGATTGAAAACTATATACATTCAATATCCAGAAGGTTAAGATTGGTTATTCAATAAAAAACAATTGAAAAAATTATTATTATTTATCTTCTCTATTCAAAAAAAGTTGTACATAAATAACAATCGATTATTAATGAGATGTTATATTTATAAGGTAACGTACATCTCATTGTCAAGTACTTTTATTTGATGTTAATAGAATAATAATTATAACAAAGAAGAAAACATCAATATTGAGACATATGCAGATCATGGTTAAAATCTAAACTAAAGTAACAAATGTCGAGGGCAAAACACGAGGCAAAGGATTAGCTCATCATGCCATAGTTTAATTTCTTAATTCTGTTTCTTGTTTAATGTCAGTACAGAAATTCCCACTTACAAAAAAAAACGCTCCCATTTTATTTACAAACAAATCATTTAAATGACTGAAATTTGATTAATCGTAATAGTGTAACGCTCATCTTATTTTTAAACAATGTTAGCGGAGGAAGTCTTGCATCACGACTATAATTTGAAATTATTAAAGATGCTCCAATTCATCTAATTCTAGTGAAGGTCAGTTCCAAATTCAGCAATTCATCTTAAACACAAAGCCTATTAGTTAATCACCCATTCATACTTGTGATTATTATGAATAACTGACGTATTTGGGTTTGAAGCAATTACCAAACGTACCATCCAACCTTCAACCCATCCTATGGACCCTCTCTTAAACTATATAAAAAAGGAATTCTTCTTAATTTCATCAGTATCATCTTGTTATTCATACAAGTAATCCATAAAGTGATTTAATTATGTTTCGACTAGTTTTGTGTGTTGCACTTTTTACAATTGCATCTTGTGAGCCCCCAGTTGGCAATAGTTACATACCTCCACAACCTTCGTCGCAGTACGGCCCCCCTCAATCGCAATATGGAGCACCAACAAATAATTATCAATCTGGATACTCTGGACAGCAAGAACAACATCAACCAGCTGAACCCTTTCAATTTGAATACAATGTAAATGACCAAGCTACTGGCAATATGCACAGTCGCCAGGAAAAGAGTGATGGAAACCAAGTGCAAGGAGAATACAGAGTGGCTCTTCCTGATGGCAGGACACAAATTGTAACTTATTGGGCAGACTGGCAGTCTGGTTTTCATTCCAATGTGAGATACGAAGGCGAAGCACAATACCCTCAAAATAACGGAGGGTACTCAAGAGGACCTTCTAACCAATATGGTACCCCAAACCAGGATAGTTATAATCGCGCACCTAACACCGGCAGTGGTCCTTACTAATGCATAAGAACAAATACTGATATTTCTGTAAATAAATAAATTTAAATAATATTATTTTTAAATTCCTTTAAATTACAAAATTAGGAGTGGGACAGTGTATGTTTACTGGCGGTCCAAAAATTTAAACGTTGAACTCCAAATTACCTGATTCGAAAACGGTTTTGGGCCCTAAAAGGGTCTTCTTCAATTCATTAAAGAGGAGAGGGTGTCCCATTTTCGATGCAAAGTACAGTATAAGTTACACCTATTTCCAAAACAGAAAAATAGTGATTGCACATACCTTAATTGTTATTAGAAATTGATGCAAACCGCATTTTGATATTATCTATGGTCCGGAAGGATGCATATTGCACCGAAGAACTTAATTTTGAAAACCATAATTGGCTTTGGCTTTAAAAAAATTACTTATTCAACAACGATTCCAATAATATAGTGGAATCAAGTTATGTTAAAAAATGTAATTTTGTTACCGAGTAGCGAAACCCATCTCAAAATGTTCGATTTAGCAAGTATTCGGCGTGATTTTTTAGTTCTTTTTAGCCCTTTAGAGTATTTGCTACAATTTGGGATTAACATCCTTTTATTGTCGATGTTATAGGAACCTTATTGCTCAATTTCGTGACATTTTGTTAACCCCCTCTCCCAAAATTAAAACAAAGATACCTGCTTTTTCTGAAATATTAAAACTGCTATACTGTGACTCTTCATATCTGCAGACGCCATCCTCGGGACAGGTGCCTAAATTCTTTCCTCACCCCTCGCGATACGCCACGTAATTAACATCATTAATATGGGTGTTATCTGTTTACTGTATTGTACTGTCAAATCCACTGTTATTCATGAAGCAACAATTGTTGCTAACACCCTAACTATATATTAGGAATAATAGGCCAAAAAAAGTAAGAGGTCACTTGACCCCCATTTTAATTAAATATTAAAAAAAAGAAAACTTAAAAATCACCCCGAAATATGGTTAAAAAAACAGTTTTTCGCTAAAAAGAAAGAGGGTTCCCCCCAATATTTTTTGAAGACATTTTAGGATGTTGTTATACTTGCTAATACCAACATTTTGAGACGGATTTCGCTACTCGGTAACGAAATTACACTTTTTAACATAACTTGATTCCACTAATATGTCACAAATCTTTTTTACGTTGGACAAGCAAGCAAAAAATATCGTATCTTACGTCCATGACACTAGTAAATTTTTTTTTTTGCTGTGAGATCATTTTCTTCGTACAGGATAATTTATATTTGCACATACGAGCCATAACCCTGCCAGCACTATTGCTGTTTAAAATGTGCTGATCAAGGACCCTAGAGAACCCTGTAATTAGATTCGCTTATATGCTATATTAGTACCTTCATTTAAGTTCTGGCAGTGTTATAGCTCATATGTGCACCTATCACTAATTGATGAGTTCCATCTATCTGGTGATTATGCGCGAAAACATTCACCTGATTTTGACAACCAACTTAATTTTAACTTTTTACATTAGAAAAACACAATTATCACAAGTTAAACACCTCAAAACAAATTTTTTAATATGTTTTAAACCATTTAAACAGAAAACATACACTAATAACACATTTTTTAATTCGATCAGCTGATGAGTAGTTCATTGTGCGACTCAGTTCATCAGCTGATCGAATTAAAAAATGTGTTATTAGTGTATGTTTTCTGTTTAAATGGTTTAAAACATATTAAAAAAATTGTTTTGAGGTGTTTAACTTGTGATAATTGTGTTTTTCTAATGTAAAAAGTTAAAATTAAGTTGGTTGTCAAAATCAGGTGAATGTTTTCGCGCATAATCACCAGATAGATGGAACTCACTAATTGCAAAAAAAACGATGTATAATGGTTCACAATCACAAGTTTATGCCGAGTACTGAGTGGTACTTCCAGAAGGAAGAACTCAAATCGTAACCTATACAGCTGATCCCAAATATGGATATACACCTAAAGGAACGAGAGGGAAGAACTTATTCTAAAGAAACAGGTACAATACCACAATAACAAATATGCAAGTCTTTCTTTGTTTAATTATGGTGCTGCAGCTACTGGTGGTTATTATTAGAACTACATTGTCGGAACATTGTACAGAAAGAACATTTGTATTTATTTTTAAACAGGATCCTTTATGTTGTTTATTTATTTTTCAACAATATGCCATATTAGTGTTTCGTCACTGAAACCAACCAAGACAAAATCGCTTCGTAGGTTCAATGGTTTTAACGTTACTTCGACAATTACTATTGACATGGATGCGATTTTGTCTTGGCTTCATATTTCGTCACTTTCTTCACATCACTAATATGGCGTAAAAAAAGCCGAAATAGGTGATTATACATAATATTATCTTTTAAGAATCTTGCAGGTATCCCTTTTTAAACAATATTTGAAAAATTAAAACATCATTGGTCAAATAAAAAATAACCAATTTTAGGTTTTATTGATCAAATTCAATATATCTTAGAGCAGAGTATAATTAACTAGTTAATGTTTTAAAACCAGCCATGTATACAATAATAATGTCACAGTATGATTTAGCAGGTCTTTGAATGATTGTTATTTTTTAAGTTTTACAATTTGCATTGTGTTTAAAAATATCAAGTTTTTAATGAATAGAACTTTAAACTAGAATGTTGTTGTTTGTAAACAAGCATGCTTAAAAACCCGCCTGCTGTGATTGTAATAAAATTGTTAAAACATTCATAGAGAAAGACATGAACCGGATTTATAGACCGCACATAATGCCAACATAAATACGTCTAAAATTAAATCGCAATGAAATAATATCCATTAAATTAAGTTTTATTTGGAATCGTGAATGATTTTTAAAGAAATAAAGTATGATTTTTACCAAAGTTGAAATACAAAGAAGAGAAGGTCAATATGTTGTATTTTTTAAGTGTTTGTTATTATTTAATTATGCAAACAGTTACATTTCATTAGATAATTCTAGAATATTAAATGAGAAATCATCAATCAAACAACCACTGGCATTAATAATCCGTTACGTAGCTTGCAAATTTGCATTGTTACTAATTTTTATTAGACGAGATAATTTAAAAACAGATAAACAAAAAAAGATTGTGGTAGGAATAAATTTAAATACCAAGATAAAAACAAAACCAAACATTAAATTCGCCAACATTCTAAAGAAAGAACAAAGGATGAGAATATCAGTGAAAAAGAATGCTTAGAAATATTGATCGTGTTAGGTCCTCGAACTTGTAGTATCATATATAACAGGTGGTTATAATAATCAATGATAACCATATACATTCAAGATTACAATCGTTTTTATGCAAACTTCAGAACAATTACAACTTTAAACCACTAAGAAGAAAGATGACTTTTTTTACACCCCTAATAAATCTTCTTGTCAAATTGTCAAAAGTAGATTTCAAGATTAAAAAAATTGTTACCGATCTAGCCCTAGCAATCTTTATCTTTGTGTTTTTTTTATTTATAATACTTTTGGGTAAAACAATAAAATTCAGATTAAAAAGGAAATGTAATGATGATGTTAGATAATAATAATTAATACGGCGATTAAAATTTAATTTATAGTTCCTCCCGATTGCAATAAAATTTCAAATTTAATAAAGAACACTCTGCTTAATTTGTTGCCAAACAATCCAAACAAAATAATTATGTTTTACATCATTAAATTAGGACTATCACATTGCAACAACACTTTTTGGAAAGGGATCAACTTTTACTTGTCTAAAGAATGCCCGCAACAAGTTATTGCAGATATTGTAGTTAAAACAAAAAGTACTGTTTTCAGAAGTTCTTCTAAAGCGTATTTACACAAATAGCAAAAGTGTTTATAAAAAGTTGCTCTTCGTTAATCATGCAATTTCAAATAATTAGTTGTGCGGTAAGTGTAAGTTTTAATGACCATATTTTACAAAGTTTTTCCTGGTTTCACACAAACGCAATGTTAAGGAAATAGATCTTATAAGTAACTATTAGTTTTTTTAACCTCCAAAGCCTATTTTTCCAATGCAATGCAATGTTTATGTTAATACTAATATCGGTTGTACTTTCTTACTCTTCGTGATCTTTTGCTATATGCATTACGTTAATATACGCAGACATAGTTTTAATAAGCTCATCTTACTTTACACAAAGGTAATCAAAGGAAATTACTTGCGTAATTACTAAAAGTACATATCATTAAACTTCCACTAGCGTTTGATTTTTTTTGGTTTTTACATTAAAAAGTTGTGGAAAGCTGCTATTCAAGCTATTAAAATTAATAATTCAGCTATAGGTATAATTTATTGAAAGCTTTATCATATTGACAGCTCCTCTAAGGCTGAATAATAACTTAATTTCTTAAATCATCATTGATTACATGTTACATTAGCTATATAATATTATAGCAGTGTGCATTAAAAGTAATTATAATTAGACTAGGTAACTAAATAAACTGACCACAATTACCTGCAGCAATCTCTTTAAGAAGTCAAGGATATTAGAGTTTAATGCATAAAAATCACCTTTATGTCTGACAATACGCACATTGTAATATAGGTAATATTATCGTTACTGGGTGCAGAAAGTATCTTGGTGAGTTGAATGGTAGTTAGCAAAGGAAAAATCCTTTATTTTTGTATTTTTTACTAAGAATTATTCTACCATAGCTTAGTGTTGCTGCCACGGTAGCCCTGTATGCATATAAAGACATTAGCTTCTGATTACATCCATAGTTATAAGTTAGATGATGGCTTTAACTAAAGAAAAATATCTAATTGGACAGAAAATAAATGGCAGACATTATTTATAGGCGCAAGATTTATGATTAATGATGTATTTGAATAACTCTTTTATAATAAATGGAAACATAGACAATGTGGCTCTACAAAATAATAATATATAATTCAGACTAGAATAATGTGTTACTTATACTAATAAGCGGCACATTTCCAAAAATTTTGAGTCTGGATACTCACAAAACTTACAATAAAGGCTTGATTTATTAATGAATAAACTTAACTTCACTTAGAATTAACGTATCGAAAATTAGCACAAAATTAAATAAATTATACAAAAGATGAAATCGCATTTATAGATCCAATTAACTTCACTTTGCGTTCGCTTATAGGTTATATTTCTTAATTTCAACTTATTCAGGGTAAAGAAGGCATCTGTCCCCTTTTTAACTAGAGCTTCCTATTGGCTACTAAACCAAATTTTTATAATTTAAACGTAAACTGAATAGACGTACAAGTCGGTAAAGAAATACTATTAATTACGATTTTAAGATTTACCGAAAGACAGCGTTTCCTACTCTTAGTTAGCGGAGCTAGGCAAACTATAAATGCACTAATTTGGTCGCTTAAGTTAAGTGGCTTTAAGTGGCGTTAATTTAATTTAACTATAAATTAAGCATAATTCTTGATATGTCAAGTATTACTTAAAATTTTGTAAATGCTTTCAAGAAACGTGCAATTTCTTCAGAAGAATTTAACAAATAAAAAGCTAATATAAAGCAGGTGCTTTTAATTAAATTTAGGGCATAAAAAAAGTAAATACTTTAACAGCTAGGCAAATAAAAATTATGCTTTAGGCATCAAAAGTAAATCTTTATTTTACAGCGTAACCATCTAGATCTTGATAGTGCAGAACCAATACTTAAATGTTATTACAGACTATTACGATCACAATTTAAATATTATAAAATGTCAATTTTGTACTTGAATTTTATTATGGCAATTACTGCGTAATTTAAAACAGCGGCTACAACATAATTTAGAAAAGATATTATTATAAATAACAAAAATAATTATACCGGTAAATTGTTTTCAGGTTTTTAAAATTAATTTCCTAGATACCTATCAATGCATTTAAAACAGGCTATTTAATATAAACGGTTAGGCTTGCAATCCAAATGATAACATGACATTGTCGCTTCCAATCCATTAAAGATAGGTATACTATTTTTATCAAACCAAAGTACAGGGTGTTATGTTATCGATGGTATTGGAGGGCGAGAAATACGACTAGCCCTCAAAATCTGCAAAGAGTCAAAAATGCGTCATACCTCGAAAACAAAAAAGCTATCAAAATGCGGTTTTTACCAGTCAACTTTTGTTAAAAATAGGTGTAGTGTAGATACCATCGAAATCATAACACCCTGTACAAAGGCAGTACGAGTAGAGCAATAAACAATTATAGAAACATTTAAAGTTAACACCTAAAACTTTTGTCAATTTTTATTATCTTAAAAAGTTATTAGAAGAAGTGTAAAACCAAAAAGAAAACGTTTCAATGAGAAACAACACTAAAATATTTGAAGAATTATTACCGATCTTTAAAGATACTCTGAGAAATGCCTGTTGTTGATAAATTTTAAAGTTGTCAAGCTATGAACATTAACTGTATCAACTAATCATAAACAATAAATTAAATGTACCTAGCACTTTAGATCTTCATGTATAAAAATCGCAGCATAGCAATTCAAAGCTGTTAACTTGTGAGGTCCGTTAATATCCAGCTTATTATTACAATTTGCATATACGTTAATACCTGTAATATCAGTTATAATTAACTCCTAAGTTTAAATGTCTTAAATGATTGAAAATCGTCTAACACGTTATTTTAATTTGCTTTCTTTCAACAGCATAGTTTTTTTGGAAAACATCAATTTCTTACTAACAAGATCGTTTAAAAAGATTATAACTTACATATACATTCGAAGCTAAGTCATAATTTTCATCTTAGTCCAAGTGATTTGTGTGCTTGTAATAATATAGTAAGGTACATACCTGAAACAAAAAGAACTGTCAATAATAGTGTTTTATGTAAAGATGCAACATGCGTTTTATTAATAGTACCGTTGCAAGTTAAGATGTATTGCGCAATAACAAACGGGTCCATCAAGGTTTAGGATAATTAAAACATATTATTTTATAAAGTTTAAGAAACCAAAATTCATTAAATTTTAGTATTTTAAACACAAATTCTACCTAAATAGTTTATCATTTTTAGGTTCAATTGTCGATGTCGTGAGCAATTAAGACGTTTATCTTTAACTTACAGCATTTTACAATTCTGTTCTGTGTTTTTATAAAATTGCTTTCTTTTTTTTTCAGATTAAACGAATTACACATTGCGATGTCATACCAAAGTTACACATTATGTTTTAGCTTAGGATCTGATGATGCTTCAGAAACCAATGAGTGGAGCTTTACCACTCTGGAATTAAGAAGTGACACTTACTTTTTAAGTGCCATTTAAATAAATTAGTTAAGATAGAATAACTGGTAGTCAGACTTTTAATAACACTTAAAACTGTTTGCGAAAACTGCTTATTGAATAAGTAAACCTATAACCAATAAGATGTAAAAATAAAATTAGTTAGAAAAAAGAAAAATTTTAATTTAAAACCCTATCATGAATCAAATAAGGGTTAACAGATTGCACAATTTGTAAAAAAAAGAAACCATACAAACTAAATTTATCCAAATCTCCAAATTAAATTCAATGCACAACCATAAAAAATTCAAATAATAATTAACAACAAATGTTCCGGACTATAAATTCAGTGATGCTAAAACAAGATATTTCTTACTTTATTTGTAAAGGAAATCATTTAAATGCAATTTATTAAACAGTTTGCCCAAACCAACAGCAGCAAACACTACGCTCGAAATTTATAAGACAAGAATCCGCTATTTACAGAACCCAAACACATAATAATAAATTTTTCCTTACCAACATTTATATCTCTTATTTAGTTGGAAATGGAATCTTTAACTCTTTAATAAAGATTTTCTTGGAACTACACAATTAATTCCTTTACATCTTTCACTTAAACTTCTATGTTTATGATTTACACTTTTGGTTTTGCCTAAGCAAAGTCGTTACAGACCCCAGTTAAATCATTTACAGTTATAACCAGTAATTATATTATGAAGAGTTTTTTTCGGAGGTAATTCTTTAGTGCATTACTTTGCCAATTTCTAGAAGGCCGTTATAAAATTAAAACAAATATTTTTTTAAGTACATTTATTGCAATATAAACTAATTTCTCTGTGCTGAAAAATGTATTGTTTGGTGCAAAAATAACTTCTCTTTTAAATAAACTGGACTTCTAGGACCGGCATTTTTATTGGAAATAAATTTCTAGTTCGCTCTTTGAAAAGAAAAGCTCTCCTAGATGTGAACTACATAGAGAAATAAGATTACGAATCCATTATTCATGAACCTTCTCCTTTACATGATTGCTTTCAAGATTGCTAAGAAGTTGTCAGGTTGACTTTGGAGAAAACTCCAAAATAGCAAATAAAGTTGTAATAAACTCTTTAGCATTTCCTCATAGAAGCTCGAAATGGCTTGAGATTCTGATAACATTAAATTTGCTTTTATATAAGTTAGCAGAATAATTGCCTTTTCTACCTTCTAAGTTGTAATAATTTAAAAATGTTGATGCTAATCCTGATCCTGGGCACGTAGCTAGTAGAGTTAAAGATTATCAGGATTTTATGACGCTATTAGCTTAAGCATTTGTCCAGGTATTTGTAGTTTTTATGGTTGTATTATTTAAATGTTCGGATCAACAAAGATTATTAGTATTACAATCTATAAGCCCAAACTATAAATTCTGATGCAGAAATGTAATTTCCAATTTTAGAAATTCTGGTAATGGTTAATACGTAAACCTACTCGTAGTTCAATTGCCATAAAGCAAAAGTTTATTATTTTCTTCAGGTTTCTATCGATAATTATAATTACACCGCAATTGAAATATTTATATATTGGCAATGATATGTTTTCATCCAAAGATAAGCTGATGGTGTCAACTTTTTCCTCGATACAAAGCGGAAACGGTGTAATTGGCTTATTTATTGAATTATTTACCTTGCTACCAGTTCTTTAACAGACTTTCATTATAAATTCTTACAAAATTGTTCTTTTCTTTTACAAAAACCGGCAATTCAAGAATTTTAAATGGTACTGGCTGCAGAAAGGTATTCACGTTACCTTTAAAATCTACATGTGTTACATACTTGTTTTCTCTGTCTATAATTTTCCATGATTTGCTTTCGATTTCATTTTCATTCTTCAAAAAAGCTTATAAGTGCTAGATTTCCAGAATCTTTTAGCTGATTAATCAAACGCAAACACCAGAAAAAGATTTCTCTAGAGGTGTAAAAGCCATCTTTCTGTAGGTTTGCAAAAAATAGGTTTACCTCAGTAATGTAAAAAAATTCTTATTCCTCCTGAGGATCCTAAGTCCAGGCTGAACAGGTTTAAGGTGTTGCTACAGCAAAAAGTCACGTATGTGTGTATTCTATATAAACCTAGCTCATCATGCAATAGGTTATAAATTGCAAATAAATATTTCATATTTATTACAAAAAATAAATGTTAACTGTGAGAATTCAACTGACACTCAAGTTATCCAGTTATAAGTATTAAGATTCTTGTTGGGTAAAATATTGAGACGATCAAGACTCGTAATTTTAAGATCAAGATAAACAGATAGTACTACCGTCAATTAGCAGAATCTTGTAGGTCAAATACAGGGATCTAATAAATAATCTGTGTTAAGTGTTAAGAATAAATTAAAATGACTTAATCTTGTGCATAAAAAAGAACCTTCAGTACATAAGAATAAAGGCAAAAAGTTGTACTTAATTAATACGAATACCCACAATACCAACAATAAATTTTTACAATCCAATGATAGTAAAATAAATCAAAATCAAAATAAAGTATATTGATGGCTCGATTGATGCCCAGACGGCAAAATAGGGTGAGCAAAAAAAATAGAGCATGAAGTAGGCACGGATGTTGTCAATATTAGTTTCGATTTTAAAACAAATGGCGACATACTATTTGCGCATTTCGACTATATGGTAAAATAGTTCGATATTGTTGTCTTAAAATCATAGCAAATCTGGAAAAAAATATATAAAAGCCAGATTTTTTATATGTGTTAAAACATGCATTAGGGAACTTAAATCCACATTTTGCACACTCCTAAGGGGTGAGCTTTCCCCCCTATCAATTAAAAAGGGGGGGATTTTTGCATTGTAAATTTCTTCGTTCCTATTGGACGTAGATTTTTTATTTTTTTTGTATTGTGTAATTAAAAATAGTGGCTACAACTTTTACGAAAAATGTTTTTTTGTAACTGTTACAAAAAAAATATGATTGCCAAAAACCTGGTCAAAATATAGGTATTATATTTGTTTTTTACAAATAACTCGCTTTTTGTTTTCGCAGTCAAGAATTACTTCGAATATTTTCTAAAGATCTATTTGTCTTTTACAATAACCAAGAAATTTTTTTATGGTAAGTCCAGCCAAACCGCAGAAATTGGGCTCCAAAGTTTGAAATGTTTCGTTTTTATGAGTTCGCTGGGTCAACATATTTTGTGTATACATTGTGATTAGAGCCAAAAAATTTAAAACAAATGTTTCTTATTACCCATTTAAGCGATAAAAACATAGTGCCTACCTAAAAATTAAGTAAGAGACCCCCCGGGTCCCCTTTTGCAAAGACTTTTTTTTTGTTCTGTTTTTGGTTTTTTTCGTCAAAATATTTAAAACAAATGCTTCTTATTACCCATTTGAGCGATAAAAACATAGTGCCTACCAAAAAACTAGCTAAGAGACCCCCCCTGGAGCCCCCTTTTGCAGAGGCTTGCATTTTTTGTTCGGTTTTTCATTTTTTTGGTCAAAATATTTAAAACAAATGCTTCTTATTACCCATTTAAGCTATAAAAACATAGTGCCTACCTAAAAATTAACTAAGAGACCCCCCGGGTCCCCCTTTTGTAAAGACTTACATTTTTTTGTTCTGTTTTTGGTTTTTTTCGTCAAAATATTTAAAACAAATGCTTCTTATTACCCATTTAAGCCATAAAAACCTACCTAAAAATTACCTAAGGGACCCCCCTGGGCCCCCTTTTGCAAAGACTTACATTTTTTGTTTGGTTTTTGGGTTTTTTTGTAAAATATGCATTGTGTATTTATGTGCAGTGCTAATCTGAAAAAATACCGACAGCCCCCTTTGGCCTCCTTTATTAAATTTTTTGTTAAGTCATTTAGGTTCGTTTTACCTATCGTGATTTCCGCAACTGTCTTCTCTATCTCATCTAAAGCAATTCATGTCTACAGGCCATTTATTCAAATTTTTTAGTTTTATACAAAAGGGGGGGCCTTCGGAGGTCTTCTAGTTAATATTTAGTTAAGCACTAACAAGTATATCTAAATATATTTATGCATAATTCACAAGAAATCTAAAAAATAAAAAAATAAAAATGTAAGTTTTTACAAAAGGGGGGCCTAGGGGGGGGTTTGCTAGATTTTTTTTTAGTATATAGTATTATTATCTTTTAATGTAGTCCTAAGGAGCAATTGTTTTTAATTTCAGCCTCTAATTTCAATGTATACCAAAGATTTGTTGACCCAGCGCACTCAAAAAAATGAAACTTTTTAAGCTTTGGAGCCCCATATCTACGGATTGCCTGCACTTACCATAATTTTTTCTTTAGATTATTGTAAAAAACAAATAGGTGTTTAAAAAATATTGGAAGTAATTTTTGATGAAGGATACAAAAAGTCAGTTATGAAAAAAAAACAAATATAAACACCTAATTTGGAACAGTTTTTTGGGAATCATATTTTTTTTGTAACAGTTACAAAAAAAATTTTGTAATAAAAACTGTAGCCATTATTTTTAGCTACACAATACAAAAAAAATAAAAAATCTACGACCAATAGGAACGGAAAAATTTACACTGCAAAAATCCCCCCCTTTTTAATTGATAGGGGGGAAAGCTTACCCCTTAGGAGTGTGCAAAATGTGGATTTAAGTTCCCATATTCATGTTTTAACATATATAAAAAATCTGGCTTTTATATATTTTTTTCCAGCTCAAACGACAACAATCTCCCACTAAAATAAAAACATCATCATCAACTGAAAAAAAGCAGATCATTTTTCGTAAGTTTTTACTAGACACCTAAGAACCGACGCGTCGGTCTGCCGAGTTCGTCGAAGCCTCAGTGAAATCATCATCAGCCGCCGTGGAGCGACCGACCTTGGTCATACCATCGACCCTCTCTACTAACAAATCCACAAACATCGTCCAATAGTGCACCTGTCATACCAATCAATCCTGGTTAACTAGGAGAGAAATGTCGCACGAAATATGCGAACTAACTATCATTTACTATCATTAAGCAGTGCACATCCAGCAGATATTCATGGATTTGGTTTGGCATGAGTAGCTTCCCGCAGACAGGTCTGAAACGTTTAATATAATATACAGAGTGTCCCAAAATTGCAATACATCAGCTGATGGTAGGTACACCGTTAGAGCATGCCTAGGGATTGTCAGCTTCAATTCATAAAAATATTGCTGGATGAAATTGATTTTAAAAATGTTGTTGCTTGACCATTTAAATGATAAACAAAAAAAAGTTTTAGCTATACTGTGCCATTTTTTTTTTGTTAATGCTGTTGTTTTTAAGGTATAAGCGTTTAAAGTTTCGCACCTGGGGCCCCATATCTCCAAGGATATAAGATAGTTATATTTAACAATTTTCTGGCATCCCTAGGTGTGCACCTACAGCGTACCATTGCTGTGTTGCGCCAATTTTGGGACATCCTGTATAGTACATTTGTAGGAAATCTTCCAGGATCGGAAGCGTAACAGGTGATATGAGATTTATCTTTGATAAATTGATTGCGTTTGCACTAGATTTTATGACATCTTGATAAAGACTTCTTGTTTTATGGTGTGTCAGTAATTTAGCATTCATTTAAGTAACCTGACTACAAAATTACTTTAAATTTTGGGTTTAATTGTTATTGTAGGTGTAATGCTCAAAAATTGACTCCACATGACAAGAATAATCACGATAAAAAACCACAATTATGTTCATTGATATGGGACGTTGTTTTTTTTATAAATAGTTTGATATGGTTTTTGTTTTTCAGGGAGGTAGTTTATTGTAATTCCATTTGGTAAAAGACGTAAAATGATACCACGATGCGCTTAAAATTTAAGTTAAATTTGTATTAGGTTTGAAAAATAATTAGTAAGAAGAGACGTTTAAAACAATAACATTGACGCTTCCCAACATTGATGGCACTTAAGAAGTTTATGTCCATAAACCTGGTAAGTAACGTGCCTGCAAGAGCATAAACTATTTTTTTACAGAGTTAATATGATGTAAAATGATAGGAACCCAGGAAAATAAAACAAAAATTAATACAATCTGCCGAAAAATTATTTGTTAACTTTTTTTTACCATTATCTTATCATTATCTATATATTGCCATAATATACAACATATCAAAAGTCCCCTAAGATGCCGTGCCGGCGTCATGCCATTTTAGAGGGTCAAAGGTCGAAGAGGACAGTTTTTGGTAAATAAATCTCTTCCAATTGGTCGAACAAAAAAAAATGTAGAATGCAAATTAAAGATTGAACAATTACCTACAAAAAAATTCATACACACTTTTCCATCGGGCGACCGTTATCGCGTAGTAGTGTCAATTATGCATGACGTTTTTCCTCGTTTTTGTATTTTAGCCGGTGTTAAAAGTATACCAACGTCATGCATAATTGACACTACTACGCGATAACGGTCGCTCGATGGAAAAGTGTGTATGAGTTTTTTTGTAGGTAATTGTTCAATCTGCAATCTTAGGGGACTTTTGATATGTTGTATATTATGACAATATAGAGATAATGGTAAAAAAAAAAGTTAACAAATAATTTTTCGGCAGATGAATTCCTAAATTACTGGGTTATAAAGACAAACATAACTCAAACAAAGTTGCATTTTATACAGTAGCTAATTATATAAATTACGAAATGATTATACAGAATGTCGTTTTTTGAAAATTATTCAATTTATTTAGTAACTAATTAGATGTTATGTTATCTCTAAGGTGGCAGACTTTATAAGTTACTTAATAATTTTACTTGTAATTTTACATGTTTTTTTTCCTTAAAAAAAATATTTTTTTATTGCAAGAAAGATATGTCGTAAATTGCCTTGTCTTTAAACATCACGATTTGAAAACTATCCCACGATTGCATTTAGCTTATTTCTATACGATTTATTGGTTTCTGTATGACTTTAATTGCCAGATTTTCCAATGGTATAGAAATAACATTTCTCCCATAGATGTTTCTTCAACAGCAATAGAAACATAACGACTAAATCCCTGTGGTGTAGTATTTTTTTCTCCTCCACACTAGAGCTCTTCGACTTCGATGATCTGATAACTACCTTAGTGCTCATCAGGGTATTATTTTGTACTCAACTCCCTGACAAACAAATGAATAATGTACCCATGCCATGATGCTATAAAATATTAAACTATTTGAACTGAACACTATTTATTTTAT
The DNA here is from genome assembly GCA_963920755.1 of Cartodere bifasciata. Lineage (NCBI taxonomy): Eukaryota > Metazoa > Arthropoda > Insecta > Coleoptera > Latridiidae > Cartodere > Cartodere bifasciata. The sequence continues at coordinate 12,045,269 of OY987195.1, forward strand.
AAATTATGCTTTGCTCTGTTCCAAGCTTACAATGTTGTCTTTAAGAGGGGCGTTTCAAATTCATAAATGATGTTCTGTGCTCTCGAAAGTTCGTGAAAAGTCATCTTCCTAAATGTCAGTTATTTTCAAAATTTGAACAAAATATGTAAAAATACGGAGTAATACATCAATAACTATGATTAAAAATATGTAGGATAATGTTTGTGATATATAGAAGTGGTACTGATGCCAGAAATAATAAAAATATGGTAAAATAGTACTTTTGGTGTTTTCTTTGTATATTTAAATCTTTAAACGAGCACATCTATATTAGGGAAAAACGTAAGTTGCAATTTTAATCATTTACAAGCTTAAAAAAGCCATGGTAAATAAACGTATTATAGTTTGGCATAGACCACGTAATGCATATAAACCAAAAAATGTATCCGTAGTCGAAAAAAAAATCAAAAATAGTACAATGATTTTTGAAGTCAGATTTTCGATACAAAGGAATAACCAATTTAAATGAAACCATAATACGTTTGTAGCCCCATTTTTGTAGTTTTCAAAACGCTTAGTTTTAATATACGATGGGGCCCTTATGTAGATGTGCTACTTAGTAGAATTTGCGGGAGCTCAACGGAGATGCCTTATACGAGCTTCTAGGAGCACAGATACGAAGATTTGTGAATTTGAAACGCACGTCTTAATGAATTGTTTTTGTCTTACGAATCACTAAATTTAAAGTTGAATGCTAGAAATTTATAACCACTATTTAAAACAAATTAATTTTATATCTAGAAAATTTCCCATCAACTTAATCTTATACGTTAACCTTAGTGTTTTTTGTTTCTATTGCATTAGTCCTAATCTTCTTTAAGTGTTTAAAGGCTTAACATAGATAAGTTTAATGCAATTTCAACATAGTCTAACCAATAACCGACGTTTTTATGACTTAATCTGATTCCCGTAGGATCTGGAAAAAGTTTCTTTGCTTCAAGCACATAATTATTTAATTTAATGCGTGGGCATCATAAGACATTTATTGCTTTTTCCTTTAGTAATTTTAGTGTTTTTTTTTATTGATTTGTCTTCTAACACCATGTTTGGATCTATATTAAATATATGCTTAAATAATATTTATTGATTATTTTATGTACCATTACTTCTTTAAATTATTATTACTTGTGAGACAGGCAATGATTAATTTCCTCATTCTCTAATTTGTAAGTCAACCAAGTAATAAATGCTACAATATTTAATAACCTATAAATCAGTATAATCGACAAGTTAAGTGCCAAGAAAAATGTATACCAAATATTTATCCAAAAATTCTTTGTTAGATCTTCCTTTTCTTTATTTTTTCACCAGTAGGTATATAATTATTTGCGTCTCTGTTTTTTTTCTTTCTATTTAACCTATTTCTAAATCATCATTTACATATACTTAATCAAAAAATCGATCTTCATATGTAATCTTTATTGATATAATCACAGAGGCTATCTGTTATTATTTTACCTTAACAGGAATGTAAATTGATTGTAAATTTTATTAACGCATCTCTTTAGCAAAAGAAGTATAATACACTGATCGGCAAATTGAAGTTAAAAGACAAAAATAACGATGGGAAAACAATTTTAATTGTGTAGGAGTCTGCAAATCTATAAATCTTTGTTTCTAAATTTATCCGGTTGGAAACGCAATATCCTCGCTTTATTTCAAGAGAAAGACAGATGTTGTGAATTAAATGGGAGGAAACATGTTAAAACTACAAAGATATCTTTTAACTTGACTTCGAATTTTAATTTATGCGATCTGTCCGCATGATTTGTGTATTCGACGTCGCGGCTACATTCTCGCATGCCATTTGCTGGTGTAGTTTTCATCTTTTATAAATGAACGAATAACAAACTGGCCATTGTGCCTTTCTTTGGGACTTGCTAATATTGATATCATTACAAACTTCCTCATAAGTCTTTTAAAAACAAGTTCTTTATGTACGCCGGTTTATTTATCTTTGGCCTCCTGGTATTCGTAAACATCAACATCGCGTTTCAAAATGTTTTCATAACATTTAACTTTATTACAGACATCAACTTATTGTGGTGGAAGACGCGGGTGCATTGCATTCAGAATTTTTTAAAAAATTATTTACCTGTTTCCTGCACGTTTTTCTTTCGGTTTTTATCAAAATCGATTAATCGGTTGCTTTTTTATTACCACATGTAAAATTTTAAGTGCCAACTTAAACTAACATTTAATGAAATAGAACAAACAACAAGGACAAATATAAAATTCAGATCAGGAAAAATGTTTCTCCTAAATTTCTTCACTTCTTTAAAATCCGCAAATTAACAGAATTAGTGCGCCTGAAGTATATGTTTGCAGAAAAATATATCTCGCTTAGGTTATTAAATATTAATAACACCTTCATCTATGTTTATGTTTCATAAAGCTGTGCACTGAAGCAAAGCATTTCACATTGAAGATATATGGCCAATCGAAAAAAATATGATTGTTTCAAATAGTATCAAAACTAGACACGGATGCTGTACACATGCCTTCATACAAAGCAAGCAACTTCAATCATTCTTCACTTGATGTTTTACACAACCATTTTATTTGTACAATGGCTTCAATTTAAACATCACGTATTGAAAACAAGTTTGTATTGTAAACCGTGTATCTTGTGTAGTTGTGTAGAACGTGTACATCCTTAAATGCATTAGAATTTATTTCCAATTTGCGTGTCTGGTCGGTTATATAATTAGATATCAGCAAATTAAAAGTATGTAAAACAAACATATGTCTCTTTGGCTAACAACGTTGTGATTTGGCTATTTAAAATGTTGATGTAGTTTTTTAATCTATTTCCACTAGGTATTTCCTGAATATGTTACGCAATATGACGTTTAATGGTATTATTATATATTTTCTTATAAATTAATTTAAATAATAAAAAATTAATTGATAACTACTTGGTGTTAACGGGTCCTTATAATAAAAATTCCAGCACATCACATTAAATAAAGAACTATAGACTTTGTTAAGTACTATGCATTGGTGTAAAAATGTGCCTTAATCAGATCTGTTCTTAGTTCACTATGAACTATTTCAACATTGACTTCACAGTGAGTGGGGATAAGAATAAACCATCTGACTAACGACTGCATAGCATATTGGACAAGTTTCTTATATTTTCCCACTTTTACTTCCACCTGGCACCTATAATGAGGTCAATGTTGAGATCGTTCATAGCAAAGTAAGAATAGCTCTAATTATCTTATTTACGATATTTTAAGTTTAATTGTCTATAAATATCCAAAAATTACTTATCAGCTGTTAACAATGCTGACTCACCAAGATGTCAGCATTAAACACAAATTGCTTGAAATCATCGATATCATTGTTCCATTTTTTCTCAATTTTACAGTGGTACTTTTGATATGGATGTTTTCTACTTGGTAGTTTAACATTAACAGTTAATATGCATTTTTTGGACTTTTACAATGACTTGGGGTTTCATGAGAAAATCTTTTATTTTCCTACAAATATTGTCGGTATGAATGCAATTTTGCCAATTTTTTTTATTTTGAATAAAAGTAGGTTGACACTGCACACGTGTTAGGCATTTGCATTTTAGAAAGGAATGTCGAACTTTTTGCCTTAAATAAATGCAGCTGGTGATGTGGAAGCAATATGTTATTTTTGTAACGGAAAGGGAAATAAACTAAAAATGACATCCGAAAGATTATCCATTTTTTAAACAATTTGTCCTTAATAACTTGAAGTTAGACCCTAATTTTTTGACTTTTTGATCGATTATTTTGGTTATTAAATTAAGTCATGTGAAACTCATAATCGATAACCAGGTGAAAATACCGACTTAATTTAATTAACTTTTTGGGTCTTCCTTACCTTTGTGACCAGTAAGTGTGACCTGAAGTTTGACTATATTCGTCATAGTTGTAGTGTGGATAACATAATTGATTAACTTCTATGTGAATGCTTATTACACGCACTAATGAACCCAAACGGTCTCCACTCTAATGTGGAAACAGAATACTCTAATAATTTCTTTCTTTGTTGGTAATAGTGCCTTCGTCTACTTCGTAATAATAATTTATATTATTATACCGTAATACTAATTTATAGTAAAGTGCAGTTATACCTTATACGCGCAATTCAAAAATTTACAATAATTCTGTTTGAAAAAGTGTTACGCTAATCCATCTTATAGAAAGTGTTCTGAAAGTGCATTTTATCAATGTTCAATACTCAATAGTGTGAATAAATGAGCGCATAAAACATGCTACTTAAGCTTGTAGAACTTGCGATTTCTTAAATTGGAAAAAGGCTATTTATTGCTTTTTCCTTTCTTTATCGATTTTGCAATAGGCTGCAGATTAATTCCGGAAAAGGATATATGTGAACATAATTTCACAATATTAACATTCCACAAGTTGGTATGTTTTCACATGTTATAGGCTATTATTTTTAGCATTTATTTTAAAGGTAGTGGAATTTAACCAGTCAACAAAACAGCGGATCTTAAGTATGAAAAATAAAACAAAACATTATCCATTGTATACAAAATTCCGTCTGGCCTTACTTTGCGATGAACCACAGCTTTGAGATCGAGAATATCAGATCAGCATAGGATGAATGTCCAGTATTATGTCGCAGGAGAAACCAGTTTGAAATTTATAGAGCCAATGATCATCTGAACCAGCAAAACTGCGAGCACCGTTTTTATGTTGCTTTGCAAGATCTTGTGGCATAACTTCGTGCTTCATTTAATGCTGATATTGTTTATAATCCCCTAGTTTATTAATAGCCGTTATGATAATTGAATGGCCATAATTAATTAGCTCTTCTTTGCTTTTTGCATTTTATTGCGGGCCCTCATGTTCTTCGATACCCTGAGTGCCAACCTATGGCGCCGGTAAGTGGATAAACTCTCACATTATTTCAAGGAGAGATACCAAAAAACGAAAAGAAGCCATATTCTAATCGTTATCATTTTAGGTATACCCAATTATTTGACGCAAAATTATCAACATGTAAGGTGAAGAATCCTTAGTGTAGAATTTAACGCCTTTACCAGATCATCATAGTTTAATTCGATAGCCGAATGTGCTCTGCATTCCAAAAATTCATGGAGATGAAGACCACCCGTCTAGCATTAATGTTAAAATAATTGTTGCAGTAATTACGTTACATTGTTTCCGATAAACATTTAATTGTTTGTCATTTATTTTCATCACTGATGTATTTTTGGAATTCAACTAGTAAAATAATTATATAAATTAAGGAAGTGTTGCACCTTGGGTATGTTGCTTTCTTGGTTGACAGGTGCAGAGATAAGTAGTACCTACTCGCCTTATTAAAAAATCTTAAACTTAACGAATAACGATACTTTACACTTTACTCCAAATGCCAATGTCATTGAAGCGGCATCTCTTTAGGTGTATAATATTAATGTATCCTAATTGTTGACTAATCAATTATCGCGAAGGCTCTGCATGTATTTTTATTTACAGTCGCACTTACAGTCATTTATTTTAAAAGGTTTTCTAGATAAGTGTATCCATCCACTATAAAGGTATGTGGGATATCTCCAAGCCTGGTAGGCATTTTATTCTTAATAAGACACATCTGCAGACATATTAATTGCAAGTAATAAATTTTAATGCTTTTAATGAATTTATTTAATTATTATTCAAATCTCTTATGTTTTAATTTTCACTTTTGCGTTAACTGGATTTCCTTGGATCTTCTTGTATGCACACAAATAAGTCTAGCATGTCATCGTTGAAACAAGAGACTCGCAAGTGTCTAATCTAATTAAAGTAATGGCTACTTTACATAATTATTTAGCATCATATTTAATATTCACTTTATTTATAGTGAGAAAAGAGTCCTATTCCTTTCTTAGATAAATTTTGAAGAGATTGAGACCGAAATTTCGCGTATCTTAAAATTTGTGCCAGCAGTTACCAATTGTTTTTTCATAGCATACCATTTTACATCAACAAATAACTCCCACATTTGCATAATACATTGAAATGAATTATTATTCGGATTAACAATCGCGTGCGTTAATAACACATAAAACGAGATATAAACACCCAGATACTATTAAATAAAATACATCGACCTACAAAGACAGTCGTTCAAGTCGGTTTTTTATGAATATTGAGTTCAAGATAAATGTTATTACTTTTTGTTTGGATAAGTTATTTTAATAACCATTTTAACTTCAAACAAGCTTTTAATCCTCCTACATGCTCATGTTAACTTCACTTTTGTTAAATTTAGTACCTTAGCTCTTTCTACCGCTGTTTAGGGTTTGTTTCAATTTCTTAAGCATGTGTGATACATTTATAAAATTATGTAAGATATAACGAAACTAGCTAAATAAATAACATTGATTGTAATAGTGTGTGCACGTTTATACTAGCTGCAACTCTCATTTCCTAATATGTATACAAAATAAAAAAGTTAAAGCTAGATATTAGCTATGATTTCATGCTTCTTAATGTGATTACCTAATGGTCACTTATCATTCCACTGGCTCTTACAACGTATAATTAAGGAGCAATTATAGCGGGCTCAAAGCCGATACTTGATGTAAAACAAAAAAATCTTATTCATTGTAGCTGTATGTTTTTTTAAATTCACTAATACTTTTTGTATAACTGCTAGTTAAGAATATAAAAAATAATAAGATTCTCTCCAAACCACAGGTTTTCTTTGTTTTATTTCCTCAGAAATAATCAAATATCCATTGCTAGTTAATTTGTCAGTGTAGATGTAGTGGCATACCGGTGTTCTGCTCAGCGATTGTAGACAGGGCTATTTTGGTCTAATAAATGAAATTTTTTTGGCGAACAGTCATCGGTCAGGAACTCCTTATTTAAACCACAAAATAAAAAATTAAAAGCTTTACGATAATAATAAACATGGGTGTTGCACCGTAACAATTGCTTTTAATTAATAAAATAAAATTTAAATAACAAATTAATTAGAAAATAGTCATTGTATTGAACTGGTATTGTACCTGATTTCATCTATTCTTTAACACAACCGTTAGTTTAGGTTAAAGGTCTTTTGAAGAGCTTTCATGCAAGGCATGAATTCTGTAAAAGCACATCCCACATTTTAAAGATAATATGGTAATTTATTGTGTTTGTCATACATTCGGAGCATATGCTTTACCGTTTTGGCTAATTTAAAAGAATGTATTCCTCTATGCATCTTTTAAAGTACCTACCTACTGCCTACTCGGTAAATGTAAAGAAAGTTTCAACAGATAGTGCATGTTTTTAAAAAGCCTATGTACATCTAACAGTACGTATTATGTCTATTTTATAGAACATTTTTATCTACTAAATATTTATATTAACAGATAACAAAAAAAAACACTCTGCAATTTTACGCAAAAACGATTACATGGGCCGGGGCGCAGACTATTTAAATTAAATATTCAACTTTTTTTAAGTTATTATCCCTAGAATTCTTAATCAGGTATATATCTACAAAAGCTAATAATCAAAATGCATCATCATTCTAATTTATTTTTTGGACAACTACCTGCAGGATGGGATGACCTCTAAAATACCAATCTACCTACTAACCACAAGGAAACTTAACAAGTTTTTTATGACTTGAATTTTAAACGTATTTGTTCTACTCATTGGTATAGGAAGAAATAAACTATATCTAAACCAGGTAGACGAATAAATCAACAAAATTAAAAACAAAAAAAACTATACTACTACGAAGAAGAGGAAAGTTTCCAAACAACCTCAACATTAAGGCGGTGATCCTCGTCAAAAATATTCTGCAAATGTAACACCTTCTTTAGATTCTTAGTTATTTTTTTTTTTATGGAAAAATTTACTTTACTATTATTATTTTCATCAAAATCAGATATATGGGTTTAAGCGAAATACCACTTGGAAAACCATTACCAACAGTTTATAAATTTTGTAGAGCTTTACGTTTACAAACCTGGTATATGATCATTTTGCAATAATTTTAGAAAAAAAGATGTAAGTTAAGTTTCAATTTAGTAATTTTTAATAAAATTATTTTTATGGCCTTTTTGTTTCTTTACGATGTAAATTAATCCGAGGTAATAATTGCCCGGATATCTGCTAATTAATAAGATGTAATTATCAAGCAAACAATATTTGCAAGAAATATGCTAATTATAATTGTGCAATCTCAGATATAGTAATTGTAACAATAAAGAAATAAGTATATAATTTAAAAGATGACGGAAGTTACATGTTTCTTTATTTCTTAACATAAGTTGAAATGCAAGCATGAAATGCTAATAATATTAAATAGAAGTGGTTCTGACTAGAATTTAACAGTGCCATTATAAAAACAAGTTTGTTGATAGGTAAACATTTATTTTATATTATTGTATTATTTATTTAACAAATAAAGCTGATTAAAAAATGGTCTTTCAAGAAATAACAATCACAGGCTTTGGCTAAAGTAGGCATATCAATAAAGAAATAAAATTAATTATAAACTTGATTATGAATGTAAGCGTACCTACCTAAGTCTGAGTTAACATTGATGTATCACGTTACCCAAGGACCTAACTAAGGAACCTTATTCGTTATTTACCAACATAAGGTGTATATTACTTCAAATGGAGAATACTTAATATGTATATGGAGAGGAAGATAACATCTTATGCTGTTGGTTATGAATTGCGTGGGTTAACGACTTTTGTAGACGCATTTAATTGATATTATAATGTACATTTGTTCAAAAGTAAGTAGAGTTATTCAAGTCTACAAAGACATAGAACAAAAGCTCTTTTACATTTATTTATGGTGATAACTATGGAAATTGTCGAAGCGAAACTTCTTTTTATCAAGAAGTAGTGTGGGAGAAAATTACCAGAGATTTAGGATCCCTTATGGATTTTTTAATTTAAGGTGAATATACTACAATGAAGATTACTAGCAGCGTAGCAGACGGGGAAAGTAAGTTTGTTAAACCAAACCAATTAATGGTGACAATGAATATTTTATTAGCATTAAAAAAACCAAAGAATACACTGCAATGCTGATGTTAAATATATCAATTATTGATAACAAGATTTTGTATTAAGTTAAGAAATGAATCAACTAGAAATAGAAAGTTGGCGAGAGAATGGACAATGGTGCAAATAATAAGGTGCACTTTTAATAAATGAACATTAAGCAATTGAAGGTGCCGCTAAGGGAGATTCTTCTCAAGAGTCATAAGGAACTTAATCCCACTTACTTAATGTAAATTAAACCTTAAGGAGCGGAGCAAGCGGTGTTACTTATACTTAAAAAGAAAATGAAGTAAATAAAGTGCGCAGCCAACTTCCTCTTCGTACGCTTCTAATTCATTGTTTACTAACTAAAGTGTTAGAATGTTGTACTTGAATAAACTATAGCGTTACTTACATGTGAAATAAAGCCAAGCTCTTATGTAGTTAGATACTGGGACTGGAAGATAAATTAACCGAACGCTTGTTGACATAAATTAAAGAAATCTCCTTAAACTACCTGGAGCTATTAAAGATAGAAACGTATACCTACAAGAACCAAGAACACATTTTACTTTACTACATGAGACTAATAAATTATTCTTTATTAAAGACAAATTTATAGGCTTACAACAAAGCACCGGCATGAGAATATTTAAAAAACATAAAATATTATAACGTAGAACACACCTTTAGTCCTAACTGATCTTGTATCTCGCAAGTAATGTACACAGAAAAAAAGATAACTAACGATATTTCTCAGAAATCCCTAGAGAAACCAGTCCAATCACAAAACTTTAAATAAAATTTCTCTAAAATTTAGTTTGTTTCAACACCAAATAGGGTATAGATACTCAGTATGGCGGGTATATAAATAAATTAAATTGATTATCAAATTTAAAACTTTAATTTTTAGTACCTATATGTTATTATGATATGCATACCTAGGACCCGATGAGGCAAACATATTAAGTCATATTTTGCATATGAGATTTATTTATTAGATAAAATTGTCATATGCAAAATATGTTGTCAGCTTATTAAAATGATCAAAGAAAACCGAAAATAATATTTTTTAAAAAATGCGATAAAATAAACTATAAATTATCTATACGGATAATATTCAAATCCCAGCATTATCAACATAACAATACCAGTCGACACATTTTTTGATTAAACCTTCAAACAAAGGATGATGTTATGTCTATAAATATAAAAGCTTACAAAGGGAATAAGTGGCAATCAAAAGTTACATAGGAGAAATATACCAGTAAGTTATCAAAGTTGCTCTGCGGATATTACTGTTACTGTAGGTCAAAATCTAGCAAATGTTTATAATACATTATTGGATGTTTGATAAACTAAATAAGAAAAAAAAATTAACAAAGTAGTTTTACCATTATACGTAGATTCCTACTTTAAAAAATGTGTTTTTTAATCACATATTACTAGTTCAAACGAATTCGTAGCAAAAGAAAACGGCAAATGATGGGGAATCAAGCACACATTTAAGAAGTTTAACAAAAAAACATCAGATTTTAAGCAATACATAAGCTGATAAAAAGACTCGTAAAAAGAGTATTTCATAAAAAAAAACTGAGAAAATAATGTACCAGTTCAAATAATAAGTTTGGTTAGATTTTATTTACGATGTGCTAACAACCATCTATAACCAATACAAATTCTAAACAATAAATACAATGATTTCATTTGTTGGATAATACACAATAGTTCACTGTTTCACACCAACATATGCAAATAATTTCCTATTTCAAACGCTACTAGGTTGTCAATGCTACTGTTTGATTTATACCTCGATTTATACTAACTACTGTAGATGGAGATTGAACTGCACCCCTAGGATACTAGATATCATGGATCCTAGTAGCGGGTGAAAATTTTAATGGCCTAGAATACTATCAATGACTCAACCCCCTAGTAATAATCAGAATCTATTTTGGATAACATTTTAAATCGGGCAATATGCAAAATGCATTTTTATAAAGGTCTATTACGATAACTATTTGGTACAAGAGTCGAGAATACACTAATCCATCCTAGACTATACTAATAAACTTAAGAATAAATAAGATTTTGTGGTCTATGTAATTCTTATTTAAAAATCCAGTTAACTTTTTTATATTCGTATGTACATTGCTATGCAAAGGCAAATAGATTAGAATCAAAATTGTTTACTTGTAAAAAATGTAATTTACACGGTTGCCCCGAGCGATGCCAGACTTAATTAAATTTTAAATTATTGGGATTTAATACAGAAGACCACCAATGTAACATGTATCTTTCACTTCGACTTAAACATTTTCTAGTCCAAATGAATAAGAATCAATAATTGATAGAAAAATTATTAAACCGTTCGTTTATAGTTATTACAGTTAACGTAAAAATAACGTTATAGCCATCACATTTTACAATTAAAAATATGACGGGTCATTGCTGTATAAAGTACTTCGGGGTAAATATAATATCATTTTAATAAAATAACCAAAAGTCCCACAGGCGGTTGTTTTATTTATTCGTTTTAGTTGAGAAGAAAATATTATGACTTTTTCATTATGAAATGATGTCTACCAACATTTATTAATATTTATAGACCACTTTTTAGCTCTTATTCAATTATGACTATCTATTGGCTCTCTCTAGGCGGTTTTTAATTTAATACTTCCAATTCCCCTTTTGTCAGTAGGTGCCACCAGAATAATCAATGTGTTAAACCTTTTTACCCTCTTTAGCATTGTTTAATATAAAATAGTGTTCCTTAGGGGATGTACTAAATAGATATATGAAAACTTTAGTATGACCATATTAGAAAATGTTTGATCCACTAAATTATTAAAAGGGCGGGTGGTATATGACACAAATACCCTAAAATCATTTAAACTCGTCCCTGACAGTGGTTGTATATTAAACAGTAATAACCACTTCTTGAGTTATTCTCACCACACCATAATTTATGTCATAAGAACTGCGTTCCAATTCAATTTAATGGGAATATTGAATGAATCAATAAAATATACAAGAAATATAAAGACTTATTAATTACTTGTTTCTAGCAAACATACTAAGTGCAATGATTTCTGTAATGCTTTATTGACAAAAAAATGCAAAGTAATTACCACTTTGAAAAGCCATCAACGTTAATATTTAATTTATATAAAGTGTTTACGAGCTAATATGCCATATAAGTAAATTGCAAAATTTAAAATATGAATCCAACGGTATTAAAATATCTCGTAAAATACGTATTGATTAAGATGTGAGCATTCAAATCTCGACTATTAAATAAATTAATGTAAAAAAATTTTAAGAAAAAGCTTTTATTTAAATGCCCTAAAAAGAAAAAAATAAATTTTTTCAATTAAATTAAACCCATTAATTTGTCACAATATACACTTTTTATGATATAAAAGCTTGTCGCGAGATTCTGCATTTATGTAGATTTATTTTGTAAAATACATACATTTTTTTTTTTTCAGAACCACCTAAATTAAAAATTGGTAAATGGTATAAGTATTGTATTCTTTTTATTAATTGCAATAGTAAATTTCGCGAGATTCTGCATTTATGTAGATTTATTTTGTAAAATACATACATTTTTTTCTTTTTTCAGAACCACTTAAATTAAAAATTGGTAAATGGTATAAGTATTGTATTCTTTTTATTAATTGCAATAGTAAATTTCGCGACAAGCTTTTATATCATAAAAAGTGTATATTGTGACAAATTAATGGGTTTAATTTAATTGAAAAAATTTATTTTTTTCTTTTTAGGGCATTTAAATAAAAGCTTTTTCTTAAAATTTTTTTACATTAATTTATTTTACATTTTTTAGTTTTTACTGTAGATGTTTTTTAATCATTTCATTTAGTATGTCATTGCTATAACCTTTTATTTGATACCCATATTGGCAAAATAGTTAAAAAAAGAGAATCCGCTATTTTTTTTAGGGCGCCATATTGGATTTTGAATTGTCACATATCTTACTATATCCTACTTGTCATTACCTTTCATTTGATACCCATATCGGCAAAATAGCAAAGAAAAAGCTAATTAGCCATTTTTTTGGGCGCCATATTGGATTTTGAATTATGTCATATATTTTACTGTATTCTACAAGTCATAACCTTTCATTTGATACCCATATCGGCAAAATAGTTAAGAAAAAGCTAATTTGCCATTTTGTTGGGCGCCATATTGGATTTTGAATTATGTCATATATTTTACTGTATTCTACAAGTCATAACTTTTCATTTGATACCCATATCGGCAAAATAGTTAAGAAAAAGCTAATTTGCCATTTTGTTGGGCGCCATATTGGATTTTGAATTATGTCATATATTTTACTGTATACTACCGGTCATAACCTTTCATTTGATACCCATATCGTGAGAATTGTTTAGAAAAAAGTCATCCGCCATTTTGTTGTGGACGCCATATTAAGTTTTTAGGACTAAAAAAGTTACCATTTTGCATTGTCACCGGACTTCCACATGTATACAAAATTTTTTCTGAAATTGGTCAAGCGTAAGTGTTTCAAAATCGAGTTGCAAGATTTGTACTACACAAACACATACATACATACATACATACATACATTGCGAGTTAAATAAAAGCTTTTAAAAAGATTGCCTTTTTGGGAAAACTTTTTCTTTCTTCATATTATCGTAGATGTCTTGAAGTTTATTTTCTTCTTCTGTATCTCTGTTATGTAGGATCTCCTGAAAAATCTGTGCATTTTTCTTTCATCAATGATTTTTAATAAATAAAGGTTTATTCATGTGGTATTCTTGGATGTGGTATAATTTATTTTCAGATTTTTTAGAGAACCTATTTTAATTTATGATTGAATTAATTTAAAATATTAAAAAATGTTTTATTTTATTATGAATGAATATTATTGTACGCCTTAATTATTTCTTGCCTAACAAGAAACTAGCATTTGTTCGAAACATTGATTAATTTATTGGAAATTTATTCTTCCATTAATTCATTGTAATTAACACGACATAATACACTGATTTATTACTAAATAATTAATAAATTCATGAAAAATTATGATTACATTTTCCATTTATGGTATTGTATTGTAACTGCTATTATACAACCTAAACCTTAACAATAATTATAAGAATAACGTGCGTTTAATTTATAGGGAACAATAAAAAGAACCGTTCTGATGGTTGATGATTAACTGAATTGGGTACTTGAATGGGGACAATTCATTTTATTATCTAGTTACAAAAATATGAAACTATAAGGAAAGCAATGCAATTATTACATACCTAGTTAATGCAATTGTTACGATAGTTTCTTAGAAAAAATCTTTAACGTACACGCATATGTGTGACGAGAGAAACAGAAACGCTTCGTTAAAAAGATGTCAATTTTATAAAGCTTGTTTTACATTAGGTATGTGCATACCTAATAACAAAAAATGTAATATGAAATAAAGTAGCGTCATAATATTGAAGCCCTCTTATTTGCGTACATCCAATATGCGTACATTCCAAAATACTCTCCAATTCGCGTACATAGACATTAAGACTTAATCCGTTTACCTGCAGTAAGAAAAGGATTATCATTTAATTTGAGATGTTTATGTGCAGAAGTCAGCAATAATATTTTATGCTTTTATTTAGTATAAAGATCAAATGTAACTACTTTCTGATAATGTGTTGATACATTTTTTACATAACAACACCGAGAACAACACCTAGTAATATGTCCATCAGTGTAATGCACACAATTTTGGACGCACTGTAAGGCACCGACATAGCTAGAGTTTATATTTTCATTTTAGCAGCAAAACTTAACCTAACCTACCTAACCTAATGTCCCCCAGTGGAAAAATGTCCTCCAGTGCTTTCATAAAAGTCAGTCTAAAACCCTGAAATTCAAAAATAAATATGCATATTGGACTTTACCCAGGTAAAAAAACTCACCACCTCTAACCTTTCCGTTTTTGACCATTAAGGTACGCAAATTGGGTATGTACGCAAATTGGGTGTACGCAAATAAGAGGACACGCATAATATTAAGCTACAAAATACATTTCTAAAAGGTCATTTATAGAAAACTTAAGCAGGACGTATTGTTTTTGTTTTTAAGGTCAATGTAATAATTCCCCTTGAGAAAAAAAAAATGGTCTCTTATTAACAATGCAGCATGTTTATTGCAAAAAGGAGCGGGAGGCCAGTAGCTTGTTTGATATCACAGGATAACTAAGTCAAACAACGTCTGGTCAGTAGTTGTATGGGTTACCACTCAAGTAATGTACGGAAGACTCGTAATTTGGATTTTGCGTTAAGCTGTAGGTCCTCCTTGTTCTTAATCCTAATTTAACAGAATCTGACATTGTACGAGAAGAAAATAAACGCGCCCTAGCCTTACGATCTTATGCTCTAGTTTTAAATGGCCTTTAACTATTAAACAAAAACCATTATCCCAAAATTGTTAAAATATCCAGAAAATGACCTATATCAATTCTTTAGAATAGATGTTCTAAGAATTGATTTAATGGCAAAAAAATATTATAATAAAGCACACAACAAACATTGTGATTAACATGTCTCCGTATTAACATGACGGAATAACAAAATTAACGGACTCTGCATGAGGACCTAGATTTCTTGTATTAGTCCAAAAGCTTCTGGCAGCTTTTCAATAGAACATAGTTGGCATGATTATAATTAGGTATAATGAGAATAAGAATAATAGACCTCTTTAATTATGTTAGTATATTTACATCCAGTCTCGCATAATTTATAAAAATTATCTTAAGGCTGGGGACTTAAATTCACAGATTTGAAGATCTGTGGCTGTGCACTCGGAAGCTCGTAGAAGTCATCTCCGTTGAGCTCCCTTCAATTCTATTAAGTAGCACATCTACAGGTTGTCCCAGAATTGGCGCACCACCTGTATGGTACGTTGTTGGGGCATGCCCAGAGATCCCCAGAAAATTGTCAAAAAGAATCCATCTCATACACCCTCGAAGATATGAGGCCCCAAAGTAAAAACTTTAAACGCATATACCTTAAAAACAACAGCAAGTATTAACGAAAAATATGGTTTAATACAAAGCTGCAGTCTATCTTAAACCATTTCACCAATTTTTCTTCTTATAAATGATCAAATAACATTTTTATAATTAATTTAATTTTACAAAATTTTCTTGAAATAAGCTGACAACAATGTCAATAAAATTTTAGGCTAAAGTGTATAATTAAAGACTCATAGATGGGATTTTTAGATTTATTTACCTAGACTGTGTTGCCAAATTTATGCAACTTTGTTTGCATTTTCCTCAATGAATATAACAGATGGATTTTTTTTAACAATTTTCCTGGAATCCCTAGGCATGCCCTAGCAGCCTACCATACAGGTGGTGCGCCAATTCTGGGACATCCTGTATATGAAGACCCCATCGTATACAGTGTGTTCAATTGAGGATTAGACACCCCCTATAACTTTCCTAATACAGCAAATATATTTTTAAGCAAAAACAGGTCAATTTAGTTACGGAGGGGGACATCTAAAAAATATAAAAAAAAAAAAAAATTCTCTATCCCCACCAACCCCAACCTGCAATTTTTAAATTACAACCCCTATCTTGCGATACCTCATTTAAAAGAGAAAAAAATAAGCTTTACGATGGCATCAAAAAAATAATAAATAATTTTTTTAATGCCATCGTAAAGCTTATTTTTTTCTCTTTCAAATGAGGCATCGCAAGATGCAGGTTGGGGTTTAATGGTTTAATTTTTTTCTTCCGGTAGAAAAGCAAATATAATTTAACTAACTATTAAACTATAACTAAATGGGTGTTTTTTTCAACCATTTAAACGGACGAACAAAAAGTTAGTTAACAAATGTGAAATAAAATAAAGTTTTATCGACTAAATTAGAAACCTGTAAACGCAAAAAAATAGCAACTATGATAACCCTTTGGAGAAGAACCATTTTAAAGACCAGACCCCTTAAACTTAGCCCCAAACGAACCCAAGCATGACTCTACAAAGCTTAGTAAAAGATGCAAAAAGACGAGAATAAACTTTTCTCATATAGCAAAAAGTCGTAAACTATTCAGTTAACTCACATTATTTACATTAAAATCATTTAAAATGTAAACAACGACGTTAGTAGTTCTATTCATTCCATCCCACATTTTTGTCAATTAGGGCGCGTTTTGTTGTGCAAATAAAGATTCTGCCGGCATAAAACAGAGTCTGCCAAATCGTTTTATTCGCCATAGCAGAACCTGAAAACTGTCTTTTTCTATGCGGGCAAAACAGGTGGTAGAGAATGTGGCTGAGGGATGCCAATTGGGCGCAATTTTTAAAAAACTTGCCGCTAAAATTTAACTGTCAATCTAAAATTGTTTTAAATTTAAAATAAAAAATTGGAAGCTGACACTTTTTAAATAGCTAGTATAATAATTCGTACATATGAAATATTTTGTCGCAATTACAGTTCTAATATAAATATTAAGCGGTAAAAGTAACTATTAATTAACAGAACATAAATGTTTAAAGTATCGCCGAACGAATAAATTAAAAAAATTAAGCCATTTAAAAAATAAAAACCAAAATGGTTCAAAACCTACTTCGTTTGAAATAGGTAATTCTTAAGTCTTGTTTAAAATAAATAAAATTACCATGACTAAGTACAATAAGATAATGTTTTTAATATTATGGCGAGTAGTTATATTTTTTTCTGTTAAATTAAAGCAGGCATGCTGCTATATTTGGTAATTCTAATGAGGTGAGACCCTAAAAAAGCTGTTCAAACGAGTTATTTAAGAATACAGATCTTTTTGTTTGCCTAGTCATTACAACTAATGATAAAATTCTTTATGCTTCTTAACTTATTTTTATAACGTAATGTGGAATGCCCAAGAAAAGTGTGTACTCAGGATCAATTTAAAATAATTGCTTATTTATAGAAGAAGACGATCATGTTATTAAAACTTACATTTTGGATAATAAGGACACATTCTAATTTTAAATTGTAATACCTACTTATAGAAAAATCGTTTTCTTATTATTTTAAGTTAGAATTATGATAATCAAGATAAAAATGTAAAAGATAAGGCAGAATTAAAGTCGACTCCGGCGACACAACTTTACGACAACCTCCTCGTAAGAACAAAGTTGAAAATGTAAATGTTTCCATAAATAGTGTTCAAGCCATTACCAATACCTAGTATTTTAGCACCAGCTAATTAGATATGGCCTATTCGGTGACCCATGGGTTACAAGCCTATGACTGAATTCTGTTGCCTATGTAATTACATTTTACCACTAACATCATTTGCTTTTTCTTATCGTGATTATTCTCATGCTTCGCCGTGTTTATATTTTTATGACTCAATCATCAGTTTACCTGATTGGAATAACATTGGTAGATAGATACCTAAATTCCTATAACAATTTATGCCAAAACCTCAACCTCATGATTTTATAAATAGCAACTCGAGCAACATACAGATGTTTCCAAAGGGCGTATTCGAGGCGTCGTAATAAATTTCCTTGTAACGTTTTGCTGCAATAATAATTACCCAAAGCACAAAAAGCAGGTAATCAGACTGTTTAGCAAAAGGTTAATACAGGCATGTCTCAAATAAAATAACAATTAAAATAAGCCTGATCTGGTCTTGAATAATAAGGCATTATTGCTTTTTTGATGCATGTTGTTATACCTGTTCCCTACCCTGTTCTTTGACCGTCTTGCTATACCTGATGGTGTAAAATGCTTCAAAGAACTGACGAGAGAATGATAACCTTTCGATTACCAGGTACCTAAGTCATTATCCGCCCAAATCGGTCACCGTAAATTTCTGTAACGCGACTTAGGAATTTGAATAATGGAGCAATAAAGGTCAAGTTCACAGACTGTGGCGCAAACGTTTTAATCTCGACTCTTCTAATTTTATGAAGTTGTTTGCTTATTGTAAGGGCCAAGGGGTTCGTTTTGTTTTGTAGTTTCAAGCACCCCTTTTTATTTGTGACTTGGTTTATATGGTTAACGACAATGAAAAGAATAAAGCCTGCTTACCGTCAACTTTTCCGAGGGCAAGTATCGTGATGGTCTTTATTGCTGGAACCGCCCACGCCGCCAAATGAAAGTATTGAGAATTGGCTTCGATAGCCTCATGGCCCCATTTTAGTCCGGCCGCCAGGAACCAGGTTAGCGTAAGCACCACCCACCAAATACTAGATGCCATGCTAAAAAAATATAGCACCATAAACAGAATGGTGCAAAATTCGTATTTGGTTCCTTGCGTAATGGTGCTTACGGCACTGTAGCCCTGTTTTGATGGAAATGGTTCACGACAAGATATCGAATCACCTGCCAGAAAACCGGCAACGTAGGCCAATGCCACCATTAGGTAACACACTGCCATAAAAATAATGGGACGTTCTGGGTACCGAAACCGGTCAGTATCAATAAGAAAAGTACACACTGTTAGCAAACAACTCACTGCACACACTATTGCCCACGAACCAATCCAAATTTTGGAGAATCGTCTTTTGGCATCTGAGAAAAACATCATATTGCATGGGGCGCCACAATTTTTTTCGATCCGTCCACTAACGCGAAAAGTATAATCCAAGATATCTGGCACCTTAAATTGTTCTGGACAAACAAAGCCGATGTCTCGTCCTCCATGATAGGGTGATTTTAATTTAATCCCAGTAATCTCTCTTTCCAAAACAGGGGGTGGAGGAGATACTGAAGTTTTGTTCTCTCCTACACATAATTGACTACCATCAGGGTATTTATCACAATTTAGAGCTTCTGGCCACGAAAAGCCGAAGGATTGCATTACTTGTTCACAACCTTGTTTAGCCGAAAGACACAAAGATTTGCAGGGGGGTAACGGATCTTCCAGTATTGTACACACGGGCACATAGACGGCACACATAAAAAATTGCAAATCTCGACTGCAATTAATCTTAACCAATGGGAAGTATTGATGTACTTCTAGACCGGCTTCTTCTTGGGTTGAATGTCCAAGAATATTCGGCATAACAGTTTTATTATACAGCATGTCGCTACAAAAAGGAACTGTTATTTTTTGGCATTTATTGTGGTGAGGCAATGAATCTTCATCAACAACATCTGTTTGCAGGCTTACACCTTGCCTTCCATGCACATCAACAAAAAGTAATGTAAGCAATCGTAGCCACATCAAAATCATTGTTCCCTTATTCATTTTTCCAAATTATTTCTATGTAAAAAGTAGAGATGGTACACTGTAAAAATATAAACAAACTTGTTTCGTCATTTTTGCACTTGTAACATAATTTCTTTTTGTTTGTAAATAATGAAACGAATAAACAAAACAACACGAAGAGAAGCACACGCCTCGCTCGGTGACGGCTTGGGCAACACTGAATCGGTCTAGTGTGCGCCAGCGCGAACTAGCCGCGCGGTTCATGGATTGCCGATTGGTGATGCTGAGTGCGCCTCGTGTAAACGACGCCAGTGCAATTGGATTATTGGTGGCAATTTTTGTCTTTATGAAAAATATTGTAAAATATGTAAAATTAATAGGTATTAATTATTCCCCTATTAAGTATTAAATTTTTGTTAAATCGCAATCGCCTTTTTCCCAAATTTTTTTTTATAAGCATAATCTGTCTGCTGACAAAAAAATCCATGAATAATGTCAAAGTTTTAAAAACATATCCCTCAAAAAACGTTACATACCGCCAAATACCGAAATAAATAAATAAATAAAATAGACAACTTTGCCCTAATTTAACCAATCTTGTATCTTAAGATAAGCGAAATTCCAATGGTGACTCTCTAATTCGCGACACAAAATAAAATAATTTGACCAACAGTGTTTTGTAGTGTTACGCATATGCAACCCAAGAGACACATTAAAAGAGGTATGATATTTCAGCTAACCCTTCCGCCTTCGGATAATTTCTAAAAGTAGAGGCGAAAGTAAAGGCGAAAGTAAAGGTTCATAAAAGCTGGCTATTTGAAAATTGAGCTTCAAATTTTTAAGTAGTACGCGATATTTCTAAACGAATTATTCAATAATTTTTTTTTGCCATTTATGCAATGGTACATTACATATCCGATGGGAAAGTGCTTCATTACAGCCAAGGGCAGTTTGACCGACCGAAAGCGAAGCTCGAGGGCGGCAACGGGTCCGAGGTTGGAATAAAGCATTTTATCTGAGGTAAGTATGTATGCTATTTTACTCACAATCATGCCTGAAATACCCACTTAAAACTGCTTAAAATTATTAAAATAGTCTAAATTTAAAACAAAAAACGTAAACATACATATTTTTCACTAAGTGGGCGGTGGAAACAAATGAATGTTTTAGCTAAAAAAGTTTGACATTTCTAGTGGTAGAAATGTAACTAATGCAAGCATTACATACATGATTGTGAATAATAGTATATTATCATCCTAGATAGAGAAAAGGTTCATTATTGACCTAGCGCAAAGAATTGCGCCAGGTCAATAATGACCTTCTCTACCGTGGTTGATATACTATTTTTTTTCACTACTAGCATTTTCTTGAAAAATGTTAATTTAAAAATATGTCCAATTTTTAAAAACACCCTGTATATGATTTTTACAAAAAATTAATCGAAATTTCTATGGAAATGACAATGACGTTACATCAATCAAAACAATAAAAAGTTCTTTAAAAGGGTGTTTTTTTCAAAATAACTCATAATTTGCACGTAAATGGCGTAAATGGTTTAAATAATATGATGGTCAATAAGGAATTTATAAATATAAAGATAATGATAGGAGACTGAAAAATAAATTAATTAACTATGCAGATAGTCCCCATTTTTCTAACTAATTTTTGACAGAAATCAATTGTTTTTTCATTATCTACCACTGCATTATAATGAAATATTATTAACCACTAGTAGAGAAAAGCAACTTCTCGATCTTAATACCTTATCAATAATGACTTCTTCTACAGCTAGTAGTGAAAAAAAGATTTTTTTCACTACTACCTATAGAAAAGGCAATTATTGACCGATTATCTACCAGAGAAATCACATTTCTCTCCCTTGGTCAATAATAATTTCCATGTCTATGTACACTGTACAATAATGAAATGTCAAAACATATGTCAAGGTTTTATCATAAATAGAACGGTACTTACAGCAGTTTTTGTGAGTTTTTTACGAAGATTATTTTATTTTGAAAACATAACTACTTTAAAATACTTCAAAACATTTTATTGCACAAATATTTTAACGAAAAAAAAAAATTGTACAGTTGTAAACATGTCGCACTTTTTTCTGTAGCTGTGTCAGTGTTCTATCATTATCATTATATTTACAAATTCCTTATCAGTGACCATCATATTATTTAAATCATTTACGCCTCTTTCGTGCAAATTATGAGTTATTTTGGAAAAAACACCCATTTGAAGAAATTTTTATTGTTTTGATTGATGTAACGTCATTGTCATTTCCATGGAAACTTCGATTAATTTTTTGTAAAAATCATATACAGGGTTTTGATAAAAATTGAACATATTTTTAAATTAACCATAAATTAACATTTTTCAAAAAAATGCTAGTAGTGAAAAAAATAGTATATAAATCACGGTAGAGAAGGTCATTATTGACTACGCACAATCTTTGCGCTAGGTCAATAATGACCCTCTTCTCTACCTTGGTTAATAATGTACTATTATTCACATGTGTAATGTTTACATTTCTGAAGTCTTAAAAGTTTGTGAGACGATTGTCCTTTCTCCAAGGAGGGAAATACAGAAGAAAGGGAGCAGAAATCCTGATTCCTTGAAGAAGGCGTATCTCGGTTGTTAATATTTAATTTAAGTGAGTTTGTTTGATTGTTGCGTGGATAGGTAAAAATAAACACAGAATGATATTATAAGTTATTTACTAATAAGTAAGCAAGATGGATAAATATTTATAAAGCTGGATAAATAAAACTTATAAGTACTTACAAATTAGGATCAGTAGAGAGCTAACTTCATTCTTGGTTACAATAATGCTTGAGTTTTTCTTAACACTTTAAAACACAATTTCTGGCAAGAAATTCTCTAAGTCGAACTTATATTTTCTGACAATATTTTCTAAGACTGAATAACACATCTGACTTTAGTTTTCTAACTTAATAAGGCACATTTTAACTAGACTTAAACACTGTTGATTAGCTTTTAAAAGATGTTGTTGTACTGATGCTGAGAGTTCCCTCTCCGGGTGTTTTATAGACAAAAAGCCCATAAAGAAATCAAAATAATAGTTTTATGCCCCTTACTAGTTAGAATTTAGCAGCAAAACACCCCCCACTCCTAGAGCATAGGTCGCTGAGATCAGAGCGCATCCATTAACCTAGACATTTATAACATAAGGGTTCCTATGTGTGTAGCTATTTTTAGTAACAGTATAAAACTGTCCTAAAGACAATAACTTAGGCACTTCCCCGCTTATCCCTTCTTAAGTGTGCTAAACAGTTTACGTTGGTAAAACTGACTGAATAACCCCTCCTCCTAGGCAAAGCATTTCTACTTACACTATTTTTAAAGAGTAGAAGCTCTATTTATGAAATCTGTAATATATTTTCTTTATGCAAGAGGTCGCTATTAGTTCTAAATTTTACTATTTTACTAATCTTGTGATTCGTCACAATACTCCCTCCCTCATTTAAAAATTTCTTGCATAAGAAATTTTTATGAACCCAGGAACCGTTATGTATAAATTTTACAATTTTTCTTCACTAAAATTAAACATCCTATCAATAATTAAAGATTGACTATAAATGAATAAATTGTCAAATATCAATTTAACTATGCTACTTGAATACATAAATTTCGATACATAGTTTCCAATACATAAATTCCAATATAAAATTCGAATACATAATGTCCAATACCTAATTTTCAATACATGTAATTTTAGAATCCCAACATTAATTTTAATTAATAATACCAATTATTGCTTTAAACTAATTCCTTACTTAGCCTAAAAATAAAAATAAAAATTTACCTAAAAATTCTTAATTACTATTACAATAAATTTTAATTACACTCGACAAATTCTGACATGCTCTATTAAATAAAAATCCCGTTTTGTAATAATTGTCCCAATCCATACCCATTCCATTTTGGCATAGTTACCCTCCATTTCCATTCCATAATAATATTCCAGTAGTGTCATGGCTCCAGGTCTGGATGCAGTTGTACTAAGAGAGAAGTGTCTCATCTTAGTTCGCGTCACAAAAGTAAATCCGAAAAGAACTTTCACGAGTACTTAGTTTGCGAGTACTATTTATTGAGAGTTCTGGCAGTTCACTCACGGTTACAGTTCTGGCAATCAATTCCACGAGTAGTTTTTGATTTATGATTTATGGAGCATTTGTTCGAGCTCTAACATGTTTACTCGCGGAACGATTAACATTTGATTTAAATTGGCTTATAAGGATTAGCCAATGCGTGAATTTTCTCATGTTTTTCTTGAGTTTCTTTTTTCTTCTTGGGTGGTTACTGGGGTCCCTTTCACCACGCACCTACCATTGCAGGTATACTGGATAATGATGGCTGATTTGATTACAATTACAGCTGATAACGTCTTTTAGAACAGGACGTCATGTGAACCCTTTTCTTTGCTTGACCTTGACACTAACAGGTGTAGTTTTTCATTTCTCTGGGTAACTGGGTCTCTCATGGACTTTTTGGAACACAATAGGACCAACATCAATTTAGGACAAGAGGCATTGGTAGTCCTCATCTTTGAGCATTCGAATGTCGAGTTTACAATGACTGTATACTTATCTAAAACACAAAACATTTATTAAAATCAAATAAAAATTAACCATTAGTACACTTAACATGCATTCTAACTTGATTTAATTCTTTACTGTACTTTTTCTTTTTGGTTTCAACAATTCTAACTTCTAACATGCACTTATGTTGTATCATGAACTTTTGTAAGTTTCTTTCAATCAAAATTACCTACTGGTATATTCTCAATTAACATGCATTAATACAATTTTGTGATTATCTCACAAGTTATTTATTAATAACTCCAAACATTGCTTCTTCAATATCCATAATTTTTTCTATTGACATTATGAATTACAAAATTTATTTAATTAAATCTTAAATTGGATTAAAGAAACATCATTTTTTTTTTTTTTTTATTTACCAAATTCCTATATATTAGCGACATTCCCCAATTGAATGGCATGGTTGCTATAGGATTTCCTATTTAATGTTCTTTTACAAAAGCAGAAAAATCTTTTCTTTTTAGCATTTCAGCACATCTAGGAATTTAGACAACTCCAATTTCTATCAGTTATGCTATCACAATGCAATTAATATTTTTTTAAAAACTTTAATTACCATCAATTTAAATTACCAAAAGATTTTCAAATTCTTTTTTCCCCCCAATATAAAATGTTAATTAATTTTATTTAAAATCTCAACACTTAACCACAACTCTTTTCCCTTAGTTCAATTTTTCAGATGCTTAATTCAAAATCAACTTTTTGAATATACTGTTTTCTGTTAAATTATGATACTATTTATTTTATTCGCATAACAACTTAATGAGTTACTGCATACTTGTTAATTATTTTGGCTAAATCAAGTACCCTCATCATTGAGATAATAATCTTTATTGCTTATTGTAAACACTTTATAGTTTGCAACAGCAACATACAAAAGAATTCTTTTGTGAATATTCTTTCACAGGGGTTGTCCCCATATTGAATCGATTATTGGTTCTTTCATCTATCTGTTATTAATTTATTGACCTACGTTTGTGAGGTTGACTTGTGCCCTAATAATTATCAAACATTTTTTTCCATATAACATTATTTTTCCTTGATCAGAATCAAATTAAACTGTGTCGTATTAAAATTACGACCAATCAATTTCCTTAAAATTTGAATTTTGTTCTGTAGCTTATTTGAATAAAAATTTCAAACTTTATTTGGTTAAAAACATACTTGAACTTATCGGAACACTACCCCCATCATAACTTAATTAATGCGCTAAACAATGCATTAACTAAATTCTTTAATCTCACCTCGATGTTTTTCTCTACTCAACAAGGCTCTAAAATTCAAACTGACTCATTTAGTTTAAATTTTAGCACTCTTTACACCTTGTAAGATTGCGCAAAATTTTAATTTCGCATCAACACTTAACCAGTTTTGCATTTCTAGCAAAACATTATTCTTTCTACGGTTATCTTCTAGGTTCTCCCTAAACCGTTTTTTTTTCCAATAACTTTAACCTCTTGAGCAACCCACCTGGTTCTCAAAGGTAGCTTTGATTCTGCTTGGTTCAAACTTTTGGTTAAAGAATTCCTGGTATGACTCCATCAGTTTGCTTTATTACCACATTTTTACTTAACCTACTGGATCATTGCTTTGTCGAAGCATGCAATTTAGATCACGTTGCAGGAATTATAATTTCTGATGTAAATACCCTTTTGAGATTCTACTCTATGAAATCTTTAAAGTAAGTACCTTCACACACCTTGTTTGTAAAGTGGACAGTGGTTAATTGGCCTTTACAGCTACAATTTTTGTATTTACTAAATTATTCTTTTTTCGGAATAGAATCTTGGCCGAGATTGCTATTCCTATGTTTTCTTCTAAACAGGCCAGTTTAAAAGAATAACTTTCAGAATTAAATTTTTTTACCTTCGATTGTACCTAAAGCCTTAACCCTATACTTTTTAATTCATAGCAAAATTACTTAGCTCACTAAGATTTCTTTTGTTGAACTATCCTTAAACAATGGCGTTTAGCATTTTCTTCACTAAATTCTAAGACTTTCCTATCTTTTCCGAATTTACTAAATCAGCTACAAAGCTCTTTTTTTTCTACTTAATTTCTCACAATTTCTCAATTTACCTCTAATCAAAACTTTTTCCCATATTATCAACTTAAACCGGTCAACTCAAAACCATTTATATCTCTATATTTCTCTACTTAAAACTTGTTTACTTATATCTTCAAAATAACTTAGACTTACTGTCTGCTAAAACTTTTACTCATATTTTCAAAATATTATTGGACTCTTTGTCCAATCGAAACTTTTGACTTATATTTTCAAAATATCTTAGTCTAACTGTCTGCTAAAACATTTTACTCATAATATTAACTTATCTCAGACTTCCTGTCTGTTCCAAAACCCTTTTACTTATATTTTCAAAAATATTTGAGATTAACAATCTGCTTAAAAATTTTCTACTTATATTTTCAAAATAGGTATCCCAGATTTCTGTCTACTTAAAACTTTTCTACTCATATTTTCAAAATTTTTCAGATTTATTATCTGCTAAAAATGTTTCTACTTATATTTTCAAAATATTTCATACATGCTATCTGCTCATGAACAAGGCTCAGAATTTCTCTAATCATATTCTCAAAATATCTTAGAGATCCTGTCTGCTCATTTTTTTTTTAAAAAAACAAAAATGTAGCTTTACTATTTCTAGTGTGGCCTAGCACCACTTAACTGCTACATTCTTTTCTAAAAAAAAAAATCTACTCTTTAAAAACACCAACTTAAAACCCGCTGTTAAAATAATAAAACTAATTACTTGACAAAGTTAAACCTTTTGTCCTACCTGATGATTTGTAATTAATTTTTCTCAGACGTCCACTGGTTTGAATTATTTTATGAAACGTCTTTTTGAACCCTCTCACACTATTAGACTCAATTAAGGACTTTTATTTTTAAATTAACTATCAAAACCATGCGGGTGCAAGTTACCCTTAATGAAGTCTATTATAGTGCTATGTGGCTACAGATCCATGGGGTTCGAATGGACCCGCCTGCCTGCTTAAAGCTTGCTGGTTTCACCTTCTTGTTCTAAAAATGCTGATCTAAAATTCTGATTAGTGTTTTTATTACTAAATTCCAGAAAATCAATCATTTCCTCTTTTTCTGCATTTTCTAAAGCTTCCTTAACCGTTCTCGGTTCCGATGAAAGAACTCTTTGCCTAATTGGTTTTCTTAAATTAAATGTAAATTGCCTTAAAATCTCAGCCTCCAAGTATTCTTTTTGATAATTTCTTTTTCTTTCATCGTTTGAGAAGGTTATAGTTTCTAGTGCAAACAATTTAACACGTGTCAAAAACGCCCTAACTCCTTCATTATAATTTTGTCTAACATTTAAAAAATTTTGCTGGGAATGTACCTCCCATTTTTGTGGATTAAATTCACGCTTTAAAATTTGACTAAAAATGTTCCACTCTTGTGTAGATTCGAGTTCTTTCTCCGTCGTCATTAACTTGTGAGCTTGCCCGGCCATTTTAAACTTTGCTACTTGGATCCTTTGTTCTTCACTCCATCCCGATATTTCTGCAGATTGGTTTATTTTATCTAAAAATTCATTAACCGAGCCGTTTCCGTCAAATTTTGGAATTTGACTAATTAATTCAGTAAACACAAGAGAAACCTGTTTGGTTTCAACTTTGGCTTCTTGGACTAAAGGTTCGGCCATTTTCAAAAATTAAAAATAATTTATTTTTGGGATTATAAAAATTTAAACTAGGTTTAAAACTTTTCGTAGGCTTCTCACAATTTAAAAACGTATCGTTGGCTGCACTATAACTCTGGTATTTAACAACACGTAGCATGCAGCGCTGTTAATTTAACTTCAATGTTTATTTCTTATCCACTTTTTGGCAACAAAATGATAATCAAACTGATCCCACTTCTGACACCATTTGAGACGATTGTCCTTTCTCCAAGGAGGGAAATACAGAAGAAAGGGAGCAGAAATCCTGATTCCTTGAAGAAGGCGTATCTCGGTTGTTAATATTTAATTTAAGTGAGTTTGTTTGATTGTTGCGTGGATAGGTAAAAATAAACACAGAATGATATTATAAGTTATTTACTAATAAGTAAGCAAGATGGATAAATATTTATAAAGCTGGATAAATAAAACTTATAAGTACTTACAAATTAGGATCAGTAGAGAGCTAACTTCATTCTTGGTTACAATAATGCTTGAGTTTTTCTTAACACTTTAAAACACAATTTCTGGCAAGAAATTCTCTAAGTCGAACTTATATTTTCTGACAATATTTTCTAAGACTGAATAACACATCTGACTTTAGTTTTCTAACTTAATAAGGCACATTTTAACTAGACTTAAACACTGTTGATTAGCTTTTAAAAGATGTTGTTGTACTGATGCTGAGAGTTCCCTCTCCGGGTGTTTTATAGACAAAAAGCCCATAAAGAAATCAAAATAATAGTTTTATGCCCCTTACTAGTTAGAATTTAGCAGCAAAACACCCCCCACTCCTAGAGCATAGGTCGCTGAGATCAGAGCGCATCCATTAACCTAGACATTTATAACATAAGGGTTCCTATGTGTGTAGCTATTTTTAGTAACAGTATAAAACTGTCCTAAAGACAATAACTTAGGCACTTCCCCGCTTATCCCTTCTTAAGTGTGCTAAACAGTTTACGTTGGTAAAACTGACTGAATAACCCCTCCTCCTAGGCAAAGCATTTCTACTTACACTATTTTTAAAGAGTAGAAGCTCTATTTATGAAATCTGTAATATATTTTCTTTATGCAAGAGGTCGCTATTAGTTCTAAATTTTACTATTTTACTAATCTTGTGATTCGTCACATTTGGAACAAGCATAAGTATTACAATACATCCTTTCATACACGCGAGTAGTTTACAAGCTAATGTCAAACATTTAGCTAAAACATTAATTTGTTTTCTACGCCTACTTAGTGAAAAATGCCTGTTTTTACGCTTTTGTTTGTTTTAAACTAAGATTATTTATGGCAATATTAGGTGGGTACTTACGGGATTGATTGTGAATAAAATAGTATTCATACCTCAAGTAAAATGCTTCTTTCCAGTCTTAAGCCCATTTCCGCCCTCGAGCCCTCTCGGTCGGTTAAACTGCACTCGACTGTAATGAAGCACTTTCCCTTCGGATATGTAATGTACTATTGTTACAAGCGGGTGTAGAATAGTATATTGTGCAACTAGTGGTGAAAGTAGCACTTTTCATACGCTTGTGGCGTTTGTGGCACGAGTCGTTAGGCGAGTGCCATAAGCCACATAAGTGTGAAAAGTGCCTTTCACACGTGTGCTCACTATACTTTTTCTACGACTGCACCAAAACACTAAAAAGGCATGATTTTTTAATTTTTTATTAAATAACACTATTTAAAACTTGTTTATTTATTCTTGTTTTATGGTTATACAGGGTGTCCAAAAAATGGCGCATAAACGCGATGGTACGTTGTTGGGGCATGTCTAGGGAGCCCCAGAAAATTGTTAAAAAAAATCTCATATACCCTCGTAGATATGTTGCCCCAAAGTGCAAAACTTTAAATGCTTATATCTTGAATATAACAGCACATATTAACGAAACAATTGGTTTAATACAAAGCTAAAGTATATCTTAAACCATTTAACCATTTGTTTATTTATTAAATGGTCGAATTACATTTTTATAATCAATTTAATTTTACAAAACTTTCATGAAATGAAGCCGACAACAACGTCAATAAAATCTGCTGCAAAAGTGTATGATCAAGACTCATAAATGGGATTTTTAGACTTATAGATTGGATTTTTAGATGTACTTTCCTAGACTGTGTTGCCGAATTTATGCAACTTTGTTCGCATTTTTCTCGATGAATATAACAAATGGATTTTTTTTTGACAATTTTCTAGGGATCCCTGATTTTGAGAATGCTCCAAGAGCGTACCATCGCGTTTATGCGCCATTTTTTAGACACCCTGTAAAGATAAAACGAACATTGGGTTCGAGATTAAAAAACAAAAGCCTACCTACTTGATTTAATGCAGTAAAGACTCATTCTTGACATTCCAAACAGAACAAATGAGGGCGAATTCTTTGCACACGCTTCTAGCGTGTGCAATGGATTTATCGCACGCTGTGTGCAATAACTGATTTTCAGTTATAGTAAGTAGTGTTTTTTTAGACATTTTCTAAGTAGTCGTAGAAAAAATAAAATTGCCTAAAAAGCCACGAATGAAACTAAAGAGATTTTTTTGCTCTTGGTGAAAATACAGTATAATTATTCTACATTCAGGTCTAAATTTTGGTCAGAAATTGATGGGATCAATGTGGTAACATAACTAAATAAATAAAAAAAAATCCATCAAGTATAGGAGTTGGCGTGCTAGATATAATTTAATATTTTTGTAGGTATTTAAAAAATTATACTTATGTTTTTTATTATTTTATTTTAACCATTTTAAATCAGATATTAAAGCAATATGATCCGATGGAAAAACAACACTTGGTAAAGCAGTATTTTCTACCAATTCTTCATTACTAGGCAATGGAACGACTTGAACAACTTCAAATTTATTCTTCTCGTAAAAAATGTAGTCTAGGCAGTCAGCAAAACCAACTGTAAAATTTGTATATTTTGGTGTACCACTTGCACTTGCTAATTTAAACGGTTGCTTCAAAGATAAATTTTTAATTTCTTCCTCTTTATCTGAAACAAATTAGTTAATATTATTGAATTATTCGTTGGATGAGTAACTTACTGCTTTGAAAGTCTATACAATCTTTTGGAACAGTTCCAGTTGTGTAAAGTTTGTAAACTCCACATTCAGGGGTACTATTAAAATCGCCACAAAATATTAAGGAAACTCTCTTAGTTGGATGCTAAAACAGCAAAATGATAAATGACTTGGTCTTGTAATAAATGCGTCCTTCTTGCCTAGTAGACAGTTTGGCACAAACTTATCAAAAGTAAAAGAACATTACCTCTTTCTTTAATTGCTCCACCAAGTTTTCCAAATAGCGTATTACTAATCCAGCTTGCAACAGACGAATATGATCCGAGTCTGGATGAAAATATAAATGCGTGTTTCCAATTACAACAATCTCATGTTCATTATCCACAGATTCAACTACATTAACTTGAAAACTGGTAGCAAGTTTTGTAATGCGCTCTACTAAAGCCAAATTAGCCTCTACTTTTTCCCAAATATCAGCAAATTGAGAATCAGTAAATATGTCATCACTAAGCACAACTCGATGCGACGCAATTTTTTTAAAACGATTGTTTCTGTAAAAGCAAGCTTGGCCTTCGGCTACGCTTCCACCCTTTATGGAAAAATCAGACGAGTATCCCAAAAGTGAAAGTACTGGTTGCAAATCGTGGCGAAATAGTTTTGAATCCACTTCCTGCAAACATATTATGTCAGCGTTATAGCCTAAAAATAAGTAAATTGCATTTAAAACAAAGCTTTTGTCGGAGTGGGTATAATAACTCATGGTACACAGTCCAGTAAAGTTTGTCAAAAATGGGTCATATTTGTACAAAAATTGGTTGGGGTATCCAAAGATATATGTCATACCACCCGTCATTTAAAATGCTAAAGGACATAACTATAACTATAAATATTTTTATCAAATATAACGCTAATGCGAGAGCTAATATACCAAAAAAACAAAAACTACCGGTTTAAAATATTCAATGTAAGTACCTACCAGCTAAATGGTTTGTACATTTACGAAGTGTTATATTTTATAAAATAATGAAGTAATGTTAGCATCTTGAACGACGGGTGGTATGAGATATTTCCTTGGATACCCCAACCAATTTTTGTACAAATAGAGTCCATTAGTACTTTAACCAGAAAATGACTTATTTAGACTCAAACTTTATCGCATGTTTTATTACGTACCCATGACTTCCTTTAGAATAAGCTGCTTTCTGTAATCCATGGCTAATGCATAAGGTGGACAATATGGATACAAAACTTCTCGAGTATGATCTGAATCACAATACAAATCAGCCAAAATATTATAAGTTACAACTCTAAATCTAAAAAAATAAAGTATCATGTAAGTCCAATTATGGGGTACTCTATTTGATAAATTTGTATTAAAATATGTAAAATAAAACTTACACATCCCCACTTGTTTTTTCCTTAGTAAATTGGAGCCTTGTATCGAAAGGACAAGTTCCGGGGCTAGCCTCAACTTTGGTTTCCGAAATAACTTCAGTAAGTGGTCCTTCGAGTCGCTCATTTTTAGGAATACATTCAAATTTTAGATACGAATTAATATCATCATTAGTAGGCGTATAAAAATAAGATTGACCTACATGTTTCCATGTTTTCTTGTCTGCCGAACTGTACCAAGCAAATTTAGATAAATTTGTATCTGTAAAAACTGTTTCAAATTTTGAGGGGTACAAGGGAAATGAGGCCATGATGTGATTTGGTAAAGTTATTTTTTCAATCCATGGTGAGTCTATGATGACTTTGTATTCATGCTTCAGAATATTTAAAACAACATTGTTGTTGGGAGAAAATATAGCTTCACATTTTGTCTCTTGATCCGGCTTTTCGTTATTTACATTGACTAACACTTGAACTGGAGCAATATCTAGCTTCTGCTTCCTATTTCTTTTGCTAATAACTTTATCAATATTTGCACCAACTCTATTCACAAAACTGGAAATAGGTTCGGTAAGTAGTCTACGAAAATTAAACTCTCTGTTTATTTTCAAATTGGAATCTTCCACTTTAAATGTTAATAAAAATTCTGAGCTGTCCTCTATTCGACGCAAGTAAGCATTTTGCATTTTTAAAGAATATGAGTGCAACAAACGTGTATAAATGTGAAGTGGTACGATTTTTCTCACTAAAAACATCACAATCACAAGTTAAAAAAATAAAGTTAGGTTAAGAAACTTTAGCAGGGCTCTGGATGTGGCCAGTAAGACGCTTATAAAACATACAAATGTAGGTAGTACTGGACGCTACATTAAGGTCCGTGCAGTAAGCAGGAAATACTTTAATAGTCCATACTCCATATTCGTACAAAAATTGGTTGGGTTATCCAAGAAATATGTTACCACCCGTAGTTTAAAATGTTAACTGACATCACCTTCATTCATCATTTTATACTTATTTTATTATACATTTCAAAAGGGGTCCCAAATTTCAAAATGGGTTTAAAGTGACCGTCTTTATTACCTTTATTTATTGTACAAATTACAGAATAATTGGACAAAACATTTGGTAAATATTTACGATTACGTGTTTTTAGTCTAGCTGCTTAAAGGCCATTATTTCCGAAGGGCACTTTTTCAAAAAACTGTTTTTATAGAATGTCTTTTTTTTTCAGCTATTTGCCATATCAAAAAAGCAAACTATACGCAGACACCCTGGATATCCTTAGATACTCCAATTAATTTTGGTACGAATATGACCCATTTATTTTAAATGTTTTTGATTCCTTTCCAAAAAATATCTTATGATAGTGGCTTCTGCATGAATATTTTTGCCTAATGTTATTTATGATAAATATACGCATTATTATTATTAAAGCATATTTTTAATGTGTACAATAAAAAAATAAAAATAGGAATTTTTACACATTATTAAAACAATTTGAATTATTTAAATCCAAGGGTAACTATAAGAGCTAAGTGATCAGAAGGATACACATCGTTTGGAAGGCCAACATATTCTGCTAATTTTTCAGAAGTCGGCAAAGGCACTACTTCGTTTATTTTTAATTTATTGTTCTCAACAAAAATGTAATCCAAACATCCTTTAAAATCTTCAGTGTAGTTTGTATACTTTGGGGTTCCATATGCGCTTCTGAATTGAAAGTTATGTTTGATTATTAGGTTTCGTTTTTCTGCAACTAAAATATAAAATTAAAATTGGTAATTAAATAATAAAATATTATGAAAAACTAAAAAATAACCTGACCAATTACAAGAAAAAAAATATGCAAATAAACTTATAAAAATACTAGTTTTAAAAATAATCCTGCCTTTTAAATAATCTTCATTTTCTGCTGACACCAATCCTGTTGATAAAAAACTATAAGCAGTGGAACAGGGTGACGTGTTAAAATCTCCACAGAAGATAACAGACACGTTTTCTTTTTCCTAAAATTAATAATACATCCACCAAACATAAATACAAATGTATTATAAGAATTACTTTTTCTAGACGCCTTTTTACGGTTTCCAAAAAAATTGTAGCCATATAAGATTGTAATAAACGTATATGCGTCGCTTCAGGATGGTAATAAAGATGAGTATTTCCTACAATTAATGCTTTCTTAGTCGCTTTGTGTTGGAGGACTATAATTTGCAAAGAAGTTGACTGTCGCAAAAATTCATCGCATAAAAATTTATTTGATTTAATTGAATTCCAAAGTTTCTGGAAAGGTTCTTTAGTTTTAATATCTTCACTGAAAACTATTTGTTGAGCTGGTCGAAGTAATCTACAAATTAAAGAAAATTAGGTATGATAACACGAATTTAAATTATACATTTGCATTTTAAATGAGATCTTTAATGATCTTTTCTTTAAAGAGGAGGAAATAAATCAAAAAACATCATTTTTTGTGAAGTTACATTCTTTTATAGAATAGGGGTCCCTTGGCTTAATTTTGGGTGTAAGTGCCGCATAAAATTAATTTGGTAATGGCCTTAATACTTAATCTGCCATACAAGCATACAAACCTAAATTTATTTTTATTATAAAAACAAGCCAATCCTTCCGGGATTTTGTTGCCTTTTCTGTTGTAGATTGTTCCAAACTCTTTCTTCTGGAATTCTGGTTTAAAGTAGGTGGAAAATATTTTATTATCAACTTCTTGTAAGCATATTATATCTGCATTGTATCCTAATAGAAACAAATGATTATGGTTTGCGCCCATTTTTTTTAATTAAAAAAATAAATAAAATCTTTACTATACCTTACCAAATAGTTCTTTTAACAATAGTTGTTTTCGGTAATCAATGGATAGAGATTCAGGAGAGCAATATGGAAAATTCTTATTTGTTTCAGAATACTTTTCCGCCAATGTGTTATAAGAAACAACTCTAAAGCTAAAATAAATGTATTATTAATAATTTAATTATTAAGCGAGGATTTTAAAACTTACTCTACACGAGCCGTTATATTTTGGTTCGTATATTGATGTCTTTCTTCAAATGGACATTTGGGAATGGTTTGTAATACAGTAACGGTGTTTTCAGAAATGGATTCAGCTGGTAGCCCTACGCCGGTTTCATTTTTTGGAGTGCATATTATTTTTAGGTAATGATCGACATCGTCATCATTTACTACATAACTAAAGTTAGAGCAAACTTTCTCCCATTTTATTTTATCTTTAGATCTGTACCATTCAAACTCAGATAGCCCTTTGTCAGTGTTGGACATAACAAACTTATTCGGCTGTATGGTAAATTGTGCGTGTATTATCGCAGGTAACTGCATAGCCCTGACATAAGGAGCATTAACCAAAACCTTGTATTTTTGGCCTAAGACCAAAAGCTTCGTATTAACATGGTTTTGGTTTAAAAATTCTACAAGAGAAATTCTGCAGTTTACAAGTTTACTTTTTCTTTTAAAATGAACGGGTATTTCCTCGGCTATTTCTTTTGGCAAACATTCGTCCGAACTGTTTTTTTCTTTAGGGTGTTCAAGAGCTTTTTGTGATGAAATTGTCGAAAATATTTTTTTTTGGACGTTTTCTAACAGTGAGTACAGATTATCTGTTACTTTACATACAGCTGTAATGTCTTGGTGTATAAATAAGTTTTCATTTTTGATAGTGACATTAAAAAACAACTCACAAAAATTATGGGACTGATTACTTCTTAAAAAAGCAATGTTGTGTTGTTCTAAAGGAAGGTTAGTCGTTTTTTCCATATTCATAAAAAGTTGGTATTGGGAAGCACTATTTTGTTAATATTTATAGGAATTATTAAACTCATAAAACGATAAAAACAAAATATCCATCCCTTAGTTGTGATGTTATTTTGACTTTTTTAATAGCAAACATAACCTTAACATTGAAAAATTGAAGTTTAAATTTAATGAAGTGGATAACAATCCGTTATCCGTACTCTTGTAAATTTTTACAGAACCGACAGCTAAAATTTTAATGCTGCGTTTATGTAAACCAAATTGACGTCTGTCATCTAGTCATAGGTGTAAGTCCAGGGATGTGCACGAATACATGGAAATGTATTCGAATACATATTCGAATACATTTTGAGGTATTCTGTACTCGTATTCGAATACTATTTTAAATATTTGAATTTGTACTCGTACTCGGGAAGTAGGGTATTCTGAACTCGTATTCGTGTTTTATTACGAATTCATTATGTACTCGTATTCACGCAAAGCGCATGCGCAAATGCATTGTTTCTGGCAGCCATTATAGTTTTTTGTTAGTCGCAGTCGCAGTAGAACGCAGTAAAGTATTTGTGTAATGCTATTCGCACAAGGCGCATGCGCAAACGCAGTAGTTTTTTCATTTTTGTTAGTCGCTCGGCAAAGTAGAACGCTGCAATGTATTCATTTAATGGTATTCCAACAAATTAAGAGTATTCGTCCTTAATCGCGAATACGAGTACGAATGTACTCGTATTCGTATTCGAATACTTTTTA
Source organism: Cartodere bifasciata (assembly GCA_963920755.1). NCBI lineage: Eukaryota > Metazoa > Arthropoda > Insecta > Coleoptera > Latridiidae > Cartodere > Cartodere bifasciata. The sequence continues at coordinate 12,082,752 of OY987195.1, forward strand.
GTTTTGGAGGATTCGTACTCGAAAAGTATTTTCAGAAACTTTAATGTATTTGTATTCGTCTCGAGTACAAAAAAAAGTATTCGTGCACATCCCTGGGTGTAACAGTTAAGGTGTTTGTTGTTAGTTTTATTTATCAAAATTAAATTTCATTTGAAATGCTCATAAAAGAACTGGTCAAGTAATTAATTAGTACAATATGCGAAAAATAAAAACTGTATCTCATGATGATATTCCTTTAACCATAAATTTCAGTTCAATAAACAACATATCATTTCTAGAACCTGAAATGAGTTTTTATTATTTTCCATATTCAAAGGAGGATTTCATTTCCTTTGAGAGAACAGGCAAGATAAAATCAGGTACGTGTACTAACTATATTCTTTTAGTCTTAATTTTGCTTAAATTTGGTAAAATTAATTACCTTGTTCGTACAGATAAAAAGACCAAAATTGATCAAAATTAAGACTCTTAACTTTCTATGTAAATGGGCTTAAATACCGATGCTCTGAGTGAGAAATTTTTGTCGTATCCCATCCTTTTCCAATTTCCAAAGATAGGTAGAGCTCTTTTACGTGCACATGTGCACACGTAACTGCGTCTTTTACTTTGTCTTTCGAACAAAGGCATCTCTAGAAACATGTATCAAACCAGTAAATGTTACCAGCAGACTTTTTTTTTTCATTTTTGGATGACTCCCGGGTCACTTGGGGAAGAGGCAGAGATGCTTGCCTCGTCGGTGCCTTCTGGCAATAGTATTTTTCCTAACAAGTGCGGAAAGTGATACTTTGAGCACACGATCTGCGTTGGACGTACGACGCGAAGCGAAGTTCGGTCATGCGGCCAAGTGCGGAAAAGACACTTTCCGCACGTGTTAGGAACAATATTTTTTCTACAAGCAATAAATTTTGAAAAATTGTAAAAACTTAAAGAAATATGCGAGCGGCTTTTTTTCCGCGCGCAAATTACTTTGCCGCACTCAGTGCGGAAAAGGGACATTTTGCGTACTAAAACGCGTGCGAAAAAAGTGTACTTTTTCCCACGCTTGTAGAAAATAGTATTTTAAAAACAGTTCATAGTAGCTATTATGAAATGTTGTAGGTATGGGCATTTTAAAACCCATCTATGATTTTTGCACATACTTTTTTACAGCAGTATTTCATTAAAGTTTTGTAAAATTAAATTGATTATACATTGTTATTTGACCATTTTAAAGATAAACAATAGTATAATAGTTTAAGATAGACTATTAAGCCATATTTTTCGTTAATATGTACGTTGTTTTCAAGGTATATGCGTTTAAAGTTTCGCACTTTGGGGCCTCATATTTCCAAGATTATATGAAATAGATTTTTTTTATACTTTTCAGGGGATCCCTAGGCATCCCATAGGCAAAATTACAATTTATCTTACCATTTTTCTTAGACCTGTAGGTACCTGTACATTTGAATACCTATATTTTTTGCCATTTCTACATAATTCCCTAAAGGATTTTAAGGCTAAGAAAATGAAAATGAGGTCATTTAAAAGATTAGTCTGCTCTTGCCTTCTTAAATGGTGCTAATATTATCAATGCCGCGTATTATTTTAGAAATTGGATCAAGACTAATTAGAAAAATAAGGTTAGGGCAAAGAAAAAAGAGTTGCAGTATCCCGCAATACTCCACTAATATATTACATGCAACTGAAAATTACGCTGAAACATCTTCGCTATTAAATAAAAGTTTAATCAATTTTCTATATGAAAAACAACTAAACTCAGAAACACTAACAACAATCGATGATTTCTTAAAAGATGCTGTTAATTATGAAGATTTAATGAAACAAGAGTTGTCCAAAATAAGTATTTGTATTGATGGGGAATGTTTTTCTGACGTTGATATGCGACCTAATTTTAATGATTTTGAAAGTGCCTCATTCAGGAACTTAAGATGGAAATTTTCTAATGACAAATCAAAGCGTAAAGTGGTATGACCTAAATATTTTGTAATTTTAATTAATTTTGTTATTAAAAAAATTAAATTGTGTATTTTAAATTTTAATAAAGAAAAAAACAAATAACTTCAGTAAAAAAATCTATATTTTACACAATTATGCTTAAGTACACATTTTGTAATAATTTACTTAATTAGTAATTTTCTAAAATACTATTAATACAAAAAACAGACATTATCACAGCCTTTTTAGCACACACATTTCATATTATTAGGTATATCATTCTATCCAAAAATAACACAAAGTATTTTAGTAAAACGTAGAGTTTGAAAAATGTTATTTTCGAATGGGGAATGGCTGTTGAGTGATTCTCCAGAATAATATTTCCAATAATAAAAAATATCAATAAAAAGAAAACTAAAGTTTAAGTAGATATGTTAGTTATCATATTTCCAGAAATTCCAAAATTATTTAGAAAGGTAAAATTATTGTAACCCCAAAGAGAAACGTTTCTTGAGAATCACTCAATTTTGCTTGGATTGTTCATATTATAATTTTTTCTTATCGATACCAACAAATATTTATTTGAATTAAAACAACTTTTATTTTTTGAACAGAATAGACTAATAATTAATTTTGTGACGATTTAATAAATGTTGGTTAAGAAGTCCAAATTATAGAACAACCTAATTAATCTTTCCTTTCCTATGTTCTCATATAACTGAGAAATTTAAACTAATTTTTAATTAGCACCTATCAGTTAGGTTCTAATACAAAATTATTTCCAATTTATCTTGCAGCACTTTCCTGCGTGTCCGATAGTCAGAGGGATGCAGTAGCAGTGAAGTTCTGTCGTCTTCTCAAGATTCTAGACTTGTAAAGGTCAGCTTTATGACACACTACAACAGTTCCACCTTGACTTGTATTAGCTGGAACTTTTCCGTTTGTGTTTCCAATGAGAGTTCCAATCATCTTGGAGACGGAAAATTTTCTTGGTTTCTGCGAGGATTGCAGCGAGCGACATTCGTTAAGAATCATGTCTATTGATGCGTAGATTGCTTTGCTGTTTTCAGCTACTGATACTTCGAAAAAGTGGCAGTTATTTTGATTGGCTAAACTGCGGCCTTCTTTTTCCTCCACCTGGAACAAAGATACAATTTATTAGTTGTTTGCTTAAGATTTGTTTTTGTGAGTATATCATTATTGGTTATTTGTATTTTCCGAATCGGTTCAATAAACTCTATACAAAGGAGATATAGGTACTTGTTAAATTCTGCTTGTCATCTTAAATTTTTTGAATAACACATGTTATTCAACATTTTCTCTTCGATATCGTTTGTCAAAGCTAATTTTTTCAATATCTACACTCTATAGTATTATGTAAAAATACCGAGGTTACCTGAAAAGGTTTACGTCTTCTTTTTGAAGAACTTTTAAGCATTAAAATACTTATTAATTTAACATCAAAAATATGGCCTTACTTTTGCAACTTAATTTAAAATTTTCATTTAATCGTACTTTTGAAATTCTAAAACTTTTCAGACTTGTGACCTACAAAATTATGTAAAACTTGAGTAAATAAGTTGTCGTTTTTACTAATTGTAGAAATTAATGCAAAGAATATGTAGGTAAACAAGCTTTATTATTCCGATTTTAGGCGTTTTAGTTTTAGAATTTGTTATCTTTCGAATGAATGTGGTGAATATGTATAAAAGGTAGGTACCTGCTATTAGAAATTAAAATACAAAATTATTGCTGTGAAATATGGTTCTTTATTTTTTTGCACGTGGGTGTCAAAATAAAATTCGATTTGAAATGAAATATTTATTCTCAACAAATTATAAATCCTTTTTTTATCGAGTTGACATTTCTTTTCCATATGTGTGGTTTTAATATTATATGTGATGATTAAAAAATATAGTTGTTTGGTTCTTCAGAATATTTTTCATTTCATTTATATGTAGGTACTACAATTGTTATACGAAACTATCCGCTTTTCAAATTTCCAGAGAAGATATGTTTTTACATGGACCCATTCGAAACTTCCAAAATTATTACTTTATTATACATTTTTTTTTAAGCATAACAAGTAATGCAACTATTAAGAGTTAGTTACATGCAAATAACAAAAGGTTTATTCAGCGGCACGTGGCAAAAATAAGTACTTATCTCTATCTTATTTAATTTAAACGAATAAGAAGTGATGAGACATTAAATTGGCAGTTTCAGTTCAAAGTTTTGAAATCTTGGATTTCCAAATATACAATGCCATTTACCTATTTATATATTTCGTTGACCTTTTCAAACATGTAGGATACTTTCTTTGTTTTGACTGTTATAATTGAATTTTCTTATATCTTTAACATTTATTCAATGAAACTTTAAATTTTTTAAACCCGATAGTATGTTAAAGGATTTGACTAAAAGGACAAACGCACTTTTAAAAAGTGTATAGTTCTGTAGAAAATTTGATTTTATTCCGGCAAGTGACCTTTGAGTCGTCGACTTTAAAATCTATCCGAATTGGCACGTGGTACTTAAGTGAAGAAAGTTTCAATTTCGTAAAGCTTTAGACTTCTTGTGTACGGATAATGAATTTAATTTCTCTTATTGCCCGGAAAAGCGTGCATTTAGTTATTCCGACAAACGGATATCAAGATGTAACTGGAATCAAAAGGGTATTTATCCTGTTTCTCCTTTTCAAGTTCTCTCTCGTAAATCAACACGTGTTGCTTTGTAAACAATCAATATATGCTTTAGTTTCTCCAAAAGTTCAAATACTACTTGTGTATAGTGTAGTTTTCCATGTCAAAAATCTTAATGTTTGGATTAAAAGGCAATGTATCTTAAATTGGATTTCAGGAAGCTGATAGAGGAAGTCTGGTTTTTTTCGGATTTGGTAATTATTTTCCTTTTAAACGTTTCTGTAATATTTTTCTTGCATTTGTAACAATACCTAATCATAATTCACTATAAATAACTCGTTTAAATATTAATTTTCTGGTAATTTTATTTCGGGAATTCTGTATTCTGTGAAAACAATACGATGTGATTTGTAAGTGGATATTTATGAAAAATGTTTCCGTAATATTACATACTTTGTGGAAACGATTGAAATATTATGATATTGATTATATGTTTGGTAAAGCTTATGTACTGGGAATTTTGTGAATATATTTTCAGAATTCATTCTGCTAATAATTCAATTGTGAAACCAATTATTTAGGATTTAAAAAAACCTACAAAGGGAAATTTAAAAACCATTACTCGGAAATTTAAAAACGTTAATCAACATCAATGTTAACGTGATTTCTTAAATTAAAGTGTTGGCCACATATCTCACTAAATACAAATGATGGAGAGGCCTTAAACTTACTTGTCTAAGATGTTCCAGATCACTTTTATTTCCCAGGAGTGCGAGTGGCATGTTTGTCCTTAGCTGTACGACTCGTTCAAGTAAATCATTAGCATGCTGAAGGGAATCTCTATCAGTAATATCATATACAACGACGCAAGCATCAGCCCAATAGATGGCTTCTTCGGGAAATAATGAAAGTTCACAACTACATACGTCAACAACTTCTACGTCTAATGCTCCACTGTTTATTGTTACTGTTTGTCGGTACAACAGGTCTGCAAAGAAAAACACATTACTATTAATAGTTATACTAATAATACATTGTTTAAAGGCTTTATAGAACGAATAGAATCTTCTATATCTATAATAGTACACTGTTGACAACCATTGGAATAAAGTTGTGCTTCATGTTATTGTCACCAAATAGGTTATTCCAAAAATATTTAATTAAGTAACTACATTTTGTTAACTACATTTTGTTTTCCTTGAAAACATAAGATTCGAAGAATAGTGTATTCATTGATTAGCACAACTTAAATGATTAAATTTCATCGAAGAACAAACGTTGCAGAATTACGTATTATGTTTTTCCATGAAATGTTAAATAACTCCAAGAATTTATTAGATACCTTCGTAGAAGGTACTTCGATAATCGAGCATAGGTTTATTTAGAGTGCCTTGATGATTTTGACAGTTATTGTCGCCTTATAGAGTGGCGACATGCATCATTCCTTCTCTGTCATACAGATAACGTCATCAACGTTATAGCGAAAGTGACAACAATTACAACTTACAATCACAATTAATGACGTTATCTGTATGACAGAGAAGGAATGATGCATGTCGCCACTCTATAAGGCGACAATAACTGTCAAAATCATCAAGGCACTCTAGGTTTATTAGGACCGTTTTAATTATATAGGCATTTCTCCCATCGTGTAAGTAGCTAGTTTTTTTTAAATACTTTTGTTGGATGTTGGAATTTTAATATTTGACGGTATTTGCCAAAAATAATTTCAAATTCTATTTTGTTCTCAATATCAATTTAGGTTTAAGAATTATCATTATTTTGATATATTGTCAAAACAAAGATAATTAGTGGAACTTTGAATAACCGACCCACTTTCTCAGAAAAGCGAAATTTAATGGTCGACAAGCTTAGTCATCCCAAAAAATTTACTTAAGTTGGACACCCAAAATATTAAGCTTTTTGCTGTTGGTCGATAAATTCTAAATGTAAATTAAGGAGGTGTTCAACGTCGTCACAGAGAATTCACACAGTTGTTGTTTTCTAGCACCTGTGCAGCTCAGACAAAAATGACAAGATGTATCATTTTTTTTAAATGCCTCATTAAAAAAGTGGAATACCCATTACTTGTTGGGCTACTGACCCAAATATATCAAAAAGTGATATTTTTGAAAATCCTTTAGAATCCAGAAAACTAATTTTGCGGATCAATGTTACGGTCAATGTTATTGCAATTATGTAAACATCTTATTTTTTAAACAGACATTAAATAGGTTAAAAAAGATATTAACCCACATTTTATAGCGTACCTAGTAATTGCAAATGCTTTCAATTTTTTTTAATGTTTTTAAAATTTTTATTCCACATCAAAATTTAAAAAATTTTGATGTAGTTTAAAAATTCTCATATGACTTTTTTAAATTTTTTGTTTTGATTTTAAAAGTAACAAACATAGGATTTTATTTTTGTTGGTTTTTAACTACATACAAAAAATACCAAATTTCCACAAACTAAAACCAAAAAAATATCTCGACATTTTGCCATAGATCAGTCAATTTTTAAATTTTGTCTAAACTTTGTTGACCATTGAATGTAAAGCTTGCTTTTGGCATATTCCCTTTTTTGCATTCATGCAATAACTAAAAATAAAAAAAGGAATTGCAGCAGCATAAAATTTGGAATTCGATATTTTAAAATTTAGTTAATTTTCTATAAAAACCATTTCTAAATCTTATTTTATCTAGCGATGCAGCAACATTATAAACATCGTATAAAAATTGTGAAATTTCTTTGTGTCGCAAAATATTTCATAACTATATAGTTTTCTAAAACATTTTTTCTTTGGACATTTTGTTTTAGTTATTTTTAGTCGATCTGTCTTCTATGTCATTAAAATAATAACTATAGTATATTTTTTTTATAGAGAGAATTTTTTACCTTTACCTTAAACAAATTAGTTACTGTGATTGGTTGCATGCTCCGTGAATTTACACTAGAAAAATTCAAAATGGCCGCAGCAAAACATATGTTTTTTTTGGCATAAAAAAAACTTTGGTTATGCTTAACGTCAACTTCTATAGTGTCACTATAACAATCAAAACAAAAGTTGAACAGTTGAATTTTTTTTTAAATGTCAATATCTTGTCACGTCAACATGCCAGTTAAAATTCTTAAAAAAGAAAATGTTAGTTCTATAACACCATAAACAAATTTTAAATCCTCTTTACCAAAAAGATTATTTTACTGGAATTGCTGTTAATGTGGATTGTGCATTGTAAACCTGTGTTTAATAGCTAGGCTGCTTCAGAAGATCCTGCTTTAAGAATCTTTTAAATAAATTAAGAGCATGGGGCCGAAAGGGGGACTGGAATTGAACCATGAACAGGAACTGCAGAATTTGTTTATGCGAAAACTCTCAGGATCTAAACTAAAGTCCCTTCGCAAAAAAGGCGGCCAAATTTTGTATACATTATGCTTCACAAGTGGGGTTTTAATAAGTGGTGATTTTTGCGGATGACGCTGTTTTAATAGTGCTTAAACGGAGCTTATCTGTTCTGCAATTTTATAAGTTTGCCGATTGAATAGTTTACAATAATCCACCGATTCTTCTAAGTTGTGCCACTAAACAATTATTTATTTTATTTCCTTAAAATTTATTTTATGTAACTACAACCTTTGAGAATCTAATATTATAATTTACAAATATTCTAAAAAGTCTTTCACTGCAAGTTAAATATTTTTTGCGCTACACTCAAATTGTTTTATTTCCAAAATGGCTTGTTCTCAAAGCTGTTTATTTTGCTGTCTGATGTTTCTGCAAAATGATCAAAATATCCTGCTGCAGTATGAATCGGTGTGGCACAATTGCATTAAATTAAAAGGGGCTTCTCATTTCACGTTTATATGTAATTTTTTGCCCCTTTAATGCTTCTACATAACTAATACCTCCAAGATGATTGAGAATCCCCTTTATGGCCTCTATGGTATCCCCAACCGTTACCCAACACACAAGACACTTTAACAACTTGTTACTTATTAAGAAATAGGTGTATATGGACAAAAACAATAAATTTGTTTTGAATTTTAGTTTTTTGTGACAGATTTGTTTAAATCTTTCAGTTTTGACAAACGTTCGATTTTGAGCTTTGTTCGAAAATACAACAAAAAAGAGTAAAATTACTGAACAAACCCCTAATAGGCAACCCAAAAAACACATTTATCGTGTGGTCGGAGTTTCTCTCTATAAAAAAAATGAACTATAGAAGCAGTGTATTTTAAACCAGCTGGGGTTTGGAATGCGTTAAATTCTTCGGTTACATACCTTCTGAAATTATTTTCAGTCCCGTCGACAGCTAAGATGGTATCTCTAAACTATTTCTCTATTAATAGTAAATCCCTAATTATCAGACAACTAAGAAACTTCGTAGCTAAATAACAGGAAATAGCTACTTGTGTAATTTACACCGACACGATTGTTTTTGAAAACAGTAATTGACGCAAATTTTATAATCGCTTGATGCTAAATTATAATGCTAAGTGATGATTGTTTTCACGAATAAAAATGTCACAGCTAACTGGCGCCAACGATATTTCAGCTGGTTTTTATTTTTAAATTTTAACATTTTTGAAATTTCTTATTTTACAAAATTTTCTACTCCGTGAATGGTAAGGTTTGTTGCTATTTGCAAATAAATCTTCCTTGTTATTTAGAACCTTCGGAATTCTCCTAAAGAGGTAAAGAAGAACATATAAGTTATTCGATTTCTTATTATAAATAATTATTTATAGCGCCAATAATTAATTAAAATCATGTTATTTTGCGTGAATGTTCCATGTTTACTTTGCGCTAACGACCAATCAAATAATAGTTATATTAATTTTTTATTAGGCATCTACTCTTACAAATAATATTGGAATTTTTATATCATATTGATTGATGTTAAAAATAAAAGTAACTATAAAAAAAGAAAACTTTGTTGAAAAAGGTGCTTTCAAAAAAGGATTTTTTCATTTTATAATTGCACATTTTTAAATTGTATAAAATTTAAATGGCTTTTAATTCTGTTATGAGAACCTAAATTGGATCCTTTACTCAAATACTCGTGTATTAACTTGGGTTCATTACTTTCTTTGTTGTTAAAACAAACTTGAGTCATTTACCTAGATTTTTTAAAAAATTTCTTGGAACATAATTATTGTTACTGAATCATTTAAGTTTATTTAAAATACATACCGGAAGGTGGGTACGAGTTTGTGGTATAAAAAGATTTCATACGTTTGCCAAACCAATATGCTTTCAGCTTTTTTAAAGCTGTTTTTTGGCTAATGATTCAAATTAACTCGACTCTGTTAAACATTTATTGTTTTTTTATACTAACTATAAAAAAGGAGTATTTTACAAATAAGACCAATTAAATTAAGCTTAACATAGTCATAAATGCTCATTCATGAGTTGAACGTCATGTCGAAATAAAACGCAAATGTTAATGAAACTGGAACAAATAATTTAAAGGTAATGATCATCTATTATGTGGAATTTGCAAGTTTTATTTTTAAATGTCAAAAGCACATTTTTCTGCGATTAAGTAAATAATTAAGAAAGTTTTTGATGGAATGCGATCGATGCACAAAGACGTCATCTTTTATTTTTATGTAATCAGCATAATGCTACAAAAATTTGTTGGCGCTTCTGCACATTATATTGTGATATGCTATAATCTCTTCTATTTAAAAAAGGTTATTTTAGGTAGGTAATTTAATTTTCTATATTGTTATTTAATTTTAAATCTGTATCGTTTATGCGTACTAAGACTTAAAATTATATCATTAAAAACGCAAACAAACATGAAAGTCTGTAAAATTTGGCAAAATAAAATGTGACGTCTTTTAGTTGGTTAGCCAAAACCAACAAAAACTTAATATTTTTTAGAGAACTTTAAAAAACAGCAGATTTTTCTATTTAATTTATACCTTAATAGATAACACAGTTCCTAACGGAAATACCAAAAATCTATTAATGTAGTTATATGCGTACAATAGAAAGCAGAATATAGCCAAAAAAATTTCGCATTACTTAAAATTAAAATATAAGTACAGAAATAAAGGTGCGGGTAATTTTTGGTTTATCTTTCAACTTAGCATAACAATAATTTAAGAAGAACTTTTTCCATTGATGCTTTTAATAAAATTAAAGGTCAAGTCAACATTTTGTATTTACATAGGTGCTTCTCAAATGTTTTAAATATAAACTTTATGAAGTGTATTTGTTTATAAAGGCAGTTATTGGCAAGGATGTAGGTACCTACTTATTTTGATTTTAATAATCAATCACTTCACTTTAAATCATGTGAAAAAAATCAAGGATATTAAAGAAATGAATTAAAACATTAGGGATGTAGACATTCATTTATTTTCGTTAAAATAAATTTTCATTTATTTGTGCTATCACCTTCGATTGTTTTAGTTTTGACTTAAACTAATGGAAAAAAATAAATAAAAAGGCCAAACATTAAAACAATTAAAATACTTTTGTGTGGACCATTATAAAATTCAAGATTTTTACTCTGTTTAATTATTTCACAATGTTCAATAAACTCTACCTTGTCAAATCTTAAACTTGAGGTCAATAATACTAAATCATGAAAAAAATTTCCTTGTAACCTTCCTCTGAATTTGAAAACAAAACATGGGGTCGTTTTTTTTCTAGGCTACTATAATTAATTTCGTTTTTTTTTCTTAAAAATAAATTTAGTAGTAGTATTTAGTAAGTTGATTAAAAATGGAAGAAATAAAAAATAAACTTACCAGTATTACTTCTGTATTCTCCAATATATCTTCTGGTTAGATACCGCACAGTTAAAGCTGAAAAAAAAAAACAAAATTTAGAATTGGCTTTTCTATTACTTTTTGGGTTTGTTTTTGTTTTACAAGTTTTTATAAAAATGCTTCGAATACGAAAATGTAAAAAAGCAAACATGATTTTTAGCTTCACTTAATGTTTGTTTTTAATTTGTCATAAAAAAAGGTTAGTTTCCCGGAAAATACTATTTTTAAATTATTTCCAACTTTATCTTTTCTGGAACTCGAATAGTTAATGAGTGGACTTTGAAAATCGGTTCAAGGGTGGAAATCGTAAGACAATTTTTATATTTTTTACATTAGCAATGATCATGTTGTTTGACCGTTCATGGCCTTCCTTGAGCGCTTTTTTTGTTGCTCGCCCGTTATAACAAAAGCAGACTTCTGTAGTGGGAGCGAATTCTAGTTCAAAACGAGAAAACCATTCATTGTGGTTAATTCAACAAACAATGCCTAGATACAAAATATAAGAGTATCTTATGTAAACTTTGGAAGTAGGTTAGGGATACACTAGCAAAAGTAAACAAATGAAACAATGTATGAATCTATGACTGGGAATTGATATAGAGGATAAACAATTAAAATTCTGTTGAACTCGTAAATTTAAGTGATTTAAGTTCGTCTGCCAAGTTTTTATGTCTCGCTTTCAGAAGCCACATCAAGTGTTTTTTAATTAGGTGATTCGATTTGAGCTAGTGTCAATATTGTTTTTATCGAAAAGAAATTAGCACAATGAGAAAGTACCTAATGCCCAGACTGGAACTCTATAACCTTGTGCAAGAAATCCACTTTATGGATATTTTGTGAAGAAAAACCCAGAAATATTACTTACCAGATTTTCCCACATTTGATTTTCCTATAACAGCAAGACGAACTTTTCCAATGTTTTTGTCTTCGGATTTCATTTTCTGAAACAAAAGATATAACAAATCATTAAGAGCTCTTATGTTAGTTGATTAAATAACGTTTCAATGGGTGGTATGCATAAAGTTGAAGTACTTACTTAATGCTTCAAAATTAAGAATGTGCTACGTAGTATTTTCTTTAAATTAAAGTATATGCTTACTTCCGAAAGTACTTACTTTACTTCCGGAAGTACCTTCTTACTTTCTAAGTATGATACTTCACATTGAAGTATCTTCTTTTATGGCGAGGTATATACTATCGCAACTAAAAGTATGTACTTATAGGATGATATTTTATACATGCTTAGGGTAAACTTTTTATCTCACCTCTGCCGTTCGGTTATCTACCATGACCCCACGGGTGCATTTGACAATTTTTTCAACATTATATTTAAGATTAGCAACCTCGAAAACCCCCGAGTAAAAAGTTTTATACCATTTTAGTGCAAATTTTCATAACTTTGCTAAGGTCAGGTGATACCTGGAGCTCCATGACCCCCCAAGAGCATTTAGTAATTTTTTTAACATTATATTTGTGATAAACTACCCCAAAAACCCCCTATTGATAAGTTAAGTTTGGTTCCATTTCTAAGCAAATATTCATAAATTCGCGAAGGTCAGGTCGGCCAGGCCGCCATAACACGTCGGGTGCATCAAGGAATTTTTAAGCACCATATTTGGAATCAGCGGTTCCTAAAACCCAAGTGTGGCAAAATTCAATTGATTTCAGTCATTATTATTTAGAAAAAAAATATAATTTAAAAGTGCAACAAAAAAATGCAATTTTGACTTGCACAAATGCAATAAAATGTTTCCCCCCAACCAAAAGTGGTCACAAACTTTATTTGTGACACTTTGATTCTAATTTCAAAAACTGCATCAAAATCCGTCTTTATGCAAAAAAACGGGAGGTTCGAGTTATTTTAGTGTTTAAATGCTTCGTCTAATAATGGAATAGAAAAATAGCCTACAGTATGGTTAACTGATGAGAGTCAAGTATTAATAAAAAATGTCGGCACGACTGTCTTACACCCGTTCCTACAATATGATATTTGTTTATAATTAAATAGTATTTAATCTACAAAAAGGAAATGGCAAAATTTCTTGTAGTTTTATACGTGTTTCTTTTCTGGACTTAAACTTTTTTAAATTATGAGCAGAGCAAACCAATTCTGGTAAAGTACTGTCATTTTCTTTAAAAATAACAAATTAATTAAAATCTTGTTTTTACCAATCGATAGTACAGGTCATTCCAAATTTTATTATACAAATTGGCCAGTTATAAACTGGGAAAAGCTATACTAAAATTAAAAAAAAAAGAGCACACAGACTTACTTAAATATTTTTCGATATAAAATATCATTTTCGTAATTTCTCCTTACATTGTAAATTTTTCTTGGATATACCTGCGCCATTTTCTTAACAAACTAGTTGAAGTATCATCACCGAATCTGGTACGACAGCAGCTTCAAAAATTGTGAGTATATACTTTAATTTCATCGAAAAGTGGAGCATTTACCAAAGAAAGTAGGTACTTTATTTTGTAGTAAAGACTACTCAAAAATACTTCTTAAAAAAGTAACTTCCGGAAAATTGAAAGTATGTACTAGTAAACCTAGTATTTACTTCAAGTATTAAGAAGTTACTTGAAGTATGTAGTAGGTACTTAAAGTATGTACTAGGTACTTAAAGTATTAGCAAGTACTTAAACTTTATGCATACCACCCAATGCCCAAAAGGTCAACTTTAATAAGTACCTGGGTCAAAAAAATACTGTACAAAGTATAAAAGTTCAGGCATTAACCAAGTGTTCCAAATGTATCTTAACATTAGTCAACTTGTAGTGGTAAAAAAATAATAATTATAAAAAGTTTGCTTAAAATGCATCAATGCATTGCCCGGCGCATTCGCCATTTTACAACAAATTTTACATGAATGAAAATAAATGTTTTGAATTATTTTCCCAACAATTAATGGCTATGTATAATAATTAGTTTCTGTGGAAATTTACTACATTACTAAAGTGATTTACTTTTCATTAAATCCGTCGGTTCTTTTTACAACATGTCACGATTTAATGTTCATGCATTCGTTGTAAACGTGCATGAAAATTAAGTGCTTTTATCTCATATTTATTGCGTATTAAAAATGCGATACAAAATGTTTGTTGTGTTTAGGTATTTACCACATAATAGAAATAATTTATGAGGTTTTACATTAACTTATGCCCGACATAATAATTCGTCAACTTTCCATCAGTTCAGTTTTACCTAAGAATCATTTCAAAAGTAAGCAATAAGGCAGCTCATTAAAATTTGCCAAATAATAAATTTATTAAACTTAAATAGTCGGGCAAATTATCTGCCTTAAATTTTTAATTTAAGGATGTAACGTATCAATGTATTTTATTGATCAATGCAGTAGATACCTTCGTTTATTTTAATAAACAAATTGTTTGCAAAATAGCGAACATAAAATTTAATTTTTGACCTCTATACAACGTTTGGCAGATTTAGTAGGTTTTATTACCGAGAAACCACAATTATCTAAATAACAAAATCCAGATATCTATTTTGGTAAAAATATTGACCATATAAATATTTTTGAGTTCAAAGTAATATCTGGGAATGTGCAAAATATTATGCTTAAAAGCTTCGATTAATTTTGTGCGCATTTTTGCATCTATAATAAAACAGAACACTTATCAAGTAAATACTAAAAGACTTTGTTTGTATACCTAAAGAATAAAAAGCGTTAACTATGTAGGTGTAGTATGGGCGAAATGCTTCGATGGTTGGTATTTAAATAATTTATTCAGGAACCCAACTCTCGAGCATCGAAGCATTCAAGTTCAAACAAACGAAAATAAAGTCCAACTTAAAGCCGCATTTCAAAAAGGTTAAAGTGCAATTTTCAATTAACCACCTACTATGTACTTGGTTTACTTAAGCTTTGCGATATTTAGCAAGATATACAAGGTGTTGGTATGGGATGTTAGTGTTACTTTACAGACTTAGATGGATGATTAAAACTTACTTAACAAGGAAAAGTTAAGGCCTTCGTGCCAATTAAGGCAAACAGATTAATTTGTAAGGGAAGCCGAGAAGAAAAAATAAAGTGAGATTTGACTTATGTTTTATTTTTTTAGCCAGTCGCTTGGATAATTTTAATAATTTAAAAAATTCGCAATAAGAAATCATAATATTATGTAAGCTCGGTGTTAAAAAAAACGCATGTAATGTAATAATTATCATTCAACGTGAATCTTTTTTTTTGTCATGTTACAAATTCTTGTGTAGGTCCCTGAAAAAACATTATTTAATGCTAAATATTTTACAAATTTTTTATAAAATTGTTGTCTTATTTATGGCAATCATAACGCATGTTGATTATAAAACTCGTGTATGATTTAATAAAGTCGGATGACAAGAAAAACATTCGTCGCCAATGTAGCCGAGGTTTGGCGCCTTGTATCGCGCATATCTTGCTTAGAATAGATCACTTGGAAGTTGAAATTCCTGTCACTATAAACGTCTTGATGTACAGTTAAATTCACATAAAAGTGGTACACTTTCAAAGTTGTGTCAAATTTGTTTATTTAAATTTGGTCTTAATTTTGCCATAATTGAATTATATTCCCGATGGTTGTTTTGTTGATTTGCCATATTTTATGAATACTGTAAATAAATATCCAGAAATTAAGAAATTAATGCTTAATTTAATTAAACGACACAACTTTGACAGTGTACCACTTTTATGTGAATTCAACTGTATCTTATAGAATCTGTTGTAACTAATGAAATCAAATTCCTTCAGCATATTTTAGTCTGTCTATGAAAAATAAAAATAAAACGTTACCTATTATTGCTTATACAATTACGAAGAATAAAGCATTTCCAAAAATGTTGCTACAACACTATAGCAGAGCGTAAACATCGTTTTTGTTAATTTAGAGCTATGATATTTTGCATACAGCTAGCTGACCTTTAAATAAATTTGCCAGAAATGGTTGTAGTCTCTAAAATATATGGCATATGGATCCAAAAATTTAAAATGTATTTATTAAAGTTTTGGATGGGCTTTTTGCAACTGAATTCAAAAGTCAGGGTTTTCTTAGTTCCTTTAATTTATGTTTAAAATAAAAGTTCAATTTTTGTACAGTTGAAAAAATAACTTTTTTATTTAAAAAAACATATTGTGTGGTTGTTGTTTTTTGAGTTAATAATTATTTTAAAATAACTTGCCAATGGTTCTTTAACAATTTATAGACCGTAAAATTCTTGAATTTAAAGCCAGGAGGGTAAATTTACACTATTAGTAACAAGGACTTTGTAAATGTCCTTGTATTAAATCTTTAGAGCCACATATTTAAATAGGGACAAGCCACAATACCATTTTTAACAAATTAAAAAAATAACAACTATTTTTAAAGGAAGAACTAAAAAACATTTGAAATATGTATGTATTTAGAAAAAATAATTTAAAACTTTTTTATTTTAAAACTACATATAAAACTCTTAAAATAAAAAGGTGAAGTTATTTAAATCTGGGTAGGTATGTGTAGACTTCCTTGCGATAAATGAAGAATTCGGTACAAGGCAAATTATAATTTTTTATAAATCATATAAATCGTTGTAAATAAAATAAACATAAAGAATTTATAAAGCTTGACCATCATTTTTAATTCCAATTAATAAAAGTATTAGGGGGATTAGATTTTTCCTTTACATGACAAACATGTGAAAACAAGTTTGTTTTGTTTGATATCCGAAGGTATGCATTAGTCAAAAATGTGGTTGGTTTCTAATCCCACATATCTAAGCTATAAATTGATGGCAATGATCAAAACAAATATCAATGAACTACTAAAGTTAAACTAAAAATAACAAATGTTAAATGCATTTTAAAACTGACCAAACGTACTAATTTAAAAAATTTAACTTACCACAATAAAATGAATGAAATAGGAATTCAACGCAGCACTAAACAGTCTGTTAAGATGGTTACTTTTAAGGTCCTTACTTATAAACTTATGCACTCAGTTAAACGTTCGCTGAAACAACTGTTGCGCGTTTAATAAGTTGCACAGAGAAAGTCTGAAGCGAATGCTTGGTAAAACTGAATGAAGCGAGCGTCGCGACGTTCATGTATTTATAAACTTAGGTTGCTATGATACGCGTGGCGCTGAAATGCAAAAGGAATCCTATTCCTGCGGCACATGTCACAACAATTATTATTCTTTACCTTTTACATTGGATATTTGTATACAATCTTATTAACTTTGATTCAAATGAACCGGCACGAGTAAGAAATGGTCAATTGCCTCTAATTGAGAAAACCTTAAAGAGGTTAAAACTCTGGTAGAAAATGAAACAATTCTATAGTAGTCCCTCTGCAAAGATTTGTATTAAAGAACTTTTTTAAACATGATATCAAAGACAAAAGTTATTTTAGGAATAATGCCTTTTTTATGTTAAAAATAGATCGATTTAACCAAAGTTTGAACTAATACATTTTTTTAAATAAACCTCCTTTGATAACCAGTAAGATTTTTCTTTTGGAAAGTATACGTCAAACTCGATTGGAGGTAAGTAAAGCTGTTTTATGTATTTGGTAAATACCTAAAAAAGACAATTTATTTAAAGGAATGTTTTAAAATTTGAATCTTGAAAATTGCTCGAAACACAATTGTTCGAAAACCAATTGCTCGAAACACAATTGCCGTATTTCCAAAACGGGTAATTTGTCAAAAGTTTATTAAAACCTTTTTGATTTATTTAAAACCTTTTTGATTTATTTAACTAAATTTTTAAATAAGTGTTCGTAGGGGGGCTGTAAGATCAAAAAAAGTCAAAATCGAATATACCGTGTGTCCCGCAAAGAGCGCACGAGCTCATATAACTTTCATAATTTATTGAAAAGAATACTTTTTTGTAGTTTTTTTCAAGTTTTAAAATGGCATTTTTATTGAAAATAATACTTTTTTGTAGTTTTTTTCAAGTTTTGAAATGGCTGCCAAACCATTTTGTGTTTTTCCAATAATATGGTACGTATAAATATGCATATTTCGTTCGGGTACATGCTGCGACCTAATATCCTACGATGCTCGCTTAAACTATGTTTATTTTATAAAATCAAATATAAATACATTAAAAATTCTAATATTTGGGCATAATACAACTTTAAAGTTAATATACAATTAAAGCAAATACCAGTCTTTTAAGGCAGGCGCGATCCTAGGTTTTGGTTGTAGGGGAACATTTTTTAGATGCCCATTTTACCTGACCTTAACATTTTGGAGGGGGACTAACGGGATCCTAGGAGGGCTCGGCCTTAACGACGCGCCTGTTTTAAGGTTAATTCTTCTTAATTAAGTAATAAACAAATTATGTCGACCCGGCGCATTCGCCATATTATTTGTATAGAACAAAATAAAATGAAAAAGTAAAATCTGTCAATTACCAATATTTTTACAATCCCCATGGCTTACTTATAGGCCGTTTTTATTTGCTCACTCGATATGTGAGAGATTCTGTCGTTCAGAGGTTCGCCGTATGGGTAGGTACGACCTCTATTTTAACAATCACATCCTTTTTTTAACTGTTTGCCAAAAGTAGAGTAGGTATAAGAATGCGTATCTTTTTATTCCAGAAGCAGTTGTTTTTGTTTACATTTCTGTTTTTATAAAAAAAAACTGTTTTGAATTGCCTACCACGTTATGGCTTCTTATTGTAAAATAAAAAAATAATAATTTACGCAAGTAAATGCGTAGTTAGCTAAAGTTTTGAATAAAATTTTTTAAGAATAGGTTTTTAGTAAAGCATTTTAATAGAAATTTTATGAATGATATATAAGAGTTATAAGACATTTTCCTTTCAATGCTTTTGAGTGGTTGCTTTATCTACATTATTTTATATGTATACAAATATGTACAAGTATGATTCTTGCAAAAAATCATCAGTCAAGATAGCTGGTACATATCATTGCAACATCCGTGACTGATTTTAAGACAATCTTTTTTGGCTTAACAAAACTTGGAACCTCTTCAGTGGAATCTATTTCATTGTAAATTACAAATTACTTTTAAAAGAATACATAGAATCCAATGGTACTTATGTTTTATAATTTACATTTTTATTTTAAATTGTTTTGATTAAACTACGTATTAAAAGTTGTGGCACCAAAACAAGGTTATTAATTGAAGAGTTTAAGGGTCAAAATCATAGAGGTGGAAGATGTGGTGTCCCCCTATGTTAAAATAGAAACGATAAGCATATGGTATAAAGTAAATATTATTATGGGTAACAAAAGTTCTTTTCTACTTAAAACATTTAAAAAAAAAATAAAAAGTAACTTCCCCTATTTTAAAATAGTATATTAAAACATAGAGTTTTATAAGGAACGTTTTTTAGCACGCGTCCAGGTTTGGAAAAAGAGCCGCGCAGCGGCGAGTTTTCCAATGGACAAGTGATAAAAAACGCCTTATAAAACGAGTTTTTTATACTATTTTTTATATTTGCTTCATTTAATTAATTAAAAAGCATTTTTAATTTGGATTAAAAACTTAAGATGAAATTTTGTTTTTATGACCAACCTTACAGCGTAACATTGACATTTTGAAGTAAAAAATAAATTCAAGTTAGACATATTGAATAATGGCATTTGTAAACTTTACTTATTTAATACTGAATGAATAGGCGTTTTTGAGAAAATGTAACCATTGATATCGTTTCTCCAATTCTTCTAGATATTCCCACTACAAAAAAATATGTCCCCCGATTGATTATAATAGTAAAATTTGTAAATAAAAAGTACCTTGCAAGAAAAGAATTCATCTTTTTGCATCAGGAAAACCAACCAATAAAATAAAATTTTGGGTTTAATAATGAAGCAATTCCGAAACTTTAAAAAACCAAATTTCGGGTTTCATAATGTGCATATTATAGAACGCAAATATAAAAAAAATATTTAAGGGTCAAAATGTCTACTTCGGGAACGGTCCCCTTCTCAGATTTCAGTAGACTTTTGATTTCTAAAAGCAAAATAAAAGCTTTAAAAATAAAAAAGTTCTTTTTTATAAATGTTAAATATTGAACAAAATGTTATTTAAAATAAAATTTTCAAAAAAAATTAATTAACACCTTTTTTTCTGTTCATTCCGCGAACGCTTTACTATATAATTTGCCATTTTGAACTCTTCATTTTAAATCTTCCATTTTTGATTATTTTATACAATTTTTTGCACTGACAGACGCTATTCGTTAAATTATTTATGCTTTTAAAATTAAAAAAAAATACATACTTGACCATTCCAAAAACACAAAAAAAAAATTTTTTACTAAAAGTTTTTTTTAGATAGTTTATTTTCTTTTAAAAGTCAAAAGGTACAGTATAATTATAACAAAAAATCAAAAATATTTTTTTAACAATAATTAAATCGCCTTCTAAAAATTGTCATTCCCGCGAACACAATGAATAATTTTTTTTTCCAAAAGTACAATTTTAAAATTTTATTTCTCTTTAAAAATAAAAAGCCACACTATCATTCTTAACAATAAAAAAATAAAAATGCTTCTATATTTTAATAAAAATTTGAAATAAACCAAAGTTACTCAATAAAAACATTCACTTTTAATGATTACGATAAAACTCTACCACAAATCTACGCTTTTAAAAAATATTAAAAAAAAATTTTAGCTTTTAGGAAAAAATAGGACTACGATTCTAAGAAAAACTCAAAAAAATTGCTTTAATTAAAATAATGAAATCATTTTTAAAAACGTTCCCGGAATGGACATTTTTTGGTACAATTTATGTTTAAAAGTGATGTAACTAAAAAAAATAAAAATAAATTGGCTATGCCCTTTACGGAATATAACTCTTAAAGACCTAGTGTTTAACACTAACTATAAAAAAAACGCTAACCCAACTTTGACTTTTGGTTTTTACCAACTTTGAAATATCGCACCTCTATGATTTTGACCCTTAAATGCTTTAAATAAAGCTCAATGAACCTCTCAGTTTAGCTGCAATGGAAAACTACAATAATCCCTTCCATTCAAGATTGTAACAAATGGTGACAGGAGTGGGCTTTTTAATCAAAGTTTGTTATTTAAGCAAATTTATTGCTGCTTTTATTGCTTTACCCATAAGTACCATAAAAAGTCCTTGCGACGAAAATTGATGAAATCCATGCTGTTATAAATTATTAAATTTTGTGGAAAAGAAAAGGTTATCACTAGGTTAATAGTTATTTATCCAGTGAGTGTGTTGAATAATGCGATTAATAAACTAATTGTTTTAAAGATTAACAAGTGACAAAACAAAACGATGATTTTCATAAAATAAAACTAGATCACGTTTTTCTGATTTTTGATAAAGCTGGGTAATGTTAGTCACATTAAGCAGCAATGTGCAACAACCTACTGGATTTATATTGGATATCTCTACCACCTATAGTTTAATTGTTCGCTTCTAGGAAAGTTGTTGCTTAGCTAATATTAACATTACACGAGTACTTATAAGTGCAAATCATAAGTGTTGAGCCACGTGTCAAAAAGCTTAGTACAGTGCTAAAAATGTTCTTTTGTGCTACAATCCTAACTTGATTTTGATTAAGCACTGAAAAAATTTTGGAAAAACAAGTTTATTTAGTGGGAGAATATCTAAAAGCGTGAGATCAGTCTGGACGGTGTACAGAACGTTTTTCTTTTTATTTTAGTTTATTAGTATAAAAGGAAAATTAAAATTTTAACCTTATTAATAGAACAAAGTATCAACTTATATAAACATCTTGAACATGAATATTGCGAATGTCAAGGTTTATTTTTATGTAAGAACTGTTCTTAACAAAAGGAATCAGGCATTATTCAGATTTAGCAAGCATTATATAAACAACATTTTTGATGTTACGCAAATCTTTTCCTAACAAATAAAAACTGTTAACAAACATGAAAATAAATAACAAGAGACGTAACAGTAGGGTAGGTGCAGGTTATGAAAGACTGCTAAATAAATCAACAAAAACGAGTCTACTTAATAAAAATATTTTTAAAATTGAATATCTCCTGGCCTGTTAGGAAAATGCGTTGGGTTATCTCCTGGTATCCAATGTCCCTCTGCTTTTCCTCCCCAAAATTGATCTTCGTGTCTAAAAGTAATCTAAAATAAAAGAAGTCGATTAAGCAACAAAAAATTGGAATTAAAGAGGCCGAGTCAAAAAATGACATTCGTAAGAAAACACTTAATTGGCACTCACATCAGCAGCAAGAGGATAATCAATATACAAAATCGGTCCACTGCAAATACACACTGTATCACTTATACATTTTCCCGTCGAACCTCTACGAATAAGAATGCAGCGTTCTCGACAAACATTATTTGCTTTTTTTTTATCGGAATAAGAACAAATAAATTCTGGTAATCCGGTTGTTACTAAAAATTACCTTAGCTTACTTACTTGATCTCTCTACACCATTAGGACAAAATAGATAGATTTTTACCTTGCAAGAAATAATATAGAACAGCCAGATTTTTTAAATGAAAATCTATTCAGGAAGTTGTATCCACAAAATGCACACAAATAAGAGTTTAGGGTTAGCGTGAAAGCCCCTTCAAAAATCCCCTTTAATTTGCAACATTTGATTACGACGAATCTGCACCAAATTTTACAAATAGGTGCTAAATAAGATTTTAAAACGGTTTCTGCAAAAATTACTCCTTTATAAAAATTCACATCCAACATGATTGAATATAACTTTTCAGGGGCCATTTAGGGGGCGAAGAAATTTTTTTAAAAGAATTATTTTTCCAAAAATAATTTTTAAATTTTATTTATTACATATTAGTAAAATTTGGTGCAGATGGTAATGTTGTAAATTAACGGAGGTTTTTTGGGAGGCTTCCAGGGCAACCCTAAACACTTATTGGTGTGCATTTTGTGGTTTTAGCTTCCTAAATAGATGTTCTTACTTTTAACACAATATAAAAAAATTTGGCTGTTGTGTGTTTTTCGCAAAATTAGTTTTGTTTTTTTTTACTATCTATCTTGCTCGATCTTCAACATTCAAAAAGAGTATTTAGAAAGAATATATTTTAATACCCGTGGGTATTGAATTAATAATTACCTATAGTGGTATTCCCTGGAATAGGAGCCGAAGTCACAAAAATTACGTAAAATTGCATTAAAATAATACAAAAAGTGAAGATAATATGCATTTTAGGGGATGATACTTAACTTAGTTTAGTGACAAATTAAAAAAAACAATAAACTGGATGATTTTTTTGACAATGACCGACTTGGATGTTATGATTTTATTTTGTAATGGCGTTCCTCAGTGGTCATGTTAATCCTTTAATTAGTTCTAAACTTGTTAACTCTGTAGGGAGGGAAAAGGGGATAAATATTTTGAAATTTAAAAAGTGTATTTTTAAATTATACTAGGGTGCAGCGGATTGAGAATCCGCCCTTCGGCCAGAGGCAGTAACTTCGGCCTTTTGAATTTACCGCAGGCAGTAACTCCGACCGGAATCAAGTTTTCCATTACGTTTGCACACAAAATTCAATTTTTTACAAACATAAACTTAATTTAATTTTGTTTTTTTAGGCACTAACTCGAGCCAAGTAGCCAAATTAACCAAAGTCAGTAGGTCCCGGTCGGCTGGAACTCCCTAGCATCCCTAAATTATACCCCCAATAAAAATATCAAATTTTTATAGAAAACTGTTTGTATTACCTTTTTGCATCAGTCATATACATATTTAGTCTAGACCATTCCCGTCAACGACGACGACTACCTTTGCGGTCGTTAATCCTTATACTTGGAAAACGTCAAATATGCGTGAGATTGACTCGAGTCTTTGTGACGCTGGTGGTCATTCTATTCCCAAGTATATAACGACAGCGAGGGTGGTCGACGACGGAAAAGGTTTATAGGTTAAATAATTAGAAGATGGAAAAAATTACACAACGGTCAATTTTTTCCGTGGAAATAGAATGCCTATCAGCATCAGAATGACTCGAGTCAATCTGACGCATATCTATCTAATGTTTTTCAAGTATAACGACCGCGAATGTGGTCAACGACGGGCAAGGTCAATAGACCTTTCCCGTCGACGGGTGTGTGGTGTGTTTATTAGACTGGAAGTCCTCAAAAATCCATCTTGGGAAACATGCTTATACATATTTTGAAAAAATGGTCACCATGTTAAAAATTTGATTAATTTCTAGTTTACATTACACCTAGGTATTATTGTTCTGTATTTTTTGTAATTAAGCTAGAAATTTAAAATGTATAAGCGCAAAACTACTTTCTTACATATTTGGATACCATTTTAAACCAAAAAAGAAGCAGGGCCCCCTCAGAGCAAACCCTTATTAATCTTTGATTTATCTAGTTTTTGTACATAATTCATTTTAGTTCAATCAAGATTTAATTAAAATGGAATAAAATTATCTAAAGTAAAACGAAAAATATTTACTTTTGGTATTAAAATTGGATTTAGATTTAAATTTTCTTTGATCTTAAGGACAGCCTTATTGACAAAGAGAGACTTATTTCATTTCAAGATGAAAAACGTAAAGAAAATAATATTTGGGATAGAGATTTAGATTTTTCTCCTTAAGGGACTAAATTTGTAGTGTCACAACTATAACCGTCACTTTTACATTTTTGGCAGATCGAAGTTTTTTTAAAAAAATTCTTATTTTGCAGATAAAAAAAATAAGCAGAGACAGTGCACTGAAATTCATGTTTTAAAGCCAATGTATTTTAAGTAAAAAGATACAAGGGACAACATCTTATTTAGTTCAGCAAAAATAAAGCTTTTAAAATGGACAATACCTAAAGTTATTCTAAAGAAGAGAATTTTTTAACAACCATATCACCTTGAAACTTATACTTTACGGATTAAAAGTGCATTTTTAACAACATTAGATGATTTATATTTTTAATTTTACATACTTTAATGAAAAGAAAAGCGCACCGACCCCCAGAAACGCTTGCGTTTGAGTCCAACGCTCTACCATCACGTTATTTTATTTAAATTTGAGTAATTATGCTATTTTAGATCATGATTTTCAAAAAATCAGATGCCCAGGTCCAAAAGGGACGAATGTTAACGAAATCTTAAAGCAAACGTCCCGTACGTACATGCGCAGACCAAACTATTATATCTTTTAAAATAAGTTCTTTTTTATTCTTCTAAGGGAGTTCACACATGAGTCCATAAGTTAAAATTGTCTTTCTAATAAGGGAAATCGAAAACTGTAAAAATAAATTGCACTGCAGGCTGAGTTGAGTTCTGCTGAGGTTTTTAACTTTTTCGAGTATTTTCAGATGTCGCATTGTAAAAAATATTACGTGTAGGATCACTTTTTATATTTTTATCGATTTAAAAATACTTTTCACGTTGAAAATGTATGCATTTTACTATTTTATGGGTTTGGACATAACACAAATTCTTTTGAAGTAGAGTTGACATTTCTATTCAATATTTGATAAAATTTCCAGTACGTCAACAGTCTATTTTTTAGTAAATTTTTGAATTTTTTTCAAATTTCAATTGACTTAATCTGAAAAAGTTGGGCATGGATATGAAAAAATATGGTACCATTGTGATTGTATTTAAAATGCCCAGACCCGAGTACATTTTGTTTTTTGATAAATTTATTAGTTGGTTCATGATAAGCAAAAATATAATCGTCTCCCAAAAAAACGATCATATTTTTGCTTATTACGAACCAACTAATGAATTTATTGAAAAATAAAATGTACTCGGGTCTGGGCATTTTAAATACAATCACAATGGTACCATATTTTTTCATATCCATGCCCAACTTTTTCAGATTAAGTCAATTGAATGATCTAAAACAGGGCTTTCAAGAAGGTCATTTTTATAACACAATTACTTTTTAACGAATAATATTTCGGGCATTTCTTAAGTACCCACAAAATGTTTATTAATTGGAGAATTCAATGCAATATCAAAAAACATTCTACATGCCCCACATATTTCTGCAGACTCAAATGAACTTGGGGCTGCACTGCGGGAATGAGATGCAAACATATCGCTTTCCTTTGTAGAATAAGGCTGTCCTTAATTTTAATGAGTTTCTAAAAATATTCAATAAAACTAATAAACAACTAAAAATAATCTTTTGAATTACCAAAAATAACTTAATAATTCTAATCACACATTAAAAAAAATATCAAAAATTAAATTGAATTCCTTCTATGAAAGGGCTACAAATAAAAATGGAACGTAGCGTCGCCGTCCCCAAAAACTACCTGGTAGGCATTTAAGATATAGATTAATAGACAGACGTGAATTCAAGATGTTTTCCATAGAAAAAGTGATCCGACCGCAAATTTGCCAATTATAATAATTTTAAGTTTACATAAGAAATAAAATTTCTGATAGATTTACGTGTTTAAAGAGTATTTTTCGCGAGGGTAACCACAAATAACCAATTATATTATACAAAGCAGAGTATTTATTCTTCTTTCTTTAAAACAATGCTTTATCAATTATTAAAATACGATTTTTTTTTACCAAATTGTCTGGAAATGAAATACAGATAAATTCGACAAAATAAAATATACTCGGAAAAAATATTTGTTTTTATGTTATAAAAGGTAAGTTGGTAACCTCTTTTGCGTGACAGTATTACTAAAACGTGTAATAACATATTCCACACGTTTTTGCATAAAAGCTTTAACATTAGATAATGGTAAGCACGTTGCTTTGTTTACGCAAATTGCCATTCTGAAACATCAATAGTCCACTAATTGGTTTTGCAAATAAATAGGTAATTCATTTTTGCTCAAATTATAAAAAGGAAGCAAAATGTTTGCTCAATTACACGTGGGGCAGACATGCCACTGTAAATTAATATCTAATTTGTTTCTTCCTTTGTACTATTTACCCTCAGGCAAAAGGCAGCCATGTGACTATTTGTTGTTTATTTAATTAAGTAAATCAGCATACAGCAATTTTCAATCAATTCCATAATAAAATAATAATTTATACCACCTAATTTAAAAAAGGCTTCTAAGGACGGGACACCGTACAAACCAGCTGCCTAATGCTGCAGGGTGTTACAAAATAAAATTCAGGGGGTAATTTCTGAAATCTGAACCCATTTAAAAAAAAAAGTTCGTATAAACATGTGTCCGAAAATTCTTTGTTTCTGAGATACAGGGTGTCAAAATTTAAAAAAAGATTACTAAGAAACTAAACCGGATATTTATTTGAAACATAGCACAGGTAATTTTCTTTTCTGAAGGCATGTGAGATAAAAAAAAATTAAGAATTATAATTGGAAGGGGCACATTTGGGGGTACCCTTTATCTCAGAAACGAAGGATTTTCGTACACATGTTTATATGAACTTTTTTTTCTTAAAATGGGTTTAGGAATTACCCACTGAATTTTTTCCTAGTTATTTGGTAACACCCTCTATACAGCCTTCCTGTTGTCGACCACCTTCGCGGTCCCTATACTTAGGAAGCATCAGGTATGCGTCAGATTGACTCGAATCATTTCGATGCTGGTAATCATCTTATTCTCAAGTATAACGACCGCGAGGGTGTACATCAACGGAAAAGGTGTATAACGGCTATTCCTACAATATGATGGTTGTTTCTAGACTGCGTTTCATCAAAATGCGGCGTTATATTTTAGGTTTTAGAAATTTTGGCTTCTAAAAACTAACTTTAAAAAAAGCTCTTTGACGGAACTGTCAGTTTAAAAACAAAAATGACATTGTAGGAATGAGTGTTACTCTTAATTTTACCGCCCATTAAAATGGGTTTTGCGGTGCAAAAGGCCAAACGCCATGCTAACCACCAATTTTCTGATTTAATTTGCGTTATAATCCACTCGATCTAATTCTAGAGATGTAGGTTATTGAATGAATTTAAAATAGTATATTTTTATGATATATTAACAAAAATATTTACACTAACATTTATTACTAACCGTATTGACATAGGTTTTGCACTTTTACATGTACTCATCTACATAGTTTTTCAAATAATCAGTTCCTTTGCCTAATTATTGATTTACTCTCAAAGACGCTAGTGCAATGATATACACCCATTCCATTTAGATCCAGCTTAAAGAACGTCCTACTTGAGAATGTCAAGCATAAAAAAGTAAAAGGTGGAGAAATTGTTTTGACAATCTTAAGTATGACGACCGGCAAGCAAAATTCGGACAAAATGGTTGTAGGGAAAAACCGAGGGCAAAAACTAAAAAAACAAATAATTTTTAAAATAAAAAATCAAATTGTTTGAGGAAATTCGTGTCAGAGTACATTTTTGCCCCATGACTTTTTTACGAAACCGAGGAACAAATCGGGTTCGTAAACAATGCTTAAAACGTTTAATGGCTGCTATACACGCAGCTTCTTGCTAGCTTCTAGAAGCTAGCTTCTTCGCTGCTACTGGAGGATTCAAATGTGTTAGGTATGCGCGCGCACAGGAAGCTAAAATAAATCAAACCGTGCTTGATTTTTTTTATCTTCTTCTGCGCGCGCAATATTAAAACATTTGAATCCTCTAATAGCAGCGAAGAAGCTAGCTTCTAGAAGCTAGCAAGAAGCTGCGTGTACAGCAGCCATTAGACAACCGTTTTTTTTTATATTAGTAGCGATGCAGATCTAAATTTAACACATTAGCAATAGAAAAATAAGTAAATTTAAACATAAAAAACAAGGTGCGCTTTCTTAGTTATTTTAAGGTGCTCTATATTTCTTAAAAAAAATAAAAGCATAACCATCTAGTCAATTTGGAGTCATTTACTTCTTTTATTATTGCAATTATTACCAAAAACAAGTTTTTTTTGCTATTTATATCGTATCGTATTAAGGCAAATTGCTAAACCGGGCTAGTTTTAAAATTTCAATTGCGTTTAATAAATTAATTATAGCTTCATTTCAAATTTTAATATAAATATCGAGAATAGAATACATTTTATGCGACCTGTTAAAGCAATTTTTTAATAAGTTGTATTTAAATACACGGTTTTACATTTTACTAGAATTTGGTCTCTATACCTAGATCCAACCAAGAACTTTATTAAATAGTTTTTATTTTGATCAAGAATACAGCATGTTTTAGTATGTACTGTACAGGGTGAGTCTCTATGAATTCCCCCCCTACTTTTCTCAGTTATTAATAATATTTTTTAAAAATTTAAAAACTCTTTTAACTCAGCAGATCCTAAAGTTTTTAAATCCAAAGTCAAAATTTTTGTAGGGCCTATAGTATACAGGGGGTAAAAAAAAATATTTTTTTTTAAATGGAACACCCTATATTTTTTTATTTTTTCTTTTAGAACTTTTCACCCTGAATTCAAAAATATATAACATGTTAGGCCTAAAATTAAAAAGGGCGGAGTTACTAACTGTCAAAATTTTGTTTTTTTAGTCATTTTAGTTATTTGTGAATAACTTTGTAATAACACTGAAAAACCCAATTTTCGTTCATTATTAGGTTCTAAGCAAGAAAACTATAACTTTTATCAATTTAAAATGATATTTTTTAAATTTTTTTTTTAAATTCAGAAAAAATGACAAAAAACAATGGATTTTGACAGCTAATAACTCCGCCATTTTTAATTTTAGGCCTAACATGTTATATATTTTTGAATTCAGGGTGAAAAGTTCTAAAAAAAAATTAATTAAAAACTAAAGGATCTGCTAAGTTAAAAGAGTTTTTAAATTTTTAAAAAATATTATTAATAATTGAGAAAAGTAGGGGGGGGGGGGAATTCATAGAGACTCACCCTGTACTTGTCAGGTAAAAAGTAGTTAAACAAAACAAAAGTAATATTTTTCATTATAAGTTAGTATTATAACATAATTATTAAAATATAGACAAAATATTAATAAAATATACCTAGGATTTGACTTTACTCGCAATAGCCATACCGACTCCTACTATTGCTCCAACAGCCAGAACCACTCCACCAGCCATAGCCATTCCTTTTAGACCCTCTTTTTCCATTTTCTTTTTTATTGTCTGTTCTAATGCAATTACTTGTTGGTTACCTAAAAAAATATGTTTTTTATCAAGCATTTTTAAATTCTGGCTTAAATCCAATGGTTCGTTCGTTAGGTCAATGCATCCATAAATGATGATTTGCAAATGATTTTCTCTTTATTTACTTTAGTTAGACACTTACCAGGTTCTATTGTTAAGAATGATCTTACATATCCTAATGAATTAGAATATTCCTTTAATCTAGCATTTCCTATTGCTAAATAATATAGATAATCCCTTTGAAATTCATTGTGCGTTTTATATAATTCTTCCAGAAGGATAATTCCTTTCTTGATATCAGCAGAATATTTGCTTCGGACTAGGCACCAAGCGTACTCAAACTGGGCTTTTGGGGTAACGTTATTTTTGTAAAGTTGCTCATGATATATTTTCTCGAATTTCTGAAACAATGCAATGTTTCAATATATCTATAATAGGAAACCGGCTACAAAAGAAACGAAATGATTCATAACATCGCACTTTGATCAACCCCAATCAATAGTCATAAATTGTGTTTACCTTTAAATCCTCAGGAAGAACTGTCTCGGATAAAATATCTCTGTCTGCCATTTTGCTGCACTTATAATTTTTATTATTGTTTAAATTTTTAGAAAACACAAGTAAATTATTTTATTATTTTGCAATCAATGACAATATGTCAAAAGTCATCTGTTTTTCTCTGACACTTAAACGCTATTCTGCTGCCCTCTTTCTTTTGAAGGCTTGAAGGCTATTTTAAATACCGACAATAATTATAGGCAACTTCTTACGTTTCAACGTGCACCATCTAACCTTAGAAATATACACTAAAGACATATAATTTCTTAGCTACCTTTAAGATTGACTTAATTGTATTTTTCGTTTCATTATTCGTATAACAGATGGCGCTTCTTTACTTATTTTGTTTTAATATGGCAACTACATTGCCTTTCAAAAGTCTTGCACCCCCTTTTAAAAACGTTCGCGTTTGCCTGACAGAAATAAAATTTTCTTTAAAATAAACCTTAAAGCCTCTGTGATATAATACACAAGATAGAAAAGCGTTTAATTAATTTTCTTCAATGGTACCACGCGTTTAAGAAAAAAGTGTAGAATTCCTGAATATTGAAGAAGTGGTAAAATTAAAAATAAAGCAAATACGGGATTATTAGTGAGTAGTATTAGTACTCCTTGTTCTAAATGATGCATTTAAATTGTTTCGCATACTTCTAATGGGGCTATTAATAACTTCTAGGGGTGCATTCACCATTTTCTCGCAACGCAACAATTAGCCCCTGTCTGCTTTTTAGCGTTTTTTTTTCGGGTTGTTTTTTGCGGAAAACTTGTTTAGAGACAAAATCCCACTATGTCCAAAAGAATTCAGGTTCAATTAGCTGGCAGGCTAGTCACATCACTCCCTGTGGGAATATTTCGACACGTTTCATAAGACGCGGATTTCCATTGCCGCCCTTAAAAGCAAAATTTTGGATTTTTTTTATAAACTCCCAGTGTAGGGGTTATTATGCTAACATAACATTATATGCAAACCCGTTTTCATTGGTCAGAGAAAAATTTAAGCGGGATGGTTCGTGGGTGAAAAAAATTGATTTTTATTGGTAAGTCCAGGCTTGACCTAATGAGTAATGCTTATCTTTAAAGAGTTTGGCAAGATGCAAAAAGACACCATCGATTGAATACTTAAATTAAAGTTGCTCCATATCACACGGGTACTGAAATGTTTTGGAGGGGTTTAATGTTTTACGAAAAGTTTGCTCTGATTCATAGTCCTGGCAATATCGGTGGTCAAGTTTACGGAAAGACTTTTGTCTTTCTCCTAATGTATCCTTCCCATAATATTTCTTTTCAAAATTTTGCATTTATGGGCGGCAAAGGCACTCTGCGTCGTATGAAACGTGTCCGAATATTCCTACAGGGCATGATATGAGTGGCTTGCTTACTAATCAGACCTGAATTTCTTTGAGAGTCTTAAGATCATGTCTCCAGAAGAGTTTTCTGCAAAAAAAAAACCGAAAAAAAAACGCCGAAAAACAGACAGGGGCTAATTGTTGCGGTGCAAGAAAATGGTGAATGCACCCCTAAAAGTTATTGATAGCCCCATTAGAAGTATGCGAAACCTTTTCAATGCATCATTTAGAACAAGGAGTACTAATACTACTCACTAATAATCCCGTGTTTGCTTTATTTTTAATTTTTACACTTCTTCAATTTTCAGGAATTTTACACTTTTTTTTTTAACGCGTGGTACCATTGAAGAAAATTAATTAAACGCTTTTCTATCTTGTGTATTATATCACAGAGGCTTTAAGGTTTATTTTAAAGAAAATTTTATTTCTGTCAGGCAAACGCGAAAGTTTTTAAAGGGGGGGTGCAAGACTTTTGAAAGTCAATGTAGATTAGATAACCCTGTCCCTAGATAAATCAAGAGTTGAGACACTGTAGTTTAAAATTTTATCAATTTTTTTTGAGTTTTCTTCTTCTTTTAAAAAAAAATATTTTTGTTTTCTAATTTACTTGTGTAGGTATGTATTTAAATTTATTTATCAAACCAAAAATCGTTAACTTTCATCATAGAGCAAACATTTTTGCATATTCGTGTTTTTTTATCGAATTTTAAACAACCCTGAAAAAAACTTTTCGTTGATTAGGTCGTTTAAAAAATTTAAAAACTTTTTTAACTCAACAGATCCTAAAGTTTTTGAATCCAATGTCAAAATTTTTGTAGGGCCTATAGTATACAGGTGGTCAAAAAAAATATTTTTTTTAAATAGAACACCCTATATTTTTTTATATATTCTTTTAGAACTGTTTAGCCTGAATTCAAAAATATATAACATGTTAATGCTAAAATAAAAAATGGCGGAGTTATTAGCTGTCAAAATCTATTGTTTTTTGTCATTTTTTTCTAATTTTAAGCTAAAACTTAAAATAAAAATAATTTTGAATTGATTAATGCTTTAGTTACCTTCCTTAGAACATAATATAATAAATGAAAATTGGGGTTTTCAGTGTTATTATAAAATTATTCGCCCAAAACTTGAATATAATGACTAAAAATATAAATTTTGACAGCTAATAACTCCGCCATTTTTAATTTTAGCACTAACATGTTATATATTTTTGAATTAAGGTTAAAAAGTTCTAAAAGAAAATATAAAAAAATATAGGGTGTTCTATTTAAAAAAAAATATTTTTTTCGACCACCTGTATACTATAGGCCCTACAAAAATTTTGACATTGGATTTAAAAACTTTAGGATCTGCTGAGTTTAAAAAGTTTTTAAATTTTTTAAAAATATTGATAATAACTGAGAAAAGTAGGGGGGGGAATTCATAGAGACTCACCCTGTAAGTATTGTTTCTTGTGAAATTAATCAAATAGTAACAATGACCCCTTTTGCGGCTTTTAAGGCCCCCAACATAAAAAAATTCATTACCCGGTTATTTTAAAATTGGATATATATTTTTTTTAGTTTAAATAAAATTATAAAAACTGCTAAAGTAAATAAAATTTTCATTCTTTTTTTATCAAACTAGGGTAATTAATTTTAAACTAAAATATTAAACTTTTATCGATTTCGAATTTTTTACTCAAGCGACTTAAGCTGCAAAGAGTAAATTCCTACGGGTTTTTAGTTTTAAAGAGGAGAGTAAAATAAAAATCAAAAATAAGTTCAGAAATAGTTTATTGTGAATATGGTAGGTAGTTATTATAATTAGTCAGTATTATGTACAAACATATTTATATATACACAGTATAAAAAATTCAAAACCTCACATTCATAATAAGAAACCAAACATTCTTTAATTTATTTATTTTGACTAGTTTTTAAAATAATTGTGTTCAGCTGCTTTAAAGGTTATTTACAATAATAATTTTTTTTTTTTAATTTACACAAAATGTGGGCATGGTGTTTTAATTTACAACATTTAAAACTGTAAACTTTAAGTAGGTACTTAGATAGTATATTTAAAGAAATAAACAACTCTATAGTGCAAAAATCGGAATCACAACCACTCATATAAAAAAGACGGAATGCAATATTTCAATTATTACTTCAAAGTAATTTTTTAAATAAATAGACAATACAAAATTAATAAATACTAGGTATAATATTTTATTTACAAATATGAACATTTTTCAGAAATATTGCATTGGTGTTTTACGACTTAAAGATTCTCAAATTTAAATTGAGAATTCTAAATCTAAACAACGCCATTATTAGGTAGGTATAGTGAATGTTAATATGACTACACGTTTTAGTGTAAATACTGGTGGTGATGGATAATGTTTTGAACCAAAAATTTATGTTAGATCAAGATAGCAAATATAATATTATCGAAACATATTATGAAGTCAAAAATATCACATATTTTTTAGATACCAAAATAATACAATACTTGTTTGGTTGCATTTGCAATAAAAATATCAATGGTGAACAGATTCTTTTCTTATGTTAAATAAAGTATCAATTTCTCGGAAAGATATTTGTAAACTTTTCGTTCTTAGGTGGACTTACAATTTTAAGCATTTAAGTACAAAATTTTCAATTTACAATGTCAATTTGAGAATAAAGCAGATTTTAATTCGGCTTTTAATTATTATAATAAAAAAAAATAGAGTACACATTCTGTCAATCTGTTAATATTTCATACATTAGGTCAGATTTTTAATATAAACAATTTAAATTATAAAACTCGCTTTGCTTGATGTGCCTATAGTAACAAAATCATTTTCTTAACCAGCAGAAAAAGAACATTACAAAAATAAGTCCACATAATGAACGTAAAACGTAAGATGCGTCAAGGGCGTATAGGTTAAATTTAAAAATATTTGACCAATATTGTGCCGCAGTCTTACGCTCTTCTTTTATGTTTTAAAATATTTCTAATTAGGTTGTAACTATTGCCATTTTAACAGATTATTATTATGTGACTATCTAAGTATTTTCGACAAATTTAATTTATAGTGAATATATTTGAACAACAAAAATATACTTAACATCTAACTGTACAGTCTATAATATTTCATAAAATCACATATTTGGAATGGATTCATTTATTGCTGCATTAGGTCATAGTCGAGATGCACAGAGATAATAAAATCCCTATATGTTAGTGCGATTCCTAACCTGTTTAAACACTATTTGATTCAAATCACTGAAATCCCTTCTAAACTTTAGAATGAATGACACCAAATCCAAAGTTTAAATAGAAGTTGTAGAATCCTAACACCAAACTTTAATGTTTAAAAGTGTTCGTATCTCTGTGGCAGCGCGGATATCCGTTTCTGATAGAATCAGTATTAAGAGTCCGCATAGAATGGGCTCTACAAGAGTCCCCTGTAAGATACGTAAAACCGGTAACTGGAAGAGTTCCTCCATGTACCCGCGGATGTCTAAGAGCACGCCGACCCTCCCCACTGTCCACACAAAACACCCCCGTGGGTGGCGCGCTCAACTCTAGCTACAACTCCGTTACCGGTATCGGTTTGATATGGTGTTGGGAACGCATAATGTATTCGTCGTCCGAGAAGGTCTTCTGGTATTCATGCTCCTTTCGGCTAATCGCCCGTTTGTTCCATTTGTAGTCTTTGAGGGCTTCGCGAACCCGCTGTCTGTATCTGAATAGTAACAGACCAAGAGCACTGAGTAGAATAATGGACGTGACACAAAGCGTGATAAGAATGGCTTGTTGCCGCGGATCACTAAAAGAGCAACCCAAATCGTCACTAGTAAGGCTTTTTAGGAATCGATCACGAAGTTGCAACGGGAACGCACACTGAACATTGCTCAGATTCTTTAATGCAATCAAATTTCCCAGCCACAGTAATTGGCAGTCGCATCTTATCGGGTTGTCAGTTAACTCCAAAGTCCTTAATTCGTTCCAAGAAACCATTGATTCGGTAAAAGTTTTAAAAGAATTTTCTCGCAAAATTAAATGTCGCAAGTTTGGCAATCCAACAAGAGCGCCGTCATCAATACGAGTTAATTTCTTGTTGCTCGCTAAGATTATTGTTTCAATATTTAAATTTTCAGCAAATGCCCCTCTTTCCACGTTGTACAAGTTATTAGCACCGGTAATGTCTAATTTTCTTAAATTACTTAGACCTTTGAATGAGTTTTCGCCAATTACTGCAAATTCATTTTGCCCTATCGTTAACTCTTCCAAGCGCGATAAATGTTCAAGCTGGCTTGTTGGAATTCGTGAGAGTTTATTGTCGGCTAAGTTTAAATTTCTTAGGCCATTCATTCCTCTAAAAGCATGAGTGCTGATATTTAACTGACCCGCACTACTCAAATCCAAGACGGATAGCTTTTCCAATCCTTTAAATGAATCGTCTGAGAGAGCGGCAAAAGCATTTAGACCCACATGAAGCTCTGCTAAGCTACCAAGCACTTGGAAAGATGTAGTGGGCACGATATTCAGTAAATTATCGTCCAAATATAAAACTCTTAAGGCTACTAGGCCATCAAATGCCAGGGCATCTATTTTCGATATTCTGTTTTGCCCTAAATTAAGTTCCTCTAGTTTGGTTAAAATGCTAAATAGTCCTTTGGGTAGCTCTTCCAAGAAATTTTCTCTCAAATTAAGGACAGTTAGGGACTTTAATCCTTGGAATGTTTTGTTGTTCACTGACGATAGTTTATTCTTATTCAAGTGAAGCTCTTGTAGTTTTTCCTGATTAATAAAACTCTTTGTTGGAATATTTATCAAATGGTTACTTGACAAGTCTACGTATTGTAAGTCTCGATAAAATTGAAAGGCAGCATCAATAGTTTTTATTTTGTTGTTTCTTAAAACTAGTCGTTGAATCGCAGGATTGAGAGTAATGGGTAGAACATCTAATTTACTTCTTTCGCATTGAACCACAAATGTGTCATCGTTGCACGTACATCCAGTGGGACATCCAACTGCTGTTGCTGAAGACACTAACAGACTCAGGATGGTGAAGATTAATAAAGGGGACGAGAAGATTTTCTGAAACAAAAGAAACTTTTATTAGAACTTGAGCAAAAATAAAACAGTCTTTTAAAGCGATATTTTGAATATTTATTTTTGTAGAAAAAGAATTTATTTAACCGCATAATTATTACATAATAAAATGCACAAAAACACTTAATAAAGCATGATTTAATTTAGTTATCGGGTTTTAACGTTTAAGTTAATTGTATTCATTAGTTTTTACCGTAAAATTGTGTCGATAAAACTGGAATATTTAAAAAAAGGCCGTTGGGAATTGTTTTCATAAATATTGAAGCACGCTATCGATAAACTTAATAATTATGAACTTTAAAGCAAAATACTTTTTACCTGTAAAATACAGTTTTGTTTTAATGATGATCATAATAGAGGTCGTCTTTGTGAATTAAGAAATATATTCCAATTACTATGAATATAAAATAAAAACTTAAAAATCGAGAAAAAAATGATAATGTACCTAGCCATACAAAACTTGTTCACACTTTAATTTTATACCCTATAGTCAAGTAAAAGTTATAATTAAGACTTGGGTTTCAATTTCATAGATACAGCTCAACGGAGATGCCTTATACGAGCTTCTAGGAGCACACTGAGCACAGATTAGAAGATTTGTGAAATTGAAACCCAAGTCTTAAGTTGAAAATTATAACATTGATTGATTTTTCATAATGTTTGATTAATCAGCGAAACATTTTCTTAGCTTTACTCGGCGTTAAAATCTGATTAAACCCACAAATATACTTGGGTAACCATGAAAAGAAATTCATCCAATTGAAGCTCATTTTGTTTTAAGAGTAGATGTTTCATCTACTACTATTCACATCACATCTGACTTTGATAGCATAAAAATATACGTGCTTCTAATATAAAAAGGTGCGTACATTAGCTACACGAGTATGTGTTCTCACAAATTTAAATTGCAGTATTAAACAAAATATACCGATATTCAGTGGCGCTGCTGCTATTCATATGAATTTGTAGATTTAAAAAACTCTTTGAAAAAAAAATATACAACCAAATAAACGCTATTTCAAATATTCTGGTTATGTAATAAAAAGCTAGCTAGGGAATGAAAATATTAATTTTATTTATGCTTACGAGAACTACCTTTTTGCTTTCCAATTTACATTTTGATGATTTATGGTCTGCGAACTAAATTGTAGGCTGTTTTATGCAAACATAAAGACAAAACCGGACGTGACAAGAAAAGGTTTTACCTATTATTATAAACAATATAAAAATTCCGTGCGCATTTTATGAAATACTGAACTCATTTATCACCGGCCACACCGAGTGGATTTGGCCTTAACGCCGGTTATCTTTACAGCGTTATTGTTCTGTTTCGTATGTATTTATACAAGGGCTCTTGGATCGAGTTTGGTCGCCGTTGTGCTCTCACCACAAAATATATGAAGTCTTTTGGTGCAGTCTTTCTCAGAAAGCAGCCGAATTTATTTTGTGGGGTTATTTTATTTTTATTGCTCTATTTTTCCCAGCTTAGCGCGCATATAAAATAAAGGTAGTAGCGAAGAAGACATTAGAAAACCAATAAGCTTTACGTTTACTCCATACTCGCATCAAATTGAGGTTTACTTCCGACTGTATCAAAATTTCACTCTAATAGAAATAAAATTACATCAGTGTTTCTATCCCTGCCCATAAAGTTTTATGGCTCCTAACGCAGCTACAGGCACTGAACGAAAAAAGCAAAGGTAACTCTGTAGCATTTTACCATTACCAAGTTTCAATCGTTACCACAAAAAACTAAAAAACAAAAACTTTTGTTAAACCGTTACAAGAATATTAATTATTTAAAATCTTTAAAAGATTCCACTGGGAGGGAGCAACCTTTATTAAGAAAAGACAACGCGACTTTTTGTAAATGGCTAAAGTTAACCAGCTAGGGACACATTCAAATAATATTAAACGCAAAAGCTAGTAGAGAAAAATAATGGAGAACACGTGGCCTACAGCCCAATCATCACAGCAGCCGTGTAAGCAGCTTAGCAGTCTGTTGGGGCCTATTATAAAGATTGCCAAGATTCTTTTTTGCAAAAGATTGGTATTACACCGATTTAGTGGCGATACAACAAGACAAGCTTTATTGATGAGGTGTCATAAGAAAGTCTTATAAATGGCTGGCGTCGAATTTACATCCAAGAATTTATAACTGTGCATCAATAATGTATTGGCAATTATATTGCGTAAAGCGTCAGAGAACGAAAAATAGATGCACCCCACATCCAACAATTGGGCATTTTGAAATATTTGTATGGGAATTAATTAGCCAAACATATATACAGAAAAATTTGGTATTTAAATAAAATAATGTTATTAGAGAAATTACATGAATGTTCTCATAAAAAGGATGCGAAAGCAGATTCATTCATTTTTAATATTAAACTTGCAATTAAAATCTAAATTATATAAGTTGTGACTAAAAATCCTATGATTTCCAGTAAAAAGTAAAATGCAATTACGCAATGCCAATTATATAAATTCCAGTTGCTAAGTGGACCCGCTGCATTTTTATTGTTTAAAACTGTTCACTTTACTCAGTCAGCATTTTACAACTTTAAAATAACAAAATGTTGGTAAAATAAAATGGTTGGAAATGTTAAACAATTTAAAAGATGGCAAGGTGAAACTAGAAAATGTTTTTACATTTACGGTATGTACAAAAATGAACATTTGCAACCCTTCTCCGCATCTAAATGGGCGCCACATAAAAGATTTACTGGAATAATATTGACAATGACCCTAAATTCGAATTGAATCTGTGATGATTAGTAAAGGGATTTGGGGTTAAAATTTAATTGAATAATAGAAATTAACCGAATGTTTGCCTACATGATGTCTGATGTCTGCTGAAACTGGTTGGATGTTATATTGAAATTTATTATTCCGTTGTTTAAATGACAAATTAATGAAAAGATGGTGGGTATACCTACATATTTAATAGTTTATGCAAGTGGTAGTGGCGCAGCAAGACAACACTTATGCATATTTGATTTATAGTTGTTTAAATAATACAAAAAACTGTTAATTAAAACAAAGTACTAAATCTTAAGTGTTATTCTTCTCGGATCAATTCTAATTAAAATGGTAATAACATCAGAATGGTTATAGGGGCTTATGTCATTTCTACCAGGCATGTAGTAATATTTCATGTTTTCCTTTATTCATGCCCTTGAAAATAACTAATTAAATAAAATTATAAATAGAAGTTACCATACAAGTTTTAACTCATGATGTTGATGCATGAAACTATCGCCTTTCGAAACCATGGCATCTCAGAGCCTAGCGATTAAGTTTGACTTTTTGTGTTGAGTTAGGCGGGTCTTGTGGTTTAATTAAATGCTAGAATAACATTTCATGGCAACTTTTCGCTTCAAATAATAATAAAATGGAACGTGACAAGAACTTAAATTTTGTTTTTCTTTCGTGAGAAATTTCAATGATTTACAACTCCTATATTTGAGGATCCTCTGATACAGGCTAAGGATATT
This sequence comes from Cartodere bifasciata, assembly GCA_963920755.1. Lineage (NCBI taxonomy): Eukaryota > Metazoa > Arthropoda > Insecta > Coleoptera > Latridiidae > Cartodere > Cartodere bifasciata. Next base: position 12,123,588 of record OY987195.1, read on the forward strand.
GTTTGTTTTCAAGACACCAATCAGAAAAAATCGACCATAAGTTTACAATAGTAGTTTACCTAACAAGTGCGGAAAGTTGTACTTTACCGCACGCGATGGCAGTTGAACGAACGACGCGAAGCGGAGTTCGGTCATGCCATCAAGGGCGGTAAAGAAACTTTCCGCACGTGTTAGGTACAACGTTTTACCTACGAGCAAAAAAAAATAAATAAACACTTATTATGCGTGCGGTAAAGTACTTTACCGCACGGCGTGCGGTAAAGTAACAGCGTGCGGTAAAGTGACACTTTCCACACGCAAATGCGTGCGGTAAAGTGCACTTTACCGCACGCTCGTAGGTAAACTTTTTTACGAAATTGGAGGCCAGAGTCTTACAAATCTTCAAAACTTTTATGCAATATTTCTCTGGTTGTCGAGAAATTTACTTGAAACTTGATTTGGGCCTTTCCTGTTGTTTGAATCATGATTAAGGGGAAAACCGTTTAAATTATTATTTGCTCCATATGAATAAATGCATTTTGTAAGAAATACAAGAAAAATCAGATCAAACATCAAAGTTAGCCGTTTAAACTGCCGTCAATCTGGCCATTTGTTGGTCTCAATTTGGCCTTGACCCGGCTTAGCATGATAAGGAACTTATTTACTCCAATTTACCATTTGTCATAAAAACAAAAAGCAAATGCGAGTATCTAAAATAAAACCTGCTTTGAAAACCCTTTTAGAATAAAAATCCAACTTTAAAGAAGTATATAGTCGGTAAAAACTTTATATCCTTTGTGTGAAAATGGAGGAGAGAACATGACGGTAGGTATATGTGAGATAAGCAACTTAATGTGTTACGATATTAGTAAGTCTCAAGAAATACCGTAAATAACACTAAATGTGTCAAGAAAGATACGGGTAACAATTCGTACAAAGGAGAGGCTATCACGTTTTGCTTTGAATACCGCCAAGTGTAAAGAAATACATTTCACATTTTTCAAATAATAAAGATAAAACACTTTATTTAAAAATAATAACATTTAAATTTAAGTACCAGAAATGTAAAAGAAACTGATTATAATACTACCATGATAATTAACATTATCCTAATGACATTCTTTTAATACTTAAAAGCTCTTATTTTGTAGGTCAAGGTAATTGTATCTTCTGTAACAATAATTAAAATTTAACGTTAAGATAAAATTTGAGAACGTTTCACTAGTAAAGCAACGATTATAAAGAATAAATAAAAGAAAAAACTTGTATATGCATACCAAGAAAAACAAGGGCACAAAACATCAAAATCATGCAAATATCCAAAGGCTGCACAAAAACACTCAAGAAACAAAAGCTTAAAGTATTCAACAAAACATAAAAAGTGTAATTATTTCGTACAAACATAATGCTAAGCAAGAGTAGACATTCCTCACGGGCAATGTGAGAACAAAGCTAAAGAAACGGTCTATTGTATTTTCGCGTAAACATATGAAAATTCTTTTCGTCTTGTGGATTAGTCAATGCGGCACATAAATTTATGTGACAGGCATTACTCAGAATATTTCTAAGATGACTCACACAATCACTAAAAAGCTGCATTGATTCAAGTCAAGAATTCGTATTTACTTAAGGTATATTATGCATCAGAGCTCACGTTAAAAGTAAAACAAATCATTAACATCAACCATTAAGAAGAGTATTATTTGACGTCTTCTGTTTTAAATTATTTAAATGCAATGATTATGCATCTCAAACTTTTTTTTTTTATTATAAAGTGCAAACAATATGGTTTGTTATCGTAGGATTTACGCTCCGGTAGGTTCTGGTAGTTCATTAATCCGTATAATTTAACATCCAACTAAACAAACACATCTTTCTCATAAATACACAAAAGTTTTCTTTGCGTAAAGTATGATAACCTTTTTTAACCAAAATTTACAGATAAGTAGGTATCGTTAATTAATTACTGGGTTTCTTAAATTAATTACCTTAACTATTAAATGAGAAAATAGGGTCAAGATTAAATAAAAACAGGAATACGTATTACTAAAATGCTATCTAGTTTCTATCAGGAGTTAAGAGCATTAGGAAACCTTTTAATTAAAAAATGCTTGAAAAAATGAGAATGTATAAAATTACCTACGTTTTATCTAACACAACTGTAGCTAAATTAAATGCAAATTTTCGCTTATACTGCTATGCATCTCATTTTAAAAAGGATTATGTTCTTTTGCAAACGAAAAAGTTTTATCAAAATGCATTTACTAAAAAATAACGAACTTTTTCGTAGAAAATAAAAAGTAAACTTAAACAAACAAAATAGTATATTAAAACATTGAGTTTTATAAGAAACGTTTTTTAGCACGCGTCCAGGTTTGGAAAATGAGCCGCGCAGCGGCGAGTTTTCCAATGGACAAGTGATAAAAAACGCCTTATAAAACGAGTCTTTTATACTATTTTTTATATTTGCTTCATTTAATTCATTAAAAAGCATTTTTAATTTGAATCAAAAACTCAAGATGAAATTTTGTTTTTATGACCAACCGTATAGCATAACATTGACATTTTGAAGTATAAAATAAATTTAAGTTTGACATATTGAATAATGGCATTTGTAAACTTTACTCATTTAATACTGAATGAATAGGCGTTTTTGAGAAAATGTAACCATTGATATCGTTTCTCCAATTCTTCTAGTTATTCCCTCTACAAAAAAACTATGTCCCCCGATTGATAATAATAGTAAAATTTGTAAATAAAAAGTACCTTGCAAGAAAAGAATTCATCTTTTTGCATCAGGAAAACCAACCCATAAAATAAAATTTTGGGTTTAATAATGAAGCAATTCAGAAACTTTTAAAAACCAAATTTCGGGTTTCATAATGTGCATATTATAGAACGCAAATATAAAAAATAACTTTTTATTAGCACTATAATGTACCACGGTAGCAAAGTCTCTAAATGTATAGGTTATTCCGTTCGCAATAGCAACGGTATAAAAAAATTCAAGAGTGGGGGTGGAGGGGAGTCTTAAGTAAACTAACTTGATGCTATTTCAAAAGTTTTAAAACTATTGTCATTGTAATGTCAACATTTAATTTTTGGTAACCAAAAATATGTTATATTAATTTAAAATGCATAATGAGAGTGGTTAGAAACGCGCTTCTGTACCTTTATGGAATAACAGATTGCTTAAGGCAAAAAGAACTGGAAGTTTTTATCGTTTTCCTGTTTTCCACTAGAGGATCCTCTAAGAAAATTTTGGACGCATTTTCTGCGACAAAAAAGCAAAATATCATTTACAACTCCCAAAATCTCTGGAAACCATTTCTGTAGGAATGATGTAAGATGACCGTATACAAAATACACAAAAGGAAGGATTCAATGGGCTTTCAAACAAGTTACGTTGGAATTTTTGAAAAGCAAAAGAAAATCAAATAATAAAACAAGAAAATACAAATTTGCAAAGGGATTTTCCTTATTTCATAATTACTTACGTGAAGATAAAAGAACAATTTCTATTTAGAGGATATCGTAAGAAGTACATTTCTGGTAGACCAAATAAAACTAACGATTTGTGTTAAATTTGTCATGTAGATTATTAAAGACCAACAAATTCGGTTGTTTAAATTATTTCAAAAAAAAAGGAATTCATTTACAGATAAATATATTATAATTTCAGTTTAATTCGTATGATATTATAATGGATCTGGAGTTATTTGGTGTATTTCTTGAAAACCCCCCTTAAATTTAGTGTTTGGACATTCTTCTACAATATGTTTAATTGTTTCTGGCAAAATGCACCACATTTACATAGCGGGCTTTGCATTGCATTCCATTTATAAAGCATATCATTACACATCCGTGACACGTTCTAATGAGATTAACAACACTCCAAACTTTTCTGGGCTGATCAAACCCTGGAACTACCTTCGTTGTATCTTCAATCAATTCTGTTGGTTAAATCATCAATTTCTTGCCACTTATTCTTCCACATATCAGTAACAGAAAAGGGCTGATAAATAAAATCCTCTTGCCATATGGGCTTTCTTAATTTAAGACTAAGTCTGTTAGGTGGAAGCATCTGCAAATGAATATGTAAGGAGAATTTTTCCAACTCAAATTGAACCTTATCCTATTCCCTTTTAGCTGCATGCCTTCTTCTAAGGTCAGGTGAGCTATGTTAAAAAGCACAGGCAACCAAGGCGCTGGTGTAGATTTTGGTGTACCAGTGATTATTCTCAAAATTTGGTTTAATTGTGGATAAATTTTGTTCACATCACAACTATTCATCCAAACAGGGAAACAGTACTTCGTCGTAGAATAAACAAGTGCTAGTCCTTCTGTTCTCAAAGTATGGGTATCCGCCTCCCAATTCGTTTCCGCTAATTTACTTAGAATATTGATTCTGGTTTTGATTTTCTGATAAATTATTTCTGGAGTTGATTTTCTAGTTACAATACTGCCATTTCTCTTTTCTTAAATTCTAGAAAGGAGTACTTGTTGCAAGTAAAATAAATTGTTCTTCTTCAATGATAATAAATATAACTTGTATTTACCAAAAGTTTTTATAAAAATGCGAACTTGTAAAAAAAATAAATTTTGACTTATTAACATGACACATTGTCAAAAGTAGATAAATGATGCACATAGAATGTTGACATAGATTTTCTAAACGATACTTTGCGTGACGTCACATTCCCATTAGAGGGGTTGAATCTGATTGGGCGTGTTTCGAAAAATACAACGGCGTAACCTATATATTTAGAGTCCTTGCCACGGTAGGATGTTTCTCCTCTGTTTAATACCACAGTATTCAACCTACATTAACCAAAATTAAATATTTATGTCCCAGAAATAAAAATTGTAAACCAAGTTTGTTAAGGTAAGTAAAATATTTTTCTTCTATACAATTAAAAATATGTCTAGGTACACTTTTGTTTAAATAAATAATGTCATTTTATATAGCTTTATATCTGTAAAAAATATAACAAGCCTTCTTGAAAACAAAAATATACTAAACCTGTAATATTGAACATAATTTTCCACATTTCTTGTATTTACAATTTAATTTAATGCGGTAGAATTTAAATATACAAAGTTTTAGTGAACTAAAGAAATTGGATTACAAAAAACAGCTTGGCGAAGGCTTGGTTAGTTGGCCACAGATAAATTTAAAGATAAGAAAGTAACTAAGTGAATTTTACAAACAAAAAAGGAAAATTCTTTAACAAATTCGCCCTTGGCATCGAAAATGTCTTGATAGGGGATATAATTACAAAAGTTTTAGAACAACATTATGAAGTTTAAATAATTGCATGCCGTATTTTCGTATTTATGTAATAGGATTTTGGGTAAATTTTTGCATATATTTTATAGTCGTAAATATCAATTTGGGTATGCATCAGACTTGAAATAACCAAAATGCAGGATAATATTTTACGATTTGAATAGAGTGCGCTGAAAATAAATGCATTTGTTTGCGCCATTAGCTTTATTTATGCTTTAATTCTACACCCACTTAGTCCGAAAAACAAGATTTTTCACAGTTAACATTCAACAGACCCTATATTTTGAACAATACTCCAATATCCACGTTGTTGCCTTCATATACAAAAACCCTCCGAAAAACCGTAAAAACGAAATAGTGCAATACACTTAAACTAAAACGAATCTTAGATAATGGATCAAGCGGAATCGTGTCGTTCTGCACAGCTGAAATAATTACGTACTAGGGTAAGTGAAGTAGGGTTTTCAAATGAAACTCGCGACCTAGCTTGGGGTAGCTAAGCCCCCATTTCCTAGCACTGGGGTGCAGTTAGTTCAGATGGTTATCGACAGCGCACTGCGTGTCGAAGTCTGGCTAGGAAATGACTCCATATTTCACTAGTAATCTCCAGTTGTTAAGCACTATGTAAACAGATTCATACATTTATAAAGTTCAGATATCGCACACCAAGCCATGAACACAACGTAACAACTTTGCATATTATTTGGGAATAAAGTTTGTGCGGAGAATACCTAAATGTTGAAATTGTTTCTAAACAAGGTTCTAGCCCACCAAATCATAGCGAAATTGTGTAACTGTGTTGCTTGCTGTTTACAATGCATCTTGCAAACTGCGAGTATTACCTACTCTCTACAGGAAACCTTTCTTGCAAGCTCAACGAGGAATAATGTGGAAGGAAAAAAAGATTCCTTTTTGCTCATAAAAGAGTTTGCGAATGTTAAGCATAGGAAATTTAATTAGTTGTAATACTTTCTTTACGATTTAAGTAATCACATAAAACTACTGTATTATGCAACTTAGATAATTTAATAGTATTGTAAATGTCGAAGTACATCATAAAACAAAAGAAGAATTAAATAATCCAAAAAAATATGTTCATTAAAAGGAAACAACAACCACACATTAGGAAGCAAATTATTATTTATGAGAGCGCTGTACCGAAAATCGTAATTTTAATATTTTGTTCACGCTCTACCTTAGAGGTAATTGTAAAAGAGTTCGTCCCAAACATTCGGTAGATATCCATAGTTTAAAAAACAAAACATTTTCTATATCAGACCTAGTTTACTTAAGCCATTTGTTTTTCTACTGCTAAAAAGGCGCTAAATTTAGTTTATTCAAATCCTTGGCAAACCCACATGTGTTTGTACTTTGTGGACAAGTGTGTCTCAATTACAAGTTTTAGCAACTTATTTCATCGGAATTATATTTTCCTGTCTATTTATTATTTTTTTATTGCTACTTTTAACAAAATTAATTTAAGATTCATGTTTCTACAAAAAACAATTTTCTTGCACAATGTAAATAAAAGGAATACCAAAGCGGTGAGGCGCAAGTTTATAATTAATATTGAATATTTTAAAAGCTGTTTAAACTACACCGAGTTTACTTTCAAAAGAAAAGCCTTTACACATTTTGCAGTCAAATTGATAAAAGAAAACAAATGATGTTCACATTTTTCTTTAAATTTAAAGCAGGTTCTTTTATGCTGACGGTAATAAATAAAAGGGCATGATTAATGAAAAAATTCAATTAGATTTTCCGCATAAAGTTAAAGAGGACGAGGACAATCAAAGTTTAAACAAAGTCAAAATTCGGGAACCATCAGTCCTTGCAGACGTGTCTATAAATGAGTTAAGCACCCATTCGTTAACTGATTGTAAATGTCTTTGCAATATTTCACAAGTAGCGTTGATTACTTTGGGCTTTAGCACCAAGCTATTAGCAGAAAGTAATATCCTGGCCTTAATTAGATTGAAATGATGTTGTTTAGTTCCGACAAAGTCAACCAATTGTAAGAAATGCATAATCCAATTAGGAATGCTATTATAAAGGGTGCTGTAAAATGCAGTCAGGTGATTTGGATCATAAAGCTGCTGGGTCGTAAAAAAGAATTAACTTCTGGGTTTGTGTATGTACCACTGTGACTTGCTAAAACATTAATTTTTAACACAACCTTTTTTAGCCTTGATACCTATTCATATTTAAATTTTGTATTATAAATGCAGATTATTATAATAGCAATAAATCAAATTTAAATAAATGTGTTAGAAATGTACTTTGTGAACCTTTAAGATTTTATTAAAATGAGTTGGACAACATACCCCAGATTTTAACATCAGAAATCTAATATCCACAGATAACATCAACCAACATGACTACACAGAAGAAGGGCATATGACTGGAAAGTTAAGCCGAGCCGATTCAACTTTTATATTTACACCAACACTAGTTACAAATGAAAAAAGCTAAACACAATGCCACAGGTATCAATTACTCAACAACAACCATCGGTAATAATAAAGTGGTAAATAAACACGTACACGTTTAAATCTTGAATAGCAAACAATGGAACAACATAAATAAGGCATATCGTTCTTTAATCAGGATTACAACATCCATATTACATTCGTTTTGTTTAGCGATCTTCAGCTCAGATCACTATTGATTTCCGCAAGCCATAAAAATCACCATTATTTCAATTCGCTTTTGATACAATATTTATGAACAAGTTGTCATTCTTATTCCATCTGGGGAAAAGGAATGTAGTGGGCATTCGTCAAGGTCAGGATTATTGAAATTAATGTTTACGCTTCATAGTTATTGTAACTTCATTAAAAATCATTAAACAATCGGATGTGCTCAGCGGTGCAGGAATGTTTTGGTAGAAGAATACCGTTCTATGCTTGGATAGGCATTGTTTGTGTTGATTGATTACTGTCCAAAAGAAGATTGATTTATTCAATTAGTCAGCCAATTGATTTGACGGTTAATTTCTAAAAAAATATTGCGGCCGATTAATGCAAGTGGTATTTCTACCAGATAACTTAAAGTTTGTTGTACGACTGCCGACTCCGGATACTGAACTGGTTCTTCTCATTAAGGGCCCGGCCGGCGAACTGATAGAGCAAAGCATTATAGGAATTTATGGTTTTCTTTTGAGTGATTTCAATGGCAAAAAGTATCAGACATACCTATACCATTCGACCACGAGATTACTAATCTTTTGATTCATCGTCATTAAATCTGTCTTTTTGCCTTTCACAAATAAATTATTATTATTGCGTACTTAACTTTAGCATACTAAGAAGTGCACCTCTTATTGCTTCTTATAAATTTAATTACAAAATTGCATACCGCTAAGAATTTTAATAACCTGAATGTAGCTTGGTATCCGCAATTTTATAGCGAAATGTTTTGTCCTTTTTGTGAACTAATTGGATTTTTTGAGGTTGGGTATTAATAACTTCAATAACATTTGTAAAGGAGGGTATCCAATTGCAATTGACTGAAAATAATACGTTTATTTTTATCTTTACTGTAGGTAATTTCGGATGATGGTCTGTATTCCGAAGCAATAAAGATTCGCTGGTGCTTTTGTTTTGCTTAAACATTTTTATTTTGGGTGATTTAAATAAATAAGATAACTGAACAAACACGTTTATATAATAATAATAATAATAATTTATTCAAGAAAATTAAAGTACATTGCATGAAACTAAATCTAATAAAAATTATTTTTCCTGAACAAATAAAGAATACACAAAGTGAGAGCTATGAGTGATAACTTAATACCACCCATAACTCCACTCGTCCGTGCATACAAAAAAGACATATAAACATTATGAAAACAATAACAAAATAAATAAATAACAGGCGATTGCCCATTAATTTTCTTTTTTTTTTATATTTTTTATTCCTTCCTTTTTTTTTATTTTAAATTTTTAAATTTTTTTTTTTATATTTTAATTATATTGTGATTAAATAATAACAAAAACAATAAATTAAGTACAGGTAAGTAAATATAGGTAGGTATGCACAACACTTTGTTTTTTATTAAATATTATTTTTATCATTACTTATGTTAGTTATTTTTTAAATCAAGTTGCTTATCAATATTGCAACGTCCTTGTTTTGAAACGTATTCCTTGAGATTTTTTTTAAACTCTTTTTTATTGTCGATGATTTTTAATGCATTAGGCAAGTTGTTGAAACAAATATGTTTTGACAGTTCGGGTACATATTAACGGAGTTAATAGACTGAAAATAATCTAAGATGATCAAAAATTGGGATATCTAAATAATCTGATAAATTTTGAATACATTATGTATTTGAGACCGGGACCTCTAACTAATTAATATATCCTGAGGAAAGCAATAGCATAACAATGTACGGAAATGGGCATAGCAAAAAATAATATGTATAAGCTTTGGGAAATATGTAAATTCAGTTAAATCTTTTAATAAAAATTCGCATATAAATAACGTAATGAATATAAGTGTGCAGGATTTAAATAGTTTCACCTGCGGCCATACAAAATAACTTCTATGCAGTTTCAATTGTGCACACCTGCAACTGGACGGAAGTCTTAAACAATAATTTGTTTATGAAACATGAAACAAATACCTTTTCAGACAAACATGATCCAAAGTCGACTTTGGTTATTTGCATGAAACTATAAGAATATTCGCGATAAGGCACGAGCAAAGCATAAAGAAAGAGATTACGTTAGAAATAATTGCTGTACCTGCAGACTTTAACGGGACTGCACTTGTTGTTCGTTAGCTTATTATTTGCTTATACTTGCGGCATTCTATGGTTTTATAAAAATATATCTGGAAGTTCAGTCAATGAACTTAAAAACACTGTGATTGGAGATAAGGTATAAGCAGAAACATTTCAGTATTTTCTAGCTGAAATTTCCTTAGCAACACACACTGCGTTAATATTTTTGGTAACATTATGAATCATTATTTTGGATAGGTAAGTTTATGGTTTTCTTTTAAAATGAATGTTTATTACAGCTGTTTTGTAATTATTTATTTAATTTATTTAAAAAAACCATTAACGGAATCATTAGTACTGAGTCATGTCATCATTTTTACAGTTAAGGCCGATTTATACCACGTAACTTTCACTTTACTTCCGCTTTACTTCGGCGTAACTTAATCGAAAATTAAATAAAATACATGGTAATGTATTGGCAAATTTATAGTTCACTTTAGTGCTACTTTTCTGATTCATTTAGCTTAAAGTCGTATAAAGTCGTACTAACTCGAGACCCGAGCTTGGCCATCATGCGCAAAATTTGCAAAAATGAGATATTCGCCCTTATTGTCAAGGGAAGTGATTCCGGAATATCGCTTCGTATACGATACCTGTTAGGTCTTCTTATGTAGGTTTTACAAAGCGATATTCTGTTATTACAGCCCAGGTATAAATTGTCAGAAGTCGCGAGTTCAGACGCATGCGCTTTACTGATCCCAATTTCACGTAACTTTGCAATCTGTAAATTAGGCAAATTTGTAAAGTTAAGTGGAAGTGAAGTTACGCCGAAGTAAAGTAAAAGTTACGTGGTATAAATCGCCCTTTAAACAAAACTGCTTCGTTATTATATTTTTATCTTTGACCAAGCTATAATATTTATCGAGACTAGATGTTTATAGTTAAACGTTTTATTTATTAAATTTGAACATGTCTGCTTCAGACATAATTATATTTACACTTTACTTATCAGAAAAGTTTTAAATTACTACTCATGAAAATAATTTACAACTTTAGCATTTATAATGAAAGAGCCAATGTAATAACTCATAAAAGTTTCTTTATTTCAGTATTGTTAATTAAATATTTTTGTTACGACTAAAATTTATGTTAGTTAAGCAAACTTTTTTTACTTTTGGGTCGTAAAAGAATCCACAAAATTCATTAAAAGTATAGGTGTTCTTTTAGTTATAACTATTTGTGCCTTCCGGTTATGTAAGGGGTTACGATAAGTTATACAAATTGAAATTGGTATTCGATCTTTGATGTGATTTTTATAATTTTTTTAATAATTGCTAACCACGGGCTGGATGTACCACACTTCTTGTTTATACACAATGGACGTGGAGCATATTATGATGTGGTATGAATCAACAGATGACGCTACCTATGTTTCACATATGAAACCTTACACTAATTAATTTAACGAATTGTAAAATGAGAAAATACAAAACGAAAAGGTGGTCAATACCACTACTCAATTTGCACCAATTATTACATTGGCTATTTATAACGGGCGTGTAGACGTAAATTGGGAGTGCTACAAAAAATGAATTTATTTAGGGTAAATACTTTATCTATCCACACAAAAACATGACATGCGAGTTATACACATAGGCGTGCAATATTTTTACGAAGTCGACATGTCTTTGAGCTTATTATTAACAAAGGTCTTACACTAGAGAATTGAAGCTCATTATTTTACGCCTGCGTCAGTCGAATAAAGTGCATGCAGGAAATTAGCTGTCTCATTAAGTCTACTATGCATGGTAAGCTTTTAAAAAATTCACCCCAAAACAAAAACTACTGGCATACAGCCTGCAGTCCGCGTAAGTGTAACGTTATGATAGCCCACGTGCGTGATGATTAACAAACTCGCACAACAGCACGCACATACCAAATAGTCCGTTAGGGCTTATGCCTCGTAATAAACAATCGGAAGTTAAACAATTCTGAACCACACGGCCACTAAATAACTCATTCCGTCTGACCCTTTTTATGCAACATGTAATTTCCCAGTTGTCACTAATACTTTGTCACGAGTTTTTACGAATGATTTAATAAGGAGATTGGGTAAACGCCCTGACAAGTTTATCCAACAATTGGGAATGATTTACGGTGAGATTATAACAGCTAACTAGCTTGCTATTCGCTATGAAATAAAATAAAGCTCAGTTTAACCTGAAACAGAGTAAAGCCTTTGTTGCTTTGGTGTCGACTTAAAACGCAAACGAAAAAACAAAAAGAAAATTCAACAACCAGCACTGTTGGATGACGTTGCAAAGAAATTTCCAGCTGAGTCTGCGCTGCAATAATCCATCTTAATGAAACAATAAAGACAAACTTTCAAATTGAATATCCAAACAATAATACTACTACTTTGGTTAATGGACAAACATTGCACCATTTTCAGTTGGTGTTTAAGAAAATCACCGTATTCTACAATGTACATAGAATGTATATGTAATGTATTCGATCTTAGTTTCTACATAGTTGCTTGAGTAAAATTACTTCAATGAGCAAAAGGTTAGTGAACCATCGCAATATGCTGAAGTAAAACACCAAGCATATTAAAAGGCTTATACTTAGTGGTTTCCTACTCGATAATTAATTCAAAGAATTTTCTGCTTTTATAAATAGAATAACAAAACAAAGAAAATTTTGCGTTAGGTACACCAAAACGCGTAAAATATTATTTATTAGAACAATAAGAGACAAAATAGTAAAGGGGATTAAATATGCAGAAATATCTTTGATGATCTTCGTAAAGCCGAACTGAAAGACCTTTAGGTGCTTACCCATGAACCGTTTTAATCTTATTTTCCTCATTATTATCCATTTAAATATATTATTTCTTTTAAGCCAACAAGCAATAAAATCAAAAGTAATTCCTACAGGATTGACCTTTTCCTATGAGAAAAAAAGATTTTATCTAATATATTAACTATATTTAGCCAATGACTCCCCGCACTGCATTTGAAATTTAAAGGTAACGTAAGCCTATCATATTATATTTTCTTTTGAATCAACAATAAATTATTGTTATGTCAATAATTTAAAAAAGTGTTTAATAAGATCTTAAAATATAAATGTTACCGAGTGAAAGTGGTTTATTTGTACGTGGTAAACAAAACAGGCCGCGATTTAAATCAATTATAAAGGTCTTATATTATTTGCTTGTGTCATGTGCTTTGCCATTTATTTCTCTTATCTTGAAACTCTATACAAAACAATAATAAATCAAAAACTACCTACTTTAATTTTAGGTCATAAGAACAATACATAAAAATAATAAGAAGGCCTTCTTTAATAGGGAACGGCTATGGAGTTTTGTAATTACACAATGACTTTCATGAATTATTTTTAATCATCAATGGTAGTAAAAGATAAAAGATATTATAGCTAGATTATGTAAAAAGGAAGTTACCATCTTACAAGCACTAAAAGCGTTAATAAAATGTTTTTGTGAATCATAAAAATAAGATTTATAGAAGTAATTAACAGAAACAGTAACCTACATAAGAGGGTCATAATTTTTATGATTTGCTACCTCGTAACTTAAACTTACTTAAAAACAAAGCCCTTTTTAGTGCTGACGTTCATTGTTTTTTTTATAACGCACATTTGTACTGGGCTTCACATATTTTTATTACAAATTGTAATCTAAAAGCTCGCAAAGAAAAACTACTTTAATAAAACTAAACTATTCACAATAGACGAACATTCAACATTTGCCTTTAAATAGACTTCATTTATTTAAAATCCTTTCCATATTTAAAATTGGTTATATATTCCCGAGTATGTTCCTTTATATTGTTATTAGGCATTGCTTTATTGCATACGAAGTCCTATAGTTAAACTTTTTGATTGTTTGACTGGAGTTTATGCCAAAATTATGGCCTGTAAAATTTTGTTATTAGAATCTATAAATATTTTTATGATCCATATAGAAGGAAAACACACAATGCTTATTTTACAGCAAGTTTATTCGATCTTAAATAATAAATTTTTAAAATAAAAGATGAATACATGGTTTCAAAGTGTTGAAATAAAATAGGTCATTGCAAATAATTAGTATTAATTTCAACCTGTTTCGATTATTAGCATCTTCAGGCAATATATTAAGATTTAAAAGCGATTTTACTAAATTTACTAAAATCACAGAATCAATAATTTATCAAGTTTAAAGTCTATATTCATCAAATTGCTTTAATTTTTTTCTTTTTTCTATTATTATTCCAAATTTTTTTATATTTTCTTATTAGCTAAGTTATATTATGTGTGTTATATAACTTACAACACAAATTAATTCTGTTGCTTTGTTTCAAAGAATCTGTAAGCAAAAACATTACCTATTATATATACAGTAAATAACACTAACCATTTATAATAATACCAACGGTTTAAACTAATATGTGGTAATTAAACTCTTCTCTGAAGAAATCATTCTTGAATTTTAACATAATGCAAAAAGTAAATAATATTTTGTATTTGTATATTATATATATGCGCTCATGACCTAAAAACTTATTTTAAATAAGCAGTGGTAATGTAAATTAGGTAGGTATACCCTGTATACTAAATTGAAAAGGTTAACAATGTTTATAAACAAAATAAATGAAAGCCATGATAAATTTGCATAACAATTTTCTTTTGCTTATGGCATAAAGGACTAATTGGCTCTATATAACTTTTTAAATCAAGCACAAGAATAAATGAAATTTCTTAATAAAGAGTTTGGGGTTTTTATGATGACATTTGACTTTTATTAGCGTTTGTATTTTGTTTTAAATTAGTTGTGGTAACTTGATGCCTTATGCATATTCATGGACTTAATTATAAGAGAGCAATAATCTGAGGAGCTTAAACAAACTTTAGTCTCCCTTTTCGATTGTTTATTAAATGACTCAATTTGAATAAAAACAATGCTTTATTGCGATGCCTCGACCGCCATAAAACATAGTCAACATACTCTGCTAATGCTTTTCCGAGTTTATAATGAAATAAATTCAGATTTAGGATTATAGAGCACAAGAAGCTATATAATGAAGATTTTATGAATGTGATAATACAATAGATGAACGCATTAGCATAAACTTATTTAGGATTATGGTGTGTATAGGCACAGGGTTCATAAAGCAATTATTATACTCCTCGCAGACAAAGTCGAAAACGAGGAGTATATTGTGATTGTTTTGAAAATTCTAAAATCGTCAAAAATCGTCGTAGAGCAAAAATTCTTGCAGATTCGTGCGTTTCGTCGAATTTTGAACAACTTTCAAAAAATCCGTCCGTCCGTCTGTCTGTCCGTCCGTCTGTCCGTCCGTCTGTCCGTCCGTCCGTCTGTCCGTCTGTCACGTTTTTTGTAGACACTCTAACTTGAGAACCAAAGTTCCCATCAAGTTCAAATTTTCAGGAAAAATCGTTCTCATTAAAATCTAGATCCCTATTGTTTTTGAAAGAAATCGAAAAATAATAAGGGGGGCTGAGGCACCCCCCAAGTGAGAAAAAATTCATATTTCAGTTATTATCAAATTTACAGAATTTTTTTTCTGGTAACTTTAAAGCCCTTTTAATTCTCTACTAAAAGTGTATTTAAGTTTTTTTTGTCCGGCCCCACGTAAGCCCCCCAATTTAAAAAAAAGCCGTATCTTCGTTATTTTTTAATTTACAAAAAAAACTTAAGTCATAAAAATCAAAGAAAATTAAATTCTGTATTAAAATATATTTTTTGTTTTTTTTTTGTGAAGTTTTTAAGACAAAAAAGGTCAAAAAAATAGATTTTAAGTGATAAAAAAGCTCTAAGTCACATAAGTCTAGGTTCGGTCAAGGTGGCTTTGCAAAAAAAAAATAAAACAAGTGCATCTTTCCAAAGCCAAATTAAATCCTAAACGTCAGTGACAGAATTACTACGCATTTATGCTTTTCGCTAATAAATCTTTTTTTTTATAGAAAAGTTAAACCTCTTCGCAGATTTTTTTTTGTAATTTTAAAAAATTATTGTTCATTTTAATTTTATTGTTTTCTGATTACTGCGAGGAGTATCCTATTAAATGTCGGCATTTTATAAAAAAACTCTAACAGGCTCACTAATCTAACCTATTCACTGACCTAACCCATCACTAGTTTATTTGTTAAAAATCCTTTCTCATTATAAACTGTTACATCAGCGCATTTTAACTAATTCAAAAGACGATGCTTATAGAAAAATCACAAAATTCAAAGATAGAAATTATTTAAAAACACCATAACATCCAAAGGGCAAAGGCAGGTCTGGTGGTTTATTTTTCTTGTGGGTTTAATAATAATTTCCTCTCACTAAAAGAAAAACGGTTTCAAAGAAGGCATTTTATAAGTTTACTTAATGCATTATATAGGTCGACTCGTGGTAAATTCGACTATATTCCATGCAGCATCCTGTAATAAAGCACAATCATGTATATTTTATTATTTAATTGCACGTGGTTTTAATTTAACCATATTTCCGTTCCTTGGTGCCATGATTTAAGACAGATGTTTATTAAAACACGTGCTGTATTTAAGGAATTGCCATTCATAAGTCATAACAATGAGTCCAATAATGAAGTTCGTATTTATTTCAAGTTAGTCCAAAAACACCATCTAAGGTCATATTGTATTCACCCTACTTTCTATCTAAAATAGATACAATAATTTAGTAATAAAATACGTAGGTAAGTAGTTTATACCATATTGGGATGATTTTTATTTGGATCTGAAATTTATAGCCTGCTTTGTAATAAAACACGTTCTTTTGACCTTAACTTTGGGAACATGAATGAGTTGTTAAAAATTACGTTATATTTCAAATTTGCATATTAAAGATTCAAGACTGCTTTTTACCATGCCTGGTAGTTGAATAACGTAACCGGCATGCACAGGTGAGGGTCTCCATCCGTGGGCAGAATATAACCGCAAGTTTCCTACCAACAAACACCACACGACATCATGAATGTACACGTACATGATTTTAGCCAAGTGACTATCGCTGTTGGTTTTAGCCTTCGGTACATCACTTTTAAGCACGACTAGCAGAAGGAATTTATTTGCAAAGGTGTTTTGGCTAGCCAAGCAACTGCCACCCACGAAGTAGGTAATTTAATAGATTTGTAAAGATTCAAGGTTCCGTATAATTCTTGGTATAATTAGTGTCTCGCCTCGTGGCTCGCTTAATTTTGTCTTAGTTTAAAAATGCTTACCTTTAGGTTTCGTTTTCGTATAAGGTAAAAATCTGTCATTGTAGTCTGAAAAAAAAAATGCAACAATTATTAGAGAGCAGGTAGGCGATTCTGATTTCACGATTCGATAGTTCTATCTTCATCCCTCTAACTAGTTTGTACATAAGTCTGTCTTTATATTTGTGTCGAATCGAGAAATCAGAATGGCACTGCAGAGTAAAAAAATCGGATTTACTTATATTTTTAATGGTGTTAATACTGACGTTAAAATTATTTATTAATAGGTACTGATGATGTATTTTTAATTTGTAAATCAAATCAAGAAAAGAAACAGTGTGTTTGTAGATAATAATTTTTATTTTGTAATGTTAAACAAGTAAAGAAATAAATAATATTGTTTTTCCAAATGTTTTCTCTCTTTCTGGGTTGCACCATAATAACAGTATTATACATATTATGATATACATCAGAGACATAAAAATTAAAGAATAATTTTATTAAAATAAGCAATGCAGTAAAATAAAAATGTTAATGTCTTTACATTAAAACAAGAGTGTGGTGTAAGTAAAAAGTTATACTCTCTGCAGATCAGTCGATTACTTATGTTATTTTTTAAATATCATGATAAAATATTGTAGACAAAATAAAAGTCATGAGACGAACAAATCTGATATAATTTTTGCTCTAACGATTTTAGAAAATGTCCGACAAAACTTTATGGGTGCTATTTCACTTCGTCTGCAAAGGGTATAATAAAGCAAGATTTATTTTTATTGATGCAATACAAACTCCATTAGATCATCATTAATATTCATTGTTTTTCAAAACGTAAATAACTTTGCTGATTGATAGTTGTAGTAAAAGATTCTTTTTTATTTGTCTGTAAACAAGCATTTGCATGGTAAATTTATGCGTAAATAAAAAAAAAATCTAATTACCATCACCACAAGATCGTAAAGATACTATAATAATTTCTTTATTACACATAATATGTCTAGCTTATTTGCATTTCAAAATCTTTTAATCGTTTTATTCTAAATAGGGTGGTGTGAATATTATTGGGGTAAAAACTGTATAAAACAGAAGGGCGTTTTCTAATTGGACTAGGGGAGTAAATATTTTATTTAAGTTTAAATTTTAAGTGTTACTTAGCATGCATGAGCAATAGGTACCAAGGCTGGTGAAACTATTGGTAATTTTTTTAACGTTAGACTTTAATTACTTCATTATTAAAACCTCGATTCAAAACTTATTGAAACCAAACCTTCCTGTGTTATATTAATTAATGTCCAAATTTTGATTATAAATTACATCTACGTGGTTCCCATTAGTGTTAAATTAGATGTAAATATTGATAGAAGCTCGCCCACGTTAATCATCTTAGGTAGGTTATGTTAAAACCAATTTGACCTTAAATGATGGCTCATTTATTAAAAGTAAACATGCTTTAAGTGCTGTAGATCATTTCTCCTATGCCGCAATAAAATTGTTAGATTTCTAATTCGCCAAGCGATTTCTTTTTAAAACTCTAATGCCACTTACGTAGATAAACAAATAGTTAACATTTCACTAGGAAACTCTAGGCAACAAAAAGCGAAATCTAGGTCTTTGGAGATAAGTTTAAACTTGAATAACTAAAAACAAGCATTGGAGCCACGACTTTGTGAGTCTAAATACAATTATTTAATCAATTTCCTTTTAATATCAGAATAAATTAAGAATCAAACGTCAATTAATCCTTAATGTAAACAATTTGGAGACATCATTACAAACATTATTAGATTTAAAACAAAAAGCTTATAAGGTTCTAAAAGCTATTTAAAGCGAAATTAATTAATTAACACATATTTTAGTAATAAAAAGCTTATTCAGTTCAAATTGAGTATCAATCTAAACTACCCATTTTGTATTGTGTGGCAAGAATGGCAATTGAAATATTTAGTTGGATTGGAATACAAAATTAAGTGAATTTTCTACAAATTAACTAAATTAGTCCATCCGAGAATTCTACAGGGTAATAAAAACGTTTCAAATTTGCAGATAATTAATTATCTACCTTTATTTTGTTTTCAGTCGTATTTATTACTAAGAGCATTATAAGAAAATAAAATAAAAATTTTATATAAGTAGGTTTAAGACATGTGAAAAAACTATTTTTTTAAAAACTGCACTTTTATTGGCTAAATAAACGTTTAAGGCTGGTTTCTCTTTACAATATAAACTTTAATATCTTGAGTTCATATTTTATGTCAAAATAGCAAAGAAAATGGCTTATTTTGATAGATCTAGCCTTTTATTAATGTACGGGTAGTTATATATTATTTTTATAATAACACTTTTTGTCACAAACAATTTATCTATGTCGGTTAAATCGTGCTTTAGAGCTTTATGAGGTTTCCTAGATTATTTGCGCGGATATTGCATTTTGGGGTGCAAAGCAGAATTCCGCAGAAATAAATAGGTCATTGTTGAGATTATTATTCCACAACGTAATATGCTAGATTGGAATTGTTTGGACCGTTTAATGTTTACCATAATAGCACAAGTGATGATCTTTTCGTACATTCCTTTTCCAGGAATATGATAATAGCATGAAAAATCGTATCGTACATTTAGTTATCAAGTTTTGTGAGACATTACTTATTTTATTCATAATAATAACACAATGATGTCATGAGGTAAGAATTTATACCTACCATAATCGAGACTATAATAAAGTCCTACTAACTTTAATGCATGTTGCAATTCAGAATTTTTATGTGTTTAAGAAAATATGTTACGTTTATTCGTTACCATCTTTTATTGCTCTTTTCTTAAACAAAACTGTTGGTAAATATAATGAACGGGATGCAAGATCAAACAGAATCCATTCCCACGAAATGATTCTGCAAAACTATCTGCAACATTCTGTGCAATCGGTAATGCAAACTATTTGTTACCTATTGCTATTTGCAAAATTGGTGTGACACTTGTTCTACCAATACATTTAAATAGTAACTTTAAAGATATACCAATAAATAAATATCATGGAATAAAGTCAGCAAAGTCTTGCATGGATTATTCGAAAAATTAAAAGAAGGTTATATTAATTAGATCCATGATTCCAAGTAGGAGTAAAGTTTAAATTAGAAGAGAAAAACAGGGAAGAAGCTAGGAGATCAAGACCTTCTCTTCTAATTTAAGGTTATATTACGTTAAGGTGCGTATTTAAGTATAAAGAAAAGCTTTAAGCTATCTTTGGTTTAAACTTGGATAAAACTTAATCGACCAAAATCTGCTCAACAATTTCGTTTAAAAAGTATTTCAGGTGAGATTGGTGGCTTTACATTTTTTAAAAACTGCATGAAATGTAATTTAAACTAGTTTAAGTTTACATTTCAGTGTACAATAACATATTTCGAGCAAATTGGCTAAATGTAATATTAGCTTTTCCTAAACTGTTAATCGCAACTTCGTAGTAAATATACTGGTGTTGACACCTACATGATACTTGATTTGAATTATGGATTATAGGATAAGTTTTCCGACTTGTTACTAACTTAGATTAGTTTTATCAACTAACATTGTCTTCAACATTGGGATTTGTGAATTATTTGAAGGGACCAGCAAATGTTTGAAACTCCAATGTAGTGCTTTCAGATGATTTAGAACCGAGGGTAAAATATTTGACTAACATAGAGTTTACGATTCTATTCAATCTACTTATTCTTTAATATAAAATTGAGAGAAAATCTCTATTTTCTAAAGTTTGCATCTTTGTGGGTACTTATTTATTTATCATGTCATTCAGAAAAGCATGGATTTTCAGTTCCCGCATTGAAAAATGTTTTTCGCTCATTAGGCTCTTAAAGGGGGAATGAATCATTAATACGAAGACATGTCGTACAAGAGTTTGCAGAACAAAGAGGATTAGAACTAATTAATAGTTTTCCGGATATTTTGCACAGAGAATAGGTTTGATGTCTTGAGAAGAATAAACGCTGGAAGTTACCCCACGCAGACAAGATTACTTGGTAAGATATATTGTCGCTCGGTAGCGGACCCGATAAAATCGACAATGAATAGAGGTATAAAATACATATTAATCATATTTTAGTCATGGCGGATTACTGGGTTAGAGCAGCGATAAGATACGGCTTTCCTTGGTAGTCTGTAAGCAAGCAAGGGGAGTAAGTGGTTTCGCGTAGAAGGCCTAGGGGAGATTGAAACCAACGCACGCTTGATCGATGTCCATGTTTCAGATAACGACAACATACAATGCATTCTGCACTTTAGCAGCTATACGGAAGATATTCGCGTTGGAACATAATATAGGATTGAAAAGGATGCTCGCGGCCCCAGGATGCCTATTTAATAAATTTATTGGCCATTTGCACTGTTTTATTGGATAGACACAAAATATAAAGAAACCGTCCTAATCATTTTAGTTTATTTCTTAAAAGAATAGCTCTTAGTTTGGGGTAAAGCGAGGGGAAAGTAAATTTCTTATTGTGTTAAAAAGCAACAAATTTGTATAGCCACATTTATTTTTGTTATGAACTTTTTTTAGGTAGGTATGTACCATTGAAAGTTCGTTTTCTTTTTTGATCCTGATCCTACTTCTGCTAAACTCTCTTGAATATGTACCATTAATTACTTTGAGCATCAAGTATTTTGGTAATTTATTTTATTATCCTTTATTTGCATTTCAACGGTTTATTTTTAGGTTATTATTCGTATTATAAATATTTTAAAATTGACACAACAATATACCTTTATCAAAAGGCACTTTGTAGTATTATGTTTTTGTTCGGTTGAATTCTATTTGCAATCGTAAATGGGTTATCTGCTGTTGCTCAAAAAATAATGTGTTTAAAGCTTTTAACAGAATTGGTGCCTACGTCATTACATACATAGATGTGTGTAATGTTACAATCTACAGCAATAAAAGTTAAATGACACTATCTATTAATTACTGGTAAATTGTGATTGATAAAGCATTGCGGTATTTCTCGTTGCCACCTATCTTAAATACTTAGTCATTACCTTCGTTCGTACCTATTTATTTTAGATATAGAATGTGACAAATGATGAGCTTTCATCAATTACATTTTTTATTTCTTTGACCCTCCAACTGATTTGCATTTAAAGATTCCTTTTCCTTAAAAGTTTAAATCATGCATGTACAAGAATATCTGATCAAACAATTATTTGGCATTTGTATGCCCTTGTTATCTATACCATTTCATAATATAACAATGGCATTTAAGCCACTATTATATAAAGGTATTTAACAAACGTATTAATGGCTATTTGAATGTAGAAGGATGCAACGATCGAATACATCAATGGCAAAGCAAATTAGATTAGACATTTACAATTTCTCGAGAACATTGAACCGTTTTAGTCCGACATTCATAGCAAGAAACTGATAAATTACGTTTTGGATGATTTTACTTCCTAAGTTCGTTTTTGAGCTACTCAGTTGACTTAATCATATTTCCATCCAATTTGCAGCAATGTGCACATTTTTCTAAGAAAACGTTTATTACATGAATTACTTTAGAATAGAAAGCGCAAACAAAGCTTATGTCAAAGTTTTTGGAAATTACTTTCTTGGGTAATATTCTTGAGATTAGATAAAAGCATCTTTTTACTGTTAGTTGAAGTTTCGGACGCTATGCTGGCAAACAAAGTAATTAAACAGGAAATATGCTTTTTACTTTGAAAGTGTTTTGTTTTATAACGCACAATTAGCTCTTTGTATGGGAATACTTTCGGGAATACTTATTGAATTGTTTAACACAAATGACAAAGTAAATATGGGCATGAACGTTAAACATACAATATATTTTTACTGAAAAAGTTGTGTTATTTTAACACCGGTTTTAGAGAAGTTTACACGAAATGTATAACTTGGAATGTTTACATTGAAAAAGCACCTAAATATAGGATATTATCGTTAAATCTAAACAATCGTTTCAAGACGGCAAACAAAGCACTTGGACATGTTATAACCACACATGTTTCTTCAGATGAAGTAAGAAAACTATAAGTATATGCTTTATCGAATATCGAACTATTTTCTATGTTGGGATTTTTAATGCAACATGGACCACAGTCACGATTGCTATCAAGCAACTTTTATTCCTTCTTACGTGAGGTTTTATTTAAGCTTGATGATGCTGAATGCGTATCTGCCGGATAAGACTCATGGAAAGGCTCACGAGTTTCCTAGAAGATTTAAATAAATTCAATGTTGTAGCATAACAAAAAACAACTTAACAGATAAAGCACTAACTGGGATATTAGAGGAAATGTTGCATTTTCAATTTTATTTCATAGAATTTACGAAATGTTGTCCAATTTCCAAATATAATCAAACTTATCTAATGCTTTTTTAAATCCATTACTTAATATTTTGTTTTCATAAAACCCTACAACCATAAAGGAAGACAATCATTTGCTATAATATGAGTTTAACTTTAAATCGATATACCCAGACTTTTTAAATTAATTAATAATGTTGTTGATGGAATGGAAACATTGATTATCATTTATCAAAAGCATATTTTTTTTTGTTATACATATAAATCCACAAAAGCATCTATTTAATGAGGTAAATATCTCGGTAAATATTAATCATTTAGTTTATACGATTCGACAAAAACAATTATTTTCCACAACACTATGCACTAAAATTAGTTATAATATTTATAGTCTTTTGGTGATGGATATTTAAGTTATCTTTGCCAATAATTACCTATTAACTTTTATTGCTGACTAGATAGAGAGATTCCGTTGGCGAGTTGATGAACTAATTTTTGTGGCCTTCTAAGTTTTCTTCAGAAATACTACCCGAGCACTACCTGGGTAAGAACGACAAAGACAGATATTTCATACAAAAATAGATAAATACGGATAAATACGTGTCTCCTACAACAAAAAGAGACAGCAAATAACCTCGCAATTAGGTATAGTTTTATGGTTGACTCAAAAAATAAGTAAGTAAGTTTTGACAAAAAGTATGTACGTTTTGTTCTTTTTTTACGAACATTTGCTTATGACATACATATTTAATTACTTAGGTTTAACAATACTAACAAGTGCCTGTTCCTATAACTTTCAATAGAACTTCTTTCAAGTTTACCTTATAACTTATTTAAATTTACTTAATAATATTACTTTGTGCTAGAACTAATATTACTCTGAATATTAGATAAGCTAAGCACTTTGGTAAAATGACTGTCAAAAAGCTAAAAAAGGGTTGATAAAACTGTAAATGCCTTAAGTATTTACATTATTATTATGATAACATTCTTTACTATAATTTGGAAACCAATATTTATTTAATCTAACAAAGTTTTGGGTTGAATGATCGATAAAATATAAATTAGTGGTATTAGGTTTAATTCTTCCGAAAGCCTTCGTTTTGTAGGCGAAGCCCTCTTATTTGCGTACATCCAATGTGCGTACATTCCAAAATACTGTCCAATTCGCGTACATAGTCATTAAGTAAGAGTTAATCCGTTTACCTGCAGTAAGAAAAGGATTATCATTTAATTTGAGATGTTTATGTGCAGAAGTCAGTAATAATATTTTATGCTTTTATTTAGTATAAAGATCAAATAATTTTAAACTACAACTACTTTCTGATAATGTGTTGATACATTTTTTACATAACAACACCGAGAACAACACCTAGTAATATGTCCTTCAGTGTAATGCACACAATTTTGGACGCACTGCTAGGCACCGACATAGCTAGAGTTTATATTTTCATTTTAGCAGCAAAACTTAAACTAACCTACCTAACCTAATGTGGAAAAGTGGAAAAATGTCCCCCAGTGCTTTCATAAAAGTCAGTCTAAAACCCTGAAATTAAAAAAAAAAAAATGCATATTGGACTTTACCCAGGTAAAAAAACTCACTACCTCTATCCTTTCAGTTTTTGACCATTTAGGTACGCAAATTGGGTATGTACGCAAATTGGGTGTACGCAAATAAGAGGACACGTTGTAGGCATCATTAAAACTAATTATTGTTAAATACTTAAAAGTAAAAATCGAGTTTAAAATGATGGAGCAGCAACTATTAAGTCTGCATATAAAATAAGTTAATGTACCTACATGGATGTAAGTATTGTGTGATGTAATATTTATTTTTCAAAGTGCAAAAGCTTTTTTGTTCATTTTCCAAGCATTTCGGCTTTGATTTTAATTATGCTATTAAACACCAAGTTAAACTCCAATAGACTTCAATTTAAAATGTTAATTTTAAACAAAATGAACTCAAAACTTTTGAGGCGGAATATGTAGTTATTCCGAATAACCCATTAATGACAATCTATGTTTAAAGTTTAAGGCCAAGTAGGTACATTAATGAATTTAAAATACACATTAATAGATCCATCATAATAATTAATTTGTTTGTGCTTTGTTTGGAAAACATTGCTAAACAAGTAAAAAAATAAAACTGTTCTGATGTTAATTCAAATAATTATTAGCAATAAGCCGATAAATGCCGTAAGGTCTATTCCATATATTAATATTTATAAAGGGACGTTCAAGTGACCCGTGCAAAAATCTAAATATTTTCATAATTTATCTAGAAATATTATCGATACCTAAATGGAAGATTTTTACAAATTCTCTAGTATTAGGGGCACATATAGATTAAAAAAAATTACTGTAAGGTCAAAAATTGTCAAATCAAGCATGATTTAAAGTAAATCAATGTTTTAGCGTTTACAAACAAAACAGCTAAAACGAACAATAAATTATTGTTTTATTTTAGTTGTCTACATAAAAACAATGAAACGACAACCATGGTTATGTTTGCATTTTATATAGTTCTAAGAAAAACGACTGCAGCATGGTCATTACTTTTTATATCTGATAACGTAATGTTTTTTTAGGTACATGCAAGATGTGCAAAATTCAATTTGATAAATATATATAATAAGGAGTAGCTAGTTTAGGTAATTGTAATGTTCAAAAACATTGCGGTGGTAATCTTCAAAATGATACATGATTTGGGGAGCATATTCAATTTTTGTTCTTTAGGTCCCTGGCATATGAATTATTTTTTATAGATATGCTTGACTATGAACTATGTCTGATTATGTAAGAATATGAAAGGTAGGTAATTTAACAACATTGGTAACAGCTAACATGTTTGGCTATAAATAAACGCAGATACCTATTATTCCTGTCAGAAAAAAGAAACAATAAAATATTTATCTGAATGGTGAATATAAACAGTTTAAGAATGTCAACGCCCACTTCAAGTAAACATTGCTAATTTTATACATACTTAAAGATACTATTAAATGCACAACTGTCAACAGAATTTTTTAACGATCCTAAACTGGTTCATCATTTTGTGCCTTTTAGATTTACCTACAAAACAATACTTTATTTGTCTTATCTATCCCGTTAATAATAAAAAAATGTTAGAACTTAATACTAGTATGAACAAGTATAAATATTAATTTTATATTATTAAATGTTTAAATTGTTTTTGTTGGGACCAATAAGTGTAAACTTACATTTAATAAACGTAGTTGATATTGCGTGGAGTATCCGTTGGATTTATCCATGGTAAGAGGTAAACTTAAAAAAGCAGTTAGAACTGAATAAAACCCACAAAAATCATACAAATAAAACTATAACAACATTTCACAAGAATTACTAAATCATTTTTTTCTCCGATCTTTGGTTTTCGTACTTTACGCGAGCGATGTCTCTACATACACATGAACTAGACTAGCGCTTCTAAACAACTGACGAACGTGAACGCAATTCATTTCAACGGGAACTCGATTCGCGTCGCGAGATCAGTACCTACAGTAAGTTATTGCGCAGTCGCGGAAATCTATGGGCCCAACATACATAAAGAAGGGATAAGGCCCTTTATGATACCCCAGACTCCAAGCAAGACGCCACCGACTGTCGGCTAATGTATTAGTCGCAGGGAAGGGAGATACTCGGTAAGGGATGTTTTGTACTGTGTGGCTGCTGCGGTATTTTTTTCAGAACACATTTTTCTTATGCATTTCCTGCGTGGATTCTGGATTTAAACCATATCGTTTATCATATTTCGAGAGAAAGACGAATTTAGTTCTTTTGCGTCATTTTCAAATAATAAATACCTTTTCATTTATTATAGTGAAATAGAAAAAAACGTCATTTGTATTTACTTTGCAAATTTTTTTTTCCAAGATTGATAATTTTTGTGACCTGATTTATTTGAATAATAGACAAATCATAACTTGCATTAAAAGTTTAAACCAACATACAACTTCAGCAATCAGCAGAAGATGCTTCAATATTTTCTGCTGAAGATGACAGTATAGCAGTAAAAATATTACGTACGTACAATAAAAGTGTGATTTGGAGAGAATCCTTGTTTTATAATACCAATTAATAGTATTTAAATTAGTTGTTTGATATAATAAAAACGCCTCGAACAAATTCATTTCTGAACCATTTATTAAACTAACTGTTGCGACTTTTGATTGAATGAGAAATGCTTGAAAAGATTGAGGTAATTTTTTTGACAATACTCTTTAATTTTTCAAAACTCCATTAAACTTGAAAGAGTTTGTGAAAAGATGGTTTATTAATGAAGAGTTTAGGTTTATGTTCTAGTTCTAAAGCATCTAAAAATGATTTTTGCAGATAAATCGGCTTCGAAAAATTAATTTGAACAAATTTAGGTGCGTAATAATTATAGTTTCATTTGCACTAAACATGTAAGTAAGTAAAGCAAAAGATTAAATGCCTCAAATAATACAAAAAATCTTTATAATTTGTTTAGGAAGTTGGTACTGTTGGTGTAACCAATCAGAACCTAATATACAGGGTGAGTAGAAAGTAACGCATATCGCTTCTTACTTTCTACACACCCTGCATAGGGGAAGGATGCAATGGAGAATAAGTATGCAATATAACGGGCATCGTTCAACCTTTTTTTTTAAATATGCATACGGATTTTGGGAAATAAAAAAAATGACAAAACGTTATGCACATTAGTCATCACAAGTAAGCGAGTTACAACCCCTTCAGAAATCTATTATTAATATGATAGTTTCAGAGTACAAATAAAAATTAAAGGACATTGAACATATTTATGTACAAAATGGTTGAGTAACATTAGTAACAATTACCTAAGTAACTACTTATTAACTTAATTGATTATTCTATGTTGGTTTTGTTGCTAAATAAAAACATAATATTATGCCGACTAGGCTGAGAATTTTATGCCATGCCATTAATCGAAGTCGTAAAGAATAATTTTTATTTTTTTCCATTGTTTTTGTAATTTATAGCTCTTTTTTGATTTATTGGAAAAATGCATTTATAATCAAGGTACTTTAAAGAAACCATTTTTAATGACATAATAACACATTTCTTCAGAGCGCTCCTATAATCAACTATACAACCAACCTGATTTACGTGTGTAATCAATGTGCTATTCACCAGAAAAATTACAATCTTTATTGTTTTAAGTACTCCATACTTTGTTTGCTTTGAATATGAACATATCTGCTTTATACAGAGTTTTTTATTTTTATTTCCTTCCATTTGGTATTCGGATGTAATAATGTGCGATTATATCGAATTAAACTTAGTTGAGCTATTGAAAACTATCGATTTGTTATACATGTTTGAAACAAAAATACCTAGGTATTTCACTTAATTTATCATTCAAAAAATTTTTGGTATACCTACCAAATAAATTTATCAATATTTTCTTTTAAAGTAAAGTTGTTGAAGGGAAAAAGTTATCAAGCCAAAAGTAAAAAGGATAACAAATAAATTAAGGGCTGCAGGACAACAAAATAGTGCAGGTTATTAATACTCAATTACCGAAAAAGCAAAATAATTTTCACTTGCTTTAAAGACTACAAATTTTACGATGGCAACTTTATGCATATTTCATGAATGTTCTTCAAGAACAAAGAGAATATTACTAAAAATATTTTCATCCATATACTCCTTGATTTAAAGATGTACTTAACAAAACAAATTTAAATATTTACGGTAATGTACTGCATAAATAAGATTATAAAGGAAATGTATAATATCCTGTGTGACAGTTAAACTCTACAATTACCCTGGCAATTAGTATTACCCATTCTCGCCTAATAAAAATGAGATTTGTTTTTTGCTATTTCTTAAGCTTAACTTAAACAGTTAGCAAGAACATGAATCATGTGTTAATGGGAATAAATATTTAAAGTATCATGATGATAAATTATCTACGTGCTTTTTGTTAACAACGACAAATCTACATTTTTCAGGTTTTATTTTCACAGACTCACAGTACCCAAATTATGCGCGATTCCATGATTATGACATCCTGTTGGTTATTTACTTTAATTTGAATGCCATGTTTGGCTCTTCATTAACGCATATTTTTGGTTTAAAACAGTTATTTTTGACCACAATAATAGTAGGTTAAAACTATTAAATTGAAGCCGTGGAATGCAATTAGTTGTTAGTAAAATATATTGTTCTTAAAAATTAAAACATAAATGTTCTCATTTAATAAAACAATTTATGCTACATATTTTGAGATCTTTGTTGTCATCTTCAGCATAAAATAAATTCTATTCTATCCACATATAGTACAAAAGCTGGCAACCAAAAACACACATCATCGAAAGGCGCGCGTCATGATTTTTTGTGCATTAAATTATATTTAATATTTCTTAATTTTGTCCAATACACTTTTAGCGCTAACAGGGAACGTTTTTTTTTAAACATAATAAGTGGGATATTTATTAAAAATAAAATACCTTAACAGTGCCAGACACTTATAAAGTGAACATTTTTAATTTTGTGTAATCTGTAGACTTTTATTCGTAAAATAAGAATTTTCATTATAGGGTTCTCTGTCCTTGGAAAACACATTTGAAAAGCTATTTACCCTTTATAAAGGATTGGCAGGGTTATAGTTCGAAGGTGCAAAAATCAATTTTGTTGTACGAAGAAAAAGATTCCACTTATGATGTTATTACCTTAAAAAAAAACACTATCTGTTTGTTGCCAGTTTGTTGGATTTAGAAAAGTAATATTAAATATTATTATGTCAAAAAATCATGACCCCGTTAATGATGTGGATTTTCATGTTGATAGCTCCTATACTAATAGTACCTAGGTAGCAAAAATAATTATGTTTTCTATTGATATTATTAGCATTAGAAGGTTTTCAATTGATACAATTTTTTAGAAATAAAAAATTAAACTAAAAGTACCAACCGATGGTTGTAAAAGTGTGTCCCACTCCGTCACACAGATTAAGATTTTAAAGAAGACACCTGGGTGATGTTAATGGCATCACTTCGTTATCGACATTTTTATTTTCCTCATCCAGGTAGTGTAACAATAGTACAATCATGTAGTTTTGCCTCAAGGTGTGCGGCCAAGTCTTGCAAAAAGGTACAAGCCAGAATGATAATTCTCAATTTGGTGTGAGAATAAATCACTTGCCTGCTCAACTTGGAGCTCACAAAGTTTAAGTGTGATTTCCTGACGCTTTTCCAGGTGTTTGGATTAGTTATACGACCATCATAAAGTTGTGTTTTACTGCCAAGTTTTATTTTATTATTCAGCAAATTTATTTTTCTACTATTTACGTGTTGAAGGAGGATTTGAAATTTCTTTAACCAATACGGCAATACAGTTATAAATATTTCTTTAACTTTGCAAACCATGAATGAAATATTTTCATTGAAGATTAATAAATATCTATTTTTACGAAAAACTTGGTTGGTACTACTCTTCGGCTGACGCAGTTTCTAATGTAATAAATATTTTAATACATATATTTACGTGTTGTATCTAATATTCATATCTACATTTTGGCTTTGATTAATTTATTATTTAGACTCTTTTGTTGTAGATTAAAAACCCCAATTACTGAATAAAATTCGTTCTGAATCGGCAATACAAAAACGAAAGGCAATTATGACAAAATGCTGACTTAAATAATTTTACTCGTAATTCGAAAGGCTGGAACATAAAAAAGCATTATTTTAGGATTTCTATTGACTTTCCAACAAGATAAATGTAACACGAATCACAAACGTGATTCGTAGCAAGGCATACTTCATTGTATCAGGCCTATTGGCTATGACCGTATGCAAGTGGCGCAGTCAAAGGATGGGGGGTTAGAGCAGGGGGGCAAATGCGTTTTCTTTGGCAAGCAAACAAAATTTCGTTTTTTTTGTTTTTGTCTTACCACGGTGGAGCACTCCTTGAAAAATTTTCGCATGCGGTGCACATGCTGTCCCCTTACAGTGCTTTGGCAGAACATTTGCCCCTGGTATAGCAAATTCCGCCACGCCACGTCACTGGCGTATGCTTTTTGTTTCTTAAGGTGAATATTTAGTTGTTTAGTAACACTTAAAATGGCGAAAAGAAAACCTATGTCTTTGGCTTAACATAATTTCCCTGATGTTTCAAGTGGGATTCACAATGAAAATTAGTTTGCATCCGGTAAGAATTAAGGTAGCTTGCAAGAGCTTGAAATATGTGTTTCGCAATGAATTAGCTTGTATGAGCTCTTATAAGTTAATTCATTGTGAATGATACAGCCTAAATACATATTTCAAGCTCTTGCAAGCTACCTTAATTCTTACCGGATGCAAGCTAATTTTCATTGTGAATGAAGCTTTACTCTCGCTTTTACTCAATCTTCCCATAGTTAACAATTCATATAAAGCGAAATTTTTGATAAACCATATTTATAAATATTAAAATTTTGTCAAAAAAATAAAATCTTTCTACCTAAACAGTAGGGTACTATCAGAAAAATATCATAAAATTGTAAGTACTGTCTGACGTAATTCCAGACGGAATTTTAATAGTATATTATATACCGCGAGACTGAAGTGGATCTTTCAAACCCGCAGGAACTGTCTTTGTATATTATAACTCTCCTAATAACTTTTTAAAGATTGTAGGAAGTAATTTAAAATGTATCAAGTTGGGTAACACCTTGAGGTGTCACAGCCATCAAATTAAAAAGATCCGAGCTTAAGCTATACAGTTGTACATTTGTCACATTGGTATTCATTCTATTTCTATCATATAATAACAAAAAGCGACACCGGATTAGAACCAAATGGTAACGTTGTTATACAATCAAGTTACCTTTTTTCGTTCCATTCATGCCTTAATTATAAAGCGAGTGAGAAATGGGTCTATTGGCATTCTGCGGGCTTTTTTTTTTCATCTTTTGTTAAGCAATATCGACAGAGGGGCAAGTTTATTGGAGTTGTATTGCTTGCAGCGGGCCAGCACCTGCTTACCTGGACCTTTCCTAAATGAATTCGAAATGCAATGGTGGTTTCTTCGTGCAGCAGTCTACCATGGTGTTTCGCTTATATTTTTTAAATTTAAGACTTTACCCGACACGACCAGGCCGACCAGGCCTATAGGCGACGGTTTGCCTTAAAAAATGTGAAGTGATCATTAATTTAATGTTCATATTATTAACTTAATTTTAATCCACAAGGTACAAAGGCATTAAACGCCCAACAGCTAGGTACTTTTGCAGTGGCGTAACCCAAATGGTGTCCCCACCAACTAGGTAAACCATCACACAACGGCGTACTGACCGATTGCAAAAAAATACAGGGTGTCCGATCGGGAGGTTCCAGTAGAGATATCTCAGGAACGGTTTACATTACCTTTATGAAATTATGTATAATCTGAAATAAAAATGGGGTTTGTCGGCCAAAATATGGTAGCGAAGGTCAACTTGAACCGGAACTGTCACCATGTTGAAAATATTTTCATTCGCGAGAACATCCGCTGTATACAAAATTTCATAAAGATAATGCTTGTTCTTGAGATATCTCTACTGGAACCTCCCGGTGGGACACCTGTAGATATTACATTTTGTCTGTATTTAAACACAATCTACAGGGTGTCCGCGATCAATGTGCTTTTTTTTAAATGGGAGATAGCTGGGAAAAATCCAAGACATTTGGTAAAAACAGTTTTTTGAAAAAGTGCCCCCCTTCGGAAATAACGGCCTTCAAACATGTAAACTAAAAACCCTTAATCGTAAATATTTACCAAACGATTTCATCAACCATCATGAAAGTTGTACTATCAATAAAGGTAATAAAAAGGGTCATTTTAAACCCATTTTGAAATTTGGGGCCCCCTTTAAAATGGGTTAAACACTAGTAGTGTAGGTAAAAACTGCATGTAATTTCTTTACCTTTAAGAATTTTGTAATTTTATGTATTTTTTTAAATACCCCAATTTAAGTAACAACTTTTTTACCACTTGAAATTTCTGAGAAAGTGTACCTTTTACGAATAAACTACCAAAAACACTTTTGATGTACCTTATATTTTTGCATAAGACTAGACTTTCTTTTGAAATTTGTATGTCACTTACCACTGTCACTACATTGAAGTAAGTTTTTTGTCAAATCAACGCAAAATATGGGGTACATCAAAGGTGTTTTTGGTAGTTTATTCATAAACGGTACAGTTTCTCAGAAATTTCAAGTGGAAAAAATGTTTTTACTTAAATTGGGGTATTTAAAAAAATACATAAAATTACAAAATTCTTAAAGGTAAAGAAATTATATGCAGTTTTTATCTACACTACTAGTTTTTAACCCATTTCAAAGGGGGTCCCAAATTTCAAAATAGGTTTAAAATGACCCTTTTTATTACCTTTATTGATAGTACAACTTTCATGATGGTTGGTGAAATCGTTTGGTAAATATTTACGATTAAGGGTTTTTAGTCTACATGTTTGAAGGCCGTTATTTCTGAAGGGGGACACTTTTTCAAAAAACTGTTTTTACCAAATGTCTTGGATTTTTCCCAGCTATCTCCCATTAAAAAAAAAGCACATTGATCGCGGACACCCTGTATTTGAAAAAGGCACATTTTCAGAAAATAAAAGTATGGTGTGACCTAATGCAAAACATGGAAAAATTATTAGAATTAGATATATAAATGGAAAAAGTTTTTAGATAAATCGAAAGAATTTTATAAATAAATCAGAATCTTGTATCCATGTATCGAAATTAGAATGGTACCTATCCATGCGTTATTGGTTATACAGGGTGAACCATGGAACGTCACGAATTACTATTTAAAACACTTTTAAAAAATACATTTTAGGATTTTACGATTTCTCGGACACCAACTTACTTTTGTTTGAAAATAAATTTTCTGAATTTAATGTGTAGATATATTACATTTCATTTTTGAGAAGTGAATTATATTACATCCTGTATAAGTAAAATAAATTCATTCTTATGGAAACTGAGAAAGTAAAACTTTTACTATCTAAGAAAATATATGACATCAATCGCATAGTAATTGAAACTGCGCTATGAGAAGCAAAAAGAAAAGCAAAATAAATAGGTACCGGGGGGTACAAAAGGTACATATTGTTACTCTTTACTGCAAAATAAGAAAACTTCCTTTTACGTATTATTCTATCATAGTATCATGTTTACACTGCGGTCTCTTGTTACCGATTCTAAGATTTTTTTACCTGAGAAATGTAGGGATGCTTTTTATCGTAAATTTTTTATTCGGCAGTGTGAAGATAAATATTTATTCACGACAGATTTAAGGGTGGGTTGCGGTAAATAAAATATATTTCATTACAGATTCCATTTTGTTGTGGTGTGTTTTATTATGAGATACTGTCAAAGATAAAAAAGGTTCTTTGGACTTTAACAAAAGAATGCCCCCATGTGTTACACTTTCCACAAATGCTACTAGAAAGGATCAATCTGATTATAATTAATTGCTCTATTCTTAAATAATTTACTGTGACATCTTCATAGATAAGTTTGTCATTCTGCAAATTTATTTAAAAAAAAAACAAGGAGTTTGTTTCTACATTTGCCAATGATAGTGATTGACACTAAACTTGATCTCATTGCAGATTTAATTTGTTGATATTTGGTTCCGTTGGGTTAAATTAATCAACAAAAATATAGTGCAATGTTTGTTAAATTTTACCTAAATGCGTCTGCATATTTGAATGCATCTACATGTCAAATGGAAGATAAACAGAGCTTTTTACATTTTTCTACATTTAGCTTGGCTTACCGTGAGAAGTACCAGGCGCTACATATGTCCCTGATGTGGTTTCAGGGTAAAAATATAAATCGAATTGAAACACTGCCTTTGTGTAAAAGGACACTAGGTCTTTCGGGTCCTCACATCACAATAGCCTAGAGGTTTGACAAAACCGCATATAATTTTCCTTTGCACGGATCAAATTTCCAATGAACTGTAAAAATTGGTTGCTGTTTAAGGTTTATTTCAAATACATTAAAAACCTTTCAAATCTTATTTCTTTCGTTACTTCTTTTGTATTTTATACTAACATAAATTCTACACAACAAATGGAAAGATAATGATTCTTGTTTTTGTGTTGAATATGTTTAACCGACCAGTACTAATACAGTGACAAAAATATCAAAAACAGATCTAGTTAGGTCCTACTGGGTTTTCTTTTATTTGAATAATTTACCTTAAACTTTGCCTTTCTTTGATCTTTGATTGTGCAAGAGACTTTTTGGTTGTTGTTTGAAATAAAAATAATAAACCGAGTGAACACAGGAAGGCAGAAAAAAAAGCTATGTAAATTTAAATTTGAATTCCTTTTTGCTTTTTGATGTTTGTTTTTAAATTTGGGTATGTACTTATTACTTACTTTAACAAAAGTTGTTTAATTTTGTTTATTTTTATAGTCCTGTTTTCGGTTCTGTTTTAAGTTAAAAAATACAAGAAAATTACCAGAGAAAGATGATACTTATGTGTTTGTATGTGTTTCGATTGTGTGATTATTTATTTACCTAGTCATGTTATCCCATCTAAATTGCGAAAATTAAGACCTGAATTTAGGATGCGCAGAAGTCGAAAATATTTCTAGTTATTTAACTTCTTTGTGTCAGCTGTGTAAAGAGGAGCTGATACTATTTTACGAGTTCATAATTATTCACCTCACGTTATTTAAGAAAACTTCAAACTGTGTTTGGATTTGCAAATGTGGCAAATTAAATTGATACAAGTTGTTGATGGTTTATTATTGACAAATTTACATAACCAAATTATAGTGACATGGAAGTATAAACGCAAATGCAATTTTCAGTACACCAACTACCTATTCAAAACTAATGAATTTAGAGAGTAGTTTAAATTTGTTAAATTTAAAATGTTATTTGAGTTAAAATTGGATTGTTTAATTTGTAAACGGCGAAACTGATTAACGTGTTAGCTATAAATATTCCAACACAAACAGAAAGCGGTTATGCGATTTGCTTTGGAGTCGTCACTTATTTGATTAGAATGACAAACACAATACACTCAACCCTGTTTCTTAGTTTTTATTTTAAAATAGGCATGCTTGAAATTCTCTTATTTGTTTTGTATTTACAGAAAAGGAAAAAGAAATACATTCATGATTTTTTAATTGGATTTTGTAAAATTCAGATCATAAGAGTGGGTTAGGTTTTTCTGTATTTTTTTTACAAAGACAGAGATATTTGTTTTGATCTTGTTTCACCTTATCGGTATAGTGTACTGTAGGAATGCATTTCTTTTTAATATTTGTATGATATTTTTTTTTATACAAATTATTCATTTTAAATCCGAATTATATATTTCAAATCAAAGAGTTGGGATTCTTCGTGTTTATAAAAGTGATTTGTCATTCTTGAAAGTACATTAAAGAACAAGACATCGCTTGTGGTTGATGATTGATTATTATTTTAACTAGATATCAGTCATGATGAGGAGCTAGAGAAATAAAAGCTTTTTATAGATGAAGCTTTTTGATGTCACCCTCACTGGGCCGGCTCGATGGGGCATCACCGCGGGAATACTTCAATCTCGAACACAAAACTTTAAAAGGCAAGTCAATTTATTAGAAATTGTTGGACACTTCAATGATTCTATAGGAGAAAATTAAGTCATAAAGTTCACCTGCTTAACAAAAAATATATATCATAAAATTATAGAGTCATTCCTAAGGGACGTTAACTTCATAAGTTCTAAAAGAATAGTTTCAAAGTCGGTAAATTTGTTGTTTCCACCTGCTTCCAAGAAAAATGTAAATATAAAATTTAGGGTTACCTTAAGTCCTACCAGATGGACAAAAAATGGCCATAAATTGTTTGTTTTAAATCATATTGTAGAAACTCTTGCAAAAGAACATTGTTAAAGATTTCTCACCTTGAAAATACTTTTTATTGGTTTATTGGCACCCTAAAGTACTATTATGATGGCAATTAGATTTACTAGTGTAAAATGTTGCAGCTTAGAAGCATAAATTTATGCTTTAACATTTCGTTATGCCCGCTTTAGACAAAACAATAAATTTGTACAAATGAATGTGTAGTTCTCCTTGCACAATTTTTTGTGACTTGTGAAGGCAATATCTTTGCAAATTCAAAATAAATATTATACTCCAAACTATAAAAACTAACGTCGGTCGATAGTTCTCTGGGTTTAAAATCCAGCACTCTTTTGAGTCTTTTATACATACCCTTTTACCCAATAACTGATTTCAAATTTGTTTAAAAATTCCCTGAATTTTCCAAAAATACCCGATGTACGAGAATGTGTACATCAATTTCCCCTGGTGATTTCCAGCTCGGTAATTAAAGGTCTTATTTTCGAATGTGCAGCGTTTCAGCCCTTTGCTGATGCCCTTCAAAGAGAAGAGAAACCTAAACACTAAATCGTAAATACTTTTAATGGTCTGTCGAATCATTAATCATTGTTTTGAAATTAGTTTTTTGATGTCTTGTTAAATATTATTTCGCCATTAAAAAAAATGCATAGGTAGACAATAAAGATTTTATTGCATAATGTATTTTGCTTGTTAGTTAATTATTGTGTTTTATGTCATGCATTATTGTCTATCCGAAAATAGTTAAAATCATATTTATAATTTTATTGTTCGTGCTGAACAATAACAATGAATTCACATATTTCATCTGTCATACCCATACCTTTCAGAAGCTTGTTTGGTCAATTAATAATCCAAGATGTATAAGAGTAAGTATTTCTTTCAAAAGATCAATAGAGAAAAATAAAAATAAATTTTTCCTTTCTGAGTATTATGCTTTGAATAATGAATAAAATATTGTACCCAGGTATGTGCCTTTATTACTACAATATGCTCATTTTAGCTTTACAAAAACTTGCCTGCTTACATTATGATGAATTATGATCTCGTAAGACGGACTGTAATAAAGTCAAGTTTTTATTTAGGGTTAGAGAAATAATCAACAATCTAATATAATCACTATATTTTATTGTTTGAAGTAGATTCAATAATCAATATGTAAAATCATATTGGCATGGGCATAAATTTTATTAATATTTGCTCAACTACCGTCGGCAAAGAGAGGATCCCTAGGAAGCGAACTAGATTACTTTTTAAGATGTTGATATTAGGCAATATGCAGTTATAAAAACACTTAAATTAAAAGAGTTTTCTATTTGCAAAAGCGCTCCAGTTTTCGATATCCATTGCATTGGGAACTTAGCAAAAGCTATTGAAGAAGTAATACAGGACAGATCGTCTTTCTTTCCCATTTGATTTGAATTGCATTGTTTGGTTCCTCCTTCCAGCTCTTCTTTATTGTAACTCAGACATGACTATTGCTCTTGTGTCTGGACAGTCCGTTGCACAGCTCTGAATGCACCCATACAAAATGTTCTTTATTCTATTTTCAGAACACCTGCCGATACCCAATGGGCATATTTAGAAAGTCCAACCCATGCACGCGAGAAATTTTAAAGACGAAATAATGCGGAACATGTTTTGTCCCTTTGGCTAACTTAACATTAATAGCTTCCATCAAATTAAATAGATCTGCATACACATACATTGTTTAAAACACCTTAATAATTTTTGTGGAAACTAAAACGCTTTCTCATTCAATAAAATTTAATTTTCCTGGTTTGCTAAAAGTTATAAACCTTTAAGTCAAATTTAAATGAACCAATGACTAGACTATACCTATGCTTCCGTTAACTTCTTACCTTTTTTTTTCTTAGATGAGAACATCAAAAAAATTGTTCAATATTTAAAATAGGAAATGGCTTTACCATTATGTTTAGCTGAATTTAAGACAAAACTTTTAGTAGATTATCACAACTTAACAAATGCAAATCAGTTAAAAGTTGTACCTGCATGGTATAAGTTTCCTTATAGATTACAACTGTACTACTTATTTTGATTTACAAGTAACTTTTCACTGTCAACTTTCTTAACACTATTTGCAAATAGATGTTTAAATCTTATCTCTGCAAAGCCCTTTGTCATCGTGTAACGTTATTATCAAGGTTTAATGGAAAAAAGAGACCCAAGGTTTTACTTGGACAAGCTTGCCATAATAGAATTACCACCAAGTCATGATATTATCTCTTCTTTTTGAATGCATTCACTGTTGTAAATATTTTTAGTGACAGCCCCCTGGACATAACATTATAAAATAAACAAGAGATAACATTATTATAGAAGATGTTCTACTAGATGCCTACAAACATAATCGTTGTGTGTGGTTTTCTGTAGGTAATAAAATGTTAATTATTATTAGGAAACTAATAAGCAAAAATATCGTGGGCTTTTTTGAACAGTGTAAACAAGACTAAAGCAGGTATAAAAGTTTTTTTTAGATTAATTTGCATCAATATTGCTACATAGATGGGAAAAATCGAGGGGCAATTCAATGAAAGAATTAGTCTATATTTTTTTAAGAATTTGTTGAGAATTTGTGAAGAATTTGTTAAGAATTTGTAGAATTTGT
Organism: Cartodere bifasciata; assembly: GCA_963920755.1. NCBI lineage: Eukaryota > Metazoa > Arthropoda > Insecta > Coleoptera > Latridiidae > Cartodere > Cartodere bifasciata. Next base: position 12,163,624 of record OY987195.1, read on the forward strand.
TAGGAATAATTAGTGTACACAATTTGCCCACCTAATTTGCCCCTCGGGAAAAATTAACATTTTTGCACCTATTTTCGTGCGAAAAGTAACAGTAGTAACACATTTCGGCACGTGTAAGAAAAGTGTAAATACTCACTTTGCTTGCTTTAAAAATAAAAAATTGTTTATTAAATCGGGTTTAGTTTGTTTTCATATAATTCATTCACAAAATGCAAATATTAAAAAAGTTTACTTAGACTTTCATTTCTCTCAGGAGAGTTCGAGCTGAAAAACTCAAAGTTAAGTCAAACTTTATTAAATACTAATGGCAGCAAGTTAAATTTAAATATTCCAAAGTGACTTTAAAAGTTAATTTAAACTGATTAATTATAAATTTGAACACTAGCTTTCCAATATTAAATTCATTTAGATTTCAGCATGATTTACTGAAATTGTCTATGTACATAATAAATGAATTATGTAGAAATTAAAATTTGATTTAACTCACTGATTTAGTTCTCAAAACGAGATAAAATAATATGTTATTTAAATTTGCTATAATTATTTATTTTAACGAAAATATTTTGATTAAATATTTTGGGCTGTTATATGTATAAACCGACTTTATCCTCATAAATCAAGGATATGAACTTAAAGCAGAACCCAACTGAAGGATCAAATATAGATTTGACACAGAGCTAGGTTTCATGTAAAAACATGAAAATTAAATATTAGAGATTAAATTAGTTTAAAAATTAGGCACAAGATCTAAGTTATTCAAAAGAGAATTTCTTCCAAAAAAACGGCCTGGGGGTCATTTAGGTCACTTTTTTTCTCTGTTAGCACCTCCTTAAACGAAATCCTGGGTGCGTCGTTGGGTATTTTTATGATTAAATGCTTGTACGCTATGCATTAACCACTATGCAACAATCTAAACTGCTCCAACAAAGTTAGGGATATGGTTGTTTGTCAACCTTGCTAAAGTTTTAGAAAGAAAATTTTTCTTTTAAAATAACAAATAAAAAAAAACAAATCTTACCATAAAGTTTTTTTTTATTTTATTGAGGGTTTAATTTTTTTTTGGACTTTGATTAAAATGTGGATTTTTCGAATTTTATAATCGGTTTACAAAATTATTCTAGTCATTTTTAAAACTAGGCTTACTGTCTTGTTTAATTTTTAGGAAGGTCTAGAAGCCAATAGAATACTCTGGATAATTGGGACCGGACGTCTCTGGTTGATATGGTCAATTTCTTTAATGTTAGTCAAATGGTTAATCCTTCTTTTGATAACAGTCAATTTAAAACAGAAGCTACTTCTAGAAGTCCTAAAAGTTGTAAATCAGGCGCTGCAACCAGTACCAGAATGATACCTTCCGGATTAAGTTCGAAGAAAGCCCTTGAGTCTGTGTAGGTCCTTGCGGGAACGGCTTCCGAATGCTGATGGTGCTTCTGAACCCATTTTAACGGTAAAAAAACGTCTTCACGAAGTCAATGTAAGATCTAGGCAATTTTTAAGAAGAGTTCCTTCAACCCCAGATCACAAACAAAAACCATTGGAAGAGGAAAAGAAAAGAGTATATCGACATGAAAAGTGGCAATCCGTACTGCTTACAAACGATTCCAGATTTGGTAGATTTTCTGCTAGTCGTCATGTACGAGTTAGGAATCGTGATCGTACTTAGAAATCTGCTGCATCTGGATTCCCCTGTAATCAGTACAGATTCCCACTTTTCATGCCCATATACTCTTTTCTTTTCCCCTTCCAATGGTTTTTGTTTGTGATCTGGGGTTGACGGAAGATTTCTTAAAAATTGCCTAGATCTTACATTGACTTCGTGAAGACGTTTTTTTTACCGTTAAAATGGGTTCAGAAGCACCATAAGCATTCGGAAGCCGTTCCCGCAAGGACCTACACAGACTCAAGGGCTTTGTCCGAACTTAATCCGTAAGATATCATTCTGGTTCTGGTTGCAGCGCCTGATTTACAACTTTTAGGACTTCTAGAAGTAGCTTCTGTTTTAAATTGTTATCAAAAGAAGGATTAACCATTTGACTAACGTTAAAGAAATTGACCATATCAACCAGAGACGTCCGTTCCCAATCATCCAGAGTATTCTATTGGGATCTAGACCTTCCTAAAAATTAAACAAGACAGTACGCCTTCTTTTAAAAATGACTAGAATAATTTTGTGAACCGATTATAAAATTTGAAATATCCACATTTTAATCAAAGTAAAAAAAAATATTGAACCCTTAATAAAATTTAAAAAAAAACTTTATGGTAAGATTTGTTTTTTTTTATTAGTTACTGTAAAATAAAAATTTTCTTTCTAAAACTTTAGGAAGATTGACAAACAACCATATCCCTAACTTTGTTGGAGCAGTTTATATTCGATCCTTTAGTTCATTTATAAATTTGCGCATCAAAAAATTGTCAATCTGAGACATTCTATGGACAGATTATTGATACTTATCGGAATCGGCAATCGCCATGCCATTTTATCTACAGCTTTTTAGCTATTTTGTAATAATATTTTATATTTATAGATGTTGGAACAGAAATTTTGTACCTCACAATTTCGATAATCCAATCAATTACTTAAAATGTTAAATAAACATACAAAATGGTTTTATTTTATAAAAAAAATATTTCCTTATTTCATTGTTTTGTTTTTGGTACCTATACCCTTTTTCATGTTTATTATTGGATATGTTATACCCATTATTAACCCATTGTTTTATTGACTATATTCGATTATATGTCATAGACATCGTTTAAATAAACGAAGTGGCTATTCTTCCGCCGGCGGAATTATGCATATGAATGAAGGGTTCCGCCGCTTTAACCTTCAAATTTGGCATGTCCGGCGGACTTTATCTATTTAAATCGAAATTTCCGCCGCCCGGCGGAATCCTACTTTAAAATTTGTGGATTCCGCCGTTCCTGTCTTATTCTGCAATCTGAGGTGGTGTATCTGACAAGTTATATTATGAAAATCTCCTTATTTTCACATTAATTCTATATTAAAGATTGTAACATTTTATTACCACACGGTAAATGTAGCCCTTTATTACATAGATTAATATATCCAAATCTGTAGTTGTGAAGTAAATATTAATATACTTAGTTTAATAGTACGCCACCATAAAGCGCAGTTGGTGTAATGGTATACGTAGGCCCCTACCATGCCGGATGTCTGCGATCGAGTCTTGTTGTCGGAGGCCTCTTTTATTAATTTTTTTTTTATTTTTTGTTATAACCTGATGGGTTAAGTTAAGTTAGGTTATATTAAATTAATTTGTATATTTTTTAGGTTAGGTAGGTTATGGTTAAGTTTTGTTCCTAAAATGAAAATATAAACAAATCGGATATAAAACCATAGATTAGAAAAATGGGGTATATGGGAGCAGCGCACAGACAACCCTTTAGGTATACCAAATAAGTTTGAGCTGCGCACACTTTTGTTATGGAGAGTTAATCCATTTACCCTCATTAAGAAAAGGATAATCCTTTAATTTAAGATGTTTATAGACATAGGTACAGCAGTCAGTAAAAATATTTTATACTTTTATTTTGTATGAAGATCAAATAATTTTAAACTACAATGCTTTCTGACTGTGTTGATCCATTTTTAACATAACAACACCGAGAACAACACCTAGTAATATGTCCCTAAAAATTTTGGACGCACTGCTAGCCAACAGCTAGAGTTTATATTTTCATTTTAGCAGCAAAACTTAACCTAACCTACCTAACCTAGTGTCCCCCAGTGGAAAAGTGTCCCCCAGTGCTTTCATAAAGTTCAGTCTAAAACCCTAAAATTAAAAAAAAAAGACTTGCGATGTTCCCTAAGGGTACAACCCAGAGTCTAAGGTAAAAGGATTAGGCAGGTAATTAGAATAATTTCCAGTATTTCTCAAAAATACAATTTGGGACTTCCAGGTAGAAGGCTTAAAATGTGCGCTGCTCAAAACTCAACTTTGGGCGCAGTTATAAGTGTTTTTCAGCGGCTGTGCGCAGTTCAAATACACCCGAAAAATGAAGGGCTACATTTACCGTCTAATTATTTAATTACCGAATTATTAATTTCAGTTTCAAGGAACCAGAAAAAAAGATAATTTTTATTTTGAAAAATATATAGGTGGGTAATTAAAAGTAAAACAAAAAAATAGTTACGGATACTAGTATAAATCGATCAGTTTTCTTTTTGGTTGAATTGTTCTAGCCTCCCTTTAATGAAATGAAACGCTTCAGAAGAATATTTTTCAAGGGCCTCTACGACTTCTTCGTAAGAGTCACCCAATATCATTTTCAATTTTCTATATTCTTCACTAATCACTACCAAATAGTTCCTATCAAATCAAAGTTTAAATTTTTCAAGCTTGTTGACTGTTGCAAAGTGAGATTATAATGATGATTTGCATTGGGCAGCGGCGGAATCCACTAATTTTAAAGTAGAATACCGCCGGGTGGCGGAACTTTCGATTTAAATAGGAAAAGTCCGCCGGACATACCAAATAAATAAAAGCATAAGTTACCTAAAATGTAAATAGGTACGCTTAATAAATCTTTATTAATATATCACACTCTTCATTATAAGGAAGCAGACTGTTGGATGCCTTACTTTATTAGATAATATCAATTTGTAACGATTAATCCGGTTAAAGTGTAGAGCAATTACTCCAAGTCCTTTGCATTAAACCCTGTTTTTGAAATATGCCATGGGGGAGAAACCCCAATGGGCATCTTTAGCATAAACCTATTTACCTGTATATTTTTTTGGAAGTTTTTATTAATTTTTGGTGCACCAAATGTAGTTGTTAGCTTTGCTTTCCTGCAGAAATAATATTTGTTAGAATTTCTAAAAATAAACTTGTTGTCACGAATTTTTCCCATAGGTATAAGATTTTTAACAAAATGTTTGAATAAAATACTGTTTTGAAACCAATTCTAAGGAAATGCTAAAGAATATGAATAGATGCTGTATTTACCTTAAATCTGTCTGCATGTACATCAATCACTATACTAGTATTATTTACTTACCTAAATCTTTGAATATTAGCTCTTCGACATATTTCCCTGTGTTTGCCTGTTTGGAAGCACGAAACACAATGCTGTGGAAGTTCCTGATCATATCTGATGTATTGGCAGTTTTGACAAACAAATACAAAACGACTTGCTATGAATGCAGGTTGCAGCCCCTCTTTATAATTTACTTCCTACAATGAAGAATACTAAATATAAATTTGTTTATACCCATTTACATCTTATATACGAACGGAAATTAAACTTTCTGTGGAGGGCTTTTGTATTTTATAATCTTTCATTGTAAACTTAATACTTTAATAATGTTTTCTGAATTAAGTAGGTATCTAGAAACTTAGTGGCGGCTTGGTTTCGTTTTCATAAATCGTCTGCAAAAGAACAGAAAATGCTACGTTTGTAAAAGTAAACCTCGAAGTAAACTTTAAATTATAAAGATTTCTGCCAAAAACATTCGTTTCGTTGAACTGTTAATTTAACTTAATTTTGCGTTTAGTAAATACATGATCTTATATTCTTATCTAAAGTTTTTATGTGAGACTAACAATATTTCTAAAATGATAGAATTGTGTTTATAGCTGACTTCGGAAGAATGACACATCCAAAACTCAATATTATTTCATAATAAAATAAAAGTCCACATAAATCGAAAACAGTTATGGGCGGGCGTAATCTCAAAAAGAATTAATATCAAGGCAAAGTTTAAAATTTATTAAGATAAAAACAAGAAAAAATAAGCTTAATAGTACTTCTTACATTCAGATTTTATTTTGATGTTAATTAAAATCATTTTTAAAAAGCCTTCTTTACTAATTAAAAAAAAACTGTTGATAGAGCAACGCAGTATCTGGAATGTAAATTTAATGAATTTCAATTAAAGAACCTAATTTGCATGATTGAATTTAAATTTTTGAGCATATGCAAAGGTTTTCTCTCGCTATTCGCATAGCTTGCATGTTATTTAAATGCGAAGTAATACAATCTCAATCAGAATCAAGTGTGTCGTGCATAATCTAACTAGAACTAAGTTGGCATGGCATTTGGACATTATGTAAATTCATACCTCCCAGCAGATGGCGTCAATTCGACACAAAAACTTTATGGCCGAATACTGGTCGCTATGGAAGACTACGCAATGTTAGAGTATCCGACACTTTTTCACGCAAGGTGTATAATTTCGTTTCTTGATGTAAAACGTCTACCTCTATTAAACACCCTTTTGCCATAAGTTGCATTTGTGGTTTTATTTAACATCATACATTTAAAAAAACAACCTTCTTGTAATTAGTAAACCTATCTTGTAGTAGAGAGAAAGCGGATTTAGGTAAAAAAAAAACAAAAATGCTTCAAACATTGGTGCTAAAGATTTTAAGATCAAAGCTTCGTAAAGCTAAAGTTTGTTTATAAAATATGGTTCAATGAATTTTATCGATTATCTGGGAATATTCTAAGACCAATATGGCACATTACAAAAGACGGAATTCTACTAAGGTGGCACACAAAGCACACAATACCTTTGGCTGATCACCACAGTCTCCAAGAACTCCCTGTAGAGCATCCAGGTGTGGTTGAACGCAAATAGCAGCAGAATAAACTGTTTGCTTTCTTATTCTAGACTTCCATTGTTTCCTCTCTCAGGTAGAACCCTCGTCGGTATTGAGACGTTATGAAAATCTAATATGACCTGACATTATTTAGTTTTCATGCATCTGCCCTCTTTGTTAGGTTCAATATTTGGATATCTGGATCAAACAACTTTAAAGTTTAATTACCGGAAAATATTGTAATATGTATAGCAGAATCTGACCTTTTTAGAAGTATGGTCTGAGTGAGTATTTGAATTGAGAGGAATACGTATCCTTTTCTCGTTAATGGAGTTTAGGGCAGACAATGTTTAACCACTCCAGCATACACCTACTCTGTTGGAACTCAAGTGTCAAATAAAGATTTTGTTTTAAAGATGAGGTTTTAAATACAAACTACTTAGTATTATGTTGCTTTATGAAAAACTGTCTCTAGATATCGAGTAGTTATTCTTACTGTTTTAACTCGCACGTATTTATTTCGTATTTTAAACAAGTGCATTTACATTTACACTTTACAGACACAGACAAGTCAGAAAACTAGCAAGTACAAAAGCAATAAGGGAGATATTTAATGTTTTCGGTAATGACCGAAAAGGATACCTACACATGTTGTGGGAATTGGTTGTAGCTTAACACTGGAAACCAACGCCAACAACGTCATATGCATATGACGTGCTTGATAAATGTAGGACTTTAGACAACTACAGCATAATGCCGTTCAACCACAATAATTCAACCTGGAGACAACGAATTATATAATATGAATGGGACTGAAATACTCATTAAACTTTAACGGCAAACACTATTTACAATTTCACAGCTTCCACCTAACGAGTTGAAGAAACTTAAACTTATGTTTCAATAATAGTTCCTTGTTCTTGTTAGTTACATTTCCAGTTTTGTGTAATGCTACTGTAATTATTAGTATTAATGAATGCCTAATTGCTAATTACTTCCTTTGTTTTATGTTTAACCCACACCTAACACCATAGTTGCCTATTACAGAAAGCCGCAATGGTGTATCTTAGTTTAGATTTTGATACACGCAAAATAGTTTTAATTAAAATGCAAAAGAGCGTTAGCTTACAAAATAAAAAGTTTCAAAGGCATAAAAAAACTGTTTCCTAGCCTCAAACTCAAACAACTTTTTTCACAAATATAAAACGCCGAAAGCTTTTGTTGCCTAACTGAGCAAAGCACGTGGTGCCAAACTTTTCCGAACAAATACTGAAATAATAGAGACATTACAGTTTATGAAAATGAACAAGTTGTGCATTTTTGTTTTGCAAGAAACCTATGAAACTAGCTGAGAATCGGTGGAGTTTCATCTTTAGTTATTTTCCAACGCACAAAAATATGACCTAATTGAAAAAAATATTTCCTGCACAAAATAAATAAGACTTTTCGTAAATTACCGTACTAACGTATTTAATTAAAGTTACTATAATAAATTAAAAAAAAATAATTATAACAAAGTTGAAATCTCACATATGGATTATTATTGCGAATGTTTTGAATTAATGAATTAGTTTAATAACTAGAAGTTTTAGTTAATTTAAGTGGCGTTAAGCTAATTCAACTATCCCTAAAGGGACCTTAAAACTATTTCTGCCCTAAATATATTTATTTGAAAAATGTTATTCTAGGAGCCTCTAGGAATTTCAGGATAGATAATCCACTTCAACCTTGTCGTTAAAATTCTGTTATTACACCTAAAAACTATAATTTTCGACACCAAAACGATTTAGGCATTCAAACAGAGTTCTATAAATTTTATAAAACTCCCTTGTTTGACGAAATTCTCTTGTACTGAGCACAATACAATTAAATTTCCTGAAAAATTCATATTTGACTTTACTAAATATAGAAATGCTATTTGCAAGGTTATTTGCATTTTTATTATATTAGCGCTTTCGGATTTCATTCTCTTTTGCCTCAATAATTGGCTTTTGTTTGTTTTTCACCAATCTACGGCGTTTATTTTTTTATACTTGAAAATTTAAGAAAACTCAACTTTACACGTATTTTTTTGTGTAGCAAAGTAATTTTTTTTACTGTTACCTGTTACCCAGTTACCCTTGAAAAAAACACATAAAAACTAAAACCATTAAATCCTCTTATTACCTGTAATAAATTAAGTTCCATGAAACATAATTAAAAATTTTATTTGTATAGTTATGAGAACTTTTATTATAACTGGGACATAAAATCTTTAAACAATCGTACAATCTTTTATTGCTTTTATATTTAAGGAGAAACCATTTTGTGAGGTTGCAAAATTAGATATTGGTATTGACCCTTTTTGACTTATTTAGACAGGGGAATCAGGGCACAGCGGGCCACCGAGGTATAACGAGCCACCACAATAACGTAAAACCTAAATGATAACATTTAGGTAAAATGGCATTGCCGATCTTATTTAAACATCAAGCACGCTAAAAAGCTTACTTACTTTTCATAATTTGGATAATTTGACTTCTTTCCCTATATTCTCAAATTTTCTGTTAATAATAAAAGGTAAGGTACCTACGTCAAACTAATAAAATAATCTATTATTATACCCAGGCACAAGGAAAGCACTGTAAAGTATAAACTGTTTGAAAAATAGCCAAGGAGTCTAGATATCTTAATTTAGGCTGTCAAAATATAAAATGTAGTTGAAAAATTTATAGAGTTCCCTGTGGAAAACTGCACTAAAACTGAAAAGGTGTAGACTTTACCTTGCATGATTATTTTCCAAGAGCAAGAGGCATCCTGTTTAAATTTTAATCTGTGAAATATAAATTTATTTTTTAACTTATCTGGAGAACAACTTTCTTTCAATTTTTTATAAAATAAATAGATAAATTTTTATTCCGATGACAAATTTACATAGTGAGGAGGGAGCTACATAAATAAAATGTATAGAAGGAGTCAAATAAAATAATGAAGCCCTCTTATTTGCGTACATCCAATATGCGTACATTCCAAAATACTATCCAATTCGCGTACATAGTCATTAAGTAAGAGTTAATCCGTTTACCTGCAGTAAGAAAAGGATTATCATTTAATTTGAGATGTTTATGTGCAGAAGTCAGTAATAATATTTTATGCTTTTATTTAGTATAAAGATCAAATACATCAACTACTTTCTGATAATGTGTTGATACATTTTTTACATAACAACACCGAGAACAACACCTAGTAATATGTCCTCCAATGTAATGCACACAATTTTGGACGCACTGCTAGGCACCGACATAGCTAGAGTTTATATTTTCATTTTAGCAGCAAAACTTAACATAACCTACCTAACCTAATGTCCCCTAGTGGAAAAATGTCCCCCAGTACTTTCATAAAAGTCAGTCTAAAATCCTGAAATTCAAAAATAAATATGCATATTGGACCTTACCCATCAGGTAAAAAAACTCACTACCTCTAACCTTTCCGTTTTTGACCATTTAGGTACGCAAATTGGGTATGTACGCAAATTGGGTGTACGCAAATAAGAGGACACGTAAAAGAAGACCTACATATTTAATACTAAGCTAGCAAAATAGTAATAACTAAATTTTACTTAAAAATTATTTACCTGCATTAAATATGCATCAATACTATAGATATTCGATAGACTAAATTCTTACAAAGTGTAAAAACAGTTTGTTGTTAATATGCCCTTTAGGGCATTTTAAATTTATGTGGAACATATTGCTTTATAGTATTTGGAAGTTTGTTTTGACCAATGTTCAATCTATAAAATGGTATTCTGAGGTGTTTTCCTGACCGAGTATTCAAGTTATAAAAATAATCCATGATGCAAGAATTCGTATAGATTTTATATCAGAAAAACTATGTTGGTATCAGAATTATAATAATATTAGCTTTGTTCGCAGTGCACAGAATCCCAGTTCCAAACCAGTCCACAGGTGCAAAAATCCTGCACAGAACTTGTTTTTATGGATCGGCGCAAACATTGACAGTTTAAAAACTGTCATGGACTAGCTTAAAACTGGGAATTTAGTCTTTACGAACAAAGCTATTATAGCTCTGTTCGTACATGTCAAATTTCCAGTCACAAACTGGTTTTAAATTGTCAACTGGTTGCGCGCATAGAAAAAATTTTCTGCGCAGGATTTTTACACCTGCTTAATTTTGTGTCTCTGCGAACATAGCTTTTACGCCATATTAGTGGTAACGATTGGTTGCATTAGCCTCAGTAACGTCACACTAATATGGTGAATTGTATTATAAGAGAACACAAATTTAAATTGCTCTTTCATTATTTATCATTGCATTCTTGTGCAATCATCAGCTAAAAATTAAATAATTTCTAGTTCAATTTATTTAATAGTTTTTTAGACTGTTAATACATCGGAAATAACGAATAACTTTTGCATTAAGGACCAAACATAGATCTGGTAATAGTAATAGTGCGTATGTTATAGTAATAACGCAGAAGGTAAAACATGGGCAACGCGTGTGCCAATACATAGATTGTGCATGAGCATCTATGTGTTGATACACGCCACGCGTTGCCTATGTTTTAACTTCTGCGCTATAACAAACGCACCATTACTATTACCGAATCTATGTTTGGTCCTTTAGTTTTTCGAAAGCTTATTTATTTAGTCTATTTTATTACAATCTGAAACAATATCTTGTATTCTAAAAACGGTGTCATTGCATTTTTCTTGCGAGCAATATCTGCAAGAAGAACCTTTACAAACTTCATCTAAATCACTGAAGTCTTTTGCACAACCCCGAATGGTTCTGGTTGTATTTCTTAGCCAAACTGAAACGCAATATGATTTTTCGCAGTCGACTAATCCTTTACCATTTTTAATAGCGTTGTCTATCCCTGGTTTGTAAAAATTAGTGCATTGTGGTGCGGTTATTTTATTGCCTGAATCCGGACCACATAAATAGCACAATATACCTATAAAATAAGAAATACATTGTTCAAGCAATCACAAAAAATATAATAGTAGATCTTTGTTAAACCAGTTGAGATCACTTTTAATCCGGGAGGTGCAAGAAAAATAAAAATGTTATTTCGAAAAAAGTCTGTAAAGCGATACCAGCAGAATAAAAAAACTCTAGAATATAGATTACGTTAACTGTTGGTGTTTTGAAATTATGTACAGGGTGAGTCTCTATGAATTCCCCCCCTACTTTTCTCAGTTATTAATAATATTTTTAAAAAATTTAAAAACTCTTTAAACTCAGCAGATCCTAAAGTTTTTGAATTGAATTCTGAATTCAAAAATATATAACATGTTAACGCTAAAATTCAAAATGGCGGAGTTATTTGCTGTCAAAATTCATTATTTTTTGTCATTTTTTCCTAATTTTAAATCAAAAATAAATTTATTTTTAATTGATTTAAGTTATATTTTTCTTGCTTAGAACATAATAATAAATAAAAATCGGGTTTTTCAGTGTTATTACAAAGTTATTCACAAAAAACTTGGATAAAATGACTAAAAAACATAAATTTTGACAGCTAATAACTCCGCCATTTTGAATTTTAGCGGTAACATGTTATATATTTTTAAATTCAGGGTAAAAAGTTCTAAAAGAAAAAATAAAAAAATATGGGGGGTTCTATTTAAAAAAAAATATTCTTTTTACCCCCTGTATACTATAGGCCCTACAAAAATTTTGATTTTGGATTCAAAAACTTTAGGAACTGATAAGTTAAACGAGTTTTTAAATTTTTAAAAAATATTATTAATAACTGAGAAAAGTAGGGGGGGAATTCATAGAGACTCACCCTGTACCTAAGTGGTTGCACACAAAACTATTTACCTTTTTGCTCCGCCACCGATTCTTTCATCGCCAAAATAACAAGCGTGGCAAATATTATGCAATGCATGTTTGAAGACATTATAGTTTAAATTTCTACTTAAAGTTGTGAAATTTTCGGACATTTTTATTTATACATTTTTTTTAAGATAGCAATATTGCAATAGATAGGAAAATAGGTAGCTAACTTATTATTAAAATAAATATATTGTATGTACATCCTGGTATTAAATATAATTTTCAAAACTAAATGCGTACGTACAACCTACAATGATATATTAAATAAAACCTATAATTAAAAAAAAATAAAAATAGTTATTTTCCTAACAAAATGCGGAAAGTGACTCTTTTAGCACGTGCTACGAACAATATTTTTTGGACATGCAATAAATTAAAAAAAATTGCAAAAATTAAAAAAAATGACAGTGGGGTAAAGTACTTTTCCATTAGACTTAAGGGGAAACACGGTTAAGCTTCGATTATACATAGATTGGATAGATAATAAAAAAACATACAGTTTGATTTGCTCTATTAGCGGGTAAAAGTAAAGGCGATCACAACGCGATCAGGAAAAATGTAATTCTGTTCTGCTTATAGAATCCAGATTTGGTGAATTTTCTGATAGTTACCGTGTACGGGTTTGGTATTGTGGATGTACCAGAAAATCTGCCGAATCTGGATTCGTCTATAAGCAAGACAGAATTACATTTTTTCTGTCTATATTCTCGTTCCCTTGACCACTCTAATCATTGCCGTTTGAGGTCAAGGGTTAACGAAACTCCTCTTAAAATATGCCTAAATCCTTAATTGACATTGCAAAAATGTTTTCATACCGTTAAAATGAATGCAGAAGCTCCAGTGGCTTTAAAACACCGATCGCGCAAGGGTACTCTCGTACCTTCAAGCTTCCGTTGCACTTATACGTTGAATATCTTTCTTTTATTGCTAATAAAGTTCGAGGTCTATACTTTCTGACTCCTCAGCAAAAGTTTCTGTTTCAAATTGGCGGTTATTAAAACGGGATCCAACACTTTGACTGAAATTTAAGAAAATGACCCTATTAACCAAACGTTGGGGGTCTCAATCATTCCGAGTGCCTAATTGACAGCTAGACATTCTTAAAGATAAAACAAGACAGAACCCCTACTTGTACAAATGATTTGAAAGATTTTTCGGCCGATGATAAAATTCAAGATATTCGCAATTTTGCTAAAGTTCAAAAATTTATCAAATTCCTGGCAAAGTTAAAAAAAAGCATACCAAGAGCTTTCTTTTTTTTTATTTGTTATCTCAAAAGAAAAATTTTCTTTCTAAAATATTCCAAAAGTTGGAAAACCTCTATATCCCTAATATTTAAGTCGTTGTTACTTTAAGGCGACGTTACAAATTGCGCGTTGTCGGTTTTAGCCATTCTATTTTTGTTGTAATCCAATAGATGGAGCTTAAAATATAGTTCTTATCCTAAATAAGAGATGGCACCAAATGTGTCCATAGATTAAGGGCCCTTAAAGATGTATACATAGGTATGGCCAACTTTGACACTTATGACAGTTAGATCAAATTGCATGGCTTACTAGATTAAAAAGACAATGAAAAAGCATTGTCTTTTTAATCTAGAAAGCCATGCAATTTGATCTAACTGTCATAAGTGTCAAATTGGCCATACCTAAGTATATTCCAGTGACCTTACCATAGATGTAGCCAAAGTTATCTTTGCATACCCCAGCATTAGCATAGGGGCTAACTTCAACTCAATCAAGGACAACACAAGTAACTTTGACAGTTCTAATAAAAATTACAACTTTAATGTCATGAAAAATGTACTTATTTAAAAAATATAAGCGTAATTATTTTTAAAAAAGTTTGTCGTGGTGGCAAATTAACATTAGTAACAATAAAAGAAATGATCACAAAAAATGATAAATTCAGGTTCAAGACGCCCCAATTTCAGACGTTTATTTGGTAACAATTTGAAAAAATATGTACTATACGCTAAATAAGTATCTCTAGTGGCGCCCCAAAAAACGAACTATCGATAGTCAAGTTCATATCTATGAACTTGACTATCGATAGTTCGTTTTTTCACTATCTAGTGACGAAACTGGTTCTATGATCTTAAGATAAACTTCTGTCGACCTGTCGTTCAAATGTCATTTTTTAAAACTTTAAATAAAATGTCGCAAAAAAGAAAATGTGGTCGCAATTGTTGCGTTCCAGATTGCAAATCTTGGGGTTGTGGTAAAAATATTGCATTTTACCACTTTCCAAAAAGCCCTGGGAAAAATATCGGCGACATAAATGGATAAATGCTGTGGGACGATCACTGTAAGTATATTGTATGTTTTTCTTTATGTTAATTACAAAATTCTTATTTACTTCGACGTACTACTGTAGTTATTTTTAGTAAAAATGGAAATCCTTGGGAACCTTCCAAAAGTTCGATGATATGCAGCCTCCATTTTGAGGGGGGAAAAAATTAGAGCATCCGCACAAAACAGCTTACACATCACATATTAGATGTGAACCTGACCCTGTTCTGAGTGAAAATTTATCAACATACACACTCTGAAAATGGCTTCTTATTGTAACATTTATGTTATCAGACATTTTTCAAATGTAATACCACGAATGATGAGAGGATTGCCGGTAATACTAAATTTTATACGAAAACTTCGTTGCGTAGCAATTTTTACGAGTCAAATTGCCATGACAAAAAAACGAGTGCCTAGGCTGCGAAGCAGCCCTTGCACGAGTTTTTTTGTCAATGTCAATTTGACGAGTACAAAATTGCTTCACGCAACGAAGTTTGAGTAAATTAAAAATTAGTATTATCGTGCAATACTCGATTCATGAGTGGTATTCGAAAGATTATTTCCTGACAGAATTTAACTTACTTACAGTTTTTTTTAATTAGGATAAGAAACATTCCAAATTTCTGCAAAATTTAAGTAACCATTTCAGTAGCATTACAACAACATTTTCAACGCAAATTTTTTCGTCTTCAGGTATTAAATACATAGTTTTCTACATAATTTCTTTATTTTTTTGCAAAACACGTGTACCGAACAAAACGCATCTTTGCATTCATTTTTAAACTGTTTTTTAAGAACCTTTCAACACTTCAAAAAAAAAAGTGCAAGTTATGTCACTAATGTCAACTTGTAACATCAAGTCTGCTTATTGCACAGATCATACTGTGATCATAGAACTTACAACTCCCCCAAAACATTATCCAAAATTTAGGCTGATATAGGAGATTCAACACATAGTTATTTGGGATAAGGAATATCAGAGGTAGTCCTGTAGTGGAAGACATAGTTAAGTGTTTTGAAGAAAAGAACG
Source organism: Cartodere bifasciata (assembly GCA_963920755.1). NCBI lineage: Eukaryota > Metazoa > Arthropoda > Insecta > Coleoptera > Latridiidae > Cartodere > Cartodere bifasciata. The sequence continues at coordinate 12,179,361 of OY987195.1, forward strand.
CTTAGCCATGCCTAAGTGATAACACCACGTAGTCATAGCAACGTTGTGTTATCGCTGCGATAACACAACGGAGTCATAGCAACGTTGTGTTATCGCTGCGATAACACAACGGAGTCATAGCAACGTGGTGTTATCAGGTTAAATCGCAGGAAATGCGAGCTCAGATAGCAGGAGATGACTGGAAGGAAATAATCAGTTTAAAAGTTTGAAATTTTAGTTTTGACAACCTTACGTCAACGCGTAGTCAAGTGTGCGATGCGGAACTATCGATAGTCACGTAGGTGGCGCGCACATCGATAAATTGAGATACTTACTTAGCGTACATGGAATTTAAAAAAATATGGTCAAAATAGTGGCTAAACATCTCAAGTTTCATGTGAAGTGGACATTAACAAGAAACATTTCTCTGATGTTTTACGAAGATTAAAGCCTTATTGTTATCCTAAAACAAAATTATTTAAAATAGAAAATATCTTCTTACTATTTTTCTCGCCGGCAGCACATTTTACATAAATTATTTTAATAAAATACATTTGACGCATTTGTTGTCAAAATAACATTCGAAAACTGACATAGAAAAACCTCATTCAAAATAGAGTAAAATTCAAAAAATCAAAGGTGGCTGATAAAAAATCGTTTTAAATTCCATGTCCACGATAGTACCCTTGGTTTCACAAGACACTGGGACACTGTCAAATTTCTTTAACGAAATGTGACCTTAATTTTGCCATAATTTAATCATATTCATAATGGTTGTTTCGTTGCTTATCCATATTTTACGAATACACTAAAAAACTTCCCAAAAATCAGGAAAATAATGCCAAATTTTATAAAAGAAATTTGACAGTGTCCCAGTGTCTTGTGAAACCAAGTGTACATCCTAAAAATGTATGGAAGCTTCCTTTAGAATAGAATAGAATAGAATAGAAGTAGATTTATTTTTAAAATAAGTACAAAGCATTACACATAAACATATATAAAATTTTACACATTATTTAAAAATACGTCAAAAAAATGTAGAACGTTCTTAAAACATAGACACTTTGTACAGATGGGTTTATAATAAATGTAGGCTTTCTCAATTATTTAAATTGTGCATTTAAATATTCACCAAGGGAATACGGTTCGAGATTTATAAGTAAATTGGTAAGCTCCTTCTTAAAAATTTTAAGATCCTGTATGCATTGTAATTCTTTGGGAAGCTTATTGAACAATTTTAGGCACATGTACTGTGTATTTTTTTCTGTAACTGTTAGGGCATGTATCGGAAATATATAGTTTTGATTCCGAGTTACATAGCTACCTGTTTTTAAAAAAGAATTAAAATAATCTTTATGTTTAAAGTTAAATACCAAACAATTGTACACATACAGCCCATACACAGTGAAAATTAAATTATCTTTAAATTTTCCTCTGCAGGATTTCCTGAAGGGTACACCAAAGATTTCTCTTATTGCTATTTTTTGAAGCACAAATAGATCATTTATTTTACTGCTGCTTCCCCAAAATATAATTCCAAAAGACAGAAGTGATTGAAAATTGGCATAGTAGAGAATTTTAAGTGTATTTGTTGATAATCTATTTTTAATCACTCTGAATGTGTATATAACAGAGTTAAGTTGTTTTGATTTTCTTAAAATTTCGCTATGCCAATTTAAGTTGGTATCTAATGTGATGCCTAAAAGCCTATTTTGGCTTTTAACTTCAACATTTATATCATCTGTAATTGAAATACATTCAGGAAAAGTATCAGCAAAATAGTTATTTTTAAAAAACATACATTCGGTTTTATTTTCGTTTAGAGAAATTTTATTAAAATTACACCAGGTTTTTATGCGATGAAAGAGAGCCGTGAGGTCACTTTTAATGTTTCCAATGTGCTTGTCTGATAGAAAAAAATTTGAGTCATCAGCATAGTTTACGGCAAAGTTTCCTTCAACCAAGACTGTGTTTGGCAAGTCATTAGCATATACCAAGAAGAGCAGTGGTCCTAGGATACTACCTTGTGGCACTCCTGTGGTCAGTGTTGCCTCAGTCGATAGAAACTTTGCGTTACCTACGGTCAAAACTGTTTTTTGTTTTCTATCAGACAAGTATGACGCCATTAACTTTAGGGGTGTTTCTCGTACTCCGCATATAGACAATTTTTTTTGCAAAATCTTGTGGTCAACACAGTCGAATGCTTTTGAGAAATCTACAAAAAAGGCACATGGCACTTTTTTTGATTCAAAAGCATCTAATATTAGCTGAGTAAACTCATAAAGTGCTGTTTCAATTCCTTTGCTTTTTGTGAAACCATGTTGACATTTGTTAAGTATTTTATATTTGGAGAAAAAGGAAACCAGACGATTACATATTATTTTTTCGAAAATTTTGGAGAAAGAAGTCAGCAGACTGATAGGGCGATAATTCGAGAAAAGTAGTGGGTCGCCTTTTTTAAACACTGGCTTTACAATAGCTAGCTTCAGGCTATTTGGAAAAATACCCGTTTTAAAAGCGCAATTTAATATATGGCGGAAGGGTTTGATGATACCATTAATGGATTTTTTTATGACACAGATCGGTATTTCATCGTAGCCAGAGCTAGGTTTAGTCGCCAAATTTTTTAAGGTTTGAATGATTTCTGATTCTGAAACTTCGAAAAGATAAAGAGAATTCTCCACAGTTGGAGGTGGCAAATTGTAGTCAGTGGGAGCGCTTGGAATATTTTTTTGTAAATTTAATGCAACGGTGGAAAAAAACTCATTAATTTCATCGGTATTTTTTTGCGGATCTTTATCTAAGAACGGGTTTTCCATACAAGATACTTTTTTTTTTATTTGTAATTTCATTAACAATATTCCAAACTGTTTTAGATTTATTTTCCGAAGCGGAAATTTTATGGTGAAAGAATTCCCTTTTTTTTTCATTTATTATGGAATCATATACTTTTTTTAATTTTTTGTATTTTTCATTTTTTGTTGAATCAGTTTGAGAAACTATGTAGGTTTTGTCAAGCAACTCCTTTAGACGTTTAACATCATCTGACTGTCTGATTATTTCTTTTGAAGATTTAGGTTTCAAAAGTTTTAAAGGGAAATGTTTGTCAAAAAGTTGTTTGTATACCTTAAAAAAAGAATCCCACATTAAGTTAACATCAGTCTCCAAAATATTATAAACCGAATCCCACACGACATTATTAAGTTCGTGTAAAAAATTAGAAACATTTTCATCGCATAAATTCCTTTTATATAATTTTTGTTTGGGTGCAGGCAGTATTTTTAAATAAAAAGATAATTTCAGTGCAAGGTGGTCAGATAAGTGTGACTGAAAAACGTTGGTATCATGGTGTTGATAATTAGTAAGAATGTTATCAATGCAGGTGCTAGATTGATAAGTTATACGTGTAGGTTCATTTATAATTAGGTTAAGGTTAAAACTTTGCACAATAGAAATAAAAGTTCTAGATTTTGAATCGTCTGCCAAAGTGTCTATGTTAAAATCACCTACAATTACAAAAGAAAAATTACTCGCGATTAAAATTTGTAACATGAAAGTAAATTTCTCATAAAAAACATTTTCATCTCCAGATGGTGACCGATAAATACAGCAGATTATTAATTTGTTATTATTGCGTATAGATACCTCAACAGCTGAGCATTCAAAGTCCAAATTAACACTTAATGATTTCAGTTCAAGACGCTCTCGGCAATCAAAGGTATTTTTGCAGTACAAGGCGCAGCCGCCGTGTTTTCCTCTGTCTCTGCAAAATGTTGAGATTTGGTTAAAATTTGGTAGCGTGTAGGAAACTATTTCGTCGTAACTCTTCCAGTGTTCTGCAATACCGACAAATTGACATTCCTCAATGTTTACAATAGTTTCTAACCTAGCGAGGCAGTTTCCAATGGATTGAACATTTTGAAAGAATATACTAAGTTTTTCATTAGTACTGTTGCTTGCTGTGCTTAGTGTATTTGTGTGGCTGTTCAGAAGTGTCTGATCAACCGATGTTGGGTTTGGTGATGAGTTTGTCAGAAAAAATTATGTTTTCTGAGAACTTCAATGTGTTTGGAGAAACTCAAGCGACGATAAGCCACTCCAACAGGCCAAAAACTTGCGGAATAAACCTCATCCTTTCGTTCCCAAGGCACGCATACTGCAAATGATCCATCCAGTTCTTCGCTTAACTTAATAACATCGAACTTGACATCATTCCAGGCTTCCTGCTTCTTAATGTAGTTTTTTATATGTTCAGTCGTAACCGTTTTTTGGACTCTAAAAATATTTAACCAAGCCCTTTTATCATTTCCTTTGAATTCAGCGGAAGAATTTGAGGGCACATTGGTACCAAGGGCTATTGGTTTTCTTGGTCTGCGGTTAGGGGCTGTCTGAAAATTATCGGTGTTTGTGTTAAGTGATTGTAAGCGAGGTGGTGAATTGGTGCGGGTTCGTTTGGATGGTGTTTCGGGTGCTGGTGGAGCAGAGGGTTGAGGTTGATGCGTTCGTTTACGTCCAGCAGTGTTTTGTGGAAAAGGTGACGCAGGAGGATTGCTTGGCCATACAAATGGGGTACTTAATGGTTGTGGAGTACTATTACCAGCGGTAAGTCCAAGAGACATTTGCCTAAGTTGATTGGTGAGTGTATTTACTTGGGTTTTAAGGGTTAAAATTTCATCGGTGTAGGTTTTTAACATTGGGGGTAGGAGTTTGTCTAACGCCTGTTGAATTCCCATCATAATTGCGTTGTTGATGTCCTCCTTTTCGTTTTGTGTGGACTTCTTCCTGTTTTTGTTTGGTTTGTTATTGTTTTGATTGGTGTCCATGTTTGTTTCCATGATTTGGCGGGAACTTGCAGCGTTTGCATCGACTATGCACTCATTGCAAGTCCATGATTTGATGTTACCGGATGATTTAAGTTGACAAAATGTATCTAAATCAACATCTACGCACTTTATGTGATAGTTATTCTTGCAATTTTCAATTGAACAAGACAAATAATCATCATATCGACCTAATTGCTGAGAGCAGGTTTTGCAAGCGTACGCCATACTTGACGGCCGCTGTTATTATTTAACTTAACCAGCTTGCATCAGAACAAAAATGAAAAAGGCTGCCGGTCACGTTTAGTGGAGAGATATTTGTATCTCAGGACACCTTCGCTCGAAAGCGAAGTAAAGCCAGTGGTTCTGTGTGCGTATACTCATGCACGTTAAAGATCCGAACCTGAGGCTGGAATTGTCTCGGGTTTCGTTGGAGGCATGTACAATGGGCCCAATTAATAGGCCTAAGTGCATCAACCTTGAGTTGACCTCTACTTAAATCCAGATCCAGATCAGAACAATAAAAATGACGATGATAAACGCAGAACGGCACTATAAAACTCTACCATTCAACTATTCTAGGGCGACAAAAACTCAAAACTTAATTCCTCTCTAATACTACAGTCAATCTGTCCTAAATAATGAGGGTACATCGACAAAATTCCTGGTGGGGCCGCCTTTTTTATATGATGTAACTAGATGTCGATAGAGTAAAACCCCAAATTGGCGTATATCTACCTATTGCAGAAACGGAGTTATGGCCCCCCAAAGGGTCCCCTTTAATTCATCACGGTAAAACTGCACCAAATTTTGCAAATAGATGTCAAATAAGGTTTTAAAAAGTATTTTATAAAAAAAGAATCTCTAAAAAAATTCCTTCACCCCCTAAATAGCCCCCAAAGAGTAATAATAAGATAATGCTAAAAAATATTTCCCTATAACTTTTTTTCAAAAAATAATTCCTTTGCCCCATAATCGAAGGAGGCTTTTAAGGGGGGCTTTATTTTTTTTTTCAAAAATTATTAATAGTTTAGTTTTAGTTCTATTGGCTTTTAGACCTTCTTAAAACTTGAACAAGACAGTACCCCTACTTTTAAGACCCACTAGTATAATTTTGTTAACCGATTATGAAATTCAAAATATTCACATTTTTGTCAAAATCCAAAAAATTATTGAATTCCTAATAAAATTAAAAAAAAAAGTTAGTTAAAAGAAAAAATTTTCTTCTAAAACTTTAGGAAAGTCAACAAACAACGATATCCCTAACTTTCTTGGAGCAGTTTATTTAAACCAAAGTAGGCGAGTCATAGGGTGACAGATTTTGCCCTGTATATTGTAATTAAAGTCACTTGTATAAAACAAAGATTCTCTCGAAACCACACTTTATTTAGAAAAATCTGAATACGTATTTCGACAGCTAAGCTGTCATCTTCAGCAGAAGATAGGTTTGGTTTGGAGAGAATCTTTGTTTTATATTAAACATTCGCCACAGAAATCATCAAATATCCAATGTCACTTGTGTTTGCTGGTTATGTAAGAAAAGTCAAAAAAATTAAAAAATGCATGTTCAGGGTATCTGAATCATAAATATTGCTCTTAACATACAGTGTGTTCAATTTCAGAGTAGCCACCCCCATATTTTTGTTAATATAGCAAATCCATTTTTAAGAAAAAAACAGGTCGATTTAGATTTGGAGGGGAACATCTAAAAAATATAAAGTATATTTTTTTTGTTCAACCCTCCACCATCCAGTCGCCCTAACATAAAAATTTTAAATTACAACCCCTATCTTGCGATACCTCATTTTAAAGAAAATAAAATAAGCTGTACGATAACGTCAAAAAAATCAAAATCGGTTTACCCCTTATCGAAATAACAAAGGTTCCTTTTCCTGACGATAACTTTGTAATGATTTGTGATACTTACCTAAAACAAAATTTAAATAATACACTACAAAAAATTCTAATTCTGGCAAAAAAAAAATTCTTTCTTAGCCCTGGGCTATGATTCTCGAGGTTCTAAGAAAAACCACCAGGTGCGATTTTTAGTTTTACCCGCTAATTAACCCTTTGCGTTCGAACACTACCATCTAGACTATAAATTGTCGGAAGTTGTCAAACTTTTTTGTCCACCATTATTTTTAACCTTTGAGGCCTTATAGTCTAGATGGTAGTGGTTCGTATCGTCGACGTACTATCGTGGACATGGAATTTAAAACGATCAATTTTTGCATTGTTAATATGGTCAAAATAGTGGCTTGAACATCTCAAGTTTTATGCGAAGTGGACATTAATAAGAAACATTAATCTGATGTTTTACGAAGATTTAAGCCTTATTGTTATCCTAAAACAAAATTATTTAAAAAAGGAAATATCTTCTTACTATTTTTCTCGCCGGCATCGACAGCACATTTTGCATAATTTATTTTAATAAAATACATTTGACGCATTTGTTGTCAAAATAACATTTGAAAACTGACATAAAATACCCCATTCACAATAGAGTAAAATTCAAAAAATCAAAGGATAAAAAATCGTTTTAAATTCCATGTTCACGATAGTATCTCAAATACGTCAAAAACTAAAGAGTCAATCTGACGGCTTCTCAGATGCGTCGACGAACGAACGAAAAGGCTAGATTATTATTTTATTGTTTGTTCTTATTTTAGGGCAACAAATTTTGCCAGCGACGCAAATTTGGGTCAGCAGATCTCTTTTTCAGGGCCGTTCAAGAGCTTCGCATCCGCCCCTTTATTAGGTCAAGATAGTCTGTAAAAAGACATAGCAATTCTTATAAAAAATACACAACAGCCAGTTTTTTACATGTGTTAGAAGTTAGAACATCTCTTTAGGAAGCTAAATCCACACAATGCAAACTAATAAGAGTTAGCGTGAAAGCCTCCCAAAAAGCCCCTTTAAATTTGCAACATTGGAAAGATTTGCACCAAATTTTACAAATAGATGCTAAATAAGATTTTAAAAAGGTGTCTGCAAAAATTCTTTCGCTAAAAAAATTACTTCGTCTCCTAAATGGTCCCTGAGAAGTAATATTCAATCAAGTATTCAATCATGTTGGATTTACACTAAATTTGGTAAACGGGTGAGGTTGTAAAGAACTAATACTTCTTATTTTGTTTCTTAAAAAATCCCTTTACTTCATTTGGGGAGGGGTATACATTTTTTTTTAATAAATAAGTTTTAGAACCACTATGAATATTTATAATGAAATTTCTCTACCAGCTAAACATTAAATAATTTAATGGACAATTTATTTTACAATTTTCGCCTTTTAAATCATTGGAAATAATTACAATGTTGGTTGTGTTTTTGGTAACTTATTTATTCATTCTATTTTACTACAATCTGAAACAATGTTTTGTATTGTAAAAACTGTGTCATTACACTTCTCCTGTGAGCAATATCTGCAAGAATCACCTTTACAAACTTCATCCAAATCGCTATAGTCTTTCGCACATCCTCGGATGGCGCTGGTTGTATTTCTTAGCCAAATTGAAACACAATATGAGTTTTCGCAGCCAACCAATCCTTTTCCATTTTTTATAGCATTGTCTATTCCTGGTTTGTAAAAATTAGTGCATGATGATGACGATATTTTATTGCCTGAATCTGGACCACATGAATAGCATTTTAAACCTATGGAATACGAAAAACAATTTTTTAATTAATTATGAATATTAAATCAAATCTTTCCTACTCAAAAAACAAGTTATGAGCACTCTTAACTTGGGGGAATGAAAATACTACAGTCAATCTGTCCTAAATAAGGGGGGTACGTCGACAAAATTCCTGGTAGGGCCGCCTTTTTTATATGATGTAACTGGATGTCCAAAGAGTAAAACCCCAAATTGGCGTATATCTATCTGTTGCAGAAACGGAGTTATGGCCCTCTAAAGGGCTTCCTTAAATTCATCACGGTGGAACTGCACCAAATTTTGCAAATAGATAAGGTTTTAAAAATGTTTTTATAAAAAAAAAATCTATAAAAAAATTCCTTCACCCCCTAAATAGCCCCCAAAGAGTAATAAGTAATCACGTTGGATTTACACAAAATTTTGCAGATAGATGCATAATAAGATGCTTAAAAATATTTCCTTGTAACTTTTTTTCAAAAAATAATTCCTTCGCCCCATAAACAAAGGGGGCTTTTAAGGGGGGCATTTAATTTTTTTTTCAAAAAAAGTTATTAATAAATATTTAATAACTTACTCGACGGGACTCATTTAAGGAATTTATCACACATATTATTGTCGATTATTATGCCCCATGTCCAGAAAATGAATATAGGTAATAAAAGAAAGCTTGAAAAAAGCTTGTTGGAACCCGATGAACGAAAGAATATGAGAAGAATGTAAATACTTCCTAAGGTTAGTAGACTGTGCCTTCTTAGCCCCGTTTTTCTCAAATTTAAAAAATTAAATAAGAAATATAAGTGTCTTTTGATTAGATGGCCCCTTTTTGATGACATTTTTCAGATTTTTTTTGTCCAGTTTCCCATTTTTTATTTTCATTTAACTTTAAAGTTTTATGTATGGGAAATTTATAGATAAGAAATATCATTTTGCTTTCTGGTTACCGCACAAAACAACTCCATTATTACGATTTTAATTTATAATGAAGTTTTTACTCTAATTGTCACTTTGACTTTTTTACATGCACTCGAAATCTAATGTAGCCCGCCCAGCTACTATCTGAAGAATCTTAAAATTGCGCCCAAAACTTAAGTTTGGAAGTTATCTCATAGCACTAATTTCAGTTGTCTATAGAACTTTCATACATACACTATTGGGAACGAATTAAAATGGTCCATGTCTTGCTCTGGCCACCAAATTTGAAAATCACACGTCGTCCTTGTTAACGTGTAATTTTCAGTGTAATCAGAAGAAAATGAGAGCTTAGGTCGCAGGAGAAGACAGGAACGGAATAATCTATTAATCATAATAATTTACGCAATTAGTGGGATACGGGTATTATTATCGCACGCATATGTAAAAATTGCGTAAGTTGTGTAATTACATAAGTGCGATAATAATACGTATTCCACGAATTGCGTACTACGTTTTATCTACAACCGTAACATTTTCAAAAATTGTCGTTTTCTATTTTAATAATTTTCTTATGATACCCCGTATATTACAAATAATAAAGAAAGTCATGAACCATGTCAATACTGTCAACTTTTAAAGGAAATATTGAAAAATTTTGCAAAATGAGTTCTTCAGATTTATCATTTAATGTAGAAGATGTTGCGACAGGAGTTATTTCAGAACGTGTGCCACAAAAATCAAAAAAAAAAAATACCATCAAGCATTTGATCCTTATGAAAAATAGTGCAAAAACATTTAAATTGTAATTGCGTGCGATAATAATATTACCGCACTCTCGTGCGATAATGTGAGTTATAACCTAACTAAAATGGGTGGGATATGACTCAAATATCCCACGGTTGTAGATAACAATTATTATTTAACTGCCAAATCCAATAAAAAAAAAAGCAACAAAATCGTTGGATATCTTAAAATTATTAAAGTGTATTTTTGTTTGGCAACTTTTTTGCGGACGAGGGGTAGTAAAAAAACCTATATCATTGATCTGAAAATTCATCGTAGATTTGGAAAAATAATTAAAAAATGGGTCCCATTTAAAATTACAAAGTTGCATTTTATTAGTTAAAACTAGCACAACCTGTGTAAACAGAAGCCATTCAGCACAATTAAAAAATTAACTTTTAAATATGAGTTACGGTATTTGCTATTGTAGCAAAAAAAATATTTACCTTTTTGCTGCGCGATCGACTCTTTCATCAACATAATAACAACCGTGGCAAATACTATGCAATGTAATCCTGAAGACATTTTTATTTTAACAATGTTTACTAAAAATTGTGAATTTCTGACTTCTTTTAACTTCTTTTATATATTTTTTAAGATAGTAATATTTCAATAGATAGGGTGATAGGCAGGTATTGTTATTAAAATAAATATACATTGTGGTCAGGTACAGCTACAACTAAATACGTACAATCAACAATGACATCAAATAAAACCTATAATAAAAAACACAAAAAATATATTCTTATCTGAATTAAGGTAAGTCATGCATGTAGTAAAAAAACTAAATTTACAGGGTGTCTCAAAATGGGCGCCCACGGACCCCAAGGCGTGGTAGAGAAACACAAACGATTTACAAAATCAGTAACGAAAATTTTTTGTGCGGGCCCATTCCAAAGATATGGGGCTTCAAAGGTACAAACTTTGCACCCTTATAGCGACTTTCTTAAATAATAATAAAACATAATTTCCTTAAATATTGAAAAACAGGGACTAAAACTAATTATTTATTGCAAAATTTCAGTCCAACGATGTTTATTTCCCATAAAAAATGAATTTTAATTTTTAGAATATTACCCCAAAATCTATGCAGCAACATTGTCTTACCTTTTGATTTTGATTAAAGTTGCCATGCTCGTAACTAAGGAAACTGAGCATAAATTTTATTTATCAGTGATAAGTGTCATTAATTTATTGTTTGCGTCAATTTTTAATACAAGTTTTTTTAAATGGTTCCTTCAAAATGGTAAAGTTGTTTAATTTGGAGCAGCATCAAAAATTTGTAATATTTGAATGAAATAAATTCCAATGTAAGTTCCAATGCAGAATTACAATAGGTGCATTTACACGGACGGTTTTTCCCCCACTTTTGCGCGCGCGCTTGGCGCGTCCGCTCCATGCGTGCGCGCAAAAGTGTGATGTTTTTTTGGCATAAAAATTTGGCGTGCGCGCCGGCGCGTGGGTTTGGCATGCGCGCCAGCGTGTCAGTTTGACTTGTACAAAAAATGTTTTCAACGACATACAAAAATTATAAATTATTTAAAATGTCCTCAAACAAACAATAAAATATGCTGGTATTTATACATTTTATAAATGGTAAAAATGATGATGTGTGTTCAGATTTTACGTGTGTATTTCATTTTGTTTTCTTCTCGACTACTTTGCGATCCTACATTTGGATAACTTCTTTTGGATTTTGTGGAACAACCTGATGGCTACTTCAAACCAAGCAGTTAGGCGTCGCCGAGTATAGAGAGCAACGTTTAGTACCGTACACCGCAACATTTTGCTAAGTATTTTTAGTGTTATTTTTAATGGGGAAAAATAATTCATTTATTTATTTTGGATATGACCTCTGAAGGTCAGTCGCTCAATTAAAAAGGGGATTGATAATTTTTTTTTGATGGGAAATAATTTAAAAAGGGTTTTTAATTGCAAATAAAATAACGGTTGATAAGTTATCACCAATTTATATAGTTTTCTTATAAATGTTACCAAGTGTACACCTTATTTGCGCAAATTATGGTACCAATTTAGATTTATTATGTACTTTTTTTTTCTTCCAGCCTGTGATAAAATTGTGATAACTGTGACTATTAGTCACTTAGTCATTTTTTTATTAAATTACAAATTAGTCATAATTCATAATTTTCCCATTACATTCATCCAATTATATTTTTTTATTAAATATACAGGGTGTTACCAAATAAGTAGGAAAAAATTCAGGGGGTAATTCCTGAACCCATTTTAAGAAAAAAAGTTCATATGAACATGTGTCCGAAAATCCTTCGTTTTTGAGATACACCCCCCCCAAAAACCCCTAAAAAATCAGTTTTTTCGCTATAATTTCGAAAAGAATAATTTTTTTAAAAAATTTTATAGGACCTATTTGATTTATCTAATTACTAGAAATTTTTTCCCCTTTGTAAAATTTAAAAAAACGGGTTAATAGTGGTGGCCCTTAGGGGGCTGTAAGAAAAAAAAAAGTCAAAATCAGGCATATGTTTATAGGAACTTTTTTTCTTAAAATGGGTTCAGGAATTACCCCCTAAATTTTTTCCTACTTATTTGGTAACACCCTGTATATAATTAATTAAATGCTTATTCAAATTTAATATGCACTGTTTTTCTGTCCCTTTGAACTTGAGGGTCAATTAATTATTAATTTGTTTTCCTTTATTTGATACATTTAAGAGAATTGAGCGTTTTGCGAAAGTTTGTTGATTTTTGAGTCAGTTTAAAAATTAACTGGCGCCCCTATTTTTTTTGTGCATTTAGTTTTGAACCCACGCCGTCTTCACTTAGCTACCGGCAACCAAGTTTGTCACCCAAATTTGCTCAATTCTTAGAAAGTGTGATAATTCTCAAAATAACCCGTGACAGATGTTTATTTACTTCAAATTTAAAAGACTAAAAGTTATGGATATCCATTGAATAATTCCCCATTAATTAATACTTCGGATCCCAAAATATTAAGCGAAATTCAAACAAGGGGGACCTCGAATGTAAAATCTTATCCTAGGTATTATGGAATCCGTAATATACTATGGATAACTGTGAAATAACTACTTACATCGATTCTGACGTTTAACATTTTATTAAATTATTATTTTTAAAAGCACAATAATTTACTTATTCTTTATTTTATTAAGTTAATTAGTTACATTATGTCCAACTTCATCCTAGTAATTATGGAATATTATAAATTTTCAACTATTCTGCGTTTACCGAAATCTTTGTATTTTTTGCCCCGGAAGATACAAGTTGTTTATTTTTGTATCTTATGTTTTGTATTTTTCTTGCAATGGGTTGGTTTTAGCAACGGCTATAGGTCTTGCTTCACTCTAAGTAGGTCCAGCACATCAAGCACTGGATATTATTATAGGATTTCTGGGATATTTATGAGTTATGGCACGTGTATTTCTTGCAACTTTAATGCCTTTTTAAAAGCTAAATCTCCAATACGGTTGTACAAGAGCAAACTGTAAACGTTTTTATTCTTAAAATTTGTAGATATTAACCAAAGTTTAAATCAATTTTTGACAAAAATATTTGAAATTCTTTTTTAACATAAGTCAAATTTTGATGTTTTGTTCAGAAACAACGAAAAATCAACAAAAAATTACTGAACAAACCTCCAATAGGCAACCAGTAAAACATGTGTGAAAATTTTTATTTGTCAAAATGTTATCAATTCGACAGATTATTTTGCGTCAGTCAAAATGACGTATTGGCGCTCACACAAAACTGTGGTGCAAAAACGCCAACACAAAAAACCCACACGCCCGGCGCGCACGCCAAACCCACACTTTTGCGTGCACGCAAAACCCAAGCGCCGACGTGCGCGCAAAAGTCTACGTGTAAATGCACCTAATCATTCCCCAAATGAAGAACCTCATGAAGAACAATAATTGATGTGTTACCAGAAAAGTCTAAACTTATTTTGTTATGGCCGTAATTTTTAACAGTTTTTACTTTTTTTATTATTTCGTACATTAGTTTTTAACAATTACGATATGATTTTATTGATTTGTTACATTTTACAAAGAAAGAACTTTAAAATTCAGGTATTCAAGCTATTTTGTATTTTTAAAATTAAAAATAAACATTAACCTATTTCCTAATGTCAATTTGAAGTTTCATGTTTGCTCATCTACTAACTTGATTTTTTTAAAACTAAGTGGATTTAAACTAACAGTGTTGTCAAACTTTGCTAAGTTTGCAGCCCCATATTTTTGAAATGGGGCCCCTAATAAAATTTTTGTTTCTGATTTTGTATATTGTTTGTGTTCCTCTACCACGCCTCGGGGTCCGTGGGCGCCCATTTTGAGACACCCTGTATAACCGAAGGTATACTTACCGTTCCCTGCTTATATATTCTAGAAAGTCTTAAGTACATTAAAAATAACATAAACACAATAAAAAAAAACAATGACAGACACAATTTTAATACTAGAAACAAGAGCGGGTTAGATCAATGAATGGGTTAGAATGTTAGATCAGTGAGTGGGATAGATCATTTAAAAAGTTACACTTTTTTTATGACTTTTTTTCACATAATTGTTACACATTCTATATGATACTCGTCGCAGTAGATGATTAAAAAGATCCATTTATTATTAAAAAAAAACGTAAAACTTATTTTTATTGTAAACGGGAGGGGATACAAATTACTGGATGCTTTTTTTATAGGAAAAAATACAATCTTTAATTTAGTTAAGAATATTTTTTTTCGTAAAATTGATATTAACCGAAATATGAATTTTGTTTAACTTTGGGGGTGGTTTATACTATAGACACTGTAATAATAGACTGGACAATTCGCTACCGCTTCTGATTGGCCGCCCGTTTTTTGCATGGGTGTCTGGATATACATAATGACATCATTTTTTTTTTAATTTGACAAATCAGTTTAATTAAATAAGTCAGTGTCATCAATTATTAATTTTAGTGTTTTATAACGTAAGTATTGTGTTTTTTAAATTATATTATATAATTTTCAGGCTCTTAATTATAAAAGTTAATAATACTTTAACTATTTACCTACTCGTTGTACATGAATGATTATTGTTTTAGTATGGTTCATTGCGGTGTTAGGGGCTGCAAGAATTCTGCGGAACGGGGCACAAAATTGTTTTGTGTTCCCAAAAGAGCAGATAGGAGGCAGATGTGGCTTAGGAATATCAACAGAACTGGAATGTTTAAGGACCTAAGAATATGCGAGGTAGGTGCTTTATTTAACTTTTATTACACTGTGTAAGTAAGTAATTTCCATTTAAAAAATTAACATTTGGTTAAAATTTAACTATTGTCATACAGAATAGGCACTTATGAGTACTAAAATGCGTGCGAAAATATTTCTTTTTATTTATTTACTATATAAGTTTTGTTATGTATTTCTAATTAATTTATTTTATTTTATATATTATTTATGTTTGTATTTTGTCTTAAAATTTGTACCAAAAAGGCGTAATATATAATTACGTAAGTTTTTATTAAACAAATTCTTGTATATATTTATTTTATAGATTTTGTTTATATTTTTTATTTAGTAATTTATTTGGATATTTGATGATTTCTGTGGCGAATGTTTAATATAAAACAAAGATTCTCTCCAAACCACACTTTATTTATACGTATTCAGATTTTTCTAAATAAAGTGTGGTTTGGAGAGAATCTTTGTTTTATAGTAATTTATTTATTTATTTGTTTATTTACTTATTTATTTTATGTGTTTTCTATGTTTTTTTTTATATCTTTGTAACGTACTTTATGATATAAACAATAAAGTTTATTTTACATGGTTCTTTTGCAAGTTTTTGTAAATTATTTTGGATATAAAAAATGTATGTTTTAGATTCACTTTAAAAAGGAAATGTTTGAAGGAGATTCAAAAAAATTGAAAAAAACTGCTGTGCCAACAATTAATTTAAATTCATCCAATACGAGTAACACTCCCCATTATACTTTGGTCACCTCATTAAATGATGAAAAAGAAGAAATCAGGACTCTAACTAAGCAAATAATAATTTGGAAAAAAAAGTATTTACAATCTTTAAAAAAACAAACCTATTTTAAAAATGAACTTAAAAAATTACGAGCCAAAGATTGTTCCTTAAAGAAAAATGTGAATATGACCATTCAGCCATACCACGAATTATTTAATAATGATCAAATAAGATTTTTGTCTAGAAAATCTTTAGTTAAGGGAAGTTTTTGTCATTGGTCGAAGGAAACTGTTATGGCATCACTACGCTTAAAATTTTCGTGTGGAATTTCAGGGTATGAGGAACTTCTTAGGCAACGATATCCATTTCCTTCTATTAGAACTTTGACACGTAGATTAGAAAACTTAAAGTGGGAATCGGGCATAATTTATGACGTTTTTAATTTCCTAAAAATTAAAGTGGACGTTTTTAACGAATTGGAAAAAGATTGTGTGATAGTATTGGACGAAATGTCCATCATTCCGGGAAACCAATTCGATCCGTCCTCAAATAAATATGTTGGCCAAATAAATCTTCCTCAAAATTCAATGTCCTTAGCAACACACCTCCTAGTATTTATGCTAGCCGGTGTAAGAAGAAGGTGGAAACAAGTGGTGGCATTTTATTTTACTGGCGCTTCTATTAACGGAGTGGATTTAAAAAATGTGATAACACAAATAATAATGGAGGCACATAAAATAAAATTAAATGTTATTGCTATTACATCA
Source organism: Cartodere bifasciata (assembly GCA_963920755.1). Taxonomy (NCBI): domain Eukaryota; kingdom Metazoa; phylum Arthropoda; class Insecta; order Coleoptera; family Latridiidae; genus Cartodere; species Cartodere bifasciata. The sequence continues at coordinate 12,196,223 of OY987195.1, forward strand.
GATATGGGAGCATGCAACCAATCAATGTGGAATGCAGTGGGTATTAGCGTTGAAAAAGTTAAAAAAAATATCATTAAAGGTGAACCAATATCTGAGCAAAATAGAAAAAATAATATAACAAATACAAAATTTATCAATCCTTCTAATCAAGAAAAGTCCATTTATGTTTTGGCAGATGTGCCTCACCTATTTAAAAACATTAAAAATATGTTCATTACTAACAAAATTATAACTATCCCGGATCACATAAAAGAAAAACACAATCTTCCAACAAATCTAATTAAATCATCATATATTGAAGATTTAATTAAAATTCAAAAAAACGATACGTACAAATTGGCTCCAAAACTAAACGAAAAAGATATGGCTCCATCTAACTTTGCAAAAATGAAAGTCAAAACATCTACAAACATAATTTCACACACTGTTGCAACTAGCCTGCACTTAATGTGCGATGATGATGCGAAAATTAAGACTACAGCTTGGTTCGTCGACCAAGTCGACAAATGGTTTTGCTATATGTCATCCCGTTCCATAAAAATGGCTTTAGGAAAAAATAATATTGAAGCTTACAACAACGCAATTGAATTTCTAAAAGATTTTATCATTTTATTCCGTGAAATTAAGATTGGAAATAGGGGACATTGGAAGCCTTGCCAAACAGGTGTCATTTTATCGACCACGTCCATCTTAGAATTACAAAATGATTTATTATGCCTGCCCTAGACCATGCTATCCGACTGATACGACCGTCTGAAACGACGTACTGTTCAGACCGATCGAAGCGTCTGGGGCAGAAATCGTAGTAAAAGTTGATCTGAACAGTACGTCGTTGGTCGTAAGCCCGCTCCAGACCATGCAATAAAAGTATGTATTTTGGTCTGAACTGTTGGTCTGATACGATCATCTGAACGTGTGGAGAGAGGATCGTAGTAAACTGTGGTCGTATCAGTCCATCGAAGAGAAATACCGACGTGTCAGAATTCCAATCCGATCAAATATATTTTAATTTTTTATTCATTCATTTACTAAGGATTTCTGTATACTATTGAGATCTTTGATAAGAATAAAAATGATTTTGTAAAAAGTGTTGAGATTTGTAAAATTTTTTGTAAAAAAAATTTGCTTTTAACTGTTCTAAATAATTAAAATTTTCAATTAAAAAAAAAATTGCATATTTCAAGGGTTCTTCGTAAATACTTTTTTCATAGGGTGACGATAAAAATAATAAAATCCGTGATGGATGTTTTTTTAATATCCCAAAATTGTATTTTTTTTAAATAATATAGGCACACTATATTTTAAAAATATAGCAATAATCATTTTCGTATAATATATTAGTTTAAACTTGAAATTATTTTTTAGCAATGCATTGTGTATGTATTTTTTAAATTTTACGACAATTTCACTAAGCACGCAGCTTATTTATTTCTGAAAAAAATTAATCTAGAAATTTGGGTACTATATAAACCTGGATATACAGGCTGACGTAAATTAAAGGGTCACCGTTTGAATCTTGCTTATCTTAAAACATACAAGGTCGGTTAAATAGGTACAAAGTTGGCAATACATTTCACAGACATTATTTTAACGCATTTTTGTGAACTGTGACGTAGGACTTGACCAGGGGCCCAAATAGCAAACTTTTTTTTAAAGGTCAAATTATGTTTTACTCATGATTTCAAAACAACAAAAGTGTTAACATAATCAATTTTGTAACGTCATCTCGTATACTCTAAAAAGTAGTGGGGGATGTTTTTAGTTTACACCAAAGTTTAAAAATTAATTAAAAAATAGTCGCTGGCTTAAACAAATCATAATATGCAATAACGTACTCTGACCGCTTTATCTAAAAAGCAAAATTTGGTCAAAATCTTTTACGTTCATGTTCCCTATTATGTAACGAGCGAGCATTTAAATTCTACCTCGACTCTTGCCATGGAAAACAAAAGCTGCTTTTCCGTAGGTCTTTGATAGTTTCTACTAATGTCATTTTTGATGTTGTCATCTTTTTTTGACGTTTAAACAAACTATCAAAGACATACGGAAAAGCAGCTTTTGTTTTCCATGGCAAGAGTCGAGGTAGAATTTAAATGCTCGCTCGTTATAGTATCAAAATTTGTACTTTTTACACAAATTGTAATTATTTTAACAATAAATAACATTTAAACATAATACAATTATTTAAAAATATAGTAGGTATTTCTGTAAATTTATGAATTAAATAATTCATTTTAAATCCTTCTTTTATTTATGGTCTTAACATCAATGTCAAGACCATAAACTAGATATGGGTTAGATTAGTGAATAGGTTAGATCATTGAGTGGGTTAGGTTTTCTTATAAAATGCCGACATTTAATAGGATACTCCTCGCAGTAATTAAGCAATCACAATATTTTATAAAAGAAACATTTTTTTTATTTAAAAATAATCTGCGAAGAGGTCAAACTATTAACTCTCTTTCGCAAAAAAAAATATTTATTAGCGAAGAGCATAAATATGAATTCTGCCACTGACGTTTAAGATTTAATTTGACTTTAGAAAGATGCTACTGTGTTTCGAATGTTTTTGCAAAGCCTCCTAGACCCGAGGCCAAGACTTATAGGACTTAGAATTTTTTTATTACTAAAAACATTTCTTTTAGCCTTTTATGCCCTAATAACTTAACAAAAAAAATTACAAAAAATTATTTTTAATACAGAATTACATTTTCTTTAATTTTTTACTAAAAATTTTTTTAGTAAATCAAATAATAACGAAAATACGGAGTTTTTTTTTATTGGGGGGCTAATGGGGGGTCGGATCAAAAAATGTTTAAAATAATTTTTGTAAAGAGTTAAAAGGGCTTTAATATTATGAAAATTTTTTTTTTTTTAAATTTATAATAACTGAAATATGAATTTTTTACCAGTTTGGGGGTCCCGCTACCCCCCTTGTTATTATCCGATTCTTTCCAATAACAATCCCAACCAAGATTTTAATAAGAACAATTTTTCCTGCAAATTTGAACACGATTGGGCTTTTCGTTCTTAAGTTAGAGTGTTTACAAAAAACGTGACAGACGGACGGACGGACGGACGGACGGACGGATTTTTTGAAAGTTGTTCAAAATTCGATGAAACGCACGAATCTGCAAGAATTTTTGCTCTACGACGATTTTTGACGATTTTAGAATTTTCAAAACAATCACAATATACTCCTCGTTTTCGACTTTGTCTGCGAGGAGTATAATAAAAGAACAACAACAATAAATAGTAAAGTTGTAAAATACCTACCCTTTCATTCATCAAACAAGTAAGATTAGGTATTTGGCTATTTTTAAACATAATGCGGTCGGAAGCAGTTGGCAGTTACAGTTGAACTGAGTGTCTGGAAGCACCAAAAAAATTGCACAGACCGTCGTTTCGATCGGTCGTACGATCAAATTGTATGTCTAGGGCAGGCATTAAACAAAGGCTCATACGAGTTTCTGTTAACTGGAAGGCTCACTCAGGATTGCCTGGAAAATTTATTTTGTAACCTAAGACAGAAACAAAAGGCTCCCAATGCCCTTCAAGTTAAGCAAAATTTAAAATTAGTTTCCGTATCTCAATATTTAGCCCCACCAAAAAATTCCAGTTATGATGACGACAATACAAATTATTTGGCCAATTTTTTAAATATAATTAATGAAAAAGTTTCCAGTAAAACCAAAATTCAGAATCAAGTGTCTTTGCCACAAAATTTTGAACAAAAATTTATAAAATTAAACCATAGGGAACTCAACAGTTTTTATAACTCATGCGGTTATCTATTAATTAGTATACAAAGAACATCATTAACGTGCCCGCTGTGTATAAAGGCTGTTGGTTCAAAAGAGCCAATCTACAAAAACTATACAAAATTTACAGTAGCAAAATGTTTTAAAAATAATACGCTATTTTTCATAAATGAAAAATGTTTTAATTTTTTCCTATTATTAGAAAACATAATAAGAAATTACTTTCACTTGATAAAAACCCAAAACATTGATTTAAAACAATTTTTTTTTCAAAAAATGATACAAGTTATTTATGATATTCCAAATTGTCACAATTTAAAAACAAAAATTATAAAACGATTTATAAATTTTAGTCTAAAAATTAGAAATTGCAAAAACGATGAATTATCAGTAAAATATTCTAGTAAATCATTAGCATCTCAACAACTTTAAATTTATTATATTTTTGATTCATTTAAGGGCTATTTTTTGGTTATACAGATCACAGGATCCATCAAATCATGATCCATTCTCGACTAATCAGAATATCTCCGTGAGGCCACGGAGACATTATGATTGGTCGAAAATGGATCATGATTTAATGTATCCTGTGATCTGTATAACCAAAGGAAAGCCCTTAATATTCACATATTCAACATATTCAAATTATTCATTTTTCTATTTATAATCTGCATGCAACAAAAAAAAAAACTGAAGATGTACAATGTTGTTCATGCGCATTTATATAAATCGTATATTCATCAACCTCCCTTTCTGCATTCATAATATTCTTTTAAACAAAAAAACATCCTTGGTTGGCGGATCAAGGTTTTAATTCCAATTCATTGTCCACATTTTGTGCAAATTCTTATCTTTGCTATTTTAAATGTTTTTACAATATTAAACCATATTATAAATTTAATTCCTTAATACATTAATTCTTATTCTGGCCGAAAGACCTTGGTCAATGGCTTTTTGAGTTTTACTCCAACAAAGATAATTTTTATTTATTTTATTACTCTAGTTTAGATTTCGTGCAAATTTAAATTTTTGCTATTTCTATTATTATTTTGCACTATTTATGTTAATTTTTTAAACACACGATTGTTACACTATACTCTGTAAATAAAATAATGTTTAAATCGTATAATTGATTTATTATTTTTTTTGTGAAGGGCCACACTACGCGTTTTACCGGAGCGTTTTCGCCGCATCCGGTTTAGGAACTCATTGTATTAACTGGGGTCGTCAACACTGATGTGGTTGCGAATCGCTATTCAAATCTATTTAAAAAAAATTGTTGCAGTTCAACCGGACAGCAAAAACGCATCGTGTGGCCAGACACTTATATCTAGTTATTTTTAAGAAAGTAAAGTGCTACAAAAGCATAAAAATTTAAAGCATGCTTACTTGCTACATAAAAAATCTATGTATGATCACAAATAAAAAATCAAATGGCGTTTTGGACCCCCCTATGGAACGGGCGGAATTTCTATGATTTTGATGATATTCATAGAATAAGATCAAACTGGCTAGTCTATTATTACAGTGTCTATTGTTTATACCCTCTATTTATTATTTGATTTCTTTCAAAAACAATAGGGTTCTTCCCTCAAACGAGATTGATTTTTGCACTAAATCTCAAGTCAGTTGAATAAACCGTTCTGCAGTTATCGTGATAACAAGTTTTGTTATAGACGGACAGACAGACGGACAAAAAATAAATGTCTTAAAAAGTCATGAAACGAACGAATCTGCAAAAATGTTTGCTCTAGGATGAATATTAACGATTTTAGAGAAGGTCCGACCAATCGCAATATACTCTTCGACTTTGTCTGCAAAGAGTATAATGCCTGCCCTATGCGAGAAATCTGATACGACCGTCTGAAACGACGTACTGTTCAGACCGATCGCAGCGTCTGGGGAAGAAATCGTAGTAAAAGTTGATCTGAACAGTACGTCGTTGGTCGTAAGCCTGCTCCAGACCATCCGATGAAAGTATGTATTTTGAACTGAACTGTTGGTCTGAAACGATCGTCTGAACGTGTGGAGAGAGGATCGCTGTAAATTGTGGTCGTATCAGTCCATCGAAGAGAAATACAGACGTTTCAGAATTCCAATCCGACCAAATATATTTTAATTTTTTATTTATTTATTTACTGAGGGTTTCTGTATACAGGGTGTTACCAAATAAGTAGGAAAAAATTCAGGGGGTACTTCCTGAACTCATTTTAAGAAAAAAAGTTCATATGAACATGTGTCCAAAAATCCTTCGTTTTTGAGATACAGCTCCCCCAAAAACCCCTAAAAAATCAGTTTTTTAGCTATAATTTAGAAAAGAATAATTTTTTCAAAAAATTTTATAGGACCTATTTGATTTATCTAATTACTAGGAATATTTTCCTCTTTGTAAAATTTAAAAAAACGGGTTAATAGTGGGGGCCCTTAGGGGGCTGTAAGAAAAAAGTCAAAATCGGGCATATGTTTATAGGAACTTTTTTTCTTAAAATGGGTTCAGGAATTACCCCCTGAATTTTTTCCTACTTATTTGGTAACACCCTGTATTTTGGTGATTTATGATATAATAAGAATAAAAATTATTTTGTAAAGAGTGTTAAGATTTGTAAAAATTCTTGTAAAAAAAATTTGCTTTTAGCTTTTTTTTAATAAAAAAATACATATTATGTCAACAAAAGTAAATTAAACCCCTATTATTTTTTATAGTCCATTAAAATAAATTAATAATAATCATTTTTAAATTGTTCTTAAGGTAGCGTTCCGAATTGCTTGGTTGCCAACATGTGAAAATTGGTAAAAACATACAAAAGTGATTCCAACACCATTTCTACATGGCAATGTACATATTTCAATCTAAAAATGGAACCAACATACCTGGGAATAATGCACATTCTCTGAGAAGGTATTTACATTACTTGCTTTAAACATTTGGTATATTTTTTTTGCTTCCAAAGTTGGGTATTTTTTTTGCAAACATACAAAACATGATCTCCGTTGTCACTCCGCATTTTTGCAAAACAATGTATTTCAACTTGAAAATGTAACAAACATACTTTAGAATGATAAACGGATGATAGTATGCCATTCGCAGTACTTGCTCCAGTCTTTTGTATTATTTTTTTGCTTCCAAAGTTTGACATTTTTTTGACTTTTCAGAATTTTTTTTAAATTACAATTTACAAAAAACACCCTTTATAGTTATTAAAGATATACTACTTTACCGGCACCAAAGAAATCCCCACCGGCACATTCCGAGAAGTTAGCTCCAAAAATGCTACAATGTCAGATTGACTTATTAAAATGTCACACGTTTACATTTGGAAATGCGGTGCGCAAATTTTACAAAAACTGCTATTATTTCTATTATCTACTAAAAAAAGGCTGTTATTACTTTTAGTCTACTCGCCGCATAGAAGGAGTTCAACTTTTTTTTGGACCCACTGGCACACCAAGCTTAATCGAAAGAGCTTTTTTTTTACTACCGAAAAAACTTGGTGTCCCAAGCCAAATCATGGGCCTAACTGCGGTAGACCCTTTTAAAGATGATATTTTAGTGACATTTTCACATTTAAATACAATTAATTGTCAAAAACTGTCGTCTTCCAGTTTTGGGGCAAAAAAAGGCTGTTTTCAGTGGAAAATAGTGAATTCTTTTAACAGTATTTAATATGAACCAACCAACTAAAGGGATACATAATATAAAAATGGGACAGCTCCTTTTTTGCCAAACAATGAATTATAGAGCAAATGTGAAGATCTATCTTTAATTACAGTGAAAAAAGATAAAAACAAATGTTAATCCCAAGATTTTAGCTTACAATAAGTGTTCGTGTTAAAAAAAACACGAAAAAAGTCGTCCGTACTAAAAAACGTAAGCATAACTCAAGCGTAACTATCTGTTTTTTATATTTTGCAGATTTAAGAACTAATATTGGGTGGTAGAAAGTTTTTGTGCTATTTTTGGAAAGGTATTTAGATGCTTCTTTAAATACTGTCAAAAAAATTCAGTATTTTTCTCTGTAAAATGCCTTTTTATCGCCCCAAAATTGGAAGACGTCAGCTTTGACAATTAATTTCAATTGATAATTTTGTGAGCCCCATTGGGCCAATTTGGACGGTAAAAATATCATTTAAAAGATAAAAGTACTCCTAACAGTCCCGATTTACACAGAGTTCACCTTATGCCTGTATTTGCCCAAAATTAAATGTGAAAATGTCACTAAAATATCATCTTTAAAAGGGGCTACCGCAGTTAGGCCCATGATTTGGCTTGGGACACCAAGTTTTTTCGGTATTAAAAAAAAAGCTCTTTCGATTAAGCTTGGTGTGCCAGTGGGTCCAAAAAAAAGTTGAACTCCTCCTATATGGCGAGTAGACTATTTATACGCTAAGTAAGTATCTCATTTTATCGATGTGCGCGCCACCTACGTGACTATCGATAGTTCCGCATCGCACACTTGACTACGCGTTGACGTAAGGTTGTCAAATCTAAAATTTCAAACTTTTAAACTGATTATTTCCTTCCAGTCATCTCCTGCTATCTGAGCTCGCATTTCCTGCGATTTAGCCTGATAACACCACGTTGCTATGACTCCGTTGTGTTATCGCAGCGATAACACAACGTTGCTATGACTCCGTTGTGTTATCGCAGCGATAACACAACGTTGCTATGACTACGTGGTGTTATCACTTAGGCATGGCTAAGCGTTCTTTTCTTCAAAACACTTAACTATGTCTTCTACTACAGGACTACCTCTGGTATTCCTTATCCCAAATAACTATGTGTTGAATCTCCTATATCAACCTAAATTTTGGATAATGTTTTGGGGGAGTTGTAAGTTCTATGATCACAGTATGATCTGTGCAATAAGCAGACTTGATGTTACAAGTTGACATTAGTGACATAACTTGCACTTTTTTTTTGATGTGTTGAAAGGTTCTTAAAAAAAAGTTTAAAAATGAATGCAAAGATGCGTTTTGTTCGGTACACGTGTTTTGCAAAAAAAAAAGAAATTATGTAGAAACCTATGTATTTAATACCTGAAGACGAAAAAATTTGCGTTGAAAATGTTGTTGTAATGCTACTGAAATGGTTACTTAAATTTTGCAGAAATTTGGAATGTTTCTTATCCTAATTAAAAAAAACTGTAAGTAAGTTAAATTCTGTCAGGAAATAATCTTTCGAATACCACTCATGAATCGAGTATTGCACGATAATACTAATTTTTAATTTACTCAAACTTCGTTGCGTGAAGCAATTTTGTACTCGTCAAATTGACATTGACAAAAAAACTCGGGCAAGGGCTGCTTCGCAGCCTAGGCACTCGTTTTTTTGTCATGGCAATTTGACTCGTAAAAATTGCTACGCAACGAAGTTTTCGTATAAAATTTAGTATTACCGGCAATCCTCTCATCATTCGTGGTATTACATTTGAAAAATGTCTGATAACATAAATGTTACAATGAGGGCGTTCGAATGTCCAGCGGCTTTTTGCTTTTTGCTTAGTATTTTTTCAGGTGCCAGGTAAAATGTAGTTAACTTATGCTGACTTACTAGGTGGAATGGTGCAAATCTGTTTATTTTTATTTAATCATTGGCGTTCCATCTTTAATATACAACACTTTTATACTATTGGAATCCCATTTTTAAAAACTTAATTTTATAATTGAACAAAGGTAATATATTATGACACTCAATGACAACTAAGCATGTGTCAAAAAATTCAGCGACAAGTTTGCTTGCTAGATTGAGTCATAGAAGTGGATTAATTTCTGTAGATCTAGCACTCTAGTATTAGCACTTTGTGTTGTCATCAGTTGTCATTGAATGTCATAATATATTACCTTAGTTCAATTATAAAATTAAATTTTTAAAAAAGGGATTCCAATAGTATAAAAGTGCTGTATATTAAAGATGGAACGCCAATGATTAAATAAAAATAAACAAATTTGCACCATTCCACCCGGTAAGTCAGCATAAGTTAACTACATTTTACCTGGCACCTGCAAAAATCTTAAGCGAAAAGCAAAAAGCCGCTGGACATTCGAACGCTCTCAATAAGAAGCCATTTTCAGAGTGTGAATGTTGTTGGAAGGTTCCCAAGGATTTCCATTTTACTAAAAATAACTACAGTAGTACGTCGAAGTAAATAATAATTTTGTAATTAACATAAAGAAAAACATATCATACATATACTTACAGTGTTCGTCCCACAGCATTTATCCATTTATGTCGCCGATCTTTTTCCTAGGGCTTTTTTGGGAAGTGGTAAAATGCAATATTTTTATCACAGCCGCGAGATTTGCAATCTGGAACGCAACAATTGTGACCACATTTTCTTTATTGCGACATTGTATTTAAATTTTAAATAAATGACTTTTGAACGACAGAAGTTTATCTTAAGATCATAGAACCAGTTTCGTCACTATCTATGAACTTGACTATTGATAGTTCGTTTTTGGGGGCGCCACTAGAGATACTTATTTAGCGTATAGTGCAGCGATATGAATCAAAAATTCTCAATTTTAAATTTTTGTTGGACAACACTTTCACACCACCCTATTTTTAAAATATATTTAATTTGCATTTAGAATCTCATTTTGGAACTTTTTTCAGTGGGGGGAAGACCCCTTTTCAGCCCCCACAAAATTACAATTTGGTGATTTTGAAAACTAATTTTCAGACTAATTAAAAAAGATATTTTATTTTTTTCTTCTGGTATCAAGTTTCCTAAAGTACCCTCTTTTTAATGATGTATTACTTAATAGTTTTGAACAATACTCTGGGTTAATATGACAAGAAGTAGTAAAAAACACAAAAAAAAAATCTTATAAAATCAAATATCTCAAAATTTTTTCAGAGAAATAATAAATATTTATATATTAAAGTATTCGTACGAACCTCCTGCTTAAAATAAGTATTCTAAACCCATGGGTCATAGATCTACCCGTGGAGTAAATGGACTTTGAGTCAGGCGCTGCAACGCGGTAAACGAGTAGCGAGCGCGCTTTGGTCGAAGTTTTATGCGATTTTGCAGTTATCAGTGTCCTCTTATCTTTCCAATCCTGCTGGACAACAACTTCGCACCACCTCATTATTAAAATATATTACATTTGCATTCAGAATCTCATTCTGGAACTTTTTTCAGTGGGGGGAAGACCTCTTTTCAGCCCCCCAAAGAAAAAAATATTTTTTTTTTCCAAAACTAATTTGCAAGCTCCTTAGAAAATATATTTCATTTTTTTTTTCTTGCAATTACATACCTTATAGGGTCCTCTTTCTTATAATGTATCAATTATAAAGTTTGAACAATTCACAAAGTCACTATGACAAGAAGTAGAAAAAAAAACAGCAAAAAAAATGTTTTAAATCGAAATATCTTGAAATTTGATTTAAATTTTTTAACATTTTTTGCATAAAAGTGTTCCTCCAGACCTTCTGCTTAAAATAGGTAGTTTTAACACAAGGGTCATAGATCTACCCATTGAGTAAATGGGCTTTGAGTCGTGCGCTACAACGCAATGATAGAATAAAAAAGTACAAATTATTAGTTCTCCTTTTTAATGCAAAGCCCATTTACTCAATGGGTAGATCTATGACCCTTGTGTTTGATTTTTTTTTATAAAAATCTTTTTAAAACCTTATTTGACATCTATTTGCAAAATTTGGTGCAGTTTCACCGTGATGAATTAAAGGGGGCACTTTGGGGGCCCATAACTCGTTTCTGCAATAGGTATATACGTCAATTTGGGGTTTTACTCTTTGGACATCTAGTTACATCATATAAAAAAGGCAGCCCACCAGGAATTTTGTCAATGTACCCTCATTATTAAGGACAGATTGACTGTAGTATTAGAGAGGAATTAAGTTTTGAGTTTTTGTCGCCCTAGAATAGTTGAATGGTAGAGTTTTATAGTGCCGTTCTGCGTTTATCATCGTCATTTTTATTGTTCTGATGCAAGCTGGTTAAGTTAAAGGAAGCTTCCATACATTTTTAGGATGTAGATATTTTTTCAAATTGTTACCAAATAAACGTCTGAAATTAGGGCGTCTTGAACCTGAATTTATCATTTTTTGTGATCATTTCTTTTATTGTTACTAATGTTAATTTGCCACCACGACAAACTTTTTTGAAAATAATTACGCTTATATTTTTTAAATACATTTTTCATGACATTAAAGTTGTAATTTTTTTAAGAACTGTCAAAGTTACTTGTGTTGTACTTGATTGAGTTGAAGTTAGCCCCCATGCTGGGGTATGCAAAGATAACTTTGGCTACATCTATGGTAAGGTCACTTGAATATACTCAGGTATGGCCAACTTTGGCACTTATGACAGTTAGATCAAATTGCATGGCTTACTAGATTAAAAAGACAATGCTTTTTCATTGTCTTTTTAATCTAGTAAGCCATGCAATTTGATCTAACTGTCATAAGTGTCAAAGTTGGCCATACCTGAGTATATTCAAGTAACCTTAATCTATGGACACATTTGGTGCCATCTCTTATTTAGGATAAGAACTATATTTTAAGCCCCATCTATTGGATTACAACAAAAATAGATTGGCTAAAACCGACAACGCGCAATTCGTAACGCCGCCTTAATTTGCAAAAAATTGCATATTTCTCAATTGAGGGGTCTTAGTAAATACTTTCTTTTTAGGGTGACGTTGACAACAATAAAATCCGAAACATAAAGTGGATGTTTTTTTAATATCCCAAAATTGTTTTTTTATACATATATTCGTAATAAATATTAGTTTTAACTTTTAAGTCCCATTATTTTTTAGCAATGGATTGTGTATGTACATTTTATATTTTACGGGAGTTACCTCAATATACAGGCTGACGTAAATTTAAGGGCCACCGTTCGGATCCTAAAACATACAAGGTCGGTTAAATAGGGACAAAGTTGCCAATAATAAAAAATAGACATTATTTTAATGCATTTCTGTGAACTGTGACGCAGGGGCCCATTTCATAAAAGTTACAAGCCTCGACTGGCGGGAGACAGCGTCATTGACGTCTCCTGCCATTTGGGACTTGTCAACTTGCAATTTTTATGAAATGGGCCCAAGATCTATTATATTGTAGAATCTAGAATAGCATAAACAGATAACAATTCACCTTCTGCAAGGATTGTTGTCGGTGTAAGTTTTGATTTTATTTCTAAGTGCAAAAAAATGCCATGCATAAATTGATACAATAAATTACACATCCACTACTCGCGATTGGTAAACACAGCACTTGGCCAATTATAGGCAATTTTCTTACACGCCAAAAAAAAGGGTAATATGAAATAGGAAAAAAAAAAGCAAACTTTTTTTAAAAGGTCAAATTATGTTTGACACAATATTTCAAAACAACAAAAGTGCCAACTTAATTAATTTTGTAACGTCAGCTCGTCGTATACTCTAGAAAGTAGTGGAGAATGTTTTTAGTTTACACAAATGTTTAAAAATTAAAGAAAAAATAGTGGCTGGCTTAAACAAATCAAAATATGCCTTAACGTATTCTGACAGGTATCCTCTTTAGCTAAAATGCAATACTTGGTCAAAATCTTTTACGTTCATATTCCCTATTGTGTATCAAAATTTGTATTTTTTACAAAAAAAAAAAATTGTAATAATCTTAACAATAAATAACCTTTGAACATAATCCAATTATTTCAAAATATAGATGGGTATTAATTAAATAATACATTTTAAACCTTATTTTATTTATGGTCTCGACATGGAAACAAAACAATAAATAGTAAAGTTGTAAAATACCTCTTCTTTTATTCATCAAACAGGTAAGATTAGGTATTTGGCTATTTTTATACATAATGCGGTCTAAGCAGTTGGCAGTTACAGTTGAACTGAGTGTCTGGGAGCACCAAAAAAATTGCACAGATGGTCGTTTCGATCGGTCGTACGATCGAACTGTGTGTCTAGGGCAGGCATAATAAGGATGACCTAGAGATCCCATTTCATCGGAAGAAAGCAACCCAACAGTTCGTGGACTTTTGGGGTGTAAAGTTTTTTAACGAACTACCAACTGAAATAAAGTCACTTCCCACCATAAAATTTGCTAATGTTTGCAAAAAAAATGCTAGTCAAAGGAGGCTTTTATTTCATAGATGATTTTTTAAATACAGATAAACGAGGGCTGTCTGATAAATTCAAAGCTTTTCATAGAAGCCACTATTATTCTAGCTAAATTTAGTTATATTTCTAACCACAGGCTTCTTTTAGGAAAGTAACCTTTTTTTGGAAATGATTGCACCTCTTTAACCGGTTCAAATAGCGGTTACGATAAAGTACTGCAAAATAGACAGTTTTTCATGTTGTGGCTTTTAAACCAGGAAAGATATACAAAATAAAGCGTCAACCTCGGAATTTTTTGGAGCTGGCAGGACTTTCGTGATAAACCTTTGTTTTGATGTTATGAATGTTGTCTCAAAAGTCACCATCGATATCGTGTGAGCGTAACTTTTTACGCGGGGTCAAAGGTCATGAAAAACCGTTTTTGGCCCATAATGGCTTTAATATGCTTCTAATGACTTTTGGAATTATTACATAAAATATATGTAGATTGAGAAATTCTCTACATATTTGATCTTGGGTGGACATTTTTTGATCAACCCTTACCCACCTAGGGGCTGTAGACTGAAGTGCGTACCCCATATTTCAAACACCGCTAAAATAATGTCATTTAATGATTAAGAGATGTCCATTCGTAAATTGTAATTAAATAATTTTAATGGAACCTAAGGAATACCTTAGGTTCCATTAAACAATTTGAGAAAGACAACTTCTTATATAATCCCCTAGGGGCTAAAATCCACCCCCATCTATCCAAAAATTAAACGTTTTTTTATGAAACTGTTTTCAGCTACATGATTAAAAAAAGTGTCGTTTCCTATTAATTGATTATATTAAAACCCATTTTTAGCAAAAACAGCCCCATTGGGCTAATATTTTATCCAGGAGGGATGATTTAAAAACAAGTTGCATGGGGGTGGATTTTAGCCCCTAGGGGATTATTTAAGAAGTTGCCTTTCTCAAATTGTTTAATGGAACCTAAGGAATAAATTTACGAATGGACATCTCTTTATCATTAAATGCCATTATTTTAGCGGTGTTTGAAATATGGGGTACGCACTTCAGTCTACAGCCCCTAGGTGGGTAAGGGTTTATTAAAAATGTCCACCCAAGATCACATATGTAGAGAATTTCTTCATCTATATTTTATGTAATAACTCCAAAAGTCATTAGAAGCATATTAAAGCCATTATGGGCCAAAAACGGTTTTTCATGACCTTTGACCCCGCGTAAAAAGTTACGCTCACACGATATCGATGGTGACTTTTGAGACAACATTCATCACATCAAAACAAAGGTTTATCACGAAAGTCCCGCCAGCTCCAAAAAATTCCGAGGTTGATGTTTTATTTGTTTGGTGTATTTTGTATATCTCTCATATCTCTGAGTTCTAAGCGAATTTTTTTTCCCAAAACACATGAAAATGTTTTTAAGGGACTGTTCTGTACAATTCAATAAATAGTTAATCAATTTGAACCTCAATTCGAAAACTATTGCCATCACAACCAATAAGGGTTTTTTGAGTCTGAACTACAAGAATTGTCTGATCTATTCAAAGCCTCACATAGTAGCCACTATCATTTTTGTCGAATTTTCTTTCATGTTTTACCAGTCTAGACTTCTATTAGAAATATATTTTTTCTTTAACTTTGCCAAATAGCGGTTACCGTAAAAGACTGTAAAATAGACGTATTTACGGTTATGACGATCCCAATTTTTGAGCTTTGAGCGGATTTTTTTCCAAAATACATTAAAATGTCATTAAGGGGGGACGTCGAGTAAGTAATCTTTAATAAAAAAAAAATATTTTTGGTGAAAATGTTCCCAAGAGAATAATACATAACTTTTTGTAAAAAAAAATTGGACCAACCAGCTTCCTTTAGGCGCGGGGCTTACTTGAAATCAGGATAATATCGGCTTAGAACGCAGCAGCCAACAGCTCGCAGTTAGGTAGGACTTTGTTAATGTTTTTTTTATAGAATTCCTTAATTAATTTTTTTTAAAAACTAGTATAATATTGCTTCGGGTATCTAAAACTTATTAAAACAATAAAAAATGGGATTCACCGGCCTTCCTGAGTTAATATTAAGAAAATAATGTTAAAAAACAGGACTGATAAATCTACTATGGCAACATCCGAAAGGTAGCTTGGTAATTTATTGTCAAATAAGTGTCCACCGTTGTGTCAAAATTCTACCTATATCATTTTTAAAAAGTAATGTGTTTATTATTGTTCTTCAAATTAAAGAAACTTCACAGCTATGTTATTTACCAAATATAACCTGTGTGCAAAAACCTATCCTACTACTCAAAATGTTTAGAGAAATTTATATAATCTACATCAAGGATATTTTTTCAGAAGAGCATTGAGTTAAATTTACAAAATAACCCCCAAAGCAGCATTTATAAGTTAAATCATGTATTTTATTGGCCCTGCTTAGAGAAGCTTTTTGGAAATTCGGAGTATATGGGTAGATACTTTTACAATTTATGATTTTTTAAGTGCCCGGACCTAACAGAGCTTGTGTTCGCTCTAGAATCCTTTTTTTTTTTTTTACTTCACAAGCGTTATGAGAAACATGGGATGACATCAGAGTTTAGGTTGTATTAAATAAATACATCTGATTTAAATTGTTTAGGGACCTCCAGTTTTTGATCATTTGCAATTAAGAACGTACCTTTACGTTTTGTGGGAATATGTCGTAGCGCCAATACGTGTGGTAGTGTATACTTTAACAGAATTACGTGCAAAATAAAATACAAATGGATTAAAGTGTTGACAAAAAAAATAGAAAACGGACGCTTTGACATTTAATAGTTGATTATTTTATTGACTTTTCTTTTTAAAAATTATAAGGAAATAGGTGCAATCCGTGCAATAGGTATAAAACTAGGTTGCCAAATTTAACTGTTTTTACATAGATTTATTTTTTGTGAATCGTCATGTTTTTCTGTGTTTACAAGCCGTCCCACCTTAAAGAACATATCTGTTTAATACAATGAGAGGTTAATCCATTGGGACCATTATTCGAAAACTATTGCCAACACAACCGATAAGGGTGTTGAATATGAACCTAAAGTGAGCAAACGCGGCAGCCATTGTGCACAAAGCTTTTTCATGCCAAAATCTTATGACAATATGTCACAAATGCATTTTAATTTAATTCTCCAGACCTCTGCTATCGGCTATAATGTGCCAAGGACATTGATAATTCGCAATAATGGTCACAGATATTCGAACGCGCGTTGCCTGGTAACCACTCGACGCCGAAGGCGGAGGGTGGTTACCTTTGGAAACGCGCGTGAGGAATCTGTGATCATTATAAGAATTAATCAATGTTCGAGGGATATTCGGTCGGATAATTTTTGAAATTATAAAGAAAACAATGAAACATTTTATTTATTGAAAACACAATTGTTAAAGCTACAATTATCAAAATTAAAGGAAACAGAGGAATTAGTGGAACTAGTGTTTGCACGCATATTGTTGATAATTTTATTGTGATGTTCTTCATCAAGTACCAAGTATGGTTTTATAGAGTTGGGATTTTTATGTCCCGTTATTTTTAGAAGCTGCTGTTCTTCTATCCCACTTTTAGCCAAATTGCTAACTGCTGACGATCTATTGGAATGATTGGTAATTTTTTTTGATTTGGTGTCTAAACCAATGGCTTCAGCCGACGTTTTTGTCCAATTTAGAATGGTGTTTCTTCCCAAAGGCATGTCATCGTACCACCTGTCCCCTTCAACTTTCCAAAAACGATTTGGGCGCAAGAATAGCCTACGACTAGTAATGTTTTGGCCCCGTTTTAATAACAATTTGTGAAACAATCTAACCGGGCAGGCATTAATATTTGTAGTGTTTTGGATGAGCCATTTGCTAGAAGCGCAACTTTTAGATCCACCTTGGCACGTCTTAGTAAAAATGGGGTTGTACTCAATTCGATTAGTAGGGGTTCCATCATTATTTGTTTCGATGACGAAAAAATCTATTAAACATGCCAAGGCCTCTCCACCCCTCCAAGCTAATTCCACCGCAACAACATGGTAAAACTTTCTCTGAAGCCCTTCCGGACATTCATCATTCCATAGATCGACAATTTTCCCCAATTCTAAAACACTCAGAGGTGCCGAACTAATCTTACGTTTTGTTGGACTGCTTTGTAACTTTTTTCTGGTTGCATCTCGTGCATTTCGTGCTTCCTTAAATACAATTCCCAGAAATGGATTAATAACAATTTTAAATTCGTTAAAATATTTTTCTTCTAATAACTTAGCAGACACATTCCAAATCGTTTTTACCGTGCTTTCCTTGAACTCTTTACCATCTTTCTTCTTCATATTTACTGCCCAATCTTTTAGAATTTTTGCTAGTTCTTCAATGGATCGGTTTCCGTTTAGTTCATATTTACGTACTTTACAAAAATCTAGAAACATGTTCCAAATGTATTTTTTGCTTTGGATCGTATTTTTTGGGGTTGTTTCTTCGATTAATTTGTTTATGGACTCATCATTTTCGTTTCCAAATCTAATTTGAGGAGACGTCGACATTTTTCGTTAATGCGTTTTTTAAATTGTCACTTGACGTCAAAGCATACTTTTGTTACTTAAATATTTATAAACCATAGATTGTTGCCATAGTGATTGATAATGTGCCTAGGACTGTTATCAGTCTAAGTTTGCTGTGATTGGTCAGTTTTGCACACGTGATCACAAATACGCAAATTTGATTGGACTTTGACATATGTCAAAAATTATCTCTGTAACAAATTTGACGGTTATTCAGACCCATTTGGCGAGTTTAGTCAATGTTATCGGAAATGGTTACCGTTTTTTGCTACATAGAACATTTATCGTCAACCAAGCTGGTTCGGTCATGATCATATTCAGTTGCTCGAACTTTTTTGTTGAAAAATGTCAGTAAAGAGTCTTCTTCAACAAAAATTGCCTCGATTTTAATTTTCGAATGGGTTTTGCCTTTCAAATACAAGAATGTAATAGGGACTCGATATTCAATTTGCTTTATTTTCAAAAAAATTGATACATTGACCATTATAATTAATTTTAAAAAAATAACTAATTATCCAAAGTGGCTAAAATTTTTAGTAATTCCTTATAAAGGATGCAAAATTATGTTTCCAAAATATTTCTGGCCTATGACGTCTCCTTCATAGTAAAAGCTTTGAACTTCTCAGACAGCCCTCGTAACTTTATACTTTTAACATGTTTTTAATTGTACATGTCTTACTTTTTTAATCAAATCTTATACATTACTATTACTATATTTTAATCTGACATGCCATGTATTTTATTGATGGTTAATAAATATTCTTATTCATTACTTACCTACATGGCAATTACCTACATTATATAAGCATCAATAGGTACTTATATTATCGATATTCGATAGGAAAAGTTCTTCCAAAGTGTTAGGGTTTTTTTTTAATTTTTGTAGAGGAATAGGATATTGCTTTTTAGTACTTGGAAGTTTATTTTGATCAATATTTAATATATAAAATGGTATTCTAAGGTGTTTTCCTGACCAAGTATTCAAGTTATGAAAAATAATCCGCGATGCAAGTAATCGTATAGATTTTATAACAGAAAAACTATGTTGCTATCAGAATTATAATAATATTATAGCTCTGTTCGTACATGCCAAATGCTGGCGCCAAAGAGATTATATATTTACAATAGAGAAGGTATAAAAATTCATTGTTTGGTTCCAAGATCTTTTTGTTTACCCAATGTAAGTTATATGGACTAATGAGTAAGTAGACGTAAATAAACAAACGTATTTAATAGAACTTCCCTATGCAAGCCTTTTAGATCTTGGACGCACACACTGGTAATGTTATGATTATAAGCAATTCATTTTTAGTCATTTTATTTTTATGGGTTGCGCGCATAAAAAAATGTTCTGCGCAGGATTTTTACATCTGCCGAATTCTGTGCCTCTGTAAACAAAGCTTTTACGACGAGGGGCAAATTGTGTAATTCCTAACATATTCTTAACAAATTCTTCACAAATTCTCAGCAAATTCTTAACAAATTCTTTAAAAAATGTACACTAATTTTTTCATTGAATTGCCCCTCGTTTTACGATTAGTGTTGACGATTAGTTGTTTTAGCTTCAGTGACGTCACACTAATACGATGTATTGTATTATAAGAGAACACAAATTTAAATTGCTGTGTCAATATTTATTATTAAATTCTTGTGCAATTAGCTAAACATTAAATAATTTACGATTCAAGTTATTCTATAGTTTTATAGCTTTTTAAAACATCGGAAAAACTAATACTTATTGCATTAGTTTTTCGGTAGCTTATTTATTTAGTCTATTTTACTACAATCTGAAACAATATCTTGTATTTTATAAACTCTGCTATTGCATTTTTCTTGCGAGCAATATCTGCAAGAATCACCTTTACAAACTTCATCTAAATCGCTGAAGTCTTTTGCACAACCCCGAATGGTTCTGGTTGTATTTCTTAGCCAAACTGAAACGCAATATGAGTTTTCACAGTCGACTAATCCTTTACCATTTTTTATAGCGTTGTCTATTCCTGGTTTGTAAAAATTAGTGCATTGTGGTGCGGTTATTTTATTGCCTGAATCTGGACCACATAAATAGCACAATATACCTATAAAATAAGAAATACATTGTTCAAGCAATCACAAAAAATATAATAGTAGATCTTTGTTAAACCAGTTAAGATCACATTTAATCCGGGAGATGCAAGAAAAATAAAAATGTTATTTTGAAAAAAAAAAGAAAGTCTGTAAAGCAAAGCGATACCAGCAGAATAAAAAAAGCTCTAAAATATAGATTACGTTAACTGTTGGTATTTTGGAATTATGTAAGTGGTTGCAAACGCAAAACTATTTACCTTTTTGCTCCGCCACCGACTCTTTCATCGCCAAAATAACAAACGTGGCAAATACTATGCAATGTATGTTTGAAGACATTATTGTTTTAACAGTTTCTACTTAAAATTGTGAAATTTTCGGACATTTTTATTTATACTTTTTCCAAGATAGCAATTTTGCAATAGACAGGAAAATAGGTAGCTAACTTATTATTAAAATAAATATATTGTATGTACATCCTGGTATTAACTAAAATTTTCAAAACTAAATACGCACAACCTACAATGATATATCAACTAAAACTTATAATTAAAAAAAAAATAAAAATAGTTATTATTCTAACAAATACGAAAGACTCTTTCAGCACGTGTTACAAACAATATTTTTTCGACATGCTATAAATTAAAAATAAAATTGCAAAAATTTAAAAAAATGACAGTGGGGAAAATACTTTCCCATTAGACTTAAGGGGAAACACGGTAAAGCTCCAATTACAGATTGGATAGATAATAAAAGACCATACATTTTAATTTACCCTATTTACCCTTTGCGTTTGTACTTAGGTACACGGTCGACGTATCTCAAATACGTCAAAATCTTAAGAGTCAATCTGACGGCTTCTCAGATGCGTTGACCAACGCACGGAAAGGGTAGATTAGGCCAGGCGCAGATGTGCTCATCTGGAGTTATGGAGATTTTCAGAAGGGCCGCCTAACTTTGGGCCGGAAGGGCTCAAGTTTTTTAAATTAATTTTTTAGTTTGTGTTTATTTTAGCCCAATTTTTTTGCCTGCGACGCAAATTTGGGTCAGCAGTTCTCTTTTCCAGGGCTGGTCAAGTGCTATGCATCCGCCCCTGGATTAGACCAAAATAGTCAGTACAAAAACATAGCAATTATTATAAAAAATACATAACAGCCAGTTTTTTTTATATGTGTTAGAAGTTAGAACATCTCTTTAGGAAGCTAACTCCACAAAATGCACACTAATAAGAGTTTAGGGTTGGCCCCAAAAAGCCCCATTTAATTTGCAATATTAGATCCCGATAGATTTGCACCAAATTTTACAAATAGATGCTAAATAAGATTTTAAAAAGGCTTCTGCAAAAATTATTTCTCTAAAAAAATTACTTCGCCCACTAAATGGCCTTCGAAGAGTAATATTCAATTATGTTGGATTTAAACCAAACTTGGTAAACAGACAGGGCTCGGACTCTGTATAAGAAATAGGGATCCCTATCGCATTCGTGATGAATCGGGCAATGAGAACTCTCCTCTCTTTTTCCAAAATCTTTACACCCGATGAATCACGATTGCGATAGAGATCCCTATTTCTTATACAGAGTCCGGACCCAGAATACTTTGTTTCTAAAAAAATTCCTTAACTTCATTTGGGGAGGGGGTCTTTAGAAGGATATACCTTTTTTTTTCAATTGGAATTTATTTATTTATTAATAAATAAATTTTAGTTAAAGTTTTTTTTAGAAACACTATGAAGATTTATGATTAAATTTTTCTACAACCAACATTACCAACATTAAATAATTTGATGGAAAATTTTAAAATTTTTGCTTTTTAAAACATTGGAAATAAATATAATGTTGGTTGTGTTTTTGGTAACTTATTTATTCAGTTTATTTTACTACAATCTGAAACAATGTTTTGTATTGTAAAAACTGTGTCATTACATTTCTCCTGTGAGCAGTATCTGCAGGAATCACCTTTATAGAACGTAACTTTCACTTTACTTCCGCTTTACTTCGGCGTAACTTAACCGAAAATTAAATAAAATACATGGGAATGTATTGGCATATTTATACTCCACTTTAACGCTACTTTGCTGATTTATTTAGCTGTAAGTCGTACTAACTCGAGACCCGAGCTTGGCCGATCATGCGCAAAATTTGCAAAAATGACATATTCACCCTTATTGTCAAGGTGTAAATAGTCAGAAGACAGGCGCGAGTTCAGACACATGCGTTTAACAGGTCCCAATTTCACATAACTTTGCAATCTGTAAATTAGGCAAATTTGTTAAGTTACGTGGAAGTGAAGTAACGCCGAAGTAAAGTGAAAGTAACGTTCTATAAATCGCCCTTTACAAACTTCATCCAAATCGCTATAGTCTTTCGCGCAGCCTCGAATGGCGCTGGTTGTATTTCTTAGCCAAATTAAAACACAATATGAGTTTTCGCAGGCAACCAATCTTTTTCCATTTTTTATAGTGTTGTATTGTCTATTCCTGCTTTGTAAAAATTAGTGCATGATGGTGACGATATTTTATTGCCTGAATCTGGACCACATGAACAGCATTTTAAACTTATGGAATATACGGAGAACAATTGTTTTATTAATTAATTATAAATATTAGATTAAATCTTATTTGCTCAAAAAATAAGTTTTGAGCACTCTTAATTTAGGGGAATGTAAAGGATCGAATATAGATCGATTCATAGTGGTTCGCAGTGCATAAGCATTTATTTATAAAGATACCCCCTTAATAATATGTTTATTTTGCCCGTTAACATGGAAGAAATTATTTTATTTAATAACGTAGATCTTGCATAATAACTGAGCTAATCTTTTTTTATATTTTTACAAAAAACCTGTGCGTTAAGTACTATAAGACAACAAAATGCGAGTTAAAATTAGTACACCAGGAAAGATATACAAAATAAAGCATCAACCTCGAAATTTCTTGGAGCTGGTGGGAGTTTTGTGAAAAACCTTTGTTTTGATGTTATGAAAGTTGTCTCAAAAGTCACCATCGATATCGTGTGAGCGTAACTTTTTACGAGGGGTCAAAGGTCATAAAAACCCCTTTTGGGGCCATAATAACTTTCATGTGCGTCTAATGCTATTTGTAGTTATTACCAAAATTATAGAGAGAAAAATTACCTACAATCTTGGCTTTGGGTAATTTTTTTTAAATTAACCCTTACCGAGATAGGGGGCACAGAATGGAAATCCAACCCCATTATTAATGTTGCTTTAAAATGGTAAAATTTCAAATTTAGAAAATTTGTTTTACCACAAACTTATTCCTTAGGACTCCCTTTACAACTTAAGAGGGATAACTTTTCGTTTCATCCCCTAAGAACTAAAATCAACTCTCCTGAATTTAAAAATAAATGATTTTTTATAATACAACGATCTATCGTTTCTTGATAAATGATTAAATTTGAATTTATTTTTAACAAAAACATCTCTGTTGGACTAATATTTTATCGGGAAAAAATTATTTTAAATGAAGTTGTTTGAATAATAGTATATCCTTAATGCATTATGTGCTCGTCCGGCGCATTCGCCATATTTTATATTTACCCATATAAAAACGAAAAAAAACTAAGTCTATACCTTATACATCGCAACAATGATTGAATATAATGTTTCATTTATAAACAAATATAACTTTATCTAGTTGGAGTTATGTGAAATCCATGCTGTAGACAAATTTGTGCCACAATGAAAAAAATGTGTATGTAATGTTGGGGAATTTTTTTAAAATAATTTTTCCTGAATTTAATATTGATTCAAAAGGGTTAATATTATCATAAATAAGTTCAAATATAATCATTTATCAGTAAACGATACATAGTTGTATTATAAAGCTTACAACAGCTTCATAAAAAAATTAATTATTTTTAAATTCAGAAGGGTTGATTTTAGTTCCTAAGGGATGAAACGAAAAGTTATTCCTCTTAAGTTGTAAAGAAAGTTCTAAGGAACAAAATTGTGGTAAAATAAATTTTTTAAATTTAAAATTTTACCATTTTAAAGCAACATTAAAAATGGGGTTGGATTTCCATTTTGTGCCCCCTACCTCGAGAAGGGTTAACTTAAAAAAAAATACCCAAAACCAAGATTGTAGGTATTTTTTCTCTATATAATTTTGGTAATAACTACAAATAGGGGATGAAACGAAAAGTTATCCCTCTTAAGTTGTAAAGGGAGTCCTAAGGAATAAGTTTGTGGTAAAATAAATTTTTTAAATTTAAAATTTTACCATTTTAAAGCAACATTAAAAATGGGGTTGGATTTCCATTTTGTGCCCCCTACCTCGAGAAGGGTTAACTTAAAAAAAAATACCCAAAACCAAGATTGTAGGTATTTTTTCTCTATATAATTTTGGTAATATGTGTTGTGTGTTTGCAGTATAAAAAGCAATTCCAGTGGCATAGATGACCTTAATATTTCTTTGTTAAAAATGTGCTGCCCATTTATTGTCCCAATAATTACACATTTAATTAATTACAGCCTTGAAACCTCTAAGGTTCCGTGGATATGGAAACAGGCTCTAGTAGTCCCTCTGCCCAAGGTCAACAGTCCACAGGAATTTAACGAGTTAAGGCCAATAAGCAAACTTTCGGTGATGTCTAAAATTCTGGAAAAAGTTGTTTTACAACACCTCATCTGCCATTTAAATACATATAACATTTTACCAACGTTTCAGTCGGGTTTTAGACCTAAGTTTGGATGCGACACTGCCTTAATAAATGTTGTGGATGATATTACGGGTGCGATTGATAAAGGTCAGATCACAGTCTTAGTTATGCTCGACTACTCCAAGGCATTCGATAATATTAATTATGACATAATGTTGGCTATCCTTCAAAGTATCGGTCTGCATGAAAATGCAATAAATTTTTTTAAAAGCTACCTAAACGATCGTGGACAGCAAGTTGAAGTAAATGGAAAGACATCTTCACGTAAAGTTTTATGTAAAGGAATCCCACAGGGTACAATTCTTGGACCTGTACTTTATTCCATTTACACGAGCTTTTTGCCACAAGCTCTTAAAAGCACCAAATATCACTTATACGCTGATGATACTCAGGTATACTTGTCTTTTAATCCTTCTGATGCAAACTTTTTGAATAAAATTGCTAACGATTTGGAACAGCTTGTAACTTTTTCGGAACTCCATCATTTAAAAATTAATGTAAAAAAATCCATGGTAATGTTTTTTGGTAATTCAAATAAAGTTAGTATGATTGAAAAAAACTGCAATATTCAAATACGAGGTGTCTCTTTGCCTGTTGTTGGTAATGCAAAAAACCTGGGTGTAATTTTAGATTCAAAACTTGAATTTAGTAAGCATGTGTCTTTTATGATCCAAAAATCGTTTTATAAATTAAAAAAAATCTACGCCAACAGACACCTCTTCAATCAATCATTTAAAAAGGTACTTTGTGAAACGCTGGTCTTGAGCAATTTTAATTTTTGCGACACCTTGTACTCATCTTATCTTGGTATGAGCGACATAAAACGGATTCAGAGAGTACAAAACTCTTGTCTTCGGCTAGTTTATAGCATTCGCAAGTATGATCACATCACGCCCGCGTTATGTAGATCAAATTGGTTAATTATGATTAATAGAAGAAAACTTCATACCCTTTGCTTATTTCACAAAATCATAAAATTTAAGACACCCCCTTACCTTTACTGTAAAATACGATTTAGAACAGACGTCCACAACTTAGTCACTCGGCACAGGGGTCTTCTAGACGTGCCAGCTCATCGGTCTCAATTTTTTAAAAAGTCGTTTACCTACACGATTTCAAACCTTTATAATGCATTACCCAGCACTTTTAAAAATTTGTCTTTAATAACTTTTAAAAGACACTTAAAATCGATGCTTTTATCCCAACAAAACAATGATTAATTTTTTTTTCTCTTCCCCTTTTTACCTACTGCAACATGCAACAATATATGTGTTAATTTAAAATAATATCTTGCGGCATAGACGGCTGATCGCGTTGACGTTCCTCTCCGTTGGACTTTTGGGAACTCTGGGTGTGTATACTTTTCTAGGTGGTGTGCTGACGTTTTATATTATGTAATTTCTTGTTTTTTTTTCTTTGTCATTTGTCGTGGGCTATAGTAAGATTGGATCTGCACCTCGGTGTAGAACCAAATTAGCTCACATTGAACATGTTTACTTTGTATTATCTTTTCCATTTGTACATATTTAACGTGTGTTCAATAAATATGTTATTTATTTATTTATTTATTTATTTAATAACTACAAATAGGGGATGAAACGAAAAGTTATCCCTCTTAAGTTGTAAAGGGAGTCCTAAGGAATAAGTTTGTGGTAAAATAAATTTTTTAAATTTAAAATTTTACCATTTTAAAGCAACATTAAAAATGGGGTTGGATTTCCATTTTGTGCCCCCTACCTCGAGAAGGGTTAACTTAAAAAAAATTACCCAAAACCAAGATTGTAGGTATTTTTTCTCTATATAATTTTGGTAATAACTACAAATAGCATTAAACGCACATGAAAGTTATTATGGCCCCAAAAGGGATTTTTATGACCTTAGACCAACCGTAAAAAGTTACGCTCACATGATATCGATGGTGACTTTTGAGACAACTTTCATAACATCAAAACAAAGGTTATTCACAAAAGTCCCGCCAGCTCCTAAAAATTCAGAGGTTAATGTTCTATTTCTCTGGTTTATAGGCCATTCCGCACAATTAAAAAAGTTTTTAAATATGGGTCTCGGGTTGTGCTATTGTAGCAAAAAAAATATTTACCTTTTTGCTGCGCGACCGACTCTTTCATCGACAAAATGACAACCGTGGCAAATACTATGCAATGTAATCCTGAAGACATTTTTATTTAAACAATGTTTTGTAAAAATTGTAAATTTCTAACTTATTTAAACCTCTTTTATATATTTTTTAAGATAGTAATATTGCAATAGTGATAGGTGATAGGCAGGTAACTTGTTATTAAAATAAATATACATTGTGGTTAGGTACAGAACTAAATTCGCATAATCAACAATGACATCAAATAAAACCTATAATAAAAAACATTACAAAAAAATATATTCTTATCGTAATTTGGGCAAGTCATACACATGCAGTAAAACAAAATTTGAAGGTTAATAGGAATTAATTTGAGTACAATTATACATATTATTAATAATGTATTTTTCTCAGCTGATTACCCTTGTGATTACTTAAAAAAAATACTTTCTAGCAATATGCCAGAAACCTGAAATTGTTATTAATTATATTATATAGTATGAGTAGAGTATGACTTATAGTGGATTTACGAACTTTTATCTAAGAATCATTAATGCCCAGTTCATAAAGTCTCCTCTAAGAATCATTTAAAGTAAGAATAACTTGAATTAAGAAATTAAGGCAAGTGATTGGTCCATTTAGGTTTGACATATGTCAAACTTAAAAGTCAAATTTGAATAGACCAATGGGTTGTCGTAATTTTCTTTCTTTTATTGATTCTTACTTTAAAGAACTCTTAGATGAGGCATCATGAACTGAGCATAAAAGTAAAAATTCCATAATGTATGTAATTTAAGGCATTAATTTACTTTAACGTTTGCAATTTGTTTAATTAAAATGAACCAATGAACTGCCTTAAATGTCTTACGTTAGATGATTCTTAGATAAATGTTTATGAACCCGGAATAACATAATCTGACTACAAATGCATTAAATTGGGTAAAAGTTAGGTTTTTTTTTAGTTTGGCAAAACTGGAATAGATGTCAGTGGATTTTAACCTTACCTTGTGCTTAGACAGCATAGAAGAAAAAGTGACTGAATTTTCGTATTTTATGTGTATTTATTTAGCGTATGACAATTTTGGGGTCCTTTAAAGCTGATGTGGGGGCGCTACAATGGACCCGAAAATAGTCCCAATTAATAAACACATACTGCAGTAGTGCTGACTTCTTCTTAAATGCAGGTTTCCGTTTAGAATTCATACAAAGTAAAAACTTTAAAAAGCATATAAGATTTTATTGACTATTTAAACTCTGACATTAATACTACCCTTGAGTACTGGTTTTTGTATATATTTAATTTGACAATCTGGAACAATATCTTCTATTTTAAAAACACCTCTATTAAATTTATCACTTGTGCAATATCTGCAGGAATCACATTTACAAACTTCATCTATATCGCTAAAGTCACTAGTACCCGTACAACCAATAGATAGAGAATAGATAAAGATTATCTTTATACCTTTAAAGATTATCTTTACTTAATTGTTATCAAATGGAGACAGAACTCATAAAGATTTTGGTAGAGATTCGATAAAGATTTCTTTACAGGTTAAATAAAGATATATATTTAAAGACTCTTTAAAGACTATCTTTACTTACTCTTTATAGGTTCTATAAAGATACAATAAAGGGTTTCTTTACTGTTTTCATTGACCAAAAAATAAAAATTCTCATTTTTGCTCTTTTTAGTACCTTTTAAGTATTTGTAGACGTTTTATCATTTCATAACCATGAGTTTTTGGTATAAAGTGTTCATAACGAAGATATATTATTTGTTAAACCCTGTGCGACCTTCGGACCTCCTGAGATTTGAACGCACTACCTCCGGCTCTGCAAGCGAGCACCTTTACCGTTAGACCATAGCTGCTTGCTTTATTATCTTATAAAACGTAAAGAGTATAAAAGTACCAAGTCATATAGTCATATACTGTAATAATTACTTAAATGCTATTAACTACCTGGCAGCTCCTGACCATCATATTTCGGAGAAAACATAATTTAAATAGGTTAAATAATATTAGGTGATTTACCTAATTCTTGCTACCTCTAGTTAGTTTTACCTGCAAATCCATTAAATATGTATTTGCAAATTTTAAATTATCGTTTCTTTGAAAAGATAATGACGTTTTCTGTCTCGGTTAAGGCGTTCATTATAAAACTCGAAATTTTGTTTTTTAAAGTTGCTTATTATTACACCCACAATTTTGTTTACAAGGTTTGTTTTATAAATGCAAAACGACAAAATTTACTCTTACAAGGTACTATTCCTTTACAAATTTTACTACTAAAAACATTTGAGAGACATACTTTCTTTGTAGTATAACTAGAAAAGAGAAACGAAATCAACGACTACATTTTCTCAAAAACTTATTCGGTGAATAAAGTTTACAAGAAAAGTATTTTTTCTGTCTTTATAGAATATTTGCATTTGGTATCAATAAAGAAAATTCTTTATTCTGTTTTTATAGAATCACTATATTTGGTATACAAATTCAATAAAGAAGAGTCTTTACTCTGTCTTTATAGAATCTTTATATTTGCCAATTTGGTATCAATAAAGAAAAGTCTTTACTCTGTCTTTATAGAATCTTGTTATGAAATGAAATGAAATGAAAATTTATTCAAATAGGATTTCCTAATATACATCAAAAAATAACAAATAATAATAAATTTATATATAAAACATTGAATATATATAATTTAAAAATAAACAAAGAATTATTTTTACAAAAAATAATAAAAATTAACAAAAAAAAATTATTTCAAGATTCTGTTTGTATAATAAACAACTTTGGTAAAAAATAAAAATAAAAAACTATACTAAAATAACAACGTTTTAAAGAAAAATTTACATAATAACATTAACCTAATAACAAATATCAAAAAACCCTAGAAAATAATAAAATAATATCTTATTTGGTATAAATAAAGAAAAGTATTTATTCTGTCTTTATAGAATCTTTATATTTGCCAATTTGGTATCAATAAAGAAAAGTATTTACTCTGTCTTTATAGAATCTTTATATTTGGTATTAATAAAGAAAAGTATTTATTCTGTCTTTATAGAATCTTTATATTTGCCAATTTGGTATCAATAAAAAAAAGTCTTTATTCTGTCTTTATATATTGAATACCAGGAGTCAGTAAAGAAAAATGTTTATACTGTGTTTATAAACATTTATATTTGGTACAAAGATTCGAAAAAGAAAAGTCTTTTTTTTTGTCTTTATAGAATCGTTATATTTGGTATAAATAATCATTAAAGAAAAGTCTTTATTTTGTCTTTATAAAATTTTTATATTTGGTATCAAGAAAGAAAAGTATTTACTTTGTCTTTATAGAATCTTTATATTTGGTATCAATAAAGGAAAGTATTTATTCTGTCTTTATAGAATCGTTATATTTGGTATAAAGATTCAATAAAGAAAAGTCTGTATTGTATCTTTATATATTGAATACCAGGAGTCAGTAAAGACAAATCTTTATGCTGTCTTTATAGAACCTTTATATTTGGTATAAAGATTCAATAAAGAAAAATATTTATTCAATCTTTAGAGATTCTTTATCCATTCTTTATTTAATTTAAGTTATAGATTAGTATAGATCTTCTTTGAAGCATCTTTAAAGATGCTTTAAATATTTTACTTTAAAGTTAAACCTTTATCCAAGCTTAACGCAGGAGTATCTACAAAATTTGTCTTTACCAAATGGTTGTACGGGTACAACCTCGAATGGTCCTGGTTGTGTTTCTTAGCCAAATTCTGATGCAATAAGAATTTTGGCATTTAACTAATCCTTTGTTAATTGCGTTATCAAAACTCTTTCGGTCAAAATTAGTGCAAGCTTCTTCGGATATGTTGTTTTCTGAATCTGGACCACATTCGTAGCATGTTACGTCTAAGGAATAACGATTACAACATTTTATAGGTAAGTAACTATACATTTTTAGTAATATCGATGGTTTTAAAAAACAATGCCATAAGACACATTTAACAAGAATATTAGATTGTTGTTAGACTTACTGGCTTGGGCCGACGATTCTCTTATTGTCAAAGAAACCACAACTACTGCAAATATTATACAATTAATGTAAAATGACATAATTAAGTTTTATATTTAGTTATATATTTTAACTCCTACCAAAAATGTGGTCTCTTTTGATGAACTAATGATATTAATACTTAATGCAAATGATATTATTAAAAATATAAATAGTACGTTATTGTAGCCTTGGGTAAAATGACCTTACTTATAATCTTAAATAAAAACTATTATAAAAACATTATCAAGTATTGAAAAAATATTAAGTATACGTACTTGTCATATTCTCTTTTTAAAAAATTAATATACCTAGCAGCTCGGTAAAAAAGCCCCTATCTGTTTTTAAAATATTATTATTATTGTGCATGTGACCTCATCAAGTTTTTTTAATTAATATTTTATTTTAAGTTATTTTATTTATTTTAATTAGTTCTAAAAAGTAAGGAATCATAATATATGCCTAAGAATTGGATTTTGATTTTATTGCACCATTCTGTACTGCAGTTGTTAGAAATTACTCTCAGCAAGTTTTTCCATTCTGTATTAAAGAATGTTTTTGTTTTTATATTTTAGATAAAAATATTATTGAAATTTATGATTTGAACTATTTGAAGCAATCCGTAAATGGATTTTCGCCCTGTCCGGTTGAGCGACTTCAGTCTTCAGTTTTGACGTATTTGGACCATGATATGTATGTATTTATATTAACGATTAAAGGCATTTCTACCACTTACCCTAGAGACCCAGGTTCGATTCCTGGGAGTAATCCAATAATAAAAGTAGGATAAAATGTTTCTATAAATGTCTTCGCTCGGAAGACAAAAAGATCATGTCAACGATAAAAAACTTTAACAGCTAACCTTGTAAAATATCAGGATGACAAAAGTTTTCCATGCATTGGTAATTAATTCATAAGTCGCAGGAATAGACTGTATTTTTTAAAAGTTTGTTTGACGCACACAGTAGTGCTCCCATTTCTGACATTTTCTGCCTAATTGGGAATATAAGTACATATAAGCACGGACACATACAACCAACAACCTCCTCTAAAGCCTAGCCACACTATATTGGAGGTAGTGGGAATCGAACCCACTCAGGCTACCTTGCGATTTTTACTGTCAACGGCTTAGACCGCACGGCCATGCCTGTGTAAAATAAATTAATAAAAAAAAAATAAGTTTGGGTACCTTTTTAACACGTTGAGTGCGGCATGGGTCCCCTGGGACCCGAATCGTACTTGTCCAGACCAAAAACTGGCATATTTACACAATTTGCTAAGGCCTTAACTTTCTTATTTTTTTATTTTTTCGTATTGGTATCATTTTAAACCCCATTTAATATTGTACATGTTGGCAAGCATGTATTTGTTCGGGTCTTCGGCGTCCCGCGTCGCACATTTTTAAAACTATTTCAAAATATGCGACTCGGGTGGCCAGGGACCCGTGTCGCAATTTAAATCAAGTGTACTCTAAATTGCACCGCACTCAACATGTTAATGGACGGTTTACACAACTTCTTTACCCCAACTTCTTTCCCCTTTACCTCATAGTCTTCTAAGATAAATATGTGTAAATGTCATTTGGCGTTCAAACAGAAAATCTTTACCTCCGTCTCTCATATTCTTTACCTCAACTATTTTATCTTTTAATGGTTAGGTTACAGACTAAAAGGTAATATTTCTTTGCAGTAACATTTGAACTACGCAATCAACATTTGAACTACGTATTTAACATTTGAACTACCTGGGCTAATAAATGATGTTATTCTAACGGGACCAACGTTATTACAGGCCGACGCACTTTACACCTTGACCTCCATTATTTACCTCGCAGTATTTTTTGACGTTTTAGACAATAGTTTTCTGACGTCTGACGGATACTAAACAATATGCAAACAATCCAAAAAGAACCACGAGGTAGATGCAGGTGTAAAATTCGTGGGTCTGAATAAAGTTGGCCATGTATCCTAACCTTAAAAATGTCAAAATAAGCAAACTGCTTAATTCTGTTATAAGTTTTTTTAATAAAAATGAGTGAAATAGTGATTATAGGTTAATTTTAAACAACAAATTATGTGAGGAGTAAAAACATATTACTAGAAAGGTTATGTATCTTGTTCCAAACTAGAGGTAAGAGCTAGAGTTGTATAAACCATAATTTTCAATTAGGTGAACTCGGAGGTAAAGACTATAAGGTAAAGGGGAAAGAAGTTGGACTAAAGAAGTTGTATAAACTCTCCTTAAAGAGAGTTAATTATTATTCGATATTTTCGAAACGAATAGGCTTCTTCCTCTCAGTATTAATGTTTTATCCTGAAAATTTGAACTTAATTGGATTTTGTGCTCTTGAGGTATTGTCCCCAGTCTCCACAAACGTATTGGACACACAGACAAACGTATTCTATAAGTTGTAAAAAATTCGATATAACGCACGCAATCTGCAAGAAATTTTTTCTCTACTACGAAAACCAATGCTTTTATAAGTAGCTAATCGTTTTTGTTTTTGACTTTGTTTGCGTAGTATAATACATAGAAGTATAATGTATAAAGTAACTCGGGATAAAATATATATCTTATTGAATTGAAAGTTAAATAGATGCCTTTATAATGAATGTAAGATATTTACCCGAGTCCTTACCCAAATAAGAGAAGAATAAGTAATTTACAGGATCATTTATCAGCTAGAACATACATAGAAACAGTAAGCAGTTCCGTTTGTGAACAAGCATCGAGGCGCAGGAACAGGATAATGTGCTCGCTGAGGAATTTACATATGTAGATTTGCAGCCTCAAGCCTGTTTGCTTTCAATTAACTGAGAGAGTTGCACTATTGCCTAATGGTAATTACCTACTAGCTATATGTGCCTTTGGTAAACTCTTCTGGAGACTATAAGAGGCCATTAAAATTGATTAAAAACTATTAACCTTGAAAAACTTTGCGGTTTAAAAATTAAATATTTTATTAAAAACTCTGGTAGCTAAGACCTCTAAGAAATGATGATATTAATGGAAAAAAGTGTTGCAAGACTCTCTTTGGAATTTTAAGTGCTTATAAAAAGCCATACAAAAAAAATACAAATAAAATATATATAGGATGTCTTATACATGTTATTGTTTGTGTTTTGTATGCGTTATGTTGTTGAAGCTGGTGTTGATAATGGTATCCTGCAAAATAATAATAATTGGTCAATATAATAATCCAAAGTTTTGCTGAAAGTATAAAACGCAAAATCTAAGAAAGAAGTGAAGATGTAAAAAGTTTTTGTTTAATATTTTATATTTCTGTGGTATGCTAAAAAATACGTACGTAAATTTCTTTTGAAGGATTTAGAATCTTTTGACAAACAAAACTGTTGGTATTAACATATCTGAACATTTCAGTGAGGGTAATGAATGTCCTGGCCTGGAGCGTGTCAACCTGGAAAGTAAGTGCAGATGTTGCAACCGGAATCCTGAGATATTCGTATGTTGGAATTTTAGAACGGATAGTAGAGGAAGCTTTGGATGCCGGAGAAGGCATTGCGTCGTTATTCCCTAAAAGCTCTGATATATCAGGTTCGCTGACTAGAATTCCGTTTTGCCTTTCCCCGCGGACACTCAACGTAACAAAACTTTCATCTCGCAGTTATCGCAATGGGGCTCTTGAATCATATCACATTCAAGAAAAAACAAAGTGGATCTTAACCTTTTATATTTTCAATTTTTGCCAGTATCAAGGCGTGAGTAGTTTATTATCACGTATACTTTTTCATTGTTTCACACTTTCCTGTTTTTATAACATCATCTACTGACCTGCCCATGTCCAGAGTTCAGTATTGACTTGCCTAAAAGTTTAAACAAATATATGTACAGTTGAGGAGGTTTAATGAATTATTAATAAATGTTTAAATTAAAAATATAGGCCGGCATGTCTTGAAGGCTAGAAGTACTGTTCGATGAAGAAGTACTGAAACTCATCTCATAATTCTAATTAAGTCATGCGAAATGGTAAATTTGAGATTGTAGCATATTAAAGGTTCCTTGACCTTGTATTAACACGTCAAATAATTTTTATAAACTATACCAAAATTAGGATATCTGCTACCCCTGGCACTATAAAAATAACAAAAAATACTGTTTAAAAATACGAATACTCTTTCTTTAAAATTTAAGTACTTAGTAGTACTTAAATAAAAATGTTATACTACAAGATTAGTGTAGTTTGAGCTTGAAAAAAATATATAAAAGCCAGATTTTTTATATGTGTTAGAACATGCATTAGGAAGCTTAAATCCACATTTTGCACACTCCTAAGAGGTGAGCTTTCCCCCCTATCAATTAAAAAGGGGGGAATTTTTGCAGTGTAAATTTCTCCGTTCCTATTGGTCGTAGATTTTTTTTGTATTGTGTAGCAAAAAATAGTGACTACAACTTTTATTAGAAATTTTTTTTTGTAACTGTTACAAAAAAAATATGATTGCCAAAAACCTGCTCAAAATATGGGTATTATATTTGTTTTTTACAAATAACTCGCTTTTTGTTTTTTTAGTCAAAAATTACTTTTCTGAAGATCTATTTGTCTTTTACAATAACCAAAAGAAATTTTTATGGTAAGTCCAATCAAACCGTAGAAATGGGGCTCCAAAGTCTGAAAAGTTTCGTTTTTAGGAGTGCGCTGGGTCAACAAATTTTGTGTATACATTGTGATTAGAGCCAAAAAATGTAAAACAAATGCATCTTATTACCCATTTAAACGATAAAAATATAAGGGTGGGCACTAT
This sequence comes from Cartodere bifasciata, assembly GCA_963920755.1. Classification (NCBI taxonomy): domain Eukaryota; kingdom Metazoa; phylum Arthropoda; class Insecta; order Coleoptera; family Latridiidae; genus Cartodere; species Cartodere bifasciata. The sequence continues at coordinate 12,232,281 of OY987195.1, forward strand.
GTTTTTATCGCTTAAATGGGTAATAAGAAGCATTTGTTTTAAATTTTTTGGCTCTAATCACAATGTATAAGTACATAAAATTTGTTGACCCAGCGCACTCCTAAATACGAAACTTTTCAGACTTTGGTGCCCCATTTCCACGGTTTGATTGGACTTACCATAAAAATTTCTTTTGGTTATTTGTAAAAAACAAATATAATACCCATATTTTGAGCAGGTTTTTGGCAATCATATTTTTTTACAGTTACAAAAAAAAATTTTCTAATAAAAGTTGCAGTCACCATTTTTTGCTACACAATGCAAAAAAAAAAATAAAAAAACTACGACCAATAGGAACGGAGAAATTTACACTGCAAAAATCCCCCCCCCCCCTTTTTTATTAATAGGGGGGAAAGCTCACCCCTTAGGAGTGTGCAAAATGTGGATTCAAGTTCCCTAATGCATGTTCTAACACATATAAAAAATCTGGCTTTTATATATTTTTTTCCAGATTTGCTATGATTTTACGACAACAATCTTGGCCCATTATGTAAAATAGGAAAATGTGTGCTTAATTTTCGGTAAGACTAGAACATGATGTTCTAAACATCTGAATTGTACTGGTAAAATTGTTCCAAAAGAGAATCTCGATGATCTTGGTTGAGCCCAATGAATGCTCCTGGCGGAACATCCTGTACTGGCCCACATTCCCACTTAATGCCTTTGTGCGGTTTTAATTTGTCCATAGTCGATTTATTTTTAAACAAGCAGACGGGCAAATAAATTATACAGAAATGTCATTGGGATCGCCGTGAATTCAACGGCACACATTAAATTTTCTGCAATAAATTTCTGGTTAAATGGAGAACCACATTGCAGTAATTCTCTCGGAGATGCTTGCTTGATTTTACAGAATTAAAACTCCAGTTGAAGTTACGTCATTAGTGGTCACTTGTTTCAAGAACCACTTTTAAACTTCTAAGTTTCATTATACCCTTTTTAATAAAAAAGAAAACCTTTTATTGAGTACTTTTTTTACTTGTTTATTCACTTTAACTTGGAAACTACCTAATTAATTAACTTTAAAAGTAGCCCCTTTTTCAGTTTCAAAGAGCAAAAGTCAAATGGTTTTACTTTAATTAGAATAATTTTTTTATAGCTTGTTTCTCGGCTTGTATCTACAATATTTGTACATTTAGGCCACTTGCGTTGAATACTTAATATATTCCAAAGCAAGAAGCAAATATTAATATTTTTGCAAATATTCATTAAAACGTTTAAGAAAACAGCTGAAGGAAGTAATATAAGTTTAAGCCAAATATACCTTTTAGCTTTTTAAGTAGAGAAAAAGCTATATCCAAATGTAAATTAAAAATGTACCTCGTAAAACCGACTATAAAACGCAACAATTTAAATTCAATTTCAAGCTTTTTCTCGAATATTCAATTTCTTTAAAAGCATATTGAAGGGACTCATGGACGACCAACTAAATAACGCTTTTGAGCCAGGTATAAGTAGGCATATATACCTTCATTCTGTTTGGAAGTTTCACCGATTTACCTTATACTTAAGATAAAATTTTTACTTTCAGTACAATAGAACCCTAATAGAGGAAAACGTTTTAAATAAATTGGGCCGTTTTTAAGCTAATGACTTTAATAACAACGTTTTTTATACCTAGTATCTACTTGAAAACCTGGATAATTGAGAGCTTAATGTGGTGTTATTAAATAGAAGATAATAGACCTTTTTAAAATGGCTTTCAATTCTTATTTGTTATACTTAACAGAAACGTAGAGACCAACCCCTTACTAATGACAATACTTTTTATAAAATATTTACTATACGTTTGTCTTGTCTTGTTACCTAAGTCCTTAGTACTTGTTGGTATACCCAACAGATACTTAAAAAATTAATGATATTTCCTTGGATATTATGATTGGTAACCTAAAGCAAGAAAGCATATGGATGATGTCACGAATGTAATTTGTAAATAAAAAAAAGGTTTTGATTGCCTACAATAATAAAACAAGAGCGGGTTAGATCAGTGAGTGGGATAGATTATTTAAAAAGTTAAACTTCGCAAGTAGCTCATTTTTTATGACGTTTTTTTTTATTTTTATGTAATTGTTACACATTCTATATGATACTCTTCGCAGTAGATGATTAAGAAGGTGCATTTTTTATTTTATTGAAAACAACGTAAAACTTTTTTTTTTGTAAACGGGTGGGGATACAAAAAAATTACCAGATGTTTTTTTATAGAGAAAAATACAATCTTTAATTTTATTAAGAATATTTTTTTTCGTAAAGTTGATATTAACGAAAATATGAATTTTTTTCTACTTTGGGGATGTTTTTAACCCTCTATTTATTAGTTAATTTTTTCCAAAAACAATGGGGCTCTTCCTCTAAATGGGATTGATTTTTGTGTTAAATCTCAAGTTGACCAAATAAACCGTTCTTGAGTTATGGTGGTCACAAATTTCGTTACAGACAGACGGACAAAAAATAAAAGTCTTAAAAAGTCATAAAACGAACGAATCTGCAAAAATGTTTGCTTTAGGATGAATATTAACGATTTTAGAGAAGGTCCGAGTAATCGCAATATACTCTTTTGCGAAGAGTATAATAATAACAGATTCTTAATATAAAGATACTTAGAAGTAATCAAAAAAAAATTTAAGCTTGTAAAAGTGTTAGTTCTTCTTGGTAGTTAGTGCTTTTAGGAGTAATCGGCTTACATTTTTTTACCTTCTGGATCCCCAATAGATATTTCTGCAGTACTGGCAAGATTACTCTACTCAAAACAACCATTAGTCTTAAAATAAACCCGAGAGGTCTTATCAGCGAAAAAAGACAAAAATAATTCAAAAAATTAAAAAATACCTTAATTAATTAAAGTGTTTTGTTATTTCAATGCCAGATCGCAGAACGCATCATTAGAACCAAGCGCATTTAAGCTTACCTGAGAGTGTTATCCATTACTCAAGTCCACGAAGAAATTTAAATTGCCTGTCGAAGATATCAGATTTCAGTAGAAGGTAAATATAAAAACTTCAACCACATGCAAGCCAACCCTCTTGATGCATGGGAAGAAGCAAACGCCGGCAATCAAAGAAATATATCTAAGGAAAAATGATACTCCTGTCAGTAAGTATGTTGTCGTCCTACTTATACGAAAATTTGTGGTTTAAGGAAACATGTGTTAGCGATCGTTTTTCGTTTTGTGCTCCAATTTATCATTTGAAAGATAAGCATTTAAGCGCCTCTGAAAGATGAGGAATCATAATTTAAGGTAAACTTCTTCAGTAGGGATCTTATGTGCTATCTAAACAGCTCTTAAGTACATGGATTTCCTTACAAAACTAACTTTTTATTGTCTATAATTTATTACCATATACGTCTTAAGATTCATTAACGCTGAGGTAAAAACAAAGTAGACCATCATTAGTTTCTCCCTGATGGTAAATAAAAAGTCATTAGCAGACATTCCTAAAGATTTTGGTGTGATCAAAGAAACTAATTTATAAATTAAGATTGTTCTTTCATCGCCATATTTGTAGAGCATCCGGTTTTGTTATTTGCAATTCAACCATCCAACAGAAACAATAAAGAGCAAAACGAACAAGAAAAAAAACTGTCAAGTCCTGGTGGACTTGGACAAAGGCTAAAATTTATAAAGTACATCCTGTACATACAAAAAACACTTGAGCCATTATTAGGCAAGAAAGAATCATCCCGTGTAAATACCGGCTTGATCCAACCCCAAACATTCGTTCATTTCAATATAAAAGATGGCATTAGGCCTACAATGTTGTTTAACCTTTCTTTTGTATAAGAGGGATGGTCTGGTTGCCGACAACCAATGTATGAATGGAAAGGTGGAAGGAAATAGTTTTAGTTAAAGCCAAGTATTTTAACAGCTTCCGAAATTTGACCATTAGTCATTCCTTGCATATCAATGGCCAACTTTTGTGCAATTCGTGCAAGCTACTCAAGCGTACAGAAAGTTTAAATGCTTTACATGACACGTCTTTGTGCTAAAAGCGGATATATTATAAACAGTTTAAAACTTTTTAACTCTGGTTGGAATTTATTTTACACCATCACCTTCTTCTTTAAGCTATTCGGCAATTTATCATGAAAAATTAACACGGCCGTCGCGTTCGTAAAAAGAACAGGAAATATATATTAAAGGAAATGGAAAACTTTCTATTAAAAAATTACTCTGAACTGCTAACGAACAAAAATAATTTACATTTTCTGCATCCAGTAAGTAAATTGGATTCTTATTAATAGAAGTTTCCTTAATAGGTACTTACTACGGTTCTGTTGCAAAAACATAAGAAAATGCCTTGTAAATGTTTTAATCCCGGTTTAGTGATAATTTTAATTTGCATTTGCCTTATAATTGCTTTTTATTATAGAAAAATATGATATAAATTTCACTTTCCTTATAAAAATAAATTCCAAAAACATTACAAAACAAAGATTCTCTTGAAACCACACCTTATCATATCATCTTCAGTATAAGATACAATATTCATTCAAAAACATTGTTAAAAATAAGGATACAAGATAATGTAGGTCCTGACTAAATTAAAATAAAATGTAAAATAAGCACTAAAAAGTAAAAGGATTGAAATTGACTCCATGTCTTCACCCCCTACGCTTTACTTTATGCCTAATAAAATGTTTAGTATCACGCCTTTCATCAGCAAGAATGTTTACGACTTTTACGAACTCATGCTTTCAGAGCAACGTAAATTCATTACCTTCAAAATCTGGAGCAGAAATACTTGGTCATACCAAAATAAACTTACCGGATCAATTTGTACACATTTTTTAAAAGGAATTTAAAAAATACATAGGTATTTATTTTTTGGCTATTTTTCATTTTTTTATAAGAGTCTACCAATTTTATGTACAGGGTCTCTATGAATTCCTCCCTACTTTTCTCAGTTATTGTTAATTTACTTCAAAAATTTAAAAACTTTTTCAACTTAGCAGATCCTAAAGTTTTTGTATCCAAAATCAAGATTTTTGTAGGGCCAATAGTACAGGTGGTAGAAAAAAATATTCATTTTTTAACACCATTAATCTCTTAATAATGATGACCCATAAAGATGTCAGCTTTAAACGCGAATTACTTGAGAAAGCTACCATATCAAGGGGTATGATTTGTGCTAGGTAATAGAAAAAAATGTTAACTTTACAAATACAATGGTACTCACCGGATCTCTTGATATGGTTGCTTTCTCAAGCAATTTGCGCTTAAAATTCACATCTTTGAGAACAACAACACATTACCAAATACAATGTAATGGATGCAATTATACAGTGAACTATCCTTGAAATACTAAATTTAAGACATTAGAGCACATTCTAATATCAAGGGTTCCCTAAGAAAGCCTTTTATTTTCATAAAATATTGTTTTAAAAAAGTGGTAGAATCAAAATTCTAATTCACAGACAGACAATTTTTTAATGTGGTTCTTTGATCAGTGTATAACACTTGACGAGCTCAGTGGTCTTGCATTAAGAGTAAAAAAGAGCAGCCTGCACCATTCATGATAGTTTTTAATATTAAATGACAAAACAAATAAAACAAACCTTCATAAAATTATGCCTGCAAGCAAAAATCTTTCTAGGTGGCCCCAATATATAAATCACAAAACTAATTGAAGACTTAGGTACACTTACCTCTATTATTTGTGAGTCATAATGCCTTCTAATGGCTTGTAGAGAACTATCAGCATTAGGGTCATCTTCAATAAAGCCCTGGTAAAATTGGTGTTACCCGAGGTGTTACCCATTAAGCGATTAGCAACTCATTACCAAAGACGTCGGACATTATTACAAATTATTATAGTAGATAGGTATGATAATATTGTCGTAATTCTCCTGCAGTAGATTTAAGCGTTGTTTTTTACACTTTGGTTAACGTTGTTATAGCCGCGCTAGACGCTTTAATAAATTGTAACGATCAATTGCAACGTTTTCCTGTTTAGTTATCGAGCGGTATACAGTGTACAATGTACCTTCATACTTTTTAAAAAGTTGTACAAGGTGCACAGTCCATTTGTATCAATTTATCGTTATGTCTAGGGCGGGCATTACGATGAACATTTTGAAGTGTATTATCGGATATTTTAAAAGTAATAATATATTCATCTGCTCGAAATTGATCTCAATGTTTGGGTTTGTAAGCACTACTTTATTTTTTGTTATTTTGCTGCCAACTTTTAACAGTAGTTGTACGAATACCAGATTTATAACAATTTTAAGGTAACATTTTTTAATGAAACAAAGATTTTTTTAGCTATTCTTGTAAGTTTTATTACATAGGTTTTAAAGAATGTTTTGTGTTAAAAATTTTATTTGGAAATGCCAATGGGCATACTTCGTATGACTTAAAATTAACTAAATGAGGTAAAAGTTAAAAAACGTGAAATGGAATTGGAAGATGCAATTTTAAATTCAATTTAGTCGATGCATCTTGCTTAAGACATCTGGCTATTTGTTGATGATTGCTTTTTTATGCCCTCAGGAAAATAGATTTGGATCTTATCCTTTTGAAAAAAAATAGCTATATAGTTAGATAAATATAAATATAAATAAAACATCTAAAAAAATAAGTATAAAATGATGTCACCAGTCGATTATAATATAAAAAGGCTTTCATATGCAGAAGCAGACATTTTAAAAAGTTTTGCAAATACAAATGCCGTTATATGCAATCTTTATATATAGACTAAATATGTTTTTAAATTTTGTGGATAGAGTTTTTTCTTTTGATTACCTGAAGAACTTTGCTGTGTTGGCCTCAGGTTATACAATGTAATGCCTGCCATTAAAATTTCATGTTTTAGGAAGGGCAAATGGAACTGAAGGGATCTCGGCAGGAATTTATTGAGAAATTTATGAAATTTTAAATCAATATTGCTGATATGATACTTACTTTACAGCTTATAATCCCAGCCTGAAAAGTGTATTTTTCTATTGTGAAGAAAATCTGTTATTCTTTAGCATCTTTTATTCTGGTAAAGAGATATTTAAAATGATTTAGAAAAAGAGTATCAAGGATAAAGGAATGAGAAAGAAAGTTAAAACAAATTTTAACCAAGTATATCCATGCATATTTTGGCATATTTGGCTTTGTCCTTTATTGCAATGTAATATGATAAAATGAGAAAATAAATACTTTAATGTTGAAGCATCGTGGTGTAAAACTCAACTGCCCAAAGCGAAATACCCGAACATTACTCCCTAGACATTTCTCTAGAGATAAACACGACGCACGACGAAAAAGGAATTTTCTAATCGAGTTAAATGGGCTCTTCACGTTATCGCTAAAGTGATGTTCCCAAGGATGTTCTCCGACAAAAAATACAATATAGCTGTCGATAGTAGCTTCAGAGCTTGGCAACTAGAACATCAAACTGTAGACACAAATAAAGAGTGTGTAAATTTAATTTAATTGTTCGCATTTACTGATGGAGCTAAACCGAAGACAGTCGCTGGTTTAAACCAATTTAAGATCTGTAATAGTATTAACGTAATGGCTTAGCTAACATCCTTGAGACTTATTTCATGAAATAATACAATTTATAAATTTTAGTGCATTCAGTTTGTCTTTGGTAAAAATAAAGAACAAAACAAAAAGCACAAAAGAGCAGTTTGTTGGCGTAAACTTTTTGTTCTCAGAAAACCGAGAAGCCAACCAATCTCATAAAAATAAAGTAGAATGTATTAGTAAAACAAAATAGCAAAAAAAAAATATATATAATTGTTGGACAACTGCTGCTTTTAAAACATCTAATACATATTTTACATAATGATTATATATATTGCTTTAAAAATTATTCATATTTGGAGGGGTTGCGAGTTCTTGTTAGAATGTTAGATATCTACGTTAATTGGAAACAAAAGAGATGTTTTATTCATGTACAGGCTTAGTGTTGTTTATGTACGAGGCCCACAAGTAATAAAGATTTTTCATCCCCAGAAGCCGACACGCATTATGCTTGTCCCTAATCTAGCCAGAATGCGTGGTGAAACACTAAGGGTGTAGTAGAGCTTGGGGCAGGTGTAGACGTAGAAGCAGGTGCACGAAAACTCAATCACTGATGATTAAGCCACTTATTTCTAAGGATTCGGACATTTAAGATTTTTATCTTAACACCTTTCAACCATCACACCATAATTTAGAAAGTAAAATTCAAACAAAATTATTTGGTGAATCAAAAAATGCTTCTGAGTCGTAAGGAAAAACATGCATGATCTGTTGGAAGGTGAGGACATTCGATGACACTGCACTTTGCAACTGCAACCTTGGAAACCCTGCCTCGAGTAATAATAATAAAAAAAAAAATTAAATAGTCAGGTGCCTACTTTTTTTGTTTTAAAATAAATGTTACCTTTGAGTATTAGATATAACATTTATGTTCGTTGTTAATAAGTTCGTGAAGTACTATTAATTATCCCAAAAGTTTAAATTAGTCCATGTAGAACGTTACAAGTTGGCTAAAAACAAAAACCAGATTTTAGGAACTCCTTATCATTTTGCACATTATTCATTAAGACATTCATAACTTTAGATATAAAGATTTATCTTTACCATTGTTAATGTAAAAGCCTCAGCCTTTATCTCGACACTTTACAGGCCTAAAGCTCTGACAAGAATGGCAATTATTATACGATAAAGTAGAAAGTAAATGCCAAAACGGTCGGTGTGATGTTTACACAAAATCATGTTTCACTATTTCCACTTCGTAGCGTGTTCCAGATCTCTTTAGTTGAATATGCCTCCTAGGTTCAAAGTTAATAAATTAAGCACAATTGTTAAGAATAATAAATTGTTTTATTAAATGATAAAGAGGGTCAGTCACGCTATCGTAATATGAATTTCCAAGATTTATTTAAAAAGAGGTTTGTCATTAATTAACTCATAGTGCAATTTGCGTTTTATAATACGTTTTGTTAAAATGGTTCTTATCATTTACTTAACACAGTGTCTATTTTAAAATTCCCGAAATTTCAATAGTGATTTTGTAATTAAAGCTGAGACACTATAGTCTGAGAATAAATGATTAGGAGGGTATATTAAAAAAAAAGTTTCTTTGAGTTTTCAGTAGGCGTAAGGAGTAGGAATATTTTCCAATAGCGACCTCAATATTTATTTTAAAAGATAAATAATAAATCTCGTCTTCGTTCTAAAAAATTCAATCTGGGTAATCCTGCTTTGAAATTGCTTGTCACCTGTCCAATAATAAAACCAGAATATATCAAGTTTTTCTACCAGTCACTCGATGTACAATGTCTTTGTTTGTACTGTGTTTCAAAGCTGTACAAAGGTAGAATACCACACTCTCTTGAAGCTGCTAATACAATCTTACCTTAATGTATCCACTCTTACTAACAGAATTACCAATCGACTTGAACTAGAAACAATCTACCGTGAAGCGTACGTAGTTGCGACAAACGACACCGTAATTATAAAGTCTCAGCGTGAAAATCAAGTTTACCAACTTCTTGTAATTTAACTATAAAACTTTTACTTAATATACTTTTAAATAGTTTGAATATTTAGTTTACTTGGGTAGAGTGGAAAATATAAAAGCCGTTGGATATTGAGCAAGTACCTATACTAAACGATTTTAAAAGCGTTAAAAGCTGAAAATGTAAAGGTGTATTTGGTTTAGCGAAAGTTGGAAGCAATATGACCAGAAGGAACTTCTATTTCAAAGTTGTATGGTGCTTTTGTTAACAATATTTTTTCCATTTGACAAAGATTATTTATTTTTAATATCATAAAAGAATACCAGGTGTAATAGGCTATAATTATTAATTATTCTTCTGTTGTTAGTGGCTAAACTTCTTCATCTCCATCACAACTATCAGAAGTTGTATTTTAAGGATGTGCAAAAAAGTTATATAAATGAAATATATCTACTTAAGGCAGAATTTCTCGAAATATTAGGAAATGTTAATAATAAATAAGCGAAAAACTTGAAAGGCTCAAGAGGCGGGATTAGTATGCACAGAGCGATCTTAGACGGAAGTACGATCACACAAGGACCCTAAGGGATTTTAATCATACTCAGCAAAAGGCCTAAGGGGTGCATTTTATATTGCCAACCAAAAGAACGAATAAATATTGTTTTAGGAAAGTGCATCTTCATTTTAGTGGCGAATTGCACATTGAAAAATAAATTATGTTAACTTTTAAATTGTAGTTTGTTTGGAATATAAACATGGCAATACTGTTTTTATTCGGTTTCTTGGCTTTTAAAACTTTTGAAACCCCTAAAATAAACTTTATGGAAGCGTTTTTCCTTTTGTTTTTGTTGAATTAATAAAGAAATCCATTAGCAATAATACTCTTTAAATTATACCAAAACGTCAATACCACTATTGTCCTTATCAAACTTTTTTATAACAAAAAAAGTATATCGCTAGTTTATCACATCCTAGTGAAGTGATAAAAAAATCAAAATTGGCCACTTGACAGCTTCCTTCCCTGAAGAGCACGATTTGGTTTTTGTTCATTGTATAATGGGCATTTATTACGGTCGGTAAGGCTTTATAGAATTTCTATTTTAAAGGTTACAAAAGACTAACGCTAACCAATACGTTCCATAAAACATGAACGCTTAGTCTAGTTTCAAAGTATTTTAAAACCTTTTAAATTAAAGTGTACCTACCTACTTCTAAAACACTTATATCACTGAGAAGTTTTGCATACCGACTTTCATCATTGTAATGAATTTTCTACTAGAAAGATCAATAATAAATGAATTTATTTTCCTTTCTTAACTTTGTAGTTGGGGAATCCAAACAAAACTAATAACCTAATCAAAGCAATATTTTTAGTTTTTATTTCATAAAAATGCCTATGTTTATTGTCTTATGTCTCTAAATAATATCTGCAATTATGCCAAATAAAAGTACGTAGGTCGACATGTATACAGGGTGTATCACGACGAGTTTAAGGCATACGTATCTTAAAAACGGTTTGCTATATTTTTCTTGAATTTGGTATACAAAAGTTTTGGGGTAGGACGCATCTACCTAAAATATTTTCAACTTTGTGCCATTTCCGGTTATACCGGAAACTACTATCAACTTTGTTATTTTAAATGGAACTACCTATTTTTTTTTCGGTATTTTCATTCCTTTTCACATATTAAGTAAACTTTGCAAAAAAAATTCAAAAAAAGTTTTTCATTATTTTGTAATCAAGGATTTTCGAATTTTTTTTACTGTGGTAAAGGTTAAGAAGATTACCGATTTTTTAAAACCTAATGAATGATTTTAATTGCGGATTTGGCTTACGGTGAAATAATGATCCGAGAATCTACTTTTGTGATTATAAATGCAAAAAAATTCAACCGGAAGTGAGATATCGGCCACTAAACCTTCCTCTTTAAAAATTAAATTATCTCATTTTTTTTAAATGGAATGCCATAATTTTTTTTGTTGCTTCTAACTGGGGTTTTTAATAACTTTCGAATGATGTATCATTGCCCTATACCTATCTCTAATAGTTTTCGAAATAATAATTTATTTTTATTGTTACATGTTATTAGGGCAAAATTGGAGTTTTTATGGAAAAATCCAGTCAGTCATGAAAACAAAAAACTATTTTAGAATAAATTTTAAAGAAAAGAAGAAGTATCTGTCACTTCACAATGAATTTAAATGTGGCAAACGTCAAATAGTTGTTTTTTGTTTTCATGACTTACTAGATTTTTCCAAAAAAACTCTAATTTTGCCGTTATTGCATGTAATTATAAAAATAAATTATTATTTCGAAAACTATTAGAGATAGGTATAGGACAATGATACATCATTTGAAAGGCATTAAAAGCCCCAGTTAGAAACAATAACAAAAATTATGGCATTACATTTAAAAAAAGTGAGATATTTTAATTTTTAAAGAGGCGGGTTTAATGGCCGATATTTTAGTTCCGGTTATTTTTTTTTTATTTTTAATCACAAAAGTAGATTTTGGGACCATTATTTAACCGTAAGCCAAAACCGCAATTAAAATCATTCATTAGTTTTTGAAAAATCGATTATCTTCTAAACCCTTACCACAGTAAAAAAAATTTGAAAAACCTTAATTAAAAAATAACTAAAACTTTTTTTTGAATTTTTTTTTGCAAAGTTTACTTAAAATGTGAAAAGGAATGAAAATATCAAAAAAAAATAGGTAGTTCCATTTAAAATAACAAAGTTGACACTAGTTTCCGGTATAACCGGAAGTGGCACAAAGTTGAAAATATTTTAGCTAGATGCATGTTACCCCAAAACTTATGCATACCAAATTTGAAAAAAATATAACAAACCATTTTTGAGATACGTATGCCTTATACTCGTCGTGATACACCCTGTATTGTATGTATAGATATGTCAATTTGAAATATTCTGAAACCGTAGTTTTCTTTGATGTAAAAAATAATTCATCTTGATTGTTCCTACTATTGCTCTAATTATTACCCAAATATAAGCAAAATCAAATAAATATTCATGCAAATACAATAACTTGATGGGATGGGGGTCTACATAGATATTATGTCGATGTCGGCCAAGTGTACCAATAATAAGTTTGCGTTGAGCATCCACGAATTCAGTTGTTTAGTTGCTTAGTTACCCAAAGGAGATACCACTCGGTCCTTCGTTTTATGTTTTGTTTACCAAGGCTCCCGTCTCCTATTTCCCTTGAGTATTACATGTTGCCTTATTTTATAACCACAACCTTCCTGCTTAAATTGGCGACGAACAAAAGAATATTAAATAATGGCAACGTTATGTTCTAATCTGCATACATACAAAAAAAAAAAAACAAAAGCAAAATTCTTTTTGTTGTAAGTAAATTAAAAAATTAATTGGGACACTCTTTTGGTACCTTCATCTTTTATAATTAACCCGAATCAGGTTAATAGATATCCGACCCTATATCTCGTTGCTTATTTTTATATGCACATCACATACTTACCTTATTATACTTTGAAAAGCCAGGTTTATGTTGTAAAGAATTTGCCTTTCATTGTCGGCAACTGTATCCACTTAATATGCAAAATTTAGATAGGTAACCACCTACCCAACGGAATAGGAAGGTATTCGACTTACTAATGAATTTGTTGATGACTGTATGTCAGCAGAATAATTATTATAAGGAAGCTTCGTAGCAAAATTTGATTAAACACATTTTGTCTAAACGTCGCTTGTAACTTCCTTGTGAGCTTCCTTTCCTACTCAAGTGTTAGACATAAATGGTTACAATCTACCGACACGAATACATTTTGAATATCATGGAATAATATCACTATACAAAGATTAGAACTTGGCTTAAACTAATTTAACGCGTTTAATAAGTGCTTTATGAAAGCGCGCCATTTGCAGACCTAAAGATGTCAGGTGCTCTAATTATTCATCCTTTCAGCGTATAATGAATGCCTCCAAGGAAATTGTTTAAATATGGTTATAATTTGGATGAGACTTATGCTTATTAATTTGTCAAATGCATTATAAATATTTAATACGTTTAAATGTGCAATGTTATTTTGCATATATTTCCCTTTCAGGAAATCCTTTCATGTGGGGAAATTCATTAGTACATAAGTTGGGTTTAATTTATAAAATTTAGCATTTTGTACTTTACGCATCATTAGACTTTTAGTTTGCTAGGCTGGCTGTTATCCCTTATCCCTGTAACACCTAATATTTAGTCTACTAGTCTTTTAAACAACCAACGATTACAAAAACAACAATTTTTTTCTAATAAGAAATACCCTTGGAAATAACTAATAAAATTAATGAGAAGAAAAGAAACGGACGATACGATTCTCTAAAATGTTTTTTGGTATATGTAATAAAATAGGAACTGAAAGCACATCGTTCATAATTTTGGCCAGTGATGATTTTGAATCAAATTAGTTTCTCACTCGGTTATTTTATTATCTCCAGTTTTAAAACAAAAACCAATTGCCTTTTTTAAAGATAAAAATAAGTTGAAATCGCAAAAAGAAAACTTGAAAAGGTTTTCTGGGGTTTATTTGATCTAAAGATATTATATTAAATGCTCTGGAGTTTAAAGGTTTAATATCCACAGGAGTTAACCATTTTAATAATCCAACATTATTAAGCACATAAATTATTGTAGATATCCATGGTTATTTTTATTATTATCACCCCACATACATCTAACCACATCCATAAATTTTTTGGACGTGACATTTTTCTAGCATTGAACTTGACAAAGGCAGCTGTAATAGTGCCCGCATGTAGTAAAGACATCAGGAAATTTTCCGGACTTTTTGATGATAATGGGCCTCCTGTAGTGCACATTATGACCCAGTCAAGTTTGTGAAGTTAAACCCAATAAGCAAGACAGCCCAAAAAGGCACAAACATTTCTGCTTATTTAAGTACTTATTTGCGCTTAAAAATGTAGAGTTATAATATAATTATAACATAACAAATTTCAAACAAGCCCAACTAAAATAAAATTTCAGTTCTTGTCCCGTAAATCAATATTTATCTATTGAAGTCAAACTAACTTCACAAATTTTTTCTTGACCCACCGTAATTGTAACGTGTCCAAGCCCATTACCCATAAAATACCTATTTAATTACAGCATCAAGTCCGCACTATTCACGAAATGGGGGTGAAATTGGAGAAATTCTACCATTTTCATTATGTGACTCACAGAATATGGGGTCCGACGCCACAGGACGGCTGGATCTTGCGGCACTATTATCTTTAATAAACATAATTATTGGGTTTTTAAGTGGATAATACTCAAGGTTCTAACAATAGATTGTTTAAAATTAAAGATTAAAAGTCAATTTTTTTCTTTTATAAATGATTACATTACTCAAATTAAAACTGGATTTATATTTATCTACAAGTAAAAATAAATGCCCAAAAAACATCATTCCGTTTCCAAAAAATATTTTAACAACATAGTTAAATAGAGTTTTACTCACTGAAAACCTAAACTTTGTACCTTTAAGTAAGAAAATCCATTATTCAAAAAAGTAGTACTTATGCCTGCCCTAGACATACAGTTTGATCGTACGACCGATCGAAACGACGGTCTGTGCAATTTTTTTGGTGCTTCCAGACACTCAGTTCAACTGTAACTGCCAACTGCTTCCGACCGCATTATGTTTAAAAATAGCCAAATACCTAATCTTACTTGTTTGATGAATGAAAGGGTAGGTATTTTACAACTTTACTATTTATTGTTGTTGTTCTTTTATTTATGGTCTTGACATTGATGTCAAGACCATAAATAAAAGAAGGATTTAAAATGAATTATTTAATTCATAAATTTACAGAAATACCTACTATATTTTTAAATAATTGTATTATGTTTAAATGTTATTTATTGTTAAAATAATTACAATTTGTGTAAAAAGTACAAATTTTGATACTATACATAATAGGGAACATGAACGTAAAAGATTTTGACCAAATTTTGCTTTTTAGATAAAGCGGTCAGAGTACGTTATTGCATATTATGATTTGTTTAAGCCAGCGACTATTTTTTAATTAATTTTTAAACTTTGGTGTAAACTAAAAACATCCCCCACTACTTTTTAGAGTATACGAGATGACGTTACAAAATTGATTATGTTAACACTTTTGTTGT
This sequence comes from Cartodere bifasciata, assembly GCA_963920755.1. Classification (NCBI taxonomy): domain Eukaryota; kingdom Metazoa; phylum Arthropoda; class Insecta; order Coleoptera; family Latridiidae; genus Cartodere; species Cartodere bifasciata. The sequence goes on from OY987195.1 coordinate 12,247,927, forward strand.
TTTGAAATCATGTGTAAAACATAATTTGACCTTTTAAAAAAAGTTTGCTATTTGGGCCCCTGGTCAAGTCCTACGTCACAGTTCACAAAAATGCGTTAAAATAATGTCTGTGAAATGTATTGCCAACTTTGTACCTATTTAACCGACCTTGTATGTTTTGAGATAAGCAAGATTCAAACGGTGGCCCTTTAATTTACGTCAGCCTGTATATCCAGGTTTATATAGTACCCAAATGTGTAGATTAATTTTTTTCAGAAATAAATAAGCTGCGTGCTTAGTGAAATTGTCGTAAAATTTAAGAAATACATACACAATGCATTGCTAAAAAATAATTTCAAGTTTAAACTAATATATTATACGAAAATGATTATTGCTATATTTTTAAAATACAGGGTGTCTCAAAATGGGCGCCCACGGACCCCAAGGCGTGGTAGAGGAACACAAACGATTTACAAAATCAGTAACGAAATTTTTTTGTGCCGGCCCATTCCAAAGATATGGGGCTTCAAAGGTACAAACTTTGCACCCTTATAGTGACTTTCTTAAGTAATAATAAAACATAATTTACTTAATTATTGAAACACAGGGACTAAAACCAATTATTTATTGCAAAATTTCGGTCCAATGATGTTTATTTCCCATAAAAAATGAATTTTAATTTTTAGAATATAGCCCCAAAATCTATGCGGCAACATTGTCTTACCTTTTGATTTTGATTAAAGTTGCCATGCTCGTAACTAAGGGAAACTGAGCATAAATTTTGTTTTTCAGTGATAAGTGTCATTAATTTATTGTTTGCGTCAATTTTTAATTCAAGTTTTTTTAAATGGTTCCTTTTACTAACAAGAAATATGGTAATACGAATCCACAGAATTAAGTGCCCCTATAAAATCCTTGTGAGAATAGAGCAGATTTGATCCAAATGGTAAAGGTGTTTAGTTTGAGCAGCATCAAAAATTTCAAAATTTGTAATATCTGAATGAAATAAGTTCCAATGTGAGCCCCAATGCAGAATTACAATCATTCCCCAAATGAAGAACCTTGTGAAGAACAATAATTGATGTGTTACCAAAAAAGTCTAAACTTATTTTGTTATGGCCGTAATTTTTAACAGTTTTTTTTGTTATTTCAAACATACATTAGTTTTTAACAATAACGATATGATTTTATTGATTTGTTACATTTTATAAAGAAAGAAGTTTAAAATTCAGGTATCCAATTATTTTGTATTTTTAAAATTAAAAATAAACATTAACCTATTTCCTAATGTCAAGTTGAAGTTTCATGTTTGCTCACCTACTAACTTGATTTTTTTTAAACTAAGAGAATTTAAACTAACAGTGTTGCCAAACTTTGCTAAGTTTGCAGCCCCATATTTTTGAAAGGGGGCCCCCAATAAAATTTTTGTTTCTGATTTTGTAAATTGTTAGTGTTCCTCTACCACGCCTCGGGGTCCGTGGGCGCCCATTTTGAGACACCCTGTATAGTGTGCCTATATTATTTAAAAAAATACAATTTTGGGATATTAAAAAAACATCCATCACGGATTTTATTATTTTTATCGTCACCCTATGAAAAAAGTATTTACGAAGAACCCTCGAAATATGCAATTTTTTTTTTAATTGAAAATTTTAATTATTTAGAACAGTTAAAAGCAAATTTTTTTTACAAAAAATTTTACAAATCTCAACACTTTTTACAAAATCATTTTTATTCTTATCAATAGTATACAGAAATCCTCAGTAAATGAATGAATAAAAAAATTAAAATATATTTGATCGGATTGGAATTCTGACACGTCGGTATTTCTCTTCGATGGACTGATACGACCACAGTTTACTACGATCCTCTCTCCACACGTTCAGATGATCGTATCAGACCAACAGTTCAGACCAAAATACATACTTTTATTGCATGGTCTGGAGCGGGCTTACGACCAACGACGTACTGTTCAGATCAACTTTTACTACGATTTCTGGCCCAGACGCTTCGATCGGTCTGAACAGTACGTCGTTTCAGACGGTCGTATCAGTCGGATCGCATGGTCTAGGGCAGGCATTATAGATAAAGTTTTGTCCGTTTTTATTCCGAGTGTTGTTTACGGTAAATGTATCTATATGTGTTCTACGTGTTGTTGTACCTCCAAGTAGGTACATACCTATACCATAAATTTAGAGCATTTTTTAAATTATTAGGTTTTTTCGAGGGGCAATTCAATGGAAGAATTAGTGTACATTTTTTTAGAATTTGTTAAGAATTTGTAGAATTTGCCAACAAATTCTAGAATTTGTGAATTAGTGTACACAATTTCACCCATCGATTTGCCCCTCGGTTTTTTTATTTTGCTCTTGGGAAAATAATTTAATAAATTATTTTTTTCACTACTACCTATAGAAAATGCAATTTTTAACCGATCTTCTACCAGAGAAATAACATTTCTCTCCCTTGGTCAATAATAATTTCCATGTCTATGTACACTGTACAACAATGAAATGTCAAAACATATGTCAAGGTTTTATCATAAATAGAACGGTACTTACAGCAGTTTTTGTGAGTTTTTTACGAAGATTTTTTTGTTTTGAAAACATAACTACTTTAAAATACTTCAAAACATTTTATTGCACAAATATTTTAACGAAAAAAAAAGTTGTACAGTTGTAAACATGTCGCACTTTTTTCTGTAGCTGTGTCAGTGTTCTATCATTATCATTATATTTACAAATTCCTTATCAGTGACCATCATATTATTTAAATCATTTACGCCATTTACGTGCAAATTATGAGTTATTTTGGAAAAAACACCCATTTGAAGAACTTTTTATTGTTTTGATTAATGTAACGTCATTGTTATTTCCATGGAAACTTTAATTTTTTGTAAAAATCATATACAGGGTTTTGATAAAAATTGAACATATTTTTAAATTAACATTTTTTAAGAAAATGCTAGTAGTGAAAAAAATAGTATATAAACACACAATCTTTGCGCTAGGTCAATAATGACCCTCTTCTCTACCTTGGTTAATAATGTACTATTTTTCACTACTAGGAGCAAAGAGTGTCATTATTGACCTTTTAAGAACCCTTCAAAATCATTTTTTACTACCTAGGTTAACAATTTTTATTTGTCTCCCTAGGGAGACAAAATTCTATGTCAAAACATATGTCAAGTTTTTTTCATAAATAGAACGGTACTTACAGCAGTTTTTGTGAGTTTTTTACGAAGATTTTTTTATTTTGAAAACATAACTACTTTAAAATACTTGAAAACATTTTATTGCACAAATATTTTAACGAAAAAAAAATTGTACAGTTATAAACATTTCGCACTTTTTTCTGTAGCTGTGTCAGTGTTCTATCATTATTAATATTTTTACAAATTCCTTATCAGTGACCATCATATTATTTAAACCATTTACGCCATTTAAACGTGCAAATTATAAGTTATTTTGAAAAAAACACCCATTTGAAGAACTTTTTATTGTTTTGATTGATGTAACGTCATTGTCATTTCCATGGAAATTTCAATTAATTTTTTGTAAAAATCACATACAGGGTTTTAATAAAAATTGAACATATTTTTAAATTAACATTTTTCAAGAAAATGCTAGTAGTGAAAAAAATAATATATCATCCACGGTAGAGAAGGTCATTATTGACCTCCAATAATGAACCTCTTCTCTACCTAGGATGATAATATACTATTGTTATCTGAAAAATGCACCAAAAAGCACAAACGTGAAACCAAGTTTACCCAACAATGCATTCTTTTTAATTCACATATTTATTCAAACCACTGACCCTGCCGACTATTCAACAAATAATAACAATACAAAGTGGGTATTTTACAAAATATTTTATTTAAAAATAATGTAATTTATTTTTTAAATAAACAAGAAAATAAATATAGTAATGCATCTTAATTTAACTCTAACTTAATAAAGTACCTATAGGTTATTTGGTCTTAATATTGCATCTTATTAAATATTAATCCTTTAACCCTCCTTCAATCGGTGAATTAAAAAAAGAGTCGTTTAAAATGCACATGTGTTTTGAAGTAAAAGTAAAGTAAAGTTGTTAAGTAGACGTAAAGTGAAAGTTACATTCTCAAAATAAAGCTTGAAACAATAAACCGCTTTGAGTTAATTTAGTTAAAGTTAATGATTGCTAAAAACGCATATTGCAACGCATTCCGCCTGTAAAACAAATGTAAATAGGTTGTTCAGTTCATTAGGTTAATTGCAAATTGTGACAATATTATTCAGATTTGCTGAATATTTATGAAGTGAAATTCTTATCAAAGTGGGCATTCCGAGTTAATTAATTAAAGTTCCACTAATATAATTAATACTTTGAAGTCCATCCAGCTTTAAAGAGCTATATGGCTATTTATTTTTTGCGTAATGCATATTACTATTCAATAATGATTTATTTAATATTTTCTTTGTGGTAAATTTAATTCACATGCTGCCTTTAGCAATTATAGTTATAAGCACTTATGTAACCCTGTACATACTATTATTCTAAAAACTGAACAACCTTTAACGGCTATTTAAAATAAAACCATTTATGGTTATACAGGGTGTATCACGACGAGTATAAGGCATACGTATCTCAAAAATGGTTTGTTATATTTTTTTCAAATTTGGTATGCATAAGTTTTGGGGTAACATGCATCTAGCTAAAATATTTTCAACTTTGTGCCACTTCTGGTTATACCGGAAACTAGTGTCAACTTTGTTATTTTAAATGGAACTACCTATTTTTTTTTGATATTTTCATTCCTTTTCACATTTTAAGTAAACTTTGCAAAAAAAATTCAAAAAAGTTTTTAGTTATTTTTTAATTAAGGTTTTTCAAATTTTTTTTACTGTGGTAAGGGTTTAGAAGATAATCGATTTTTCAAAAACTAATGAATGATTTTAATTGCGGTTTTTGGCTTGAATAGGTGGCAGTTGCGCCCAGTGGCACTTGCGCTGCGGATTAAAAGAGTGGCACTTGCGTCTTAAAAAGGTACAAGATTAAGCAGGTATAAAAATTACGGATTAAAAAGTGGCATTTGCGCTGCGTTCAAAATTCAAACTCATTAATGTAGGTATACATTTTTCATTGCAGTTTGTGACATTAGCTCATATGTTTAAATTTTCTTTTTAGCAGCAAAACTTACCCTAACCTACCTAACCTAGTGTCCCCCAGTGGAAAAATGTCATCCAGTACTTTTAAAACAGTCTGTCTAAAACGATAAAACTTAAAAACACATGCTTTGAGTACTTGCTGGCTTGTTTTAACAACAATGAAAGTGTGTATATATTATCCTCTGTTTTATAATTTTCTAATATTGTATCTCAATTATACATCGGATACATAAAAATAAATCTAGGCAAAAGGAAGTTAATGAGACCGCGGCCAGTACGACCAAAATATGAATCAAAAATTTTAACCAATATTATACCAAACTTGAATTATCTAACCCACTTAATGATTTGAACATTATAATCCTCTATTTAATTACTTTAATTTTATGCAGCAGCGCAAATGCCACTTTCTGACATTTTGTTTTTATACCTGAATTTTAAAAACTCGCAAGTGCCACTATTTTAATCCGCAGCGCAAGTGCCACTGGGCGCAAGTGACACGACACCTTTGGCTTACGGTTAAATAATGGTCCCAAAATCTACTTTTGTGATTAAAAATAAAAAAAAAAAATAACCGGAAGTAAAACATCGGCCATTAAACCCGCCTCTTTAAAAATTAAATTATCTCACTTTTTTTAAATGTAATGCCATAATTTTTGTTATTGTTTCTAACTGGGGCTTTTAATACCTTTCAAATGATGTATCATTGTCCTATACCTATCTCTAATAGTTTTCGAAATAATAATTTATTTTTATAATTACATGCAATAACGGCAAAATTAGAGTTTTTTTGGAAAAATCTAGTAAGTCATGAAAACAAAAAACAACTATTTGACGTTTGCCACATTTAAATTCATTGTGAAGTGACAGATACTTCTTTTTTTCTTTAAAATTTATTCTAAAATAGTTTTTTGTTTTCATGACTCACTGGATTTTTCCATAAAAACTCCAATTTTGCCCTAATAACATGTAACAATAAAAACAAATTATTATTTCGATAATTTTTGACATATGTCAAAGTCCAATCAAATTTGCGTATTTATGATCACGTGTGCAAAACTGACCAATCACAGCAAACTTAGACTGATAACAGTCCTAGGCACATTATCAATCACTATGGCAACAATCTATGGTTTATAAATATTTAAGTAACAAAAGTATGCTTTGACGTCAAGTGACAATTTAAAAAACGCATTAACGAAAAATGTCGACGTCTCCTCAAATTAGATTTGGAAACGAAAATGATGAGTCCATAAACAAATTAATCGAAGAAACAACCCCAAAAAATACGATCCAAAGCAAAAAATACATTTGGAACATGTTTCTAGATTTTTGTAAAGTACGTAAATATGAACTAAACGGAAACCGATCCATTGAAGAACTAGCAAAAATTCTAAAAGATTGGGCAGTAAATATGAAGAAGAAAGATGGTAAAGAGTTCAAGGAAAGCACGGTAAAAACGATTTGGAATGTGTCTGCTAAGTTATTAGAAGAAAAATATTTTAACGAATTTAAAATTGTTATTAATCCATTTCTGGGAATTGTATTTAAGGAAGCACGAAATGCACGAGATGCAACCAGAAAAAAGTTACAAAGCAGTCCAACAAAACGTAAGATTAGTTCGGCACCTCTGAGTGTTTTAGAATTGGGGAAAATTGTCGATCTATGGAATGATGAATGTCCGGAAGGGCTTCAGAGAAAGTTTTACCATGTTGTTGCGGTGGAATTAGCTTGGAGGGGTGGAGAGGCCTTGGCATGTTTAATAGATTTTTTCGTCATCGAAACAAATAATGATGGAACCCCTACCAATCGAATTGAGTACAACCCCATTTTTACTAAGACGTGCCAAGGTGGATCTAAAAGTTGCGCTTCTAGCAAATGGCTCATCCAAAACACTACAAATATTAATGCCTGCCCGGTTAGATTGTTTCACAAATTGTTATTAAAACGGGGCAAAAACATTACTAGTCGTAGGCTATTCTTGCGCCCAAATCGTTTTTGGAAAGTTGAAGGGGACAGGTGGTACGATGACATGCCTTTGGGAAGAAACACCATTCTAAATTGGACAAAAACGTCGGCTGAAGCCATTGGTTTAGACACCAAATCAAAAAAAATTACCAATCATTCCAATAGATCGTCAGCAGTTAGCAATTTGGCTAAAAGTGGGATAGAAGAACAGCAGCTTCTAAAAATAACGGGACATAAAAATCCCAACTCTATAAAACCATACTTGGTACTTGATGAAGAACATCACAATAAAATTATCAACAATATGCGTGCAAACACTAGTTCCACTAATTCCTCTGTTTCCTTTAATTTTGATAATTGTAGCTTTAACAATTGTGTTTTCAATAAATAAAATGTTTCATTGTTTTCTTTATAATTTCAAAAATTATCCGACCGAATATCCCTCGAACATTGATTAATTCTTATAATGATCACAGATTCCTCACGCGCGTTTCCAAAGGTAACCACCCTCCGCCTTCGGCGTCGAGTGGTTACCAGGCAACGCGCGTTCGAATATCTGTGACCATTATTGCGAATTATCAATGTCCTTGGCACATTATAGCCGAAAACTATTAGAGATAGGTATAGGGGTCATTCCGCCAGATATCAACTAATATTCATTTATTTTGTCGCTCGGTGTTTCTGCTTTTTCTCCATATTTTGCACATTGAATTCTAAGAGTGTAGAGATGAAAAAAAAATTCATATATTTTTTTTAATCATTCAAGTTTTTTATGGAGGTCCTTATGAAAATTGATTTTGGTCGGATTTTAAAATTATGTAAAATAGTCATAACACAAACAATTGATGTTCTACTTAAAGAAACGTAATTGTGGACCCATCATGTTCTTTAATAAAAATATTGAATCTTCTAGAAGCATAAACGGGACGAAAAATTACATAGTCATTTTTACGTAAATTAAGCATATTTAGATCGTTTCCAAAGGGTGTATTTGAACTGCGCACAGCCGCTGAAAAACACTTATAACTGCAACCAAAGTTCAGTTTGAGCAGCGCACATTTTAATCCTTCTACGTGGAAGTCCCAAATTGTATTTTCGAGAAGGGCATATACGAGGTGGCCGCGCTATAAAATTTAATGAGGGGTGATTTGGTGGAGGTGGCCGCACTCTACTGCATGGGTCATGGTGGAAGTGGTCGCGGTGCCTTTTCTACCTGCTTCCATGTTTAGCAGGTAAAAAAGGAGCTGTCTCAGAAGTTTTATAGAATTTATAGATGAGTAGAAACACCAAACGAATTTTATTTTTATAAAATAACAACGATAACTATCAATATTTTATTGACAAAATTATTTACATTGCAGTTTGGTGACAAGCACATTTGTTTAAATATTCTTTTTAGCAGCAAAACTTACCCTAACCTAGTGTCCCCCAGTGGATGTGTCCACCAGTGCTTTTAAAAAAGTTTGTCGGTAACAATAAAACTTAAAAACACATGCATTGAGTACTTTCAACGTTGCTGGCTTGTTTTAATGATAATAAAAGTCTGTATATTATCCAAAGAATTCTCTGTTTTATAATTTTCTAATATCATAACTCAATAAAACATCGGATACAGAAAAATAAATCTAGGTAAAAGGAAGTTAATTAGTCGCGGCCACTACGACCAAACCAGAAATATCGCGCGGCCACTTCGACCATGCACCCTGCAATTAGGCGCGGCCACCTAGTAGTCTTTTCAGGTAGATGCGGCCACTTGGTATTCTCCCTTCGAGAAATACTAGAAATTAATCTAATTACCTGCCTAATCCTTTTACCTTAGACTCTGAGTTGTACCCTTAGGGAACATCGCAGGTTTTTTTTTTTTAATTTTAGGGTTTTAGACTGAATTTTATAAAAGCACTGGGGGACACTTTTTCACTGGGGGACACTAGGTTAGGTAGGTTAGGTTAAGTTTTGCTGCTAAAATGAAAATATAAACTCTAGCTGTTGATACCAAAATTTTGCGTCCAAAATTTTGTTCATTACAATGAGGGACATATTACTAGGTGTTGTTCTCGGTGTTATGTTAAAAATGGATCAACACAGTCAGAAAGCATTGTAATTTAAAATTATGAAACCTTACGGCCCCCAGTCACCTAGATGCTGAGAATTGTCATGATCGTTAGTGAAAACTACCCTAGTTGTATGTTATAACCCAAGTTCTTTTTACAAGTACTGCAAATTGTAAATGATACTTAAAGAAGTATCGCATGATCCCACCCTCCTTCTCATGCTCAATTAGTTAATTTATTTCATGATTAATTAATATAATTCATGAATAATATAATAATATCTATTGATAATAGTAATGGTAGACTGAAAGAAGTGAGACTGTCGTCTCTTTTTATGTATTGACAGAACGTATCCTTCCTGCAGGAATACAATAACAAGAACTCATGACCGTAGTCATAAATGAGTTGGGATTGTACAATGAATTCCATGAAGTAAATATGGTCCCGTAGGATCCAAGGTCAAACTCATGACCGTAGTCATAATATGAGTTGGGATTGTACAATGAATTCCAGGAAGCAGAATATGGTCCCGTAGGATCCAAGGTCAAACTTGAGTCGTAACTCTTCTTCTTTCAATGTACAGCCATTAAAATCATTATAAGAATTATTATTATTCATAGAATGTTCTTAAAAAGAATACATCAATTATTACAACTTATAATTATTATAGATTTGTAATCGCTTTAACGAGACTTACTTGTTCAATATTTCTCTATGTTACAAATAATACCATGCATGGTTAGTTAAGATTAGTGAGGTTAGGTAAGCACATTTACATTAGGAATTTCAGAATAGGATAAAACCAAATTACTTGTTCCATGTTTACCCTTACAATTAAATCTAGAGAAACATAAGGCGTGAATAATCTCCACTAGGCTGCAGATATTTCTACTAAATAAAATTGTTTAATATTCCCCAATATGAACAGCCTAATACCAAGCGTGATAGAACACCACCGGCGATTTGGCATCGACTATCCATACTTAAGAAATACAGGGCAAACAATTTAGAACTCAGTATGTTTAATATTTATTCTTACAATTAGATCTAGAGAAATATAAGGCGTGAATAATCTTCCACTGGGCTGCAGATATTTCTACTAGATACAATCGTTTAATATTCCCCAATATGAACAGCCTAATACCAAGCGTGATAGAACACCACCGACGATTTGGCATCGACCATTCATATTAAGAAATACAGAATCAAACATTGGTTTGTTAATGGTTATAGGAGAGAAGTTTATTTTTGACTGACTGCTTTTTTCGTCGGTCGGTCTTATTTATATTCTGATAAGGCAAATACTAAAAGTAGGTCAAACATGCAGATATCTTTCATAAAGCTCCGTTCACCATCACTACACTCGAAGACGATCGATCCAAACCGACTATGTTATTTATAAAAGTATTGATTTTTTCTTATAGAATCGTCGACCGGGTGTTGTACCGTCTCAATTATTTGATCTTTATACAAAATAAAAGTATAAAATATTTTTACTGACTGCTGTACCTATATCTAAACACCTTAAATTAAAGGATTATCCTTTTCTTAATGAGGGTAAATGGATTAACTCTCCATAACAAAAGTGTGCGCAGCTCAAACTTATTTGGTATACCTAAAGGGTTGTCTGTGCGCTGCTCCCATATACCCTTTCCAAAATGGGCAGGTTGGTTGCATTTTCGGTAAGTAAATTAAACAATGGACTTTTTGCTTTATTCTGTAAAAATTTTAACTTTGTACTATACATTTTATATACTTTCGCAACTAGTCGATTTTTAAAATTTTGAAAAGTTTACGAGCTCGTAACTTTTTTGGGGGAAGTTGCAGATTTTTGCCAAAAAATATTTTATTGGTGTAGAGTTAGAGAAGCATTAATTCAAAGTTTTGAGCTGTGGTTTTGCATAGTAAATAAATTACAGGCTCCCAAAAAGTGGAATATAGGGGATTAACTCAGGTTCAAATCTATCTTCAGGCTGATGGAAAGGTTGCGCTATTTTTAGCATAGTTTAACAATTTAGCTTCTATTTTATTAGTGACACAGATATTTTTAAAATCTGAGGTAGATGTGCCTAAAATACCCACCCTTGTCGCTACCCTAAAATCTACTGGATTAAAACAAAAATCACAAATATTTTTTTTCATGTATAGAATAAGCATGGACATATAATGTTAATACTAGAATTTTGACTTTCTACAAGTTCCCCCAACCGAGATACAGATAGCCAAATTTGGAATAATTTTAAATTTTAAGCTACTGTATTTCAGTAAACGTTAAAACCTTAAAGTTAAAAATTTAACCAATTAATTAGTAAGCCTTAAATCTTTAAAGTTTGGTAATAGTGCCTTTCTAAATTCTCTGGTTCAGTAAATATTGCTATGCCAAAATTGGAAAAAATTGCTAATTTTTTCAATTGGATTAATTAATACAAAAAAACTTATTTTAGGCAACTTGTTCACATGTCATTAATTGGGTGACTGCATAAAATGTAATAAACCCCAAATTTTAAAATTTTCTTACGGATTGTAATCACAAGAGATAAAAGTTATTTAAGATGTCAACGTGAATTATGCCTCAAGCTGTGGAGCTTTTGGAAAAAAAAAGTGTACATATTTTTTTTGAGACATTACTAATTTAATTCCCAAAATATAATAAAAATCTGAAACGGTCGAGCGGCATGGGTTTGTTGATTTTTCATGGATTTACCCATAGGACAATGATACATCATTCGAAAGGTATTAAAAACCCCAGTTAAAAGCAACAAAAAAAATTATGGCATTCCATTTAAAAAAAATGAAATAATTTAATTTTTAAAGAGGCAGGTTTAGTGGCCGATATCTCACTTCCGGTTGAATTTTTTTGCATTTAGAATCACAAAAGTAGATTCTCGGACCATTATTTCACCGTAAGCCAAATCCGCAATTAAAATCATTCATTAGGTTTTGAAAAATCGGTAATCTTCTTAACCTTTACCACAGTAAAAAAAATTCGAAAAACCTTGATTACAAAATAATAAAAAACTTTTTTTGAATTTTTTTTTGCAAAGTTTACTTAATATGTGAAAAGGAATGAAAATACCGAAAAAAAATAGGTAGTTCCATTTAAAATAACAAAGTTGATAGTAGTTTCCGGTATAACCGGAAGTGGCACAAAGTTGAAAATATTTTAGGTAGATGCGTCCTACCCCAAAACTTTTGTATACCAAATTTAAGAAAAATATAGCAAATCGTTTTTGAGATACGTATGCCTTAAACTCGTCGTGATACACCCTGTATACAAGTAGGTATACGAATATAGAAATATAAAAAAACAAAATATTGTATTTAAGGAAAACGCTACGCTTAAACTTTAAAAGTTTAAATCTATGCTATAATAAACGTCTCACCAAAACAAAAACTAATAAATTTTGATGTCAACAAATCAATGTGAAACAGAAAAGAGTAGTTTTTACTTTGATAAATTATTTAGATTTGTGATTTTATATGACGATGACATTAATAAATTGGTTTCATGTTACTGGACTATTAAGCATGTTTCTGAAAGCTTGGAGTGGTTGGGACAATTTTTCTCATGTGTAATGATTCTTTTCTTATAATTAATTAGGGTGAAACGTCACCCTTAAGCCTGGAGCTAGACAAATGGTAAATAAGCGATTCACGTCATGTGGCACCTTTTACAACGCCATTTTATTAATTTATTGGGATTTGGTAAAGTTATTTTGGTAACAAATTGGTTAAAAACTTTTCTTACTTACATCTTTCTTGTGACATGTAAGTACTCGTATGATACATTTTCGGATTGATTTTTACTTTCTTAATGTACGCGGTGGCAATGTTTTCTTGCTCTTTATTTACAAATGCAATTTTTGTTACGCACACTATTTGAATATTTCAATTCAGAAGAAATGTGCAAACCTACAAAAATGAACTACTAGGTATAGACTTCGTCTCAAAATACATAAAAATTTTAGGGTTCGTTGTGAATTATTAAAGTCTCTAAGGACGTAGGGTAAAGTTTGCCCGAAGGCCAACGTTTTAAAAAATATTGATTCTTTGACTTTGACTAGCAAGTCGGCAGGAGGGGTCGAACAACTTTATTTCTTCTTAAAATTTATCCGCGTGTTTACGTCTTTCCTTGCGTTATATAACCCAAATTGTCCACTTTCTGTTAAAAAGTTAGGTTTCTTAAAAAAATTGTAATCAATAAATCATAATTTCTCATATAGGACATAAGTAAATAAAATAAAGCCTTTAATAAATAGAAATGTGCAATATTGCAATACCTACCTTAACATTTCAATTTAAAAGCATTATGGCATAACTGGTAACTTTAACGCAAATTTTCCTAAACAGGTTGGTAAACATCTATAAATTTAAATTAATAGAATCGCCAAATTAATCTAGGGAAGATATTTACAATAAAAATAAAATTTAACAATAAATTGCCATGGAATCCCCAGAATGTTGATAAAAAAGGCTTTCATATATGTATCCTTTAAGATATGAGGAGCCAAAGTGCAAAATTTTAAGCTTATATATCTTGAATATAACAGCACATTTTTATGAAAAAAAAACAGGCTTAATACAAAAGCACAATCTACCAACATTTTAAATTTTTTCATAATAATTCATGTAGTGTCAATTATTTCAAATTAAATATTTAGTGAAAATGATTAGTTTAAGAGAGTAGGTGTAGCTTTCCATTGCATATTATATAACTTTTAATTAAAGCTGTGCTATGTTATTTATTCAAATGCGTCTGTACAGATAGTATTAAAATTTTTATTGCTTTGTCTAGAATAAATAACAGCACACGTTATGATGGTTTATTTGAATAATGTAGTGTGGTGTACATGATAAACTATCATATATCATTTCCCACCTACTGAACTTTATAAAAACACCTTCATAAAAACTGTAACTATAAGATGTAGTTGAAGCTGATCAGGTCAGTATTTCTGTTGACTCTAAATCACCTAAATTATCCTGCTTTTCTCACAGAATAAAGAAACTTCTAATCCTGAACAAAGGATGACGCATATGCCATGCATTGTTAGGAAAATTTACTTTTAAGTAAAGTTGGAATTCAAAACCAAAATATAAAACTTAAAAATGTGAAACCATCTAACAGCTAAAAAAAGTTGCTATTCACTGGATCACTGCTAAAAGGAAATAATTTGCTGATCCAAATTGTGCATATCATTTTTTCTCGAGCTACCACCCACTTAATATTACTTTGTTGTGACACTCACTATACCCTCACAGACGTACGATTTGATAAGTTAAACAAAGATCCATGCTTAAATAAATGTTTACTCTACCCACTTTTTGGAGTTGATAAAACACAAGGAAGATTTTAAGTCTCTATGTATAATCTATAAAGCCCAATTAAAAATACATTTGCCAAAAGAAGGGTAAACTTGGGGCTGAACGAGATAATTACCACCATGTGATTAAGGCGTCCTTCATACGACGCAGCAAGTAAAACCCAAACACTAGCAGATGTATAAAACATTGTCACTTCCTACCCTTTCACCAAAGGGTGACACCCTTGCTCTTCCCGCACATGCATATTTCATGCCAACGTCCTGCATTAAACGTGAATTATGGCTAGGCCACAATTATTCAATTAAAGTCGAGACTACAACTACCTTGTTGTATGGTATGTGGTGCTTGTCGGAGGTAGTCTCCCCTTACATAATATAAGCAAAGTGGAGGACTTTGAGTTTGACCTATATCGTATTTCAAAATATGAACACCTCTTACCTGCTTTGTATCATATGGAGAGTTTATACAGCGTCTTTACCCCAACTTCTTTCCCCTTTACCTCATAGTCTTTACCTCCGAGTTCTCCTAATTAAAAATTATGGTTTATACAAATCTACCTCTTACCTCTAAGTTTGAACAAGATACATAACCTTTTTAGTAATATGTTATTACTTCTCGCATAATTTATTGTCTAAAATTGGCCTAAGGTCTAAAAGGAATTCTTCGTTTATATCTATTTCACTCATTATTATTTTAAAAACTTATAACAGAATTACACAGTTTGTTTATTTTGACATTTTTAAGGTTAGGATAACATGATTTGTTAACCGAGGTAGTTCAAATGTAAAATTCATAGTTTAAATGTTGATTGCGTAGTTCAAATGTTATCGAAAAAAAATCTTACCTTTTAGTCTGTAACCTAACCATAAAAGATAAAATATTTGAAGTAAAAACTATGAGAGACGGAGGTAAAGAAGAAGGAAGTTGAGGTAAAGAAGTTGTATAAACTCTCCAATAATTATACAATTAAGTACCAATTTACTATTCGAAACCAACTCGTATGGCATATTGGGATATCATTTTTAATTGGCACAAGTTGTGCTCTTTTAATTTAAATCTTTACATGCTAAATTTGACTTATTTTGTCCGGCTTAGATGCTCCAATAATTTGTAACGATCAATTGCAACCTGCAACGATTTCCTGTGTAATTATTATAGCGCCTTACAATATATGGCAAATTTTTACAGATGTCCAATTGTATCAATTTATTATGTCTAAAGCATCAAACATACTTGAGGTTATAGTAATAGTGCGTATGTTATAGTAATAGCGCAGAAGTTAAAAGATAGTCAACGCTTCTATCAACACATAGATGCTTATGGACAAACTATGTATTGGAACACAGGTTGCTTATGTTTTAACTTCTGCGCTATTACTATAACATACGCACTATTACTATAACCTCAACTATGTTTGATGCTTAAGTCGGCCATTACTGTTTATCCCTACAGCGTATCATACATAAGTGATTCGCCAATTTTGGATCAGCTTCTATGTATGTATGGTTAATTTGCTTAAAAAATACTTTAAATATGTACGTATGAAAATTTTGGGGTTTGTGGTCGGGGATTATGAATATTTATAAAACCTAAAAGTAAAGTGAGTCATCATTTGGAAGTAATTAATTCTACTTATGAGCACCTTTTTGGTTAAAATTGTGCATTTGGAACTGGAATAGAGACTAAGTTAATAAAAATAACATTTAATTTGCATAATTCTGCCATTGTACAAGTAAAATATCGGATTTTAAAAAATGCACTCCCTTATTTTCATTTCCCGTCCTTAAATATTAATAAAAAGAAGGCGCTTAAATATTTTCATCCCCTGTCGTTTTTAATGCTTTTTACTTTCTGTATAGGATCAAAAATAAGATGAAAAAAGAAACGTAAGTATTCGATTAAAGCTGGCGTTTTTATAGTGCATCCGGTTTCTTAAATTAGAATAGTGTCGGTGTGAAGCCGTAAGCGCTTAGCTAAATCACCCCTAATATTCATCCTTATTTGATAAATATTGCATGAATTCACTCTGGCTCTGTAGACGGGTCTTTTTTAATTATGGCATATCATAATAGCGGCGATTGCCCTAGGATACAAAAGCTCCTTCGTAGTCTGAAAATGAGTCTACTTTGATAGGATATTCTATTTCAAACAAATGGTTCTTTCCAAATGATGCCATATGCACAGCACAAGCTATAGATCCATTTTAAGGGATTGCAAACATGAATTAACTTTTAAAAAGCTTTTAATTGGATCTAAAATGTAGCTACGGTTTTCTAGGGAATTAGAAGGGGTTAATAATACCCACAGGATATATTCATAATTTAGAAAAGTTACTCATACAAAAAAACGTGGGCATTCTTATTGAAAATAAATTCAAAATTAGGGACCCTTCATTATTTTTTAAATACCTACTATAGTAAAATATCTAATGCAGAATTGTAAAAATGTCTGGCCATAGAAGGTATTCTTCTACTTACCTAATACCACATTTTTAATGCTCATTTCAGAATTCTATAATAATTCATTTTTAGAAATAATACAGTATTTTAGTAGATACATGTATGCATTAGAAATGGAGAACTCTACCACCATTTTTTATAATTAGCTAACAACCTCAGGGGTGCAGGAAAATATAATAAAGCTTCTTAAATAAATTCCGAAAAGGTACCACTTGTGTGGTACGCGAATTGTTTTTTGAATTGGTAACCGCTTCCGTAGACCAATAGGCTTCTTTTTTTTTATTTTGAATGCGTGTGCATCTGATTTTCTTGTAGTCATACAAATAAAATATCTTTCCACCAGAGTAGATGCCGGAGAAACTTTTCAACGAAATATTTTAAACTGCTACTGCTGCCAACCCAACAAAAAGACTAACCTAACCAACATCTTTAAACCTATTTTGACGTTAAGTCAACTTCTGCGACCAAGGTTCACAATCTGCTACAACAAAAACAAAAACAAAAAGGGTAGAGAATGCTAACAAAGATAATTTTGGATAGATTAAAAAAAATTTCTAAATCAAAAATCTTATGAACAACCAAAAAGAGATCTTCTATAATAAAATATGCAGAGATCACATTGGTGGAACTATATAAAAAAAACAAAATAAGAAAAACAAAACTAAAATTATAAAGCGAATATTTGAACCTACTTTGTAGCTTAACCAGAAAAGGTAGCCACTTAATTCTAGAGTGTGACTCGTGAGATTATGTTTAATCTAAATACAACGGACAAGAGAATGCATTCGATCTCGTTCAACCCCAATCTTAATTTATACCAAGGGAAATACCTCATGTTACATTGCCATGGCACAGTAAACGTAAACAAGCAATTTCAACTCTAGCTATACTTATCCACTACACGTATATCGTGAATATATTCCCCAAAAAGAACTTTAGCAAGCATCCTAGTTTCTAGCTCAACAAATAACTGCCTAGGAAATATATGTGATACTGAACAAAAATAATCATATTTTGATAAATTGTTTATGGTGTATGTTAAATTACTATTTCTTAAATTATGCAATAATTATAATTTCTGGTGAACATGGCTTGTTAAAACATACCAATTACCAACTGAAGGGGTTACCAAGTATTCTAATAAACCTTTTGATTAAAAACAAATTGTTCTGGTATCACATTCCATCAATCAACATGTCCATTAAATTGTACAAAATTTAAGTGGTCAGTACTCACGAATCGGCCTGCTCGTAATAGGTACATTTAATCCAATTTCGGGTAAATATTGGACATTCCGATGCAATTACGTTAATAGTAGAAGAGAACCAACGAATAGGAAAACAATACATCACAGTCAGATCACTATCGATTCTACACCCTTTTGGTCTAAAGAGCATTTTGCGTCTTCCAATCGTTGAAATGGCAGCACCAATGGACTGGACATAACATAGAATCGAAAAAAGTAAATGCAATTGATACGAACGCAACCCTTTCTTGTGTCTTCCATTAGCGATTAAACTACTCAGCAGCTGAAATTGAAAAAGTAATTTATTGCTTATTACAATTTTATTTTCACAACATTTTACCAAAAGGTTGGAAATTGATACACTCTGGAAACAATTCGTTTTTTTTATTGCACACGCCACTTCGTTACTTAATTCAATCGTTATTTTCGTGCATTCAGAACAATAGCTCTTTTCTTTATTTTCTGTTATAAAAGAGGGAAGATTTCCCTAAATAAAATTTTATTTGTATAAGATTTTATTAGTAGGCGCAACAATATTTCTTTTTTAATTTAGATATGTATACTTACTCCGTACTTATTAAGTAACAGTCGGATCTAGTTTAATATTCAGTAAAACAAACCGCAACTGTACAGAATAATTATTGCTCATTGCATGATTATATCTTTGAAGTTGTAAATTAATTGCAATACATTTATAATCCATCGCCCCAAAGGGCTACTGTCCAGATTGACCCGGAACATTAATTAGATACTCGTAGTCCTTGTTTCTAATTTTTATATGGTATTTATTTAACAATGTTTACTGCTTAACCACTTACCAAATTATTTTCTTTAATTTTGATGTATTCTTCTTTGAAGTTAAAGTTTTGGTTTAAATGTTAAAATGCAACGCTTAAATGTATTGTGGATCCAAATATTTTAAAAATTGCGACAATACAGAAGTTATTTACCCACATCTTGTATTGAACGATCAAGGATAGATACAAAAGTAGCTCAACAAGAATTACATTAAAATGAAAAATAGTTTTTCTTATTATTGGCTTCCTCCAGCAAAAGGTCAAGCCTGTTACGCTTCAGGATTTTAATAAGCGTTCCATTCTTTTATGTACCAACTTGATTGGAGTACAAAGCATGATGTGGATATTTGTAAAATTTATTGTCTGGTTAAAGTTGGGTATAAAAATGAATATCAATTTGTGATAAAGGCTCAATTGAAGACTCAACGAAAAGAATCCAAATTTTACATAATATGACAAACAAGTCCTTGTGGCTCAAACAGTGTCATGTGTATTTGAGTCCTTTGTACAGATTCCTTCAATGCCTTTATTGACAGGGAACTCAAGCCAATAAAATGGAAAATAGATGGACATAGGACTTATTCGGCAACGCTATCAAGCATCAAAGAGGGCGTCGATGGAAAGCTATATCTACACTCATGTTTTCTCAAGATGAATGGGGGATTCTGCATTGACTTTTCTTTTTCGCTTTTCTCATGTGATATGGATTACCACTTTCTTTTTTGGCCCACTAGTACAAAAGCCAATAATAAGATATAATTTAAGTAACGAAACTTTTCGTTTTTGGCCATATTAGCAACTTTTATGTTCTGAGTAAAATTAAACACCTATCGTAGGACAACCCTATAATTTTCTGGAAGAACTTTTTTTCTTTGTTGAATATAAATTTAAAAGTAATGTTTATAGGAAAAGAATTTTTATAGCTTTGCATCTTTTCTGCATCAGGTCATAAATTTTCAATGAAAATAAGAAAGCAATATCAGAAAGTAGTAAGTAAAGTCAAAATATGTTTTATCCTCTTGGCATCTAAAATAAGCAATTGTAAAGACATCCCATTTACCGTGTACTGACAGGCCAAGGCAGGTCTATACAACCAAAAATATAATTTAGGGCTAGGTTTAGGGGCACTTTGCGTGAGTATAGAATTCCATCAAAAAGGTTCCGTGCCATCCTGTCACGCACACGCTTACAAACTATTTTAATATTAACTTTCTTGCCATCAAAATTTGACTGAAAATTTATTTAAAAATACTTAAGAATGTGGAGATAAAGGTAGGTACTTCTAAAAAACACCTTATTATTGTGAATGATATCCTATTAAATGTCAACATTTTATTTTTGTAGAGCAGGATTTTGTCTAGTTTAATAAATTTGTAAAAACCTTAACTTTTTTTATGATTGTTTAAATATAAGTAGTTAAATTTACGATAAAAATTAGCTTGCACCTAACTAAGGCAGCTTGCAAAAGCTTGAAATATGTATTCAGGTAGGCTATTATTCAAAATGAGTTAGCTTGCATTAGTTCAGGCAAGCTAAAGTAAGACTTACAATGAAAATTAGTTTGCATCTTGTAAGAATTAAGATATACCTTGCAATATAACATGCTAAACATATTCCATAAAATAATTATTATCAGATAAGAGGTGCAGTTTATATATTGCGCTAGGTAATTTAAGTTTAACTTTTTTAAATTTCTTTCCAAGCACGTATAATTACATGTTACGGGAACGGTGATAAGTAAAAACATAGTAGTAATCCTAGAGGTAATCCATCTTATGGAAGACATTTTCCCCAAGCAACATGCAAGTTATTTACCATTTTTTAGTTTACGTAACTTAGAAAAAGTTAAATAACCGATAAAGTAGGAAAAACACTTAGATAAAAATTTGAACCTGGGATAAATTAATCTTCACAAACAAAACGTAAAATTTTGCTCATCGGACAACATAACAAAGTTTTTGTGCTTATTGTTTGTGGGGTATTTATTAGGTTATTATTAAAATAGAAAAAATTCTTTGCCTACTATTGTAACGTACGATCCACAAAATTTCACCTCGACTCTTGCCATGTATTTGTAAACATTCAATTTTTTTTATTGTTAAAACAGCCAGAGTCAAGGTAAAATTTTGTGGATCGCACGAAATTAATTAAGAAATTAAATTTCATAATAGACAAAGCAAATATCTATATTCCACTTAAAAAATAACGACAAATAATAAAATGGGTGATGTATTAATCCTGGGAATTTCATTTTGGTGAAATTGCTTTAATTTCACCGGAAGTTAAAGGGAGATGTCGTGTGTTTTTTGTGTTGCCTAAATCGCACAAAAAACAGCACTTTCTGTTATGTATAAGAAAGGAATACGAGATACATTTTAAGTTAAAAAGTGTGTTTACTAGAAAGACAAAAGATTAAAGAACACTTCCCGAGTAATTTTAAATACATCATAATACTTTATCATATAAAATTAAAGCAAATAAAACGTACTATTTTTTTGTAAATTGAAACTACTTTTCATTGCTTATATTTACCAATTTAGAAACAAACTTACGTGAATAAAATATAGCGATAGTGTTCTTCATTTTATTTAGAATTATTATTGACTGCAAGAAATATGTTGCTTTTTGTAATTTACAGATCTTATACAAAACCATTTCACGTGACACAAAATTAAAAAAATAAAATTATATCGAAAATTGACAAATCCAAAAAGAATTCTGCAATAGCGGCATTTTTAAACAACTGCTTGTTGACTTGACAACAATGACACTAATGACAGTGTTTTAAAATTTTTTTCAAAAATTTAAGACGCTTCTTCAAAATATTGCATAATTGTAATATTTTGTACCCAATTTAGTGTGTTTGTGATTGTAAAACGTAACTTTAAATGTAAGTATATAATGTTTTAACAAAAACCTTACTTTTCCTTTATCCACCTAAAAATTATGTTATAGCAACTAGCAAGATTTTGGAATGGCGAAAAGAAAAAGTTCTCAAGAGTATCGCAGGCTCAACAACAACAATAATAGACGTAGTAAGACCCGAAAGTTATGTTGGAAAAACCGGCAAACTAAGTAAGTTTATTTCGCGGTTTAGGTACTAATTTTATTTAAAATTATAAAAAAGTTGTAACCTACCCCAACAAAACAGGATTGTTTTGTTTGTAATCCATATCGAAATACATGAAATATGCAAATAATCCGCCGATGAAATCTACCCAAAATTGACCAGCACAGAGTGTTTTTACACTTTTTCGTTTTATTTAGAAAGCTGCACTGTTAATAACTCGCGAGCTTAGGATTACAAGGTTCTAACTGACAAAAAAATGCGTAATACCTTGTATTTACGCCACTTAAATTAAATAAAAACAACATTTTTTTTTAATAAACATAACCTCACTAATCACACTGGTACCCCAACTTGATTTGACTTAGGTCACCACACTTCCAAGCCATTTTTTTAAATCATTTTGTAGGTGCCAAGCAGTCCATCAAATATCTACTGTCTTTAGAATCACAAAAAAGTTATTATTTTACCGATTAAAACACTTTGTAATCGACTTTTTCAGTTTTTGTGTGCATTTTGAGGAAAAGAGAAACGCCAAACGCATGCGCGATACTGCGATGCAATCATGACAGTACAGTTCAGTGGCGTAACGCACACGAACTCGCCAAAGAGGCCCCCGAAGGTCTGCAGACTGATGCCCACAAAGATTGTTGTCTAAAACTGTTCTAGTAAATAAATAAAAAAAAATATACTTCCTTTTTTGTTATATTTCATATTTGAAATAATTTACATACGTGCTAGCGTCTTTTTTTAGGGCAAATAATTTTTTTTACTTTTGACCGTTCCAATTTGTTTTAAAGCAAGGCGTTCAGATTTCGTTTTAAGTTTTAGCGAAATTTAAAATTGTTCATTTCGTTATTCTTTAGGCGCCAAATTCAAAAATGCACCTTA
The DNA here is from genome assembly GCA_963920755.1 of Cartodere bifasciata. Classification (NCBI taxonomy): domain Eukaryota; kingdom Metazoa; phylum Arthropoda; class Insecta; order Coleoptera; family Latridiidae; genus Cartodere; species Cartodere bifasciata. Next base: position 12,270,863 of record OY987195.1, read on the forward strand.
ATTACCATCTTTTTTAGTTCTTTTAAATCAATGAATATTTTGTCAAAATATTAAAAATAATAATAGAGAAAATGGCCCCAACAATGAGTATATTGTAAAAAATTGTATACCTGTGGTATTTTTTTATGTAAGATTTTATTTCAATACAGCATTTTTTTCCAATTTTAGATTTGCCCTTTGCTGAACACGAGGCCGAACATTATGAAGAAGACTCACCGCCTGCGAAACAATAGCCTCTTCGTATAATTAAAGCATCATTAAACTTTGTAATTGTTTAAACAATTTAACTAGAGAAACAAAAAAAATACTGAATAAGGAATACAATTCTTACCATAAATAAATAAGTATAATAATCTGCTGTGCTGTTTTTTTGCTAGTTTTTAAATTTAAACATGTCTGTTCTATGATTATTTTTTTTTAAATCTACCTATTTGGAAAAACTTATAGCTATTAAGGAATAATAACATCTAGGTTAATAAAGTAGATAAAAATAATACCACTTTCTAAGAATTAAAGCTATTCAAAGCCACTTTTATAGCCTTAAATAAATAAAAATCAAAAATAACGCAAGAAATACTGGTGGAGCAATTTTTTACTTGATCCTGTATATGACCTACATAATTTGACATTTATCTGACAAACACATAACCCCAAAACAAAATAAAACTTTTTTTGGGCTGCCATCTTAAAGAAATTGTTTGAGGTATTTTTCTTTTAATTCAAAGATGACTCAATAGGTGGCTAGCCGCGACATACCCTCTTAAGCTCATAACATAAAGTGATCCTTTAATTTAAATCCAAAACAGAAAACTGGGTTAATTTTGTTGTTCTTATGATAATCTTTTGTTTAATACTTTTTTACTATCTAGTAAAAAAGTTTTAAACAAGGCTACTTTATTTTTATTTTGGTTTTTACACAATAAAAAATAGCTTGCATCTTGTTAGAATTAAGTTAGCTTGCAAGAGCTTGAAATATGTATTTACGCCATATTATTCACAATAAATTAGCTGTAAGCTAATTTTCATTGTAAATCTTACTTTATAGTTGAATTGATTGAATTGTGCATTTAGGCTGTATCATTCACAATGAATTAGCTTGCATGAGCAAATTCATGTATAGGATTCACAATGAAAATTAGCTTGCATCTTGTAAGAATTAAGGTAGCTTGCAAATTACCCTAATTCTTACAAGAAGCAAACTAATTTTCATTATAAATCCACTTCATTGTGAATAAAATGGCTTAACATATTTCAAGCTCTTGCAAGCTACCTTAATTTTTACAAGGATTCTTTGCTCTTATTACGGTTTGTAGAGCCTATGTTTAATAAAGAACGTCGCACTTTATATGGGCAAAATGGCTCCGCGAGGATATTGCTGCAATTTTTATATGTTGTAATTGGGGTAATTTTCTGAAAGTCCTCAAAATTTTGTCGCAATTGTATGATAGGTTTTCTTTTTACGACCAAATAACACATTGTTTTGACTGAATAATTAAATGTTTTTCTATGCTTGACTTTTTAGTAAAATTTGTCATCTGTGATTAGGTTTTAATTTTTTAATTATTGGAAATGTCACGCAAGAATACAACATTCAAAATGACAATATTGACAGATTTATACTTTTCAAATATAAGTTTTCAAAAATCACACCATTTTCAGTTTATTCTTGATTAAACGCAAATAAGATAAACAAAACATCAAAAGTTGCTGAAGATAATCAGTATCACTGCAGAAATAAACGTGGTAAAATAAATAAAACCTGGGCAAAAATTAAAAACTTTTTCTAAGTTGACGAACAAAGCACCGTTAGGCGCAAGGATATGTTTTAGGAAGAAGAAAATATCTTCAGGATAAGCTACAACAAGACCAACGTTTTTTTGTTGCGGTCTTGAACCAGCTTTTTGAAAAGTTTCTAAAAGTTTGGTCCACAGATATTTAAAGCATTTGCCCCATGGCCCCCATGTTTTGCATAACTCAGATACCAAAGAACACTGGCCACATCAGCTCAGGATTTGAATGTGAATAACTAAAAGGCTCCATGTTTGCCCCCAATGTTTATATTTTAAATTTCTGAAGCGTGTGTAAACTCGTACTTCTTCCCAAAATAAACAACTTTGTTTACATTATTTAACTCAAAAACGTCCTTCTGCTAAACTGGTCTTGTTGTAGCTTATCCTGAAGATATTTTCTTCTTCCTAAAACATATCCTTGCGCCTAACGGTGCTTTGTTCGTCAACTTAGAAAAAGTTTTTAATTTTTGCCCAGGTTTTATTTATTTTACCACGTTTATTTCTGCAAGGATACTGTTTTACTGATTATCTTTAGCAACTTTTGATGTTTTGTTTATCTTATTTGCGTTTAATTAAGAAAAAACTGAAAATGGTGTGATTTTTGAAAACTTATATTTGAAAAGTATAAATCTGTCAATATTGTCATTTTGAATGTTGTATTCTTGCGTGACATTTCCAATAATTAAAAAATTAAAACCTAATCACAGATGACAAATTTTACTAAAAAGTCAAGCATAGAAAAATATTTCATTTTTCAGTCAAAAAAATGTGTTATTTGGACGTAGAAAGAAAACCTATCATACAATTGCGACAAGATTTTGAGGACTTTCAGAAAATTACCCCAATTGCAACATATAAAAATTGCAGCAATATCCTCGCGGAGCCATTTTGCCCATATAAAGTGCGACGTTCTTTAAATGGTCGCTCATATACCTATTAGTCTGTCCTCAAACTTGTTAATTGCAGTCAAAGGCACGCAAATAAAATTTTAGAGACATGAAGCCCAAAATTTGTTTTGATATCAAACTGGGAATAAAACAAAAACAACTCTTGCTGCACACAGAGATACACCTGCTAAATTAAACCAGTATTCAGTGGGTTGATTCAGTGCGTTGAATGGACTTGAAGATGCGGGCAAACGAAGCGAACAGGTGGAATTAGCGGTCAAGAACATCCAGCAGACAGGTGAATCACATAGGATAAACTTGATTATTTCACCTGCCGTAATCACAGCCTTCTCCTTCTCATTGGAATACAGCACTAGCCACAGGCAATTTAATCATAATCTGATTTTACTCAACATCCTACTGTGTTATTGGTACATGTATGCAGTGTCTGCATTTTATTTAGATACCGCAGTGCTTCACCGTGTAATTTTATGATGCGTCATTAATTTTAATTATTTTATTCGATGGTTTTTTATTTTTTGCTCGCATTCTTAATTGTTTTAGGGTTTTGCTTATTATACTCTTCGCTAGACTAGGTCCGAAGAGTATATTGCAATCGATAGAAAATTCCGAAAATCGTCAATTTTTATCGTGGAGCAAAAATCCTTGCCGATTTAAAAAATATAAAATTACAATTCTATCGAATCCGAATTCTACTCGAGCTACTCACTTGCGAAGAATAACATCTACGCGTTTCGATTTCTAGCCATTTCTAGTTTTTGTTTATAACGGCGAATCAGCGACAGTCTGTAGAATTGTAAATTTATTGCGATCAAGAATAGGATTTTTTCTCATACTTCAACATTAAGTTTTAAACAATACGTTAATGTAAATGAACAATAAGACCATTAAGTATGACATTTATTTTTAATGTAAAGTTTCTTATATTTCTTCTATTAAAAAATACCCTGGGAAAAGAATGTCAATAACAGTTTTTTTATTATTATTCTTGGAATAATACTAATAAATAAGTTTAAATCAACTTAAGAATTAAATAGTCATCAACCGAAGTCCTATTTTTTTACAAAAAAAACTACGTTTTATTTATGTGTGAATTCTTTTAAAATTGAGCACCGGTTTTAAAGTGACATCGTGCTAAATTAATGTCAAAATTGGTTTTGTTAAGGAAACTAGGGCCTAGAGCTTCTCGATAATTTGAGAGATATTGTCGCTTTATACATAGAGTGGCGCCATGCAACATGCCATGCCATTTCACTCATACAAATACTGTCATCAATAAAATAACAATGCGGTAATAACTGTCACTTTATATTTGTTGATGACAATATTTGCATGAGAGAGATGGCATAATGCATAGCAACAATATTTGTCAAATTATCGAGGACTCTACGCAATAGGGCCAAATTTCAATACACCATATTAGTGTGACATCACTGAAGCTAAAACGCTAATCGGTTTTATGGCTTGTTGCCAAAATGACAATTACGAGAATTACTTCTTGACTCGTAGTCACTATTAAAGTCATGGAAACTAGCTTCAGTGACGTCACCACTATATGGCGAATTAAAATTAGTCAAATACTAGTATAGCTCACTGAAATACACACTATAGTGTCACACTACATACTATTATGATCTATCGGGTGAACAAATAAAAACAGCCCCTAAGTAGACTATGAACAATGTAAAATCTGTCAATTAACAATATTTTGACAATGCCCATGGCCTACTTATGAGCCGTTTTTATTTGCTCACTCGACATAATCGAACCTATAAACATCTAAGGCCGGTGCTTTAGAGAAAATGTGTTATTACTTCCTAATGAAAGGCAATTTCCTTTCTCATAAAAGAACAACATTACTATAAGTAGATGGGTATCTCATTTGAAAGCACTGTCAAAAGATTTTCATGAGAAGAAGCAATAAATTTGAAATCTAATATGATGTTATTTGTGATCGGAAAAGTAAGATATTTTAGTGCGGCATCTCACCTCATAGAGATTGATAATATGACGTCATGCCAAGCACGGCACACTTGGATCAATCAAAAAGAAACCCGGGCGTGTTTGGAAAATAGATCAAATCGTCTTCGCTATTTGTCTTTTGTTCATAGAAAAGAAATCTCTTTGTGTTTTTACACCTCCAATCAAATGTGTGCTTTACAGCTTTGTGCATGGATGTGAGAATCCACTTTTATGATTGAAACAATCAAAATCTAAGAAATATCTAGTCTAGCGTTTTTTAAAACAGTATTTGGCGACAAGCATTGCTTTTATGCTATCATTTTACCCCCATTTCTATTCCTAGCAACTCACTTTAATATTTAAAAGCTTTAATGAAATTTGTATCTTAAATCTGAGGCAAAATCTTTAAATATAATAATAAATATTACATATTTTACTTATAGATTAATTTTTAAAGTATTATCTTTTTCCTTAAAACTTAAAATGTCCTTATTTAAAATATTTAAGGTAAGGTGTCCCTAAAAATTTAAATAGAAAAAGCATATAGCAGTCCCTTTTATTTAACATCCACTATGCTGTCAGATATAAATATCTAATAGCCTGACTTGTAGTAGTTAAAGTCATAATAAAATTTTTCAATATGATTGCGTGTCTACTCACTAGACATTTTTCTTATAATATTCATTAGCACCCCAGGCAAGGATGGGTTATAATAGTCTATGAGTAATAAACGTACCAAAAGTTACGCCCTTACAACATACACGCTATGTCTATTGTCCTGTTTTATTTCAAAATTTTAAAACTAGATTTTATTTTCCCAGACGTCCAGATGTCAAAGCATGTATGCTAAAAAAAAAGGTAGCTTTTAATTTAAAATTATTATTGCTTTTGAAAAGAAACACAGTATTCCATTACATTTTCACATCTGACAGAGAAAAGTGTATTTTAAAATAATTAACATAAGAATGCAATGAAAAATAATTGGGATCTGCTTGGAATGGCAAATAAAGTAATAATTGTAAAAGCGGTGGATAAGGATATAAAATTCCAAGGTGGGTCTAATTTCTGAAGATTAAATAAAACAATATTTCAATTTTCCGTTTAAACGGCTTTTCAGCGATCCTTTATAATGAAAGCCATAAATTTCTACAAAAATTTTAATAAAATTAAAAGTTTTCAATCTTCTTTCGTTTAAAAAATTTGCTACGTTGGTAAAATTAAGTTTTGCTGTAATAAAATGAAAACGATTTGAATATAATTATTATTTTAAAAATTAAATTATTACCCTGGTAAATAAAGTTGCAAACAACTTGGACATTTCTTATCTCACGCCACTAAATCCATATACTCGTATATGCAATTTTGCTAACCCCTAGAATTTTCTTATAATAAAACTTTAAATTCTCAAGTTTAATTTTAATAAATTCCAAAACCATTTATGTGTGCTCTTGATTTTTAAAAGCCACATTAACCTTCCGATGCTCCAAATGGCAAACCGAGCGTGGCAATTTTATTTTAAAGATTCAAACTAAGTAGAACCATATTTCCAATGACTAAAACGTAAATTTTCATCAGAAGTCCCCGGTGATTTTATTCACCCACCTTTTAGAGCAAATCCTTATTATCGACACTGTTTTTATCTTATTGATGTCAAATTTATTTTCGTTCTTTTTTGCTTTCAGAAGGCGCACTACGTCGGCTGAAATATATGGGAAAGATATCTAGTTTCCCAGGGGATATACTGCAAGTTAAGAGGTAAAGATTATAAATCTCGTTATAAATATTAAAATTATTTTGCATCTTTTTTTTGTAGTTGAATTGGATATAAGAATAAATTAAATAAAATTGTCGAAAGTTCAAAGAGGATTCGCCAATAAATTTTTGGTTTGTATAAAGAAAGGTCATTTCGGCTAATTAAAAACAATTTCATTAAGATGACAAGGAACACGATGTTTCCAGACATTGATTGGACAGACTAGGCATGCTATGAGGGCGTTCATTTCAATTAGCTTGGGTGCTTTTATTCTGAATTCCCTAGCTTCAAACGTTAGGGCTTAAAAGTTTGAGCTCTTATCGCTGCATTTACGTCTTATTAAATTACAAATAAGTTCCAGACATGTAGGGACCGAAATTTCTAAAGTTTTACCCAAAATAATTGGACATAGGATGATATTATACTTTTTTTTGTTCTATCTATGTAATTTAATTTGGTTACATTTATCTACATACTTATTTATACTTTTATTTTAAAGTAGGTAATTTCCAATTTATATACATTTATCTAAGAATCATTTTAGTACAGTCAATTCGTATTTGAACATCGACAAAATTCCGGGTAGGGCCACCGTTATAATACGTTATAACTAGGGGTCTAAAATGTAAAATCTCAAATTGCAATATCTCTATCTGCTGCCTTGGAAACGGGGTTATGGGCCTCCAAAGGGCCCCCTTATGTAAGGGGCTAAGATTGCGGTGGAACTGCGCCAAATTTTGAAATTTTTAATATCTTATTTGGCATCAAAATTTGGCGCAGTTTTACCGTGATCTTACATAACGAATCGAAGGGTGCCCTTTGGGGGCCCATAATCCCTTATCCCAGACAAGTTGAGATACGCCAATAAGGTTTTACATTTTGGACCTCCAGTAACATGTTATAATGGCAGTCTTACCCGAAATCTTATCGATGTCTCCTCATTATTTAGGACAGATTGACTGTAGTATTTAAAGTAAGAAATTTACGGCACCTCATTTAATGTCTGTCATTTGTCAAATTGAAGTAATGAACTCCCTGAAATGTCTTACTTTAAATAAGAGGATTCTTAGTCCGGGGGCATACTGTGTTTTTTTTTTGCCGTCTGGTTAAACCGCAGCGTTTTTATTTTACATAAGTTTAGATAGCAAACCGCAACCGCATCGGTGTGGACGGCCTCATTTAAAACAATGAGTTGCAAAACCGGATGCGGCAAAACGCTGGGACAGAAACGCATAGTGTGACCCTGCACTTAGATAAATGTTTATGAACTGAGCTTAATTAAACTTTCAAAAGTATCGTTGGTCTTTAAATTTTACTAAAATTACTTTGTTTATGTTTGACATAAAATAGTTTTCAATGAAGACATTTATTTCTAACATCAAAAATTTATAAATATGTAATTAAATGTTTAATGTATTATATTATTAAATAGGCGGTATGATAATCATTTAATATTTTATAGGTTATTATAAAGGTTTCCATGTAATTTAGGGGGAATACCAAGTGGCCGCATCTACCTGAAAAGACTACTAGGTGGCCGCGCCTAATTGCAGGGTGCATGGTCGAAGTGGCCGCGCGATATTTCTGGTTTGGTCGTAGTGGCCGCGACTAATTAACTTCCTTTTACCTAGATTTATTTTTCTGTATCCGATGTTTTATTGAGTTGATGATATTAGAAAATTATAAAACAGAGAATTCTTTGGATAATATACAGACTTTTATTATCATTAAAACAAGCCAGCAACGTTGAAAGTACTCAATGCATGTGTTTTTAAGTTTTATTGTTACCGACAGACTTTTTTAAAAGCACTGGTGTACACATCCACTGGGGGACACTAGGTTAGGTAGGTTAGGGTAAGTTTTGCTGCTAAAAAGAATATTTAAACAAATGTGCTTGTCACCAAACTGCAATGTAAATAATTTTTTCAATAGAATATTGATAGTTATCGTTGTTATTTTATAAAAATAAAATTCGTTTGGTGTTTCTACTCATCTATAAATTCTATAAAACTTCTGAGACAGCTCCTTTTCTACCTGCTAAACATGGAAGCAGGTAGAAAAGGCACCGCGGCCACTTCCACCATGACCCATGCAGTAGAGTGCGGCCACCTCCACCAAATCACCCCTCATTAAATTTTATAGCGCGGCCACCTCGTATATGCCCGTAATTTATTATAATTTATGTAAATTCAAAATACTTAAAACAAGCATTAAGGTTTGTGTGAAGTAAGCATCCAAGAAAATCCCTAGATGGACAAATTTGCAATTTAGACGAATATAGTTCCAATGTTTTAAGCTAATGCAATTAGGAGTATCCAACTTAACACATCCCCGTCTGTAAGGTTAACTGAGGGCTATAGCCTGCCTAATGAGTCCAGACCGCAACTATGGGATCTCAAGGGACTAGCACCGAATGTTGCAGATACCTAAGTGCAAAGACTTCTGGGCGTCAGGAGAAGAACAATTAGCAAACAAAACATATAGAAGGACAATTGCCTCTCTAAGGAATAAGGATAGTTAGATACATCAAGTACAAAGGACAAAGTCTTTTAATTGAGTTACAAATTACAAAAGTTGCCAGTACGAATAGCATCGTTCTTCTTGGCGCTAATTTGTGTGTAACTTAAACTATTTTTAGGGTAAACACTTGTTGAAGTTGTTGGCGACTATTTTCTAGTGAAAACTTTGCTTTAATCTTATTATTACATACAACTTTATTCTTTGTTCGTTCATTCGTTTTTGTTCCTTGAAACTCTAATTAATTTACCTTGGAGAAACAATTTTAAGTTTACAACTTTTTAATTTGTGTTTACCTAACTCGTTGTTTGTTTATTTATCATTTTAGAAATTTTATAATAATGTTTTGGGTTATATTTTAAAGTATTTTAATTAATGTTGTTATTTTTTCAAACTTTGTAAGGGGAAATATTAATGTTAAATATATACGAGTAAAAACATACTTATAAATAATTATAAAAAATGCCTACAAATCATACAATATACCCATAAATATATTATGAAGGGAAAATACTTTTTTTTGGTAAAATACCTTTGTGCAGTCTTAAAACAGTCTAAACATATACATATAAGAAGGATTTTTTTAACATTTTTCAACAACATACCGCGTCGCTTATGCACCAATCTTTTTATACTCTGTACACGAGCACTGTTATTTAGTCATGGACCAATTATTAATTTTTTTAATATAATTAAACTGAAAATTGCATTTTCAATTTAATTAAATTAATTATAATAATAATTCTCTCTTAATTTAATCAAATAGACAAGATCATTAATGCCTCCCTTGTAGATAATTTCTTTAACATAAGGAAAAGGGGAAACTACAGCCGTTCGGTAAAGCGTAAAGTGTTTGATGTCTCCTTAATAAATACGAACATCAAAAATACATTATAGCGCCCTTTTAGATCTCATTATGCGTGATTAAAAAATTTACACAAGTTGAAAATAACAAAGAGTGTCTTGATGTAATCCAATTATACATGAGCGAACACTGACATAACATTTTAGGAACTTTAAGCAAAACAAAAGGCAGTTAAGATGTCGCTGCTTGTTTCCAAGAGCTAAGTAACTGACTTCGCTTTGTGTTTTTACAGGACCCGACTGAGAAAGTAGCGGAATAATTAGATTGTCGTCAGCGCGAGACAAGATTATATGGTTGACACGTCTAACGCCAAACGACAAAATACAATAGGGTACCTACCTTGATGCTAATAGCACTTTTCCTTAAAGAAAATCGTGCTTAAAATTCATTTTGCATCATTAGCACACACTGTGTCATATTATTTTAAACTTTTGTGCTTGGTGCTTGATTCAATCAACATGTGGAATAATCCTTGAATAGACACAACTAGGTTTTCTTTAAACTATTATTTAAAAAATTAGAAAAAAAAGCTATCTATAAGATATCTTTAAGATAAAAAATAAAAGAATTGCTGTTAGCAATTCTTTTATCTTCAGCAGTAGAAGAAATGGGTCTCCTGCAGAAGATGCCATCAGTGCTAAACATAGATGCATACAGTATTGGGAGTCAATCACGTATTGTCAAAAGACCAAGGACTTCATAGTAAAATCTTGTGCGAAGAAAGCAAGATCTGTCTGCAACTGACCCGCAACAAGCTAAGGTAACTGCTTGGCTTCTCAAAGGGTCCCTTCGGTCTAAGTAAACACTTATACTATATAATAAGACTTCTATTTTATATTTTGGGTTAGTAGACACCCATAATTGATTTGAGGAACATTTCTAATTTAAATTTTCAAATAAAATGTTCATGCAAAATGCTGGAAAGAATTATATGAACAAGAGAATTAAAGTAGGTAACATCTTAAAATGTACGAAAATCTCCAACCGAATTGTCTTTGCCAAGTTTTTTAAGTTGAAGCAGTTTGTGCGAATTATATTCACTTCGTTGCACGCTTATTTAATAACAATAGAAGGCTGCAGGCTCAAAAACTCAAAGACTGTTTTATATCAAATCTTTTGGGTACTTTTTATTCTGAAAATGTAGACAAGAAATTAACAAAATTTCAGAAATTTAATTTTAATAAAATATAGGGATGTTAGAAATTTCCAATAAATAATATTTTAATAAAATGCAAATTGTAATATTTATTGCTTTGTAAAATTAATAAAATTGCCAAAATACTTTTTTTAAATATCTTTGATGTACATTTAATTAATAATAATATAAAACTAGTAGAAATACATATAATATAAAGATATATATTAAGGTTCACATGCATAATTTTTCTAATATAAAATATTCTATTGGATAAATAATTGCAGGCAACGTTCAACGCAACCAAAAATTGCTCTCTTGTTTCCTTGATTTTATCAAAGGCATATTACCAATTCCGTTTGTCGATATTATTATTAAAAATCTTAATAAACTCAAAATTACGTTGGTAAATTATTAATAATAATTGAACAACATTTACATTCATTTAAACCATAGAGCAACTTAGGTTGATACATTGCGAATAATAATTATATTAAGAGTTTACAGATATCTTATTATGCATATTTATACCCTTATAAAAAGGTTTAAATCTTTTTTGTATACAAACATAAAAAATCAATACATTAACTATACGCTAGCTTAACATTCAGACCCCGTGGAGCTGCTGATGCGTGTGTCACTGTGAGCTTGACAGATAAGATTGATTTAAAGCTCCAGATTATCCCAGATTAGAATAAAAGTAAATGTTTCGGTAGTAAGCGATGACAATACGAATATTCTAGCGAAAATCGAATATTCTTATCAGAAGCCATGCGTTTGAATGATAGCATTGTAGGTAAATAGGTATTACCAATATTTCGTTAATATTTAATTAAAAATATCTTAAATAAATTATTACCTTAGTGACCAAAGTTAATGCATTTGTTTGATGACGATACAACCAATCAATAAATAATTTAACTAGGTAAATTAAATAGTGGTTTTCCTTAGACAAAAGTACCTACTGCTAATATAATATAAAATAAAAGCTTTTAATAAGAGGTTAGCTGATGAGTTGTTGTATAAGGATGCTTGTCCGGCGCATTCGCCATATTATACTGAATATGAGTTATTAACAATCCGCATAGGTGTACAAATTTGTTTCTACTTTGTTTTTACCCACATCATAAGATTTTTATAATAAAGAGAAAGCCAAATTCAACAAGAAAATATCGGTAATAACATTTGTCAATGTTGCAAAAAACTGGCCAAACTAAATTTTACACTAGCAAGGCTGCCAACGATCGAATTTGCGATGAAAAAACAATCACAAGCAGGTGGTTGTAAAATATTGAGTAAAGTAAAATATTGATATAAGGGCCTACAACATGTGTTTTCTACAAAATTTTAAAAATCCTTGTAAAATATGCTTTTACACTTTATTTTCTTTTAAGAATGAAAGCTCTAACATTTTTAAATGGAACGTAATTTATTGTAATAACGGAAAAGTTTCTACATCTACGGTGCTCTAGAAGCTTTAAAATGGAAATATACCTACTTACTTATACGAACTTATTTTGTGAAAATAAAGTTCACCACCAAAATATTTCACTTTTCGATATTTCATGTAAGTATCTATATTGTAATAAAATATTGATGGGTTTCTGCTGATGGCTTGTTAGGCAAATTTATATTATATAGTACTTTTTGATTTCTGGTTTGCCATCTTAATAATAACATTTATTTTTAATTAAAAAAAAATCCACAAGTAGGTGGAATAAAACATAAAAAATAATAACTCACTCGTCACGAAGATCCCATCTAACGTGGATTTTTCTTTATGATTATGACAAAAATCTAAAAAAAACAAAAATATTTTAATGATTTTCGACACAAATTGAAATATCAGATTTAAATGAAACATAATACGTTTTTAACCCTATTTCTTAAGTTTTTAAAAACTAAATTTAGTTTTAATGCAAAATGGGACCCTTATGTAGATGTGCTATTAAGTAGAACTGAAGGGAGCTCAACTTAGATGACTTATTCAATCTTCTAGGAGCACAGATCGTCGAAACTGTGAATTTGAATCTAAGTTGCTGTCCTTTTTTTAAAGTAGAAATGCATATAAAAACCTTATAATTATTCAAAAATTGTCCTTTCAATCAAATATTTTAGATTCGGTAAAATTTCTAGAGTAGATTATACTAACGGATAACTGATGGGAATATGTATTTAGATCCAGTTAAAGTGCAAGTTTTCATTGGTGACTTTTTTTAAACCAAGCGCAGATTTTAAGTTGTTACTGGAGAAACTACCTTCTTAGAGTTTTTAAATTGTGCTAAAACTAGTATATATCGCAAAAAAATACCTGCGGCGCTGATCCAGAGAGGGCCTCCATTGACTGACCTTCAACAAAATCACCTAAATTCGTGCTTGATTGTGACCATTTTCTAAAATTAAATACAATAGTATTTGTATACTCAGCATATCAGACAAAATCATGCATAAAGAAAAATTATTTCTTTTTGTTTACTTTAATGATATTTAGGCAAAACTTTGAACTAAAAAAGAAAAATGGTCAGCGTTAAAATGCTTTATGTCAAAAACAAATCTAAAAAGAAAAACTTTGTGTAGATAGGATGGAATTCCAATGGGATAACATAAATCGTCTGGACATCTGGCCTACTGTGTTTCCGGTCTGAGAAATACTGTATTAATCAAAAGCGAACCGTATGTCTAAGAAGGTTTTCAAACCTTGTTAAATTTTGATACCGATCTAATGATACTGTCTGACCAAGGTGTTTGACTTCTTTTATTCCACAAAAAATAATGCTCTTACAGAATTATTTTAAAACTTGATTTTTCTTTAAGTTACATTGCAAACCGTGTGTAATCAGCGTAAGTATACACGGGATGCTACAGTCTCATTGTTATTAATAAGCAAAATTTCACGTTTATTTTGGCCGATCAGTTATCCCGAGGATAAGAATTTTTTGCTGCGTCACTGGTTTACATGAAAAATATTCTTTTATTTAATAATGTAGAGGTCCTGTGCATAATGTATGTTAAAACTGACCTAATCTCTAAGATTTTATTTTCATGATTTTACATAAATCCTTTGTTTTAAGCACTCTATAAAATATATATGTTAAAGGCGATTTATACAACGTAACTTTCACTTCACTTCCGCTTTACTTCGGCGTAGTTTAACCGAAAATTAAATAAAATACATGGGAATGTATTGGCAAATTTATACTTCACTTTAGCGCTACTTTGCTGATTCATTTAGCTTAAAGTCGAATAAAGTCGTACTAACTTGAGACCCGAGCTTGGCCATCATGCGCAAAATTTGCAAAAATGAGATATTCGCCCTTATTGTCAAGGGTAGTGATTACGGAATATCGCTTCGTATACGATACCTGTTAGGTCTTCTTATGTAGGTTTTACTAAGCGATATTCCGTAATTACAGCCCAGGTATAAATTGTCAGAAGTCGCGAGTTCAGACACATGCGCTTAACTGATCCCAATTTCACGTAACTTTGCAATCTGTAAATAAAGTGGGATTCACAATGAAAATTAGCTTGCATGCGGTAAGAATTAAGGTAGCTTGTAAGAGCTTAAAATATGTATTTGGGATATACCATTCACAATGAATTAGCTTGCATGAGCTCTTACACGCTAATTCATTGTGAATGGTATATCCCAAATACATATTTCAAGCTCTTACACGCTACCTTAATTCTTACCGCATGCAAGCTAATTTTCATTGTGAATCCCACTTAAGGCAAATTTGTAAAGTTAAGTGGAAGTGAAGTTACGCCGAAGTAAAGTAAAAGTTACGTTGTATAAATCGGCCTTTAACCTACATATTTTTTTGGCTTTTCTTTGTCTTCGAACTCTATTAAAGCCACAGGTCATTTAAAATGAACAAAATAATATTAAAAAATGTGAATCCAGATAACTAATTAATTTATTTAACTAAGCCTCTATTCTAATAAAGGACTGTATATAAACTAAAAAAATGTAAGCTATTTCTGGAACACTATTTTGAAGTAAATTATTTGATCCTCACCTAGCACTAATTTAGTTATTTTTAAGGGTTTTCTTAAGTGGGATTCACAATGAAAATTAGCTTGCATGCGGTAAGAATTAAAGTAGCTTGTAAGAGCTTCAAATATGTATTTGGGATATACCATTCACAACGAATTAGCTTGCATGAGCTCTTACAAGCTAATTCATTGTGAATGGTATATCCCAAATACATATTTCAAGCTCTTGCAAGCTACCTTAATTCTTAGCGCATGCAAGCTAATTTTCATTGTGAATGAAGCTTTAGAATTAAAACGCGCACCTCGAAGCATATTAGGATAAAACCAAACATTATTGCAATAAAGTCTTCGGAGTCATAAATTGCCGTAGCAAAGTCGTTGTTTGATTTCCAAATAAGACAAACAGGGCGGAAATACTTACTGTAGCTGGTAAATCTGCTGGCAATATACTTACTACCCCATCTATTCGTACACTTATTCAAAGGCATTGTCTAATACTGTTTACATCTTTCGTGTGTTGTTACTAGAATAGGAATATCATCCACAGCCAACCAGATTGCATATTTGCAGGTTTACCAACGTTACGTTTCAATTAATTATGTGGATTTATGCTCTCTGTATTTTGGAAGCTTTGAATTTGAGTTTGATAGAGCAAGTCTTGCCAAACATTGCACCCCTTTTGTGACCAATGTAAACCAAGGTTATAATACAGGGTGTAACTTGTAGACGTTATCAACAACTAAAAAAACTAGAACCTTTAATTAAAAGAAACCGTTGGTGGTGGTTATTTTTACGCACCTTGTTCGCTTTAAAACAGTATATTAAAATGACCATGTGTGGTAAAAATCTTCAAAAAATATACATTATCTTTTGCCATTTTTATTAATGTTATAATATGTTAAAAAAAGGGCATACTACAAACTGTAGTGCCTTTATATGGAGGTGTACTAAATGAATCCGAAACCCCCCAAATTTGGAATGGCGGACGTTGGAGGAACCATTAGATGGGAACCGTGCGACGATATTTCGGCATCGGTTGGATCCACTGGTTTTCCACGTGACCGCACTTTACTGAGCAGATCAGCTTAGTGAATATGAGCGATCAATGTTCAGCTGTGCCATCACTGACACACACCTCCAACAGCTATAATTAAACAGATCGTATTTGTATCTAGTAGTAGTAGAACTTACTTAGGGAGTTATAGCTAACAGTGGCGCGCTCTGTCTGATTGCGGTCACACTCAGTTTCGGCGTGGCAGGTAGACCCAACTCATCAACTCGAAGCTACATCTATTTATAAAACTTTATTCTCTTTTCTTTTACTTTACTTCTGTTACAAAAATATAATCTCAATCTTTATTTTACGTATTTTTGTAGGTAATAAATATTGAATTGTTTTTTTGTTTTAAAAATATTGGTTGTAAATGTATACTATGACGATACTTATACAGTTTTTATTGTGTAAACTGTAAATTCAAAAAATCCTGTGTATAATCTAATGGCATGAAAACTTTACGGGCCATATTGCTATGACAAGCACATTAGATATCCTGTATTATGCAGGGTCGTATAGTTAGTGATATCTCTGGAATACAGTCGTGTCACCCAGATAATGCGGCCGAGAGGCGTGAATATGATTAATTGTAAACATGTACATCTAAATTTTGGCTTAACCATCAGATCCGACATAATATTTCAGAAATTAATTTGCCCATTCATACAGTCAATGGGTGGTATGCATAATGTTTTAGTACTTGGTAATACTTCAAGTACTAATTAAATACTAATAAGTATTTACTAAATACTACTGTGCTAGTGTGCTAACTATAAGAAAAAAATTTGTAAATACTTGAAGTATTAGCAAGTACTAAAACATTATGCATACCTCTCAATCCAAAATAATGAGGGGACATTAACAAAATTCCCGATAAGACCGCCATTACCATAACTGAAAGTCCAAAATGTAAACCCTTCAATTGGCGAATCTTTTTACCTGTCTTAAAAAAGAGGTTATAGGCCCCCAAAGAGCCCCCCTATAATTAAAGGGGCCCCTTTAATTCGTTATGCAAGTTTACGGTGGAACTGTGCCAAATATTACAATTAGATTTCAAATAAAGTTTTAAAATGATTTTCGTACAAATTTTTTCTCATAAAAAATTTCTTCACTCCATAAATAGCCCCCAAAGAGTAATATCTAATTAAGTAGAATTACCACCAAATTTTTCAAATATATACAAAATAAGTTGCTAAAAACTTTTTCCTATAATAATTTCTCTAAAAGAAATCCTTCACCCGATAAACGAGGGGGCTCTTAAGAAGGGCATATACATTTTTCTAAAAAAAATGTATTAAGAAATATTTTTTAGCACCTCATTTTGCATCTATTTGCAAAATTTGGTGTAAATCTGACCTAATTGATTATTAACCTTTGGAGGCTATTTAGGGGGAAAGTAATTTTTTCAGTGAAATTTCTTTTACAAAAATCTTTTTAAAACTTGATATTTAGTTGCAAAATCTGGTGCAATCCCACCATGATCCTATATTATATACACTGTAAAAAAAATGAGTAATTTTTAACACAAAAATAACACATTTCGCTGTTCCAACAGGTCCACAGCGAAATGTGTTAAATGTAAATGTTGTTAATATTTGTCAAAAGCGTACACATTTATTGTGTTAAAATATTTACACAAAAATGTGTTTTTTTATATTAACACAATATTTTGTAAAAATATCACACAAATAAAAAGATTTACTTTTACACAAAAATAACACATTTCGCTGTTCCAATAGGTCCACAGCGAAATGTGTTAAAATATTTACAGAGAAATGTGTTTAAAATTACGCACACATATGTGTTAACCTGTTAGGACACCGAAATGTGTTATTTTATTTTGACGTTCTAATTGGTAAAAATATTACCCATTTTTAAGTGAATTTTTTGGGACACAGAAATGTGTTATTTTTACATACTTATTTGTAAAAATATTACACATTCATAAGTAGACTTCTTTTGACACAGAAATGTGTCATTTTATTTTTTTACATTTTTTTGTAAAAATATTACACATTTTCGAGTCCTTCAGTTAGGACTCGGAAATGTGTTGTACATTTACACTATAAAAAAAAGACAGAAATTAAAACCTGGTAAGAGCCTCGTATTCGCTGTACAAGCAAAGCAAATTCGAGGCTCTTAAAATTTATTGATAAAAACTCATTAGTCATAAATATCAATCATGTTAGTATAGTATTTTAACTTAATAAGTATTACCTCCTACTGTAAATAAAAAAAAACAATAAAGTATGTCTGCATGATATATGCACCCATATCGTTAACCTATATGTTAATTCGTTAAGTAATATTAAAAAAAAGTATTCCTACAGACAGTAAAGTATGCAAATTGTATGAAATTTCTTTCTTCGTAAATACTTCAATAGTTCTAATGGCAGCTTGCTAGATGGTAAGCGATCTTGTCCAACTTGTCGTAGCATCCAAGACTAGAAAACAGCATAAAATTAGTTATACAGTTTTGATAACATTTTTGTTTTAACTGTGTTTATTAAGAAACGCAAAACGACGTAAGTTGTGGTGATATGTTTATAAACCCCCGAGAAAATGTTAAATAATTCAACTTTTACGATCATTTAGACAAATACGCTAAAATGGTAGAAAAATAATTGAAAACAACCCACATATGGGTACATTTTTTTTTAATCATGTTGCAATGATTCTTGGGTTACCCCAAAAGGCATCAGGATTAAAAAATAATATAACAAAATTATTTCTTTACTTACCAATTTCGTCTAGGATTTTCTGAATTCTGTCATCATGTTGGTCTTTAAACGTTTGGTTTCCTGCATTTGAGTATAAAAATGCAAAATCTTGATCAATCTACAAAGATAAGTAAAATCTACATTAATTATTTTAGCGTAAAAATGTACTATTTTTATTTAATTTTTACATCCATTGTGTAAAAACAAAAAAAAATTTTGTTGGTTTTACACATTAAATAGTAAATTCTTTACAGTCAACATAAATGTGTGTTCATTCTTAGACTGATATGCAAGAGTTACACCATGGGTAAATAATATAATTTATTTAAATTTAAATTAAAGATATTTTGCTGTGATTGGTATAGTTACAAAAATATTTATTAAATTTTAAGATAAAAAATTAATCGATTACGTAAACTTAGTGAACATACTCGAATATTTCTTATTTTAAATCAAATCCAATGGTTTAAATATTATTGTAAGTAATTTATGATATTTACACATGTCATAAAAATGTTTAAAATACGTTAATAAAACCAGATTCATTTCAATTAAAATAATTATTATTTATACTTACTGAGCACTAGTCACTGAGCCTCCTTTCAGTGTGCATACTTATCTGCAACTGTTGCTTTAAAATACCGCGCCGGTCAAATAAGTATGTGGAGGGAGTATTATTACATTATTTTATGTGATAAATCTACATTGTAAATGTTAAGATGACAAAATTTTGTACAATAATACAAGATTATGTCAATTTATAACATTCATACTGTTATTTTTTACACATAAATTAATTCTAAACACGCTTGTTTGTAATTTGTTTGTAATTTTGACCCAATATAGTATAACACAGTATGTGTAAACATATTTTAAAATTTACACATTTACTTCTATGAAACACATATACCTGTAATTTTAACACAGAAATAAATAAGTAACACGATTGTTTGTCATTTTTTGGTAATTTTGACTTAACATATAGTTAAATTAAACAAAGTATGTGTAAATATATTTTAAAATATACATTTTACTTTTGTTGTACACATACATTTGTTATTTTAACACATAAATAAATTGAAAACACGCTTGTATGTAATATTTTTGTATTTTTGACCTAATATAAAGTCAAGTACAACACAGTATGTGTAAACATATTTTAAAATTTACACATCTACTTCTATGATACACATATACTTGTAATTTTAACACAGAAATAAACAAGTAACACGGTTGATAGTCATTTCTTGGTAATTTTTACTTATTATATAGTTAAATTAAACAAAGTATGTGTAAATATATTTTAAAATATACATTTTACTTTTGTAGTAGACATACATTTGTTATTTTAACTCATAAATTAATTTCAAACACGCTTGTATGTAATATTTTTGTATTTTTGACCTAATATAAAGTCAAGTATAACACAGTATGTGTAAACATATTTTAAAATTTACACATCTACTTCTATGATACACATAAACTTGTAATTTTAACACAGAAATAAATAAGTAACACGGTTGTTTGTAATTTTTACACAATAGTAATTTGACACAATTGTGTAATCACATTGTGTTAAAAAAACTCAAATACGTGTGATTTTTTTACACATTTTTTTTTACAAATTACAAAATTGCGTTTACACATACACATTTTTCACAGTGTATTAAAGGAAGCCCTTTGGGGGGCCGTAACACCATTTCCAAGACAGGTAGAAATACATCAATTTGAATTTTTAAATTAATGGCGACCCCATCCAGAATTTTGTCGATGTCCAAATATGGATTGAATGTATACCTACTACATGTATCATGGCGAAAAATGTTTAATAGATTAAAAATGTAGAGTACCTATGTCTTATCAGGACGAACCGTTTTGACTCCCTCTGTTTTTGGATAATTTGTTTACTTTTATTTATCTTAGGTATAGAGCGATGTATACGGCCAAACATTCGGAAGTCCTTCTACAGTGAATGTCATCCAACAATCTACAACATGTGTAGTAACTTAAACCCTTGCGGCATTTTCAGTAAATTACATACAACTAATTACTCTCTTACCACATCCCTGGTATTATTTTATTAAAATAAATAATGTGCGGTGGCAAGGCCAAGGGGAAATTAAGTAGAATAATCAGAGAAACTTTTGTTCTGAGTAATCCTAGTGCATAAATTGTATTATGTAGTTTTAGTGAAGTTAATTTAAACTATAAGTGAGTTAGATCTCACTGGGCGGGTTAGGTGGTTAAGCAAATAAAATTATTGTTCCTTAAATTTTTTACATACCTAACATTTAAGCACATTTTTTGAAACGGGCAAAACTTAAAACCGTTTTTAGCAAAGGTAATCTGATGCCTTTTCTTGAATGTGATTGGGGGCCAATCTTACTTAAAATTTAAAAAAAATTATCCATAATTAGCGATGTAAATCATTCGGTACATTAAATGTTTTAAGCATCAGTTTGTCGGGTAAAATAAGTTCAAATAACGATTCAAAAATTCTTGGAAACCTAACAAATATTAGCTCGAATATCTACGTTAAAGCTGAAGGATTTCAATAAGATGATTATTTTTTTACAAATAAGGAATATGTATCACCTATTAAGTGTGATTTAAAGTTAAATTAAATTAACTTAGCGCCACTTAATTTCACTTAACTTAACGCGACCAAATTAATGCATTTATAGATTTGCTTGATACGACACTATAAAGTCTATATTTATTGATTAGTTATGGTGTTCTGTATTATTTAAATTCAATAATTTATTAAAAAAAATGTACACATCTTTTATGTTTTGAGAGTCTGATAACTCGTCGCGTCGCAAAGAAATAATTATAATATGGTGAATGCGCTAAACTGGTTGCTTGCCCGGCGCATTCGCCATTTAAATAACAAAGGAATATTCAAATTGAGAAATAAATGACTTTGAGACTGTGAGGAGTATAATAATTTTAACTCTAGCTTATTTAAAAATAGATCCATTGACTTCCTCTCAAAATGTAAAAAGTTTGCTGATTGGAGAGAATAGATAACTTAAGTATAGCGAAAAGAAATCTAATGTAAACTGCTCCAACAAAGTTAGGGATATAGTTTCTTGTCAACCTTCCTAAAGTTTTAGAAATATTTTATTTTTTTTAAATAACAAATAAAAAAAACAAATCTTACCATAAAGTTTTTTTTTTATTTTATTGAGGGTTCAATATTTTTTTGGACTTTGATTAAAATGTGAATTTTTCGAATTTTATAATCGGTTCACAAAATTATTCTAGTCGTTTTTAAAAGTAAGCTTACTGTCCTGTTTAATTTTTAGGAAGGTCTAGAAGCCTATAGAATACTCTGGATGATTGGGACCGGACGTCTCTGGTTGATATGGTCAATTTCTTTAACGTTAGTCAAATTGTCAATCCTTCTTTTGATAACGGTCAATTTAAAACAAAAGCTACTTCTAGAAGTCCTAAAAGTTGTAAATCAGGCGCTGCAACCAGTTCCAGAATGATACCTTACAGATTAAGTTCGGAGAATGCCTTTAAGTCTGTGTAGGTCCTTGCGGGAATGGCTTCCGAATGCTTATGGTGCTTCTGAACCCAGTTTAACGGTAAAAAAACGTCTTCACGAAGTCAATGTAAGATCCAGGCAATTTTTAAGAAGGGTTCCGTCAACCCCAGATCAGAAACAAAAACCATTGGAAGGGGAAAAGAAAAGAGTATATCGACATAAAAATTGGCAATCCGTACTGCTTACAAACGATTCCAGATTTGGTAGATTTTCTGCTAGTCGTCATGTACGGGTTAGGAATCGTGATCATACTTAGAAATCTGCTGCATCTGGATTCCCCTGTAATCAGTACAGATTCCCACTTTTCATGCCCATATACTCTTTTTTTTTCCCCGTCCAATGGTTTTTGTTTGTGATCTGGGGTTGACGGAACTTTTCTTAAAAATTGCCTGGATCTTACATTGACTTCGTGAAGACGTTTTTTTACCGTTAAAATGGGTTCAGAAGCACTATCAGCATTCGGAAGCTGTTCCCGCAAGGTCCTACACAGACTTAAAGGCATTCTCCGAACTTATTCTGTAAGGTATTATTCTGGTACTGGTTGCAGCGCCTGATTTGCAACTTTTAGGACTTCTAGAAGTAACTACTGCTTCAAATCGGGGCTTATCAAAAGGAGGTTTAACAATTTGACTAACGCTTAAGAAATTGCTCATATCAACCAGAGTCGTCTGGTCCCAATTATCCCGAGCGTTCCATTGGCTTCTTAACCTTCTTAAAACTTGAACAAGACAGTACCCCTACTTTTAAGACCGACTAGTATAATTTTGTTAACCAATTATGAAATTCAAAATTTTCACATTTTTGTCAAAATCCAAAAAATTCTTGAATTTCTAATAAAATTTAAAAAAAGAGTTTATGGTAAGATTTCTTTTTTTTTATTTGTTATTTTAAAAGAAAAAATTTTCTTCTAAAACTTGAGGAAAGTTGACAAACAACGATATCCTTAACTTTCTTGGAGCAGTTTATTTACTGACTCGAGTCGAAAAAAATTAATGAATATTTGCGGTAATTACGATGCAAGTCAATTGTAGTCTTTGATGCAGATTTTTTTAATTTTGAGAGTATTTAAAATATTTAACAATATCGACTTGTACTGTAATTGTTATAATAATACCATGGTCAAAATTTCAAAAAAAATCTACCATTTGGAAAGAACATATTTTTAGTAGTCCTCTTACAAATGGATGCCTTCTTCTTATGTTTTCTAATTTAATTTGTGGATGTCAAAGCCTAAGGGGAGTACTTTAGAGCATGTGGGAATAAGGTTTTTAATGTGCTCTTGTGGTATCTTGTTAAAGGTATATTATGTTGAGTTAGAAATGGATTAAATGTTTTGATGGATTTGCGAACCAGACACGCGCCTCGAGAAATTGACACTTTATACACCCTCCATTAAGCTGGTGCGTGAGGGTTGAACGATGTCAAGAATTTTTATTTTCCATTAGATATAAATAGAAAACGTTTAAAAGAAACATGATGTATTAAAGGTGTTTAAAACTAGGTGACGTTAATATACTTATAAACAAATTTAAAGGTAGGGAAGGTAATACGTTTTATTTATGTTAGATTTTTTTACAACTGCATGGAGATGATAAAAAATTAATTTATTATCATACAGGTATATAAGAATAAAAAACCCACGATCCTTCTAAGATGCGTCGGGTACCAAGACAAAACTCTAGATGAAATAAATTTGCGCGTTAGTAAACCACAGAATAAAATACCGTAAAATACATGATGTGCAACTGCAACGCGAGATACAATGCATTCATTTGAAAATAATTTGTCAAGTGCAACGTGCGCGAAAAGATCGGTATAATTATTACTCGTAAAGATTTCTTTGTAACTTGCATTTGTTTTAGAGTTTCATCATGAAAGAAAACTAGAGTCGAATAATTACTAGAAAGTATGAAAACAATACCAACAACCCATTCAACTTCTGCTTTTCATCATAACATTTTGACGCAAAACTTTGAGTAATATTTTCATCTGAGGATGCTTTTCGCCTTTTGTTTGTTCTAACTTTTAGTCAATTTTGCTTGAAAATAACAAAGAACATTTCATAATCATTATGTTTTTCACAAGTGCAAAATCCGAGGCTGGAGCTTTTAGCCATTACCGGGCCATTACGAACTATAAACTGTGTCTTAGAAGGAATTTGCCACCAGAGCGATAATCCACATGAAGTCATAATCTGCCTTTCTGAATTTCCACATGAAAGCCTAGCAAGCTTGTCATGTGTTGCTGGTGCATTGTTTCTATGCAAGCTAGGCAAATACTAAATTAAGTAGGTATATTGTCTTGTTTTGAATGCTTGCAAAATAACAATTAGATACTTGCCATATTCTCCTGGATATTTGAGAAAATACCAAGCTTTTTATTATACCTATCCTACTATGGCTACATAATGAAAAACATTGTTTTGTTCTCAGATTGGCTTTGTACCGTCAACCACAACTAATTAAAAACGCTTTCAGTATTTTATTAACATTGCATTCACTCAACGTAAAACGATTGTTTTTTTTAAATAAAACCTTCTTAAGACAAAATGGGATAACATAATTAGCATAAATACTTATGATTGTGCGGAACAAATGTATATTACATTTTAGCAAATTTTTTTACATTATTTTAAAATAATTTGATTGGATTGGAAAATAAATGTAGTATTAATATTGAGTAAACAATGGCACACTCTGCGGTTTTTTTCTACAAGGTAATACTACTTAAAACTCCTCCCTACCTACACAGAAGATTACGATTTCGTACAGATTTGCATAACATTAACGTAAGGCAAAAAGGTCTAATATCTATGCCTAGGCATAAAACTACTTTTTTTGAACGAAGTTTTTCATTTAATATTGCAAATCTGTACAATAGTATACCTTTTCACCTAAAAACCATGTCCCTGGAATTATTCAGCAAAAAAATAAAAATATATGTACAATCTTTATAAGAATAAAAATAATAACAATTAAA
The DNA here is from genome assembly GCA_963920755.1 of Cartodere bifasciata. Taxonomy (NCBI): domain Eukaryota; kingdom Metazoa; phylum Arthropoda; class Insecta; order Coleoptera; family Latridiidae; genus Cartodere; species Cartodere bifasciata. The sequence continues at coordinate 12,296,092 of OY987195.1, forward strand.
AAATAAATAGTTAAATAATCAAAAAAAAAAAAAAACTTTGATCTTGCCTTTTTTTTTGTGCTTTTCATTTAAGATTCAATTATATTTGCTGTAAAGTGTATTTCTACCTCCTTTTATATAATATATAAATATATAACTTTTTTTATCTTCTTTTGTATTAAATCTTATTTATAATCTGCTTTTTACCCCAACCATTACATTTTTTTTTGTATTTTTGTAATTTCTAGGCCTAATTATTTTCGTAAATATTTTTATTACATAAAGGGCATGCGTCAATCAGATGTGAGGCACCCTAGTGATGTTTCACAATCTGGGCATGTTCCTATTGTCCTTTTTATATTTGTAAAAAATCATTTTTTGTTAATGTATATTTTTGTTGGACAATAAATGCATTATTTATTTATTTATTTATTTATTAATATAAGGAAAGGATTAAAAACGAATACCAATTTTTATTGGTCTATAGTTGTGTGAGTGTGAGTGGTTGAAAAAAAAAATTATCTGATGCTTGTGCTTTACAAACTAACACTTAACTTTCCATTTTATATATTTAGTTTAACATTTAACTCAAAATATAAGATTGGTAGGTACATTGAAAACAGCATTGCTTGTTATTGTTTCATGGTTTGTGTAATTTGTCGGGCTTTAAAAAATTGAAAAGTACAAAGATAACTCGCAAATAATTTATAAAATATAATGGTTTTATAGCAATTTTTTAATTCCTTTCATTGCCCTGGGTGGTGTTACTGCTGCTCCAGAAACTCTGGCATCTGTTGTTCGGTTGGCTGATTTGATAAAATCACCGCAATTTTTCCTCTTACTTGAAGTTTTGCACTCTGATATTCAGGCTCGTTGTTCTGTAATAATATAATTATTTATTTCGCTGTTGTGGAAATAATTAGCTTGTAATTAATTTTGGTGAGAAGTAGGTATAAAATGCATAATTTTAAACTAAATGCCTTTTATTTTACGCAGTTATACTAGAACCCAATAAAATAAAAACAATTCAATTTAAGTTGGGCTATGTTATTTTTTTATAAATGTAGTTTGTGGTAATACATTGTGTCTTTAAAGTATTTAAATCTATTCATACGTTAAAATATACTTTTCCGACATTTTATGCATGCCCAATAGCTAATAAATAATATTGAAGGGGCAAATCCCATTTTTCTTTATCAGGCTCTGCATGGTGGAACTTCTTCAAAGGCAGTCAATATGCCACGCGCCTCAGAAATTCGATTACACGACCTTCTTTTGTTGGTCCCCGCGGTGACGTCATTAATAGCAGATGCGTCACGACGATGCAATCCAACAGAACTATAACATAACTCTGAATTCACAAGGGACTTTCCAAAATCCACCCAGCTATGTCTTGAAAGTTAAAGGAATCAATTTTCGCATTACGCACTATTGGATGACTTCATCTCACGTTGAAGCATAAATACAACACTAACCAGGTCTGTCGTCTGTGCCAGAGTGGATTCTCTTTTAGTTTATTTTTTTCACCCGAAATAATATTTATATGCGGGTAGGTAGGTATTATTCTGATCTAAAATAACCTTTCCCTTCAGTCTATAGAGATTAAGAACGTTTCTCGGGCTCGGGCTAAAATGACCTTCACACGACCTCGATTAGACGAAGTTTGGTTCAAGTTGGTCCTTTTTATAAGGTAGTATAACGAAATTTTTTTAATTAATCCGGTAATTAAATAGGCACTTTTTTAAAATATACATTAAACTACGGAAATGCCAAAAAATTACATGAAAAGGCTTTTTCAATTTGTATTTCAGAATTGGGATAAAATCGAGGGTAAAATTTACAAAATAAATCCATCCAATATATTTCCATGCAATTATTCAAATTGAATTATTGTATGCCCTCAAAAGCGTTTTATTACACAATAGGAAATTTTAATTTTCACATTGTTTCTGATGATTAAAAATTCCATTTAGGTTTATTACAATATACCATAATTTTGTAACTTATTTATTAAACAAATCCAGTTGCCAACAAAACACGCAAAACAAATTAATTCATCACTATCAGTAAATGAATAAGTACAGGATGTCCCACTGGTCCAATGCAATCAGTTGATACAAAATATCTGGTCACGGCGCAGCGTCTACAATTCTACACACTATAATTTTAGAATTTTTTTAAAATACAGAGATTTATCATTGCTGCACAAGGTTTTACGTTTGTGTACCTAAAAAACGTTCTATTTTTCAAATTGTAGTCTGGGTAGAGACATCCCTTAGAGGCTGCCCAAATTTTTGTAAAAAAAAAATGTTAGAACCTCCTTGATATCAATAATTAAATTTGAATTGGGGACCCCGAGGGAAACTCCAAATTTTACAAAACTAAACTAATCCAATGGATTTATGTATAATTCTGTTTATCTAGTGTCCATGATTTGTTATCTCTGTGATTGATACACATCCAAGAAGAATATTTTTAGCAGGTAGTAAGTAGTTTTTTTTGTTTTACGTACTGCATCTATAAAAGAATAAGCACAATAATTGGATGTTATGTGGTATACCGGTCAAGACTCAGCATACCGGAAATGAGAGTTTGGCGACTCATATCGCTACCAATAATAACACACTATACTATAAATCTTCACATATGACGACGGGCAATATTTCCTCCGGAAGTCGGCCATGTTAAAGCAAAATTATTACAGGAGTTGGGTAAGCGATCCCTCATTGAAAGGTCGTGAAAGTTTTACAAAGACTAAGTACCTACCTACTGCTTTATTGCTGCTTGAGCACTAGCTTTTAGAATCTGTTCAGAATATTGACAAAAAACTTCCGCTATTAAGTACAATATTGCTGCAAATAGTTTGGCTTTGTGCTTTTACAGTATTCACACTCAGAAATTATACATTTTGGCATGCAGGAAATTTATGCTACTAACACAAACTAAATTCAATTGGGAATATATTATTTTTACAGTTTTTTTTTGTTGATTGATATTTGGTTCGTCCTTTCGGACTGGCTTTTTTTACATACAGCCAAAATCGCCAGGCACAGCGTGATACTATCCTGACCTTCCTTTAAAGATATTTCCGTTAGTTCATACAATCATAAAACTATTAATTGACATACATTGATTACACAAATAATTTTAGGTATTTCCATTGCACTGGCTGAAGCTAGTTCGCCATTAGGCGTATCAGCCCGTTTCATCGATTTGTATCCTATGACGGACAGCACGAAACTCCTTTTTTTTTCTGTTCATTTATACATTTTTTTTCTCCGAACGTGTGCAAAACACTTTTTGCACTAATGTCAAAATTAAAATTACCAATAACAAACTTTTGTTAGTAAAAAAATATTGCTCCCAACTCCAACAAAGAGTGTCTTTTCTGCACTTAGGTTCCTGGTCAAAGCCTTCACCCGCTTTCGAAAAATAATTACATTAGCTGGTAGACACATAGAAAATAGCAAACTTTTTCGAAATGTGTGGAAAAATAATACTTTTTGCACGGTGCGAAGCGATTCCAGTCAGGTACACGAAGGTAGAAAAGACACTTTTCACACTACTTATTTTCCATACAAGTGCGGAATGTGATACTTTTTTGAATGCGGGTTGCCTTTGTAAAAACGACTCTAAGCGAACTGAAGCCATGCAGGAGTGCGAAAAAAACATTTCTTGCTCGTTTAAAGATCAAATTATAGATCACGCGTAGGTGCTAAAAACAGGTTTTATAAAAAACATAAAAACCAAATCTTATTCTGAGTTTATACACATTTATATAAGAATCATTCGAGGGGGAATCCAATGGATAAAATAGTGTACAAAATCAGAAAATTTGAAGAAATTTTGGCCAATTTGGAGAAATTTGAGGATGTTAAAAGGAATTTGGGGGAATCTATTTGGGCATTATTTAAAATTATGGAATTTGAGTTAGGCAAATTTATAGGGTATAAGTGTTATAAACTGTTATGCCCTCCCTAGACATAACGATAAATGGGCATGTTTCACAAGTAACAAATTAAAAATAAAAAGTAGACTTAGGCATGAGCTTTCACTAAAAATCTCGTGTTTGTCCAGTGGTTGGTTTAGGTGTTCTAGCGCTCCAAAGTTTAAATTTTTGGGACACTTCCCCTCGATTTTGGGGCACTTCCCCTATCCCTTCCACTATCTTAAGGTATATTACATTGCTTAGCAACATAAAAATGTATTCTTTTCTTTGTTTCTTAAGTCAACGCTTAGTGACAGATTAGATAAAATATGAAGTATTTTTATCTTTTTTTTAATTTATTTATCGTGGTGTTAATAAAAAATACCGAAAATGTAAGTAAAACAATAAATTAAGTAAAAAAATAGAAAATGTCACTTTGACAATGAAGTAAAAGTATAGATTCAAGAAGGTGGAAGGGGAAAAATGGCTGTTAAAGCTGGTCCAATTTAACGCAATTTTTAAATTTAATTTATTTTTTTTCTCGAAAAGTACAGATTTGTGTAGTCTAAAAATTTGTAAAACAACATAGTTTAATAAGAGGCATCGTTTAAGCAAAAAACATTTTTTCATGAAACTAGCCCATTGTAACAATTAAACTGTTCAGTCAAATCAAACCATTTCTTCTTGCACAAGTTTTCCTGACAAGTATAGACAATCTGAGCCATTCCCACTTTAGTATACATGATCCCAACATTGAGCTCACAAATAGTAGAAATGAACAGTGGGAAAATATCAGAAATTGGTCCAACAATCGAAGCAGTCGTTATCGCGGTGGTTCATTTACTTATCCCCGCTCTTTGTGAGATCAATGCTGAGATCATGTATACCAAAGTGGGAATAGCCCTGAATGTTTTTGCAAGTTTTTATATTGTACTATAAAGCTACTGTAAAAATTATTACACAAAATATCGTTGCAATTGATTATTACAATTTATTGAAGCGTTTAGGACGTGCACTACAATTAAGCTTTATGATTTTGTTTGTAAATCAAAATTAATTAAAATTGTTAAAACTTTAATCTGATATATTACCTTGATAGAATTTGAGTAGGAATGATCCTGCACGTTTAAAACATAAAACTATGTCTAATAGCCACGTAACTAAAAACGATCCCTTGGGCTAGTTAACAAGATTAATATCAATTTATTGCAATCCATTGGGGTAAATTTCGGTTTTATCTGGATGATTATGAGCTCGCGTACCAGTTCAAAGCAGAAAAGACGTGACTACAAAATTATAAATCCTTCGTTTTCGTAAAAAGCGTTATAGACATATCGGTTAGATCCGAGGTTGGAGCTTTTGGGTGCGTGTTTTCAAAACAATAAGTTTAAAAGTTCTTGTCGTAAATTATTGTGGGTGATTGAGTTGAGACAATTTACTTTACTTTAATTACATTTTGTACATTTAGTACACGTCAAGAAGCATAATTTAAATTTTATATGTATTTAATGCGTTTATTAGATTATTTATTTAAATAATAATGCCCACCTACGTACCTATAGAAAATTAGTTTAAATACTATAATTTTATCGCCTCAAAGGTAATTGTTTAGGTTTGCAATATTAATTATTAACGATATTATCTCTTAAATAATTAACTATGAAATTATGGTGTTGCAGCAAAATTAATTTCGTTATTAGTAAAATCGATTGAAACAATAATTGGTAGTTAGTGTCTAATAAAGGATTTTCAGTTCAAGTAGCGCTTGTAGCTTGAAAGGGGTAAGTGCCTAAAATACCTATCGCAAGAACTGACCTAAAAAGTAAATAATTTTGGTTAACAAATTTTAAACTATATATTTTAACTCTAATTTTAAAAATTACCTACTAAGTATCAGTTTACTGAAAAATAAAAACGGTTAAAAAATATGCGACATTTTAAACTTGAATATTTGGGCAAGTTTCTAGCCAAATACGAACTTTCTTAAACTTCTTCAAATATTAATTGGAAAAGTTGAAATTTAAAAGAGATAGGTTTTGTAAAACGATTAACTTTAAAACAGTTTGTTTACTCGTTAAATCCATGTTTAAAGTACTTACCTTTCTATTCAAAGGATTACAAGTTTTTTTTTACCCAAAAAGTTTCTCTTTGGCAATAGAAAAAGTTACTATCCAAGAAGCCACAGGACTCCAGAAAATTGTAGATGAATTTCGGAAACTTAAATAAGAAAGTTTCTCTAATTTAAAAGTAAAATGGTTTGACAACTTTTATGGCAGTAAAATCGATTAATTCTGCTAGTTATTAATAATAAACGTGTAAATTACAATTAAAAAGGATATTTTTTTTAAATTGTGTTGAGAAATGACCAGCGTTAGGTAATATTTATTTATATTTTTAACTCATTTAGCAGGTACCTATGTAAACATGACGTATAAGTGAACCCTATTCCTGCTATGGGTTAAAAAAATTATTATTTATTTAATTTTGATAAAAAATAAAACACCATTTGGTTTATTTACACACGTACTCAATTTTTTTTAAATTACTAGATATTTCTTAACTTTTTGCAAATAAGAATACTTGGTAATATCAACAACATAAAAGTTAAGTGGCACCCATAATAATATGATCTGCCGCTTTATGTCAGCAAGTTACAGTTCCGTTTATTATTACTGTTATTACAAAAATAAAATGCACCTTAAAGTGTGGTGTTGTTCAAAAGTTTTTAATATGAGTTTCGTAACAACTGAAAGCTGAAAAAAATGTAAAAGCTGTCTGTTTTAAAAATGTTTTTAAAGGTGGCCCTTCATTATGCTTTAAGACGGACGTTTTAAATTCATAAATGATATTCTGTGCACTCAAAAGTTCGTAAAAAGTCATCTTCCTGAATGTCAGTTATTTTCGAAATTTTAACAAAATATGTAAAAATAGCGAGTTAAACATCAATAACTATGATTAAAAATAAGTATGATAATGTTTGTGATACATAGAAGTGGTACTGAGTGCAAGAAATAAAAATATGGTAAAATAGTACTTTTGGTGTTTTTCTTTGTACATTTAAATCTTTGAACGAGCACATCTATATTAAGGAAAAACGTAAGTTGCAATTTTAATCATTTACAAACTTAAAAAAACCATGGTACATAAACGTATTATGGTTTGGCATAGACCAAAAAAAAAATGTATCCGTAGTTGAGAAAAAAATCAAAAATAGTATAATGATTTTTGAAGTCAGATTTTCGATACAAAGAATTAATTGATTAAAATGAAACCATAATACGCTTGTAGCCCCATTTTTGTAGTTTTCAAAACTAGGCTTAGTTTTAATATACGATGGGGCCCTCATGTAGATGTGCTACTTAGTAGAATTTGCGGGAGCTCAACGGAGATGCCTTATACGAGAGTAGAGTGTTTTTGTTCGTTGTCAGACTACCCGGTATAGTAGGAATCTGCAATACCGACATCCGCGGTGCGCATGCGTCAACAGGGCACGTGGTCGGTAAGTAGGAATCTGTAATACCGACTTACCGACATCCGGTCTGCGCATGCGTCGGCCACTGTAATACTGCGTTACCAACATATGGTCGGTAGCTAGAAAACTGTAATACCGACATGTGGTCTGCGCATGCGCCAGTGCCCTGTTGACATAACCTGAAAAAAAAAAGTCAGACATACAGACAGACACCCAAATGACAGCTGTCAAAAATGACATTTGTCAAAAATGACAGCTGTCAACAACTGACAGGCACACAAGATGGCGCCCACCACCCTAACCTAAAACACACACACATACAACCAATCATACCTGCTACCTACCTGATGACACATCCTACCAGCTTGAAGTCTGCAGCCCGACTGAAATTTGTTGGTCATCCACCTCCTTATATAGTTTCGCATCCCCACCATGTGACCTTGATTTGACCTTATCAGCTGATAGCCTGAAGCACGACTGACTACCGATCAGCTGTAGGCCACTTCCTTATATAGACTTTCCCGCCAAAATTCTCCCCGCCACCACCACACACCATGAATACATAACCTCACTTTTACATACGCGACAGTCCCACGATCCTACCACCTCGAAGTCTGCAGCCTGACTGAAATTTGCTGGTCATGCACCTACTTATATAGTTTCGTATCCCCACCACCCGGCTATTTCGTACTGCGCATGCGTGGTAGCTCGACCAATCAGCTGTTAGTATTGTGACCACAAGGTAGCCATGTCATGTGACCACGTGCGGTAGCCGACTACTGCGATCAGCCGAGTCCCACGATCCTACCACCTCGAAGTCTGCAGCCCGACTGAAATTTGCTAGTCATCCACCTCCTTATATAGTTTCGCATCCCCACCACTCGGCTATTTCGTACTGCGCATGCGTGGTAGCTCGACCAATCAGCTGTTAGTATTGTGACCACGTGACCACATGGTAGCCATGTCATGTGACCACGTGGTAGCCGCGGCCGACTACTGCGATCAGCCGACACCTATAACATCGTGCAGGACCGAATACAAAACGAGTGACGTCACACCAGCTGCTTGCTGTTGTTTACATTCATGAATTTTCGACTTTGCCTGTCAGGACTTGTCTGTGACGTCACACCACCACCAGCTGTTTGCTGCTGTTGTTTACATTCATGAATTTTCGACTTTGCCTGTCAGGACTTGTCTGTGACGTCACACCCAGCTGAGTATTATTGTTATGCTGGGAATAAGATATGATTTGTCGAAGCTGCCGTGGCCCTGTTGGTATATCGGTATAGTTGTAAGGCGGATAGTGCATTCTATGCTGGTTCGATCCCCCAATACGGCAGCTTCGTTTTTCTTTTTCTCTTTTTTTATTTATTTTTTTTGAATTTTTTAACGATCGTAATTTTTTTTAATCTCGATTAGTTTGAAAGGTAACTAAGGTAATTAAAATGCAGTACATACCAAAAATGACATACCTTTCGTAAGCCCCTGCGCCCCGTCAAGGCTCGAGATTTTGCAGAGGTGCCTTCTCTGATCTCTTTTTTTTCATATTTTTTTTGTTTTTTTTTTGTAATTTTTTTGTGGCTTTTTTTATAATTTTAAATTTTTTTTGTGATTTTTTATGCTTTTTTAATTTTTTTTGTACTTTTTTTATAGTTTTTTACCCTTAAGTATCAGAGAAAACAAGTTCTGAAATGAACTATAAACCAACTATAAACTATACTATACTAAATAATTTTTTTAATGTCTAACATTTTTTTTCACAATATTCAGTCTTTTTGTATTACAAAAACTTTTTGGTGGCAGAATTAGTATTGGTGCCAATTTTTGTTCATTGTTTTTTATTTGGACATATTTTTCTTTGACCCTATCGATGGACTGTTTTAAAATTTTAGATGTTGATGGCCCTTGATCCAAATCAAAATGGTAAGGCCTTTTTGCAGTGGGAGTAGTTGAATACAATGTACAATAACCTACTTCATGACGCAGTCTATTGTATGGTCTAGAAAAGACTTTGCCACATTGCAAACAAATATTTGCAATAATTCTTTCAAACTCGGCTTGATCCGAAAAGTAGTAATCCATTTTCAATAGGTAATAAGTAATCCAAAATATTTAAACAATATTGTTCGAACTTGATGGTAGCGAAGTCGTATGATTAATGATTCAGAAGCAAGCAAGATCTTATATTTATACTAAAATGCCAAAGATGCGCGCTAACAACATCTGGTTTATTATCGGCTTGACGTCACAGACAAGTTTTGACAGGAAAAGTCGGAAGTCAGAACGCAGATAACTTATCAACATCTGGTTTCTTATCGGTGTGACGTCACAGACAAGTCTTGACAAGCAAAATCCAAGTGTGAACAACTGGTTTAGTAGTCAGCATGGGTCTTATACATATATAATCGTGCAGGACCGAATACAAAACACTTTCCTTATCAACATTGGGTTTCTTATCGGCGTGACGTCACAGACAAGTCTTGGCAGGCAAAGTTAAAGGTGTAAACAATGGGTATGACTTTACAAACAAGTCGGATCGTAGAAAATGGAAAAAATATTACTAATCACTGTCCGTAATCAGATCATCTTCATCGCCATTGTTCTTATAGCCTATGGCTCGAGTGGAAATACCATCTTCAAGAATGGTTCGTTTGTCATCAAAGGGATTTAAGGAAAGTTTATTAATTTCTATCGTTGAAATTTTATGCTCTTTGGATCTAATTGCACGTACCGGTGTTCGAAGACACGAATTTGACTGCAAGCAAGTAACATAATCGTTAAAAGTAATGAATTTTTTCATAATGGTACTGGTACATTGTAAATTTAGAAAGGTCTAAAATGGACATTCCTACGTAGATGGGTTTGTCAAAGAGTAAAGATGTCTTGGCCATATGAACCGCTGCAAGGTTTTCGCAACCGGTTTATTTTTGTCACATAATCGTTTGTGTATTGCCATTCTATTTTCTCCATTATAATTAATATAGTAATGTTGAAAACAACGTTTGCATACCACTAATCGACCGTGGTTTAAGGTAAGTTGAGTGTGTACGAGACGTTCAAAGTTTTTTATGTATACATAATAATGCAGGTTGCCACTTTTATTCGAAATAAGAAGTAAATCCCTATGATCTTCCAACTGTTCATTACAAATTTTTAGAGGGTAAACTGTATCTTTTTCCACGCCAAATACATTGATTGAAATATTGTTTACTTTTTCAAATTTTTTGATGTCTTCAAGGGGTGTTGGAAAAGTTACACAGTCGAAGTTGTAGCGGTGAACTAAATTGGTATACTTAGTAACTCGTTGTGGGTTTCTTGAGGTAACTAACTTTGCTAAAATTGAATATTCAAAGCAATATTGATCATTATTTTCAACATTTATGCAAGCCTTTTTGTCCGCAATTGCTTTTGGTAAAGGTATATATGTGCTACCACCAAGAGGACTGTATTTGTTTATGCGAAGTCGTAGTCCATCCACAGCCAATAATACCCATCCACTTTTTTTTAACTGTGTCTCCTCTAATTCCCTCTTCAGTTTTTCAAAGGAAGTGTTAACTAATTCATCTAAGTTTGAATCTCTAACCACCACTACATTTTTGGCCTTAAAGGATGCATTTTGTTCTTCACTGAGTTGATTATGAAGTAAACAGTCAACGAGAATATTAAATTTTATGGCTCCATTTCTATTTAGTTCCATCTCCAACAAATTAAGCACCTGTTGCTTTATTGACAATAAAAATTGCGTCATGTCCAAATTCGTATCGGATCGTAGAAAAAATGACTTTAGACGAATAGCAAATGCCGTTTCATAAGGTACTATTCCTTCATAATTTGGTAATGTAGCTAACAATTCGTCTACTGGCGGTTCTGTACGTCGATTTTTATTTTGTGGTTGACCACACACGTGTTCATGTCTTCTATGGTTATGCAAATTGGTAAAGCTATGTTGACAATGTTGACAAGTACCATTGTATACTATATTACAAAATAATCTTTCATGTCTTGTGCGACTGGACGCGTTGACAAAAACTTTACCACATTTGGAACATATTTTTGCAATTTCACGTTCAAATTGTTCTTGATCAGAAAACACATCTTCATGATGTCTTTTAGAAACTGAACTTGAAGGTTGGCATACGGCTTCATGACGCTGTCGGTTGTATGTGTTGGAAAATACTTTACCACATGTCCCACAAATTTTCGTAATAATTCTTTCAAAGTCGGCTTGATCGTTAAACAATTGATGCATTTTTTTACGTAATAAGTAATTCAAAGTACTTAAACAATATCGCAGAAGAAATATATCAGCTCGTTCTAACTTCACTTTGAAGGTAGCGAAGTCGAAGTCGGATGATTAATGATTCAGAAGCAAGCAAGATCTCTTATTTATACTAAAATAGCAAAACATGCGCGATAACAACATCTGCTTTCTTATCGGTGTGATGTCACAGACAAGTCTTGACAGGAATTTTATATAGCGTTTTATATCTGCTAATGTTATCTGGTGGAATGTTCTAGAACAACTGCTGTTATCTGTTACTTGGCTTATCAACATCTGTGAAGGTCACGAATAAAACTGATTTAGTAGTCCGCATGGGTATTATACTTATATATTCGTGCAGGACCGAATACAAAACACGTGTCTTATCAACATCTGGTTTCTTATCGGCGTGACGTCACAAACAAGTCTCGACTTGTCTGCGGCAGTGTAAACAACTTATTCTGCCTTCGATAGGTATATAAGGAAGTGACGTATAAGATTTTTTAATATTTTAATATGGAACCAAAAATTCAAAATATCGTCGCAACCGCGAACTTAAGTATTCCATTAGATATCAAGATGATAACGTCCCAAAATCAAAAAGCAAAGTACAATGCAAAGATGAATAATGCTATTATTAAAATAGAAAATCCAAAATGTACCGCACTTGTTTTTAAAACTGGAAAAATTGTATGTATAGGTACAAAAAATGAAAGTGATGCATTTAAGGCGTGTACTGAATTTGAAAATATTATAATTAAAATGGGGTTTAATGCACATTTGACTGAATTTAAAATTCAAAACATAACAGCAAGTTGTGACCTTCAATTTTCAGTTGATTTACACAAATTACATGCCATCCTTCGAAATAGTATATACGAACCAGAATTATTTCCCGGTTTAAGATTTCAACTAAGTTACCCTAAAGTGACTTTTCTCATATTTAGATCGGGAAAAATTGTCTTAACAGGAGCAAAGATTGAAAAACACATTTATTCAGCATTCCGATTTTTGTATCCAACAATTAAAGAAGGTAAAAAACCATAAATAGTCATAAGAAACATGGATGCAAGACTGCTAAAACTATATAAGGAACCTTAATTCTATGTAACTTTATTATTATATTATAAGATTATTTAATAATGCGTTTTATTAAACAAAATGTACGACTTCCTATATGGAACATAGAAGATTCGGAGAATCAAGAAAGACCTTCAAGACATGGATCACTTTTGCCGAATAGTATACGATGTATTATATGTGGACCTTCGAATTGTGGAAAAACCAACTTGATGCTTACACTTATTTACTCTCCTAATGGTTTAAGATTTCAAAACGTTTACCTATTTAGTAAAACCATTTTTCAGCCTAAATATCAAACACTTGCAAAGATTATAAACTCAATTGATGAAATTGGTTTACACCTTTTCGATGACAATGCCAATGTTCCTCATCCAAGCTCTGCAAAGTCAAATTCCATTTTTATATTTGATGACATTGCTTGCGATAAACAAGACAATGTACGTAATTATTATTGTCAAGGACGGCACAGTGGGGTAGATGCTTTTTACCTTTGTCAAAGTTATGCTCATATTCCCAAACATTTAATAAGGGATAATGCTAACCTCTTGATTCTTTTTAAACAGGATAATTTAAATGTTAAACGATTATATGATGATCATGTTAATTCTGACATGTCTTTAAGAAATTTCAAATCTCTTTGCGATCATTGTTGGAATCGTAAATATGGTTTTGTAGTGATAGATAAAGACAAGGATATAAATGACGGACGTTACCGCTGTGGTTTCGATGTCTATATAAGGATGTAGTAGTACATCTTTATAGTAATTAAAATTATCAACATGGATTCACTGAAACTTGCTGATGACATTGAAAAAAGTACAACGAATATCAAAGAAAAATACTTGACACTTAAACGAACTGTGGCCGAAAATGAAGAATATTTAAATAGAACTTTTAATCCAATTACCAAACATTTAAAACTAATAACAGATAATATGCAATATCCAGAACAATCGTTTGATAGCAGCACCAGCATTGAAGATTTTAAATTTAAAATGCCTCAAGAATCTTCCACTCCACTGAAATTTAAGGATTATAGTCATAAAGATGGCAATGTACCTGGGCGTAGTGCAAATGAAACTACTTTTAAAAGTGTTGAACAAACACCTACAAAAAATTCAATATTTTCTTCTCCTGCAGTTTGGCCAAACCGAAAAGACGGTCATTCTCCCTTACTTCCAATACCATCGACTTCATTTTTTAATACTCATAATAGTTTATCTCCTATGCCGTTAAATATTATACAGAAAGAACAAAATGCAAAAAGGACAACTTTACCTCATAATTCCACGATAACACCAGAAATTCAACAAGAAAGTGGCCAATCATCATTAATTCCAATACCATCGACGTCATTTTTTACTTCTCAAGGAAATTTAACACTCAGAAATAATTCTCCCAAGCCTTGCACCTCTGCATCAAATACAACAAAGCAACATACTGTAAATACTACAAGTACGACTAATAATTCGACAACAAAAAAGCGGTTATCAGAACATTCAATTGATGGAACATCAAATTTTGGACTATTGGCATCAGAGTATGTAAACAAAGTAATAAATGATGAAATGGATGGATATGACTTAATTTACGGGGTACGTTACGATGGAAAGCGTCTACTTATGGGTAATGCCGAAATAAAAATCCACAATGACATTATTAATGTAGGTGGACATACAACATTTTTGGGAACGCCGGGTCTATATAAGCTGATGTTTCTAAAGCAACCTGGAACAGAATCTATTGAAAGATCCGAATGGAAAACATATCAAAAAATTTTATCACTTACAAAAGCGCATAAAAAAAGTTTTAGTCCTACTGGAAAAGTAAACAGACTTCTAAATAACAAAAAATATACACGTGTGATTTCAAAACTGTTTCCGTATAAAAAAAAATAAATGGATGCCAAACAACAGATTGTAAATGAACTTCATAAACCGGCAAGAAGAAATTTTAAACGTCGCTCTGTAATTTTAAAAGGTATCGACGATCTTTGGCAAGCTGATCTTATTGAAATGATACCGTATTCTCGACAAAATAATGGCTATAAATATATACTAGTTAATATAGATGGATTTTCAAAATATGCTTGGGCAGAGCCATTGAAAAATAAGTCAGCATCTGAAGTGGCAAATGCATTTTCCCGAATTTTGAAATCAGGGAGAACGCCAAAACATTTACAAACTGATCAAGGAAAGGAATTTTTTAATGGAACATTTTCAAAACTTATATCAAAACATAATATTAATCATTATTCGACATATAGCAACATTAAGGCTTGTATGGCCGAGAGATTAAATAGAACTCTTAAAAATCACTTATGGAAACAGTTTAGTTTACAAGGGTCCTACAAATGGGTAAAATATTTACCGATCCTATTAAAACAATATAATACTACAATCCATAGTACAATAAATATGAAACCATCTGCTGTAAAGGGAAAAAGCATAGAAAGACAATTGTTAAATAACGTTTATACTACAACAAGTGCGACTCGTCAACCCAAGTACTCGGTTAATGACCACGTGAGAATTTCAAAATATCGTTCACAGTTTGCAAAAGGTTACACACCATCTTGGACAACAGAAATTTTTCGTATTACCAAGGTTAAAAGAACAAAACCAACTACTTACTTACTGTCGAATACTTTAGGAAATCCGATCCAAGGTGGTTTCTATGAAGAAGAAATACAAAAGGTCAAACATCCAGATGTATATCTTGTTGAAAAAGTACTTAAACGAAAAGGTGATAAGGTACTGATAAAATGGTTAGGATTTGATTCATCACGCAACACGTGGGAAAGTGCAAAGAACCTAAAACTATAAAAGGAAGTACCTCGTACTCAATTACCTACCTACAAATGAAAAAAAAAATTATTAACCACAATGAAAAAACGGATTCGTGTAATTAAACCACCGAAAAAAATTGGTGGAAAATTTGGAACAACCGATTGGACCACATCAAACACGGATTTAAAATATTTAGTAAAATTAATGTCTATTAAGAATTTTCGGGGTGTTTACGATTTAAATAATTTGCCAATCAAACCAAGACCAAACGAAAAAACTATAATATGTCTCAAGACATCTGATGGATTTCATTGGGTGTGCTTCATAAAAAGTGGTAAGTGTGTCCGCTATTTTAATAGCATCGGAAATAAACCCCCACCAATTGAACTAGAACGTTATTTAAAAAATTTAAAAATTACGTGGAACAAGAAAACATATCAACGTCCTGGAACATCATACTGCGGTTTTCTATGTCTTTTGTTTTTAAAGGAAATTCTATAAGAAATTCTATATAAGGAAGTACCACAACAGTAATTAAGTTAAAAAATAAATCATGACACTTCTTAACGTTTTGGAACCTTCCACTTTGGATGAAGGTATTGAGGGTATCGAATATCATACTCACTACCCATTTGCTTCAACATCATTAGACCACGGAGATGAAATTGTGATTTCTATTCAACATCAAGATATATATACACTTCCATGGCAAAGCTACATTTACATTGAAGGTAAATTTACCAAAGAAAATAATGAAAATCCAGATGATACCATTAGTTTAACAAATAACGCCTTTGCTTTTCTTTTTGATGAAATACGATATGAATTAAATGGCGTAGAAATTGATCGTGTACGAAACCTTGGACTTACCACTACAATGAAAGGATATTTAACACATTCGATGAATGACAAGCACATAATCGAAAACTATGGATTGGGATCATCTTCAGAATACAGTTATACTGAAATAACAGAAGAAGGATACTTTAATGTGTGCATTCCTCTGGCATTTCTACTCAGCTTTGCCGATGATCATAAAAAAGTAATCGTTAATATGAAACAAGACTTAATTCTTATGCGATCACGAAGAGATGAAAATTGCTACTTATCTATACCTGATGATGATAACCGAATTACAAAAGGTAAAATTTCACTGACAAAATTATTTTTAAAAATGCCTTATGTTACTGTTTCCCCAAGTCAAAAACTTACACTTTTACGTCATTTGGAAACTGGTCTTGTATTAAACCTAAATTTTAGAAGTTGGGAAATATACGAATATCCTCTACTACCACGAAATCGTAATCATATTTGGTGTGTCAAAACGACAACACAAATTGAAAAGCCACGTTACGTAATTATAGGTTTTCAAACATCGCGAAAAAATGAGAATAAAAAATTGGCCTGCAAATTCGACCACTGCAATGTTACAAATCTTAAATTATTTCTAAATTCCAAAGTGTACCCATACGATGATCTAAATTTGGATTTCACTAAGGGTCATTTTGCTTTACTTTACCATATGTATGCCGCATTCAGATCGTCATATTACCCCAACACAGATCCATCTCCATTGCTTTCTAGATGTGAATTTGGAAAAACACCGCTAATAGTTTTAGATTGTTCCAAACAATCGGATTCTATTAAGACGGGATCCATAGATGTCAGATTAGAATTTGAAGCAGATACCATGTTTCCAGCAAATACAGCTGCATATTGTTTAATTGTTCATAACAGAGTTGTTGAATATAGTCCCTTTACCGGTAATGTACGGCGGATAGTATAATAATTTACGCCACTGTTCATAGATGACGCTATACTACATCTCTCTTAATTCTGTCTAAGCATTAAAGCCTATATATGGGAGCTCGTTTTCACCAGATTATTTCATATTTATGTATGGTCAATGGCATTGGCTATAAACGCTTGTAAACCATATTGATAAAAAATGTTGTATGTAGTAGACTTTCAGGGCTTTAAAGATAATAATAATAAATTTATTATTAAAGAGTTTGCCATTTGTTCCGTAAATGGAGAGTACCAAGAGCATTGGTTAATAAAACCACCTTATGCTATAGAACATTTAAGTTATAAACAGCGTAAGCAATATCAATGGGTGCTAAATAATTTGCACGGTATCAAATGGGAAGATGGCTTTATTACATTGCAGGAACTTTTTAACATACTTTCAAATTTTCAGGGTTTTTTTCTTATTAAAGGTTTAGAAAAGAAAAAACATCTTCAAAAGTTTGGTTTTGTCGTTATATCATTAGATTCGTTTAATTGTCCAGCTCTAAATACATTGATTGTTTCTAAAACGTGTTGTTTCAGACATCAACATTTACGAAAGTGTGCTTTAAATAATGTAATAAATTTAGCACTATGGATTTCACAAAGTTTACTTAAAAAATTTAATTTAGTTTAGTTCTTATCAGGACTTAAGGGGTAAAAAATTATAAAAAAAATCACAAAAAAAATTAAAAAAGCATAAAAATCACAAAAAAAAATTTAAAATTATAAAAAAGCCACAAAAAATAAAGAAAAAAACAAAAAAATATATAAAAAAAGAGATCAGAGAAGGCACCTCTGCAAAATCTCGAGCCTTGACGGGGCGCAGGGGCTTACGAAAGGTATGTCATTTTTGGTATGTACATTATAATTACCTTTGCTACCTTTCAAACAATCGGATTCTATTAAGACGGGATCCATAGATGTCAGATTAGAATTTGAAGCAGATACCATGTTTCCAGCAAATACAGCTGCATATTGTTTAATTGTTCATAACAGGGTTGTTGAATATAGTCCCTTTACCGGTAATGTACGGCGGATAGTATAATAATTTACGCCACTGTTCATAGATGGCGCTATACTACATCTCTCTTAATTATGTCTAAGCAATAAAGCCTATATATGGGAGCTCGTTTTCACCAGATTATTTCATATTTATGTATGGTCACTGGCATTGGCTATAAACGCTTGTAAACCATATTGATAAAAAATGTTGTATGTAGTAGACTTTCAGGGCTTTAAAGACAATAATAATGAATTTATTATCAAAGAGTTTGCCATTTGTTCCGTAAATGGAGAGTACCAAGAGCATTGGTTAATAAAACCACCCTATGCTATAGAACATTTAAATTATAAACAGCGTAAGCAATATCAATGGGTGCTGAATAATTTGCACGGTATCAAATGGGAAGATGGCTTTATTACATTGCAGGAACTTTTTAACATACTTTCAAATTTTCAGGGTTTTTTTCTCATTAAAGGTTTAGAAAAGAAAAAACATCTTCAAAAGTTTGGTTTTGTCGTTATATCATTAGATTCGTTTAATTGTCCAGCTTTAAATACATTGATTGTTTCTAAAACGTGTTGTTTCAGACATCAACATTTACGAAAGTGTGCTTTAAATAATGTAATAAATTTAGCACTATGGATTTCACAAAGTTTACTTAAAAAATTTAATTTAGTTTAGTTCTTATCAGGACTTAAGGGGTAAAAAATTATGAAAAAAAGTACAAAAAAAATTTAAAAAAAAGCATAAAAATCACAAAAAAAAATTAAAATTATAAAAAAGCCACAAAAAAATTACAAAAAACCAAAAAAACAAAAAAAAATATAAAAAAGAGATCAGAGAAGGCACCTCTGCAAAATCTCGAACCTTGACGGGGCGCAGGGGCTTACGAAAGGTATGTCATTTTTGGTATGTACTGCATTTTAATTACCTTAGTTACCTTTCAAACTAATCGAGATTAAAAAAAAATACGATCGTTAAAAAATTCAAAATTAAAATAAAAGAAAAAAAAAAAACGAAGCTGCCGTATTAGGGGATCGAACCAGCATAGAATGCACTATCCGCCTTACAACTATACCGATATACCAACAGGGCCACGGCAGCTTCGACAAATCATATCTTATTCCCAGCATAACAATAATACACAGCTGGTGGTGTGACGTCACAGACAAGTCCTGACAGGCAAAATCGAAAATTCAGAAATGTAAACAACAGCAAACAGCTGGGTGTGACGTCACAGACAAGTCCTGACAGGCAAAGTCGAAAATTCATGAATGTAAACAACAGCAGCAAACAGCTGGTGTGACGTCACTCGTTTTGTATTCGGTCCTGCACGATGTTATAGGTGCCGGCTGATCGCAGTAGTCGGCTACCGCACGTGGTCACATGACATGGCTACCTTGTGGTCACGTGGTCACAATACTAACAGCTGATTGGTCGAGCTACCACGCATGCGCAGTACGAAATAGCCGAGTGGTGGGGATACGAAACTATATAAGTAGGTGCATGACCAGCAAATTTCAGTCAGGCTGCAGACTTCGAGGTGGTAGGATCGTGTGACTGTCGCGTATGTAAAAGTGAGGTTATGTATTCATGGTGTGTGGTGGTGGCGGGGAGAATTTTGGCGGGAAAGTCTATATAAGGAAGTGGCCTACAGCTGATCGGTAGTCAGTCGTGCTTCAGGCTATCAGCTGATAAGGTCAAATCAAGGTCACATGGTGGGGATGCGAAACTATATAAGGAGGTGGATGACCAACAAATTTCAGTCGGGCTGCAGACTTCAAGCTGGTAGGATGTGTCATCAGGTAGGTAGCAGGTATGATTGGTTGTATGTGTGTGTGTTTTAGGTTAGGGTGGTGGGCGCCATCTTGTGTGCCTGTCAGTTGTTGACAGCTGTCATTTTTGACAAATGTCATTTTTGACAGCTGTCATTTGGGTGTCTGTCTGTATGTCTGACTTTTTTTTTTCAGGTTATGTCAACAGGGCACTGGCGCATGCGCAGACCACATGTCGGTATTACAGTTTTCTAGCTACCGACCATATGTTGGTAACGCAGTATTACAGTGGCCGACGCATGCGCAGACCGGATGTCGGTAAGTCGGTATTACAGATTCCTACTTACCGACCACGTGCCCTGTTGACGCATGCGCACCGCGGATGTCGGTATTGCAGATTCCTACTATACCGGGTAGTCTGACAACGAACAAAAACACTCTACTTACGAGCTTCTAGGAGCACAGATTCGAAGATTTGTGAATTTGAAACGCCCGTCCTTATGAATTTTGTTTATAGTTAGGTAGGTCTAGATAGCATTAGCAAACTTAATTATTTTTCAATGACTAAATAAATAAAATAAACAGGGACATCGATAATAATGTTTACCAGAGTGTTTACTTTGATAAAAAATTACACGCTTTAGAAACTTCACCATGTTGTCGGTTAAAGAAAAATTGATTTTATTCAAAACAATGTCAGCTTGTCTTTAAATTGCATTGCATTATTGAATTGCGTTTTGTTATTTTCCAGAGAAACAATTTTAAGATGTAAACAAAGCTACTGTATCTATTACTATCAGCTTTTTGTCGCTTTGACGCAGTTTCAGTCTTCGAATTCGATCCTCAATTACATTATACCTACATAGGATGTACTTTATCCTAGCTATCTATTGAGGTTTTTACTTTGATTGAAAGCCAATGTTTCCTGAACGAATCGTATTTGTTTTATTAATTTTTTTTTATGTAATAATTGTTTAATAATAGGGATTATAAAAGTATACCAACTTAATGGGATATCTCACTGTGTGAAATAAAACTACAAATCAAACAAGTTGTAAATGTAGAGTAAAATATTGGGCTTGTTCGTACAGGACCTGCGACTAATTTAAAACTTTTTTTGTAATGCGCATGATTTTGTCAGTTTTAAACTAGTCTAAGGTCCTGTACGAACAAACCTATTATCAATTGCATAGCAGGATTGGACCCTGCGGAAGTCCGGAAGTCCTGTTTTCCGGCATCGGACTAGACAATCCGTCTCTGTGACCTGACCTACCTCAAAATTTGGTCCGATATTCTAAGAATTTTAAGACTGCTGGGAATTTTGGGAACTTCGGAAAAGTTTGAGAGCTGCTCAAACCGCAACTTTTATCGCCTCAATTGGAATGTGATCGATTTTAGAGGGCTTTTTACTCTTTATTCGGATGGATGGCTGCTGTAGGTCCTTATTGTCAGGATTTAGAGATTTGAAGGTGTCTTTTATACCTAGTCACGTGTATGCTTTGGAAAAAGTACCCCACCAAGAGTATCTGCATCTACACTTGCTAAGAGTTTTTGAAATTTTTTACCCACTAATTAGCCATTCCCGATGGATCCAAATCTACTCCGCTTACTTATAATGTTCGTCATCTTCGTCTTTTGGTGAATTGGATACCTAAGCTCACTCTTGGTCGAACTATGTGCCAGTTGCATGATAGTCATGTCTACAAGGTTCGCCTTATAAATAGACCTACGATATCTTTAAAATACATGTCGCTTTACATTGCGCGCCTTTCTTAATTGGAAAATTTCATTCGTCATTCGTCTCATATATTCTCGGTAATATGAAGTGCGAAAATTGAAACGCCCATACCTTAATTTTTTTTTGTTATTATGTCAAGATCTTAAATTTTAAAATATGATGATAGTAAAAGAAACAAGATTTAATTGGATTATTTAAAAAATTAGAAAAATCAAGACGTGCTTGTCTCGGAAACCATGTTTCCTGTGTTACCTATGTTGTATTTTTGCTCATAAAAGATTTTTATTTCATTTTCTGTAGAAGGTAAAGCGGTGCTTTTATGATAAACGCTTTCACATAAAGATAGTTTATTAAGTTGGCAATTTCCATATTCATGTGAAGAGCTTTTATTTTTTGATTTATTTGTTTTTATACTTTTCTGTAAAGAGGTGTATTAAATTACCCCATTATTCAATTTCTGCTTGTATTTATGACATTTTTTTAACTTACCAAAGTATTTTACTGAAATAAGATCTATATGGTGTTCGCTTTTGTAAAATTCATATAAAAATAAATGCTAAAGCATCAAACATAGTCAGGTTATAGTAATAGTGCGTATGTTATAGTAATAGCGCAGAAGTTAAAACATAGGCAACCCGTGTTCCAATGCATAGTTTGTGCATATAAGCATCTATGTGTTGATAGTAGCGTTGCCTATTTGCGCTTCTGCGCTATTACTATAACATATGCACTATTACCTCAACTATGTTTGATGCTTAATTAACAATATAGGTATAAAGGGAAACAACAAAAATTTGATTAATTAAAATATTATAATATATTCCTACATGACAATATGATGAAAAAAAAAAATATCGGTAATTTTACAAAAAAAATGCATATGCTAAATTTTATGATAAACTTTATACCTACCTAAAAGCATTTGGGAACGTTTAATGATTCTAGGTAATCGCTAAATAGGATCGTATACCTTGATTACTTTCCAATATTGCTAAAATGGTATAGCCATTTTAAAGTAAAAGGGTCATAATCGTATAAGCCAAACTAATGACATTACTTTACAATTTTGCCTTTAAAGTTATGTTTCGATCTATTGATACAAATGATTTTGATTATTTTTAAAAAAATGGGGATTCATTATACTTACACTTTATTATCTATGAGATACCTTAAAATGTCTGTACTTTTGTGACATTATGTTGCTTATGCGAATGGGTTTCTAAACCATTCATGCGATTACGATGAAACTTTGGAAAGTTGCTCTATGTACAAACCTCGTCGTCCAAATCTACCCCAACAAGACATAAGTTTTGATATTTTTTTTTAGTTTGTGACCTAATCATTGAACTAATAAATTTAGGTGCAAAATTTTTTTACTTGACAACATAAAATCAAGCAAAAACAAAAAAACTGCTGGCAACTCGAACGCGCTCAATCTATCATTTTGTCACTTTTGCCCAGGTAGAGTTTTAAAATAATGACGAGTTTACATTAGCAAATAGGTAAGTCTTGTCAAATAAAAAAGGGTGCCGGTCACGTTTAGTGGAGAGATAATTGCATCTCAGGACACCTTTTAGTTCGAAAGCGATGTTAAGTCGGTGGTTCCTTGTGCGTTTACTCCTGCACGTTAAAGATCCGAACCTTGAGTTGACCTCTACTTACATCCAGATCCAGAAGTCTTGTCCCACACCATTTTTGGTGACAAGTGTAGACCCACAAAGTTTTATTGGTCAAAAAAGCTTAGAGAAATAATTAAAAAAAATATATCCCACAACAGACACTGAATGTTGTTTTATCGCACATCGTTTATTAAAGACATTCATTAACTCACTCCAAATCGTTGATTAATGACCCCTATTAATGCAGGGTTCCGATATCCCATAGCAACGCTGTTCTATGTTTAAAATTACTATCTATGTTTCTACATTACAAGTGTTAAAGTAGCTTTAATTTCGGTTTAAGCAACGAAAACCAAAGGAAATTCAATATTTACCGTTGGAAAGAACGCGAAGCAGATCCTTTTACCAGATTTAAGGAAATAACATTCATTTTCTATTCACAAATAATAAAAGTTCGGTGACAGCATTTTCTTCTTCTTCAACTTTAATAAATTTGAATGACCGATACATTATTTTTACTACTAGTTGGTGAAATAACTGTTTTATTTTATAATTTATTTAATAATGATCTACGATGTGCGAAAAAGCAATGTAACCAGTTCGTATGTTAAATGGCGATTAATAAACTCACGAGCGGTAAAAACCGCTCGTTTATTAATCGCCTTTATTAACACACTTACTGGTTAAATAACTATTAATATTCTGTCTATGTTAACCAAGCCAAAACAAAACGTTGGGATTAATTGTTATCCAGGGTAATCGGGATAAAGCGTTTATCGGAATGAAGGGATAACTGAAATAAAGAGTTACCGGAATAAAGGGTTAAAATCAAGGATACCTATCTATAAAAAAACACTTTTTTAATGGCATTGCAACGCATGCCAAATGATGTACTCGCTAGTTACTTATAAAGAATCGATATGTAACGATATGGATATCTTATATTAAATTTTTTAAAGATTTTGATTGACAAAAATAATATTATGTAGACAATAAGTGAGATAAAAAAAATGTGCCTAAAATGTCTGCTCAGTTTTCAGTCAAATCTATTAACTCAGAAAACAAAAATAATATTAGACAATGAATAGAAAGAATAAAACTCTTTCAGCGAACAAGATCTTTGGTGACAACGGGGTTTTGATGTTTATGTAAGAAAAAAAGTCCATTAGGGCAGGGATGACTTGACCTACTTGCCAGGTCCATTCAATGAAATTGTTTTATTATAAATATAGGAAAATGTTTAAGTAAAAAATAATCATATTAAATAAAACATTTATTCAGGATAGGGAAAAGTTGGTATCCGTATACACAGATTTTGAATTGATTTAAATTTAAAAGGTAACGATATAATTTTTTTCGCTTAAGTTTAAATTTTTAGTAAATTTCAGTATTGAGTAGGTATATTTACTTTTTAGCATAATGTGCATTTTTTTAGTTAATTAGGTTACAGTCAAATTTTATTAAAGCAACGTCTATTAACTGCTATGTTGTAATTTATGGAAATGTATGTAAATATGTAAAGCCTGTATTCGATTTGTATCGATACCAATCCTCTCATATTTCAAATATTAAACGAATTTATTTATGTATACCTATAGGTACCCTAGTCCAAAATAAAAACAAAGTACATCTTTGGGCACTTACATGAATAAAATATTTATGACGGGACATAAATAATCATGAAATACCACAGATTAAAATCATTCTCTAATTGTTAAGCGAACAATGATTGGTTTATTCCCGCAGGGTGATGAATCGTTGGGGCATTACAGAAAGCTAACATGGATGATGGAATAACAGTCGGATCGGAATGGTCCATTATTTTACCGCATTATTCTGTATTTTTATTTTTAAATATCCACGTTTATGTTATGGATTTAAGAAAAAATTGCACCTTACAATTTTCTTGGCTGAAATTTGTCTTTCCAACGTTTTATTGGTAATTATTCAAGTTGTCTCGTACAAATAACACCAAGGGACGTTCTGGAAACGCACGCCTCATTACTTGTCATGCAGATTTTATTAACTAATTGTTAAGTTACAACTTTATTTCTTTCTAATAATGATTGAAGTCATGTAGGAATTCCTTGTAACGCATCTTTTTGTTTACCTACCCCAATTCAGAATATTTTACCAAAAAGAATTTTATAATGTACTAATAAATCTTTATTTTTAGATTAAATATCTTTTTACAGAATATTGTTCCGTTATGCATGAACCAATACTTCATAACATGAATGAGAAATCTCTTTTCCACCATAAGGAAAGTATAGTACGCCATGTGAAGGATGTACCTGTAATAGCAAAAAACAAACTTAGAACTAGTTGGAGTCCTTGAAAGCTTTTGATATCGAAACTATTTCTTAAACTTATAAAAACAAAAAGTGTCTCTTTTATAGTTGGCAAAAAAACATGAAGTGAAAGTTTCTCTTTCTTTTTAAAGAATAAAAAAAAACATCTGTGCATAGATTAAAAAAAAATATTTAATAATGCATAAGCCTACCCTAAATGTTTCGATAATTGCAACGACTCTACTTGCACAATTAAATTGTGGCAATCTATTGTTATGTAAATGTATAAAAGAAGCTTTGTTTATCTCTTATATGATTAAAAAATTTTAGGCAAACATCAACATTATAAACATAATTCTGACGGTACCTTTCCAACGACATCAACCTCACGAAGTATTCCTACAGCATGTTTTGCTCTTCCAATAAACAATGGTTCACCCCTAGCCGTTCTTCCTCCAGGAACGGCACCAAATGGTATTTTTCCCCTTGATTCATGTATCCATAGAAGAGTCCGTCCGTGAGTTCTACTTCGACAAGGATGTTGGACTAAGATCTAAATTTACGACAAAAGTGTGATTTAGAAATGGTACATCCTATTTTAAAACAAAATTAACAGACTTAAAGAAAAGCTTTATCAAACCATCTTTTTACCTGGGCATCATCTACTTTAATTTCTCTGCCACGATGAGAGACGTAGGCTTCATGTCGATTTGGAACAATTTTACAAGGTAACTCATCCCCACATACTTTGGAAAGACCAACAAAAATCTCGCTTCCATCTTTATCCCTCCCAACACAAAAAGCACCATCAGGAATATGATGTTTTTTAGTGCAATATGGTACCCAGCAGTAATCTAAATATGGAAAAGCAAAATAAATTAATAGGTAGATCGAGTGACTCAAACAATTCGGTTGCTAAGCAGGTAATTATCAATAGTAATAATAGTAGGTTCAATCAAGTGCTTTATGAATTTTCGATTATAATATGAACGAGTGTTTGTTGCATAAGAATGTCCCGCAAAAGTAAGGGTGATGTCTAATTATTTACTATTGCGAAGCACAAGGTGAATAATTAAAAGAAAACACCCTTTCTTTAAAGGTGACATTGCGTATTTAACCAGCCGTTCTTTTAAAATCGAGAAAAATAGGGCTAATCGACAAAAAATCATAATTTTGACTTTTATACAGCTATTTTAATTCGCTGCCAGTTCTCGCCAACGGGAGATTTCAACTCAGGTTGTTCTCAACGGGGGATTTCCAGTATAATTTGCAATAATGCATAGTATATTAAAACATTGAGTTTTATAAGGAACGTTTTTTGGCACGCGTCCAGGATTGGAAAAAAAACGCGCAGCGGCGAGTTTTCCAATGGACAAGTGATAAAAAACGCCTTATAAAACGAGTTTTTTATACTATTTTTTATATTTGCATCATTTAATTCATTAAAAAGCATTTTTAATTTGAATTAAAAACTTAAGATGAAATTTTGTTTTTATGACCAACCTTTATAGCATAACATTGACATTTTGAAGTAAAAAATAAATTAAAGTTAGACATATTGAATAATGACATTTGTAAACTTTACTCATTTAATACTGAATGAATAGGAGTTTTTAAGAAAATGTAACCATTGATGTCGTTTCTCCAATTCTTCTAGTTATTCCCTCTACAAAAAAACAATGTCTCCCGATTGATTATAATAGTAAAATTTGTAAATAAAAAGTACATTGCAAGAAAAGAATTCATCTTTTTGCATCAGGAAAACCAACCAATAAAATAACATTTTGGGTTTAATAATGAAGCAATTCAGAAACTTTAAAAAACCAAATTTCGGGTATCATAATGTGCATATTATTGAACGCAAATATAAAATAGTATATTAAAACATAGAATTTTATAAGGAACGTTTTTTAGCACGCGTCCAGGTTTGGAAAAAGAGCCGAGCAGCGGCGAGTTTTCCAATGGATGAGTGATAAAAAACGCCTTATAAAACGAGTTTTTATACTATTTTTTATATTTGCTTTATTTAATTCATTTAAAAGCATTTTTAATTTGAATTAAAAACTCAAGATGAAATTTTGTTTTTATGACCAACGTTATAGCATAAAATTTTAATTTTGAAGTAAGAAGTCAGACATATTGAATAATGGCATTTGTAAACTTTACTCATTTAATACTGAATGAATAGTCGTATTTGAGAAAATGTAACCATTGATATCGTTTCTCCAATTCTTCTAGTTATTCCCTCTACAGAAAAACTATGTCCCCCGATTGATTATTATAGTAAAATTTGTAAATAAAAAGGTACCTTGCAAGAGAGGAATTTTTTTTGCATCAGGAAAACCAACCAATAAAATAAAGTTTTGGGTTTAATAATGAAGCAATTCAGGAACTTTAAAAAACCAAATTTCGGGTTTCATAATGTGCATATTATAGAACGCAAATATAAAAAATGCTTTAAATTTTGACATAAAACTCTAATTTGACATACTGTTTTTTTGCTCTCATTCTTTATTCAGAATATTCAAAATAACATGACATTAATTTGTTTGTTTACTTTATTCATTCTCTTACAGTCATTCTATTAACAATAGTTTTGTTTTATCAACAAATACATAACAATCAATTTCAATGTCATTTTGAATGAAACTTGAAGAATAAGACCAGAAACCGTCTCAATATTTATATTTAATAAGAATTATATTTACGTACCAGTCATTTTAATCAAAACACTTATTGAAACTAATGATTTTAGGTTTCTGGTACCCTTTCTGGGATGTTTATTTATATTATCGTCGTTATCTAATAAATGGCATCATTTTTTCCACTTTTTCCAACTAATTTTATCATTTATTTTGATTTCCAACATTTTTATATACATATCCTTAATATACCAAATAAATCCCATTGATGATATTTTCTAGTTTTTTAAAATTGAGGTGAGGGACCAGGAATAAAAATAATCATATAACTATATAATATATATCCCCACAGTCCCCTTAGGCTTGGTACTTTATATAGTCCCCATTATGTAGATTTATACCTTTGTTAGCGTAATTTGTATGTTAATTGCTAAAAACTGTTTTATGTCCATAAATAAAAAGATTTATAACACAACTTTAAATGTCAAAATATGTATATATTTTTTTAATTTTTGTTGTCGTTTGATTTTTTAATTAGGAAAGATAATAAATAAAATTAATAAGCATCATGTATCAATTTATTACAAAAAGTATTTAAAACATACACAAGACATTTTATTTTTAAAGGTGATGGACTAATATTTCGTAAGATTTGTGAGCAACTTCTTTTCCGCCGAAAGGAACGTATAATACTCCATGAGAGGGATGCACCTATAAAAAAAAAGTTTTGGTCAAATGTTGGGATTGTAATCACTTGAAATATTGTTTTTATTTTCAATGCCTATTATTTATGTCAATTAATTCTTTTAATCAACACTGATGTTATACCTGTATAATTAAATAAATACTTACTTTTCCAATGGAATCAACATGGTGAAGTCCAACACGTTCCTTGGTCCTTCCAATGTACAATGTTTCACCATTGGCAGTTTTTCCTCCTTCTACTGCATGACTTGGAACGTCACCTCCTTCTTGCGAAATCCATTTAAGCCTGCGGCCTAGATGATGACCTGTGCTTTTTTCTATTAGAATCTAAACAAAAATAACTCTATTAGAAAAATAAGGCAAAACTACGAGATAATATGGACTGAAGCTCAGCCCAAAATATTGTCTTCTATCAATTACATATTTTTGGGCTTTAGTTAATTAAATTATGTATTACCTCGCAATCCTCCACTTTTATTTCTTTTCCATCATGAGAAACGTAAGCTTCGTGTCTGTGTGGGACAATCTTACAAGGTAATTGATCCCCGTGACAAATGGTACGACCAATATAAATTTCACTCTGATCTTTGTCTTTTCCAGCAATTAAAGCTCCATCGGGAATGAGATGCTTTTTGGTGCAATATGGGGTCCAATGGTATTCTTTACAAAAAACAAATAAAAATATTAATTTAAGAAAAAGATCAATTATAAATAAATAAAAAATAAATAGCATTTATTTAACCCTTAGGAAACAATAATAATAACAAAATAAAAGTATAATAAGAATAAAAGATTAATAAAAAGAAAAAACACCTGTGCCCTAAGGATCAAAAAAGACTGCATTCGATGTTAAGGCCCGCTAAGTAACCGATCTTCCATATAGCCTTGTATATCGCTATTTAAAAAATTAAACAAAGTTTTTATGTTAAATTTCAGATAAGCATAATTTAAAAAAAAATATTTCAGATAAACATAATTTAAAAAAAAATAATAATCTACTGGTGCACGTAGACAAATTCCAAATTAAAGATATTGTGAGAAAATTAAATTATTAGGTCTGAACGAAAATTTATAAATGTACGGATCGGTCTAGGAAAATCAATGAATACGTACCAGTCATGATTATTATTACAAGAAACACTTGTGTGAACTAATAAATTTGAACAAGTTCCCATCCTTTATATTGTTCCTTATCTAAAAAATGAAACAATATTTTCTTTTTCAAATTTCCGATGAATCAAGAAGTACATATAGGTAATTAAATATTTTTTAAATAGATAATAAGTAAACATAATGTTGAGTATCAGCCAATATTAAATGTTTTTGTTTGATTTTACAAGCCTTTGTGTAAATATTACCCAATAGATAATTTTTATTTATATAACCAGTGGGTAATACACACTTTTAGGCTCATTTTTTAAAGAAGTGTATTGTAGTTCATAGTGGTTATAGTCTAGTGACTTAGGTGGGTAAAACATCGCTTAAAGTGGGATTCACAATGAAAATTAGCTTGCATACGGTAAGAATTAAGGTAGCGTGTAAGAGCTTGAAATATATATTTGGGATATACCATTCACAATGAATTAGCTTGCATGAGCTCTTACAAGCTAATTCATTGTGAATGGTATATCCAAAATACATATTTCAAGCTCTTACAAGCTACCTTAATTCTTACCGCATGCAAGCTAATTTTCATTGTGAATGAAGCTTTAGAGTAGAGCAAAATCCATCTGGAAATATACTAAACATATTAAAATAAATATAAAACAAAGATTCTCTCCAAACCACACTTTATTTAGAAAAATCTGAATACGTATTTCGACAGCTAAGCTGTCATCTTCAGCAGAAGATAGAATGATTACAATAACACCTAAATTACCTTATATACTAAAAATAGTTCCACTTGACTAGATACAAAAAGTTATGCTTGACTACCTACGGTTTAACAATCTAAATAAGGGGCTGTTGGGATTAGGTCCCATGTCATGATTTACAATATTATTTCTATGTTTTAAAATTTCCAAACTTTCCAAAGTATCCAATGAACGATTATCTATTACAGGTTTGACTAATTTAAGATTTTGAATACTAATTGAATGATTATTACTTAATACATGGTCAGCTAAAGCAGATTTCTCGGGTCTATTATATCTTACATGTGCAAAATGTTCCTTATATCTAGTTTTAATAGAGCGCCTAGATTGTCCGATGTAAATGGCATCGCAGTCGTTACATTTTATCTGGTATATTCCTGCTTTATCCACAGGTTCGTCTTTGTCTTTGGGATTTCCTAACATGTTTCCCAATTTGTTGCTGGTGCTGAAAACTAACTTTATGTTGTGATTTTTATAAATTGTACCTAAACCTTTAACCAATGCTCCGTCGTAGGGTATTTTTGCATATCTTGTAGTAGTTGTAACTGGAGTTAAAGTCGTAACACTATTGAGAAGAGTTTTAAATCTCTTCTTCCCAACAATGGTATCAACTACTCTAGCACTGTATCCATTTATCCTTGCTATGTGTTTGATAGTCCGAAGTTCTCTGTTGAGTCGCTGTGAACTTAAAGGGAAACTTTAAGCAATCTGTGAACAAGAAAATTAAGGCTGGCATGCTTATGGGAGAGGGAATGGTTAGAATCATGCGGTATGTATCTAAAGGTGTTAGTGGGTTTTCTATATACATCTATTTCAAGCTGGTTGTTATGCTTTATGACTAGTGAATCCAGGAAAGGCAGTTTTCCATTATCTTCGATCTCCGATGTAAACTTGATGGTGGGGCATCTATTGTTAAGGTCTTCTAAGAAGGTGTCCAAGTTGTATTTCTTCGTATCAAAAACTGCAAAAATGTCGTCGACGTACCTAAACCAAGTAGCTGGAAAGTAAGCATTAGTATTTTTAAACTCAGTTTCAAATCTACCCATGAAGAGTTCTGCAAAGTAAGGGGAAAGAGGATTGCCCATAGCAGTTCCTTTCCTTTGTTTGTAAAACTTCCCATTAATTTGAAATTGAGTTTTGGGAAATTGGGGACCCAGAAATAAAAGAAAATAAATACAAAAATGGTGTTTTGAGTGTTAAAACTTTAAAAAAATTGCCCGCGGCAAAATATTCACGATCACAAAAAAGTTTGTGCGGGGGCTTCACAAAATTCAAATACGCCAATGCGGTTGCGGCCTATTGTATAGGTTTGCTTCATGCAATTAATACGCCAACCGCATTTTGGAAAAAACGCAATGTAATGGGTGGACCGGGAATATCATGAATTATTTTATGAGGACAGCAGGCAGTAGACTCTAGATATAAATTAAATTGACATTTATGACCCACATTTGTACTGACAAGTGTCAATAAACGCCAAACTTTATAACCTTAAAAATCAAAGTCACAGATTTTTTTTATAACTTCCAAGGCCTTCTGCGATTAAAAAAAGCGCACCCGATAAAAGCCCTGCGCTGCATATCTATATATACTTGAACAATGCTATTATGCAAAGTCTAGAAAACATAAAAGAGTGGTTTTTTTACACTGATATTTTTGATTTAAAATCCATGCAACATAGTAGAGTTACTTGCAAAAATGTTGGTTTGAAAACCATGTACAAAGTCCTTTAAGCAATTTTAAAAGAAAACCCATTTATAAAAATGAAAGAAGAGGTGTTCAAAATAAGGCAAAATGATTTGAAATTCCGAACACGTCAGCATTGAGACAGCCGATTCCCAATATAAGTGTAACAAAGTGTGCCACTCGATGTATTTCTGGTATTTGTAAGATTTTATGGAAATCAGATCTATGAACCTTTCTAGCTGAATACGTTAAAATTATTATGTTTAGAAGGCAGTTTTCTGGGATCTGAACTACCTACTAAACATCCTTATTTTTGTTATTACCACGCATTTTTGCATCTAGGCATTTTATATTTTATGCGTCTTTCCACTTTAGTTATTATTAAACTTCCAAAAGACGTAAAATTACTTAAGTTTATGGAGATATAAATTTTAAGTATCTATTGATTTGGTAGAACTAGGCAAAATATATTGGAATAACCTCATTCATATTCATTTGAATGTATAAGGATCCCCGTTAAGTCGCTCTTCCAAATGGTGTTTAGTATGGTGTGTCACAATAGATAATGGTTTGTTACAGACAACCTGGTCAAGTAACAGTGTAACACCTGCTTTGATGTTCGACAAATCGACTATTGTCGTCAATGTGTCATGGGCGTTGCAATCAACACATGTTACACTACTAAAGGAGAGATATTACTTGTGAAAAAACAATAGAGTCCTGGACTAGGTAAAAAGTTGATAATTTTTTATTTTTTTTCTAATTCCTTGGGTTTTTGGGAGTATTAGTTTCAAACTCTCAATTTTTTAAAAAATTTCTAGGCCGAATAATAAATTAATTACGAAAAATTATTTTTTTTAAACGCGGGCATGCGCAGTTTAAAAGTAGCTGAATTTTTAAAGACATAAGGCCAGAATATTTAAAAAGAAGAAGAAAAAATTTTGCATCTCCGTGACATTTTTTGACATATGTCAACTATAAATTACAAAAACAGAGAAAACAAGCAAAATTAGAAATATATTTTTGCAAAAGTACGATTTTATTACAAAGTTAACAAGACAGACTGTAGTTTTGGGTTTAGTTTAATATTTTATGAACAAAGAATAGATTATGAAAGTTTACAAGCTATTTTAAGCAAAAAATGTTGTGTAAGTGTGTCCAAATTTCTGCTGCTTTTATAACTTCACTTTGATAACATAAAAATTATAAAGATTGGCATACTTTTTTGGTAAGCTTAAACCTACCTTGTGTTTAGCTTTCAAAAGTATTAATCTATTGTGTGCAGATTATTCCAGTTTTTAAATTTTGGGGCTACTTTAGTGTCTTTAGTTGGTGTTCTTTAGAAGGTGCATTTCAAAAACCAACATTGCGATCTATTTCTGCATGCTGTGATTCCCACGGCTTGAGTTTTGGACATTGGACAATCATAAGACACACTTACTTTTCCAACTACGTTGATTTATTTGCTTTTTGAGGTTTGAAATGTAAAAACATTGTTTTGTATTAACTTCCTAGAGTAAACGTAAAGTTGCTTGTAGTAAAATTATTGCCATATGATTAATGCTTTCTAATGTCGTGTTAATAATTTAAGCTGGCACATTTTAAGCCCCGTGTGATGATTTTTCTTGTCACAAAGTTACACGACAGTACACATAACCATTTGCTACTCCTACTGCTTCTTTGGTTTTAGAAAACAAACTTGCAAATGCACACGACATTTTACCGAACAAAACTGTTTAAAATTTAAACGAAAACTCTGGCTTGTAAAGAAATAAGGTTACAAAATGAAAATTCTGACATCTGACGTATGGCAGAAACTCAGAAACACGAACTTTATCACAGAGTTCTTTGATCAAATTAATATTATGACCGTTTATCACGATTATTTCCTTCCAGTCATCTCCTGCTATCTGAGCTCGCATTTCCTGCGATTTAGCCTGATAACACCACGTTGCTATGACTCCGTTGTGTTATCGCAGCGATAACACAACGTTGCTATGACTCCGTTGTGTTATCGCAGCGATAACACAACGTTGCTATGACTACGTGGTGTTATCACTTAGGCATGGCTAAGCGTTCTTTTCTTCAAAACACTTAACTATGTCTTCCACTACAGGACTACCTCTGGTATTCCTTATCCCAAATAACTATGTGTTGAATCTCCTATATCAACCTAAATTTTGGATAATGTTTTGGGGGAGTTGTAAGTTCTATGATCACAGTATGATCTGTGCAATAAGCAGACTTGATGTTACAAGTTGACATTAGTGACATAACTTGCACTTTTTTTTTGATGTGTTGAAAGGTTCTTAAAAAACAGTTTAAAAATGAATGCAAAGTTGCGTTTTGTTCGGTACACGTGTTTTGCAAAAAAGTAAAGAAATTATGTAGAAAATTATGTATTTAATACCTGAAGACGAAAAAATTTGCGTTGAAAATGTTGTTGTAATGCTACTGAAATGGTTACTTAAATTTTGCAGAAATTTGGAATGTTTCTTATCCTAATTAAAAAAAACTGTAAGTAAGTTAAATTCTGTCAGGAAATAATCTTTCGAATACCACTCATGAATCGAGTATTGCACGATAATACTAATTTTTAATTTACTCAAACTTCGTTGCGTGAAGCAATTTTGTACTCGTCAAATTGACATTGACAAAAAAACTCGTGCAAGGGCTGCTTCGCAGCCTAGGCACTCGTTTTTTTGTCATGGCAATTTGACTTGTAAAAATTGCTACGCAACGAAGTTTTCGTATAAAATTTAGTATTACCGGCAATCCTCTCATCATTCGTGGTATTACATTTGAATATATTACTGCGCATGCCCGCGCTCTTTTTAAAAATCCAAATCTTTTTTATTTTTTAATAAAAAAAATAAAAGCGAAAATGCCCATATGACTTTACCTACCCATTTTTAAGCCAATTTTCTAATAAATAATCAAGTTTTTGAAAATTAGTCCAGGACTCTATTACTCATAGCCTTTCACAAAAAATCATTTTTTTCACTACTACCTATAGAAGAGGCAAATTTTTGACCGATTTTATACCAGAGAAATCACATTTGTCTCCCTTGGTCAATAATAATTTCCATGTCTATGTACACTGTACAATAATGAAATGTCAAAACATATGTCAAGGTTTTATCATAAATAGAACGGTACAGCAGTTTTTGTGAGTTTTTTACGAAGATTTTTTTATTTTGAAAACATAACTACTTTAAAATACTTGAAAACATTTTATTGCATAAATATTTTAACGAAAGAAAAAATTGTACAGTTGTAAACATGTCGCACTTTTTTCTGTAGCTGTGTCAGTGTTCTATCATTATCATTATATTTACAAATTCCTTATCAGTGACCATCATATTATTTAAATCATTTTTCAAGAAAATGCTTGTAGTAAAAAAAATAACATATCAACCACGGTAGAAAAGGTCATTATTGACCTCGCGCAATCTATGCGCTAGGTCAATAATGAACCTCTTCTCTGTATTGACGTGGAGACTCCATGAGAGATCGCTTGTAATAGTGATATCAAGATCATTATGCGAGTCTGCTTGGGAAAGTGGAACTGCATCAATCATGTATGAAAGCCGAGAATTGTTTTTTCCGAGGTGAAGTGTAATGCATTTGGATTTGTTAAGTGGTATGCCCCACTCTTGACACCAACGGCTGTATGAGGTCTTGTTGGATCTCATCATAGTGAATCAGGGGGTTTCCAAATAACTTGGTGTCATCAGCATAAGAGGCGTGCTTTGATTTTATCGCAAATTGAAGGTCACTGGAGTACAACAGGAATAAAACTGGTCCGAGAACTGTGCCTTGGGGCACACCTGATGGTACATTGTTGGCCGCGGAGAATTGCTTGCCGACTCTGACTTTGTAGGATCGTTGAAAAAGAAATGCTGCGATCCACTTATAGAGATTTCCTCTGATGCCAAGATGTTGTAGCTTCACCAAGAGTAATGAATGGGGCACCTTGTCAAAGGCCTTGGCAAAATCTAAATAAATTACATCAACTGGGTTACCGTTGTCTAGGGAGGAAGTCCATGAGTCAAGACACTGAAGCAAGTTTGTGATTGTGGAGCGGCCTGGTACAAACCCGTGTTAAAAGTTAGAGATAATGCCATTCTCTAGCATAAATGGTAGCAGCTCGTGAACAATGATCCTCTCCAAAATCTTTGAGCATATCGGTACTAGGCTCACAGGGCGATAATTGTTAGCGTCAAGTTTGTCACCTGTCTTAAATATGGGAGTGATTGTTGCAGACCGCCACATGTAAGGAATTTTTCCATCTTCCAGTGTTTT
The DNA here is from genome assembly GCA_963920755.1 of Cartodere bifasciata. Lineage (NCBI taxonomy): Eukaryota > Metazoa > Arthropoda > Insecta > Coleoptera > Latridiidae > Cartodere > Cartodere bifasciata. Next base: position 12,333,033 of record OY987195.1, read on the forward strand.
TTTTTAAATTATAGCCAGTGGTTTAGTGATAAAATCCGATGACATTTTAAGAAGTCTACTGGATATGCCGTCTGGACCTGGTGACGAATCAATTTTTAGGGCACGTAGTTCTTTCGCGATAAGTTCTTCCGTTATCGTTATCGAGTACTGTTAATTTGAGGACCAGCTATAATAACGTTAATAAGGTAGAATAAATTAAAGGTATGTACCTACGATAAAATTATCAAAACACAAAAGTTCATGAATTTGTCCCGAAAAGCTCATTTTGAAATTGGTTAATGCATAGAACGAATATTACTACTCAGAAATAAAAGAACTTTTTCTAACACTTCAACAAATGCATAATAAATCAAGCTAGCCGTGATTCAATTAATGCCGCCTGTGCAATGAAGTTGAGAAGTTGGAGGAAGTTTTTAATCAAACTGCCGCTGATTTAATTCTGGGCCACATAGAGCTATTGTCCTTTCCAGTGTTATGCAATGCTTTTGCATGCAAACTTAAAATTGCGTTCTTATTAAGTTAGTCTTTCTTTACTTACGCGTCCTACCCTCTCCTGCTATTAAAAATGTTTTTACAATAGCAAAAAAATATCGACTGTGGGCGAGTGAAGACAATGTAGCTGGGTAGGTACTTTGCAAGGAAATTAGATTTAGTAAAGTACGCTCACTTGTCTTCGGAAGTCCGGCCAATAGAAAACGCCCATGATGACGTCATACTCATAGAGCAGGAAAATAATACATTTGGTTTCTGTGTTTATTATTTAGAACTTTCTTCGAAACGCGACTGTCATTTTTGACATCTTATAGCAAAACTTCAACAACAAAAGCGTAAAATATTGAAATATTAAATAAATTTTATCAAAAGACTGTTTTAACTGTTCTGTAAAATACCAAAAACTTGTCTGGTGCTTCATAAAATGATTATTAGTGTGCGAAATAACAAAATTGCTTTTTTTTAGTGAGAAGTTCAGGAAAAAAATCATCTTGTTGTAACACATTTTTATTACGTAAATATTTAAAGAAAATATGGTAACAATTAAAATAAATAATCATCCAGTATTAGAAATAGCCAAATAATGTTTTTATAGAATATCAACATTATGTTTTATACTCTTTGCAGACTAGGGTTACAGAGTGCATTACGTTTGGTCGGACCTTCTCTAAAATAATTAATATTCATCCCAGAGCAAAAATCTTGGAGATTCGTTGGTTTCATGATTTTTCAAGACTTTCATTCTTTGTTCGTCTGTCTGCAGCGAAATGTGCTACCACAATAACTGAAGAATGGTTTATCGGATCGACTTGAAATTTTATGCAAAAATCATCCTCGCAATAGTCAATCGGTCTATTGTTTTTGGAAAAAATCGAATAACTTTTAATAAAACAATACAAATAATGACTTGGATTATTACTCCAAAGAGTTACTTGTAAATAACTGTACCTAAAATGTACATTAAGAAAAAAATTAACCTCTGCAAAAAGTATCTGTAATCCATAATCTGACCCACTCTTGTTTAACCCAAACAGTTACAAAATGAAGTCCTTCTTTATTTCTTAAGGGTATGCACCTACCAAACCTGAAGTGATTAACAGCTGTTTCGCCCTATTAAGGCTCATAAGAATCACGTTTCAGGGATAGTCGATGCATAAAAATACTTCTATTTCCCACATAGGCCGAAACATAGGGCGAAGCAACTGCCAATCACTTCAGGTTTGGTGGGTGCATACCCTTAGGAAATAAAGGAGGACTTCTTTTATAACTCGGCTTTTCCGCCTAGGATCGAAAGAATCATTTTTTGTACTAAACAGTTAGTATAATTGAAAGGTAATGTAACTTAAATTAAAGAAAGTTAATAATAAATAAACCAAACGCAACGTTAATTAATTAAGAATTCTTTTCATTTTTTTTGCTGTCTTTGAAGATGAAGCTTGAACAGACAAAGGATAAGCTCTTTTTCGCTGATCCCTTCTCTTGGTTTGCTTTTCCTCTTTCTTTTTTTGATTGAGATACCTTATTCTAATAAAGATTCTAAGCCTACAAAATGACTTTAATAATTCCCTAGGTATGTTTTGAATCTTTTTTGCAATAAATTCAGTAGTTTCTTTTACAATGTTTTTTTGGTTATTAAATGTATCCTTATGTAGTTTAATGAAGTATTTGTCCATTTGTTTGACCAAACTCATCCAATCTTCAGAAGGCTGAGTAAGCCCTCCAAAAGATAAGCTTTGGAGCCAAGTTGGCATGTTATTTGCGGATAATTCTGTTTTACGTTGTCTTTCGCTTAAATAAGTGTACTGACCCAAATTGGGATGATGTTTTTTATGTTTTCTAGCTAAAAAGCCGGCAATGAAAATAAGTCCATCTTTTTCACATGCAGGCTTGTCATTTGATTGCGACGACGATGAGCTGCTTGAACTTGCGACACTAACAATATCATCATTGGTTGAAGTGGAAGCTAAATCTTCAAAAATTTCATCAGGTTTTTCAATTTTTTTAATTATTATTTTAGCTTGCTTAAATGCAGTAGCCATGATGTATTCATCTTCTTCGCCAAACTTTTCTTTTTCAATACTCACATTCGCACCTTTTTGCACCATTCCTGGATTTTTTCCGAGAAGAATCATTCTGATTCGATATATGGCGCTTAAAGGAGACGGATGATCGTATAACCCTCCGTTTGTTCGTAACTAAAAAATGCATCCACAATAAAAACTGCTTCTCTAACATGCTTAAGTAAAAAAAATGGATTATTTTTGGCGCGGAAAAGGTACTTTTCTCTCAGTTTATGAAGGGTAAATCTAAACTTAAATTTCAGAAAAATTACATTAAAGTTTGCATTCAAAATGAAATTATTTAAGCATTTTTAATTATAGGTATTTACACTCTTGAATGTTAAAAAAAGCAATAATGTAAAAAATAGATCACTTAAAGACACGAAAAATGCGATAAGTACCGTTTTTAGGTGCATCCTTATTAAAATAAAATTAACAAACCTGTGAGAAAAAATTTTCCAAGAAATCTTGATTCAGTCGGTGGGTTAGAAGAAATGAAAAACAAGCGAATTTATTATTTAAATGTGCATAAAGACCTTGAAGAGAATTTGTTGAAATTAAAATTCCCTTTTGAAACACTTGCAAGTTATTCTTTCCCACGCACAACATTCCAGAAACAGTTTCCTTCATCTTATTCAATGCGATGTTTTGAGCCTCCAATTTTTGACCATAAGGCTTTTTTAATGATAATGGAGCGGATGACGTATAACTGTTCATAATATCAAACCAATTGTTGACTGTCTCAAAAAATTCTCCCACATCTTGTGCTAAACGCTTATTTGGCCCGGGTAAATAGTGTTTTAAAGCAGTGGCAGTTGTATGGGATAGAAGTTGGGCTGCCAATTTAACATTTTGTCTTTGAGTCTTTTCGCAGCTTATATGAAAATCGGTTAATTTGAAACAGGAACTTATTTCCGTCTGGCATATTTTAAGAAGGTGTTTTACTGGCTCTATATTTATTTGGGTACCATCCTTTAAAACAAAGCCGGTGTCCAATAGCCAGTTTCTGGTAAGTTTTAGTAGATGTGGAGCATCAGCAAAAAAGAAGATAGGCTCGTCGGATACAGGATGTTGGTAGGTGGTATGGTCAGGATTTATTTTTAAGGTGCTCCAAAGTCCTTGATTTCCACCTCCACAATCACACACGCATGCCACAACATGGTAATTGATGTCCTCCAATCTGATTATTAAATCGTCCAAAATCTCCTTGGTCATTTTTTGATCAAAGTCGATAAAAATTGGCTGTTTCCATCCGTCAAACAAACCCCGAGCCATAACCACTTGCATATAGTTATGCTGACCCAGGACCTCATCTTCTTTTTCGTCGTACTCATAAACTGCCGTTACCTAATTAAAAAATGAAATTTAATATTTACATAATTAAAATAATTTTATTCCTACCTTAACTTCATCAAATGATAAAGTTGTCATTTTCTTGAAGTCATTTTTTGTTCTACCTGCAACCTCCATAACCCTTAAAACATCCTCCAAGACTCCGCTTCTGAGATTTAAATGTCCAGCCCAGCGTCTCAAAGTTGAAAGCCCTGGCAAAGGGTATTTAAGTTGTTCCCTTAAATACACATAGCATCTTCTGCTTAAGTACCTTATTGTAAACGCTTTAGACAATTCATCTTGCGTCCATTTGGCTTGGATTTTTTTTTTAAGGGCTATTTCGATTTGATTTTTACTAAGAAAATCTTTAAAAGCTTGTTGGGCTTCTTCTTCGAAGTTTATTCCTGCTTTTCCTAATTTAGCCTCGGCAACTAGAACTTTTTTTTTTAAATTTTCGTTTTCCTCTTTTAATTTCTTATTTTTGTTTTGAAAATTATTAAATTCCTCATTCTTTTTTTGTTTTAATTCGTTATTTTCAGCTTTTAATTTAAGAATTTGATTTTCCAACTCCTGGCATTTGATTTGAGTTGCATTTACACCCTCGGTGCTTACTAGTGACAAAAATGAAATTGAAAAACACGATGTTGATGTTAATAATAAGGTAAAGTGTTTACCTTTTGCCGTTTTTAATTCTGATTGATTTGTTATAAGTACATCAACATTGCTGCATACTGACAATGGGTTTGCAACGGGCTCACTTGTAATTGAGACTGGTAGATACAACGAGGGAACAGCTATAATAAAAATAATTTTAAAAATCGAATTAGTAAAAGTTTCCGGATGGTATCGGAAAAGCCAATTTCGAAAATGCCATATCGTTACCTGTCTTTTTTAATCTTTTAGGATTTGTACCCATCAATCTCGATTTAATTTCGTCTTCGAAATCATTAGCCCGAAAATGTTTTGAGCAGATCATTTTTGATTTTGACTGCGGTCTTGTCCACTGCGAGAAATCTAAATTTTTAGGCCAATTGAAGAAACTAACTTGTTTTCCATCTTTTAAGTATGTACTGGTGCAGTTAATTACACTACATGCATTACCAGGCATCTAATAAAAAATATTTTGTATAAGAAGCAGCATTGCTGATTCCATAGTTAATTATAATGGTTAACTTACCTTTAATAAAGTAATTTATATTAAAAGTTATAACTAGCAACAATAAAAATCAAAAACAAAACAACTTGTATAAATAAATATTATCAAAAACGATTTAAAATATGTAAAAACGGAGGGACGCACTTTCTAGATTTGACTTTTCAAAAATTTTAAATTTAAATAAACGTCAAAATAATGTCAGCGGCGGGAGTCGTCGGCCATTGTGGATTTTATGACGTCAGATCACGTGGTTTTTAACTTCGGCAAACTTCGTTAGACCCGAAGGACGCCAAGCGAGCGTACCTTACTAAATCTAATTTCCTTGGGTACTTTGGGTGTTATTTAAATGAGTCATCAATCATCAAATAACTAAAATTATTTGGAAATTAGCAGTAAAATAAAAAGATCTCCACAGAATTCATTTGGGAATAATATAATGTAAAGTAGATGTCCTTGGGGAGTTTGGGTTATTAATTTGCTGACCATAGTAAGTTAATGAAATAAAACTTATAACAATACAATTTGTGAAATAGGTATTAGGTTATCTAGTTTCTATTTTTTCATTCTTAAGCAAATATAGATTTTGCACAATGCTTAAAACACAGGTTCTAGCTGGTAGGTTGGCACTGTGTCTCATAGTCTACAACTGAGACAAACAAAACGTAATTGCGTTAATGAGAAACAAAACTATTTTTTAATCATTCATGCTTCGTTAAGGTGGAAAGTTAAGAATGAGCCCACCGTGAAATTTTGTTTATTTTTTAATACAGCATAGCTTAAAATATCCTTTATCGATTAAAATAAAAAAAATAGGGGTAATCAGCCTCTGTTGGAAACCCCAGCCCTTTAAAAATCGCCAAAAATTGCAATTCCTTGCATCTACTTGCACCTAGCCAATTTCCTAGATTTTGACCCGATTTTTTAAATACTTTCAACCGTGATATTTTTTTTTAAAAACTGATATATTATTCTCACAGGTTTTATCTTCGATTTAAAAAAATGGGCAAAACCAGCCTTATAAGGAAGATATTTACCAAAATTCTTGCAAATGTATTAGTTCAAAAGTATAATAATAATAATAATGTTTGTAACCCTATATTCAAGTAGCCAGGCTACTCCAAAGCCTAAGGCTGTCTGGATTAAGAACAAGGGGGACCTATAGCTTAACGTGGGTTCCGAACCACGAGGTTACGAGCCTTTCGACTAGTACTTGGGTGGTCACCCATCCAAGTACTAACCTAGCCAGACGTTGCTTGACTTCAGTGATCGTGTGATCACTGTCCAAGCGGCCTGGCCGCTCGCTCCCTAAATGTATAGATGACAACATTGGAGAGTTTGTACCTGGACCTTTAAATGTTTCAAAACTTGTGTCAGTCTAGAGTACCTATATAAAATGAGTAGCGCCACAGGAGATGTTTTTTGATTGGTGGACTCAATTTCATCTGTGGTTGGACTCAAAAATAGTTGGTACCAAAAATAGCATTTTTTTGACAAATAAAGTTTGCTCCAAAAGAAAATGTTTGTCCTTGTCAATTAATGACATTCGTAAATATAAAATAATTTGCTCAAAATAATGTTTTCTATACTGGTTTGCTTATGAGCATTTGCCTATTTCTTATTTTTTACATTCATACATCTTAATGGTTCCGTTTATTTCTATTGTTTATTAAACCAAAGTAAGTTTTACCGTTAAATAATATAAAACTCTACATGCCCGGTTACTTTCTTTTAGAAAAGGGGGATACAAACTAGACTTCCATTTTATGCAAATATAAAAAGCAGATAAAGGTGCTGAAACAATTCTACTAGAACTAAATTTCCTTTAATTTACGAAAAGTTAACGTTTGTAAGAAAATTAAAACTTTTTATTTTACATAATTTAATTTAATTTTAGAGGTCCAATTTTTGGAAACGTAGTTGTAAACAAAGTAATATATGTATACCCGAAAGTATACCTTAAAATTGTAAAGAAATGATTAAGTTACTGATTCAACACTAATTAAATTTTATTCTTCGCGGACATATTTTTTATCACCGTTAAAAGAAGTAAGATGGACAAAGATTTGATTTTACCTCTAGCAAATTATCAAAACTTTTTATGATGAATTAATTAGAACAGAAAAATTTACAAAATACCGACCTACAAACACATAAAGAACCCTTTAGGCTATTTTGTGTAAACAGTCCATAAGTTGACGATTCTGTGAAAAGAAGTTGCTAGTTAGATGCATATCATGAATTTTTAACTAATTTTGACGCAAAATTGTCATTTTGACGACCCTCTGGCGCTACTCATTATATATAGGTACTCTAGTGTCAGTCTAAAATCAACTGTGATAACTGAACAAAAATTAGCGAGCGTTTTTTGAACCGTATATCTCATCTCCTGCAACACATTACTTACTCTGAATTTTATTGTTACCTATCGTTCCTAAGTTTCTGTCCCTTTCTTCGACGTTTTTGCAGTGTTTTATTTTCCTATTGTTCTTTGCAAAAGCATTTAAGTTAAGTTGTTCTCATCCTGTTTTATATTTTATACTCATTTTTACTGTTTTTTATAATGGTACGTGCCAATAGTGGTAAATTTGCCAAGAGAACCGAGCAAGCACATGATGAAAGGGGCCTTTTTTTTTAACCAAAATCCTTGTATAATGAAGGCGATTCTGGCGATTTCCGAAAAATTGGTTCGCGAATCATTGATTTGGAAAGATTAGCTAATGAATTATGGTGCAACCACTGTGACCGTCCGATTTCTTAAAGAAATACGATTTCCGAAAAATATTTTGGTCTGGCAAGTATTTTTATAATTAAATGTATGAAATGCAATGCTCTTATATTAGTGTTAATACCTCAAAAAAAGAAAACCTAAACAAATACGACGTGAATTTAAAAACTGCGTTGGGCCTTTTGAATAGTGGCGTTGGATTGCAACAGTTAAACATTGTCTTGAGCGAAATAAATATTCCTCATTTAAAGACATAAGATTTCTTAGATATTTGATAGCACGAGAAGGTAGCTATTGTCCAATACTTCTAGAAGATCCTATTTTGAGGACCTCTAAGGTATTAGGTCCAAGAAAAACTAATAGGCTTACGTGTTCCAATTTTTATGCAATAAGTTTTATATGTTTAAAGGTAAATTAAATATAACGACACCTCATTTAACAAGCTGCTTTTACTTCAGGTTTTTTCTTATTTTAATTTTTATAGCTCTTTAAAATAGAGTTACGTATATTTTTACATTTTTTTGATATAAAATTGATTAACGTCATTTTGACTTTTTGATTAATTGTGAGTTACCATGGACAACTTGGTAAATGTAAATCTGTGTTGCCACATTGAATAAGCACAGAATATTACCATGCATAGAATCACAAAAATTTATATCTGTCCTTTTCTATCTTAACTTTCCACCTTACATTAAATTTGTTATTTTTCAATGCTTTGACATACTTACAAAAAATATACAAAACAACATTATATTACTGGTTAGGTACTAGCTCGGGTACTAGTCCCTATAACTTATATTTGTATTTAAATAAAAAGTGCCTCAAAAGTAAAGTAAATAGGTAATACCTAATTAATATAATACAAAATTTTCACTTCTTCAAATAAACAATTTAAGTAAAAGTCGAGGTAAACATCAGGATGTCCCCGAAACGAGTACCTACTTACTCTTAAGCGGGTAGCTGAAGAACCAATAAATAGCCTGGGACATGTCAAGTGTAACATAGATCATTTTGTCATTTTGTCTTTTAAAAAGAAGCACCCTTTAGCACTCCTACCTCGACGTCTTTACCTCGTACTTTATACCTTCGCTTAAAATAAATATGTGTTCTGGATCTGGTCACTGTTCACGTAAAAATTAACTCAAGGATGATGCACTTAGGTTTCTTGTACCTTTCTCCAACAAGATCCGAGGCCTTTTGCAGCCTCAGGTTTGGAACTTTAAGGTGTGCGAGTACACGTACACGGAACCACCTGCTTTACTTTCTCTTTCGAACGAGTTAATACACTATTAAATGTGACCGGCAGCCTTTTTTCATTTTGATCACTCACAGGGTTTGAATCCACTATGGTAAGGAGAGAGGAGTCTAACACTCACCCACTAATGCCTGCCCTAGATTTTCCAATAAATTGTAACGACCTCTTCTGTAGTTATCGTAGCGCTATACAGTTTATGGAAAGGTCTTTCAGTGCGTATATACCACACACCCAATGTAATTGAATTAAAGTGAGAGAAATAAATAAAGAAATACGTATAGATCTGGATAACTGGATAAATGTGCTCTTGTCTTAATTTCGATGTATAAGGTAATAATTTCGTCTTGTAAATAGCTATGGCATCAGTAAAGAACTTATTAATAGTGGGTTTAAACAAATTATGCCGGGTTTATAAATGACTTCGACTTTATTATTTTTACGTGTTTATCGAGGTGTTTATTGTTTACTGCTTATCTTTGAGTAACTTTAGCAAAATCTACATGTTTATTAAAACTTTTAGTATTACCTTACATCTGGAAAGGCTTCTTTAAAAGAAGTCTAGGTAAGTTTTTTAAACCAAATCCACGTTTACCTAGTGGATTGCTGTTATTGCCAAATTAATTTCATTATAAATTTGCATAAGCAAAGTAAACCAGAAACACATCCATATCACCCCTTGTTGTATAACCGCGCGTGGCGGTTTAGACGACCGTGAAATGTTTAAATTAGCGACTGTTATGTGCATATCTCATGGTGGTGATAGGAGATTGAACACTACTATGATTTACTGTCGAGTGCGCATTGTTCTTGTTTGTTGGACCCATTAATATCATTTGCAGACTAGTGGGCTTACCAAATATTCACATTCAGTGCCAGCTGAACCTATCTTTAACATATTGTTATGCAGTTTTGGGGAACATCCCTTTATGTTAGTACACTTTTAAAGACTAATCAAGGAGAAATATTTAATCAATTGCATAAAAACCACTTATGCGTTAACATATCTAAATAATACATTTAAATTTATTCTTAGCCGTTGCTTACCTACAGCGCTATGTACATATAGGAAAAGTTTCCACCCCCATTATTTTCTAAACAAATTTGTTTTAGAAAAAATGCCGAGACACGTCGATTTTGTTTCAAAGCGGGACACTTAACTAACATATTTTTTTTTTCGTTTAACCCCCTGAGGGGGGTGACTATTTTTTCAGTAAGCTTTTAAATGACACTACGGGTCAAGGGGTCTCATTTTGACATTACCATTTTTCTCTTTTCAAAAACATAAAGATTTTGAAAATCGACCAACTATTTTTTGATTTTTTTTTATTTGAATTTTAAATTTCAAAGTTAACAGTTCTAAACTCCTAAAAAAAGAAAATGCTCAGACAGGTCGATTTTCTTTTAAAAAGACCCACTAAAAAGAGCCATCTAAAAATAATATCTGTTTATTTTTTTCTTCAACCCTTTAACCGGGATGGCTACGTCTCAAAAATATTAAATAGCAGAAAATAAGGCTGTTCTTGACTCGGAGCAGCCTTATTTTCGAGCCACAATTTTTCACTTTTCAGCAAAATAATTTTTTAAAATCTTTTGTATTTTCCAAAATAATAATTTTATTTAAATTTAAAAATTAAGTCCGATTTTTAAAATTATTACTTTATTAAGAAAGAAAAATTGTGTTTCAAAAATAAGGCCCCCTTAACTTATTGTGCTATTTAAGATTTTTTACGGGTAGTCACCCGGGTTAGAGGTTTGAAGAAAAAAATTAAGAAACATTTTTTTCAGCTGTTTCTTTAAAAAATAACCGACCTGTCTAAGCATTTTCTTTTTTTTAGGACAGTTAACAAACTTTTAAATCTAAAATTCAAACTAAAAAAACTCGGATAATAGTTGGTCAATTTTCAAAATTTTTAATTTTTTGAAAAGAAAAAAATTCTAGTGTTAAAAGGAGACCCCACTTGACTCGTAGTGCCATTTAATATTATTGATAAAATAGTCACCCCCCGTGAGTTGATGTTGATTAAGTGTCCCCCTTTAAAACAAAATTGAGATGTCTCGGTATTTTTCTCAAGTTTAAAAAATAATGGAGGTCGAAACTTTTTCTTGGACCACCCTGTATATGTATTTTGTGTCTACTGAAAAGAAAAAAATTCTATAATTTCGTATTTTTTAAATGGACGAATAATGATTTTGGCATTGAGTGGAACCCCCACACGCTGAGGTTAATACTTATAAGATATTTAGAAGTAAATAATTCTTCTTAACTTTTCATCTACTTCGAGGGATATTGTTTTTTTTTAAGATCCACCGAACTTTTAAATTTCCAAAGGTATAAAAGTGCAAAATTAAGGCAACTACATTTGCTAGAAACTACGTTTCTATAGGTATGGCGGACACGGGTAATGAAACAAATGTCTAACTTATGCGTATCCAAGCATTTGCTGGTCAATTTGTGGAAAAAGTCAAATTTGAAAGTAAAACTTTTAAAACTTCATTTTACTCTGAACACCTTTTGGTATATATTTTATCATCCATCGCATGTAGATATTGTTGACAAAAGAACGTCTTGATTGGAATTTTTGTCCCATTTTGCAGTATTTTAATATTTATATAAAATACAATATTTTTAAAGAAGATAATGATTTGGATCATTGGAAATAAAAGCAAGATAGAATACTGAAACATGAAAATTTGGGAAGAACATTTTTTTCAAAGTTTTAACATTATTGAGACTGTGGTGAAAATTGCAATTTAAGAAACAATTTGTCTATCCAAAATTTTAGATAATCAATCTAACCATACAAGAACAAACAATGTGTTATTTAAATACATACGTTTTTAATCTATTGGCCACAAGTTTATGTGAGTAAATATTTTTTAAATTACATTTTCATTTTACCTAGGGTACCAAAACTCAATTCTAAATATTTTATTACATTTTAAGTCGAAATAACTTCGGTCGTATGTTATTTGTATCATTTTCTTCATCAATAAATAATTAATTATTCTATTATTATTTACATATTACATTTTATAAGGTTAATTTTAATATAATTTGCTATGTTTTTCAAAATTTGACGCACTTTATGAAGTTTTTAGATACTTGTCAGAAACACAGAAATTTAAAATATCTTTTATTCTATATAAGAAAATAGTAGACCAGTGACTGGAGTATGAACTTGTCTCTAGTTCTTTAATCAAATTGAAATAATTCATAACCTAAAATTTATTCAAAATCAAAAGGTTACATTTGACTTTTTCCACAAATTGACCAGCAAATGCTTGGATACGGTTTCCGCTCTACCCATAAATACGAAGTATTTAGATTTTAAGTGCCCTATGCAAAATAGTTTATTGATTGCGGTTAATTGTTGTTTTAAATTTTATAAAATTTCCACTAAAGACACTAGATTAAAAGACTGGACAATACGCTACCGCTTTTGATTGGTCGCCCATTCCTGAGGCGGCTAGATACTTTCACATTATAATGACATAATTTTTTGAATTTGTCAATGAATTTGTCAAAAAAATTAAAAATATAATTTTACTGCAAAAAATATTTTAAAGCGTAAGTATTGTGATTTTTCCTCATTATATAATACAATTTCAGGCTTCCAATTGTACAAATTAATATTATAATTATTAGTCTATTGGATTTTTACAAATTAATATCATTTTTGAAATGTTGCGGAAGTGCTAAATGGACGAACCCGGCTGCAAAGGATTTTAAAATGTTCATCATTCCAAAGAATTATTCAGAAAAAAACTTGTGAATGAAAAAAACAGGCAAATAGAAAAATGTAAAAGATTTAAAAATTAAAAAGCAGTTTTTTTAACTTTTATTTATTTCAAGGTAAAGTATCTATAATTTTTATAATTTTTAGGAGCCAGGCGTAACAGAAATTAATAAAACTATTAATTAGAGAATTTATGAAACTACAATCAAAAGCAAACCGAACGATAATTTCCTGATAGCAGTATTTATTTGTGCTTTTCCTTTTTCTACTATTAATTTTTTGGGTATTTATGGAAGCTTGCTTTAAATCTAAAAATAAATTAAAAAAAATGTTTTAACGAAACGGTTAATTTATTTTTTCATTTAATTATTAAAAAGTATTAAAAAAATAAAAGCATGCTTACTTGCTAAATAAATAAAATCTATGTTTGACCACAAATAAAAATTTAAAAAGTCTTTTGGATCCTCCTATGGAATGGGCGGCAGTTCTATGAATTTTGATGATACCATAGAATAACATTAAACTGGTAAGGGCCGGTTGTACAAACCAAGTTTAAACTTCGGTTTAGCTAAACTGACTAATAACCATAGAAAGAACAATTTTAGACACTATCCATGTTGTAGTTGACAAAGTCTGTTTGTGATAAAATGTCAGTTTAGCTAAACCGAAGTTTAAACTTGGATTGTACAACCGACCCTTAGTCTTTTATTCTAGTGTCTTTAATTTCCACTGTACTTAATTCAGAGTATAGGAAAGTAAACTTCAAAGTATAAACTTTTTAAACATATTTTAGGTACCTATACCTACTTACTATACCTACTTACTATACCTACCTACTTAAATTGGGTATTACAATTTTCGATTTTGTAAATAATCGGAATAATCCTTTAATCATCTGTTTTCTCAGGTTGATTCTGTCAACACTTATATGGTATGTAATTTAAACAAACATTGTTTTTTTTAATCTGTAGGTAAATCTAACATAACCTTTAGGTATAAATCCTTCATTTGAAAATCGATAATATTATTACCTAATACATGCTTATCTAAAATGTTTACAGAATATACTCATTATATTATTTAATTATAAAATAAAAATTAACGTTTTAAAAATAGCATCAATAGTACCTATAAATACGCCAAGTACCTATCGAGTTTATCAAATATTTTAACAAGGATAGCTTAGGTAAAATATTTGCAATGATAAATTGGGTTTTGGAAAGATTATTGAATTTTAGTTTAAAATAAATGTAATACTTTTTTATGATAAGAGCGGGTTAAATCCTATCCAGGTTTTTAACAAATGATTTGCAATATTCATTAAAATTGTTTGGTATACCTATACAGGGTGTTCTGTTGGTACAGAACACTGAGTACACCACATATTTTCTAGTGGAAAATAAATCGACTAGACCCGAAATCATTTAAAAAAAAACTACAACAGTTAAGCAAACATGAATTTAATCAAATTTATTTAAAAACTAATTGAGAATCGAATGACCTGAAAAATAAACGAAATAATGTATATTTTGCGTCTTTTAAAGGTTAGATTATACAATTTGCAATATTAGTGTGACGCTAAATAATAGCTAATCGGATCGAATGGCTTTGACGTTTTAACAATTAACTCGACAATTACTTTTAGACTCACAGTCCTCAAAACCATAGAAACTAGCTTCATAGACGTAACCACTAATATGGCGAATTCGACAACCGCCAATAGGCCAAATTATAAGATAAAATAGTTTAGGTAAACAATAATACTACTATAAGCGAGCAACATTCTTTTAATATACTTCAGGTAGGATTTTCACACATTTATGTTTAAGGGGAAAAGTTACTAGCTAATCGGTAAAACAAAGTCATTTATGAACCCAAGCCTTTAAAATGTAGAGTGCCTTAATAATTTTGACAGTTATTGTCGCTTTATAGAGTGACGACATGCATCATTCTTTCTCTGTCATACAGATAACGTCATCAACGTTATAGCCAAAGTGACAACAATTACAACTTACAATCACAATTAATGACGTTATCTGTATGACAGAGAAGGAATGATGCATGTCGTCACTCTATAAGGCGACAATAACTGTCAAAATTATCAAGGCACTCTATTAAAATGTAACTCACAAGTAAACACTAATAAGTAAGCGTGAAACCATAACAGATAATATAAACTCATTTATTACTCCTTTTGCTGGCTCGATAATAGGGACAAATGATGTACACTAAATTTGACTTTGGGACATGATTTGGGACCCTTTCAGGATGCCCAAGCCATAAGGTGCCGACCCCGCACCTGGTCGATAAGACCACCATATTGGATTTTATGTCAAAACAGAACGTCGTATCTCGGTAATGGATAAGTCAATTTGAAATTTTTTTTTTTGATAGATTTATAATTTTATTATAAATAAGAAAAAAATATAAATGTAGTCTTATTTTTGAAAAAAGCTAAAATAAAATTAAAAAACCAAAGTCAAAATAATGGATTTTTAAAAAATGGCGCCCAACTTTTTTATTTTTTAATTTTTTTCAAAATTTTTCCTATAAGTATAGCATGTTCACTTATTTAACAATAACTTATTTGTTGATAGAGATATCTTTATTCTGCAAACGCTGGATTATGAGGAAAACCTTACTTCTTAATTATTGTTAAATAATTTTTTTTTTAAAAAATTAGGCAAAAAAGTGTAGGCCAAAAAGTAAATTAAAAAATAAAAAAAAAAATTTAATTTAGTTTTTTGCCAATATTTTTTTTGGTTTTGCTTTAATTAAAAAATACCTTGCAAATAAATGTTCATAATAAAATTTTACGTCATTCTGATGAAAAAAAAATTTGATCGTTTTTACGTTGCCAAAATAAAAAAAAACCTTGTTTTTTGACCTTTTCATTTAAAATACTCTCTTAGTTTTAAAGACAATTTGAATTTATAGAAACTGGAATGTAGTATAGGCTTAAGGCTACAAGTCTTATGGGAAATTTTTTTGAAAAAAATAAAAAATAAGAAAGTTGGGCGCCATTTTTCAAAAATCCAGTATTTTGACTTTGGTTTTTTAACTTTATTTTAGCTTTATCAAAAATAATACTACATTTATATTTTATTTATTATTCCTAATAAAATTATAAATCTATCAAAAAATTTTTTTTTCAAATTGACTTATCCATTACCGAGATACGACGTTCTGTCATTTTGACATAAAATCCAATATGGCGGACTTATCGACCATTTACGGGGTCGACACCTTATGGCTTGGGCATCCTGAAAAGGTCCCAAATTATGTCCCAAAGTCAAATTTAGTGTACATCATTTGTCCCTATTATCGAGCCAGCAAAAGGAGTATATAAACCTTGCATTAGCAACAAGCAAAGGAGCCGTAATTATAATTCTCGTAAAAGACCAAGGACAGCGATTAACGTAGATGCAATGTTTAAGGCAAGCCAGGCATGTGTCATTAAATTTTTGTTCGAGTTTTTGTAACTTTAACTATTGTGGTGGTCATTAGAATGTTATCTAAAGCCATTATACGTAACCTAAAATTTTAAACGTCCCTTATTGTGTTTTTAGCTATGCAATTATCTATTGTTAAACCAGGCAACGCAGCGTTCCAATGCAGCAGATAGCCTGGTATTTAGTCGTGAAAAGCGCTACTTTACGCTGCTATCATATTTTAATAGAGTGCCAGAGTGGAATGTCTTTCAGGGTTCTCATTACGTAGAAAATTTTAACTCACAATCTAAAATATTTACTGTCCAATAATTTATCTGATGGGCTCAAATAGCATACCTATCTACTTGAACCAAAAATTTCGCTAAATAAACGACAAAATGATAAACAACTCTGGGGATAAGGCAAAAGGGCATGGGGTAAAAAAAGCACCATTTATTTTCAGCATAATAAAGTATAAAAATATCTTAGATTATTGAAAATATAATCAGATCCAGATAGGTAACCTATTCAGAAAAAAGTGTTTAATATTCGACATAGGTAAGTACCTATACTTTTATATTCAGTCCGGTCTTGTGGCTGTAAAGTAATTTAATTTACTTTACTCCAAATACCCACTTTAAATAAAACATAGTATAGGAACCTACCTACTTAAAATAATTATATTTGCAAGAAATAGCTAGTGCAGCGACGCTTTTAATGCAAGGCTAAAGCCAACGTGTCGAATTGAAAATTCAATTTGTGCTTAAAAATATTCAGACAAAGTTTAAGTTTATTGGAAGCAAAAAAATATTTAAATATAAAATAAAAATTTTACAAGTGCAAGTACTTAGACCTACATAATATTATTTAAATAAGTGTAAGAGTAGCTAGAGGTTTGGTTTACAAATATACAGGTGTCCCATAAGTAGACCGACAAACCGAAATGACAGATTCTTTCGAAGAAAATAAGAAAAAAAGTTCATATAAAGATACTATGGTACACATTTAAAACGATCAATTTTTGCATTGTAAATATGGTCAAAATAGTTTTATGCGAAGTGTACATTAGCAAGTTACATTTCTCAGATCTTTTACAAAAATTAGAACGTTTTTGTATCTTAAAACAAAATTATTTAAAGAAGCAAATAATTGCTTACTATTTTTTTCTCTTGCAGCACATTTTACATGATTTATTTAAATAAAATACATTTGATGCATTTTTTGTCAAAATAACATACGAAAATTGACATAAAAAACCCCATTCACATTAGAGTCAAATTCAAAAAAATCAAAGGTGGCTAATAAAAAATCGTTTTAAATATGTGCACGATAGTATGTCCGATTTCTGACCTTTTACAGACCCAAAAAGAGCCACCCTATGAACACTTTTTTAAAAAATTTTGAAACGGTTCTATAAAATTTTTCGAAAAATAGATCCGTTTCGCAAATAAAGCAAAAAATCTGATTTTTATGGGGCTTTTCAGGGGGCTGTGAAGAGCCAAAATAAAACACATGCTAATATAAACTTTTTTTTCTTATTTTAGTCCCAAGACTGTAACATTTTGGTTTGTCAGTCTACTTACAGAACACCCATTATAATTTGCAGAGTGGTTTACATATCGTTTTTAGACAAAGGACGGTGGAGTAATTTTATTATAAGAAATGCAGTCAAAAGCCTAAAATAGAGGTTTTTGTAGTTATTGATTGATTGTAATCTAGTTAGTCTGCCCAAAATTTAGTATTTTTTGCAAAATGCACTGCACTTTAAGCGACGTTTGTATTCAATTATCGCATCATTCATTCATGAACAAATCGAACTTTATCCAAAGCACTCTTTATGCTTTAAATGATAAATTATATTCTAAAAGCTCTCGTGGTTTCAAAACCGATTGGAAACTTGAATATATCATAAGATATTAAAACAGCGCTAGTGCAGTGCCTGGCAGTTCTCTTTTGTTCTAAGTTTCTTGTTGATAGTAATGCTTGGAGACTTGGCGCAGATGGGTTAACAGGACCCACTACTCTCTGTCTAGAATTATTAGCACTAAAATGGCATGTAGAGAGTTAACAGCTCTCATAAAATGGCATATAACTGTGTTGGCAAATTGACATTATTCAATTTGTTCTGTTTCCACCTAGCCCAGTAAAACAGAAATTTGTATATCACCGACAAAATTTCAATACTAAAACTAAACAACATTTTATGCTACATAGTTCAATTAAAATAAAGATATTTCTCTTCTGATTGTTCACGTTAAAAGAGAAACCCCTTTCAAATTAAAAGGAAAACTGAGAGAGATGGACCTTTATTTCAAATAATTTTGAATATCCCTTTATCAGTTATTTTTAGATACACCCTTATTTTACCATTATCTAATATGTCGTTAAAAAAGCATTTAAAATATGTTTGTCGTTAATTTAGTTTTACAAAAAAATAAATTTGCATTGCAAAACCTACAATGCCGAGACCAATGTTGGGATTTAACAAATAATTATCAGACGTAACCAGGATTTAAATGATGGGCATAATTTAATTCTGACACATTGCGTGTACATAAAAATGCCAGCTAACAGGAAAACAATTGATAAATATGGGAAATAAAAACATTAAACTGTGATGTTTATAGTGAATTATTTTTTTTTTGTTTTAGAAATATTATGTAAGTACCAAACCAAATAATACAATATATAAATATTCATTAAAAAATACATATAAAAAAAAATTTGTTGGAACAATAGGTTTATGGTAAATCTACAAATATTTTTAAATTATTCTGTTAAATTTATTTATAGCTTAAATTGGTGGTACTACTGTATACCACTCGTTTCAATGTTTTTTTTTGCATTTAAAAAAAATTTATTTGTTTTAAAAAGTATTAAAGCAGAATTTAAAAATTAAACACTGCATACAGAATTATTTTAATCCAGCAGGCAAACGTGCTTACTTGTAAACATTTAATTTTTTATTACTGAAGGTATTTTACATGCCCGGAAGACACTTAAATTAAATTAAAAAAAAAACGTTACAGATGTATTTGCCTTAACAAATTAAACAAATAAAAGACAGGACTATTCTTAAGGATGTTCGCTTCTAAAAGTTTTAAAAAAGTTATAATGTTTGTAATCTTACCCAACTTTATTTAATTTAACATTTAAGCCTTTTGCACTCGGATAGAATCTGGCGAATGCGCCGGATTGGCGTGCATGCTCTGATAGTCCGGGTAACATTCACTTTTAAATAAACACCTCAATCCATACTTCAGTAATTCAGTACATCATTTTATGTGCCTAAAACTTTATTTTAAAGATAAACAATATAACTTAAAAACTTTAATTTTAAAATTAATATTACTTATCTGCAAGAAAGATGAAAACTCAATTCCTTACACTTTTATCGAACTTTTTATGAATCGATCTTGGTCGATTCATAAAAATAGATATTTATTTTTATTTTACAAAATTTAATTTAAAACACATCCCATTGTACTATCAGTTTAGGGTTTCCGTTACGGCTTAAACCTACCCCAAATCTACATGTAAATTTCTGAATAGTGTATACCTTCCACGTACTTAACCCCGACATTTCAATTGTGGAGGTAATTATTGTATGCTCAGGAGTGTTAAGTGTAATTATAGCCTTGAAGTGAACTATATCTGAATATATTATTATTGGGGTGCAGTTATCTATTTGAATCAAAGTTCCTATCTGCATAATAATTTTATTGCAGTCATTGAGAGCTATTCTTACTTCGTTATAAACGATCTCAACATTGACTTCACAATTAGTAGACGTGGAGAATGGGAAAATATTAGAAATTGGTCCAACAATCTATGCAGTCGTTAGTCAGGTGGTTCATTCTTATTCTCGCTCATTTTGAAGTCAATCAGCCGTATGATCTATCGGGTTGACTTCAAGTCAAGTTGTTATCATGACAGATAAATGACAATTTTATGTAAAATGTCAATTATATGTCATAATATCAATTTTGACTTGTCAATTCGGTACATCATAGGGGGAATGTTGAGATCATTCATATCTAAGTTAGAATAACTCCGATTATAATGTTTATCTTGCAAACACACCACATTTATTTAAAGTGAATAAAATTTACCTAATACATATGTTAATCTATAGCCTTTATTTGTTATTTTTGGGATAAAACAAATAAGTAGGAAGGTAGGTCTTTGATGGTCAAGAGGATCAGCCATAAATTGCATCGTCGATAAAGTGACATTTATTTTGTATTGTTAAAATTAAACTACGAAAAGGGTCATGCAAAAATAAACTTGTTTGCAAATATTAACAAAGAAGAATAAATAAATGAGTAAAGTAGGCAACAACTCAGTCAACAGGACAACTAAACGAATAGGTACCTACAATAAATGGCCATTAAGCTCAATACCCAAAATTAATGAATGAGTTACTTTAGGTCAATCGCTACCAGCAATACTTCTAAATTAATGAGATGTTGCCTTAAACAAAAATCGTCGTTGGCGTTACACCAATTGCTTAATGATTTAAGAATAAGCCTACCTAAAGTGTCGATATAATGCAAAAATCTGTAAGAAAATATTAAGCAGAAAATTTTCTTTGAAGCTCACTCATGACCTATCTATTTGTTTCATGACCTTTAACCGACAATTTTATTTTAATGGCTGGTGCTAAGTATAAAAATGTTGAAAATAATATTACGTAAATTACCTATGTAAATTTTTACGTAAACATAAAACCCTCATACTATGTATGTAAAATCTAAATGTTTAACTTTATGCAAAATAGACTTATGCACTTCCACGGTGCGGCATTGGAATCATATAGAGAGAATGGAGAGATAGGATAATTTAGGCGCACGTTCTTTTAATGGTAATTATCAAAGCACACGTTTCGCGCAAACTTGATGAGTGTTGAGTGCTGGAGTAAGGGACATGCATTTTAAGGTGCGGCTGAATCCTTTATATACATAAATCCAGCAAATCACTATTAGTTAGAAATAAATTATAAAATTATAAAACCGACGGTAGAAAGGTTCCAAACTTAAGGGTTATTTAATGCGATCCAATAAAAAAAACTAAAAGATTAATACACGTGACCAAAATAGATTTTTATTAAATAACCGGAAAAATTGTTGGGTTTATATGCTAATACCTTAACGTTTTACCTGGTACTTTATCCTTGTTAAATAAACAAGAATGAGGTGTGAATGCTATTTAAAGCCGTTTTATAGGGTATCCGGACACTACATCGACTGCAGTATACATCGACAGACACTTTACCGACTATACTACATCGAACGGACACTACATCGCCCGGACAATACATCGACTGGACACTTCATCGACTCCATTAAAAATATTATTAAAAGAATTAATAGTATATTATTAACCATGGTAGAAAAGAGAGTCATTATTGACCGGATTATAAAAAACTGTCGATACTACGTTATTTAACGAGTTATTTAAATAGCTTTGAGTTAGGACACTAGGTTAGGTAAACTTAGGATCCTTCAGACTAAATTATACTAAATTGAAAAAAGTACAGATATCTACTAGGGGCGGTAGCCCCCGAACGTTACTGAACTAATATGGAACCAAATAACCCAGTAAATTATTGAAATAATTTATATTTTGTTTCTCTTAAAGGTTAGATTACCCAATTCAACACCTAGCAGTAGAAAATTTAAACTATAAGATAAAATAGTTTATTCCAACAATACTAAGTGACTAAAGTTAAAGTTTTCCTTATGAACAAGTAGGTGCCTTTGCACACATTTATTCGTTAAAGTAAAAGATACTAGATAATCAGTAAACAATACCAAGTCTTTATAAACTGCGCATTATCGTTTAAACAGATAGCCTTAACTTTGGTCACTCTCTTAGGTTACAAAGTAATAAAAATACTACTTAGTTAATTACATTTGAACTATTCAGATCAATTAAGTTTGAGATCAGGCAGTGCCGTATTCGGGTACTGCCGAAAATGCATAGTGTAACCATGGGCCCAAGTTTAATAATGCATATATAATATAAGTAATTGTCCTGTATGGATATCGCATAATTAGGTAATTAGAAATTAGATCAATGATCAATAAGAAATCTATAATACAAAAAGACATGCCCCTTATAAGTAATTATTTTATTTGAAATACTCTTGAAAATACAATACTATTATTTAACCCTTAACTGAATTTAACTATGCAATAATTAATACTTCTGGCCGTACCTATTATTCAATTAAAATTTACATAGAACCATCACCATGCCTTGATTGAATTCTCTCTTGCAACTTTGAGCAAGAAGCTTGGTCTTTAATTTCGTTTGCGGGACAGCGAAGCTGAATTTGCTTGAATAGGCAATGAGATAGTTTTATTCCAACTGGATTGCAGGAGTCCACATCAGCATCGACAAAAGTGGAATTTCTCACTTCAGACAGACATGTTGATATTACTTGATCTTGCACTGACGCAAACCAGGCGTCCTTTGCAAAAGTTTCCTTGATGAAACTTGTGAATTCTTCTTCTTTGATATCTCCTTTATCATCAAGCTTAATAAAAAAGTATATCAGAAAGCAATTAATAAATAACATAATAAACAAAATTATTATAGCACAATTTTGAGCAAAAAAAAAATATACATAAATTTTTAATTTCAACTGAAATTTTGATGAGTTCTAATATAACCGCAGAACATCATAGTATGAAACTTTACAGTGCGGTGCGTAAGGTCCAAATAATAAGGGTAATCTGCATTTTGTGGTAGAAACTTGAAATTTGGAACATACAATCCTTAGAATATTTAAAAAATATTATAGGTAAAGTAAGTTTATATGTTTGTATAGATCGTTGACTGTTGCTAAAATAGTTAAGCATAGTATTTCTACTATAAAATTCTAGTGTCAATCCTATTCAAACCAAACACAGGAAATATTTATAATATGCTTATTTAGTAACCTTGACATCGACTTACCAAGTTATTCTTTTTTCCAACACATTGCATGATACACTGCAACAAAATAACTATGTTAAAAAAACCTTAGTAAAATGAAAAAAAAAAAGTATCATACCTAAGTATTATTAAATGATATATGGAAAAATAAGTGGCAAGAAATTGATGATTTAACCAACAAAGAATTGATTGAAGATCCAACGAAGGTAGTTCCAGGGTTTGATCAGCCCAGAAAAGTTTGGAGTATGGTTAATCGCCTTAGAACGTGTCACGGACGTTGTAATGATATGCTTTATAAATGGAATGCATTACCAAGCCCGCTTTGTGAATGTGGTGCATTGCCAGAAACGATTAAACATATTGTAGAAGAATGTCCAAACACTAAATTTGAGGGTGGTTTTCAAGAAATACACCAATTAACTCCAGAAACTTTGAATTGGATATCAACCCTGAAACAGCTGTAACTTTTTCGCTGTGATTTATTGTACCAACACAATTTTGACAATACTGGTATGCCTGAGTTCTTTCCATGGTTTTCCTCGGCCGCGAAGTAAATGCTTTACCAGAAGAATAAAAATCGGCCACGTGAAAAAATGAACATCACTTAAACCTTTTGGAATTTAACCATCTTCCATTTTATAATGTTCATTTGTACTTATTTTTGACATGTATTTATAATATCATACGAATATATATATATATATATATATATATATTATTAAATGGAGACATAAGTTTTTTAATTTTGTCAAATTAGTATTTTTGGTACATAACTAACTTACCGTCATATCCTTGCGGTGTTTGTCCATTTTGTCACATTTAAAAGGATCATGATGTCTTGGTGGTTCGTCACCATCTTTTCCAAGGACTTCCTTAAAACATTCTTTCCTGAATGCTTTTTCTTTGTCATGAATATCATCAAAACTTGCTTCAGCACAACATAGTTTTTTTTTGCGACCACGACATTTTTCCATATTTACAGCTTCATCATCTCGGCGGACTCTGACATTAGAGTAAACAGGTTCGTAGGAAAATTCTTCATCATCAACCGCCAATAATTGGTCTATAAAAATAAAGTATACATCTGGATCAGCCAAAGCAAAATTAATTTTATCTGATTAAAAAAATTAAAGTTGTAATGTAACAAACATGTTATTGTACTATTAATAAAAAGTTCTTACTAAAATCACTGTCTGAAAAATCGTAAGCTTGAGCTATTACGAGCAAAATTGCTGCTGCGAGAAGTAAACGAAACATTATGGATATGTGGTTACTCATTACTATTCATCAAAACATTTATGCAGTGTTTATATAATAATAGGACTGTCATATCAAAATTACCGTAAGCTCATATAATGAGGGGGAACCTCCATTAAATTCACACGTCTTGGAAATTAAAAACACATTAACAAAATTTGGACGGATGAATAAATGTAAGTAAAAAATAACTTATCATAAGATTTAATGATTCTAATACAAGGAAATTTTTGAGATTTAAACCAACCGTCTTTGACTCTTGGAAAACATTATACAGGGTGTTACCAAATAACTAGGAAAAAATTCAGGGGGTAATTTCTGGACACATTTTAAGTAAAAAAGTTCATATAAACATGTGTCCGAAAATTCTTCTTTTCTGAGATACAGGGTGCCAAAGTTTCTAAAAAAAAACTTTTTTTTTAAGATTATCAAGAAACTAAACCAGATATTTATTTGAAACTTAGCACGAGTAATTTTCTTACCATTAGGCATAAAGTGCGGTAGAAAAAAATAAAAATTATAATTGGAAGGGGCACATTTGGGGGTACCATGGGGGTTGTTCACCCCCAACTTTTTTATGTGTTACTTTTTTGGTATTTTCATAAAATAATTAGAAGCCCTAGAATATGATCTTTAAAATTAATGTCCTGTTTTTTTTCATAAAACTAACCGTTTTCGAGAAAAAAATTCATTGCCCAAAAGCAACAAAATTTCTTTTTTAAGTTTGGCATATATGTTAATTAAAATAAAACATAGTTAACAATGAAGGGTTAGTTAATTTCTTTTTTTTATTATTATTTCAAGTAAATATCTGGTTTAGCTTTTTAGTAATCTTACGATTAAATTTTTTTTTGAGAAACTTTGACACCCTGTATCTCAGAAAGGATTTTCGGACACATGTTTATATGAACATTTTTTCTTAAAATGGGTTCAGGAATTACCCCCCCAATTTTTTTCTAGTTATTTGGTAACACCCTGTACAGTTGAATTCACATAAATGTGGTACACTGTCAAAGTTGTGTCAAATTTGTTTAATTAAATTTAGCATTAATTTCTTAATTTCTGGATACTTATTTACAGTATTCATAAAGTATGGCAAATCAACAAAACAACCATCGGGAATATAATTCAATTATGGCAAAATTAAGACCAAATTTAATTAAACAAATTTGACACAACTTTGAAAGTGCACCACTTTTATGTGAATTTAACTGTACATACACATAACGTGTGATTATAATGTTTATATTTAACGAGTATTATTTAAAATTAAATCTATGACGGATTGGATAAAGAGTATAATATTAAGAGTGTCATTATGAACTCATAAAAGCACCAGTGCTATTATGAATCTCACATAACACCGACATTATTTTTTACTGAGTATTTATGAAGCAAACTAACATGTTGCTTCTTTTAAAATATATTACACCCATTTGTAAAAGGAAAAACATACAAAAAAAATGCACAAGAATTTATTGCAAATCAATATATTCATTAAAATTCTGGCATTAATGTTTTAGGGTTTTACATTTTATTAACAATTATTTATTGCTTTAAAAATGATGCAGGGATTATATTTTTTATTTTTATATTTTCTTTTCATTAAATCTTAAATGGTATTGCATGAAGGTAATAAGTGAATGGTGGTGATAAATCGTAAAAAAAAATATTTTTGATTTAAAAAGTTATTAGCCAACTTTAGAAATCTGTTGTACTCGTAGGTAGGTACCTAATTATATTAAATTGTACATCAAAATTGGCAACTATAGGTATTTTATTATTTATCAAAAATAATTGTTGGTTTTTCCAACAAGTGTTTTTTTACGAATGTAGAGAATTCACTGAGGCGCCTAATAGAGGATTTTTTAATAATCCATTAAAAAAAAATTAAAAATCTAAGGTCACTTAAATTATTTTAAAACACAATTGAAAATTAAAACCAAGCTTAAGTTTTGTTTAAGCATTTTTCCGATTTAATTTGTTTTGTTGAAATAGAAAAATACAAAATTAAACAGAAATTTGCATTAAACACTATAAGATTCAATTTTCCGCTATATTTAAAGTTTAAATACAAGATTGACAATGGTATATTCAAGTGGAAGATGTACCTTTAGGACAACCAATAATTGAATTCATCGACAAAGTATGTACTTCTAAATATATTTATTCCTAAATTTATCGCTGCCAAGTGCGAAAAAGTGACACTTTCAGTACTAAAATGCGGGCAAAAAAGTGCACGTGCTCGTAAAAAAAATTGGAAACAATATTTTTTCAATACATTCTAGTTAATAGTAAGTATTATTTTGACTTTTTGCAATCACATCATTATGCAAAAAAGTATTTGACCCATATTAAAAACAGCAGTTCTTTCAACAAAGTAGGAAATACAAGAAAAATATAAAGTGCAGGGTGATAACAATGATAAAAATGACGAACTCTCCATACAGGTACCACTATCATAGGTACGTAATACGGTAAATTTTATAGCGTTTGTTTATATGTATAGCAAAAAAAACTCTAAATAAATTTAACGTTAATTTTTATCTGGTAAGCAAATAAAAACGGCTCCTAAGTAGGCTATGAACAATGTAAAATCTGTCAATTAACAATATTTTGACAATCCCCATGGTCTACTTATGGGCTGTTTTTATTTGTTTACTTGATACAAATATATTAATTTACCTATTAACACAGTAATTTTTTTTCTTTATTATTAGACAAATAAAATTATCCATTACTTTGATTGTAAACATAAAAAAGAAATAAAAAAGAATCAATTTGGCGAAACTTAATTTTTTAAATGTAAAGAAATCGTTGTATAAATCCTTTGATGACTGTAAAGTATAGTTTATACAGCGTCTTTATCTCAACTTTTTTTCTTTATAACTTAATCTCCCAAAATAACTATGCTTAAACACAGCGTTTAAACATGCCTTATTTACCAACTGACTGAAAATATTTTGAAAATACCTTTACATATTGCTATGGACATTCGATCCTTGATTAATTTCACGAAACCAAATTAATACATGAATAGTTGAGTGTAACTACTTTTCAGCCAGTTTCCAAAGTCAACGTTAAGATATTGACAAACTTCAACTCAAGTGATTTTTGGCATATAATTATTTTATAAAAAATAATGACAGAAGTAAAAAAATCTGCAAATTATGACCTAAATAGAAGCATGGTTTTTCCAATATAGATCTTCCCCGCCGTTGGCCACAATCGCGGTCGTTATACTTGGGAAACTAAATGACCACCAGCATCACAATAATTTGTGTCAATCTGACGCATATCTGACGTTTCCCAAGTATAACGACGGCGAGGATGGTCAACGGCGGGAAAGGTGAATAATTCGCAGTAATACGCTTCAAATTTTGGCATAAACCTCTAGTTTCACAGTTAAAAAAAATAATCAGCTGTAGTGTTTCTTAAGAGGGGCGTTTCAAATTCATAAATGATGTTCTGTGCACACAAAAGTTCGTGGAAAGTCATCTTCCTGAATGTCAGTTATTTTCGAAATTTTAACAAAATATGTAAAAATACAGAGTAATACATCAATAACTATGATTTAAAATATGTAGGATAATGTTTGTGATACATAAGTAGATGTTGTACTGAGTGCAAGAAATAATAAAAATATGGTAAAATAGTACCTTTGGTGTTTATCTTTGTAAATTTAAATTTTTGAACGAGCACATCTATATTAGGGAAAAACGTAAGTTACAATTTTAATCATTTACAAGCTTAAAAAAACCATGGTAAATAAACGTATTATAGTTTGGCATAGACCACGTAATGCATATAAACCAAAAAATGTATCCGTAGTAGAAAAAAAAATCAAAAACAGTATAATGATTTTTGAAGTCAGATTTTCGATACAAAGAAATAACCGATTTAAATAAAACCATGATACGTTTGTAGCCCCATTTTTGTAGTTTTCAAAACTATACTTAGTTTTAGAATACGATGGGGCCCTATTAGTAGAATTTGCGGGAGCTCAACGGAGATGCCTTATACGAACTTCTAGGAGCACAGATTTGTGAATTTGAAATGCACGTCTTAAGACTCTAAGGGGTGTATTCAGTAACACAAATTTTAATTTGAAACAGTTTGCAAGCATTTTACGTCAAAGTGACACCCTTTAAAATTTTAACGGAAAAGTTACAGAATAAACCCCTAATCATGACCAACTTTATACAGGCCGACGCACTTTACACCTGTATCTACCTCGCGGTCTTTTTAGTTCATTTCTCTAAAGGAAATGTACTATTGTAATTGCAATTTCTGAAAATCGATGTTTTTTTGAAACTGTGCCTAAACGAAGCAAGATACGTGAATGTTAAGGGTGTTGGAAAGATGCTACAAAAAATTACCGATCTTTTGATACTAGAATCATGTCGATCGGACCATCCATTGGGATGTTATTAAAAAATATCACTTTGGTGTATGTTAGGATGGATGGATGGATGGATGGATGGATGGATGGATGGATGGATGGATGGATGGATGTACGGAGCAAAAAATTTCTTTAACCGTAATTTACTCAATTATGGTACTAGGTAGAAGGTTCAAACTTGGCATAAGTAAATACCAAAGTCTTGTGGTCAAGATGACCACAAGGTCATACTGACCACTGGTCAAGGTTAGTAGATATTGCATGCAAAAAAAAATCTAGCCCAAAATATTGTGATTTTTTTTTGCTTAAACATATTCTTTCGGAGAGCCCTTTGTGTTAAATTTTTTTAAAAAAAATTCTATGTCTAGGAAAAGAGATATGACGTTTTCAAATGTCAATGTTTGCATTGACATAGCTCCAATACTACAATAGTTAGAGGACTCAAACTTGGAGGATGGATACACAAGAGACAGGGGTTCAAGGTCATGTCAAGGTCATATCTTTCTAAAGGTCAATATCATTTTTATTTTTAAAAAACTATGCTAAGTTAAATGCAAGGTAAATGTTGGACACGTTTTTAAAATCACAAAACGTTGTTCTTATGTTTCGAACCTAGTAGGCCATCTTCAGGAAACGATTTATAGTTTGACATCGATTATCTCAAAGATTACAATGGTTAACGGTTTCAAACTTGGAGGATGGATAACCAAAAGACAGGAGTTCAAGGTCATGTCAAGGTCATATTGTTTGAAAGGTCAATAGCATCTTTATTATTAAAAAACTATGTTAAGTTAAATGCAAGGTAAATGTTGGACATGTTTTTGAAAACACAAAAGGTTTTACTTATGTTTCGGACTTAGTACGCCATCTTCAGGAAGCGATTTTTAGTTTGACTTCGGTTATCTCAAAGATCACAATAGTTAGAGGTTTCAAACTTGGAGGATAGATAACCAACAGACAGGAGTTCAAGGTCATGTCAAGGTCATATTGTTAAAGGGGTCAATAGCATTTTTATTATTTAAAAACTATGTTAAGTTTTATGCAAGATAAATGTTGGACATGTTTTTGAAAACGCAAAAGATTGTTCTTATGTTTCGGACTTAGTAGGCCATCTTCAGGAAGCGATTTATAGTTTTAGTTTACCTTCGGTTATCTCAAAGATCACAATAATTATAGGTTTCAAACTTTGAGGATGGATAACCAAAAGATAGGATTTCAAGGTCATGTCAAGGTCACATTGTTTGCAAGTTCAATACAATTTTTATTATTCAAAAATTATTTCCTGTTAAATGCAATGTAAATGTTGGACGTGTCTTTAAAAACATAAAAGGTTGTGTTTATGTTTTGGACCTTCTGGACTATCTTCAGGAAACGCTTTGATTCTAACAAAAAAATAAATGTGACGGAAGAAATGAACTCAAGAGTCGGATCCACCGGCCTCGACTCAGCTAGTTTTGATTGTTTGCATATTGTTTGATATCAGTCAGACTTCAAAAAAGTATTGTGAATAACGTCAAAAAAGATCGCGAGGTAGGTGTAGGTGTAAAGTGCGTCGGCCTGTAATGACGTTGGAACTTGCCCTAATGCATTGATAAATCGCATCGCAATAATTTTGTTTATAGATTTTCACCTTGAGGAAATTTATAACAAAATTTTAAGAGTTTATCATTGCTGAGTGAGGGAATGAAGGAAATTCCTTCCGATAATTTTTTACAATCTTAGACATTTTTATGATTATATTTGTCAATCTGACTTTGTTTAAAAAATTTAAATAATAATGCTAGTCTTGGATTTGAAAATGTAACTAGGATAGTTCTGTGGCAAATAGGAAAAAGGGTATACGTGGAAAAACGTCATTTGTGCACGTCAGAAGAAAAATCGTAATCTTACAAATATAATACAATACTACCTCAATCTTGTATTGTTAGGTAAAAAAAAAATTTCGCTGAATGTGTATGACTGGTAAAAAATTTGTCCATTTGGGTTTGACATAATATGTCAAACTTAAAAGTCAAATTTACATAGACCAATGGGTTGTCGTTAATTCCTTACTTTAATGGTTCTTAGTTGAGACTTTATGAAGCCGACATTAAATTTATACCTTTAATGTCGAGTGTGAAGTGTGCTGTTAATAAATTAATTTAAATAACAGATTTCTAATTTGTTCTCATTGCTTTTCACCTTGGCAATTATTTATGGCTTTTGAAAATATTTGCATTTGGTAATTATTGAGGTAATTATTATTTCGTACAATGTAACTTTTGTTTGCAGAACATTTTCCAAAGCACGCTAAATCCTGTTGGCCTAACTTTGTTTTCTCTAGCTTTTGTTTAAATTTCGACCGATGGAGATGTAGATTAAGTAACTAAAGCTTCCTTCATACATATTGATGCAAAATTACAGTGAGCATTTCTCTCTCAAAGATTGTTTATATTCCGTTCGTAAAATCCTATAAATTACCATATTTATATCCATTCTAACAAAATTATAAATTTACATTGATCTATTATGCTAACCATATTTTGTATACGAGTACCATCGGTTTAAGCTAAAGCAACAATAGTCTAAGTTTAAAGTTATCAGCTGCATACTCGTAAGTACAGGTGCGTACTAAGGGGACTTAGGAGCTTGTTCTTTTTAGAAATATTTTCTTGTTTTTGAGTTTTGCTAATATATCTTATTTAAGTTATATTTTAGAATTTCTGTATTTTAAACAAATAGAAAAATAAAAAACAAACAGAAAATTAAACAGTTGTTATCATGATTAATTTTGTTTAAATAAACTATATGGAGATAGGTATAATTAGTTTAGAAAAGCACTTAATAAAGTCGAAATTATTATTTGTTTATTTTTAACTTTCGTTTAAATTATGTTGTTATTCTTTATACATAATATGTATAAATAGAACTTTTTGTTTTAATTTCTTAAATAATTATATTGTGCTATAATGGGGTATTAGCTGGGATTTTGATATTTAAAAATTTTTAATCCTCAATCTGTCTATCTCTCCATAGGATCACCGAAAAATCAAACTATATTTAAAATTTGAAACAAGAATTTTAGGCGCTAATGCCCGTCCGGAAACTCGGTGAACATCCAGTTTTTTTATGGCTACCTGTGATTATTTAGAATTGTCAATTGTCTGAAGATGGCCTTATTGTAAATATTTATTTTTTCAATAAAATTACGTTCATTATTATTATTTTCAAAGATGGCTACATACAGACAGTTTGTAATATGGCGGATGCGCCGGGTGGGCAACCTGTAATTTCTTTTGAGAAATTCTTTTTCATACTTTCCGATTACTAAAAAATTAAAATCCACTGAAGATACCTATAAATCATTAGGGTATGAAAGTATACCTTTATGGTAATTAGTTACAGTTTTCCCAACATTATAATATGTGCTGTTATCTTGGGATGCCTAGAGATCTAGGCATCCCTAAAAAAATGTTAAAAAAAATCTCATATACCCTTGGAGAAATGAGGTCCGAAGTGCAAAATTTTGTACGCTCATACCTTAAAGATAACAGCACATACTAACAAAAAAAATGTTTTAATACAAAACTAAAGTCTATCTTATACTACAGTCAATCTGTCCTAAATAAGGGGGGTACATCGACAAAATTCCTGGTAGGGCCGCCTTTTTTATATGATGTAACTGGATGTCCAAAGAGTAATACCCCAAATTGGCGTATAACTACCTATTGCAGAAACGGAGATATGGCCCCCCAAAGGGCCCCCTTTAATTCATCACGCTGGAACTGCACCAAATTTTGCAAATGGATGTCAAATAAGGTTTTAAAATGATTTTTATAAAAAAAAATCGCTAAAAAAATTCCTTCACCCCCTAAATAGCCCCCAAAGAGTAATAACCAATCACGTTGGATTTACACCAAATTTTGCAGATAGATGCATAATAAGATGCTTAAAAATATTTTCTTATAACTTTTTTTCAAAAAATAATTCCTTCGCCCCATAAACGAAGGGGGCTTTTAAGGGGGGCTTTAAATTTTTTTTTCAAAAAAAGTTATTAACAAATATTTTTTAGCATCTCATTTTACATCTATTTGCAAAATTTGGTGTAAATCCAACGTGATTGGTTTTTACTCTTTGGGGGCTATTTAGGGGGTGAAGGAATTTTTTTAGAGATTTTTATTTTATAAAATTTTTTTGAAAACCTTATTGGACATCTATTTGTAAAATTTGGTGCAGTTCCACCGTGATGAATTGAAGGGGGCCCTTTGGGGGGCCATAACTCCGTTTCTGCAATAGGTAGATATACGCCAATTTGGGGTTTTACTCTTTGGACATCCAGTTACATCATATAAAAAAGGCGGCCCTATCAGGAATTTTGTCGATGTCCACACACGGATTGACTGTACTATTAAGCCATTTTACCCGAGAGGCAATTCAATGAAAGAATTAGTGAACATTTTTTTAAGAAATTGCTAAGAATTTGTTGAGAATTTGTGGAAAATTTGTGAAGAATTTGTTAAGAATTTTTAGAATTTGTCAAGAATTTGTTGAGAATTTGTTAAGAATTTGTGAATTAGTGTACACAATTTGCTCATCCGATTTGCCCCTCGATTTTACCATTTGCTTATCTTTTAAATAGTTGAATTACATTTCTATATAATCAATTTAATTTTGTAAAAATTAATAATAAGGTACGTTTATGCGCCTACTTTTGGACACCTGTATACAAACGTAATTCGAGTTGCTTTTGTTTGAATCGTATTGAAATCATTCACAATGATTATTGCAAGCTCAACCGTTAAATTCTATTTTGTTCCAGAACTCAAGATGTTAAATCGTCTCTTCTGGATTGAAAACCGTTAAACATTTGGAATTGAAATAAACTGTCTAACAGATGTAAGAGGTAATCTTTTTCGAAGCAGATAAACTGCTCGAGAACATTTTAGGATACTGCAGTTAGTATTGGTATACGTTTGGAAAACACCTCCGATAAATCAACACAAATACCCGACTCCACCATTTCTGACTTAACCACACCTAGTTCCATGCCTGAAATTTTCCAACTGCTTCAAATAAATGTACGTGCAATCAAAAAGATTTATGCCGGGTTCTGCTATTCTTTAAAGTTTTGCACAGGTCATATAAATCAATATTACAAATTGTAATGTTTGAACGATACGTGTGTTTTGAAATTTTGTACTTTAGTTGCTTGTAAAGTGGTTAAGTCTAGCCAAAATTTGAAATTTATTGATTGTAGAGGGAAGGTTGAAATGAGTTTTATAGTATTAACCACCAACAACAAATTTTAATTGTATTGTTGGTTTTGGTAAAATAAATGAACAAATTTAAATAATTATTGATATACTAGAATCATTTGTCTATGCTATTACTAGATTATCCAAAATTCTAAATGATAAAAATACTATGTTTAATTTTAAATTTTATTTTAATTAAGTGTAACTCAAGTAAAAATTTGTTTACCACCTATTTTTTTTTTTGACTCTTGCGGGTATATTGTTTTAAAAGCTAAAATAAGAATACATTGCTTACATGTAACGTTCCTGCAATGTTTTTATCCGGCTTACGGCAGTTTATATAAACAACATTGAGAAATACAGAAGGACCCCTTGTTAAAAAGCTACTTTTTCACTTCTTGATAACTGAAATTATAATTATGAAAATTGAGGGTGCATTTAAATCTTTTGATCTCCAAATGTGACAATTCCAGCCCTTTAGTTTAAATGGAGTAGCGGTAGAAGGAAATGTTGAAACAACAAACGTGGTTACGCTTTCATTCACAAAGGTTGTTAATGGATTACGAATGAGATGGTCACAAAACATAATTGCATTATCTTAATCATGCTCCCTTCATGCATCAGGCTTTGATTCCGGGTTTTAATATTCGCTGCTGATTTAAATTGGCTTAGTAATTGTATTTGTGGGATGGTCAAATCTGACTAATTACAATCACAACAAAAACCTAATGGAAACACAATACCTACCTAGTCCAATGACATAACTAGTCGATATCAAGGACCACCAGAAACACTACTTTTTTCTACAAGTCCTGAAAATTCTTTTGATTGCACAAGTTTATCGATGTACCCTTTAATGATTCCTAGCCAAAATATATTTTTGCAGGAATACTTATTATACCCACTATTGTAGGTAGCTAATAAGCATATAATTTGATATAAAAACATTTTATGTTTTTAAAAATCACTATTATAAAAGTCCCACTTAAATATCATTTAAGAGTCATTGGCCTAAAATTCTCATTTTTAAGGAATAGCAAATTGTGGCCAATCTGCTTAGCTTTATGATCGCATGAGTTGACGAGCTGATGTGTTTCCATCGTTTTTTATAAAAGTGGAAGCAAGTTTGTAAAGTGTGTAACATAAAACCTCGATTTAATTACACCTTTGTAGGACAAGTGACCTGAAATTGACTAAAGCGCTTGAAAAGAGATGCCTGGCAATCAACTATCAGGACATTTGGCTCTGTGTCCACCAAGCTTTGCTACTTCAAACAATTCTCTACAGAGTATTTATTTAAAGCTCTTTTCTCCGGATGCAAAAGCTTAATGTTTAACTAAGCTTTATTTTGTTTAATCTAAGCATTGCACTTTTTATTGTTTGTTTATATTGGTATTAAAAAACCAACAAAATGACCATGATTTATGTAAAACCATCAGTTTGATAAAGAGATAGAAAAATTATTGTGATTAAGTCAAGATCAGCTGATTAAACAGACAAAAAAAACGTTATTCTTTTAAACAAATGTTAGTATAAACAATTCTTCATCCATTTTATATTTAGCTTTAATTTTAGTCGTTAAGGGGATTAAATCTGCAACATGTGACCAAGGTCTGAAATTAACAACATATTACTTAATCTTCTGAACATTTTAAAAAAATTGGCTAGGTGAAACATTTGATAGGACTCCACTTTAGTCCTCTTCTTTTTAGCCTGTACTTTATTTTTTAAACCGTAGCATTTTAACATTTTTGCATAAAATTTAATATTGTTTAGAGTAAATTTTTTAGTTAATTTGCAATAGTATATTTAAGTACGACTTGGCAACATTTTTGCTATCTAACCTAGGTACTTGTACTTCCTAGAGTTATAGTAAATATGCTCACAAGATTTAACATAGCTGCTATAATTACGAACTGCAAAAGGCAGTCTTCCCTTGCGATTAAGAGTGGTAACACCTCTAGCTTGGGGGGCTCAATAAAGCGCTTTGTCATCGTGACAATATGTGGGTTCCAAAGAAAGTCCATTAAGTAAAATGTTGAATAAAACGTTATAAGTCAAAACATTGGCTTTTAAAAACATACTCCAACGATGTATTCGATATGGGAAATGTTAAAATTTTGGCCTCATTTATTGTTATTTATCTATTAACACATTACATTAACAAGATTGTAGTAAAAAACCCTGTATAAAGGCTTACTACGATGTATATCTCACTACATGGTAGTACAGTAGTACACCCACGAATATGCGGGATGATACAAGTATACCCTCTAGGAAAATGCGAAACATGAACCTTAGACTTCAGCAAAACTTATTAGATTCTTGGTAAATGGAAAGACGATAAACCCGCTGGTAAAATCTCAGAGGGTCACTCTACTATTTTCTTAATTAGTTCGCAAACTTTGTTAATTTGATTCCCGTGTTGTCAACTTGGAGATTTCTAAGGTTGCTATCTCGCGCCGCGCTTGAATGTCTACAATTTCAAATCCCTAGACATATAACAAAAAATATACCTTCATAACAAGACGCACATACACCAAACATCCAGGTAATAAAGCTTTTGTGATTTTTTAAATAATTTGAAAAATAGCTTTTTTGACCTATGTGAACTTTTGGGTACAATAGATGTGAACTTAAGGTAAAAAGGCTAGTGGATAAACTATGTATAAGTAATGAATATTTTATACAAAGTTAGGATACTAGGAGTAAATTTTAAAAAATCAAAGGTGGCTGATAAAAAATCGTTTTAAATTCCATGTCCACGATAGTAATATGTACATAGTGACATTTAAAATGGTGAATGCGCCGGATTAGCAACTATTCTAATTCGGCAGTTTAATTTTGTGATGCCTAAATGGCACTTTTGCTGATTAATTTTCTTTACACTCAAGTCATTGCCATAAGAACAAAAAAATGCCTAAACGGAAAGTACTGAAACCTTACGGCCCCCAGTCACCTAGATGCTGAGAATTGTCATGATCGTTAGTGAAAACTACCTTAGTTGTATGTTATAACCCAAGTTCTTTTTACAAGTACTGCAAATTGTAAATGATACTTAAAGAAGTATCGCATGATCCCACCCTCCTCCTCATGCTCAATTAGTTAATTTATTTCATGATTAATTAATATAATTCATGAATAATAATATAATAATATCTATTGATAATAGTAATGGTAGACTGAAAGAAGTGAGACTGTCGTCTCGTTTTATGTATTGACAGGACGTATCCTTCCTGCAGGAATACAATAACAAGAACTCATGACCGTAGTCATAAATGAGTTGGGATTGTACAATGAATTCCATGAAGCAGATATGGTCCCGTAGGATCCAAGGTCAAACTCATGACCGTAGTCATAAATGAGTTGGGATTGTACAATGAATTCCAGGAAGCAGAATATGGTCCCGTAGGATCCAAGATCAACTTGAGTCGTAACTCTTCTTCTTTCAATGTACAGCCATTAAAATCATTATAAGAATTATTATTATTCATAGAATGTTCTTTAAAAGAATACATCAATTATTACAACTTGGGTTATAAGATATCAATGATCAATCTAGTATTAAAATCTGGAGACAAAGGATAATTAAATTTGTAATCGCTTTAACGAGACTTACTTGTTCAATATTTCTCTATGTTACAAATAATACCATGCATGGTTAGTTAAGATTAGTGAGGTTAGGTAAACACATTTACATTAGGAATTTCAGAATAGGATAAAACCAAATTACTTGTTCCCATGTTTATCCTTACAACTAAATCTAGAGAAACATAAGGCGTGGAAAACAATCCACCAAGCGAACTCATATTTCTACTAGACTCAATCGTTAAATATCTCTCAATATGAACAGTTAATATTTGGCGTAATAGAAACCACAATGCTTACAAACATCAACTATCCATATTCAAAAATACAGGATAAACAAATCAGAACTCAGTATGTCTAGTGTTCATTCTTGCAATTAAAACTAGAGAAATATAAGGCGTGGAAAACAATCCACCAAGCGAACTCATATTTCTACTAGATTAAATCGTTTAATATTCCCTAATATGAACAGCCTAATACCAAGCGTAATAGAAACACCACCGGCGATTTGGCATCGACCATTCATATTAAGAAATACAGAATCAAACATTGGTTTGTTAATGGTTATAGGAGAGAAGTTTATTTTTGACTGACTCCTTTTCACGTCGGTCGGTCTTATTTATATACTGATCAAGCAAATCCTAAAAGTAGTTCAAACATGCTGATATCATTCATAAAGCTCCGTTCACCATCACTACACTTGAAGACGATCGATCCAAACCGGCTGTGTTATTTATAAAAGTATTGATTTTTTCTTATAGAATCGTCGACCGGGTGTTGTACCGTCTCAGTACTTAAGTTTTTAAATCGGGTACATGTCTTTAAACTGTGTAAGTGTAGTAAATTTAGGAAGTAGTCTTAAAGTATAAAGCATGGTATAATAAAATTTAAAAACAAATATTGACCACTTAAATAGAATTACCAAATCAGCAATCAAAGGAACATGGATTATAAGGGTAAATTTTACAGGCCCCTGTCCATTCAGCAAAAGTTAGTCGTTAGGATTAGGTAAAAAACCGCCGTGACTCACTTGGTAAATTCCTTCTATCTGAACCAAACATCGAGGGGCTTATAGGATTAAGTTGATAGCTTTCGTCCAAAATTGTCTGTATCAAAAAAAAAAAGCGTGGTTGCATTCACAATAAAAATTAGCTTGCATCTTGTAAGAATTAAGGTAGCTTAAATGATATAGCCTAAAATACATACATACAGTGTGTTTAATTGAGGATTAGACACTTCGTATTTTTTAGATGTCTCCCTGCGTATATAAATTGACCTCTTTTTTGTTAAACATGTATTTGCATATATAATATTCAAACTATTATAATGACAGAAGCCAGAGTAGGAGTACAAACTATTACCCAACTTACGCTTTTTTTGAATGTATCCAATTGCAAATTAGTTTCCTAATTTTATTTATGCAGAATAATATAATTACCATCTATCTTAAAAAAGCATACGGTTGTAAAAAAAGACCAAACTATATTTTATAACAAGAATTGAGGGGAAACGTTTTGTGAACATCTATAAGAATTAACTGGACCAAGATAAAATGGTGGAGATAGCCCGATGATATCTAAGGTTAGTTAGCCATTTACGTTTTTTGTCCCCCCATAAAGACAAACGAAGGGATTTACACTTGGTTTATGAAAGACGTGCTCGGGAACTGTAAAATGCTCTTATGTTTTGCTTCATCCATAAGGCATTTTTAAAGGTATTATATTATAAATTAGGATCATCATCGAAACTCGAAACTTCAAATTGTACACCAAATAAAAAAGCCCTTAATCTTAAAATGTCACAAGAATAAACAATGACCTTAAATATTTAAAAAAATTTGGTATACATATTATTGGATTTTTTATTATCTTTTAAAGGTTTTTTTTATAAACCAACTATAGGTAGGTAATAGTTATTTATATATCAAGGGCGTAACGTAATTGTTTTTCGCCCGCTGAGTTATAGTTGTAACACGAGGCGAAGCCGAGTGTTACAATAACTCAAGGGCGTAAAACAATTACGCCCGTGATATATACACTATTTTTTTTACGACCGCAACATTTTTTAATATTCTTGTTACATCAGTCTTACAATATAAGTTAGAAAAAAATAAATATTTAAAACCTTACTTTACGTACACAAAGGCGGGCCAAAAAGTGCACTATTGCGTTCGGTCGTGAAAAAAATTATAAAAATTTGAATTTTTTAATTGATCTATCATCTTGACATTTTGTTT
This sequence comes from Cartodere bifasciata, assembly GCA_963920755.1. NCBI lineage: Eukaryota > Metazoa > Arthropoda > Insecta > Coleoptera > Latridiidae > Cartodere > Cartodere bifasciata. The sequence continues at coordinate 12,372,883 of OY987195.1, forward strand.
TGCGGGCGCTAAAATATCTTTTGCGCCCGGCGGGCTTAAAAAAAGCCCATGGTCGAAAAAACCTAACTTTACGTACACAAAGGCGGTCCAAAAACTGCACTATTGCGCCCGGTCGTGAAAAAACATATTTTTATTATACATATTATTGAATATTGTGTTACACTCAAATCTGCACAACAAAATGCAATTTTAAGGCACACCTACTAAAAAAACTAACAAAATAAAAGAAATATAAGAGCACAAATTTAATGAAAATAATTTTAGCTGAGAAAACAATTTATCACAAAATAATTCTTTTAACGCCACAATAACGAAAAAGTGGCTAAGAAAGAATCCACAAATGCTCATCACATAACATAATGGAAAAGATATAAAAAGAATAGGATGCGACTAAGTCCGACTCGGCTGCTAAAATGACGCACTTACCAAATACTTATGACTGGAAGTGTCCTATTTTTCTGGCAACAACTTGTTCTTTTAAGCAAACGAAAATTTAATACCAAACCTCTAAACATGATTGCCTCTTTTATTTTTGTCATTGCTCCTAAATCTTTTTGATACACGTCTGGATAAGACATACATACACAATAAAATAAAACAAGTGCAGAATTCGGGTCAACAAAATAAAAAACTAATATTTTTATTTTTTGTTTAAACGAACAAAGTAAGTTTGCATGAGCTTATAAGGGCAACATTGTAGTTAATCTTAAGCTTTTGTTATTTTTTTCAATATGACTATACATACATACATGATTCAATGTATAAGAAAGTAAGTCTTATATTGAAAAATCAGTTTAGCCTAGATTAATTTTCAATTTCACAACAGAATGTTATCTTCAGTAAGCAGATGCCTATGAATTATAATTAATTCTGATATAAAATATTAATAGATGAAAGGATGATTTAAGCAATATTACTCTCTAGGCAAACTCCAAGTTTAGTAAAATTTGATTAAATTATTGGTGGTCCTACTAATAGGGAACATGAACGTAAAAGATTTTGGCCAAATATTGCATTTTAGCTAAAGAGGTACATGGTTGGAATACGTTATTGCATATTTTAATTTATTTAAGCCAGCCATTATTTTTAAGTTAATTTTTAAACTTTGGGGTACATAAAAAAACCCCCCGCTACTTTTTAGGGTACGAGCTGACGTCACAAACTTGATTATGTTGGCACTTTCGTTGTTTTGAAATCTGGTGTCAAACATAATTTGACGTTTTAAAAAAAGTTAGTTTTAATTTTGCATTTTTTTATATTTTTATTTCTTGTTACCGTTTTTTAGGCATGTAATAAAATTGCCCAGTTGGACAAGTGCAGTGTTTACCAATCTCGAGTAGTAGCGGTATGATTTAGTGTGTGAATTTTTACTTGTCGTTTTTTTGCACTTAAAAACGAAATCAAAAATTATGACGACTAGTTGAACCCATGCAGAAGGATAATTGTAATCTGTTTATGTTATTTAGTACCTTATTTTCATCATTAGTGAGTTTTGGAAAAATAAAATTTGAATTCTTCACCACTTCGGCACATTACTTTCTGACGTTTATTTTCAATAATGATACAAATAATTATAAGCAGCTTGACGCATCAATTTAAATTTATTTTTGAGGAGGCAAAATAAACTTTTTGCAATTCTTTTTGGAGTAAGCACATTTTGGACAAAACTTGCAAGTAAAATGGTCTTTTTTATTATTTTTTAAATTTAAGTCAACTGATGACAGCTACAAACGTTAAAAATACCAACAAATTTTTTTTTCTGAAGGGTACGAGCTGACGTACGAAGTGTTTTTGAACTACCAATTTTAAACGATTTTAAATATTTTTTTTCTGCACAAATATTAATTTCTGGGATCATATTTAAACACAAACAATATTGGTTTTTCATGGAGAATCGATATAAAAAATAAAAAAAAATCATTCATGTTCCCCATTTCAATAGAATAATATTAAAATTTATTTTCTAAAACAAAAATTAGGATTAGGACATTCTTATAACCTTTACGAATATTTAACTTTAACTAAAAATGGTATGAATAAACCTTTTAAATGTATTTAATTAATAATATTGTTAAAAAAAAATGATAAGTACATCCACCCAAAAAAACGATCTGCTATAATTGTTATAGAAAATATTCTTTATCCAAGACTACAAAAAGTTTACTACGACAAATCACAGTAAGTTATGAACATTTGTCATTTCTCTTCTCTATTACCACTGTCACCAATCAACATTTTCACGAGCTCTACTGCACACTAGAGAACTATAAACCGATTTTACTCCGTCTGCATTCCTTTTCAAACATCATAAAAATAATAGATTCATGCAGCAGTTTTTATAAAAAAGCGGTTAAATTTAAATATTTATTAACTAATTTGTGCTAATAAGGCTGCGTATTTTCGCCCGATGCGGGACTCTGCAGGAAGATAAGAGACTGTGCCATGTCGTATTATCGGTTGCAGCAGCCCCTCCGAGAGTAATTTTTCTGCGGTCAAAATAGATGGCAGAGAATGCGGGAGACGCTATTTGCGCGCGATTTTTTAAAAACTTTACCGTAACGGCTTAAATTCTAACCTAACCTATACGTACTGTAATTTAATTAATTAATTACATAGAAATATAATTAATTACGAAGTAACTTAGCTAAAAATAGTGAATTTAATGAAGTACAAGTACAAATGTAACAAAAGATAGGTTACCTATGTTTATAATTCTTCTTTTTCTTTTCTCTATTTTTAGGAAGATGTCGTATTTTTAATCCCTGCCGGCAGAATCTCTCTCTTTTTTTAGGAAGATAGCGAAAATACGCAGCCTAAATGTCTATATTATCGTTGATCTTTATCTATTCAAAAAAACTTCAATGAAAAGGAGGCTTTCGTATCAAAATATGTCATTTAAAATGTACTTTTTGATAGCTTCCCATGTTAGAGTGCAAAAATCTCAGTCCGAGAATTTCTTTATTTTCAGGAGAACCATCAAATTTTTTTTTAAAAGCCCTGAATAAACGAAAAAATATTGATATTTATTTTTAGTTTCCCAATTGAAAATAAAACCCAAGAAAATAAAGTGTTTGCCCACTTTTCTTAAACTTTCTTTTCTAAACAATTTTTACGGAAATTTATGGAACCTAAAATATGAATTTTATATTTAAAACAGCTCTATTTCATGCTTAGGTACTTAGGTAGTTGATATTCAACAGTGTTGTTTGAAGTTTTTTGTTAGTGAAACTTTGAAGCAACATCTTGTATTTTAAAGCTCGTTGGTAAACGTGAAAACTTCTTTCTTATAATCTTGGCGTTATCTGCCTAAAACAAACTTATATTTCTCTGTCCAAAGCCAATTTCCTGTAGATCCTTCGAAAGAAAACAGAAACCCTAAGATTGTAAAAACCTAAATGATCTTGATAAATTCAGCTGCCGATGCCGGTTGCAATTAACACGGCTTTTAGGAAAAACTCCGCTTCTGTTACGTGTTTTCTATTGGATGTAATTACGTGATCATAGAACCAGTAAACCACGTAATTAAAAGCAGCTTCGAGTTTTGAAGTAAGAAATAATTTTCCCTTTTGTATCTGGTTCGGAAAGAATGCTAAAAACTACCAGAAATCCGTTAAGGTTTGTAATTATTTTCAAAACTAATGCTAAAAGCAAAAAAATATCATTTTAATCTGTCCATTTTTGATGAAATCGATAAAACCATCAGCTTTTTACTTGTGTTTAACGAACAAATTGCCTGTGTCAATTAGAGGCATTTGTGATAACCTTACGCTTAAAATAATTAGCCAAAACAGAAATCCTTTTGTCTGAAAATACAGTCATTTATCTAATTGGATTTGTAAAGCAAAGCCTTCATAATTTGAAAACGGAGATAGGCGAGAGCAGGTGATAGGACAAACCGAATGTTTGCCTCCTTCATTAGGCAAAAGATTTATCTGTTTAGAATGGAGGATGAAGTACCACTCATATTTCATTATGATAGACAACGAGGACGATAACGTAAACGTAATTACACTCCATTTAGATTTAATGCGGCTTTTAATATTTACCTTGATGGAAAAGCCACACCCTTCAACAGCAAATTTGAATTTCTATAATAAATTCACGATTTATAGCTAGGCCTAATCAGCTAGAAACACATCAGAACCGAATATGAATGGTTTAACTAAATTGCTGCACCGCTATCACATTCGTAATTAAAATGTTTTCAATAAAGTAAATTTGCCTAGTTTATGGATTATACAATTTATGAATCCCAATTTTACTGAAACAGATTAAAACGACACTATTACTATTATTTTTTTTAACAACCAACATTTTTAAATTTAGACGTCATTTAGGTATTATCTCGGGTATAAGCAAACTTCAAATCTGGCTAACCATACCCATTTAGGAAACTATCAAAAGTTACAGCACTAGCGGATACAATTGTCCAGATTTCACTGTATACCAACTAAAGCTTTAGGTTAAGACTGGGCTAAAGTTACAAGTTACCTAAGTTTTACAATTACGCCGACGAAATCTTTTTAGTTCAAAAAGGCAGTTAAATGGTTATTTCACTTAGATTAGATACAATTGAATTGAACTGAACCAATGCACCATAAAAGTAATAAAAGTTTTTTAATGAAACTTGCAACGAAAAGTAGAATCTTAGTGTTGGGCCACACGTGCGTTTTCATCGGAGCGTTTCTGCCTCATGCATTTTTAGAACTCATTGTTTTAAAAACGGACCACATTTATCCGGTTAAAATTCGCTATTCAATCCTGTGTAAAAAAACGCTGCGGTTCAACCGATCGACAAAAACCGTAAACGCATAGTGTGGGCATGCACATACTTATTTTAAACAAAGGTATACGTCATGGCACCTAAATTTAATAATAATCCAAAAAGATCTACTCCCTAGTGCCTGGGCACACTATGCGTTTTTGTCGTCCGGTTGAACCGCTGCGTTATTTTTTACATAGATTTGAATAGCGAACTGCATCAGTGTGGTCGATCCCATTTAAAACAATGAGTTGCTAAACCGGATGCGGCGAAAACGCTCCGGTTAAAACGCATAGTGTGGCCCAGCATATAAACTAATTTTGTTTTGTTTTACTTTCTTAATGCAAATAAAAAAGATTTATAATGTAGGAAGTGCATTATAAAGTTTTAAGTTTTTTTTTTTTGTAAGCTTAGATATGTATCTATTTGGAACAATCCTTAAGGGATCCATCCAAAGACTTATTTTATTTGTACAGAAAGACGGTAAGGTGAGTTGTTCTAAATTAATGTTCGTTACGAGCTACTATCGTGGCCTATTCATGTTAATTAAAGTGGATAATCGTGCCTTGAAACTAAAACCAATAAAAATACAGATTGCACGTCACGTATAAATGCTCGATATAAAAATCAGGAAAGAAACAAGTTCAATTAGAAGGCAGAATACAGCAATGTTGATGTTCCAGATATCTGTAAGTTTAGTCGCTACTACTTGTAGTGTTTATTTAGGAAAGTAATTAAAGAAGCACCAACTAACTAATGACGGCTGCTTGATTGTTGTGTTGTGTGTACTGCACTCGTGCCCTGCTCCCGCGAGTTTCACGAATTTTGTAACGACGTTCTTGATTCTGAGCACGTCTTTTGCTGTTATTTACACCAAGACCAAAGCTAGCTTTTGACAAACAAAAATATGGATCCTGTCAGGTGGAAATTTTGCAGTGCCTTTATGTTTATTTATTGCTGTATAAAATTGTTGTTATTTATTTATCACAAGTGTAAATTACCGTTTTTACTGAAAATTTCTCAAAAAATATCAAATTTAATCGACAATTTGCTCGATAATTAAAAATTTTAGGCTAGGAGATAATAAATTTAGTAAAACATTGTTACATTGTCATCATAATTAAGGCCCAATTTACTTTTACCTTTGTTTGTGAATCTTTTACAGTAGTAGAGCGACACAAAGATTTTATAATAATTTATTAAACAATTAAACAAAGTCCAAATCACTACTAAACAATAATTACTTAGTTAACAGAAAAATAAAACTCTTCGACTCTGGGGTGACTAACGGATGATCCTATGCATTCTACACATCAAATGTAATGACCAATTTGAAGCTTGATTTTACTGTCAGGTACTTTTTATAATTAAAATTCAGAAATTTCCAATTATGAAAATAAAAATTGGGGCATGCTCCTAGGTTTTTTACCTAGGCATGCTTAGGGATCCTAAGAAAACTGTTAAAAAATTCATCTTTTCTCATCTTTGAGAAAAATACGGTAAAACTTAAATAAATTTATTTAATTAAATTTTATTTATGTCTGTTAAGAAAAGTGCATTTTGTTGTTCTTTGTCTTCCCTTTGGGCGTTTATAGTTTCGCATTTTGGGGCCTAATTTCACAAGGGTATATGAAATGGATTTTTTTTTAACAACAACAAAAGGAATCCCTAAGCTCATGCCATTCAGAGGGTGTGCCAATTTTGGGGAATCCTGTATATAGAAACGCTACGCTTTCTAAATTGTTTACACCAAGTTTACCAGAAAACATTTACCACCTACCCCCGATTGTGTAGTATCAATTTCCATAATAAATAACCACATTGACTTGCAAAATGCAAAACTAATTAAAACTGTACAAAATTACCAAGAAAACACCGTATTTCATTTAAAAGAAGGATAAATGTAATGACAACAAATAAGGTAAGTACCAGAAATGGCAGTACTTCTACTGGTAAGCTGTACACTCTCTATACACTTAATTAATAATAATTACGGACCCTAATTTCTAATAATTATGCATGTCAAAACCTTTAAGTATAAATAATGTAAACGCTGGTCGCCTCTTATAAATATTTTAAGCTTTACAAAAAGAACACAGGTGTACAGTACATTTTACATTTTGTTTTCAATAAAATGCTAAGAGGGTTGGTTGCAAATGCTATTATATCAGGGTAAGAAAATAAATAAATTTACATAGAAAAAAATCTAAACACTTTATTTTAAACGACATGCGGCCTTTTACGTTGTGGAGAGTCATTTAACACAAGGAATGAGGGTGTCGCAAAGCCATTACGGTTTATTAATAGGCAAATGTATCGGAAATTGATTCGGAAGCAATTTCATGAATAGAATCGTGATTCGGATCCAATTGCATCTTAATTTTCTGTGACTATTTTACCCGATTGTTATTTCCACATTGCATTTCTGAAATGAATCGTAAATATACGAATTTTTCTTTTAAAATATAGATTGAAGTCTTAAGAGCACTTTAAAAACTTTGTTGCAGGATACAATTTATATTCTTTAAAATCATCACAGACATTAGATACAGATCTTCGAATTTCTTTTAGTGTTTTCCTAAGTGAGATGAGGGAACAATAAATATGTGACATTAAATGCAGCATTCCCATATCCATTCAAAACATGTGCGAAATCAATATCCTCATTTATTTACCCATGTTGTCATGAAGATATGGTGACACGTCGATATGCTGTGGCTCGCTAGGGACAATACAGAGTGGCGAAACAAGAGAATGAAAGGAACTACGACCGTCCACTCTTGGTCAGTCATGAACTGAATCTATAATAAATGAGAGGGCAATTCCCTAGACAATTTCATTGAACATTGCATGAATTAATACATTGTCTAAAATCATTTGGTAGTTGCAAATGCTATTTTAAGTGTTTCTGGAATTGTGGAGTTCATCTATATAGTTATGACATATTTAATAAATTACAGGCTAATTTCAAGTCAGAAAAATATCGAAGCAGTGCAAAGTTGCGACCCGGTTGCAGCACTATTTTGTTTAAAAGTAAAGGTTTTTTGGCATAGAATTGTAATTTACGCATTAATAAATACAATTGACTAATCAAAACAGATTTTTTTTTACGAAAACTATCATTTTTAACTAAAATATGTCATTTGCGACGTCTCAAATTTGCACTGCTTCTAAATTTATTGACTTGAAATTAGCCTGTTAGACTTTAACTAACAAATAGGTTGTTTAATTTTACTCACTTCTTTCATAATATCGCGTAACTAACTGATAAATATCTGAATATTTGTTAGGAATAAGCACTTGCCATTTTTTTCATTTCTTTTGTTCCTTCTACTTAACAAATTTAGGCAACTTTTTCGCTTTAGCGAAAAAAACTGCTACCACTCATTAATCAACTTTTACCCCACATTTGTTTTATCCAGTTGGGCTGTGAAACAGATAGGAGCAGAGTAGAGAGACTACAGGCTGGTAAAATGCTATCTTAACCCATAAATATTCCAGCAAAATCGACAGGGCAAACGGGACACCAAGCGACAGTGACCAACGTTGTACCCGCACTCTTGAAAAATGAACTTTAAACCGCTAATTAAGACTAGTTCTGCTGGGAATTTTCAGTCACCTGTCAATAAAACTTGGACCTTGAAATCCTGTCTTTTGGTTATCCATCCTTAAAGTTTGAAACCTATAACTATTGTGATCTTTAAGATAACCGAAGTCAAACTATAAATCGCTTCCTGAAGATGGCCTACTAAGTCTGAAACATAAGAACAACCTTTTGTGTTTTTAAAAACATGTCCAACATTTATCTTGCATTAAACTTAACATAGTTTTTAAATAATAAAAATGCTATTGACCTTTTTGACAATATGACCTTGACATGACCTTGAACTCCTGTCTGTTGGTTATCTATCCTCCAAGTTTGAAACCTCTAACTATTGTGATCTTTGAGATAACCGAAGTAAAACTAAAAATCGCTTCCTGAAGATGGCGTACTAAGTCCGAAACATAAGAACAATCTTTTGCGTTTTCAAAAACATGTCCAACATTTATCTTGCATTAAACTTAACATAGTTTTTAAATAATAAAAATGCTATTGACCTTTTTAACAATATGACCTTGACATGACCTTGAACTGCTGTCTGTTGGTTATCTATACTCCAAGTTTGAAACCTCTTACTATTGTGATCTTTGAGATAACCGAAGTCAAACTAAAAATCGCTTCCTGAAGATGGCGAACTAAGTCCGAAACATAAGTAAAACCTTCTGTGTTTTCAAAAACATGTCCAAAATTTACCTTGCATTTAACTTAACATAGTTTTTTAATAATAAAGATGCTATTGACCTTTCAAACAATATGACCTTGACATGACCTTGAACTCCTATCTTTTGGTTATCCATCCTCCAAGTTTGAAACAGTTAACCATTGTAATCTTTGAGATAATCGATGTCAAACTATAAATCGTTTCCTGAAGATGGCCTACTAAGTTCGAAACATAAGAACAACGTTTTGTGTTTTTAAAAACATGTCCAACATTTACCTTGCATTTAACTTAGCATTAATTTTTTAATAATAAAAATGATATTGACCTTTAGAAAGATATGACCTTGACATGACCTTGAACCCCTGTCTCTTGTGTATCAATCCTCCAAGTTTAAGTCCTCTAACTATTGTAGTATTGGAGCTATGTCAATGCAAACATTGACATTTGAAAACGTCATAGCTCTTTTCCTAGACATAGAATTTTTTTTAAAAAGTTTTAACACAAAGGGCTCTCCGAAAGAATATGTTTAAGCAAAAAAAAATCACAATATTTTGGGCTAGATTTTTTTTTGCATGCAATATCTACTAACCTTGACCAGTGGTCAGTATGACCTTGTGGTCATCTTGACCATAAGACTTTGGTATTTACTTATGCCAAGTTTGAACCTTCTACCTAGTACCATAATTGAGTAAATTACGGTTAAAGAAATTTTTTGCTCCGTACATCCATACATCCATCCATCCATCCTAACATACACCAAAGTGATATTTTTAAATAACAATCCAATGGATGGTCCGATCGACATGATTCTAGTATTAAAAGATCGGTAATTTTTTGTAGCATCTTTTCAACACCCTTAACATTTGCGTATCTTGCTTCGTTTAGGCACAGTTTCAAAAAAACATCGATTTTCAGAAATTGCAATTACAATAGTACATTTCCTTTAGAGAAATGAACTAAAAGCATGTGATAATTTTTTTGTATCCCCACCCATTTACAAAAAAAAATAAGTTTTACGTTTTTATCAATAAAATAAAAAATGCACCTTTTTAATTAACTACCTAACGCGTATAATTGAGCTTCTAGTATTTTTTTGTTTTATTCAAACTGTAAACCGTTTCTGAAACATAAAGACAACCTTTTATGTTTTTAAAGACATGTTTAACATATACGTTGCATTTAACCTGACATAGATTTTGAATAATAAAAACGCTATTGAACTTTTAAACAATATGACCTTGACATGACCTTAAACCCCTGTATTTTGCTTATCCATCCTTTAAGTTTAAAACCTTTAACTATTGTGGTGTTTGAGATAATTGAAGTCAAACTGTAAAGCGATTCCTGAAGATGAGCCACAAAGTTCGAAATATAAAAACAACATTTTATGTTTTTAAAAACGAGTCCAGCATTTGCTGTGCTTCTACCTGATACATCAAAAATAACAATGCTATCAACCTTTTATACTATGTAACCTTGACATGACCTTGAACCCCTGACTTTTGGTTATTTATTCTTTAAGTTTAAGATTTTTAACAACTGTGGTGAGATAATTGTCAAAATTTAAAGCGTTTACTGAAGATGGCCTACAAAAGTCAAAACATAAAAGCAACCTTTCTAAATGCATGCCCAAAAGTTACTTTAAATCTAAGTTGACGCAACTTTTTAATAATAAAAATGCTATAACCCTTTAAACAAATTGCAATTACACTAGTAAATTTTATTTAGAGAAATGATCTAAAATAAGTTAAATGCTACCCCGGCGCATTCGCCACTATAAAATTAAATTATTTAATTTTATGTAAATAATTGTTTTTTAGTCCTATAGTCTTAACATTGAATTGTCGTGATCATTTGTTAAAGACTATTTGTTTTATATCATACTTTTCGTTTATGGATTTGTTTGTGAAGAGTATATAGTATACATTTTACTAATCGTTGTAATTCTATTCAATTTTTATGATACTGTTATATATTGTTATTATCCGCTTTTGCTTTGATCATAAATCTGCGTTAACTTTTTTTAATTATTACACTCCCAAAGCTCTAGGTAGTCCAATATAATTATTCTCTGGATGATAAAAAACTTGTCATGATTAATAATGCAGCATGTCGACAGAGCATCACAGTGTCTAATAATTTACGATTATCGATAATTTATGATATGGTTACGAAATTTATGATCCGCTTCGTAAATCTGTCTCTAATTTGCTAGATAACTCATAGTTATTTCTTCTGCACTTTCCCATTTCTTCTCTTGGGCGTAGACTAAGAAGCAAACACCTTAATCTGCACATTTTATTCATTATAAATTCAGCCTTACCGAATAAGGTTTGCCCTTGCATAGAATCTACACAATGAATACGTTACTAAACCCCATGTAAATCGGGACACAGTTAAACCGTGATGTAAACGATTTTTAGTTATTTTCTAATTTATTTTACACCCGACACCAATTGTTGCTTAAGAACTAAAGGACCTTGATGGTAAGGCTAAGTTTTAAAATATAATCAATATGTGAAATAGGTTTACTTAGGTGGTGACCCCAATTTAAAACTAAAATGAGTTTGTCATATTTTCGTTTCTACTCGTGAATTCAAATGGTGTCGGTTATCCTCAAATATTTGTGTTTGACAGGCTAGTTTAACGAACCATTCAATCACGTAAAAGCTCCTACAAAGTTGCACGACTATTTTTCGCTTCAAAAAATTTTAAATTTAAACTTTCTAAATCTTGCGTTGCATTTTTAAATTGGCTTATCCCCACGAACACATTTTGCCGATATGCTGTACTAAAATCTAATCAGAACAATTTCTAAATTATTAAATATAGGATAGGTATCGTAAAGGTTGTTATTACCCTAGAAATATTCTAGGTTTTGGGTACTTTTAAAAGCAAGCATTTAATGAGCTGATGCTTATTGCCATTTTGTAAATTGGTTGGGGCCCCTTTAAAAATGGGTTAAACGCAGATAGTGTTAATGAGAACTACATGTAATTTATTTACCTTTAAGAATTTTGTAATTTTTTCAATACCCCAATTCAAGTGAAAAGTTGTTTACCATTTGAAACTTCTAAGCAACTTTACCGTTTATGAAGAAACTGCTAAATAAACTCTTAATGTATCCCATATTTAGCAATCACCTTTATTGATTGTACAAATTTCATAATGCTTAGAAAAATTATTTGGTAAATATTTACGATTAAGTGTTTTTAGTCTACCTGCTTAAAGGCTATGTTATTTCCGAAAAAGGACACTTTGTCAAAAAACTGTTACTGTTTACTAAATTTCTTTGTTTTTTTTACAGGTATTTTCCATTAAAAAAAGCACATTGATTGCAGACACCCTGTATGTTCGGAAGCTAAAATTTTATTTTGAGGGACAAGGTTAGCTTTATTTTTTTATAGGTATTACAAAGGCTGCCCATTTGTTTGTGCTAAAAGGATATGTTGCCTTAACTAATGGCTATCCTAAAGTAAATTTTAAGTTTTGCAATATATTGCCGAGCTCTTCTTTTGCATCACAAAAAAAGCTTACAAGTAAGTGGAGCATACCGATGTTGGCAATATTTTAGCGTAACAAATTACCAACGTTAAAGTTGGATTCACAATGAAAATTAGCTTGCTTGCGGTATGAATTAAGGTAGCTTGTAAAAGCTTGAAATATGTATTTGGGATATACCATTCACAATGAATTAGCTTGCATGAGCTCTTACCACGCTAATTCATTGTGAATGGTATATCCCAAATACATATTTCAAGCTCTTACAAGCTACCTTAATTCTTACCGCATGCAAGCTAATTTTCATTGTGAATGAAGCTTAAGGGTTAGAACGTCTTTAAATATTTACGCACTAAACTAAGGTAAGTGTGAGGAAATTGTTGGCAAACCACACATTACTCCGCACCTGCGGTCCACTTGGTGATTTATTAACATCATCTAACGACCCTATACTCGCAGTTCTTGACAAGTAGATGATGTACGAGGAATGGAGGACCAAAAACTCGTGAATCAACATTTCTCTGTTTACCAAGACACCAATTCTCTCAACAAAAACTAAGACTGCTCGACGTTACCATTCTGCAAGTAGGTGGGTACCTATCCTATACTGATTTATGAAAGCGCGCTACCAAGAAGAGTAGGGGCGCGGTTCTATTGTGGCTGGAAGCTTTTACCAGAAAGCGATTTTAAATTATGAGGACATGTAATGATTTGAGGCTGAAGCGTGTAAATGGAGAGCTGCGGTTTTATGTCACATCAGTTACATGAAGTGCTATTTCAAAAATATTTTAATACCTAAGTATCTTACTGATGTATGCCCAGTGGTGGTTTTGCTTTCTAAATTTGACCTAGTTTGTGGATTCCCTTTAAGGTTAACGTTTTGAATCAATGTGTGTCATGAAAACAAATTAGGGAAATGTTTTGGACCGCAAGTATTTTTTTTCGGACCAGTCATGTTGTCCTTAATGTAGAACCATTAACTGATTTTGACATGAAAATAGCAATATATTTTCTAAGTTTATGTTAATGTTAAATACAAAATAATATTTAACTAGGAATCCAGCCTCCAAACCACAGGAAGTTATTTCTGCATAGAACACACTTACCTAAATTATAAAGGTAGATAAGACCTGTACTGAATCCTGTACCGTCCTTTATTTAGCTATATTCGCTGTTCAAACTTCTTTAATGTCACGTCCGGTTTTCTCCAGACTATGTTAACTAGGCAAAATTATATAAACTTTATCCTTAAAATCCTTTTTATTTGAAAAATACAAAAGCAAGTTGCATTGCTTCTAAGGAAGTTATTGTTCCAAAGACTGCATCCCATTTCTTTGCCATGACTTTTTATATTATTAAGTACATCTTCCTACCGCTAAGACAATTCTTTATCTTACTATGAAATTCCTTGCAGAAAACTTAAAAAAAAAAGAATGAGTAACATTAGTGCAAAACTTATCCAAGTAAGGCATTAGAGACAAATTCTCGGAAAAATCTATTATCTTAATGTGAATCATTTTTACTGATCTAAATAGGTGGTAAATGGAAATTCATTAATTTTATTTGAGAATATAATATGTTTTAGATCATTATCAATCAAAGACAATCGGCATAATGACATTAACATTTGTTTATTAGAAACTTTCGTGGTTAATTTCCAAGATGCAAGCATTTATCGTCGTATTCATTTAAATTACAATAATTTCTGAGAAATGTTTTAAAAGGGTATTTGAAAAAAGTTTGAATTATTTGAAATGGCACAACAAAGGCCATTAATTTTCGCTTTTGTAAGGCCATAATTAATTTTTAACAGACTAACGTTCAAGGGAATCATTCATAAAATCCAATTTGGTTAGTAATTGCTTTTAAAGAGTGGATATTCCATGCTCAATTTAATATTTTCAATATTTAGTTTGGAGTCTCATGTGTAAATAATGGACATAATTTTTAATTTCGAACAGTTTCAGCACATAAACATCCCCTAATGCTGAGTCAACATTCAATTTGGCAATTTAAATGTGTTAACGACTTTGCAAGATCGTTAAATTGAACGATGGCTTTCCCAGTTTGATTATATTATCGTTGTGACGGGGAAATATTTTCTGCCTTTAATTTACCTAACTCAATTTTAATTTTTCTTGGTAGAATTAAAAAATATTAAATCTGTTTTAATCAAGTTTTATTGAATAACCTATTAACAATCTGATAATTTTGTTCAGAAAAAATTGTTTTGTTTAGAAACAAGCATACATATATTCTTGTCGTTTATTGCAAGGGATTTTCACTTGTCCTTCCTACAAACTTTTTTTGCGGTGTTTATTGTTCAATTTATTAGTTTAGCGCATGGAAGCAAAAGGTAGCATGGCATAGACCTTTAGCATAGACCATTTTTTAATTAAATTAAATGAGCTAAAAACTAATTTTCTCTTTTCACCAATTACAAGGATAGGTACTGCAGTATGCTTGTATTCGCCTTTTAAAAGAAAAGACATATTTGTTGAGCTAGTCCTTTTACCATTAACCCAGTTTGAAGTTGGTCACGTCTGGTTTGAGCACAAAACGTCGTCATATGTTGGTATATGTTACACTCGCAGTCAGGTCAGGCATCCTGTGCCTCGGCAGTCGCTGCACCAGGCGCGGCGGTGGCTGTAAGAAGAGTGATTCACTACAATATTCGACAGGACTATAATGTGCCTGCTAGCTTTTGAACCAGAAGACCGACAACCGCCTCCAAATATACCTAGCACACCCTTGAGACTAACAAAACTATACCTTCCTACTCCATACTTTTCCCAATCTAAAGTTTATTGTCACTATTTTACTTGCTTATTTTCTTACGCCGTTCTCTTCGTTTCCCAAAGCCAGTTGGCCAATATCAATAATTATTTACTGCCGATAAATTATGACATGTGCGTTCTAGTGTAGAATGTATATAAATGACAAAATCTATAAAAGGTCCACTAGATATAACAAAGAAAAAGTTGGTATGGGTATAAATAATACTTTAGATTCCATATATTCTTTTTATTTGGCCATTAAGTATTATTTATTTCATACTAAGACAAAGCCAAAATCAAGATTGTTCATAAATTGTTTTTGTAGATTCAATGCGTATAAAAATTCTTTAAACTAAACGAAAAGCTACTGTTAAATAACTCGGGATCGGGATCCCTGCAAAGGGTCTTATATACAACTTTAAAACGGTCACAGTGGCAAAAATATTATCGAAGTAAACTACTCTCTGTAAAGAGTATAAACAAAGGTAGAAACACACCTATTTTAAATAAAACTAAAAGGAAATAAAATATAACTAAAAATTCCATTTCAAGATACTTAGCAAAGTCTTATCCTTTCTGCACATAGTTCATGTTTTTAAAGTTTAAATTCGAGTTATAGGAAGCGAACTCGAAAGCGAAGGGTAATATGAAACACAATGTATGTTTTAAAAATGGAAGATTGAAAGTTAGACATCCTCACAAAAGCAAAAAGTCTTGATGTTGGCGTCTTGAGTATGAATGGCAATAAGAAACTTTCTTTTTTTATAAACATCCCATTATAACGCTTATAAAAGAGCCTAAAGTAAAAAAAAACATTTTATAGAAACCCATCTACTTGCAAAAACTAAAAAGACTAAATCCCAATAATACACAAATGTTTAACGGATTTTAAAGCATTTACAAATCGCGGTAACGCGAACACGAATGTCGCATTAGAGGAAAAGGCTTATAAACGCCATGAGAAAAACTAAGAACTCCTTTATATAGGTATGAATTCGTACAAAATGAGAAACAATTTTTTTTCATTGCTTGCTACTGAGTAATCAAATTTGCTGAAACCCTGTTTCATTTTATAGGGAGTCAAATAAAACCAAAGCCAAAATAAAAATACTAGCAATCCACAAAATACAACTCTTGCCACAGATTGATCAACTATCAAATTTTGTGCTGTTTACAAAATCTAATATGTCTTAAAAAAAATAAGAATACGGTTGAGATGTAATAATTCGCCCACTTTTTTGATGTCATAATGTTTCTGACGATGTATATCGAATTTTGTGAATAAATAGCACAAATTTCTGATTAGCGTGTTTTTGAGAATGCATGGCAAGAGTCAAGGTAGTTTTTTACGAATCAATCGTTTTATGTTAAAAACCAATCATCATCAAATAATATGGCTAATTAAAAACTCAACTTTTAAACTTAAAGAAACTGTAGGTAATATTTATAGGCATCTGAGTAATTATTTTCATGCCTCTGTGAAACCTAATTTAATTTACTGAGTTTTGTATAATTGGCGTAGAATCCAAATCCTGATTGAACGGAAAAACAAATTTATTTCAGCTTTTAAAAGTAATTCATTTAGTATTGATTGGTAAGAAAAAAGAATTTTAAGTACATAATAAAGTAATTGATGTAAAAACTTTAGAAGTAGATGGAATAATTTGATCAGAAAAAGAAAATAATTTTCAATTGTGCTAAACCCATTTAAATTTTCGTATTCGCCAGAGAAGAAAAGTAGTGTCTGGGTAAATGGAATCTCCATCACGCTTTCTAGTAATGTGGTCATAATTTTATAAATGAAGGATGCAGTTACCCTTTTTATTTTTTTTATTGATTGCAAAATATTTTTAACATTAAAATAACTATAATAGTAGTAGTGATGTTTTATTAATAAATCTAACTTAACGACAGATTATGTTATAAAAAATGTATTACTTAGGAATGGAATTTTCGACTAATTTGGATTTGTGGGTGGCAACATTTGGGCACGAATTACAAGGACGTTGGTTTATTATGTTCAGGCTTCTTAGCCTGAATTATTTATTTATTTTCTTAAAGGAATCTATCCTTTCTACTAAGGTCTAGATTTAGATTTTATAGCGGATTCATGAAGTTTATTTAACAATTAAATTAAGAATTAATTTAAGAAATACGTCTGCTCATTGGTCTATTTTTTGAAATTGAAGTTTATCGTTTGTCAATGTCAAGTAAAACCAATGAGCAGCCTTATTTCTTAAATTAATTCTTACTTTAATTTTTAAATAAAGTTCATGAATTTGCTATTACTTCCACTTTCTTTTCACGTAAATTAACCGAAAAATAAATAAACCACGTGGGAGTGTATAGGAACATTTATGTAAGTCTCGTAGGTTTCTTTATCACTGTCTTAGTGAACCATTTACATTCAAGTCGGGTTAAGTCAGCACTCATCGGTTAGTCGATCAGTGCAATCTAGTTTAAATATTTGTAATTTATAATAATTTACTAGTGATTTGCAAAGCTATCCGGGATTGAGAAATCTGACGTTTCTCCAAGCTAGATTACAATTATTATGTGAGTATTCGTGCTAAAACCCTATAAACAATAGCCAGAACAACCCAAAGCAGGTAATTCTGTATCAAACTGAAGTGTTTGCAGCAAATAGTTTACTAAAGAGAAAGGGGTAAGGAGAACGTTTTACCACCCTTGGATGAAGAAGCTTGGGGCGCGGTTCTCACTGGTCCTTTGTAAGTACGCTGCCCATTAGCGACGGTCTACTTGAAGATTTATGATTACAATCTCTTCCACTGTATACACTCTGCTAAATCTTAGAGCTTAGATTGCTTATTCTAGCAGCTCCGATATACTTATTGTCACAATAACCCATTTGGTTTTAATAGCTACAGTTTCAATATAGTTAAATGAGACTCATGCATAGTTTACGAGTCCATAGAACTGATGCCTAATTTATCATTCTGTTCTAAATATATATGCGTTTAACAAAGACTGTGTATGTATATAGAGTCTAGATAGAGCTCAATGCAGATTAATTCAAAATCTGGTGTTATGTCAGAATTTAGAATAATGCGTTACCGTTAACAATTTAATGTGTTTAGTTATGCTTTAAGCATATTATTATTAAATAAACTAAAATCTTCTGCACCATTACATCCTTTCAGAATGACTAAAATGTTCTTTATAAAAAAAGCACAATTTAATTGCTTTTGCCAAAAACAATTAAAATTCCTTAATTTATTTATTGAATTTACAAACAGTTAATGAAATTTTAATAATTTTGATTTAGGTATTTTAGCTCATTCAGAAGTAAATGCTTTACCAGAAGAATAAAAATCGGCCATGGACGTGAAAAAATGAACATCAATTATACCTTTTGGAAATTAAACATCTTCCATTTTATAATGTTCATTTGTACCTATTTTTGACATGTATTTATAATATTATACGAATATATATATAGCTCATTATTCAGCTGGCCTTATGCCTAAACTTAATCTGTTTATTTACGAATAAAATTCAATACCAAACCACTCTTTATTGGCCTTGTTTAGTAAATCTTTTCAACACCAATGTTACAAATATTCCAGACTTTATGTCTGTTGTTGTAGTTCATTGTAATTCTTCAGAGTTGACCAAAGATAGGCAGCCTCTACGAAACTGGAATAGTAAGTGGGCATGGAATGACAGAATAAGGGTTTTTCAATCTTTTTAAAAATCGGTATATATACACATTCTGGGCATTCTGGCAGATAATTTTTCTTTCTGTTTGGTACAACAATTGCTAATTTAGCTAGTCTAGAAATGTCTTACCAAAATGGTGTACACATAAATTCTTTCTATATGCTTCTTTATTTTTCCACCGCACATAAAAATAAAAATGAGACTATATTAGCCCGGCGCATTCGCCATTTTAAGTCGTTTTACGTATCCTTTGTCTATGATGACATCAAAAGCACGTAAATTTTTTATTATTATAGGTACTTTCTTAAGTCCATCTTATTATTTAGTAAAAATTGGTTGGTATAGGTCCCAATTAAAACTTTTCAGGTGTCCAAAAGCCGTATAAATCCTACAAAATTTATTAAAGTAAATTTATTATTTTACAAACTGCTTAAAATTTAACTTCCTAATAAGATTTACGAAGTCTAAAAAGATTCATTAGCTGAACTTAAGTCATAATGAATTTATTACCAGGGAAAAGGATTAGTGTACTCAGAGCCTAATGATGAAAATGCATTAGCAAAACACTGAAACGTATTCACCATTTACATTATGCAAAAATAAGTACTAATATTAATGTTAAAAAAGCATAAACTTTATTAGAACAAAATTCAAAATCTTAAAATGACAAAAAAGTTACCACTTTGAACTTAACAGCAAAAAATGCAATGTAATGTTTGTATTTATTTACAGAACTACAGTGCAGCAGAATATTTTTGCTAACCAAAAAACTGCGCATACAAATAAGTACAATTAAAATCCTATTTTTTATAAAAATTTGTTTTCAAGTTAACGAAATGAGCAAGTTTTCTAAGTATGTACGGATTGATGGGTGCGAATAACTGTTCGTATATTCTTTCTTGGTTTCGTTTCTTTGTTTATTATATTAGGTACCTACTTCTTATAATTTGACTTCTTTGAAACCAGAAATTATGCTGATGAATGTAAATAAATAGTTGTAACTTTTTTTACTAAATAAAATGCAATGCAGCAAGCTCCATCTAGTGAACTAAATACAAAGTATAATAACATTCATAACATCATTCTCTTCATTCTTACTAACGTCGGTTCTGTTTTGAACTTTAAGTTCCACCATACGCACCAAGAGGGCAGATGTGTAGTTAAACCTTGGGGACATCTGTGTTGGGGTTATTACATGTCATTTATAATTTACAAAATTCTATAGCAAAGTTTTTTTATAATTAAAAATAATATGTAACTCAAATAAAATTAGTTATTACCTACATATTATTAAGCACTACTTGAGCAATAAGTTAGAGAACGCTTAAAGATTACATTATGTTGAAGTTATTTTATTTATATTAAATCATTTAAAAAATGTATTTACAATAAATAAAAACAAAAAAAAACAAACAATAATTAAAATATGTTTAGCCAAATTACAAATTGTATTACAACATATATTTTTATCAACAATCCGAGCTATTCCCAGTTTGGCCTACATGATCTCAATATTGAGCTCACGATTAGCGGGGATAAGAATGAACCATAGACAAGTTAACTAAAGAATAAAAGATTGAACCATCGTGATAACGACTATTTAAATATTGTTTGACCAATTTCCCACTCTTCACTCCCACTAATTATAGTTGAAATCGAGTCAATAAATTATAGAATAAGGCTAAATGATGCTTTCGTTTTATTGTACCTTTTTATATTTACTATCCATTTCTTCCCAGAATTTAAATCTTTTAATATTGGGGTGTTCTTCTCTACAAGACAATTCTTTGCCAATATCTAAATAAGTGTAATTGCCTGCCTTTAGTGGCTTCCAGTTCAGTCCTTGTAAAACATCATTTTTTTCAACTGAGTTTGGATTACCAGTCCTAGAAAAATTGGTCCACATTTTTACAAACCTTCGAACAATCATTTCGTCGATTGAGTCACTCTCATTAGTTTCAAAAAATTTAAATAAGTATGGAATATCACTCCCATGAGATAGTCCTTTTAAATTGGAAGCTTTTTCGCCAAATTTGTCTGATATTTTTGCAAGCAGATCAAAACTGCCACGTTCAAAAAATCTATAAAAGTAAACAGGTTCTTTGGAGTTAGCAGCAGTTAGTTGCGTTTGTTTAGCAACTCCTACGTTAAATACTATATCGCCAAGAAGCTAAAATTTAAAAATTAATTATTATGCTTTGAGGTAAATTGTATAGCTCACAGAAAAATAGTTGCTATCCTTAGATGGTTCTTTGTCTCCGAAATAAAATCTTAAAATAGTCTGAGCCACTTCTTCGTACTCGTTAGACTCCCTTTCCAATTCATAATACCATGGAACACAAATATCTTTTGGAGGCAAACTGGATGGACTAAATTGAAAGGCTAGACCTTCTTCAGATGTTATTCCTGTAATAAGGGGAAGTTTGTTGTATCTTCCAGATCTAATAAGTTCCTCAGGATCTACCAAAAGAAACGCATCTTCTTCGCTTTCTCTTTCTATGGTTGGACTGAAAAATGGCTGTCTACTCGGATTGTCAAGCTAAAATATGTTAAAGTTGCTTAAAAGTCTAACACCAATGTAATTAATCTGCAACATACGTGATGAGAAACCTTTATTTGACCTTCCAGCAATTTGTCAACTGGCAATTCTTGCAAAAATTTTAAACATTCCCTCGGACTAGTAAAAGTGCATCCTAAAGCTTTTGCTAAGTCCATTCCATTATTCTGAACACCTCGCGCCCAAGAATTGCTCACACATCCACTTTGACATATGACTTTATGAATTAATCCTTTACTCAGGGGAGAAACCATAAGATAGTGAGCTGCTGCTCCACCAGCACTCTCACCAAAAACAGTAACGTTATTTGGATCACCACCAAATTGTTTAATGTTATTTTGAACCCATTTTAGAGCTAATACCATGTCTTTCATTCCAGCGTTTCCAGGAACTTCTACGTCAGGATTTTCAAAATTGAGAAACCCCAAAGCTCCCAAGCGATACTGAATGGTAACCAAAACGATGTCTTCAGTAAGTAAATAGTCAGCATTGTAATCATGTGCTGATCCCATAACAAAAGCACCACCGTGAATCCAAAACATAACGGGTTTTAGCTTGAACTCAGTTTTCTGAGGCAGCTAAAATTGGTTTTAAATTAATTAAAAGTCAAAATTTTTATTTTACTCTTTCTTACTTCTTTCGTAAAAACATTAAGTGTAAGACTGTCTTCACTTCCCCTTGCCGTGGGCACTTGGGTTAAATCATCTAACTACAAAATCAAAATATCGTTGGTTAATGATAACAATTAACAAGAAATGGGTTAGATCTTTGAGTGGGTTAGAAGTTACTCTTTGCAGATTTATTGGATTCAAGGAATGTTTTTTATATAATGTACATTTTATTAGATACTCTTCGCAGTAATAAAATTAAAAAAAATAGAGTTTTATAGCAAAAAAAAAATAAGTCCCATTCTAAGTACATTTTTAGCTTTTATTAATTGCTTTTTCTCATTAACGCGTAGAGTTATAAAAAAAAATTTGATGAATTTTGATAGGTTTTACCAATATTTAATTTAGTTTGAAATATTTTTTAAATTAATTTAATAATAACTTCGTTATAATTTTTTTTAACTTTGAAAATCAATTTTAATAGTTTTATGATTAACCGATTTTTTTCAAAAACAATAGGGTTCTTCCTTTTGTGAAAAATGATTTTTCCAGAAAATTTGAACATGATTGGAATTTGCGTTCTTGAGATATCGTGCGCACAAGAAAGTGTGACATACAGACGGACGGACGGATTTTTTGAAAGTTGTTCAAAATTCGATGAAACGCACGAATCTGCAAGAATTTTTGCTCTACGACGAAAAATAACGATTTTAGGTTTGGCCCGATCGAATTTATAATACTCTTCGACTTTGTCTGCGAAGAGTATAATAATAATTAACATTTAAATTCTCTTTCTTGCCAAATTTAGGTAAACATATTGCATACATAGGACATAAAACTTTATGCTTTCTTTTTCTTATAACCTACATGAAAAATATCTAAAGGATAAGTATTAGCTTACCTACTGTCCTATGCATGATCTATGTTTAAACCATTACACTTACATTAAATGACATGGCATAATTTGGTTCCCCATAATTGGTAGCATCTTTAACTCCATTCCAAGGTTTGGCAGGTTTTGGCGCCTAGGAAATTTTTAGTAATTGTTTCTGTTTCTTGATACTGTTTCTTAATACAAAAAATACATACCTTGAACCGAAGTTCTCTCACAGGAGGTTCAGCATATGGAATACCTCTAAAGGCTACAATATCTTCCTTGTCATAATTTTTCAAAATACACCCTTGCAATTTTCCCTCTTTAACAGTTACAATTGGACCCGACATATTAATATGGTTTGTAGCACAACAACTTTAAAAATACTGATTCATGTTCATGCTTACAAAAATGTGTTGGGTAGGTACTGAATATGAATCAAGGATCAAGGACTTATAATTACTTAAAAATAATAATTAATCTCATACCTACTACTTAGTTTGAAAAGATTTGTTTACAATTCAATTATCGCAATTTGCTTGGATTAGGAAGGTACTCAAGAAGTAAAAAATAGTATACCTAATGAAGAGTTTCGGTCGGTATTGGCCGCCGTTCGCCGTTTAATTTTAAATAAATAAAGGTCATCTATAATTATTTTTTTTAAACAGAAAACATACTAGTAGGTACCTAGCCTGCAAATCTAGTATTAAATTACTATGGTTGTAGATACACAAGTAAAGCGAATAGCGACCCCTAGTTTTTATCATCTGCATTAATAGTTTAAAGGCAACAAGGAGTAGAAGATAAACGAAGCAGAAGTGTAGATTCTGAACAGTAGAGTGAGCTTGGAGCTATAAAACCACCAACTTTGGTGGTGTTCGATCCTGAACTTAGTTAGCGACTTGATACTGTAAAGTATTAAACAAGGGATGAAATATAGATTTTGACACAGTGCTTAAAATTAGGTCAGTTAACAGTTTTGACATACGACTTGTTATACAATTCGTTGTCTTAGAAAATGATTGTTACAATACAACTGTCTCTTTGGTTTACTAAAATGACTTACGGACTATACCCTAAATAACGATGGTATATTACTACCGTGGGTGGAAAGGGTTTCATTTCTGTCGAGAGAAAAAGATGGTTTACCAAGGCGAGACCATTTCTCGAGACGGAAAGGAAATTTTCACCGAGGTTAGTATACTATTTTATTTACAACTGTTTACGTTTATATTTAATTTTAAAAAGCTTTTATTTTGCAAACTAATATTATTCATTGTTAACATCTTAGTTAACATGATTATTTTTTTTAATTTATTACCTTGGTTACATACAATTGCTTGACATCGAAGTGAACAAATAATTATTTTTAATTTTCAAAAAACGTCATTTCTCGGATTATTTTATACCAACTAATATTAAAAAACCATAATGTCGGATAGTGATGACGAATGTACAGAATTAAAAGAGTGTGCGCAAAGGGCCGAAGAGGATTTGCTGCCACAAAAAAAATCCTATTTCTTATTGAGACATTTTTTCATTACTCAGGCGGAAAGTAGTTACTTTCCGCACGGGTAGAAAGTGACAGCTATAAAACTAATAATATGACATTTTCCAACTTTTAAAAAGTCAGAAATGTCGTTATTTCATATGCAGTTGTAAATAAAATATTTTCCATATATAAACGGACTAAGTATATTAAATTTTAAGGGGCTATTTTTATGATTTAATTTTTAGCCTAAAATATGTGTTTAGGCTTTATCATTCACAATGCTGTATTATGTATAATGAGTTCATGGAATTGAAGCTACCTAATTCTTACAAGATGCAAGGTAGTTTTCATAGTGAATAAAGGGAGGAATTGAACTGATCCTCGATATATTTACACTTATTAATATATCTTTAATAGTTATCCTAAATTTAATCTACTACCTATTTTAATTACGAAAAATATTTTTAATACCCTGAAAATACTCTCTCAAAATAAGTATAGTTTCTTAGAATAATCTTGAATTTTTCACAATAAACTTAAAAAACGTCCAAAGTAAAGCAACTCTATAAAAAAAATATTATTAATAAGTAATGTACCGGTTTAGTTTGACGGTTCCGTAGGCTTCATGGCCGATTTGGAAAGTTTAAGTACCTACCTGAAAAATATCGATGATTGAGTATGTAAGTAGTTATTTAGCAAAATGACAAAACATTTAGTGGTGACAATACCTAAATATGCTTTCAACCATTAATATGGAATACAACATCCTTTAACTAAAGCCCATAATCACAAATATAAAAACGACAATTTAGAAGTACCTCTATTAAACATATTAAATTCCATATCGTATTTAATATCAAAGGAGCCAAACAAGATATTTCATATTATGAACCTGGAATAAAGAGAAAATCATTTGTGATTGTGCGAGAAGCGTGACCAATCCAGGAAGGGAAATATTTTCCACCACAATAATCATGTTATTTGCGCACAAAGAATAGCATCTATACTGTGTGTTTCTGGCGTCCTACCTGACGCCCACTCTAAAACTTTTGTTTGCTGAACAGAAGGACTTATCTTTGGCTCAATTACTGTCATTTTAGAAAAGCACATGGATTATTAAGATCTAGAAAATTTTTATAACGAAAAATTTAATTATTTATAAGCTACCTAACTTGTTTGTTTTTGTAGTGTATAGGATATTGTATGGGCTTTCCAAAATTATAAATTCATATTAGGTTAGGTATCTTCCATTAGGTCAAACATTTACGGTTTCCGGAATAACCAAGGGAACATAGTATAATAATTAATAATTTTTTTAAGCTAATAATTAAATATTCCAAATAAATATTAATGTAGTAATTAATAATTGAAATAAGCAGTGCTTCATACTAACATGTTATTACTCATCAAAGATGGTTAGTAAAAAAATCATAGCAAATCTTGCAAAAAATAAACAAGTGCCAAATTTTTTATGTGTAACAACATCTATTTAGAAAGCTAAATCCACAAAATGCACACCAATAAGTGTTTAGGGTTGCCGTGGAAGCCCCCCAAAAAGCCCCCTTTAATTTGCAACATTATGTCATGATCATAGATCGGCATTAAATTTTATAAATAGGTGTTAAATAAGATTGTGAAATAAGATTGTGAAATGATTTTTTAAAAAATTATTTTTCTAAAAAAATTCCTTCGCCGCCTAAATGGCCCCGAAGAGTTATATTCAATTATGTTGGATTTACATCAAACTTTGTAAATAGATGCAAAACAGGGCATTACAAAACTTGCTTTTTTGAAAAAATATCTTAAAGAGCCTCCTTTTTAAATGAGATAAAGGAATTTTTTAGAAAAAAAGTATGAAGTAGTTTAGCACCTTATTTTGTATCTGTTTACAAAGTTTGGTGTAAATTCAACATGATTAAATATTGCTGAAGCAATTTAGGAGACGAAAGCATTTTTTTGGAGAAGTAATTTTTGCAGAAACCGTTTTAAAATCTTATGTGGCACCTATTTGGGAAATTTGGTGCCGATTTATCGTGACTTAATATTGCAAATTAAAGGTGACTTTTTGGGGGGCTTACAAGGCAGATCCATCATGATAGAGACACTGTAACAGTGTCTATAATTTAACTGAGGCAATTTAAACGTATAGTAAATATAACAAATCACAGATACAAT
This sequence comes from Cartodere bifasciata, assembly GCA_963920755.1. NCBI lineage: Eukaryota > Metazoa > Arthropoda > Insecta > Coleoptera > Latridiidae > Cartodere > Cartodere bifasciata. The sequence continues at coordinate 12,399,572 of OY987195.1, forward strand.
AGATCTATGGTTTCCCAGTTGATGTCACAGAGAGACTAATCATTAGATATACCACAAGTGGCGAATATTTTTTTGAATATATTTTTAGGTTCCTATGGAAATTTTTTGGCAAATTTCACGATACCAACTTGCTTTAAAAATACACCGATTTTTATAAAAAAAAAATCCGTTGTAATACAAAGCAATATATTATATTCTAGTTTTATAAAATAATCTTCTAGCATAAACAAGGCGTTGATTTATTAAAAAAAATAGTTGTAGCAACATTTTTATACTTAAGGTTTGTTTTAGGTTTCTTTAACAATAAGTATAAAATGTCGAGCCAAATACAAAATGCATCACGGTTAGTAATAATAAAACGCCACAATAGCTATTTTCTGAAACCATTCTCCATTTGTTGGAAATGTAGTACCTAATCCTTACATCCGACACATACAACCAAACCCACCCGCCAACCAAGTTATTAACTAGAATATGCAACAATGCAATTCTGTAATGAATACAGCGTATTCAGCATTGAACAGCAAGCAGGCAGGAGCACCTGTGATACTCTAAATTGGTAATTAGCGGGTTTAGTCGGTGTGAAATCCGCCTCAGTTCTCACAGTCGAACGGACAATAATATAATCGCACCCTTGCGGGGAGGAAGAGATGGGGGCGACATTGACAGCGCTGCTGCTTACGCCAATCTAATGAACAACACGGCGTTTCTCCTCCATCTACGCAACACACACCCCTAACACTTAGCAACGTGGTAATAATACCATTTACGATTTATTTTCAAGTTAAATTGATGTCTGTTATCTTTTAACTCCTAAAATTGACATTAGGGCTTTTTCGGTATTCCATACTTTAAGGTTATAATATTTGCAATCAATGTCCAAAAAATGGTACATAAACGCGATGGTACGTTGTTGGGGCATGCCTGTCTAGGGACCCCCAGAAAATGTTTAAAAAAATCTATTTCATATACGCTCGGAGATATGAGGCCCCAAAGTGCGAAACATTTAACGCTTATTTCTTGAAGATAACAGCACATATTAACAAAGGAAATAATTAAATACAAAGACACAATCTATTTAAAATTATTTTACCATTTGTTTATCTTTTAAATGGTCAAATTACATTTCTATAATCAATTTAATTTTACAAAAATTTTAAGAAATGAAGCTCACAACAATGTCAATATGATCTTATGCAAAAATGTATGCTCAAGAATATAGATGAACTTTTAAGATGTATTTCACAAACTGTGTTGCCGAACTTATGCAACTTTGTTCGCATTTTTCTCGATAAATATAACAGATAGATTTTTTTTTACAATTCTATAGGGATCCCCGATAATGACCCAAGAGCGTACCATCGCGTTTATGCGCCATTTTTTGGACTACAAATATTTACCCATTTTTGTTGGCAATGGATCTTATAGTTGCACTATACAGGATGTTTCGTTGATGATGAATTTTTTCAGTAACCATAGAAAGACATGGATTTCGTGACACAATTTAACAACCAATTTAAAAATGCAACTAATCATTAAATTATTGTTTTCACTAAATATTACAGAGTTAAACGTTTTTTCTATTATTAAGAAAAGCATTAAAACAAGCTCTTCGATTTATTGAAAGGAAACCGTTGGCTTACAAGACAAGAAAGCATATTTCGTTTATATTTTAACCTTCAATACAAATACGTACTTATAAGAAAAAAAAAACAAAAGTGCACTTCAATTTAATTTGTCTAATTAACTAAAGCGAGAGTCTTTGGGCGTTAAATCGATTAATCTTTTCAACTTTAAATCCCCAACGTATTGTTCTTCTAAGGTAGTAATTAGTTTTATTGTCCCTCGCAATATCGTCACACAATACAATTAGAAAATACCAAAGGCAAACGTTTAACTAAGAAGTTTTAGTAAAAATTTGCGATAATTAAAAAGTCAAAAGCAGATCAAACCACTTTGCTACTTGGGAACTTCTTATACCTAATTTAAAATTTACTATAACTACTCATAACGATTTAAAGTGCTAATACAGATTTAACAAAATTAGCAAGACACAAAACACATACAAATTCATTTATATAAATTATAAGTAAAATTATTAAAATTATATAGTGCCTAGATGTTATATTGACAGATATTATTGTCGCCTTATAGAGTGGCGACATGCATCATTCCATCTCTGTCATACAGATTCTGTCATCAATTGTATTTGTAAGTTGTCATATTTGCTAATATGTTGATGACAGAATCTGTATGACAGGGATGGAATGATGCATGGCGCCACTCTATAAGGCGACAGTATCTGTCAATATGACATCTAGGCACTCCAATTAAAATGGTTAATAAGGTTGTACAGAACGATTATTACTTATTTATCCTATTTTCTAATAATAATTTTTGAAAATAATGGCGGACTGTTTTTTTTCCACTTATTCTAACTTTATCATATCCTGGGTTAAAACCAACACTAAGCACTAATCCTTATTTAGATTTCGTGCATGTTTAGACTTCAGTAAAGGAAATACTTCCTGCGGAACAGTCGTGGCAATTGTAAAGTGGAAGCGCTCTTAAGAACGGACTTGGAAGACTTCCGGCCAAAGTAGCGTACGATGGCAAGCGTGAAAATGTAGGACTGTATGCCAAACTCAAGGAAGCCTCGTCTTTTACATTATATCCAGTTGGTGGTTGAATATTATGCTCTAATGTTGACGTTGGTGTTTCTACAAATGCATGGACAGTGCCAGAAAAGGCACTGGATGACGATATTGGTGGCATTGCCACGTTAATCCTGTAGTTAGTTTCATAAGAGGGCATCATATTAGATCCCATAATGGACTTCGGTATTGTAGATGCATTTTGCAGAGCCAAAATTTGACCTGAAAAAAGTTAACGTAAAGTATATAAGACATTTTTTAGAATTAGTACAGTAGGAAAAATTTTAAAATAATGAAAAAATAATTACATTGAATAACATTATTCTGGGTCGTCGGCTATTACATCACACTATCAAGTCATTAGGCCTAAGACGAAATATGTCTTTTAATAAAACAAATTAATTATAAAAGAAAATAGGTCAAAGAATATAAAATTATAGTTATTAAAAATTAAGAAGGTAAAAAAATAAATATGTACCAAAAAGGTTGAGTTGCGAAACAAATTTGAAATAAATTAAATGCATGAGAAATCGCCAAGACTGTAAAGACAAATATATTTAAAATGTTTATAAAAAATCGGAAATTTTATATTTACGTACATATTTTTAAAAATATGCAAGAGGAAGTGCTAAATTAAAATACACTAATTCTTGGTTTAAATAAAATGCTTGTCAAAAATATTATCAAAAACCCAAATCCCATCTGCTCAACTGTGAAGTTGAAGGGCGTCCTTTAAGTTTGTGCGTTATTTTAAAGGATTAATTAATGTTTTTGTATACCATCTACATTACTATAAAACAATTGAATGTTTCTTAAAGAGCATCAAATTCTTCAGAACATTTGTATTGTGTACATCCTTCTACAAAGAAAATTAACAATGCAATTCACAGTTGTAGCTAGTGTATTATTTTTTGTTTGTGTAATTAATGCTCGCCCTGAGGGTGAGGGAAAATATACCACTAAATATGATAACATTGATCTGGATGAAATTTTAAAAAGTGAACGTCTGCTTTTAAATTATTTCAATTGTTTGATGGAAAAGGAAAAGTGTACACCTGATGGTGCTGAACTTAAAAGTAAGTAATCATTATTTGCTATTTTTTGATACTTGAAAAAAGTTTACTAAAATAATTATTAATCGAGCAATTAATGTAAAAAATAATATGAAATGTTTTTCAAAATACTTATTAGGTCATTGAAGTATCGCTTTACTAATAATTAAGATTTTTTTACGAAACCTGGAATTGTAATTTACCACATCATTCCCAAATATGCATGCAAAACCAAAGCATTTATATTTCCTTTTACAGAAGTTATTCCTGAGGCCATTTCAAACGGATGCAAAGATTGTTCTGAAAAACACAGAGAAGGAGCTAAGAAGGTAGTCAAACATATAGTTGAGAACAAACCAGAACTGTGGCAAGAACTAAAAGCAAAGTACGACCCAGAAGATAAAAATGCTCAAAAATACGCTGACGAACTTAAAGCTTTAGGATTATAAATGTTAGAATTTATAAAAAAATAACTTAAATAAAAATTTATTTTATCAACTGTTTTATCTTATTAAGTTAAATTTTGCGTCGTTTTAAAAATAACCTATACATATTGCAACCAATCAGGCCAAACAAAATTTTCATTAATTAATTCAAAAAAACCTTTATCACATAAAAACTAAAAACTCTTTTTCCATTTTCTTTTTAACCGTAAATTTGGAAAGAAATAAAAATATCAAAAAAAATAGGTAGTTCCATTTGAAATGACAAAGTTGACAGTAGTTTCCGGGATAACTGAAACTGGAACAAAGTTGAAAATATTTTAGATAGATGCATCCTACCCCAAAACTTTTGTTTACAAAATTTGAGAAAAATATAACAAACGTATGCCTTATACTCGTCATGATGCACCCTGTATTATTCAGTATACCGATCTAAAAAGCATTGTTTTTGAGTATTTTATACGTATTTTAAATTTGTATTGCTTATTAAATTAAAAAATCTTTGGTTAAATCTACCCCATACCGTGGATGTAGATGTATTTTCCTAGACTAGACCTGCAACTTTGTTCGCAGTTTTCTCGATGAATATAACAAATGGATTTTTTTTGACAATTTTCTAGGGATCCCTGAGAATGCCCCAAGAGCGTACCATCGCGTTTATGCGTCATTTTTTGGACACCTGTATTTTTTTTAAATAAAATTGGCATATACAGGGCATAAGCGCATAAACGCGATGGTACGCTCTTCGGGCATTCTCAGGGATCCCTAAAAAATTGTCAAAAAAAATCCATCTGTTGTATTCATCAAGAAAAATGCGAACAAAGTTGCATAAATTCGGCAACACAGTCTAGGAAAACACATCTACAAATCCCATTTATGAGCCTTAATCATACAGGGTGTCTCAAAAAGGTCGCCCACGGACTCCAGGGCGTGGTAGAGGAACACAAACTATATACAAAATCAGTAACGAAAATTTTTTGTGGTGCCCCATTCCAAAGATATGGGGTTTTAAAGGTACAAACTTTGCACCCTTATAGCACCTTACTTAGCTAATAATAAAACATAATTTACTTATTTATTAGAAGCCAGGGACTTAAACTAGTTATTCATTGCAAAATTTCGGCCTAATAAAGTTTAGTTTCCATAAGTATTTAATTTCAATTTTTATAATTTTACCCCAAAATCTATGCGGCAACGTTGTCTTACCTTCTAATTTTGATTAAAGTTGCCATGCTCGTAACTAAGGGAAACTGAACATAAATTTTATTCATCATCAGTGCCATTAATTTATTGTTTGCGTCAATTTTTGATCCAAGTTTTTTCAAAGGGTTCATGTTACTAACAAAAATATGGTAATTCGAATCTACAGTGCCTCCAAAGAACACTTAATAAAAGTGCCCCAAAATTCCTGTGAGAATAGAGCATTAAAGGTGTTTAGTTTAGTTTGGAGCAGCCAGCATCAGAAATTTGTAATAGTTGAACCTAGTGGGGATTTCTTTGATTTGAATGAAGTTGATGTCAGAAAAGTCGTAACTTATTTTGTTATGACCGTAACTTTAACAATTTCTATTATGATTTTATTGATTTGTTACATTTTATAACCAAAGGAGTTTAAAATTCAGGTATTCAAACTATTTTGTATTTTTTAAATTAAAAATAAACATTAACCTATTTCCTAATATCAAGTTAAAGTTTCACGTTTGCTTACCTACTAACTAGATTTTTTTAAACTAAGCAGATTTTATCTAACAGTGTTGCCAAACTTTGCTAACTTCGCAGCCCCATACTTTTAAAATGGGGCCCCACAAAAAAAATTTTCGCTACTGATTTTGCATATCGTTTGTGTTCCTCTACCACGCCTTGGAGTCCGTGGGCGACCTTTTTGAGACACCCTGTATACTTTTGCATTAGATTTTATTGACGTTTTTGTCAGCTTCATTTTATGAAAATTTTGTAAAATTAAATTGATATAAAAATGTAATTCGACCATATAAAAAATAAACAAATGGGGCAATGGTTTAAGATAGACTGTAGATTTGTATTAGACTATTTTTCTCGTAAATATGTCCTGCTATATTTTCGATATAAGCGTTAAATGTTTTGCACTTTGCGGCAACATACCTGCAAAGGTATATAAGGTTTTTTTTAACAATTTTCTGGGGCTTCCTAAACATGCCCCAACAACGTACCATCGCGTTTATGCGCCATTTTTTGAACATGCACACACAAAACAAATTTAAGTTTTTACTTTACATTACAAATAACTAGGAAAAAATTCAGGGGGTAATTCCTGGACACATTTTACGTAAAAAAGTTCATATAAACATGTGTCCGAAAATCCTTCTTTTCTGAGATACAGGGTGCCAAAGTTTCTAATACAAAACTTTTTTTTAAGATTACCAAGAAACTAAACCAGATATTTATTTAAAACTTAGCACGGGTAAATTTCTTGCCTTTAGGCATAAAGTGCGGAAAAAAAAAATTATAATTGGATGGGGCCCATTTGGGGGTACCATGGGGGTTGTTCACCCCCAAATTTTTTGTGTGTAATTTTTTTGGTATTTTCATAAAATAACTAGAAGCCCTAGAATATAATCTTTAAAATTAATGTCTTGTTCTTTTTTCATAAAACTAACCGTTTTCGAGAAAAAAATTCATTGCCCAAAGGCAACAAAATTTCTTTTTTAAGTTTGGCTTTTTAATGTTAATGAAAATAAAACATAGTTAGCAATGAAGGGTTAAATAATTTCTTTTTTTTATTATTATTTTAAATAAATATCTGGTTTAGCTTTTTAGTAATCTTAAGATTAAAATTTTTTTTGAGAAACTTTGACACCCTGTATCTTAGAAACGAAGGATTTTCGGACACATGTTTATATGAACTTTTTTTCTTAAAATGGGTTCAGGAATTACCCCCTGAATTTTTTCCTAGTTATTTGGTAACACCCTGTATAAATAAGAAAGGACTGCTTTTTGTTATAGTTATTCAAAATTTCTCTTAGTTTTTACCAGGGAACCCAAAAAATGAACATTTGTCAAAAATGGTCAATTTAAAGTTCTACCAAAAAACGATACATCGATTTACTTATAGGGATCCCTGATAGGCCAAGATAGATATATTTTTACCTTGCAAAAAATACACAATAGCCAGATTTTTTTATATGTGTTATAACATCTTTTCAGGAATCAAAATCCACAAAATACACACTTACTAGTAAGAGTTTAGAATTGGCACGAAAGCCTCTCTAAAAGCCCCCTTTAATTTGAAACATCCGATCACGATGGATGTGCACTAAATTTTACAAATAGGTGCTAAATAAAGTTATAAGAAGGTTCCTGCAAAATTATTTCCCTAAAAAAATTCGTTCACCCCCTAACCACAATGGCCCCCGGAGAGCAATATTCAATCATGTTGAATTCACACCAAACTTGGTAAAAAGATGCCAAATATGGTTCTAAAAACCAAGAGGCAAATCAATGATAGAATTAGTGTAGGTACATCTTTTTAAGAATTTGTTGAGAATTTGTTAAGAATTTGTAAAATTTCTTAAGAATTTGTTAACAAATTCTAGAATTTGTATCCAATTGCCCAATTGTCCAATTTGCCCCTCGTGAAAAACAAAAAAAAACTTAAATGCTTGTTAAAAATTATATCAAAAATACTATCAAAACCCCAACACCTATCTGCTTAACTGTGAAGTTGAAGGGCGTCCTTTAAGTTTGTGCGTTATTTTAATGAGGAATTAATTAATGTTTTTGAATACCATCTTCAAAAATTACTATAAAATAATTAACTGTCTTATCAGAATCAAATTCTTTAGAACATTTGTATTGTTCACATCTTTCCACAAAGAAAATTAACAATGCAATTCACAGTTGTAGCTTGTGTTTTATTCTTTGTTTGTGTAATTAATGCTCGCCCTGAAGGCGAGGGAAAATATACCACCATTTTTAGCTTTTATTAATTGCTTTTTCTCATTAACGCGTAGAGTTATAAAAAAAAATTTGATGAATTTTGATAGGTTTTACCAATATTTAATTTAGTTTGAAATATTTTTTAAATTAATTTAATAATAACTTCGTTATAATTTTTTTTAACTTTGAAAATCAATTTTAATAGTTTTATGATTAACCGATTTTTTTCAAAAACAATAGGGTTCTTCCTTTTGTGAAAAATGATTTTTCCAGAAAATTTGAACATGATTGGAATTTGCGTTCTTGAGATATCGTGCGCACAAGAAAGTGTGACATACAGACGGACGGACGGATTTTTTGAAAGTTGTTCAAAATTCGATGAAACGCACGAATCTGCAAGAATTTTTGCTCTACGACGAAAAATAACGATTTTAGGTTTGGCCCGATCGAATTTATAATACTCTTCGACTTTGTCTGCGAAGAGTATAATAATAATTAACATTTAAATTCTCTTTCTTGCCAAATTTAGGTAAACATATTGCATACATAGGACATAAAACTTTATGCTTTCTTTTTCTTATAACCTACATGAAAAATATCTAAAGGATAAGTATTAGCTTACCTACTGTCCTATGCATGATCTATGTTTAAACCATTACACTTACATTAAATGACATGGCATAATTTGGTTCCCCATAATTGGTAGCATCTTTAACTCCATTCCAAGGTTTGGCAGGTTTTGGCGCCTAGGAAATTTTTAGTAATTGTTTCTGTTTCTTGATACTGTTTCTTAATACAAAAAATACATACCTTGAACCGAAGTTCTCTCACAGGAGGTTCAGCATATGGAATACCTCTAAAGGCTACAATATCTTCCTTGTCATAATTTTTCAAAATACACCCTTGCAATTTTCCCTCTTTAACAGTTACAATTGGACCCGACATATTAATATGGTTTGTAGCACAACAACTTTAAAAATACTGATTCATGTTCATGCTTACAAAAATGTGTTGGGTAGGTACTGAATATGAATCAAGGATCAAGGACTTATAATTACTTAAAAATAATAATTAATCTCATACCTACTACTTAGTTTGAAAAGATTTGTTTACAATTCAATTATCGCAATTTGCTTGGATTAGGAAGGTACTCAAGAAGTAAAAAATAGTATACCTAATGAAGAGTTTCGGTCGGTATTGGCCGCCGTTCGCCGTTTAATTTTAAATAAATAAAGGTCATCTATAATTATTTTTTTTAAACAGAAAACATACTAGTAGGTACCTAGCCTGCAAATCTAGTATTAAATTACTATGGTTGTAGATACACAAGTAAAGCGAATAGCGACCCCTAGTTTTTATCATCTGCATTAATAGTTTAAAGGCAACAAGGAGTAGAAGATAAACGAAGCAGAAGTGTAGATTCTGAACAGTAGAGTGAGCTTGGAGCTATAAAACCACCAACTTTGGTGGTGTTCGATCCTGAACTTAGTTAGCGACTTGATACTGTAAAGTATTAAACAAGGGATGAAATATAGATTTTGACACAGTGCTTAAAATTAGGTCAGTTAACAGTTTTGACATACGACTTGTTATACAATTCGTTGTCTTAGAAAATGATTGTTACAATACAACTGTCTCTTTGGTTTACTAAAATGACTTACGGACTATACCCTAAATAACGATGGTATATTACTACCGTGGGTGGAAAGGGTTTCATTTCTGTCGAGAGAAAAAGATGGTTTACCAAGGCGAGACCATTTCTCGAGACGGAAAGGAAATTTTCACCGAGGTTAGTATACTATTTTATTTACAACTGTTTACGTTTATATTTAATTTTAAAAAGCTTTTATTTTGCAAACTAATATTATTCATTGTTAACATCTTAGTTAACATGATTATTTTTTTTAATTTATTACCTTGGTTACATACAATTGCTTGACATCGAAGTGAACAAATAATTATTTTTAATTTTCAAAAAACGTCATTTCTCGGATTATTTTATACCAACTAATATTAAAAAACCATAATGTCGGATAGTGATGACGAATGTACAGAATTAAAAGAGTGTGCGCAAAGGGCCGAAGAGGATTTGCTGCCACAAAAAAAATCCTATTTCTTATTGAGACATTTTTTCATTACTCAGGCGGAAAGTAGTTACTTTCCGCACGGGTAGAAAGTGACAGCTATAAAACTAATAATATGACATTTTCCAACTTTTAAAAAGTCAGAAATGTCGTTATTTCATATGCAGTTGTAAATAAAATATTTTCCATATATAAACGGACTAAGTATATTAAATTTTAAGGGGCTATTTTTATGATTTAATTTTTAGCCTAAAATATGTGTTTAGGCTTTATCATTCACAATGCTGTATTATGTATAATGAGTTCATGGAATTGAAGCTACCTAATTCTTACAAGATGCAAGGTAGTTTTCATAGTGAATAAAGGGAGGAATTGAACTGATCCTCGATATATTTACACTTATTAATATATCTTTAATAGTTATCCTAAATTTAATCTACTACCTATTTTAATTACGAAAAATATTTTTAATACCCTGAAAATACTCTCTCAAAATAAGTATAGTTTCTTAGAATAATCTTGAATTTTTCACAATAAACTTAAAAAACGTCCAAAGTAAAGCAACTCTATAAAAAAAATATTATTAATAAGTAATGTACCGGTTTAGTTTGACGGTTCCGTAGGCTTCATGGCCGATTTGGAAAGTTTAAGTACCTACCTGAAAAATATCGATGATTGAGTATGTAAGTAGTTATTTAGCAAAATGACAAAACATTTAGTGGTGACAATACCTAAATATGCTTTCAACCATTAATATGGAATACAACATCCTTTAACTAAAGCCCATAATCACAAATATAAAAACGACAATTTAGAAGTACCTCTATTAAACATATTAAATTCCATATCGTATTTAATATCAAAGGAGCCAAACAAGATATTTCATATTATGAACCTGGAATAAAGAGAAAATCATTTGTGATTGTGCGAGAAGCGTGACCAATCCAGGAAGGGAAATATTTTCCACCACAATAATCATGTTATTTGCGCACAAAGAATAGCATCTATACTGTGTGTTTCTGGCGTCCTACCTGACGCCCACTCTAAAACTTTTGTTTGCTGAACAGAAGGACTTATCTTTGGCTCAATTACTGTCATTTTAGAAAAGCACATGGATTATTAAGATCTAGAAAATTTTTATAACGAAAAATTTAATTATTTATAAGCTACCTAACTTGTTTGTTTTTGTAGTGTATAGGATATTGTATGGGCTTTCCAAAATTATAAATTCATATTAGGTTAGGTATCTTCCATTAGGTCAAACATTTACGGTTTCCGGAATAACCAAGGGAACATAGTATAATAATTAATAATTTTTTTAAGCTAATAATTAAATATTCCAAATAAATATTAATGTAGTAATTAATAATTGAAATAAGCAGTGCTTCATACTAACATGTTATTACTCATCAAAGATGGTTAGTAAAAAAATCATAGCAAATCTTGCAAAAAATAAACAAGTGCCAAATTTTTTATGTGTAACAACATCTATTTAGAAAGCTAAATCCACAAAATGCACACCAATAAGTGTTTAGGGTTGCCGTGGAAGCCCCCCAAAAAGCCCCCTTTAATTTGCAACATTATGTCATGATCATAGATCGGCATTAAATTTTATAAATAGGTGTTAAATAAGATTGTGAAATAAGATTGTGAAATGATTTTTTAAAAAATTATTTTTCTAAAAAAATTCCTTCGCCGCCTAAATGGCCCCGAAGAGTTATATTCAATTATGTTGGATTTACATCAAACTTTGTAAATAGATGCAAAACAGGGCATTACAAAACTTGCTTTTTTGAAAAAATATCTTAAAGAGCCTCCTTTTTAAATGAGATAAAGGAATTTTTTAGAAAAAAAGTATGAAGTAGTTTAGCACCTTATTTTGTATCTGTTTACAAAGTTTGGTGTAAATTCAACATGATTAAATATTGCTGAAGCAATTTAGGAGACGAAAGCATTTTTTTGGAGAAGTAATTTTTGCAGAAACCGTTTTAAAATCTTATGTGGCACCTATTTGGGAAATTTGGTGCCGATTTATCGTGACTTAATATTGCAAATTAAAGGTGACTTTTTGGGGGGCTTACAAGGCAGATCCATCATGATAGAGACACTGTAACAGTGTCTATAATTTAACTGAGGCAATTTAAACGTATAGTAAATATAACAAATCACAGATACAATAGATCTATGGTTTCCCAGTTGATGTCACAGAGAGACTTATCATTAGATATACCACAAGTGGCGAATATTTTTTTGAATATATTTTTAGGTTCCTATGGAAATTTTTTGGCAAATTTCACGATACCAACTTGCTTTAAAAATACACCGATTTTTATAAAAAAAAAATCCGTTGTAATACAAAGCAATATATTATATTCTAGTTTTATAAAATAATCTTCTAGCATAAACAAGGCGTTGATTTATTAAAAAAAATAGTTGTAGCAACATTTTTATACTTAAGGTTTGTTTTAGGTTTCTTTAACAATAAGTATAAAATGTCGAGCCAAATACAAAATGCATCACGGTTAGTAATAATAAAACGCCACAATAGCTATTTTCTGAAACCATTCTCCATTTGTTGGAAATGTAGTACCTAATCCTTACATCCGACACATACAACCAAACCCACCCGCCAACCAAGTTATTAACTAGAATATGCAACAATGCAATTCTGTAATGAATACAGCGTATTCAGCATTGAACAGCAAGCAGGCAGGAGCACCTGTGATACTCTAAATTGGTAATTAGCGGGTTTAGTCGGTGTGAAATCCGCCTCAGTTCTCACAGTCGAACGGACAATAATATAATCGCACCCTTGCGGGGAGGAAGAGATGGGGGCGACATTGACAGCGCTGCTGCTTACGCCAATCTAATGAACAACACGGCGTTTCTCCTCCATCTACGCAACACACACCCCTAACACTTAGCAACGTGGTAATAATACCATTTACGATTTATTTTCAAGTTAAATTGATGTCTGTTATCTTTTAACTCCTAAAATTGACATTAGGGCTTTTTCGGTATTCCATACTTTAAGGTTATAATATTTGCAATCAATGTCCAAAAAATGGTACATAAACGCGATGGTACGTTGTTGGGGCATGCCTGTCTAGGGACCCCCAGAAAATGTTTAAAAAAATCTATTTCATATACGCTCGGAGATATGAGGCCCCAAAGTGCGAAACATTTAACGCTTATTTCTTGAAGATAACAGCACATATTAACAAAGGAAATAATTAAATACAAAGACACAATCTATTTAAAATTATTTTACCATTTGTTTATCTTTTAAATGGTCAAATTACATTTCTATAATCAATTTAATTTTACAAAAATTTTAAGAAATGAAGCTCACAACAATGTCAATATGATCTTATGCAAAAATGTATGCTCAAGAATATAGATGAACTTTTAAGATGTATTTCACAAACTGTGTTGCCGAACTTATGCAACTTTGTTCGCATTTTTCTCGATAAATATAACAGATAGATTTTTTTTTACAATTCTATAGGGATCCCCGATAATGACCCAAGAGCGTACCATCGCGTTTATGCGCCATTTTTTGGACTACAAATATTTACCCATTTTTGTTGGCAATGGATCTTATAGTTGCACTATACAGGATGTTTCGTTGATGATGAATTTTTTCAGTAACCATAGAAAGACATGGATTTCGTGACACAATTTAACAACCAATTTAAAAATGCAACTAATCATTAAATTATTGTTTTCACTAAATATTACAGAGTTAAACGTTTTTTCTATTATTAAGAAAAGCATTAAAACAAGCTCTTCGATTTATTGAAAGGAAACCGTTGGCTTACAAGACAAGAAAGCATATTTCGTTTATATTTTAACCTTCAATACAAATACGTACTTATAAGAAAAAAAAAACAAAAGTGCACTTCAATTTAATTTGTCTAATTAACTAAAGCGAGAGTCTTTGGGCGTTAAATCGATTAATCTTTTCAACTTTAAATCCCCAACGTATTGTTCTTCTAAGGTAGTAATTAGTTTTATTGTCCCTCGCAATATCGTCACACAATACAATTAGAAAATACCAAAGGCAAACGTTTAACTAAGAAGTTTTAGTAAAAATTTGCGATAATTAAAAAGTCAAAAGCAGATCAAACCACTTTGCTACTTGGGAACTTCTTATACCTAATTTAAAATTTACTATAACTACTCATAACGATTTAAAGTGCTAATACAGATTTAACAAAATTAGCAAGACACAAAACACATACAAATTCATTTATATAAATTATAAGTAAAATTATTAAAATTATATAGTGCCTAGATGTTATATTGACAGATATTATTGTCGCCTTATAGAGTGGCGACATGCATCATTCCATCTCTGTCATACAGATTCTGTCATCAATTGTATTTGTAAGTTGTCATATTTGCTAATATGTTGATGACAGAATCTGTATGACAGGGATGGAATGATGCATGGCGCCACTCTATAAGGCGACAGTATCTGTCAATATGACATCTAGGCACTCCAATTAAAATGGTTAATAAGGTTGTACAGAACGATTATTACTTATTTATCCTATTTTCTAATAATAATTTTTGAAAATAATGGCGGACTGTTTTTTTTCCACTTATTCTAACTTTATCATATCCTGGGTTAAAACCAACACTAAGCACTAATCCTTATTTAGATTTCGTGCATGTTTAGACTTCAGTAAAGGAAATACTTCCTGCGGAACAGTCGTGGCAATTGTAAAGTGGAAGCGCTCTTAAGAACGGACTTGGAAGACTTCCGGCCAAAGTAGCGTACGATGGCAAGCGTGAAAATGTAGGACTGTATGCCAAACTCAAGGAAGCCTCGTCTTTTACATTATATCCAGTTGGTGGTTGAATATTATGCTCTAATGTTGACGTTGGTGTTTCTACAAATGCATGGACAGTGCCAGAAAAGGCACTGGATGACGATATTGGTGGCATTGCCACGTTAATCCTGTAGTTAGTTTCATAAGAGGGCATCATATTAGATCCCATAATGGACTTCGGTATTGTAGATGCATTTTGCAGAGCCAAAATTTGACCTGAAAAAAGTTAACGTAAAGTATATAAGACATTTTTTAGAATTAGTACAGTAGGAAAAATTTTAAAATAATGAAAAAATAATTACATTGAATAACATTATTCTGGGTCGTCGGCTATTACATCACACTATCAAGTCATTAGGCCTAAGACGAAATATGTCTTTTAATAAAACAAATTAATTATAAAAGAAAATAGGTCAAAGAATATAAAATTATAGTTATTAAAAATTAAGAAGGTAAAAAAATAAATATGTACCAAAAAGGTTGAGTTGCGAAACAAATTTGAAATAAATTAAATGCATGAGAAATCGCCAAGACTGTAAAGACAAATATATTTAAAATGTTTATAAAAAATCGGAAATTTTATATTTACGTACATATTTTTAAAAATATGCAAGAGGAAGTGCTAAATTAAAATACACTAATTCTTGGTTTAAATAAAATGCTTGTCAAAAATATTATCAAAAACCCAAATCCCATCTGCTCAACTGTGAAGTTGAAGGGCGTCCTTTAAGTTTGTGCGTTATTTTAAAGGATTAATTAATGTTTTTGTATACCATCTACATTACTATAAAACAATTGAATGTTTCTTAAAGAGCATCAAATTCTTCAGAACATTTGTATTGTGTACATCCTTCTACAAAGAAAATTAACAATGCAATTCACAGTTGTAGCTAGTGTATTATTTTTTGTTTGTGTAATTAATGCTCGCCCTGAGGGTGAGGGAAAATATACCACTAAATATGATAACATTGATCTGGATGAAATTTTAAAAAGTGAACGTCTGCTTTTAAATTATTTCAATTGTTTGATGGAAAAGGAAAAGTGTACACCTGATGGTGCTGAACTTAAAAGTAAGTAATCATTATTTGCTATTTTTTGATACTTGAAAAAAGTTTACTAAAATAATTATTAATCGAGCAATTAATGTAAAAAATAATATGAAATGTTTTTCAAAATACTTATTAGGTCATTGAAGTATCGCTTTACTAATAATTAAGATTTTTTTACGAAACCTGGAATTGTAATTTACCACATCATTCCCAAATATGCATGCAAAACCAAAGCATTTATATTTCCTTTTACAGAAGTTATTCCTGAGGCCATTTCAAACGGATGCAAAGATTGTTCTGAAAAACACAGAGAAGGAGCTAAGAAGGTAGTCAAACATATAGTTGAGAACAAACCAGAACTGTGGCAAGAACTAAAAGCAAAGTACGACCCAGAAGATAAAAATGCTCAAAAATACGCTGACGAACTTAAAGCTTTAGGATTATAAATGTTAGAATTTATAAAAAAATAACTTAAATAAAAATTTATTTTATCAACTGTTTTATCTTATTAAGTTAAATTTTGCGTCGTTTTAAAAATAACCTATACATATTGCAACCAATCAGGCCAAACAAAATTTTCATTAATTAATTCAAAAAAACCTTTATCACATAAAAACTAAAAACTCTTTTTCCATTTTCTTTTTAACCGTAAATTTGGAAAGAAATAAAAATATCAAAAAAAATAGGTAGTTCCATTTGAAATGACAAAGTTGACAGTAGTTTCCGGGATAACTGAAACTGGAACAAAGTTGAAAATATTTTAGATAGATGCATCCTACCCCAAAACTTTTGTTTACAAAATTTGAGAAAAATATAACAAACGTATGCCTTATACTCGTCATGATGCACCCTGTATTATTCAGTATACCGATCTAAAAAGCATTGTTTTTGAGTATTTTATACGTATTTTAAATTTGTATTGCTTATTAAATTAAAAAATCTTTGGTTAAATCTACCCCATACCGTGGATGTAGATGTATTTTCCTAGACTAGACCTGCAACTTTGTTCGCAGTTTTCTCGATGAATATAACAAATGGATTTTTTTTGACAATTTTCTAGGGATCCCTGAGAATGCCCCAAGAGCGTACCATCGCGTTTATGCGTCATTTTTTGGACACCTGTATTTTTTTTAAATAAAATTGGCATATACAGGGCATAAGCGCATAAACGCGATGGTACGCTCTTCGGGCATTCTCAGGGATCCCTAAAAAATTGTCAAAAAAAATCCATCTGTTGTATTCATCAAGAAAAATGCGAACAAAGTTGCATAAATTCGGCAACACAGTCTAGGAAAACACATCTACAAATCCCATTTATGAGCCTTAATCATACAGGGTGTCTCAAAAAGGTCGCCCACGGACTCCAGGGCGTGGTAGAGGAACACAAACTATATACAAAATCAGTAACGAAAATTTTTTGTGGTGCCCCATTCCAAAGATATGGGGTTTTAAAGGTACAAACTTTGCACCCTTATAGCACCTTACTTAGCTAATAATAAAACATAATTTACTTATTTATTAGAAGCCAGGGACTTAAACTAGTTATTCATTGCAAAATTTCGGCCTAATAAAGTTTAGTTTCCATAAGTATTTAATTTCAATTTTTATAATTTTACCCCAAAATCTATGCGGCAACGTTGTCTTACCTTCTAATTTTGATTAAAGTTGCCATGCTCGTAACTAAGGGAAACTGAACATAAATTTTATTCATCATCAGTGCCATTAATTTATTGTTTGCGTCAATTTTTGATCCAAGTTTTTTCAAAGGGTTCATGTTACTAACAAAAATATGGTAATTCGAATCTACAGTGCCTCCAAAGAACACTTAATAAAAGTGCCCCAAAATTCCTGTGAGAATAGAGCATTAAAGGTGTTTAGTTTAGTTTGGAGCAGCCAGCATCAGAAATTTGTAATAGTTGAACCTAGTGGGGATTTCTTTGATTTGAATGAAGTTGATGTCAGAAAAGTCGTAACTTATTTTGTTATGACCGTAACTTTAACAATTTCTATTATGATTTTATTGATTTGTTACATTTTATAACCAAAGGAGTTTAAAATTCAGGTATTCAAACTATTTTGTATTTTTTAAATTAAAAATAAACATTAACCTATTTCCTAATATCAAGTTAAAGTTTCACGTTTGCTTACCTACTAACTAGATTTTTTTAAACTAAGCAGATTTTATCTAACAGTGTTGCCAAACTTTGCTAACTTCGCAGCCCCATACTTTTAAAATGGGGCCCCACAAAAAAAATTTTCGCTACTGATTTTGCATATCGTTTGTGTTCCTCTACCACGCCTTGGAGTCCGTGGGCGACCTTTTTGAGACACCCTGTATACTTTTGCATTAGATTTTATTGACGTTTTTGTCAGCTTCATTTTATGAAAATTTTGTAAAATTAAATTGATATAAAAATGTAATTCGACCATATAAAAAATAAACAAATGGGGCAATGGTTTAAGATAGACTGTAGATTTGTATTAGACTATTTTTCTCGTAAATATGTCCTGCTATATTTTCGATATAAGCGTTAAATGTTTTGCACTTTGCGGCAACATACCTGCAAAGGTATATAAGGTTTTTTTTAACAATTTTCTGGGGCTTCCTAAACATGCCCCAACAACGTACCATCGCGTTTATGCGCCATTTTTTGAACATGCACACACAAAACAAATTTAAGTTTTTACTTTACATTACAAATAACTAGGAAAAAATTCAGGGGGTAATTCCTGGACACATTTTACGTAAAAAAGTTTGTGGCGAGCACAAAGACAGCCTTGATGACGGTTGTCATGGTGTTATAATTAATTTAGTTTAGTCTGTCAGGTTTGAATAAATCTGATTCATGTCATTTTTGTAATTTATAATTATTATCAATAAAAGTACTACTAAACTACTTTATTGGTGACCCCGACGATGGCTGAGGCTGACGAAATTATACAGGCTCAAATGAACGTTCTCTTGCAACAAAATGCCCAACTCCAGGCGCAGTTGGACGGCTTATTGGAGCAGCAATTGCATGAACAACCGAATTTGCAACATCTTGAGGAGCATCAACGACATCCAGAGAACCAACAGCAAGATACTCGTCAATTGAAATTGCGTCTTCCCCCATTCTGGTCAGAAAAACCAGCAATCTGGTTTGCTCAAGTGGAGGCTCAGTTTGAATTATTTAATATCACAAACGACTCTATTAAATACAATTTCATTGTGGCTCAATTAGATGGACGTGTTGCTGAGGAAGTTGAGGATATTATTATAAATCCTCCGGGTGCGGACAAATACCTTCGGTTGAAGCAGAAACTGATTCGTCGCCTATCGCTGTCCAAAGATCAACGAATGCGGAAGCTGCTCTCCTCAGAGGAGTTGGGAGACCGCACCCCGTCAAAGTTTTTGCGCGACTTGCGCTCCTTAGTCGGTTTTACTGAAATTCCAGATGACGTTTTTAGGACCCTGTGGTTGCAACGACTTCCTTCGCATGTCCAAGCCATTTTGCAAGCACAACAAGACGTCACATTAGACAAATTATCTGACATTGCTGACAAAATTATGGAAACTTCATCGTGTACGTTCCCGGTAGCAGCAGTTTCTTTACCGGAATCCCCTAATGAGACAAATGAGGTGATAAGCCGACTAACTGATTTGTCCGAACAAGTTGCAGCTCTACAGTTAAGAGGTCGCGGTAACCACAATCACTATCCGCGAGATCGTTCTAACCAGCATAGTGGTTTCACTGGCCGAAAACCTGAAGCCTCTGGTTCAAAATTATGCTGGTATCATGAAAGGTTTGGGGATAAGGCTAGAAGATGCATTCAACCCTGTAATTTTTTCCCAAATGCAAAGGGCAATCAGTAGTAGTGGCGGCAGCTGATTGTCATATGGAAGGCGGCCGCCTCTTTGTGACGGATAGGTCCAGCAAACAACATTTTTTGATTGATACTGGATCGGACTTATGTTGTTTTCCTCGTTCCCTCGTTAAAGAATACCGACGCTCAACAGGGTATGATCTTAGTGCCGCAAATCAATCTCCAATTAAAACTTACGGCCCTCTAAGACTTTGTTTAAACTTTGGTTTGCGCCGCAGTTTTACATGGCGTTTCACCGTTGCTGATGTAGCGTTACCCATTATTGGATCCGATTTTTTAGCGTACTTTCATCTTCTTCCCGACTGTTGTACTAAACGCCTTGTTGATGCTACGACTGGACTTTCAACAGCGTGTCAACCTGCTTATGTTACGCAATTCAGTGTTAAGGTAATCGAAGATAAATCGCCCTTTAGTAAACTTTTTGCTGATTTTCCTGACATCACACGTCCATCTGGAACGCTTAGAAAAGTTCGTCATTCTACTGTTCATTTTATTCGTGTAACTCCAGGGCCACCGGTTTATTGCCGTCCTCGTCGTCTCGCACCAGAACCTCTGCGCATTGCTAAGGCAGAATTTGATTCTATGTTGCAAGAAGGTGTGGCTCGTCGCTCGGAATCACCTTGGGCCTCTGCATTGCATTTAGTGCCAAAGAAGGACACCGGTTGGCGTCCCTGCGGTGATTATCGCGCACTAAACTACCGAACCATTCCAGACCGATATCCTGTACGCCACATTCATGATTTCTCACATCAACTTCGTGGGTGTACAATTTTTTCTGTCATTGACTTAGTGAAGGCTTATACTCAGATTCCGGTTAATCCCAATGATATTCCAAAGACTGCCATAACAACTCCATTTGGTCTATTTGAATTTCCGTTCATGACATTCGGTCTTCGAAACGCTGGCCAAACGTTTCAGCGTTTCATAGACGAAGTTATTCAAGGCCTCGACTTTTGCTTCGCTTACATTGACGATATTCTAGTATTTTCTCACTCGCCAGAAGAACATATGAAACATTTACATACATTATTTTCGAAATTAAACGACTATGGCATGCTTGTAAATACTTCCAAGAGTGTACTTGGTGCACCGTCGATCAAGTTTCTAGGATACGAAGTTTCCGCAGCAGGAACTTCTCCTCTGCCAGATAGAGTTGAATGTTTAATTAATTTTACCAAACCTTCTTCAGTTAAATCACTACTGCGTTTTCTTGGTATGATAAATTTTTATCGTCGATTTCTGCCACATGCAGCTGCACATCAAGCTCCTCTCCAAGCAGCAGTAGTTGGACTTCGTACTTCGGAACCTATTCCGTGGACTCCAGATCTGGAAAAAGCCTTTGAAAACTGCAAAAGTAGTTTAACTCAAGCTACGTTATTAGCACATCCATTACAAAAAGCGCCTCTTGGATTGTTTACAGATGCTTCCAACAGCGCTATTGCAGGTAGTTTACAACAACGCGTCGGAAACGATTGGCAACCGCTTGCTTTCTTTTCGAAAAAGCTTTCCTGTAAACAAACGCAATGGCCTGCATATTATCGCGAACTTCTTGCTGTCTTTGAGTCAGTTCAACATTTTCGGCATATTTTGGAAGCGCAGCATTGCACAATTTTTACGGACCATAAGCCTTTGGTCTTTGCATTCCAGCAACGTCGAGAGAAGCTACCGCCACCTCAGTTACGTCATTTATCCTTCATTGCACAGTTTACTACCGACATTCAACACATAAAGGGTTCCGATAATGTTGTTGCTGACGCCCTGTCCAGAATCGAAGCTATTTCAATTTCTCCAATAGACTTTCGAGGTCTATCTGTTGCTCAAAAAGATGATTCAGAATTAGCACGAATTCTTCAGTCCAACACAGCACTTCGGCTTCAGGAGATGCTTATACCAGGAACTAACATAACAATAATATGTGACACTTCCACAAAACGCCCCAGACCATTCGTTACTAAATCATTTCGTCGACTTGTTTTTGAGTCTCTTCACCAACATAGTCATCCAGGAATTAAAGCATCTGCAAGACTGGTTTCTGAACGATTTGTTTGGCCTAATGTCGTACGTGATTGTCGCATTTGGGCTCGTTCTTGTCAGAAATGTCAGCGAGCAAAAGTGTCACTTCATGTTAAATCCCCCTTAGGTAATTTCACTCCTCCAAGTGGTCGCTTTCGTCACGTACATTTGGATATTATTGGTCCCCTTTCACCTGTTAAATCTTTTCGCTATTGTCTTACTGTGGTAGATAGATTTACTCGGTGGTCGGAAGTTTGGCCATTAGAGAAAATAACAGCCGAAGACGTCGCTTCTGGATTTATTGCATGCTGGGTTTCTCGTTTTGGGTCTCCCGAAATAATTACGACAGATCAAGGACGTCAATTTGAATCCCAACTTTTTAAGGCCCTAGGCATGTGCACGGGCATTAAACGTAATCGAACCACTAGTTGGCACCCATGTGCAAATGGGATGGTTGAGCGGTTTCATCGTCAATTAAAAGCAGCGCTAATGTGTCATCCTTCCTTGAATTGGCTTGAAGCATTACCTTTAGTTTTGTTAGGAATTCGAAGTGCCTTTAAAGACGATCTTCAAGCATCACCAGCCGAATTGGTTTATGGTGAACCCTTGCGAATTCCAGGAGAAATGCTTGCACCTACTAATCCAGCGAATATAATTGACGAACCTTCTTCTACTTTCGTCAAGCGGTTACGTGAGCAAATGTCTTGCATTCGTCCTACTCCCGCTTCTCGACATTCGCAACGAGCCTTATTTGTATTCAAAGAGTTGGAAAAGTGCACACATGTATTTCTTCGGGACGACAGCGTGCGTAAACCTCTACAGCCCCCATATTCCGGTCCTTTTCCAGTTATTACGCGTGACAGAAAGACAATTACATTGCTAATACGTAACAAAGAAGTCACAGTTAGTTTGGATCGGGTAAAGCCTGCATTTGTACTTTCACCTTGATTTTTTTTTTTTTTCTTTTCTTTGAAGGGGGGCTAATGTGGCGAGCACAAAGACAGCCTTGATGACGGTTGTCATGGTGTTATAATTAATTTAGTTTAGTCTGTCAGGTTTGAATAAATCTGATTCATGTCATTTTTGTAATTTATAATTATTATCAATAAAAGTACTACTAAACTACTTTAAGTTCATATAAACATGTGTCCGAAAATCCTTCTTTTCTGAGATACAGGGTGCCAAAGTTTCTAATACAAAACTTTTTTTTAAGATTACCAAGAAACTAAACCAGATATTTATTTAAAACTTAGCACGGGTAAATTTCTTGCCTTTAGGCATAAAGTGCGGAAAAAAAAAATTATAATTGGATGGGGCCCATTTGGGGGTACCATGGGGGTTGTTCACCCCCAAATTTTTTGTGTGTAATTTTTTTGGTATTTTCATAAAATAACTAGAAGCCCTAGAATATAATCTTTAAAATTAATGTCTTGTTCTTTTTTCATAAAACTAACCGTTTTCGAGAAAAAAATTCATTGCCCAAAGGCAACAAAATTTCTTTTTTAAGTTTGGCTTTTTAATGTTAATGAAAATAAAACATAGTTAGCAATGAAGGGTTAAATAATTTCTTTTTTTTATTATTATTTTAAATAAATATCTGGTTTAGCTTTTTAGTAATCTTAAGATTAAAATTTTTTTTGAGAAACTTTGACACCCTGTATCTTAGAAACGAAGGATTTTCGGACACATGTTTATATGAACTTTTTTTCTTAAAATGGGTTCAGGAATTACCCCCTGAATTTTTTCCTAGTTATTTGGTAACACCCTGTATAAATAAGAAAGGACTGCTTTTTGTTATAGTTATTCAAAATTTCTCTTAGTTTTTACCAGGGAACCCAAAAAATGAACATTTGTCAAAAATGGTCAATTTAAAGTTCTACCAAAAAACGATACATCGATTTACTTATAGGGATCCCTGATAGGCCAAGATAGATATATTTTTACCTTGCAAAAAATACACAATAGCCAGATTTTTTTATATGTGTTATAACATCTTTTCAGGAATCAAAATCCACAAAATACACACTTACTAGTAAGAGTTTAGAATTGGCACGAAAGCCTCTCTAAAAGCCCCCTTTAATTTGAAACATCCGATCACGATGGATGTGCACTAAATTTTACAAATAGGTGCTAAATAAAGTTATAAGAAGGTTCCTGCAAAATTATTTCCCTAAAAAAATTCGTTCACCCCCTAACCACAATGGCCCCCGGAGAGCAATATTCAATCATGTTGAATTCACACCAAACTTGGTAAAAAGATGCCAAATATGGTTCTAAAAACCAAGAGGCAAATCAATGATAGAATTAGTGTAGGTACATCTTTTTAAGAATTTGTTGAGAATTTGTTAAGAATTTGTAAAATTTCTTAAGAATTTGTTAACAAATTCTAGAATTTGTATCCAATTGCCCAATTGTCCAATTTGCCCCTCGTGAAAAACAAAAAAAAACTTAAATGCTTGTTAAAAATTATATCAAAAATACTATCAAAACCCCAACACCTATCTGCTTAACTGTGAAGTTGAAGGGCGTCCTTTAAGTTTGTGCGTTATTTTAATGAGGAATTAATTAATGTTTTTGAATACCATCTTCAAAAATTACTATAAAATAATTAACTGTCTTATCAGAATCAAATTCTTTAGAACATTTGTATTGTTCACATCTTTCCACAAAGAAAATTAACAATGCAATTCACAGTTGTAGC
This sequence comes from Cartodere bifasciata, assembly GCA_963920755.1. NCBI lineage: Eukaryota > Metazoa > Arthropoda > Insecta > Coleoptera > Latridiidae > Cartodere > Cartodere bifasciata. The sequence goes on from OY987195.1 coordinate 12,424,188, forward strand.
TTGTGTTTTATTCTTTGTTTGTGTAATTAATGCTCGCCCTGAAGGCGAGGGAAAATATACCACTAAATATGATAACATTGATTTGGATGAAATTTTAAAAAGTGAACGTCTGCTTTTAAATTATTTCAATTGTTTGATGGAAAAGGAAAAGTGTACACCTGATGGTGCTGAACTTAAAAGTAAGTAATCATTTGCTTTTTTTTGAGACTTGAATAAAGTTTACTAAAATAATTATTAGTCGAGCAATTGATGTAAAAAATAATATGAAATGTTAAAATGAAATGGCAAGAAAGGATCAGGTACAAAAAAGACCAGTTTTTAAAGTGTCGACGTTTCGATATATTATATATTCTTCTTCAAGGATTCTTGAACAAAAATAAACAAGACATAAGGACACTGTAATTTAAATTTGACATATAAAATAATTATTTTTAACATACTAAATTTGGATTGCCAACTCATCATTCATTATAATATGAAATGTTTTTCAAAATACTTATTAGGTCATTGAAGTATCGCTTTACTAATAATTAAGATTTCTCTACGAAACCTGGAATTGTAATTTACCACATCATTCCCAAATATGCATGCAAAACTAAAGCATTTATATTTCCTTTTACAGAAGTCATTCCTGAGGCCATCTCAAACGGATGCAAAGATTGTTCTGAAAAACACAGAGAAGGAGCTAAGAAGGTAGTCAAACATATAGTTGAGAACAAACCAGAACTGTGGCAAGAATTAAAAGCAAAATACGATCCAGAAAATAAAAATGCTCAAAAATACGCTGACGAACTTAAAGCTTTAGAATTATAAATGTTAGAAATGATAATAAAAAATACTTAAATAAAAATGTATTTCATTAACTGTTTTATCTTATTAAGTTAAATTTTGCGTCGTTTTGAAAAGAACCTATATTGCAACCAATCAGGCCAAACTAAATTTTCATTAATTAATTTGAAAAACCTTCATAACAAAAAAAAATAAAATAAAAACCTTTTTGTTATTATACTCCTTGCAGACAAAGTCAAAAACGAGGAGTATATTGTTATTGTTTTGAAAATTCTAAAATCGTAAAAAATCGTCGTAGAGCAAGAATTCTTGCAGATTCGTGCGTTTTATCGAATTTTGAACAACTGTCTGAACTCTGTCACGTTTTTTGTAAACACGATAACTTAAGAACGAAAACCCTAATCATGTTCAAATTTTCAGCAAAAATCGTTCTTATTAAAATCTTGGTTGGGATTGTTTTTAAAAAAATAAGATAATGACAAAGGGGGCTCCAGTGCCCTCAACTGGAAAGAAATTCATATTTCGGTTAATATAAAATTTATAAAAAAAAATTTTGTTTTTTTTTGTCCGACCCCACATAAGCTTCCCAATTGAAAAAAAGCCGTATCTTCGTTATTTTTCAATTTACAAAAAATAATGAAGTTATAAAAATGGAAAAAAATTAAATTTTGTATTTTTTGTTTTTTTTGTGTTTTTAAGACAAAAAAGGCCAAAAGATAGGTTTTCAGTACTAAAAAAGTTCTAAGTCCCGTAAGTCTAGGATCGGTCTAGGTGGCTTTGCAAAAAAAAATAAAAACAAAAGCATCTTTTTTAAGCCAAATTTCATAAACGTCATTGTCAGAATTGATACCTATTGCCTATTTATGCTCTTCGCGAATAAACTTATTTTTTTTTTTTATAGGGGTGTAAATAGTTTGGCTTCTTCGCAGATTTTTTTTAATAATATTAAAAAATTATTGTTTTTTTTTCAATTTATTATTATCCAATTCAATTTATTATGCATCCTACCCCAAAGCTTTTGTACTAAATTTGAGAAAAATATAACAAACCGGTTTTGAGATACGTATGCCTTATGCTCGTTATGATACACCTTACATACATATTATTCACTATACCGATCTAAACAAAAATGTTCTTGAGTATTTTATACGTATTTTAAGTTTTTTATTGCTTATTAAGGCCTATGATTAAATCTACCATCTACCCCATTTCGTGGTTCAAAGTGACCCACAGGGAGGGCAGATTCAACTATTTGTAATATTTTTTTTAAATAAAATTGGCATATAGAAAATCACGAGAAAAAACAACAAGTTTAAGTTTTTATAAACAAGAAAGGACTGCTTTTTGTTATAACTAGTTAGCCAAAAGTTCTGTTATTTTTTACCAGGGGACCCAAAAAATAAACATTTGTCAAAAATGGCCGATTTAATGTTCTACCAAAAAAACGATAGACCGATTTACTTATTGGGATCCCTGATAGGCCAAGATAGATATATTTTTACCTTGCAAAAAATACGCAATAGCCAGATTTTATTATATGTGTTATAACATCTTTTTAGTAATCTAAATCCACAAAATGCATACTAATAAGAGTTTAGGGTTGTCACAAAAGCCTCCCCAAAAGCCGCCTTTAATTTGAAACATTTGATCACGATGGATCAGCAAAAATTATTTCCCTAAAAAATAATTGTTCGCCCCCTAAATGAAACCCGGAAAGTAATATTCATACCAAACTTGGTAGAAGGATGCCAAATATGGTTTTAGAAAACTAAAATGCTCGTCAAAAATACTATCAAAAACCCAACACCTATCTGCTCAACTGTGAAGTTGAAGGGCGTCCTTCTCCTTTAAGTTTGTGCGTTATTTTAATGAGGATTTAATTAATGTTTTTGTATACCATCTACATTACTATAAAACAATTAAATGTTTCTTGAAGAGCATCAAATTCTTTAAAACATTTGTAGTGTGTACATCTCTCTACAAAGAAAATCAACAATGCAATTCACAGTTGTAGCTTGTGTTTTATTTTTTGTTTGTGTAATTAATGCTCGCCCTGAGGGTGAGGGAAAATATACCACTAAATATGACAACATTGATTTGGATGAAATTTTAAAAAGTGAACGTCTGCTTTTAAATTATTTCAATTGTTTGATGGAAAAGGAAAAGTGTACTCCTGATGGTGCTGAACTTAAAAGTAAGTAATCATTTGCTTTTTTTTTTGATATTGAAAAAAGTTATTAATTAATAAAGTTTCAAACTAGTTTTTAAACTGTCAATGTCAGCGTACATAAAAAAAATGAAGTTATGCGCAGAATTTTTACACGTTCTTCATATCAAAATCCCAAACCAAACTAGTGCGTTTGGTTTGGGATTTTGGTCATAACGAACAAAGAATATGTTCAAAATATTTGGTAGGTCATTGAAGTATCGCTTTACTTATAATTGAGATTGTTCTGTATGAACTTAGAATTGTTATTTGCTTATCACACCATTTTCAAGTATGCATGCAAAATTAAAGCTTTTATATTTTCTTTTACAGAAGTCATTCCTGAAGCCATCTCAAACGGATGCAAAGATTGTTCTGAAAAACACAGAGAAGGAGCTAAGAAGGTAGTCAAACATATAGTTGAGAACAAACCAGAACTGTGGCAAGAACTAAAAGCAAAGTACGACCCAGAAGATAAAAATGCTCAAAAATACGCTAACGAACTTAAAGCTGCATTGTTATAAATGTTGGAATTATAAAAAATTAACTTAAATAAACTTTTTTTTATTAGCTGATTATCTTATTTAGTTAAATTTTGCGTTGTTTTGAAAAGTACATACCTATATCACAACCAATCAGGCCAAACCAATTAAAATGTCTTAAGTACATAAAGCTTCATACGCAATAAAAATTAATTTGTACAATTATTATACATCTGTCACCTAGTAAACTCTTCGAGTTTCTTAAATTAGCACCAAGCCTATAAAAAGTAGAAACAGAAAAATTAGGTACCGTGTCATCACCAGTTTATTCCAAGGTGTGATGTACATATTATAATACATTTTTATTGCATTTGATTTATTGACATTGTTGCCAGCTTCATTTAATAATTTTTTTTTAAATTAAATTGATAATAAAAATGTAATTTGACCATTTAAAGGATAAACAAATGGTAAAATAATTTAAGATAGATTGTGCCTTTGTATTTAGCCATTTTTTTTTGTATCTGCCGTTATCTTTAAAATAAAAGGGTTCGAAGTTTTCCACTTTGGGGCCTCATATCTTCATGGATATATGAGATTAATTTTTTAACAATTTTAATACACTTTGTATATAAAGATAATATTTCTGTATTTAGTTACCCTAGTAAAAATGTTTCCAGCAAATTACGAAAAAAAGACGCATATTTGTATTATAAAGGGTATATAAATCACTTTGTGTATATTATCGTTTCATGTTTGCTGTTTAGTGTTTACTTCTAAGTAACTTTATCAAAAGGTACGTAGTGTTTATAAAACTTTTAGTATAACCCAAGGTATAACCTTAAGCCGCGTTCTTACTATACTATAGGCAACTTCAGTGGATCCACTGAAACAACAATGAAAGTCGTTCAACTAAAACGAAATGACAAATTTCACACGTTCAACTTCAATGGATCGATCCGATATATTTATTGACGAAAATGCAAACAAAGTTGCATAAGCTTGGCAACACACTGATTATAAAATACATCTTTCACCCTTTTCTTCATGATTTTGAATCCGCAGAAAAAAAATATTTGACTACTTTTTATAACGAATTATGCCTTCTTAGAAATAATTTTTTTTGTTTCCATATAAATTTTATGGCTAAGGGGTTACTAGAGAACTAAAAGGTTAATAATTTATGTGATTTTTACTAAATAATTGTTTAAAAGTTTGTTTTATGTGTACCTTTCAGCAAACAACTGGTCTTACTTTGGGTATCCGGAGAATTCACCACCCACAACTCACCCCCGACAATTCATCGCCCACAATTCACCGATCCACAGTTCATCGATAAGACAGTTCATCGACAAGTCAATTCATCGTCACACAATTGTTCGATGGGAGAATTCATCGCCTAGTATGAATATTAGTTTATTCAATGAACAAAATAAATAACAGAAATTTATTTACCTAGAATATTGCCTGCCACTAAAATAATTATAGATAATAATTACCTAATGATTTTATTAAAATTTCTTGAATATTTATTTACCTAGAATATTTGCTGACTTAAATGTTCAAAAACGGAAAGGATAGAGGTTATGGAATTTTTTTACCTGGGTAAAGTCCAATATGCATACTTTTTTTTTGAATTTTAGACTGATTTATATGAAAGCACTGGGGGACACTTTCCACTGGGGGACATTAGGTTAGGTAGGTTAGGTTAAGTTTTGCTGCTAAAACAAAAATATAAACAACTCTAGCTATGTCGGTGCCTAACAGTGCGTCCAAAATTGTGTGCATTACACTGAGGGTGATATTACTAGGTGTTGTTCTCGGTGTTGTTATGCTAAAAATGTACCAACACATTATCAGAAAGCATTCTAGTTTAAAATCATTTTTTTAATATTCATACTAGGTGATGAATTCTCCCATCGAACAATTGTGTGGCGGTGAATTGACTTGTCGATGAATTGTCTTATCGATGAACTGTGGATCGGTGAATTGTAGGCGATGAATTGTCGGCGGTGAATTGTGGGTGGTGAATTCTCCTAGACCCCTTATTTTAACACCGTACATAATTCAAGCAGATACAAGAACTAGGGTAGAAACATATTATAGAAAGACAGAGTTTTAAGGGTTTAATAACAAAATTAAACTCCAAGAAAATATCCTCTAAAGATTTCTATTTCAAAAATTAAGCGTTAAAAATCCAAAAACTTAATTAATAAATCAGGAAATTCCTTGATTTAATAATTAGGAATTAATTATTGTTTTTTATACCATTGCAGTACTATAAAACAATTAAATGTTTCTAAAAGAATATCACATTTGTCAGTGTATTAGTGTTGAACATATCCTACTACCAAAATATCAACAATGAATTTCGCAGTTGTTGCTTGTGTTTTAGTTTTTGTTGGTGTAATAAATGCTCGACCTGAGGGTGAGGGAAAATATACCACTAAATATGATAACATAAATCTTGATGAAATTTTGAAAAATGAACGTTTGGTGTTAAACTACTTCAATTGTTTGATGGAAAATGATAAGTGCAGTCCTGATGCCGCTGAACTTAAAAGTGAGTAAAATGCTAAAATTTGCATTATTTTAAGGTTCATAAAAAAATGTACTTGAACGTTTCTTTTTAGATAAACTAACCCAACTTTTTTAAATAAACAGTTGCGATGTATAAACTTTTTCATTGGATTTTTGGTCTTCAACATTACCATGTGCTTTAAATAAAACATAGTTTATGCTAATGTACAATGTTATTTATTATATTAGCGCCAAACTAATGTTTTGTATTTTTTTTTTGTAGAAGTTATTCCCGACGCTATCGAAAATGGATGCAAGAATTGTTCTAAAAAACACAGAGAAGGATCTATAAAGGTGATTAAACATATGGTTGAGAAGAAACCTGAACTTTGGCAACAACTTAAGGAGAAATACGATCCAGGAAACAAAATCGGCCAAAAATACGCCGATGAACTTAAAATTGCTGGATTATAAATAGACAAAACTATCATAATTAAAACATTAATTCTAGTATTATGCAAAAATTGTCTAACAATTAAGTATCAAAATATTATAAAAAATTGGTTGAATTAAACTTTGTTTTATCTTGATGACCTTACTACTAAACTTAAGCAAAATGATTATTATTATTTTAAACTTCTTTTATGCCTACCTAGAGTGCCTTGATGTCATATTGACAGATATTGTCGCCTTATAGAGTGGCGACATGCATCATTCTTTCTCTGTCATACAGATAACGTCATCAACGTTATAGCCAAAGTGACAACAATTACAACTTACAATCACAATTAATGACGTTATCTGTATGACAGAGAAAGAATGATGCATGGCGCCACTCTATAAGGCGACAATAACTGTCAATATGACATCAAGGCACTCTATGCCTACCCATGCGGGCCATGCCTACCTGATGCTTCTCCAAATAATAAATTCCATCTAATTACCTATGCGAAAGATCTTGTCTTTTAAGTATTAAGTTGAAATACATTTTGGTCATTAATGATGTCAAAAAATTGACTGCCTAGATGACTTGAAGAATTCTCCAAAACTATTAGTAGGTAAATATGTAGGGCTGTAAATAGATAAGTGGGGCAAATAATAAGACAAGTATGGAAAAATGAAAGATAATTTGTTGTTAAAAAGAGTCATATTCAGGAAAATTACACCAATTACTTGCAAAAGTATAACAATATTAAAAATTTAACAAAGAAGAAAAGGGAGGTGCGTCAGCTGAATGCCGCAGCACTGACTTTTAACACTATCTTCTATGTCTATTAAACAAACAAAAAAATTACAATACAACAAAATTTATTTATCAAAAAACGGTAATAATCCAACTGTAAAGGAAATTTCCAAAAAATAATTCAAAATATGTGAACAACATTCATTTCTTACGGCATTAAGGTGGCTCCAAAATAAATATGCTATTTACAAGCTATTCGTATTTGAAATTAGAGTATTGAATAAACTTTTGAAAATTTAACCATTTATTATAATTTTAACTTAGAAATAAGTCGAATGAGCATATATTCATCTTTATTTATTTTATTAAAAAACTAGGATGGGTAGAAGTCGGAATGGGTAGAAGTCGAAACGCGTAGAAGTTACTCTTCGCAAATGAAGAGCTCGAGTAGAACTCGGATTCGGTGAAAGTGCGATTATATATTCTTTAAATCAAATCTAAATTAATTTTTTATATAATTGCTACACATTCTATAGAATACTCTTCGCAAGAAACAATTATAAGATAATAGTTTTTAAAATAAAACAATTTTGTTTAATTATCTGCGAAGAGTGCAAACTATTAACAGAAAATACGAAGAATTTCGTTAACGAAGAGGATAAACGTCAGTTTTGACGTTTAACATATTTGAGGTTATTTGTTTTGACAGCTGCTTTTGTTTCTTTGGTTGAAATATTCTTGGCATGGCCTTCTTGACCGAATCGTGACGCGATTCGGACTTAGATGTTTCTTGCTACTAAAATCATTAATTTTTTGTTTTGTTAACCTCACTGTCTACATTTACAAAAAACAAAAAAACATTTTTAATAGAAAATTAAATGTTCATTATTTTGTAAAGAATAATTTTTTTGTATACAGGGTGTTACCAAATAAGTAGGAAAAAATTCAGGGGGTAATTCCTGAACCCATTTTAAGAAAAAAAGTTCCTATAAACATATGCCCGATTTTGACTTTTTTTTTTCTTACATCCCCCTAAGGGCCCCCATTATTAACACGGTTTTTTAAATTTTACAAAGGGGAAAATATTTCTAGTATTTAGATAAATCAAAAAGGTCCTATAAAATTTTTGAAAAAAATTATTCTTTTCGAAATTATAGCGAAAAAACTGATTTTTTAGGGGTTTTTGGGGAGGCTGTATCTCAAAAAGGAAGGATTTTCGGACACATGTTCATATGAACTATTTTTCTTAAAATGAGTTCAGGAATTACCCCCTGAATTTTTTCCTACTTATTTGGTAACACCCTGTATTAAATAATAACGGAGATAGGAGGTTTTTTTGTGCTGGGGGGGTAATTGGGGGGTCGGACAAAAAAACCAACGAATACTTTTTTGCAAAGAATTAAATTTTCTATGTTTTATGTCGAATAATTTTTTTTGCTAATTTAATAATAGTCGAGCTAAAATTTTTTTTTCATTTGGGGGGCTTAAAAGAGGGCTTTGTAGTAATCGGATTCTTGCCAAAAACAATAGGGTTCTTCGTCTTATAGAGATTAATTTTTCCTTAAAATTTGAGTTTAATATCGCTTTTGGTTTTTGAGATAGCGTGACCACAAGAAACGTGACAGACAGACAGACGGACGGACAAAAAATAAAAATCTTAAAAAGTCATGAAACGCACGAATCTGCAGGAAAGATATACAAAATAAAGCGTCAACCTCGGAATTTTTTGGAGCTGGCGGGACTTTTGTGATAAACCTTTGTTTTGATGTTATAAATGTTGTCCCAAAAGTCACCATCGATATCGTGTGAGCGTAACTTTTTACGCGGGGTCAAAGGTCATGGAAAACCGTTTTTGGCCCATAATGGCTTTAATATGCTTCCAATGACTTTTGGAGTTATTACATAAAATATAGATCGAAAAATTCTCTACATATTTGATCTTGGGTGGACATTTTTTAATCAACCCTTACCCACCTAGGGGCTGTAGACTGAAGTGCGTACCCCATATTTCAAACACCGCTAAAATGGTGGAATTTAATGATTAAGAGATGTCCATTCGTAAATTTATTCCTTAGGTTCTCTTAAATAATTTGAGAAGGACAACTTCTCAAATTATCCCCTGGGGGCTAAAATCCACCCCCATCTTTCCAAAAATTAAACATTTTTTTATGAAACGGTTTTCACCTACATGATTAAAAAAGGTGTCGTTTCCTATTAATTGATTATATTTAAACCCATTTTTAACAAAAACAGCCCCATTGGGCTAATATTTTATCCAGGAGGGATGATTTAAAAAAAAGTTGCATTGGGGTGAATTTTAGCCCCCAGTCTTGCGAAGAGTATAATAAACAAGATATACATTTTTGAATCATTGTTTCGCGCAGAAACATTCCGTGATAATCTACATGTTTTGTGTCAATTGTCAAAATTAATAAAAGTTTACATCACTCATAAATTCAATACTATATCGAATTGGTTGTCCGCATTTCGGAGGAGCCGTTGTCAGCCATCTTAGAAAAGTCGCATCCTCGAATCTTACCCGTTCACAGATCTAATCCATTTGTAGCTAATAGTAATACACCAAAAAATAGTCGCTTCTGTTACACTTCTATACGTTAAATTTACCATCTTTCCCAATTATTCAGTCTTTTGAACCATCATAAATTTCTCTTTTACCCTAATTGTGCCGTCAGATCTTTATTATTTATCTTAAAACTTTTTAACTAGTTGTTTTATAATAATATAATAGCTAATTGTGGTTAAGGAAAAAAAAAAGGTTTGTATCAGTAAAATGTGCTCACGGTCTAAAATTCGCAACATACCAAAGAATATTATATTCTTTGAACATACGTTCTTTAATAAAACATTTTTATACTCTTCGCAGACAAAGTCGAAGAGTATTATAAATTCAATCGGCCCAAACCTAAAATCGTTATTTTTCGTCGTAGAGCAAAAATTCTTGCAGATTCGTGCGTTTCATCGAATTTTGAACAACTTTCAAAAAATCCGTCTGTCCGCCTGGTGTATGTCACGTTTTTTGTTACCACGATAACTCAAGAACCAATGGGCCAATCAAGTTTAAAATTTCTGGAAAAATCATTTTTTACAAAAGGAAGAACCCTATTGTTTTCGAAAAGAATCGGATAATTATAAAGATCTCACAATCTGAATTTAAAGTTAAAAAAAATCTTAATAATATTAAATCTCGTTAAACATTTATCAAAATCCATTGTAATTTATTTTATAAATCTACGCGTTATGAAAAAAAAAAAGCCATTAATAAATGCAAAAAAAGCACTTAGACTGTGACTGTATACGTCGTTTAGAATGAAAACAATTAATGAAGAAAAACGTAGCAGGCAATATTAGGCTTCTTTTAAAACAAATAAAACAGTACTAACATTAGTTCGTTTAAGCGGAGCTAAAAATCAAAGCCTCGTTAGGGTCGCGGTAGGAATATCGACTCTCATATCCAAAGACTGCGGTTCGAGTCCCAAGAGCGGCAAAACTTATTTTATTTTTATATTAAAAAACTGTTTTTTTTATATTATTACTGCGAAGAGTATCTAATAAAATGTGCATACATTATATAAAAAACACCCCCCTGAATCAACGAATCTGCAAAGAGTAACTTCTGCTCAAAAATCTAACCCACTCTAGTTAAACAATAGGTTCGATGAGACATTTTGAGATTTTAAAAGGAACCCCGCGGTGCCCCCTTATTTTGTCGTGGTTATACTTTATTTTTTTTTTTATACCGTTGCGTCTTAACATTTCTCCATGAAATTTCATATTTGGCTTTCTATAAGAAGGTTCATTAACCACTTTGAGCTCACACTATTTTCAAATATTGTCTAGGGTCCACTAGGTCACTTTTTTCATAGCGCATTTAAAGGGGTAACAGGTTGAATTAAACCTTATAACTTAGAACATGAGCTTTTGAGGACATACTTCTGCGATCTACTTGATGAGACATGTCGAAATTTTTGTCAGCGCCTCCCTCCGCTCAATTTATTTTTGTTCAGTATTTAACCCATCCTGTTGGTTTGATTGTCACAAAAATTATTACCTAGGTTCTTTGGATCGCACTTTATGTTTATTATTAGTTTAAAAAAACCTCATTCAGCCCAAAATAAGATTATAAATAAATAAATAAATAACATATTTATTGAACACACGTTAAATATATACAAGTGGAAAAGATAATACAAAGTAAACATGTTCAATGTGAGCTAATTTGGTTCTACACCGAGGTGCAGATCCAATCTTACTATAGCCCACGACAAATGACAAAGAAAAAAAACAAGAAATTACATAATATAAAACGTCAGCACACCACCTAGAAAAGTATACACACCCAGAGTTCCCAAAAGTCCAACGGAGAGGAACGTCAACGCGATCAGCCGTCTATGCCGCAAGATATTATTTTATATTAACACATATATTGTTGCATGTTGCAGTAGGTAAAAAGGGGAAGAGAAAAAAAAAAAAAATTAATCATTGTTTTGTTGGGATAAAAGCATCGATTTTAAGTGTCTTTTAAAAGTTATTAAAGACAAATTTTTAAAAGTGCTGGGTAATGCATTATAAAGGTTTGAAATCGTGTAGGTAAACGACTTTTTAAAAAATTGAGACCGATGAGCTGGCACGTCTAGAAGACCCCTGTGCCGAGTGACTAAGTTGTGGACGTCTGTTCTAAATCGTATTTTACAGTAAAGGTAAGGGGGTGTCTTAAATTTTATGATTTTGTGAAATAAGCAAAGGGTATGAAGTTTTCTTCTATTAATCATAATTAACCAATTTGATCTACGTAACGCGGGCGTGATGTGATCATACTTGCGAATGCTATAAACTAGCCGAAGACAAGAGTTTTGTACTCTTTGAATCCGTTTTATGTCGCTCATACCAAGATAAGATGAGTACAAGGTGTCGCAAAAATTAAAATTGCTCAAGACCAGCGTTTCACAAAGTACCTTTTTAAATGATTGATTGAAGAGGTGTCTGTTGGCGTAGATTTTTTTTAATTTATAAAACGATTTTTGGATCATAAAAGACACATGCTTACTAAATTCAAGTTTTGAATCTAAAATTACACCCAGGTTTTTTGCATTACCAACAACAGGCAAAGAGACACCTCGTATTTGAATATTGCAGTTTTTTTCAATCATACTAACTTTACTTGAATTACCAAAAAACATTACCATGGATTTTTTTACATTAATTTTTAAATGATGGAGTTCCGAAAAAGTTACAAGCTGTTCCAAATCGTTAGCAATTTTATTCAAAAAGTTTGCATCAGAAGGATTAAAAGACAAGTATACCTGAGTATCATCAGCGTACAAGTGATATTTGGTGCTTTTAAGAGCTTGTGGCAAAAAGCTCGTGTAAATGGAATAAAGTACAGGTCCAAGAATTGTACCCTGTGGGATTCCTTTACACAAAACTTTACGTGAAGATGTCTTTCCATTTACTTCAACTTGCTGTCCACGATCGTTTAGGTAGCTTTTAAAAAAATTTATTGCATTTTCATGCAGACCGATACTTTGAAGGATAGCCAACATTATGTCATAATTAATATTATCGAATGCCTTGGAGTAGTCGAGCATAACTAAGACTGTGATCTGACCTTTATCAATCGCACCCGTAATATCATCCACAACATTTATTAAGGCAGTGTCGCATCCAAACTTAGGTCTAAAACCCGACTGAAACGTTGGTAAAATGTTATATGTATTTAAATGGCAGATGAGGTGTTGTAAAACAACTTTTTCCAGAATTTTAGACATCACCGAAAGTTTGCTTATTGGCCTTAACTCGTTAAATTCCTGTGGACTGTTGACCTTGGGCAGAGGGACTACTAGAGCCTGTTTCCATATCCACGGAACCTTAGAGGTTTCAAGGCTGTAATTAATTAAATGTGTTATTATTGGGACAATTATTTAAGATATTTTTGTTTCCATTTGCAAAAAGACATGAAATTTGGATGATACAATTTTATTAATGTTCTTGAACGATAAATAGGTTTTGTTAACGAAAAATATTCAGCCTGGCGCCCAAATAATATGCTTTCCAAACTTTAAAACTTGACATGCGTTTATCTGATACCTCAAATTTAATTTTGGATAAAATCATGATAAAATGTAAAGTTGAAGATCTTGAAGATAACAGCATATATTAAAGAAATGGACAAATACAAAGGCACAATCTATCTACAATTATTTTACTATTTGTTTATTTTTTAAATAATCAAACATTTTCATAATCAATTTAAATTTACAAAAATTTTATGAAATGAAGCTGACAACAATGTCAATAGTCTAATGCAAAAATATATGCTCAAGAATCTAAATCAGTTTTTAAGATTGATTTTACAAACTGTGTTGCCGAACTTATGCAACTTTGTTTGCATTCTTTTCGATAAATATAACAAATGGACTTTTTTTGACAATTTTAAAGGAATCCCTGAGAATGCCTCAAGAGCGTATCATTACGCTTATGCGCCATTTTTTGGACACCCTGTATAATTATTATAACGTGCAAACCAATTTGACGTCGACTCTGGTTGTGGAACGTCAAAAATATGACAATCGACAATGTTTTAACAATGAAAAAACTGAAATTTTACAAATGCATATCAAGAGTCGACGTCAAAATTTGTGGATCGCACGATATTTTTACAACATGTCTTGTTATTTACTGCTTTTCATTACGAGGTAAACTGAACAAATATTTTTTGGAAATAGATTTTTTGGGGTTAATAACAAAATAAACCCTTTGGAAAATTTATTTTGTTATCTTTCTTTTGATTTTTAGTTCAAATAATGCTTTTCAAGTTTAGTCAAAATCGAAATATCTAATTAATATATTTGAAGTTTGAAGGGCGTCCTTTTAGTTTGTTTTAATTTAATAATTAGAAATTAATTAATGTTTTTTAATACACCTGCATTACTATAAATGAATTAACTGTTTCTTAAAGAGTATCACATTTGTCAGTGTATTTGTGTTGAATACATCCTTTTACCAAATTATCAACAATGAAATTTGCTGTTGTTTCTCTTGGTTTATTTTTTGTTTGTGTAATTAAAGCTCGCCCTCAAGACGCCAAATTTACCACTAAATATGATAACATCAATCTGGATGACATTTTGAAAAATGATCGCTTGGTTTTAAACTATTTTAATTGTTTAATGGAAAAAGAAAAATGCAGTCCTGAAGGCGCTGAACTTAAAAGTAAGTAAAAGTTGTTAAAATTTGCATTATTCTGAGGTCCAAAATGATTTTACTTGAAATTTTTAACGCTTCGAATTATACTTTTGCGATGAATAAAGCTTCTTTATAAGATTATTTTACTTAACTTGACTTAGTCAAACGTCTGTGACTTTAAGTGCTAGTTACGAATAATTCATGCTTTTATCTAAATTAACGTAAAGAATAATAAATAGGAATAAAATTTAACAATGTTTTTCTTAAATCGTCAAAAAAAACATCACTTTAGTGACGTATATGGCAAACATAAAGTAGCACTTTTCTAAACTGTATCATAGATTTTTCATTTTTACTGCCGGCGACAGTAAATGTAACTTTTAAAGACGCTACTAAATTTTTTTATCCTAAAACGTCAAATAAACATCACTTTAATGACGTTTATTTTAAAATAAATAAAAGTCAACTAAAATAGTTTTAAGAAAAAGTATCGTTTACTACACAGAGTTAAAGTGGCTTTGTGTGCCTCGGCAGTATTGTCTGTCTCGCTTCGCTCACACAAAGCATCACTTTAACTATTAGTAGTAAAATCTACTATATCCACACTGTCAAGTGCAAAACCAATGCTTTGTATTTTTTTTTTGTAGAAGTTATTCCCGAGGCTATCGCAAATGGATGCAAGGATTGTTCCAAAAAACACAGAGAAGGATCTAGAAAGGTGATCAAACATATGGTTGAGAAGAAACCTGAACTTTGGCAACAACTTAAAGGGAAATACGATCCCGAAAACAAAATTGCTCAAAAGTACGCTGATGAACTTAAAATTGCTGGAATATAAATACACAATTACCAAGCTAAAGTTATTGATAAAATATTAAATAAACTAATAAAAATTAATTAAACCTAAACCTTGTCTTGATTTTTGACATTAGGATACGATTTTAGTATTTAGTGAAACACAGGTTTTATGTTAAACATAAACATACGTTTGCATGGGAAATATAACGTGCAGTCAACATAATTTTACCTCGACTCTTGCCATGCATTTGTTAACTTTCAATTTATTTCATTGTTAAAATATTGTCGATTGTTATGATTTTGACGGGGAAAATTTTGCGGATCCCATTTTATTTAAAAACGTAGCCTGTCTTGTGTATAAACTTTTCTGTCCGGTATTGAATTCTCTTGCTGACTACAGAGAAACTGTTGGCGAGCAGACAAAGTAAATGTTATGATCTTTTACGATCCATTAGGGGGTTGTCCTAAAAATAGAAATAATATGTAATTAATACAAAACTATGCATAATTTAATTTCCTAAAAATTGTAATACACCTACACTTAAAAAAAAAATAACTAGTTTTAACATACTCTTAAGATACCAAAAATCACCACCATTTTTTTAAGCTGGTAAAAAAAGTGCCACAGGGTTTTTTGTTTAAAGCTGAATTTCTATACTCAGAATAAATCCCAAACCCACTAATTAGGACTCAGCTTAATATTCGGGGATTGTACTACAATTGTATACACATTTTTGAGTGGCCCCAAAGGGAGGGACATTTCAAATATTGCTAAAAATGACACTTATGACAGTTGTACCAAATTACACGGCATATTAGATTTTAAATACAATGCATTTTCTTTGTATTTAAAACCTAGTAAGCCATGCAATTTGGTCCAACTGTCACAACTGACAAGTGTCAAGTGTGTCCCTACCTGATTTCGAGCGACCTTAGTTAAGATAGGTAGGTTAAAGTAATTCCAATTACCAAATTGACCTGTTTTTTTTTAAATATATTTGCTATATTAAGAAAGTTATAGGATGTGACTATCTTCAATTGAACACACTGTATATTTTTGTAATTAAAATTAAAAGAGTTTTTAATTTTTACCAAAATGGAGTGTTCCTTTTATTTTTTTTTTAACTCCTGTCACCTACCAACCCCAACCTAAAATTTTTAAATTACAACTCCTATCTTGCGATACCCAATTTGAAAGAGAAATAAATAATCTTTTCGATGGCGTTAAAAAAACTAAAATCGGTTGACCCCTTTTCAAATAATAGGAGGGCTTTTTTTTGGCGATAACTTTTAATCGGTTCGGAAATCTCCCTCCGTAACTAAATTGATCTGTTTGTTTTTAAAAATATATTTGCTACACATATTAAGAAAGTTGTATGGGGTGTCTATCCTCAATTAAACATGCAATATTTTAACCATAAAATAAAGTTTTAAAGTGTCAAAACATTTTGGCCATTCCAGGAATAGAATGATATCAGTTTTTGGCACTAATGACAGTTGTTTTGATTTTATAAAAAAAAAAATCCTGTCATTCTCTTTGTCATTAGTGTCAAAAAATGGAATCATTCTATTCCTGGAATATTCCATATAGTGTGTCATTACTGAAGCCAACAACGAAAAAATCGCATCGTAGTTTCCAAGGTTTTGACGTTTTAACAGTATTTACTTGGACAATTACTTTTTGGCACGTCGCACAGTGTAGTATTATATGTTTCTACCGGTATTTAATTTCTTATGTTGCTAAACAAATTTCTATAGTAGCTAATGTATTCTTAAGAAAAAAATATTTAAAAATTTATCATAATATAGGGGGTGTTCCATTTAAAAATACATAACTAATGTCATTTTTACCTAAACGGGAGGTACTAAATTTTTATTAAGGTCTGTAAAGGATAGCAAAAAATCATTCTAATCAACTCCTAAAATTTCAATTGTGTACAAAATATACCTAGAAAACTATTGGCTCGTAAGCTTTATGCGGGACAAAAGGTGGATTAACTGAAGTTGATTCACTGAAGTTGCTCCCTCTGAACGTGGCTTTAGTGGATCAACTGTAGTTGGGGTCCACTAAAGTTGCCTCTTCTGAACGCGACTTTAGAAACCCAAATATCAAAGATTTGATTCCTTGTTACTGCGACCACCATTCTATAAACATAAAATAAAATACGACCGGTGGCGGCGGTGGCGCAAATATGCGCAGGAAATTTTAACTGTATATTAATGACTAAACCCCAAACTATACCAGGTTGTAAGTTTCGTCGTGGAATAATGCGGAATAACCTAATTTTTTTACAATCATAGAAATTAAATCTTTCCATAAGCAACATTTATTGTATTTCTTCCATTAAATAAACCAACAGTCAAGTAAAACATAATTGTACTTACGCTAAAGACACTGTAAACCCATTATAGAAAACAAAAATCAGTCTTGTATCTATAACTTACTGGGTTGTGGTATTAACAAATTAGGGGTTAATAAATTTACTCGCCTACCAATATCAACATTTTTTATACTAATCTTAAGAGACTTACAAAAAAAATTATTTCATAATTATAGAAACTATCTAAGCTACCAACATACAGTTTATGGATTGATTAAAGCAAAGTATTAGGATATAATTAAGTTCCGCTAGATTGCGATATTCCTACTCTGTGCGTCGTTGTTAAAATTTCAAAACCTTAAAAACTACGATGCGATTTTGTCTTTCTTGACATCATATTTCGTTATCACTAATATGGTGTATACCCAAAAAAATGCGATGAAAGATTGCATTTTTTCAATTTATTAAACAATATTGTCCTATTTTATGAACATTTTTTGACATTTTAATAAGTTAGTTTAGCCTTTGACCTTCCATTTTATATATATTTATTTTAAGATATTCCTTTTAGTTATTATTTTTTTTAATTTAATTAAGTCTTAGAAATAATTGATGTTTTTTGTAAACCACATTAGTATAAAATAATTAAATATTCCTTAAAAAGTATCAAATTCGTTAGAACATTTCTATCGTGCACATCCTTCCACCAAGAAAATAACAATGCAATTCATAGTTGCTGCTTGTGTTTTATTTTATGTTTGTGCAATTAATGCTCGTCCTGAGGGTGACGAAAAATATACCACTAAATATGATAACATTGATCTGGATGACATTTTAAAAAATGAACGTCTGCTCTTAAGGTACGTTAATTGTATGATGGAAAAACAAAAGTGTACTGCTGATGGCGCTGAACTTAAAAGTAAGTTTAATTTTTATATTTGCTTTAATGGTTAATCCAATAACAATAAAACTTTACAATTAATTCTTAATTTAAAAATCACATTTTTAAACTATACAGTGTGAGGCAAAAGTCCGTCTCCCGGCTTAACTTTTGAACGGTTTAAGATATTGATTTAAAAAAAAATTCTTGACAAATTTGCACAAAAAAAACTACCTTTAGGCGAAATTGGTTTTTTTTTTTTAAATAATAACCCCCACATAGGGGGACTATCAACTTAATTTTTTTAAATATAAAGAGGGGTCAAGTCTGTACAAGCAAATCAATGTATTCATCGAGGTATTCATGTGATTGGGGCACTTTATGAGAGACCTAATGTTTTAAACAATTCTATACACCATATTAGTGACGAAATATGAAGCCAACAACGACAAAATCGCATCTTAGTTTTCATGGTTTTATTTTGAAGTTTTGACAACTACGTGTCAAAAAGTAATTGTCGAAGTAATTGTTAAAACGTCAAATCCATGGAAACTACGATGCGATTTTGTCTTTGTTGGCTTCAGTAACGACACACTAATATGGTGTATTTAAGCAATTGCATTCCTGTAAAATGTCTTCTGGCTTGAGACATTGCATTTGAGCAATTAACCTTAAGGCAACTGACTTTAATTGATTGTTAAAATTTTAAGTAAATAAATTTAATTTAAAAATCTGTCAAAAGAATTTAAAATTAAAGCTCAAAATGTTTTTTTTTTGTAGAGATGTTACCAGAGGCAATGGCAAATGGATGTAAGAATTGTTCTGAAAAACAAAAACAAGGATCTAAAAAAGTGATAACATACTTAATGAAAAACAAACCTGCCATTTGGCAAGAAATTAAGGCAAAGTATGACCCAGAAAATAATTTTGCCCAATTTGCCGACAAACTTAAAATTACTGTACTAAAATAAATACACATTACACAATCTTGCGGAATCTTGTCTTTTAGTAAAGCATTAACTAAATATGATGATAATACGTCAAATACTAGGTTAAATGATCTGTAAAAATATAAAGTAAATAAAAATATTTATTAGGTAGAACAATTCATTTCTCTGTTAACATGGATAAAACACTAGGTAGAACAAAGATAAACATAAAACAAAGATTCCCATCCAGCCACACATTATTCAAAAATCTGAATAGGTATTTCGACAGCAATGTTGTCACCTTCCGAAGAAAATATAAATCTATCTTCTGCTGAAGATGTAAGCATAGCTGTTGAAATACCGTATTCAAATTTTTAAATAAAATGTGATAGAATTATAGGGCATATACGAGGTGGCCGCGCTATAAAATTTAATGAGGGTTGATTTGGTGGAGGTGGCCGCATTTTACTGCATGGGTCATGGTGGAGGTGGCCGCGGTACCTTTTCTACCTGCTTCCATGTTTAGCAGGTAGAAAAGGAGAGTTTTG
This sequence comes from Cartodere bifasciata, assembly GCA_963920755.1. Taxonomy (NCBI): domain Eukaryota; kingdom Metazoa; phylum Arthropoda; class Insecta; order Coleoptera; family Latridiidae; genus Cartodere; species Cartodere bifasciata. The sequence continues at coordinate 12,444,047 of OY987195.1, forward strand.
TGGAAAGATGAGTATGAACACCAAACGAATTTTATTTTTATAAAATAACAACGATAACTATCAATATTTTATTGAAAAAATGATTTACATTGCAGTTTGGTGACAAGCACATTTGTTTAAATATTCTTTTTAGCAGCAAAACTTACCCTAACCTACCTAACCTAGTGTCCCCCAGTGGATGTGTCCACCAGTGCTTTTAAAAAAGTCTGTCGGTAACAAAACACATGCATTGAGTACTTTCAACGTTGCTGGCTTGTTTTAATGATAATAAAAGTCTGTATATTATCCAAAGAATTCTCTGTTTTATAATTTTCTAATATCATAACTCAATAAAACATCGGATACAGAAAAATAAATCTAGGTAAAAGGAAGTTAATTGGTCGCGGCCAGTACGAGCAAACCAGAAATATCGCGCGGCCACTTCGACCATGCACCCTGCAATTAGGCGCGGCCAGCTAGTAGTCTTTTCAGGTAGATGCGGCCAGTTGATATTCTCCCGAATTATATATCTTCTGCTGAAGATGTCCATAGGTATAAAATAAGTCCTTCTTTATTTCTTAAATGTATGCACTTACCAAACTTGAAGTGATTGACAGCTGTTTCGCCCTATTGGGGCTCATCAGAATCACGTATCAGGGATAGCCGATGAATAACTTTAAAAAACTAAGATACTGTGTATTTCAACAAATATCGAAAGAAGCTGTCAATCACTTTAGGTTTGGTAGGTGCATACCTTTAAGAAATAAAGAAAAACTTCTTTTATAACTTGGCGTCCCGCCTAGGGTCAAATTAAATCTTAGATTCCACCATTTTATATCATGACCATAGCTGTCAAAGTAAGTAAGTATTCAGAGTTTTACATAAAGTGTGGTTTGAAGAAAATCTATTCTATCGTTGGTAGACATAAGCCCAACATTGAGCTCACAAGGAGCGGGGATAAGAATGAACCACCGCGATAACGACTGCTTCCATTGTTGGACCAATTTTTTATCTTTTCCCACTCTTTACTCCCACTTTTTGTGAGCTCAATTTTGAGCTCATGTATACCAACTGTAGAATAGCTAAGAATCTTTGTTTTATATTAAACATTTGCCACAGAATTCATCAAATATTGGGTTTAATAGGTACAAAAAACTCTGCCTAATTAATTATAAACATTCTTTGAATTAAATTTAAATATAAACTTACTTTCTGAAGGCTGCGGCGCGTAGAAAGCCCTATTAAAGGCTTGCTGCATAGACTCACTAAGAGAAACTGATGTAACTGATTTGGATGTAGAGAATTTGCCACTGGGAAACATATCTTTTTCACTTCTAATTTTTCTTTTTGGTTTGTACTTATAATCGGGAAAATCAATCATATGTTGATTGCGCAATCTTTTGGCTTCATCAATAAAAGGTTTTTTTTCCAGTTCCGATAAACTTTTCCATTCAGCACCAAGTAGTTTTGATATTTCCGAATTATGCAAACGAGGGTAATTGCTTGAAATGCGTTTTCGTCTAATCTTTGACCAAACCATAAACGCATTCATCGGTCTTTTAATGTGTTTATCCGCGACTGACATACTCAAACAAACTAATGATAAAAATCATCATCGGATGCAAGCAGATAATCATTGATTTCCATCTTTTGTTAAATGGTCAATTTTATTTTGTTTGGTATTATTCATTGTAGTTAACAGTACATGGGTTGTCCCATCATTGTTAGATGTGATTTACTTTTTATGGAGCATTACATTTTATTGATAATGGTTATTGTAGTTGTCACGTATTGTGATATTTAATTATATGTACATCTGTTTAAATATATTTTTAATAGAGGTCTTTGTTGAATTTTGTTTAAAATTGGCATCATTCTCATGATGTACGGTAAATGCACCATAATATTGAATACCGGAAATTACTAAATAATTGTGATAATTTTTGATAAAATTTCATCACCATATTCAACGTACTCTAACTTTTTAGCAAAACAGTCAAGTGGACCAAAATTTTTCCATTAGTTCTTCTTGAACTACATAAATGCTACAACAAAAAATATCTTAAAACTTCTTCTGCTGAATTTTTTTATGGTACACTCGTCGCCAGAATCTACTGGGACGTCTTAATCATGATTTTTTACGTTGTGACCCCACCATTGAACTAAATCATAGATTTATGTGTACAAAATTTTTACAGGATTTGATTTGACAAGATGTAGAAAATTCAATTGCTTTAGCTCATTGTTCCAGTAAAAAAAACTTTCTTTATGAAAGACTTGCTTAAGTGTTCGCAAGTTATTTTTTTCTAAAAAAACTCCAGGATTAACCTTATTTAGTACCACACAAGGTAAAAAAAGTGCTTAAAGCCATTATTGTCTTCAAGAGTGTATTTTTAAAAATAAATTCTTGTGCACTACGCACCTATACCACTATTCTTTGATCTATAATCGGACCTTAAGCCTCGTCTGATTTTCCAAATGAGATTGAAGTTTGAAGCAAAGCATCTTTTATGTGATTATGTACTAATAGACGATGTTGCCGCAATTTCGATACGGGATGGTATTCCATTGCAATATACCATTATGTTAACAATTCCCCCGTGAATTAACACCATCGTAAGACCTAATTTAAATTCACAACTTATCTGACTCACTATAAAATGTCACATGCCATAATGTTCGCATTAATATGTCACCAGAAACGCAAAATCAATTTATTTCCACCTTTCAGAACTAAAATTGTATTATCATTTCAGGGTGTAGTGGAAATTTATCATGCAAATGAAATCGCGTCATAGATATGCTCTTTGAATTATGTTGTCTGATGTTAGCAAATCTCAATTTATGTATTAAATATTCACACATGTACGTTGGTATGCATAATCCATGCCATGAAATAAATTACAACCAGGCGATTGTCAAAGTTGTCGTGTTTTTATGAAGTAAGTATTTTTAATATAACAAGAACAGAAAAAACATTGTATACAGGGTGTTTCCAAATAACGTGGAAAAAATTCAAGGGGTTATTCCTGGACTCATTTTAAGAAATAAAGTTCACATATGTCCGATTTTGACTTTTTTTTTGTTACAGCCCTTAATGACCCCCCACTATAAACACGTTTTTTTTTTAAATTTTACAAAGGGGAAATTTTTTTTTGTATTTAGATAAATCAAAAAGGTCCTATAAAATTTTTTCAGAAAAAATCATTTTCGAAATTACAACGAAAAAACTAATTTTTTAGGGTTTTTTGGGAGGTTGTAACTCAGTAACGGCGCAAAATCGAACACCTATTTATATGAACCTTTATTCTTAAAATAAATCTAGGAATAATCCCTTGAATTTTTTCCAGGACATTAGGGAACACCCTGTATATTCTAGTCACCATAACTAAAAAAATACACCTACCCTTGGTTTCACAAGACACTGGGACACTGTCAAATTTCTTTAGCGAAATGTGACCTTAATTTTGCCATAATTTTGCCATAATTTAATCATATTCATAATGGTTGTTTCGTTGCTTATCCATATTTTACGAATACACTAACAAACATCCCAAAAATCAGGAAATTAATGCCAAATTTTATTAAAGAAATTTGACAGTGTCCCAGTGTCTTGTGTGTGTAAGTACTCTCTTTTTTTACCCAAATCTAATATAGATTTAGCTAGTTATCTTAAAAATTGGTTACATAATACTCGTACTTAATAGTTAAACATTTTCAATAAGTTTAATAAACTAATGTTGTAGGAACGTTAACGGTGAAAATTAATTAGTTTTGCATCATCAGCGAGGTAAACAGAAATGATGTGGGCAACAGTAACAGTATAGAAAATGCAGTTATAATGCTTCTGCAATTATAAAATGAAATAAGTTCTTTAGAACTTACAGATGGATTTAATCTCCAACATTTTATCTGAAAACTGGCTCTGATTACCTGAAAGGTTTCTGATTTGCTGACAGAAATTGAAACCTCTTGTGCTAAAGGTGGATAAATCGAAAACACTTTCTTCAATTTATTTTAGTAATTAATGGCAAATAATTGCGTTTGTCGGCAATGTCAACAACAACTTTAAATCAAAATTTTGATTAAAACATTTGGCACAGTGTTAGGTGAACCTTTCTCAAGAATTTTTAAGCAATTTTATCATTTTCACTATTTTTTAATTTTGTAGATAATTGTTGCTACTTTAGATACTATATTTACAACTGATTACGATTGCAGTGCAATTAAAAATAGTATATTAAACCATAGAGTTTTATAAGGAACGTTTTTTAGCACGCGTCCAGGTTTGGAAAAAGAGCCGCGCAGCGGCGAGTTTTTCAATGGACAAGTGATAAAAAACGCCTTATAAAACGAGTTTTTTATACTATTTTTTATATTTGCTTCATTTAATTCATTAAAAAGCATTTTTAATTTGAATTAAAAATGGATATTTGATGATTTCTGTGGCGAATGTTTAATATAAAACAAAGATTCTCTCCAAACCACACTTTATTTAGAAAAATCTGAATACGTATTTCGACAGCTAAGCTGTCATCTTCAGCAGAAGATAGAATTCTATCTTCTGCTGAAGATGACAGCTTAGCTGTCGAAATACGTATTCAGATTTTTCTAAATAAAGTGTGGTTTGGAGAGAATCTTTGTTTTATATTGAATTAAAAACTTAAGATAAAATTTTACTTTTATGACCAACCTTATAGCATAACATTGACATTTTGAAGTAAAAAATAAATTAAAGTTAGACATATTGAATAATGACATTTGTAAACTTTACTCATTTAATACTGAATGAATAAGCGTTTTTGAGAAAATAAAACCATTGATATCGTTTTTCCAATTCTTCTAGTTATTCCCTCTACAAAAAAACTATGTTCCCCGATTGATTATAATAGTAAAATTTGTAAATAAAAAGTACTTTGCAAGAAGAGAATTCATCTTTTTGAATCAGGGAAACCAACAAATAAAATAAAATTTTGGGTTTAATAATGAAGCAATTCAGAAACTTTAAAAAAACAAATTTCGGGTTTCATAATGTGCATATTACAGCACGCAAGTATAAAATAGTATATTAAAACATAGAGTTTTATAAGGAACGTTTTTTAGCACGCGTCCAGGTTTGGAAAAAGAGCCGCGCAGCGGCGAGTTTTCCAATGGACAAGTGATAAAAAACGCCTTATAAAACGAGTTTTTTATACTATTTTTTATATTTGCATCATTTAATTCATTAAAAAGCATTTTTAATTTGAATTAAAAACTTAAAATGAAATTTTGTTTTTATGACCAACCTTATAGCATAACATTGACATTTTGAAGTAAAAAATAAATTAAAGTTAGACATATTGAATAATGACATTTGTAAACTTTACTCATTTAATACTGAATGAATCGGCGTTTTTGAGAAAATGTAACCATTGATATCGTTTCTCCAATTCTTCTAGTTATTCCCACTACAAAAAACCTATGTCCCCCGATTGATTATAATAGCAAAATTTGTAAATAAAAAGTACCTTGCAAGAAAAGAATTCATCTTTTTGCATCAGGAAAACCAACCAATAAAATAAAATTTTGGGTTTAATAATGAAGCAATTCAGAAACTTTAAAAAACCAAATTTTGGGTTTCATAATGTGCATATTATAGAACGCAAATATAAAATAGTATATTAAAACATTGAGTTTTATAAGGAACGTTTTTTAGCACGCGTCCAGGTTTGGAAAAAGAGCCGCGCAGCGGCGAGTTTTCCAATGGACAAGTGATAAAAAACGCCTTATAAAACGAGTTTTTTATACTATTTTTTATATTTGCTTCATTTAATTCATTAAAAAGCATTTTTAATTTGAATTAAAAACTTAAGATGAAATTTTTGTTTTTATGACCAACCTTATAGCATAACATTGACATTTTGAAGTAAAAAATAAATTAAAGTTAGACATATTGAATAATGACATTTGTAAACTTTACTCATTTAATACTGAATGAATAGGCGTTTTTGAGAAAATGTAACCATTGATATCGTTTCTCCAATTCTTCTAGTTATTCCCTCTACAAAAAAACTATGTCCCCCGATTGATTATAATAGTAAAATTTGTAAATAAAAAGTACCTTGCAAGAAAAGAATTCATCTTTTTGCATCAGGAAAACCAACCAATAAAATAAAATTTTGGGTTTAATAATGAAGCAATTCAGAAACTTTAAAAAACCAAATTTCGGGTTTCATAATGTGCATATTATAGAACGCAAATATAAAAACATTATTTTGACATGATTGATAGTTAACCCTTTTCTTCATTTTGTATCTTTTAAGATACGTTGACTACCGAATTTTTTTTTAAGAAAAATATTTAGAATTTTTTCGATTTGGCTGATTGTATCTTTAACGGCACCTATAAATTAACCAAATAGAAAAAAAGTAGGGCAAATAATGCATTATTGAGGTTTTGGCATGCTTTTTAGTATGGCTTTGTTTGTTGAAGTGTGAAGTTATGACGATTTCATCATGCATCGGGTAAGATTTTTTCCAAAATATTGGTTATTATGTAAATAAATGGAAATTACTTTATTCCAACAATAAAATAAGGTTCTTAGAATACATATTACAAGATCTTTTTATTGATATTTGTTTTAGAAAAAATTAGAGATTGCTTTGAAAATCGCGTATCTTATAAGATACACCGTTAGGGACCCCGGTAAGCAAATGTGTATCCTAGTGTATACTTTGTGAAGTAGTCGGACATTTATATTCGTATCCTATAAGATACTTTTTGCTTTTAACAACACTTTATTCATTGGAATTATTCCCTTATAAATTACCTAAATAACGAAGCCGTATTATTTTTAGCCTAAAACAAGAACAGAGCCAATTTTGCAAAATGCAAAATTGAATTATTTAGAAGATACGACGACGTATTCACTATTTTGGCTAGATATTTATATAATTTTTATAAATTAACATTATTTATTTAATTATTTGCCTTTACAATAATTATTAGATTCTAAAACCTCCTAAAGTATCTTCAGAGATACAAGATTTAGTCCCTAATAACTGCTAAATGTATCTTCAGAGACACAAGACTCAGACCCTAATAACTGCTAAATGTATCTTCAAAGATACATGTATAAAACTCTAGTAACCCCTTGATGTATCTTTAAAGATACGTGGCCATAAAATTTATACGGAAACAAAAAAAAAATTTTTTTTGCCAAATTATCTCTAAAGAAGGCCTAATTAGTAAGAAAAAACAGTCAAATATTTTTTTTTCTGCGGATTCAAAATCATGAAGAAAAGGGTTAAATTAACGCCATTTAAAGCTACTTAACTGCACTTAACTTAACGTGACTTAACGTGAAGTTAATTGGATCTATAAATACGATTTTATCTTTGGTATAATTTATTCAATTTTGTGTTAATCCGCGATACCTTATTTCTACGTAAGTTAAGTTACTATAAACCAAGCTTTTTACTCTTATCCTGTAGACAATCAAAAATTTGACAATCGAAAATGATTTATCTGATCAGTTTAGATCTACAGCATCATAGTAATTCCAATCCCACTTCTGATGTAAGACAGGAGCCGAGGTAGATTTTATTGGATCGCTTGTTATAAAAAAGTTAATCGGTAACAATTAACGTTTGGCTACATAAATACAGTTAAGGAATGTCAATGTGCTGTTTTTTTGCATATTGTATTGCTCAACAATAATTTGTATCAAATTTGAATAACTTCACTACCATTTTCAGCATTTAGGTTGTCATTCTGCTCTTTGTGTTAGATAGATGGCGCAACCAACAATGCATACAATCACTTGTATGGCAGTATTGTATCGTATTGTGTATATTTGGCAAGGACAATAAAACTATTGATACACTGAGGGTGTAACAACTATAGATTAACTATTCAGTAAGCGATACATTATTACCTATGTAAATTGATTGTTATTAGCGGTTTGTGGAACATATTCCAGCTTTGTTTCATTATCCTATTTTGTAACAACCCGGGGGTTGTACACTTACGAATAGAAGGTGCTGCTTCTATTCGGCCGAGGTAGCTTGTTAGTCGGAGAAATTAATCAGGGATTTATTTGCTTGACCTAGTTGACTTCTCGGACGCCACCTAGTTTCAGGTTAAACTAGGAAAGAAACGATGGATAATGCAAAAATAAACGTTTTATATTGTCCTATATAAACAATGCTATGTTCTGTCAAAAACTTATAATCTAGTGGTGAAATCTTCTATCTTCTATGCTTCTTATTTCTAATGGGGATTCGTCAATCCAACGTATGTACAATGCTAGCAGGGCGTGAATCCTGTACGGGGATTCACAGGGTCGAAGTTGTGTCCGCAACTCTAACAACCCAAGTTTCCGGAATGGTGCAGTGTCTAGAATCTGCAGGGTAAGCTCCCGTAGTTACCCTCGGGATCTGCAACTCAGTGCCTCGTATCTCCAATACGCAATACAATATCTCTGTGCTTAAAAACTATTTTCAGCAGTATTCACTTCACTGCCTCGTCTGCTGTATCTTATTTCATACAGCTCCGGTACAAAAGATTCTGTCGATCACTCTGCTCCCGTCAGATTAACAATCGAAGAATCGGAATGGCGTCAAAGGCCCCTAAGGAGAGATTTTAATTTCTAAGTAAGCTCTAAAGGTTTAGTTAACACGGCTTCAGTCAGAAGTGTTTAAATGTGAACGTAAATGTTGTCGTGGCTCAGCTCGCCGCCGACTAGTGTAAGTATATGTATGTGGTGTCGTGGCTCAGCACGCCGCCGACTAGTGTAAGTGTATTTGTATGTAATGTCGTGGCTCAACTTGTCGCCGACTAGTGTAGCTGAAAGAGATCTGAAACGTTAGTAAAAGAGGGTGTCGTGGCTCAGCACGCCGCCGATGGATTAGTAGGGGTATTTAAATGTAAGTGTACTGTCGTGGCTCAGCTCGCCGCCAACAGGGGTGTATTTATGTGTGTGGTGTCGTGGCTCAGCTCGCCGCCGACTAGTGTAAGGATATGTGTCTGTGTGTGTGTTGTCGTGGCTCAACGCGCCGCCGACTAGTGTAAGTGTATTTGTATGTGATGTCGTGGCTCAGCGCGCCGCCGACTAGTGTAGCTGAAAGAGATCTGAAACGTTAGTAAAAGAGGGTGTCGTGGCTCAGCACGCCGCCGACTGATTAGTAGGGGTGTCTAGATGTAATTGTACTGTCGTGGCTCAGCTCGCCGCCAACAGGGGTGTATTTATGTGTGTGGTGTCGTGGCTCAGCTCGCCGCCGAATAGTGTAGGGATATGTGACTGTGTGTGCGATGTCGTGGCTCAACGCGCCGCCGACTGGGTGTAGGTGTGGGGTGTGTTGTCGTGGCTCAGCTCGCCGCCGACTAGTGTAGGTGTGGGTGTGTGTTGTCGTGGCTCAGCTCGCCGCCGACTAGTGTATGCTAATAAAGTAAGTAACGAACCGGCCTAGTTCGTTAGATCACCTTTTACTCCTATAGCGAGGAGGTCAGAAGAGCTCAGGTAGTTGTGACTGCTTGGGCTCGTCTGCCACGAATGAGCTTGATGCGGGTCTTATATACCCGAAAAATATTAATTTGTTTCCATGGAAATGGTATTTCTTAGTTACAAACAAAAAAAATGTACGTTACTATGGAAATAATAAAATGAGAAATTTGATGTACAGGGTAGTGGTAAGAATCGGGTCATTTGTATTAGATAGATTTAGTAATGAGCCGGAGGGTTCATTACATACTCCCCTTTGCTCCTTAAAATTAAGAATGTTAATTCTTAATTTTGGTAAACATTGAAAACAGACTTAAAAAAAAATCAATACAAAAGAAACAATTTTTGTTTATGAAAACGATACAACTTAAACTTGTAGAAGCTAAACTTCTGTATGGGATGCTCTGTCGAAGCAATTACTTCTGTGGACAATGAATACGAATGTGTCCATCTTGACCGCACTTGTAACATTTTATGGGGTGTCGATTTTGCTTTTGATTACCTGAGTTATATCTGAGTCCTGCATGGTTTGAACTATTTTGTGGGATTCTTTGAGAGAAGCTTTCATTTCTTGGAAAATTAGATCTTGGATAATTTATAAACTGCTCTTGTCTGCAGCGGTTTGAAAAACCAGTAGTTACTCCATATGTTTCGCCTTTGTGGTCCTGTGGTTGATATGCTGTTTCTGTTACAAAGCATTGGGAAATGTTTGGAGGTGGGCGATAATTTTGTCTTTCCTGTTCTAACAACTCGAATGCTTCTCCTGACTGGATTAGTTCTGATAAAGAATCAAAGTTCTTTCGCATGTATAGTTTGTATTCAGCTCTAAGGTTTTGGTAAATCAGATCAATTTTTTGTTGAGCACTAAGTGTTTCTGAACGACGAATTAATGTTTGTATGGCTGTGACGTATTCCTTTATTTTCTCGTTTGGACCCTGTGTCCTATTCCTGATTTCTGCATCAAGTCGATGTTGAAAATCCGTGGGTAAGTAGAACGACTTAAAATCCACTAGAAATTCCTTCCAAGTAAGCCAGTTATCTCGGTTATTTCGGTACCATAACAAAGCCTGTTCTATAAAGAGTTCTGGTAAGCTTCTCAAAAGTTGTGTCTCGGTAAATGAACCGCTTTCGGTAATCTCTTCTAGTCGTTCTAAGAACATGATTACATCGTTTTTGCCGTCAAAAGTAAGGTTCCATTTTCGTGCTTTTCCAAAACACCAATTTTCTGAAGACTCATTTCTGCGTGGTGGAGTTGGTGGAGTCTGTACGTAAATAACTTGTGGCGTTTGTGAACTTGATGTTGGTGGTCCGTCCTTTAAGAATTTACCCATCCTAGAGCGCAAATCATTGATTTTTCCTGATGTATTCAGGCCAAATTTTCTCATTTCCGTTGCCAAATCCTCTTTTGTAAGATGATAAATCCACCTGATTCTTACATCAGTTACTTCTCCTGAGCTTTCATCTTCGCTCTCTTCGGTATGTCTAGTCAAGTTTGTTTCTGCGTTCATTCTGAACGATTGGTCAAAATCTTTTATCCCTTTCTCCTTTTTCTTTTAAGCTAGGTCAAGTTTTGCGAGTCCCTGCTCGGTAGCGCCAAAATATGTAACAACCCGGGGGTTGTACACTTACGAATAGAAGGTGCTGCTTCTATTCGGCCGAGGTAGCTTGTTAGTCGGAGAAATTAATCAGGGATTTATTTGCTTGACCTAGTTGACTTCTCGGACGCCACCTAGTTTCAGGTTAAACTAGGAAAGAAACGATGGATAATGCAAAAATAAACGTTTTATATTGTCCTATATAAACAATGCTATGTTCTGTCAAAAACTTATAATCTAGTGGTGAAATCTTCTATCTTCTATGCTTCTTATTTCTAATGGGGATTCGTCAATCCAACGTATGTACAATGCTAGCAGGGCGTGAATCCTGTACGGGGATTCACAGGGTCGAAGTTGTGTCCGCAACTCTAACAACCCAAGTTTCCGGAATGGTGCAGTGTCTAGAATCTGCAGGGTAAGCTCCCGTAGTTACCCTCGGGATCTGCAACTCAGTGCCTCGTATCTCCAATACGCAATACAATATCTCTGTGCTTAAAAACTATTTTCAGCAGTATTCACTTCACTGCCTCGTCTGCTGTATCTTATTTCATACAGCTCCGGTACAAAAGATTCTGTCGATCACTCTGCTCCCGTCAGATTAACAATCGAAGAATCTAAGGAGAGATTTTAATTTCTAAGTAAGCTCTAAAGGTTTAGTTAACACGGCTTCAGTCAGAAGTGTTTAAATGTGAACGTAAATGTTGTCGTGGCTCAGCTCGCCGCCGACTAGTGTAAGTATATGTATGTGGTGTCGTGGCTCAGCACGCCGCCGACTAGTGTAAGTGTATTTGTATGTAATGTCGTGGCTCAACTTGTCGCCGACTAGTGTAGCTGAAAGAGATCTGAAACGTTAGTAAAAGAGGGTGTCGTGGCTCAGCACGCCGCCGATGGATTAGTAGGGGTATTTAAATGTAAGTGTACTGTCGTGGCTCAGCTCGCCGCCAACAGGGGTGTATTTATGTGTGTGGTGTCGTGGCTCAGCTCGCCGCCGACTAGTGTAAGGATATGTGTCTGTGTGTGTGTTGTCGTGGCTCAACGCGCCGCCGACTAGTGTAAGTGTATTTGTATGTGATGTCGTGGCTCAGCGCGCCGCCGACTAGTGTAGCTGAAAGAGATCTGAAACGTTAGTAAAAGAGGGTGTCGTGGCTCAGCACGCCGCCGACTGATTAGTAGGGGTGTCTAGATGTAAGTGTACTGTCGTGGCTCAGCTCGCCGCCAACAGGGGTGTATTTATGTGTGTGGTGTCGTGGCTCAGCTCGCCGCCGAATAGTGTAGGGATATGTGACTGTGTGTGCGATGTCTTGGCTCAACGCGCCGCCGACTGGGTGTAGGTGTGGGGTGTGTTGTCGTGGCTCAGCTCGCCGCCGACTAGTGTAGGTGTGGGTGTGTGTTGTCGTGGCTCAGCTCGCCGCCGACTAGTGTATGCTAATAAAGTAAGTAACGAACCGGCCTAGTTCGTTAGATCACCTTTTACTCCTATAGCGAGGAGGTCAGAAGAGCTCAGGTAGTTGTGACTGCTTGGGCTCGTCTGCCACGAATGAGCTTGATGCGGGTCTTATATACCCGAAAAATATTAATTTGTTTCCATGGAAATGGTATTTCTTAGTTACAAACAAAAAAAATGTACGTTACTATGGAAATAATAAAATGAGAAATTTGATGTACAGGGTAGTGGTAAGAATCGGGTCATTTGTATTAGATAGATTTAGTAATGAGCCGGAGGGTTCATTACAATTTCAAACTGGAATTATCTGTTTTGTTGCATAATTTAATGGCGTTTATTGTTTATGTCAACTGTTTAAATTAATTATGGTTAAAACATTTCTGATAAATCGAATTGCTTGCGATCTTCCGCGATTCACGAAGACTTTTTAAGGCTCAAACTCGAGATACACCATTTAAGATCTAGTTTGTCATTCGAAAATAAAATTTTGATATTTAGGCGGTTTTGAGCAGAAAGTATTGGGTGAGCAAATAAAAACGGCCCATAAGTAGGCTGTGAACAATGTAAAATCTGCCAATCAACAATATTTTGACAATGCCCACGGCCTACTTGTGGGCCGTTTTTATTTGCTCACCCGATATATGCCCCCACTTGCCTTAAAAAAATAGTTGACTAAAAAAATTAGATGTAAATTTGCAATAAAATTGTGATAGAAATAAATATGGGGAAATTCTATTAACCCACACCTACAACTGCAAGTACTTGTCAATAATGAGTAATTATTTTAATGATAGTTCATTGATTTAATTTTGATAAAGTAGTGAGCATTGTAAATATTCATACACTCCTGAAATTTATTCAAAGTACTTATTTAAATTTATTCATCCATTTAAATGTTGGCCAAGCACGCACTGTTCAAATTAATTAAGCCGAACTTTAGAGTTTTGAAGCTATAAAGTCATCACGCTATATTATTTATATTATCTACAAAAGCTTTGCTCAAGTTTTATTTGTTCGATTGTGTAGATACTAAGAAATTGTGTGCCATTTGTATTCTTATTTTTGTAAATGTCTTAATTATACCTTATGTGTAGAGCTATAAAAAAGCTATAAACTTTTCCTATCCACTTTAATCAATCCGCAAATATACAATCTTGATCAGATATTTAATGTTTTGTTTGGTTAATATTGCTCATAGAATAGGTCCATAATAAAATATAATGACTTTCATTAACTTACCAAACTTCCATAGAATTTTATTGTTATTGTAAAGCACAACAATAAAAATTGATTTAAAAAGATTTCCGTGACATTGTTATCTCAAATTGTGCTTTAATTAACTGGGTATTGTTACAAACTGAATCTAAAACATTAATTAAAATTAATTAGTAACGTTTAAATATTTTACATGGGGAAGGGTGGGGTTCACATGGGACATGGTCCACCCTGAAACTTGGAGACTAGACTATTCTAAAGGTCCATTAATAAGCGTAATAATACAGAATTATGGCAATTTAAAAGCACTATTTTTTGCATTTTGAATTGCCAAAATTATGTATTTAAACGCTTATTAATGGACGTTAATATGTCAACTTGTGCTTTGTTTATTTATGTTGACTGTAAGCACCATTTTAAATTAAAATAAACTCTTATAAACCCACTGAACAATGACCAGAAAGTGATGTTTTTTTGTTGATTTTAGGCAACCAACATTACAAAACCAGAGTTTCTTTTGCTTCACGTCGTTGATGTTTTTATTGACGGATATTTTTAGTTTTAAATAGGAGTGTTTTTTATCCTTATCCTTTTTTGTTGACAAAAAAATTGTCTGTATTGTTGATGTGAAAATTATAAAAGGGGTCATTTTGTTCAGAATAATAGCAATGCATATTTCAACAAATAAGAAGAAAACAAAAATGCAGGGAGCAACACGTATAATTTCTATTTATAACAGAAACATTCTGTATCATTATAATATGGATGAATGATTTTAAACTATAAAGAGTTGCAGTGCCATTTTATTATTTTTCTTTTAAAAGCGTATTCAAATAGATAGGATGAATTCCTTCGTATAGTCATTGTTTGTGTAAAAAATAGCAGCCACATTTCTTTCTCTGTTTAAGTCTCTGGAGAACGAGCGCTCATAACAATAACGCTTTTTCCATCCTAAGCTCGCTGTTGTATGACTTTTACATTTCTTCTTTAGAAGAACAAAGCTCATTCTAGGAGCTTTTACGTTATTCAGTTCCGATACTGATAACAATAATGGTGCTTTATTATTATGGTCGCATTCACTTTTAACAGAACCTACTTGGCGTATTGTGTATCTCATGGTTTATTTTTTTTTCATTTCTTTTAATTTAGAATATAGCAATGTATTACCACTATTTAATTAATGGGTACAAATCTAAATATTGTTTTAAAAATAACAATATTTTAATTTAAAATAAAATACAATACATAAATTTGAAACGAAAAGATTTTTTTCTACTTTTAAACATGTAAGTTTTTAGGTGGTCTCGAATAAAACAGATATTTTTATCTATATCACAAAAAAAAAGTAACTGATGCGATTTTAACAGGAATTAAATAAAGTGCTTTCATTTAAAATTTTACATTGTAGTGTTATATTTTCTCATAAATTCCTAGGGCATTTAAACATACCTAGTTTTGTTGAAATGTCTCATTGAAATGTCTATAAAGGGATGTAATCAGTCTAATGCACCTCCCGATGCAGTAAAAGGATAATAGAGTAATACATAAACTCTTTACAAAATACTATGCAAGTCTTTCTTATTGAGTATAAAAATACAATATAATTGTATTACCTTTTCCTATACTTTTCTTCCAAGCATTTTGTGTAATTTTTGTTAAATTTAAATAGGGTAGTGTGTATATTTTACATACATACAAAAGGCCCAGGTTATTCTCAAAAGGTTGGCATCATTAAAAGTTAAAACCAAACAAGATCAAAATAATAAAAAAAAAAGTTCCGAAAAACATCATTCTGTAAAATTTTACCCTATTATTACTTGATAGAATTATGTAATTTCATAATAAATTCTCAATATCATGTATTTTTACAAAAATGGACGACAACAACGTAATAAAAAGAAAAGTATTATTATTATATGGAAGAAATATGATTCAATCTAAACAATGGCGAATGCGCCGGGCTATAGAGCTATGTACATTATTTTTTTCACGTTTACCTGCTCGTTTATAGTTATTTGACCGGCAAGTGTGTTAATAAAGGTGATAAATAAACAAACGGTGTTAACAAGCGATTGATTGCTGGGTAAATCCATGAAAAATCAACAAACCCATGCCGCTCGACCGTTTCAGATTTTTATTATATTTTGGGAATTAAATTAGTAATGTCTCAAAAAAATACAGGGTGTCTCAAAACGGGCGCCCACGGACCCCAAGGCGTGGTAGAGGAACACAAACGATTTACAAAATCAGTAACAAAAATTTTTTGTGCAGGCCCATTCCAAAGATATGGGGCTTCAAAGGTACAAACTTTGCACCCTTATAGCGACTTTCTTAAGTAATAATAAAACATAATTTACTTAATTATTGAAAGACAGGGACTAAAACTAATTATTTATTGCAAAATTTCGGTCCAATGATGTTTATTTCCCATGAAAAATGAATTTTAATTTTTAGAATATTACCCCAAAATCTATGCGGCAACATTGTCTCACGTTTTGATTTTGATTAAAGTTGCCATGCTCGTAACTAAGGGAAACTGAGCATAAATTTTATTTATCAGTGATAAGTGTCATTAATTTATTGTTTGCGTCAATTTTTAATTCAAGTTTTTTTAAATGATTCGCTTTTACTAACAAGAAATATGGTAATACGAATCCGCAGCATTAAGTGCCACAATAAAGTTCCTGTGAAAATAGAGCCGATTTGATCCAAATGGTAAAGGTGTTTAGTTTGGAGCAGCATCAGAAATTTGTAATATTTGAATGAAATAAGTTCCAATGTGAGCCCCAATGCAGAATTACAATCATTCCCCAAATGAAGAACCTCGTGAAGAACAATAATAGATGTGTTACCAGAAAAGTCTAAACTTACTTTGTTATGGCCGTAATTTTTAACAGTTTTGTTGTTATTTCGAACATACATTAGTTTTTACCAATTACGATATGATTTTATTGATTTGTTACATTTTATAAAGAAGTATAAAATTCAGGTATTTAAACTATTTTGTATTTTTAAAATTAAAAATAACCATTAACCTATTTCCTAATGTCAAGTTGAAGTTTCATGTTTGCTCACCTACTAACTTGATTTTTTTTAAACTAAGCGGATTTAAACTAACAGTGTTGCCAAACTTTGCTAAGTTTGCAGCCCCATATTTTTGAAATGGGGCCCCCAATAAAAAATATTTTTCTGATTTTGTATATCGTTTGTGTTCCTCAACCACGCCTCGGGGTCCGTGGGCGCCCATTTTGAGACACCCTGTATATACACTTTTTTTTTCCAAAAGCTTCACAGCTTGAGGCATAATTCACGTTGACATCTTAAATAACTTTTATTTTTTGTGATTACAATCCGTAAGAAAATTTTAAAATTAGGGGTTTATTACATTTTATGCAATCACCCAATTAATGACATGTGAACAAATTGCCTAAAATAAGTTTTATTGTATTAATTAATCCAATTGAAAAAATTAGCAAATTTTTCCAATTTTGGCATAGCAATATTTACTGAACCAGAGAATTTAGAAAGGCACTATTACCAAATTTTAAAGGTTTAATGCTTACTAATTAATTGGTTAAATTTCTAACTTTAAGGTTTTAACGTTTACTGAAATACAGTAGCTTAAAATTTAAACATATCCTAAATTTGGCTATCTGTATCTCGGTTGGGGGAACTTGTAGAAAGTCAAAATTCTAGTATTAACATTATACATATGTTCATGCTTATTCTATACATGAAAAAAAATATTTGTGGTTTTTGTTTTAATCCACTTAGATGGTTATAAGAAAAAAGTAGATTTTAGGGTAGCGATAAGGGTGGGTATTTTAGGCACATCTACCTCAGATTTTAAAAATATCTGTGTCAATAAAATAGAAGCTAAATTGTTAAACTATGCTAAAAATAGCGCAACATTTCCATCAGCCTGAAGATAGATTTGAACCTGTATTAATCCCCTATATTCCAATTTTCGGGAGCCTGTAATTTATTTACTATGCAAAACCACAGCTCAAAACTTTGGATTATTGCTTCTCTAACTCTACACTAATAAAATATATTTTGGCAAAAATCTGCAACTTCCCCCAAAAAAGTTACGAGCTCGTAAACATTCCAAAATTTTAAAAATAGACAAGTTGCGAAAGTATATAAAATGTATAGTACAAAGTTAAAATTTTTACAGAATAAAGCAAAAAATCCATTGTTTAATTTACCTGTTAAAAATCCGAAAATGCAACCAACCTGCCCATTTTGGAGGCGATCTAAATATGCTTAATTTACGTAAAAATGACTATGTAGTTTTTCGTCCCTTTTATGCTTCTAGAAGATTCAATATTTTTATTTAAGAACATAATGGGTCCACAATTACGTTTCTTTAAGTAGAACATCAATTGTTTGTGTTATGACTATTTTACATAATTTTAATCATCTCTACACTCGTAGAATTTAATGTGCAAAATATGAAGAAGAAGCAGAAACACCGAGCGACAAAATAAATTAATATTTGTTGATAACTGGCGGAATGACCCTGCTGCGAGTTGGTTAATGAATAAGTTTATTAATCTTCACATTACATACGCGTTGGTTACACAGCCCTTTAGCCCTAAAATACACATTTTGCAAAAATTCTGTATAAGAAGGTTATTGTGATTATGGCTATATAGCAGCTTACAAATCTTAAGTTAAATTCTAAGTGCGTGTAAGTGGTTTATCCTTTTATACTATTTTGCGATAATTGCAGTCTTTTTGTCATGTTAAACAAATAAATTTAAAAAATCAAATATGTTCCGACAATAATTCTTTTTACCTGAATTACATTCTTAGTTGTATTTTTAATAAAAAATAAATCTGACGATGCTAATTTTGTTGTAACATACTTTAAAATTTTGTTTACACCCAGCAATTTAACGAAAAACTAGTCATGTAGATAAAAAATCAACTTTTTTGTTTGTTACTTTTTTGGTATTTTTATAGAATAATTAGAATATGATTTTTAAAAGTAATGTCTTCTTTTTTCTTAAAACTAACCTTTTGTGAGAAAAAAATGCTTTGCCCAAAAGCTACAATTTTTTTTTATGTTTGGCTTTTTAATTTTAATAAAAATAAAACATAGTTAACTATGAAGTGTGGATTTTATTCTTTATATCTATTATTTCAAATAAATATCTGGTTTAGTTTCTTAGTAATCTTAAAAAAAAAATTGTGAAATTTTGACATCATGTATCTCAGAAACGAAGGATTTTCGGACACATGTTTATGTGAACTTTTTTTCCTAGAATGGGTGCAGGAATTACACCCATTTTTCCCAGTAATTTGGTAACATCCTGTATGTTAAAAATAAACAAAAAGCGAGGTGCAAATCAGATGGGCAAATTGTGTACACTAATTCCTAACAAATTCTAAACAAATTTTACAAATTCCCAACAAATTCTACAAATTCTTAACAAATTCCTAACAAATTCTACAAATTCTTAACAAATTCTCAACAAATTCTTAACAAATTCTTAACAAATTCTACACAAATTCTAGAAATTTTTTAAAAAAATGTACACTAATTCTTTGATTTTATTTTACCCTCGCAAAAAATACTTGTCCTTTAAAAAATAACAAAGTATATATTTTTTATTACATATGTACGTACCTAATATATTATGTAAATGTTATAAAAAAATTGTTATTCCTAACTTTTGCATAACTCAATAAAAAGGATTAGGCATTTTTAAATACAGAACAGATCACCAAAGAGCTTGAATGCAATAAAGCTATAGTATATTTTTTTTATAGAGAGAATTTTTTACCTTTACCTTAAAAAAATTAGTTACTCCGATTGGTTGCATGCTCCGTGAATTAACACTAGAAAAATTCAAAATGGCCGCAGCAAAACATATGTTTTTTTGGCATAAAAAAAACTTTGGTTATGCTTAACGTCAACTTCTATAGTGTCACTATAACAATCAAAACAAAAGTTGAACAGTTGAGTTTTTTTTAAATGCCAACATCTTGTTACGTCAACATACCACTTAAAATTCTTATAGAAAAAATGTTAGTTTTATAACACCATAAACAAATTTTAAATCCTCTTTACCAAAAAGATTATTTTTCTGGAATTGCTGTTAATGTGGATTGTGCATTGTAAACCTGTGTTTAATAGCCAGGCTGCTTCGGAAGATTCTGATTTAAGAATCTTTTAAATAAATTAAGAGCATGGGACCGAAAGGGGGACTGGAATTTAAACCATGAACTGCAGAATTTGTTTATGCGAAAACTCTCAGGATCTAAACTAAAGTCCCTTCGCAAAAAAGGCGGCCAAATTTTGTATACATTATGCTTCACAAGCGAGGTTTTAATAAGGGGTGATTTTTGCAGATGACGCTGTTTTAATAGTGCTTAAACGGAGCTTATCTGTTCTGCAATTTTATAAGATTGAATAGTTTACAATAATCCACCGATTCTTCTAAGTTGTGCCACTAAACAATTATTTATTTTATTTCATTAAAATTTATTTTATGTACAACCTTTGAGAATCTAATATTAAAATTTACAAATATTCTAAAAAGTCTTTCACTGCAAGTTAAATATTTTTTTCGCGACACTCAAATTGTTTTATTTCCAAAATGGCTTGTTCTCAAAGCTGTTTATTTTGCTGTCTGAGTTTCTGCAAAATGGCCAAAATATCCTGCTGCAGTATGAATCGTTGTGGCACAATTGCATTGAATTTAAAGGGTGCTTTTTGGCTTCTCATTTCACGTTTTTATATAATTTTTTGCCCCTTTAATGCTTCTACATATAACCCAGGAAAATAAAACAAAAATTAATACAATCTGCCGAAAAATTATTTGTTAACTTTTTTTTCTACCATTATCTCTATATTTCCATAATATACAACATATCAAAAGTCCCCTAAGATCCCGTGCCGGCGTCATGTCATTTTAGAGGGTCAAAGGTCGAAGAGGACAGTTTTTGGTAAGTAAATCTCTTCCTACTGGTCGGACAAAAAAAATGTAGGATGTAAATTGCAGATTGAACAATTACCTACAAATAAATTCATACACACTTTTCCATCGAGCGACCGTTATCGCGTAGTAGTGTCAATTATGCATGACGTTGGTATACTTTTAACACCGGCTAAAATACAAAAACGAGGAAAACATCTTCCAAAATTTTTCAACCAGGGTTTTAATTTAACCCCTAAGATACATAATCGGCAATAAAGGGTCTTGTAAATTATCAACTGCCTGTATACAGGCGCTCCAAAACTGAATTTGGTTATGTCTGTAATTCCTCAGGTTAATAAAATCAACTAAAATTTTTACAAAGAAGTGTTAGCTCTTGTCCTTTCAATGAGTTACAACCCCCTAAAAAAGCCCCAAAGTATCTATTAATCTTTAAAAAAAAATAATACAAAAAAATGTAACAAAATTTTTAATGCAAAGCAAACTATGCATTTAAAGCCTTCTCAATAAATTGAATGGAATTACATGGTGTTTAACGTGATGATGTTCTCTATTGCTCCCAAAATAATGATCCCATTACTTTAAAATTCCATTTAATTTATTGAGATGGCCTTAAATACATAGTTTGCTTTGTATTAAAAATTTTGTCATATTTTTTTATATTATTTTTTTTAAAGATTAATAAATACTTTGGGGCTTTGTTAGGGGGTTGTAACTCATTGAAAGGACAAGAGCTAACACCTTTTTGTAAAAATATTAGTTGGTTTTATTAACCTAAGGAATTACAGACATATCCAAATTCATTTTTGGAGCGCCTGTATACACGCAGTTGATAATTTACAAGACCCTTTATTGCCGATTATGTATCTTAGGGGTTAAATTAAAACCCTGGTTGATAAATTTTGGAAGATGTTTTCCTCGTTTTTGTATTTTAGCCGGTGTTAAAAGTATACCAACGTCATGCATAATTGACACTACTACGCGATAACGGTCGCTCGATGGAAAAGTGTGTATGAATTTATTTGTAGGTAATTGTTCAATCTGCAATTTACATCCTACATTTTTTTTGTCCGACCAATAGGAAGAGATTTATTTACCAAAAACTGTCCTCTTCGACCTTTGACCCTCTAAAATGGCATGACGCCTCACGGGATCTTAGGGGACTTTTGATATGTTGTATATTATGGCAATATAGAGATAATGGTAAAAAAAAAAGTTAACAAATAATTTTTCGGCAGATGAAATCCTAAATCACTGGGTTAATAACTAATACCTCCAAGATAATTGAGAATCCCCTTTATGGCCTCTATTGTATCCCCAACCGTTATCTAACACAAAAGACACTTTAACAACTTGTTACTCATTAAGAAATAGGTGTATATGGACAAAAACATTAAATTTGTTTTGAATTTTAGTTTTTTGTGACAGATTTGTTTAAATCTTTCAGTTTTGACAAACGTTAGATTTTGAGCTTTGTTCGAAAATACAACAAAAACGAGGAAAATTACTGAACAAACCCTTAATAGGCAACCCAAAAAACACATTTATCGTGTGGTCGGAGTTTCTCTCTATAAAAAAAATGAACTATAGTAATAAATTTGATTTATCCGTAATTTATAAAATACTTGTCCTACATATATTTTATATCAAGAATGCTTTAATCAGTATAATAGAGTCTTTAGCAGATTTATCAGGGACGCAAGTGGTATACAAATAGTGATGATTCGGGATTGCGTCTCAAGAGAGGTTCGCTAATCTCGATGAAAGCGTGTTTGTGTCCAACTAATGGAGACTGGAATAACGCTGTTTAAAGGAGTTCTCCACAATAACATAATACGTTTATACGAGACAATTTTAAGGGCACAGGCTTATACAGGGTGTCCGGGATCAATGTGCTTTTTTTTTAATGGTAGATAGCTGGGAAAAATCCAAGACAATTTGGTAAAAACAGTTTTTTGAAAAAGTGCTCCCCTTCGGAAATGACGGCCTTCAAACATGTAGACTAAAAACCCTTAATCGTTAATATTTACCAAACGATTTGCTCAACCATCATGATAATTGTACTATCAATAAAGGTAATAAAATCGGTTATTTTAAACCCATTTTGAAATTTGGGGCCCGCTTTAAAATGGGTTAAACACTGGTAGTGTTGATAAAAAATGCATGTAATTTCTTGACCTTTGGGAATTTTGCAATTTTATTTATTTTTTTGAACACCCCAATTCAAGCAAAAACTTTTTTACCATTTGAAATTTCTGAGAAAGTGTACCTTTTACGAATAAACTACCAGACTGGACTTTCATTTGAAATTTGTATGTCACTGACCACTGTCACTACATCGAAGTAAGTTTTTTGTCAAGTCAACGCAAAATATGGGATACATCAAAAGCGTATTTGGTCGTTTATTCGTAAAAGGTACACTTTCTCAGAAATTTCAAATGGTAAAAAAATTTTTACTTGAATTGGGGTGTTCAAAAAAATAAATAAATTTACAAAATTCCCAAAGGTCAAGAAATTACATGCAGTTTTTATCAACACTACCAGTGTTTAACCCATTTTAAAGCGGGCCCCAAATTTCAAAATGGGTTTAAAATGACCGTTTTTATACCTTTGTTGATAGTACAACTTTCATGATGGTTGGGCAAATCGTCTGGTAAATATTTACGATTAAGTATTTTTAGTCTACCTGTTTGAAGGCTATTATTTCCGAAGGGGGGCACTTTTTCAAAAAACTGTTTTTACCGAATGTCTTGAATTTTTCCCAGCTATCTTCCATTAAAAAAAAAGCACATTGATCGCGAACACCCAGTAGAAAAATAAGTACAAAATTTGTCATATTGGGTGTTTTTATACTTTCATAATTCCATCCCTTTATGAATTTAGAAATAAAACAAAACTTGTTTACTAAAGTACCTATACATAGAATCAGGTTGTGATTTTGCATCCATTCTGTATAAAAAAAAGTTTAACAACGATCGTTTTTAAAAATAAAAATTGTAATTATTCCTCTGAAATGAAGTAGATATAAGAATAATGGTAACCAATTTGTTCGATAAATGAATACTCGTACTCCAACAAAGCCCCATCAAGTATTCAGATTCACTAAATGTGATGTAACCGTTAAATTGCATTCTTACACAAAATTACAACAAGGCCAAAAAAGAAACCAACTCAAACATGGTAAATGAAAACGTCAATCACCAATAGCTAACAAAGGCGGAACAGTGAATCCATCTCTCTCAATTTTGCATAGAGCTCCATGCGCTAAAAACAAAAACTAATAAAAACTAACTGCATTCAAAACTCGCTGCAAATCTGTTCGTGAGAGCACAATATCGTCTGAATGACGTTTAATTCCACATATCGAGGAGAAGAGCTACCCTTGATTAAAATCACGAATCTATTTGTTAACAATGGGCCTTCTTCCCCTGCACCGACCCTGAAGTAGCTTCGTCTAATCAACCGAGCTCTTTGTCAATACATTTTGTATTTGTGATTGATTGAATCTTAAATTGCTTTTGCGTTTTTTTATTTTTTTATTTTGATACGGTTACCTTTTGCAATCATTCCAATACGATGTTTAATTTGAATTCGTCTACATTAGAATTACTTTGCCTTAAGGACAGGGAAAATTATTTGAGTTTTTTTTTTCTATTGAACTTTTAAAAGTATTTGAGGATGTAGGTATACATGTTTTAATATTGTCAATCATCCTTGAATTATGTTTATTAGCATAATGTGTAGCCCCTGAAGTACAATTAAAATATAAGAATAAAAATTAGTAGGTAAAACTTTGGCCATAGCTTTTAATCAAAGTTCGATTTTAATGAATTATATCCGAACAAAAGATGGATTTTCGTTTTGAACAAGAACTCAAACAGTGCCGTTGTCAACTTTAAAAAGCTATTGCGTTTAAACTCACAAAAGTTGAAAGCAAGAAAAATCCATTACCAATATCTGCATTATTTTGTAAAGCTTCTTCCATGCCAACTTACATAATGAAAGCAGTGCAATGACGTCAACAATAGTTCCGGCGAGACACTTCTACAAAAGGTTTGCATCGTGCATTTGACAAATTTTTAAAAGAATGACTATATCAATATTACAAATTTAGAGAGAAGTAGGGTTTATCTTTGAGAAATGTATAGTATAGACGTTTAAATGGAATTAGATTCACCAAGGATTCAAGTGGTTTTATTTACAAGCAAGTAGAATTAAAAAAAACTAGAAAGTTATCTTTACATTGTTAGATTGCAAAAAAAAAGAAAATAGAATTGGACCTAACTTCGAGTTCATATACTTCCATCCTTGCTTTTATTTAAGAATCATTTAAAGAAGAAATTACTTAAAGTAATAATGTTTGTAACCCTATATTCAAGTAGCCAGGCTACTCCAAAGCCTAAGGCTGTCCGGATTAAGGACACGGGGGACCTATAGCTTAACGAACCACGAGGTTGCGAGCCTTTCGACTAGTACTTGGGTGGTCACCCATCCAAGTACTAACCTGGCCAGACGTTGCTTGACTTCAGTGATCGTGTGAGCACTGTCCAAGCGGCCTGGCCGCTCGCTCCATAACTAACTAGTTTCTGCATTAATATTGGACCATTTGAATTTGACTTTAAAGTTTGTCATTTATTAATATGCATTGATATAATATGGTGAAATCTAAAATTTACTTTTGATCCCAGGCGGAACAGCCAAGTTAAAAAAAAAGTCCTTCTATGGTGGGCGCATACCTTAGGAAATAAAGAAGAACTTTTCTTATAACTTGGCTGTTCTGCCTAGAATCGAAAGTGAATCGGTGTACGGTCAAGGTCTGCTATAAAATTCAATTCATAATTCTTATGAGCTCCAATAGGGCGAAATCACTGTAAATCACTTCTGGTATGGTTTGGTGGGTGCACACCCTTAAAAAATAAAGAAGTACTTTTTTTATAATATGAGATTTTTAGTTTTATTTATTTAATTTATTTTAAGATGAAATTTTATGAATTCGGCTTATATTAGTATTATTATGACTTTTAGGAGACTATATATTTTACAACAATGTAAAATCACAACTCAAAAAATGGAAACCAGAACTAAATAATTGAATAATATGATTATACCAAAGATTAATTTTTAAACTAAAAAAATCTAATACTACTTATGACGCACCTATGCATATTTAAACTCAAACAATAATACAAAGTAATGTGCAGGGGTAAAGCTTTAGGGATTGTGACGCCTTCACGGTTCAATCAAAAGACTTAACCCTTGTGCGAGGGTGAAATACAAGATCCTTTGTTAATTTAAATGAAGGATTTTCTAAACAATCATCACATCACTCATTCTTTAATTACTGCCAGTAGGTAAGAGCGGTTTTGTTTTTATAAATCGAACTAATCGAGGTAAGTATCTTACGAACGATTTAATCAATTTTTTAAGCAATTTTTAACGCACAAATAGTTGGCTGATTACAAGATAAAAATATGTTAATGAAAAACCCAAAAACCATTTCACATTGAATTTTTGCTACTTGTTTTTTGTTAAGTTAAATGAGAATATTTTTTATAATATAACAATACCTAAATTCGTTAAACAAAATTAGTTTCTAATTTAAAATGTTTTTATTAACCCATTGTAGTATCTTTTGGAAGAAGTTTTGATTGTCATGTATATGACATATTGAGTAAATGGTCATAATTCAGAATAATGCATCAATTGTAACAGAAACATATTGGTTGTCTTTTTATAAAGATTTTTTCTAGTGTTCATAATAAATAGCAAACTGTTGACCGGCAGAAACAAATCGCCAAATGTACCGCCTCTTTATAATACTGCTAATAGCCGCCGGAAACGAGTGGCAGAGAGTCGTTTCAAGACCCACGTCGCGCTTCGGCCATTTAGAAAACTTCCGGAGGTACCGGAAACATTAGCCATTTATTGTATGCTTATATTTCAAGCCATTAATCATATCTTGTTTTCTTCCATAAGAGCCTTTTGTTGCCAATTTTATTATTGATATTCTTATTTGCCATTAGATACATTCCCATTTTGTGATATAAATGATATTTGTTGGCAAAGAATAAAGATTTGTCTTTTATTCTGAACGACAAAGGAAAACTTTATAAACATGCATTTATGTCTACTTAAATACATAGATAGCGGCGTTTTAATTAAATAATATTAAAATAGTCTGACAAAAAAACATATTTATGCCAAAAAATATATCGAATAAGCGGACTTGCGTAAAAGAGACTATTCTGAAATTTTTAGCGCTTTTGAAACTTTATTCCGACAGGAGTTAAAATATGGGGTATATGGGAGCAACGCACAGACAACCCTTTAGGTATACCAAATAAGTTTGAGCTGCGCACACTTTTGTTATGGAGAGTTAATCCATTTACCCTCATTAAGAAAAGGATAATCCTTTAATTTAAGGTGTTTAGATATAGGTACAGCAGTCAGTAAAAATATTTTATACTTTTAATTTGTATGAAGATCAAATAATTTTAAACTACAATGCTTTCTGACTGTGTTGATCCATTTTTAACATAATACCGAGAACAACACCTAGTAATATGTCCCTCATTGTAATGAACAAAATTTTGGACGCAAAATTTTGGCATCAACAGCTAGAGTTTATATTTTCATTTTAGCAGCAAAACTTAATCTCACCTACCTAACCTAGTGTCCCCCAGTGCTTTTATAAAATTCAGTCTAAAACCCTAAAATTAAAAAAAAAAACCTGCGATGCTCCCTAAGAGTACAACTCAGAGTCTAAGGTTAAAGGATTAGGCAGGTAATTAGATTAATTTCTAGTATTTCTCGAAAATACAATTTGGGACTTCCAGGTAGAAGGATTAAAATGTGCGCTGCTCAAACTGAACTTTGGGCGCAGTTATAAGTGTTTTTCAGCGGCTGTGCGCAGATCAAATACACCCAAAATATGACTATTTAAAAAAAAAAAAAAATATCGAGAGAGCAAATAAAAACGGCCAAATTTGTGGTAAACCAAATTATTAAAATCATTTCCTTCGCCCGTTTACACACGTTATTGCAGGTACTTAACGCATGTTTTTATCAGACTTTTATAAAAGCTCGAGCATCATAATCAATCAAAATATTACCTAATTGTTGGCATTTTATAAAAAAAAACCTAACCCGCTCAATGATCAGGGAGCCAGGTTACTGTTTCCTGATATAACTAACTTCTGGTTTTATTCTTGAAAGGATGCTTGCTGTAATCATGGGTTTCATTTTGATATGACTGTATAAAATTGCATAAGCATTTTCTTTCTCACGAGAAAATTGATAAAAAAATGTTTTAGTTATATATCCTAAGGATATTTAAAGATACTGTCTTTATGTTATAACAATCTTTTCATTGTTATTAAAACTCCGCCTACAACGCCATCTTGCATACGAGAAATGAATACAAATCCAATAATAATGATTATTGATTAAGATCAAAATTCGTTACGGTTTCGTAAATGGGTACCTAATTCTCTTTTAAAGTGAAAAGGCAGCTCATTAATTACTTGACTTGATTTTTAACTTTAAAAGACATAAAACATAAAGAGAACTAGATATGTTTGACAAAAGTTATAGGAACCACGTTGACTTTTATTCCTTCGGAAAAAAAAATCATGAAACAGAAGATTGACCAGCTTTAATGGCTTCTTTGGGAGCGAAAAAAGAAATAAAAAAATGCAATCGTATGAAAACAATCTATTTTAAAAGGTGCTAAAATTTAAATTTTGTATCGTATAACGCTATGATAACCACACGTGGATGTCGTTGCAATTGATCTTTACAATAAATTGGAGCGTCTAAGGCAGACATTACTTTTATTTCCAGAAACGGCTATAATACCTAATTGATTTTTATTATTAATTTAAATAAACACATAAAAACACACACAGGGATCCAATGTCATAATATAAGAAAAAGTACAAAAGCAAAATGATTTGATGGTAAATATTAATTGAGTTGATTCCCGTCA
Organism: Cartodere bifasciata; assembly: GCA_963920755.1. Classification (NCBI taxonomy): domain Eukaryota; kingdom Metazoa; phylum Arthropoda; class Insecta; order Coleoptera; family Latridiidae; genus Cartodere; species Cartodere bifasciata. Next base: position 12,472,695 of record OY987195.1, read on the forward strand.
CCAGATGCTCGACTTTGGAAGACTAATTGTTAACCGAGTTGTTAACTGGGTCTTGAACAAGGAACCTACTTGAGATAAGTGGTCCTTGAAGTGGTCTTACTGTGGGAACCCCACCGATCTCACCGATTTTCAAGGAGAGATTTTCAAAATAGCCACAACCCTCAGACTGCCCTCGTGAATGACCTATTCATTATATGACCATAAAACGGGGAACTACATTAATATGCGTTACGTAATAAAATATGACACTTTGTACACAAACCTACTTAAATCGCAAACGCATTACGGATTTATCCCTTAGAGGGTTGTTTAAGATAATCTGTGATTTTTGACAGATTAACCCATCAAAGGCCGCTCCTGCTACGGGAGTAAGCTAACCCAAAATAAAGATAGCTACTTTTGTTTAAATTAAGGTAAAAACGTTCTAAATCATCCGTACAAGGATCTGCCTTGTAAAAAATGTTTGATCGATGTCCAGTTTCTATCCCAAACTCATAAGAACCCATATGCATAGATATATTTCCGTTTTTAACAAAAGTGTGGTTTTGAAATTTTATTTGTTTCAGTCAAGATATTTAACCAGTTCCTCCTATAGGCTGGAAAGGTATTTAAAAAAAAAACTGTGGTGTAAGGAAAGAGTTGATGGTACGATTTGCTTTTTCAACTCAAAAATCAGGGCATTATATGTATAAAATGGATCGTTAGTTTTGTAACTTTAATATCATTGTGGTTTCTATAGAAATCATTAACCAACATTGTTATGAGTGAGATGATATTGATTGATTTTTTTTAGCAGAAATTTAAACTGATGGGTAATGATTGATTATATAATAAGCTCTAATCAATTAAATATTATGATATAATACTGCATTGTAAGCATTAAGAGACGATTGTTGGATGTTGGCGCCAAGTATTATGGTAGAATCTACTTTAATAACATTTAATTAAATAATACTTCTATGTGCAAGTACTAAATATTTAAATTATTTGTAATATTTTTGCCAGAATCGGTGCATATAAATTAAGAACGGTCAATTACCTGCAAGTGAACTTTTCTGAAAATGATCTTTTTGTTTTGGCAAATAAAAGTTTTGCCAAACGCATGAATTCTGTTTAATTTAAAGTTGGGTGTCTGTTCCGAATATTTTTGCCGATTTTCTTTTGATGTGATAAAGGAAAAATCATTAAGTTGTTTATTATATTTTATTAGGGAATAATTATTGAATAAAGGTTATCGATTTTTTCTTCGGCATTACATCAAGGAGAAGTCGATAAAAATGTTGAGACCCACACCCAACCCAATTTTACATTTCACAGGGTTTAAGCTCAGGTTTAAGCAGCAAAATGAACTGTTATAAAATTGTTAAGAAATTGTTTGGCGGAGATTTGTTCTTCTCTGCTGCCACGTTTCTACACTACGTACTTTACATATACCACTCCAATTAGACTAGTTAAAATTTGCGACATATTCAGGCAAACATCTGGAATGTACACCCTTGATAAGTGTTTGTTAGGGACTGGTGAGAAGGCGCGATACGGTAGTGTAACAATGAACGCTTTTGTGGACATCTCAATCTATACACCCGCGATGGAAGAGTGTGTATTTACACTGATACACATCTGCATTTGAAAGAGTGTCAACCATTATTGTGTTGAAAATGATATGGAAATTGATTTACTTTTCGTCAGCGCGTTATAGTAACAGCATATTTTGCCAATTTGGGCAAGGAACTGATAACATTTTTTGTCAGGAACTTTTCATCTGTTGTTAGTGTAGTTGATGTATCATGTTGGCGAATGTTTGGTTGCCTATCGTTTTCGTATTAAGCATTAAACATATAGAGTTCTTAAAACTAAAAATCATGCATTCTCTTCTTATTATACTCTTCACAAGAGTATATTGCAATCGATCAGAAAATCCTAAAATCGTCAATTTTCATCGTAGAGCAAAAATTCTTGCAGATTCGTGCGTTTCATGACTTTTTAAGATTTTCATTTTTTTTCCGTCGGTCGGTCGGTCGGTCGGTCGGTCGGTCGGTCGGTCGGTCGGTCGGTCGGTCGGTCGGTCGTTCGGTCGGTCGGTCGGTCGGTCGGTCGGTCGGTCGGTCGGTCGGTCGGTCGGTCGGTCGGTCGGTCGGTCGGTCGGTCTGGTGTATGTCACGTTTCTTGTAAACACGCTATCTTAAGAACCAAAACTCCTATCCAATTCAAATTTTAGGGAAAAATCAATCCCTATAAGAGAAAGAACCCTATTGTTCTTTACGAGAATCCGAGTACTGCAAAGCCCCCTTTTCAGCCCCCCAAATGAAAAAAAAATCGTAGCTCGACTATTAATAAATTTACAAAAAAAATTATTCGACATAAAATGTAGACAATTTTATTCTTCACCAAAAAGTATTCTTTAGTTTTTTTGTCCGACTCCCCAATTACCCCCCAGCACAAAAAAACCTCCTATCTCCGTTATTGTTCCATCTACAAAAAAAAATATTTTTTACAAAATTAATAAAAATTTAATTTTCTATTAAAAATGTTAGTTTTTTTTTTGTAAAGTTAGCTAGTTAGGTTAAAAAAACAAAAACTAAAAGATTCTAAGTCCAAAACGCGTCACGCGTCGGTCAAGAAGGCCATGCCAGAAATGTTTCAAACAAATAAAACAAAACCAGTTGTCAGAACAAAAATATCTTAAACGTCAGAACTGACGTTTATCCTCTTCGTTAACAAAATTCTTCGTGTTTTCTGTTAATAGTTTGCACTCTTCGCAGATTTTATTTACATAAATTTTTTTCTATTAGAAACTATTAATTATCCTATAATGGTTTTCTTGCGAAGAGTATACCATAGAATGTGTAGCAATTATATAAAAAGTTGATTTAGCTTTGATTTACAAAATATAACACTACACTTCTACCGATTCCGAATTCTACTCGAGCTACTCATTTGTGAAGCGTAACTTCTACGCGTTTCGACTTCTACCCATTCCGACTTCTACCCATTCTAGTTTTTCATGTAAGATTTATAAGAGAGAATGCATTGTTTTTACGCACCATGCATTGCATTATCTATCTCAAATCCCTTATAGTTTATATTTTTTTTTAATGAGGAATGCTTGCTGGTTGAAAAATAAAACAATATCTGACTGTACTAAGGGTGCGTTTTTTTGTCGTTTTTTTCTAAAATAATAGCCCAATCATCCTAATAATGCCCCTAGAAAAAAATCCCAACCAAGATCTGCTTATGCACTACAACCAGCAACATAAAAGTGAAAAATTTCCACAAAATTTCCGTGACGTTTAGCCCCCAGCTTGCATAGAAGTGAGGAGTTAGTTTTTTGTTAATACCTAAACTATTCGGCATTTTTAAAAAAAGTTTTAAAAATTTTTAGGAACATTATTTTAATAAGAATACAATAATTTTTAAAAAAATTATAAATCACCAATATTAACGATTCTATAGCTCTTTGAAAATGTGCTAATTTGGTCCTACAGAGAACGCTGCAATCTACGCTTCAGGACTATGACTAAGATAGACGATTATGATGAAATAAGGTGATTTTTAAAGAGCTATAGAATCGTTAATATTGGTGATTTATAATTTTTTTAAAAATTATTGTATTCTTATTAAAATAATGTTCCTAAAAATTTTTAAAACTTTTTTTAAAAATGCCGAATAGTTTAGGTATTAACAAAAAACTAACTCCTCACTTCTATGCAAGATGGGGGCTAAACGTCACGGAAATTTTGTGGGAATTTTTCACTTTTATATTCCTGGGGATAGTGCCTACAATCCTGCATAAGCAGATCTTGGTTGGGATTTTTTTCTAAGGAACCTACAAATTTTAACTAGAATGATTGGGCTATAAGAAATCTTCCTAAAAATAGAGAAAGAATAGAAGAATTATAAATAAATAAACAAATAAATAATCATTTATTGATCAACGTGAAAATATAACAAATTAACATTAATAAGAACATCATAAGTCAATACACATTGATCAAAAGGGGCTGGATTGGGGCACTTCATTCACATGAATGCAGATTCCCGTTCTGATGCCTCCAGCCCAAATTATAAACATAACCTACCTTTTGTTACATTTGTACTTACACTTCATAAAACTTATTCTTTATAGGTCATGTTACATCGTAATCAATTAATTAAATTACAGTACGTATAGGTTAGGTCTCTTATCTTTCGCCACAGTCCCGCATTGGTCGAAAAAACGCACCCTAAAACAGGACAAATCGATATACAGGGTGTCCCAAAATTGGCACACCACTATGGAACCTCATATTTCCGAGGGAATAAGAGATAGATGTATTTTTACAATTTTCTGGGGATACCTAGACATGCTCCAAAAGCGTACCCTACAGGTGGTGCGCCAATTCTGGGACAGCCTGTGTTAATTAAACATTGTTAAGTTTAAGCAAAATGATTTTAAATATGTAGTATATTTCCCAAGAAATGCGAAAAAGACGTAGACTACTTGTCGTATATAATTGGAGATCGGTATTTTTTTTAAACCCACTGGCACACCAACCTTAATTGAAAGAGCTTTTTTTTACTACCGAATAAACTTGGTGTCCCAAGCCAAATCATGGGCCTAAAATGTGGTAGCCCCTTTTAAAGATGATATTTGACATTTTTACATTTAATCGAGTTTCAAAACAAGATCAGATTTACGTCAGAGAGGTCGCTCAAGATATTTATTTGTGAACTGCAGTCGGTGATTCCTGGAACTGAAATTTTTATACCAACAACTATTAAATAAAAAATGGTTAGGATTCAATAAGAAAAAAATGTATTATTAAGGGCCGGTTGTACAAACCAAGTTTAAACTTCGGTTTAGCTAAACTGATTTATAATCATAGAGAGAACAATCTTAGACACTGTCTATGTGGTAGTTGACAAAGTCTGTTTGTGATAAAATGTCAGTTTAGCTAAACCGAAGTTTAAACTTGGTTTGTACAACCGGCCCTAAGTGGGTTAGGTTAAAGTCCCAGAGTGTAACATACGTGATAATTGGGGCTGTGGGTGTGGATCTCTGGTTAACCATAGTTAAAGCTGCTAGGGGTAGAGCGGGTGACAATAATACAAATGCCAATTACACTATATTGCCTCCCTTCTAGAAGAAGTTTTAATCACCCGAGTTTTATAACTAAGTGATATAATTACTATTATCGTATACTGTATGCAGACACTGCATAACAGTCTGACATCAACTTCTAATTACAATTATTAAAAATACAGAAAACATAAACACATAGTGGACCAATCCGTTAGATAAACTTTTTTTCAAATCAACTATAATAGCTTGCATCAGCAGCATCTTTCTCTTCCAGAAGGTTTATGCAAAAACGCCACCTTTATAAAAATTATTTTAATAATTTAAACTGTTGTAATAACATTATAACGATGAAGAAAACAAGTGATTTTATATCGAACTTTTCGAAACACATATTGACATGTGGAATAAACATATTATTTCTACAATTTCGGATTTGAAGTGCATCTAATGAGACGCGTCGTTAGGGCCGGAATAAGTACTGCTAGAATCTCGTCAGGCGTTTTCTGAAATCTTAATGTATCTAACAAATCACAGAAAAAAAATATCGGTAACGCACTTTACGGAGGCTGTTGCCTCCATAGTTTTTTAGTCCTGACTATTTATACCTAAACATACACCCCCAAAGTAGAATAAAATTCATATTTTCGTTAATATCAACTTAACGAAAAAAAATTTTCTTAATAAAATTAAAGATTGTATTTTCTTCTATAAAAAAGCATTGGTAATTTTTTTGTATCCCCACCCGTTTACAAAAAAAATAAGCTTTACGTTGTTTTCAATAAATTAAAAAGTGCATCTTTTTAATCATCTACTGCGAAGAGTATCATATAGAATGTGTAACAATTATATAAAAATAAAAAAATAGTCATAAAAAATGAGCTATCTGCGAAGTTTAACTTTTTAAATGATCTATCCCACTCACTGATCTAACCCGCTCTTGTTTTTAACAGGTTCCATTTAACAAAATCACTAAAATTAGGTTTTAAATTTGTCAATTTTACAAATTCTTAAAATAAGTGGTGGAAATTAGGTTACTTTATTTTATTTTTTCTTAAAGAAAACAATTATAGAGAAGATATGTTAAAATTTTATTCCGTTTACTAAATAAATGTTTTGAGTTGGAGCAGAAAGAAACGCCGTTTAAAAAAAAGGTTTTCGATAATTTTTAGTGCAATTAGCTATTAATATTCCAAATCGTATCCTATTTCTATACTTTTTTTATAACAATTTTGTAGTCACTAAAAGATAACATAAAATAGGAAATAAAATAAAATCACTGTCGCCTATTGGTATAATGTTGTACCAACAGTTTAATTTTGGTTAAGTTTAAAAATCGGTCAGACATTAGTCGCAGTAAAATGCAAATACAGGGTTACCTTTCTAAGAAGGATTCATTGAAACACAATATAGGCACATTATAAGCTGATATTATAGCTGCAATAGAAATAAATGTTTGGAGTATTAACTTATATTCTTATACTTTATTTATTATTAAATACAGTACCAAAATCTTACGCTTTTAAAGCATCATAAATAAAAATCTTGTTTATGGTGAATTGGGATTTGGGCATTTCCGAAGTCAAATATTCAACAAAGGAAGCATTATTGACATACATTTTTCAATAATATGCTAAACTAGTTTGACGAAAACCGCGACATTCAAAAACGAATTAAATCTAAGAAAACTTTTACGTTTGACAAAAAGGTTTTCAACATAAGCATAAGCCTTAGAGTGCACAAGTGTAAATTTTCATCATAATGGTGAATCGACGGCTTTTCAATCGAATTCTGTACACAAATATCTGCAACATACAGCGCTCACAGTGGATATATTGAAATCTTTTGAATTGCTTTGTAAATTCAAACCACACAATGAACCATTTGTGTATTTTATTTGTAGCAGTCCAAGTTTCTTATGCCAAGGAAATGGGTTGCATTTGTTGAATTTAGAATTTTCTCAGTAAGAAAATCATCTAGTTATCATTCAGAAATTGAAATACCCTTTAAAAAATATGTTTAAAAAATGACTTCTATACATTTGGCACTGTTATGGCTTCACGTTTAAAGTTTATTTGATGTAAAACTTAGATTTCCTAAAAATTTTTAAACCAATAAAAAACTATTGTTATCTTTTTTTATCTTTTACAAACAATTTCATATTTCCCGAGTATATTCAATGGTTTTAACCAAGTCAATTTTAAGTATTTTCAGACATTTTTAATTATTGTGTCAGTATCCGCACATCTCTTATATACAATGTCCTATCGGTGAAGTTCTAATGAATTAACCACATATTCATTATTCCTTGAAGTCCAAAATAAGAAAGAAAGTTTATACAAGCATGTTCGATTTTGCCTTTTTTTGAACTAATAGCCCCCAAGAATCCTCTTTTTTGCACTTTTTCCAAAAGTTAACAGACAAGAAATTATTTTTATTATTTAGATAAATCAATTTATTTACCCTTGCCGTTGAGGTACACCCTCGCTGTCGTTATACTTGGGAATAGGGTGACCACCAGAACAGTCAAACTGACGCAAATTTGACGTTTCCCAAGTATAAAGACCGCGAAGGTGTACCTAAATGGAATGGGGGAATAAAATGTTTGGGAAAAATTATCATTTTGAAAATATTTCAAAAAAATTGATTTCAGAGGAGTGTACAGTTAAATTGACATAAAAGTGGTACACTGTCAAAAAGTGTCAAATTTGTTTTATTAAATTTAGCATTAATTTCTTAATTTCTAACGAAACAACCATCGGAAATATAATTAAATTATGGCAAAATTAAGGCCAAATTTAATTTAACAAATTTGACACAACTTTGACATTGTACCACTTTTATGTGAATTCAACCATAGCTCAGTAAGATAATAAAATCGGACACCAGTTTATCCTTTCCTCTTATTTTGGTCCAAAGCAATGTATTAAAAAAAAATCATAAATCTTACAACATCGTTATACGTTGACAAAAATGAACTCAATTATCTTTCTTTAATTGACTGTCTACTTCCAATTTTTTTCTAAATAAAACTAAAATTTGAAAAAAAATCTTATTATTGCGCATAAAACAACTGAAATAAAGCTGATGTTGTATACGTGCTGGTCTGCTGGCGCTCCTTTTAAAGCAAATACTATAGCCTCTTACTTTGAGCATGTAAGTAATACTTTAGTACTTTACTAAAGCTGCTAAATGTTTTTCACAAACAAAATACAATTTAAATTTTAAGCCATAACAAAATAAAAATATAACCCTGTTTACTAACTTACAATTATGAAAAAGGTTAATTTAAATCTACTGCTAATTGCCTCCTTTTCTTTGAGTCTGATAATGCGTTTGTAATGTACTATAATAATAATTAGGTGTCGTTAGGTTATTTCGCAAAATTACTAATAGGAATACTTAATTATGTAATTAGTTCAATCTCAGGTGAAATACAACGAAACTATACTTCGTTTATAACTAAAAAAAAACAAAAAAACTTTTAGGATACATTTTTTATCGTGACGGTCGTAAATAAAAAAAATATGCGTTTGTCCAGAATCTGCTATACCAAAAAACATCACTCCCATCTGCGGCGCCTATGCCAAAAAATTATAATTTATTGGGAGGTCAGTCAAGTGGAAATTGATTTTATACCTTTGTTTTAATTACGAAGACGTATGCTTAGTAATTTAATTTATATCGTGTGTTGCACAAAATTTCACGTCGACTCTTGGTGCGGAATGTCGAAAACATGACAATCGACAATGTTTTAACAATGAATAAAATTGTCGGTGACATTTTGTGGATCACACGATATATACATCTTTTGCAGACCTTCATCAAACATTTAATTAATATCTCTCTTTTGACGGAGAGAGAGTGCTAAAATTAAAATAGTTCTTAAAGGCCTTATAAGATGGGGTTAATAATTACGTATGTGGTACTATTTAAAATATAAAAAGTATATTTGAAGATGGTTAGGTAACAATAATATTTGTAGCATTTTGACAAAGATTAAATTTAACATTCATGAAAATAATAACATAAAAAATCGATGTAAATGGTGTTTTGTACGTAATAATGCAACACAATAAACAAAAAAAAACAAATACACAAGGTATCCAGTACAATGTATGTCTGGTTTCAGATAAAATAAGTGGGGGAGAATACCACCAATGGAGAAAAAACGGGCGGAGTTTCCCTTTCTACCAATTCTCTTAGCCCATCCCGCTGCCCTCCTAAACAACTACCTCTTAACAATCCCAACTACGGTCAGTCTTCTAGTAACTCTCACAAGCTTACCTACAACTTCTTACTTGTTCTTAGTGCTCTTGTGTTTGTCAGTGATGTCTAACATGTACGGATTTTCACCATCTATGATGGAAGATTACCAACAACCCCCATCCAGCCAAGTCGAAGGCCACATTAAGAGACCGATGAACGCGTTTATGGTATGGTCAAGAATTCAACGAAGAAAAATTGCATTGGATAACCCTAAAATGCACAACTCTGAAATTTCCAAACGTCTTGGTGCTGAATGGAAACTTCTTTCTGAGGTAGATAAGCGCCCATTTATTGACGAGGCGAAGCGACTTAGAGCTTTGCACATGAAGGAGCATCCCGATTACAAGTACAGACCAAGGAGGAAACCAAAGGGACCACTTCCAACAGCACTTAAATCTGGTGTTGGTTTCCACAGTTTGCCATTGTCTTACTTCCCAACCATGGATAGTCTGGGCTCACCTTATTCATATTTTAATCCTGCGTTTGATATGTCTCGCATGGGCCTGCCATCACATGCAGATAAGAGTCCAACACACCATCACCATCAACCAGCCGTAGTGACTTCTCTTCACTCATCTTTGCATTCTTCGTTATATTCGTCGCTGTATCAAAATGCACCAAAAAGTTTTGGACCTCCATCACAGCTTAGTCAAATGGGTATGTTTTCAACAATGCCTCCCACAATGTCACCCATCAATACTTCGCCAATGATGTATTCTGCGTCGTCTAGTCCGGCGTCCAGTCCTGCCTCATCGGGAGATTTGGAAATCCGGCGGCCAGTTCCAGTGATGTATTAGTGCAAACAAAACTTTCAATTTGCTTTCTAAAAGTGAATGTTAGATTGATAATTTAGAATTTACAAATTTTAAAGACTTTCTTGTAAATACCATTTGGTATTTTTTGTATAAGTAATACACAATTCTATGTTCTGTGATGTATATTTTGTTTGACTGATTTTGTAAATATTTTAATTATGATATACGTAGAATGTGAAAAGTAAAAGTATGAAAATGTTAACCATTTTGTTAATTTATTTGTTTAGGAATATGATAATAATGTATATATATAATAACGATGAAATAAACCAATTTACCTGATACAAGTATTATTTTTTCTACTCTGCAAAACTACAAGTGAGTGTACTTATCAACACTTGAGTGGCGTACCTACAAGCTTGGCAAAAAAATCAAAAAAGATATGCATAATAAAATTCACATCAGGCCAAAGTTTTGGGTTATTTAAATAAATGAGTTGTCTTTCATGAGACACTAAAAATCCATTTACAAATTTTAATTTTACAATATTCGCGGTGTCAAATATGCATCACCTAATAGAAAATTCTGTTAATTTATAAAAAAAAATGTAATTACCTATTAACCTATACAAGCAAAAATGGCCCAAATAATGATCCTTGTTAAAGTAGGGTAATAACTATTACGTCACCCAGTTAAAAAAAAACACAATTCCTTACCATAACAACAAAATAGTATTTTTCATGATTTTTTTACTTTCTTATTTTGTCAGACTAGATGACTGCGCTCGCTACGTGATTAGGCGGGTCCGTGGAGTTCCGTAAAAAGAGTTCAGGTGCATTTAGCCAAAACAGAAAATTACGGCCGTGGAATTTGAAAAACCTTGGATATTTTTTAAATTTTTTTTTTAATAATAAATTTTTATTGTTTACAATAGATTTGTTTTTCTGCTAATTGTGTTTCAGCTTATGCGATAAGATTACCTCAAATGTAATCTTTAATACAAATTAGCACAAATAAATACATATCTTCTCTTACATTATGGGTTCATTTTTTTTTTAAATACAAAAGTGTGCTGCTTTGCTTTTTATAAGGGTACAGACTGATTTAAGTATAGCTTTTAACAAGTCAAATAAGAACAATTCTTCAGTCTGATAAAGGGTATAACATAAAAGTTTTAAGTTTATATTGAATCTTAAAACAACACTATTATTTCATTTGTGTAGTGTTAAAAACAATACCCATTTTCAAAGAGAAGTTCTTTGCAAAGTAACCCTTTTATTTCAGTTTCTTTGCTCTTTGTAAGTAGAATTTGCTCCCTATTGGACAAGAGTAATTGAAATATTAATTGAATGAATACTGTGGCTTTCGACTAATGCAATTGAAGGGGTTTTAATAAAATCTGAAAGTCAAAGGGACAAATGTTATTCAATGTTTTAAGTGCGACTTGGTGCTTTCTTCACAATGCTTTCCATACTAAATTACTGTGAATAAATAAGGGTTAAGAGGTCATTTTGCTCCCCTGTTAAAGCATATCTTTTGATAATTTAGCTGAGTGGAACTCTTTTCTTTGGACTTAATAAAAAGTGTTTCTATTTCAGAATTTCAAATGCCTTGCACAAAATGAGGTACATACTCCTGTAATATCAAATTCAAAAGTAAAAAAGATATTTTACTAAGTTCACGATTGCTTAGGTTAATATGCAGGATGTAAAACATTTAAAAAAAATGTGTTTATTTTTATTAATTTTTGAATTATTTTGTACTATCAAAAAAATGGAAGATCAAATTATCTTATCTTGACAGAATTTATGATAAAGAATAATTAATATAACTTTTAATGTTTCCCCCCTTATTCGCAATCAATACGTAACGAATTTTTTAAAAATCACAAATTATAGTAATAAAAAGTTATTTTTTCATGAAATTTTGTTGGGGTCAATAAATTTGGGACAACACAGGTCCTTGCATAATTAATCTAGCTCTAAAGTTAATTGAGGGAAAAACTTGAAAATTAGCATAAATCCAATAACGGTAATAACTTCAAAGGATTTTTGAAATTAACTTAGTTTTGAAATCAGCAAGGGTTCTTGTCAAATTAAAGGTAAACCACTGGCTGTAATAGGGTGCAATAAAATACAATTTAAAGTTAATAACATTGTTAGGTATTGACAACTGAAATTAACTACAATGCCTTAAATTTTGACAGATCTAGTTGCTAGTGTGCGCCCAATGACGTCATAAGTGCTTAGAATTTAACTTAAGTGTGCTTAATGATTTATTGTAAACAATTGTCAATAAAGTTGTCAACTGTCTGTCACACAACTGTCATTTAAAAAAAAAATTGTTGCAAACATAATTTCTTACTTCTTTTTTCGGTTTTACATAATTGTTTGCTAGTAAATCAAAATATTTTAATTTCGGCTTTAATATTGAACGGCTGTACAAGTGCAAGTGTATTTGGGACTCAGCAAAACCAAATGATTATGTTGCCCACAAAGAATCTGTTCGATTACGAATATAGGTAATAACTTACTAGACGAAACACATTTACGAAATTTATCACACATATTATGTGTCGATTATTATGACCCATGTCCAGAAAATGAATATAGGTAATAAAAGGAAGCTTAGAAATAACTTGTTGGAACCCGATGAACGAAAGAATGTAAATACTTCCCAAGGTTAGTAGACTGTGCCTTCTAAATCCCGCTTTTCTCAAATTTAAAAAATTAAATTAGAAATATAAGTGTCTTGATTAGATGGCCCCTTTTTGATGCGATTTTTCAGAATTTTTTTGTATGGTTGTCCATTTTTTATTTTCATTTAACTTTAAAGTTTTATCGAGAGTTTTATGTATGGGAAATTTATAGATAAAAAATATTATCTTTTTCTGTTTACCGCACAAAGCAAGTCCATTATTACGGTTTTAATTTATAATAAAGTTTTTACTTTAAATTGTCAAATGTAATACCACGAATGATGAGAGGATTGCCGGTAATACTAAATTTTATAGGAAAACTTCGTTGCGTAGCAATTTTTACGAGTCAAATTGCCATGACAAAAAAACGAGTGCCTAGGCTGCGAAGCAGCCCTTGCACGAGTTTTTTTGTCAATGTCAATTTGACGAGTACAAAATTGCTTCACGCAACGAAGTTTGAGTAAATTAAAAATTAGTATTATCGTGCAATACTCGATTCATGAGTGGTATTCGAAAGATTATTTCCTGACAGAATTTAACTTACTTACAGTTTTTTTTAATTAGGATAAGAAACATTCCAAATTTCTGCAAAATTTAAGTAACCATTTCAGTAGCATTACAACAACATTTTCAACGCAAATTTTTTCGTCTTCAGGTATTAAATACATAGTTTTCTACATAATTTCTTTATTTTTTTGCAAAACACGTGTACCGAACAAAACGCATCTTTGCATTCATTTTTAAACTGTTTTTTAAGAACCTTTCAACACATCAAAAAAAAGTGGAAGTTATGTCACTAATGTCAACTTGTAACATCAAGTCTGCTTATTGCACAGATCATACTGTGATCATAGAACTTACAACTCCCCCAAAACATTATCCAAAACTTAGCTTGATATAGGAGATTCAACACATAGTTATTTGGGATAAGGAATACCAGAGGTAGTCCTGTAGTGGAAGACATAGTTAAGTGTTTTGAAGAAAAGAACGCTTAGCCATGCCTAAGTGATAACACCACGTAGTCATAGCAACGTTGTGTTATCGCTGCGATAACACAACGGAGTCATAGCAACGTTGTGTTATCGCTGCGATAACACAACGGAGTCATAGCAACGTGGTGTTATCAGGCTAAATCGCAGGAAATGCGAGCTCAGATAGCAGGAGATGACTGGAAGGAAATAATCACTTTGACATTTTTACATGCACTAAAAATCTAATGTAGCCCGCCCAGAAGAATCTTAAAATTGCGCCCAAAACTTAAGTTTGGAAGTTATCTCGTAACGCTAATTTCAGTTGTCAATAAATTTGTTTAGCATTCCCGGGAACTAAACAATGTGTATATTGAGAAAGAATGGCAGAAAAAGGCTTTACAAGGTTTTCAAGAAAACCCTGTAATAGGTTTAAATCTTTTCCTTTGTCAAGATGTATTAACCCCATTGTAATACTAAACTGCCACCTTTGTGGGTTTTACCTAGGACATTAAATATTCTCAGAAATAATGTTACTTGGGTATATTTCTTGCAGATTTCCTCGTTTATTTTGCAAAGCAATGTAATGTTATTCTTGTTTATTATTAATTATAAACAAACCAAAAAAAAATAGTGTTTCGCCTTTTACAATTCATAAAATTTTAACTCACCCTTCATAAAAGAAAAAGGAACAAAGATGATATTTTTTATACAGGAACAGGATGTCAAAAAAATGGCGCATAAACGCGATGGTACGTTGTTGGGGCATGTCTAGGTAGCCCTAGAAAATTGTTAAAAAAAATATATCATATTATATCATATACAGGGTGTTTCCGAAAGTCGTTTCAATAATTTAATTCGAGATTCCTTGCCCAAAAATAGTTCGATTAAGCCCCATTTACCTGTATCCAAAAGTGCACCGTTTTCGAGATACAGGCTGTTTTCCAAAACCAAAATTTTTATGTTTTTTTTCATTACTATTAAATGAAACAACATAGAAAAACAAAATTTGGTATAATTGTCTTACTTTTTATGATCGACACAATGGTCGTAAAGAGAAACCCATAGATTTATTCGAAAACCTTAAAATGGGACATAACTTTTTATGTATTTGAATTTTCAAAAAATAAATTATTTTATCGGTAAGATACGTTTAATACGATGAAAAAATTATACCACATTTTTTTTTGAAAAAACCAACCCGTTTTCAAAATTATTCACATTTCATAATTTCATGTTGCATTCTGCTTTTTGAAATCTTTTTGCAATTTTTTTTTCTTGAAAACTTAAGACTCTTATAAACTAGCGTAAACAAAAAGAAACTAGAATTGGCCCCACAATAGGACACTGGGCCCCCTTTTTGGGGCACCCTACCCCTTTTTGGGGCTCACATATCTTTTTATTTTGTAAAGAAAAGAATACTAGGCGTTTGAAGATTTTATTACAAAAAAAGACGATTCTATTACATCATTGTCATCATTTAAAATCCGGTGCCCCAAAAGGGGGCCCAGTGTTTTATTGTGGGGCAAATCTAAATATTTTTTTTTGTTTACGCTAGTTTATAATAGTTTTAAGTTTTCAAGAAAAAAAAATTGCAATAATATTTCAAAAAGCCCCAAAAAGGGGGCCCGATGCTCCAATAAAGGGGCCCAGTATCCTATTGTGGGGCCAATTCTAGTTTTTTTTGTTTACGTTAGTTTATAATAGTTTTATGTTTTCCAGAAAAAAAAATTGCAAAAATATTTCAAAAAGTAGAATGCAACATGAAATTATGAAATGTGAATAATTTTGAAGAAGGGTTAGTTTTTTCAAAAAAAATGTGGTATAATTTTTTCCTCGTATTAAACGTATCTTACCGATAAAATAATTTATTTTTTGAAAATTCAAATACAAAAAGAGTTATGCCCCAAGAGTGTCCCATTTTGAGGTGTCCCATTTTGAGGTTATGGAATAAATCTATGGGTTTCTCTTTGCGACCATTGTGTCGATCATAAAAAGTAAGACAATTATACCAAATTTTGTTTTTCTATTGTTGTTTCATTTAATAGTAATGAAAAAAAACATAAAAATTTTGGTTTTGGAAAACAGCCTGTATCTCGAAAACGGTGCACTTTTGGATACAGGTAAATGGGGCTTAATCGAACTATTTTTGGGTAAGGAATCTCGGGAAAAATTATTGAAACGACTTTCGAAAACACCCTGTATATCCTCGGAGATGTAAAGCCCCAAAGTGCGAAGCTTTAAACGTTTACATCTTGAAGATAACAGCACATATTAACAAAAGAAATAGCCAAATACAAGAGCACAACCTATCTAAAAAAAATTACCATTTGATTATCTTTTAAATGGTCAAAATATATTCTTATAATCAATTTAATTTTTTAAAAATTTGATCAAATCGAGCTGACAACAATGTCAATGAGATCTAATGCAAAAATGTATGCTCAAGAATCTATATGAGTTTTTAGGATGTATTTTACCAACTGCGTTGCCGAACTTACGCAACTTTGTTAGCATTTTTGTCGATGAATATAAAAGGTGGATTTTTTTTGACAATTTTCTAGGGATCCCTGTGAATGCCCCAAGAGCGTACCATGCGTTTATGCGACATTTTGGACATCCTGTAGAAAACGAAACTTTGTATGAAACTTTTTAGCCAGAATATTACCTATTGCTGACCAAAAAGTGTTTTAATAATGTCATCTTTTAAACACATTAACTGACTGAATATTACTTTTCGGGGGCCACGTTGGGAGAGAAGAATTTAAAGAAATAATTTTTGCAGGAACTTTTTTTTAAATTTATTTTATAAAATTTTGTGCATCTTGACTAACTGTTGCAAATTAAAGGGGGTTTTTTTGGAAGGGTTTAACGCCAACCCTAAACTTTTAATGTGCATTTTGTAAATTTTATAAATTTTCTTATGGGCTCAAAATGTAATGTATGTGGATTTGGCGCATACACAAACTGGGCTCAATGGAGTTTTGTTTCTTTGTTATGTTCAAATAGTGTTTAATTGTGTTGCTGTCATGTATTTAATTTTAAAATTTTCGAATAAAAAAATTTATTATTATTATAAGCAAGACATACCAACATTGTAATTGTAGACTTTAAGACAAAGAAGATTTTTCTAATTAATTAGGAGTCCGATAAAAATAAAATAAAGGTTGGATAAGGTTTTGTTATTGTTAACAATTAATGTTAGGATATCTGTATTTTTTGAGCTAAATCATTTCAGTGAATTACAAAAACATTCTTCATTTCTTAAGAATCCAAGAGACCATTCGGCGTTGTTTATAGTTTTAGATTAGTGCAGGTGAATACTTGATGACTTGTCGAAATCGAGTCATTCCAGAGAGTCTATTGTGGATGCATTGTCTGCGAGTTGAAAAGACTTCATTTGGCTCCTGTACACAACACAAAAGTCAAGAATTCCTTCCATTTCAGATCAAATTTAATTGAACCTGGCTACTGTTCGATTCTAGTCACTCTCAATCTTCCAAATAACTACCTTCTATAGACAATTCTTTTTGTAAGGCCATTCTCACAACAAAACAGTTCAGTATTTTTTAGTTTCCAGATCATCTTAAATGTACAATTAAGCGTTTAAAGGTATTGTGCCCAAATAATTAAAGTTTTACCTTTTCTAACGCTTCCATTTTTTTAAATGATTTGCAAAATATATCCACTTTTAAATTGATTATCCATAAAACTAGTTTATCTATAACAAAAGATGGCGAAATAGGATTTTAACTTTTGCAAAAATATGTTTAAGCTACCTTACGAATTTGGTACTCATATACCTAACAAAATGTTAAAAATGAAGGAACTAATGAAGGTTTAGCTCTAATATTATTTAAAAATATACATAAAATGGTGAATGCGCCTGGTGAGCACATTTGGTACTTTCTATCGTCCAGACATTCCGTATACCTACCTAAGAAATACTTAGCATGCCTTAAAGGTAGTGTTTACCGCAGATCCTATTAAAAGTCTGTTGATAACATATCTTATGGAGAGTTTATACAACTTCTTTAGTCCAACTTCTTTACCCTTTACCTCATAGTCTTTACCTCCGAGTTCACCTAATTGAAAATTATGGTTTATACAATTCTAGCTCTTACCTCTAGTTTGAAACAAGATACATAACCCTTCTAGTAATATGTTTTTACTCCTCACATAATTTGTTGTTTAAAATTGACCTATAATCACTATTTCACCAATTTTTATTTCAAGAACTTATAACAGAATTAAGCAGTTTGTTTATTTTGATCTTTTTAAGGTTAGGATACATGGCCAACTTTATGCAGCCCGAGCATTTTACACCTGCATCTACCTCGCGGTTCTTTTTAGATTGTTTGCATATTGTTTAGTATCCGTCAGACGTCAAAAAACTATTGTCTAAAACGTCAAAAAAATACTGCGAGGTAAATGAAGGTCAAGGTGTAAAGTGCGAAGGCCTGTAATAACGTTGGTCCCGTTAGAATAACATATTTTATTAGCCCAGATAGTTCAAATGTTAAATACGTAGTTTAAATATTGATTGCGTAGTTCAAATGTTACTGCAAAGAAATCTTACCTTTTAGTCTGTAACCTAACCATAAAAGATAAAATAGTTGAGGTAAAGACTATGAGAGACGGAGGTAAAGATTTTCTGTTTGAACGCTAAATGATATTTACCCATATTTATCTTAGAAGACTATGAGGTAAAGGGGAAAGAAGTTGGGGTAAAGAAGTTGTGTAAACCGTGCATTAGCTACCATTAAGCGGTATAAAGTGGTGACAACAACTATGGTTATATAAAAGTTGAAAAAATAATTGAATAGAACATAATTATAACTTGAGCACAAAAAAGGGTTATGTTATGAAAACATAAATCAAGATTTTGGGCCTTTTTAATTACGCAGCGGTATTTAAACACAAATACGCCATCATTCTTGTTTCTAAGAACCCTTGTTAAAGCTTAACCATACATGGTGTGCACTCAATCGACAAATATAAATTGCATTTTGCAGTGATTAAGAATGTTATAATAATTACAATGACGTGGGCATAAAAAGCTCCTGTATCGACCTATACCTTTTCACTT
The DNA here is from genome assembly GCA_963920755.1 of Cartodere bifasciata. Classification (NCBI taxonomy): domain Eukaryota; kingdom Metazoa; phylum Arthropoda; class Insecta; order Coleoptera; family Latridiidae; genus Cartodere; species Cartodere bifasciata. The sequence continues at coordinate 12,491,533 of OY987195.1, forward strand.
TTGAATTTCAGATTATTCAATGATATAACAAAGTAACCCCACACATATTCCAAACTGCAGTATAAGTATAGTTATTAATTTATTCAATAAATGATGTTTTATGTATATTAAAATGGATAATTAAAAAAAATCTGTAGTTGTTATAATCTTTTAAGTCCGAGTTTACGTCATAAGACTAAGTTTTTGTAAAGTCTCATCAAACCAATTTTTAATTTCGTCTGCCTATACTCTAGATAAGAAGTTCACTAATCAAACATCCTGCGTCAAAAGAATTTGTAAAATATGTTAACAGGCGAACAAAAGTAAACTAAAACGAGGGCTTCTGGTTTTAAGAGAGTGGTGCAAATGCAGTTGACAATATTTAACTTCGTTTTCCTTTTCACAAGGTTATGTTAACTGTTAAACAAAGAGTCTAGCAGTCTTTCCACCTACAATAATGATTAGTGATTATTGTTAGTAAAATAGTTGTCTTTGTTAATCTCAAATATCTTTATTTGATGTGATTTACAGTGTTCAGAGAACCAAGAAAAGACAATTTTATTCTGTAGAGTTAAGGCCGATTTATACCACGTAACTTTCACTTTACTTCCGCTTTACTTCGGCGTAACTTAATCAAAAATGAAATAAAATACATGGGAATGTATTGGCAAATTTATACTTCACTTTAGCGCTACTTTTCTGTTTCATTTAGCTTCGTATAAAGTCGTATAAAGTCGTGCTAACTCGAGACCCGAGCTTGGCCATCATGCGCAAAATTTGCAAAAATGAGATATTTGCCCTTATTGTCAAGGGTAGTGATTCCGGAATATCGCTTCGTATACGATACCTGTTAGGTCTTCTTATGTAGGTTTTACGAAGCGATATTCGGAAATTACAGCCCAGGTATAAATTGTCAGAAGTCGCGAGTTCAGACACATGCGCTTAACTGATCATAATTTCACGTAACTTTGCAATCTGTAAATTAGGCAAATTTGTAAAGTTAAGTGGAAGTGAAGTTACGCCGAAGTAAAGTAAAAGTTACGTGGTATAAATCGCTTTTTAGAAACTTCCAATTACTTGAAACGTGTAGATAAAATAAATAGATGGGCCTACAAAAATACTGCGCTCCTTGGATACCGGTTTAAATCCATGGTTGCTAAACATATATCGGGTGAGCAAATAAAGACGGTTTAATGTTGACTAAGAATAATCCATTAGAAATAATAAAAATATCAAAAGTCAAATTTGTTTTGTTTTTTGTCAATACACTGCTCCTACTTGCAAGAAATACTTAGATTTCGATGTTATGTGTGACAGTGGCCTTTTAAGGCCCACAGATAAGCAATTCTATGGAGGATTAGAGGCAGTGTTATCAAGTAATGAACTCATGTTTATCGAACATTCAATCAATTGTTGTCCATTGTAGATGCCCCAATCTGAAAGATCGAGTGCTATTGTATGAATTGGAGTAAACTGGGGAAACGAAAATAGCCTTTTCTTCTGTATAAGCACTCTATTACATACAACATCACAAAGTAAATTGAAAAAATCGGATAATACAACAGTATAAGACCATGTTGTCGTGTTTAGACGTAAAAGACATTCGCAGAAATAGTACAAGCTCCAAATAGTCTAATGGGTAATTTTTGTGTCCTTGTTTTTGTGTCCTTGTATAGTTTAATGAGTTTACCGATCTTATTTAAAATCATGTTTAGTTGTCTCATTTAAATAGACAGTTTATACAGCGTCTTTTCCTTAACTTTTTTCGCTTCTGCCTCAAACCTTTTAAAATAACCATGTGTAAATGCTATCTGGAAGCGCTACAATCTGTTCTAATTTTGAGAAATCGTATTTTTGAAACTCGCATAGGAACGCAACTCTCGCATACGAGCATTCTGCTCGGTATTCACGAAACGGTGAGAATCTTTTCGTGCACGAAAATATATATCCTCTTTCTCTCTCGTATGCATCCTGTACTTTATGCCAAAGAGTTATTTTAGATTGTTAAATTAAAATACCCCTATTCATATAAAAAAGTTGTAAAATATTTTTTTTGGTATATGAGTAGCAGGTTAGTTAATTTCTATATGCATGTAAATCGAGTGTGCGTTTTAATTTAATTAAGCCATAAAATTTCCAAGAAAAATATTAAATTTTATTATTGTGCAAATTTAAATCCACAAAAAGAATTATTACACTGCCATAACCTTTTATCGTTCAGCCGTTATAAAGTTGTAAAGATTACGTTCTTTATTTTATGAACACTTTCATAATTAAACCAAAAATAAATTAGTACTGGTTTGGTAATGGTAATGGGGGTTTGCTAAGATGATTTTTAAAACAAACATAAAAGCTTTAAAAACATAGAGATTGTATAATTTGGGGCTTTTTATATTATGTTTAGACGGGACAGGCTGCTTAAGGTGCAGATGAAGGGGCACATATTTTGTTTTGGGCAGATCCAAATCTGAAATCTCTCCGTTAATTTATGAAAAAATAGTTCCAAGTGACCCCTCATTTTAATAATCTTAATTTGCTTTTGTTATTATCATAATTTAAAAAAGAAATACCCAACCGTTTTAACCTTGTAGGCATTGTTAATTTTTTGTAACTTTGGCTATTGTGCTTTTACCGACACTAGTTTTCGTAAAAATATTTGCTAAAGTTAACACTGGTTTGTAACATTAAATTTTACAGGATTTTCGTAAATTCAGCTACTTACTTAACTTACTACGAAGGTAAAGTCTTATTTTATGGTTTGGTTACGAGTTTGTTTGTACTACTGTTGGGTTTGATGGTGACGATGGTGTGAAATTTACAATGTATAGAAAAAGAACGCATGTAAATGTCTTTTTGGTGCTAAATAATAGTCAAATGTCACAATTTACTTTTATTTGTAAAGGCGCCCAGGTACCAGAATATTTTTATACAATGCAAAGAAAGCGTAAATACAAAATGTGGACAAAACAGGAAGCACGCCTTATTTAAGTTTTATATTTTTGTTATTGTTGCAAACTATACTTATATTTTAAACCAATATACCTATCTAGCAAACAATAATTACGGATACTACAATAACTTTGAAGGTTTTTGATCAAGAATGGCACATCATTAGTTAAATGTTACACCTTCAAAGACAATTTTGACCAGAGTTTAAAAAGTGCGCGCTGGATTTAATTGCATCACTTACTAATAACATCTAATAAATTTTAAACACTTCTTTTTAAAGTAGGTAGTTTTTCTGCATCATAATATTTACTTTCTTTAATTGTAAATTGTAAGATTAAATGTTTTTCCTCTAAAATTCTGAACCTAATCTCTTTCTACTCAATAAAATAAAGATTTTTATGACTTTGGCCAGAATCAAACATTTCCAAATGGTAAATTCTATTCATAACTAATCCGAAGCTTTATAAGCTATAAAACAATTTCGAATGTTTCTTGGAAAATGTTAAAGTATAGGAAAATGCTAAATTGACTTGAATTGTAAATTTTATTGTTCATAATAAAATAGCAATTCGAAAACACCAAAAGTTAATAAAGGGTCGGCATTTATTGGCTAAAGTTTATTACTAACCTACCATAAGTTACCTTAAAGACGAAGAATTTGTCATAAAAGAAATTAATATTACACTGCTAAAGTCAATATCACAACAATAGTCTACCTGTTGTATTCTTAGTAACAATATAAGCCAATTGGGAACATTGAAGGTAAAAGAAATTTGATTTACAAAGAATTACCATTACTCACTCGCTTTGGAATAATAATTTCAGAATTATGCCGGTAGGCGGTAACTTAATCGTAAAGTCAATTTTAAAAACTTACAAGTTATATTTTAAATTATCAAACTAAGCACTCAAAACATAACGAACTCTAGGTACAAGGGCTGTTTTCAGCTCGTTTTCAGCCTACTCATACAAGCCAGTTTTTTTTCAAACGTATTTTTTAACAAACTTATTTTGTGCAATTACTGATATTGACCATATTTTGGTATACCTTTTAAATGCAGCCATATTTCGATGTAGCGTTTGTTAAAACTAATTCTCAGCATTCCTAACACATCAAAATTTTTAAAACTTACTTTTAAAAATGAGCAAATACAGGGTGTCCACCGAGTAGCGGGGTGGGCTCTAGCACCTAAAATACTTGATCCATTTTTGTATATTTTTTTTTGTGCTACCACCTCATTACTGGCCACGTTTTAAAAATAGTTTCATTTACACAGGGTGTTCCAATTCCCAGCAAACCATCTAACACCTATATTTTTAAATGCAATGCCCCCTTTTTTTTTGGTTTTTTTTAAAACCTTTTAAGAGGCTTCGTACAATAATGTAAGTTTACTTTACCAAAAGTTTTTGGTCTTTAAAAGATTTTGAAATTATAATATTTCAAGAATATTCAATACCTAGGAAGTGACATTATATCTCAGGAACAAAATAATCTTTTGGAACTAAATTTTAACCATACCTTCTGCATGGGTGTAAAAATCTTTTAAAAAAAATCTAGTTGCTATCTGCCTCAGGGATTAAAAAAAAAAAATGTAAAGTTTAGAAATTTTAATCTTATTTTTTCTGATTTTCTTAAATGGGACACCCCATATTTTTTTTCTTTATTTTACTCAAATTTCTTGTATCTTCTAATAACTGATGTGGGTTTTCTTATTCTAAAAGTTGACAAAATTCTATTTTTTTTTATAGGGAAATAAAAAAAGTTATAAATGTTTTATGTAATAAAATGATTTTATAATTCAATTTGTTTAAATTTTAACAATTTTAAGAGTGGTAAAATGGGCCATAGCGGTTATTTTAACTGTGTTGTTGGTAATTTCAAAACCGTTTAATTTAAAATAAAAAACCCGCAGTTATTAGAAGATACAATAAATTTGAGTAAAATAAAGAAAAAAAAGATAAATGTCCCATTTAAGAAAATCACAAAACACAAGTTTGAAATATCCAAAGTTTACAATTTTTTTTAAAAATCCCTGGTGCAGATATCAACCAGATTTTTTTTCTAAAAGATTATTACAAACATGGAAAAGATATGGTTAAAATTTAATCCCAAAAGATTATTTCCTAGGTATGGAATATTCTTAAAACTTTTGGAAAAAGCAAACTACATTATTGTACGAAGCCTCTTAAAAGGTTTTAAAAAAACCAAAAAAAAGGGGGCATTGCATTTAAAAAGTTGTTAGATGGTTTGTTGAAAATCAGAACACCCTATGTAAATGAAATTATTTTTAAAATGTGGCCAGTAATGAGTAGGTAGCACAAAAATTGATCAAGTATTTTAGGCGCTAGAGCCCACCCCGCTACTCGGTGGACACCCTATATATATAGGTAGGTATCTAAAGAATAAATTTTACAAGAAACACCGTCTTGTTAATACCAAAAACTTTTTAGACTTCCCCCATATATTAGGCACCTTACTAACTTTTTCAATATTTTTTCTAATTAAAATTAAGTAACCTTTTAGGGAGACACTTTAACTAAGCATTTCATGTTATGTTAAATAATTAAACTAAATAATTACAGAGCTCTAGTTATAAAATAATTTAATTAAAAACCAGAGAAGCCGCTGATGTAGGTGGGTAAAGCAATTATTATATGAATACCCTTACATTTACAAATTATTTATGAAATACTTGTAATGGTATTGAATCCCTTAAATGCAGAATAATTAAAAGGTCTCTAAGCTTTCCAACATCAAAGAGTCGTTTAAAACGAATCTTTTTCAGTTTGTTAATTAATGAGTGTTGCGTTCGTCACCTTCAATGTTTGGCAATTAACTCGGTAGCTTTGCTTTGCTTTTAAATGAACAAAATATGAAGGTTTTAAAACTTAATTGATTCAGCAGTTCTCAAACTTTAATTCCATAAATAATAATAATACGTCGCATTAGTAGCTAAGTCGGAAAATGTGCAAAATGTGCTTACTTCAAGATATTTAAAAAAAAAATGGGCTTAATAAGACATTTAAAAATTTTTATAATAGCTCCACTGTTCCTCCTTCCTTTTCCAACTTTATTTTTTTAAACCGTTGTGTTTTAAAACTATTTTTTATATTTGCGTTCTATAATATGCACATTATGAAACCCGAAATTTGGTTTTTTTAAGTTTCTGAATTGCTTCATTATTAAACCCAAAATTTTATTTTATTGGTTGGTTTTCCTGATGCAAAAAGATAAATTCTTTTTTTGCAGGGTACTTTTTATTTACAAATTCTACTATTATAATCAATCGAAGGACATAGTTTTTTTGTAGAGGGAATAACTAGAAGAGTTGGAGAAACGATATAAATGGTTACATTTTCTCAAAAACGCCTATTCATTCAGTATTAAATGAGTAAAGTTCACAAATGTCATTATTTAATATGTCTAACTTTAATTTATTTTTTACTTCAAAATGTCAATGTTATGCTATAAGGTTGGTCATAAAAACAAAATTTCTTCTTAAGTTTTTAATTCAAATTAAAAATGCTTTTTAATGAATTAAATGAAGCAAATATAAAAAATAGTATAAAAAACTCGTTTTATAAGGCGTTTTTTATCACTTGTCCATTGGAAAACTCGCCGCTGCGCGGCTCTTTTTCCAAACCTGGACGCGTGCTAAAAATCGTTCCTTATAAAACTCTCTGTTTTAATATACTATCATGAAACTTCATATTTGGGTTTCTAAGAAGGACCATTAATTAATTTGGGTTCGCATTATTATCAAATGTTGCCATGTACACTTTATTCAAAGCGCATTTAAAGGGGCAACAGGTTTAATAATACGATCCACACGATGAGACATGTCAAAATTTTGCCTCTTCCCCCCCTGCGCCCCATTTATTGTTATTCATTATTTAACACCAGGGGCGGATGAGAAGCACTCAAAACTGGCCTGGGAAACATGAGCGTATCAGGGGGGGCTAGGGGACACGTGTCCCCTATAAAAAGTAAAAAAAAGTATGATGGGGCCTTTGAAAATATTTTAGGTTAAAAAAACCTATTTATCGTCTAATTTGAAGCAGTGCAAATTTGCGACGTCGCAAACGACATATTTTAGTCTAAAAATAATAGCTTTCGTAAAAAAAATCTGTTTTGCTTAGTCAATTGTATTTATTAATGCGTAAATTACAATTCTATGCCAAAAAACCTTTACTTTTAAACAAAATAGTGCTGCAAACGGGTGGCAACTTTGCACTGCTTCGATATTTTTCTGACTTGAAATTATTAAATTGTAAGGGGGTAATTTCAAGTCAATAAATTTTGAAGCAATGCAAATTTGCAACGTCGCAATCGACATATTTTAGTCTAGAAATGGTAATTTTTTGTGGCAATCCAATCAAAAAAATGTGTTAAATAATGATAATAATAATAAACCGGGCGCAGGGGGGGAGAGACAATAATTTTGACATGTCGAGTCGAGTGATCGCATGAGAATAAAAACTCATATTAGAAATTAAAAGCTTCAACCTGTTGCCCCGTTAAGTGCGCTTTGAAGAAATAGTGTTTTTGAGAATTTACCAAATCATGCTTTAAAAATCTTTTTACTTCCAACAGAATTTTCGTCCTATTGTTTCTATTAATTTAATATTATGCGATTAAAAAAAACTACCAATTTTCATGGATTAACTAGTTTATTAGGACAAAGTTAAATTCAATTTAATTTTACAATTTAGGAATCAATGGATATCTATTATTTTATTCGTAATATGATTATGAAGATTCTTATACCAATGAACCTTTGGGATGATTATGATGATGAGGCCCTAAGGTAAAATACCTTATAGTATGAGCATCATCAGCAGTTATCATAGCCTTAGGTTTGTGTTTGGCAATTTTAGACACATGATGTACAGGGGTAGTACTGGTAGAATGGATAGTAGAAGTATGGGTAGTTGTAGTAGTAGAAGGTACATCGGTAGGCTTTGCCCAGTCTGAAAAAAAAAAGAACAAACTACAGATGGGCTAGATCAGTAAGTGGGTTAGATTAGTGGGCGGGTAAGGTTTTTTTTATAGAATGTTGACAATTTATAAAAAACTCCTTGCAGTAATAAATAATAGGACAATCATAATATTTTATACCAAGAAACCAATTTTTTTTTTTGCACTCATGTAGATTAGCTATTTAGTAGAATTGTCGGAAGCTCAACAGAGATGACTTATACGAGCTTCTAGGGACACAGATCTTCAAATCTGTGAATTTGAATCTTCAGCCTTAAGTAAAAATCAATTAAAGTAAGAAATTTGAGGCAGTTTATTGGTTTATTTTAATTTAACAGAATGATAGATTTAAGTGAACCAAGGTGGTGCCGTAAACTTCTTACTTTAATTAGGGTATTGTCCGAATGGCTTGGTTTTTAACCGTGGTTATCTATCAACTTTGTCATACAGGTTTGTGTATTTCTTTCTCTCTTGTACCAGTGAAAAGGTTACCATTCGAACCATGCCCTTAAATAATTCATAGATGAAATAATTCATTCAAATAACGGCATATTTACCAAACTATTAATTTAGGTACTAACCTTCTTTTAAGAGGCAAGTTGCAAAAATGAAACAAATCACGGCAATTCTCATGTTGATTTTAAACTGAAACAATATTTCTTTTAAGATTTCTTACGAAAAAAAATCGATATTTAAAGAAAGTGGTTAATAGCGGTCTATTCTTTACTTTATATGTACGCGCTTATCTTTTTATCGATAATTTAAAGTAGGTACCCATGTATGGTTCTAATTAATAACATTAATCGGTAGGGGAGACTCACGAACAGGGGCCATCTTTTCAGAATCATTGGCATTGTTAGTAAAATTTTAGGGAACTAGCAAAATTCTAAAAGTAACAGCAGAATAAGCTGACGAAGATATTATCTTCGTTAATGTGCATTTTAGAGTTTGGGATCGAAAAAGTTTGTCTTATTTAGAGATACAATGCAGCGAATTAGGAATCCGGCCTTTGGCCGAAGGCAGTAACGCCGGCCTTTTGAATTTGCCGGAGTCAAGTTTTCCGTTACGTTTGCACTTCTACCGTAATAAATATAAATAAACATTACATTTTTTTACAATGAAACCTAAAATTTTGACCAAAAAAATTGACTTCGGCCAATCCGGCTTAAAAGCGCCGGAGACAGTAATTTTGCCAAGTGGCCGAATTGGCCGCCGGAGTCAGTAGGTCGTATGGAACTCCATTGCATCCCAATTATAAATTACCACCATGCTCAGCTCGGCTCAATTTTAAATAAAAGTTATTGGAAAATGACCACTATTGGAGGGTGGCCACTGTTAGTGAGTATCCCCTACTTATTTTATTATTAATAATTTCATACTACTGCACTGGTAAAGAATTAACACGTGTTAAAAGTAATTCATTTTATCATTACAATTTTTCTCTATTGTTCTTTTAAATATTTAAAATGATTATGGTACCAATAAAGTTCTATATTATAAAAAAAAAGAATGGAATGCATATGATTTATGTTAGGTAAAAACACGGTTTCTAATTTTATAAAAAATACTCGAGGAAATACTTTGCCCAAATTTTCTTTTCGACATCTTCCATTTTTAGAATTAATTTTGGTAATACATTTTTATTGGTCTGAGTAATCGTTTTTTGAGTTATCGTGGCAACAAAATTTTGACAAAGAGATGGACATACGGAAAAAAGTAATTACTCTACAAGTATAATTATTTATGATTCCAGATAATGTTACTGACTTGTCTGAAAAATATAAATAAAATATTATTTTAACTCTTTTAACCTTGTAAAGAAAGCATATATTCTTTTATAATTGGCATTTGCTGTCTAGGTGTAAATAAATAAATTCTGTCTCAGTAGATGGCGGTAACCGTATATGTTTTTCTTTGGTTAAAATATGCGACAATTTTTATTTTTTTTGGATCATGCATTAGCTATACCTTGAAATCAAATTTGGCAAATCAGCACTTTAATTTAGTAGATGTTTTGAGAAATGGAGATAATTTTAATAATAACAGATTGTAATTAATTGGATCATGAAATTTTATATCTTTTATGACCTTATGTTGTTTTATATTATTTTTTTTTGTAAATAAGATTTTTTGCTCTTGCTGATTTTTTGTCCAACTTTATTTTTAGTTTTCTTAGGGTTTTTTTGTTCATAAATCTAATACACTATGGATCTCAACCTCATCCTAGTCAGCTTAGTTGACCACACGTGTCCCGGGTTTACGTTCTTTAAGTGATGATTCAGACAAAAGCCATAAATTATATTCGTACCTGAATATCGATTCCTGTCAGTATAACAATGGGTTATTTTTCGCAATAATTTTAACACAATGCTAACGCCTGTGCTAACGCCTGATACCCATAAATTCTTAACTTCTTCTTGACTTGTAAAAACTTTTTGTGCTGCCTACTTTTAACAATATTTTACAGTTTATGTGATTTGTTAATTTTTGTCTTCCCTAATCGAAAAAATAAAATTTTAAATAATACTTACAATCGTACTAACATCCCAAATTTTAGACACTAATAATAAATTTACCAGAATACTAATTATTTGGCCCATATCGTGTTTCGCAAACAAAAATAAAGAAGATTTCATGTTCCGGAGTGCCAACAAGTCGGCAAGTTGTATAGATGGCTTAAGTCTCGGTTTTAGTGATAATAAAATAGTTAAATAAAATCTGTCATAATAAAGTTGTAAGATGCAAACAAATTTTTCTTAACAAAAACCCTGCTTAGAGCAATTTTAAAAACACTAAAATCTTTTCAAAGTATATTAAAAGTCAACCCTGATGGTTATAAACGGACAATGGTTTTACTGCTTTATTGTAAACTGCAATAGAGAAAGTTATACCAGCGAAAGAAATGTTTTCTGAAATGAAGGGATTTAAAGTCAAATTCTACTAAGGATAAGGAAATTCGTTATGGCCAGCATGGGTACTGTCGCAAGCCGCAGATGGTGACAATTGTCAAAACACGTTTTGTAAATTACAAAGAAGGAAATAATACATTCTACATTTAATGCTGACATCAGAATGAATAAACTCTTAGTAGTCTTAGTACAATAGTTTAAATAAAGTTATTTTGTGAATTGGAACACCCACAATTTACCTACCAAGGAGATGCGATTCACCATTTATTACAGATCCTTGGTACTTACCAAGCTTTGTTAACCTAGCAGACTTAGCTTTGTGCATTTTAAAGATATGAAATAAAGCTTAAGAAAATCATGCTGATTTTGTAATAGTTGCAGCATATTTAGATTATTGTTTGTCTTTAAATTAAAATGCCATAAGTGAATTGTTATTCTGTGTAAAAAAATCATATTTCTATGTAATATTTCAATACTAGAGTGCCTGGAAGAATTGACAGATATTGTTGCTCTATAGAGTGACGCCATGCATCTGCCAACCATCATTCCATCTCTGTCATACAGATTTTGTCAACCATTTATCTAATTGTTGTCACTTTGGCTATTACGTTGATGACGTAATCTGTATGACAGAGATAGAATGATGCATGGCGCCACTCTATAAGGCGACAATATCTGTCAATTCTTCAAGGCACTCTATTCAATTCATTAACCAAAAATAACTTTTATATGTAGGTTATTAAATAAACTGTAACGATCAATTGCAACGACTTTATGAGTAGTTATCGTTCTCGTAATCGTTATAAATAGAGTTATAGCAATGCAAAAATTAGAAAAGAATTCTGCAAGGATGACCGCAGTCCAATTGTACCAATTTATCGTTAAGAGGGTTTTATTGACTTTTTTGCCACTTTTGTTGTAATAGCAGCTGTTTTATTTTTAATTAAAGGATCAACATCGTCAAAAATAAATTCGAATTTGATATTTTTTAAGATTTAAACTTGAGGTGTTTTTTTATTTTTCTTTGTAATTGCAATTTATTATAATAACATTTTATAAGAAATAAAAGAAAATTGTAAATTTTATTGTTAAAACAATTAATGTATCCAAACATGCCAACTTCTCAAACAATGGTTCTGTTCACCCCACTAAAAAATCAACTGAAGCATGCTTCATTTCATATTTACATAATTCACATATCGCATCATTACATTTTTAACAATAAGGGATAATACACCTAAATACAAAACTTATACCCAAATATATCAAAGTATCAATAATGCAGCATGTATTTCATATTTTCACACACTCCCAAATTTTAGAACTTCCGATTGTTAAACATAATAGACTTCCGAATAGGTGTAGAGAGCTGCTAACAAAAAGATTTAGAGCATTGGGGCTTACATCCCATTTCCAAGTTTGTTTGAATGCACATTATGTACAAAATAAATCAACTTTAATGATTCTAAATTACGAAAAAAAAAAATTATATAGGAGCAACCAAGTTAAAGTGGCCAAGAAAATCCCATCTTTATAGCATTATAGTATTTGAAAAACAGCAAAAGCATTCTTTAGAAGAACTAAATTAAATTGCTAATAATAAAAAAATATATTTTTTAAGTATAGTTACTTTCGAAAGTCAATAACTACCGAGAATACAAAGTATTGTTGATTGTTGTACATGTTGTGTTAATATCATTTTTTTTAATTATACAAACTTAATCAAACTTCAATCAGCCTAATTCTATATGCATTGAGATTGATGTCAACATTGAGATATTGACATAAAAATGACAACCGACAGACATTTCAACACTAGGTCAACTTTTTCAATTCTTTAACGGTTGAGTTCATCTTAATGTTAATTTAAACTTGACTTGAAGCCAAGTGACCTTGATAATGTAAAGATTGAGACTATTTTGCGATTCTGTAAGAGCTTTTTCAATTGACTTTAGGTAAAAGATTAAGATTCGTTAATTGAGATGAAGCAAGTTTCCAAACCATTTTGCTGAGGAAGTTGACTTTATTAAAATTTTATAAAAATTAAATTTTTAGCTTGTCTCAGGGCATTTTTTAAGTGGGTGGGCAAATGTAATGATCTGGATAAATCGAGTGACCGGGGGGGTCGCTGCAGGGGTCCGGGGGGCGACAGCTTTCTGGCAGTTTGGGGCCGCAGGCGAAATTTTTTTTAGGATCAAGGTTAAACGTTTTCCAAACAATCCAAGTAAAAAAAAGTAAAATTTTGGTTTTAAAAGTTTAGTTTTTTTTTGTTTATAAGCGTTTTTTTTTGTTTTGATTTTTTTTAAGAATTTTTTTTTTAATTTTTAAATTTTTTCTTGGGTTGTTGCTCACTGCGTGGGCAAATCTTTTAAGAGGGTGGGCGCTTGCCCACATAACTACTACTTAAAAAATGCCCTGGAATAAGTAAAGAAATGATGCACTGGGTGTTGGGGGAAATAACTCCTCACTTGAGAGACGCACAGCGGGTGACATTCCTAAAGTAACAAGGATAAGTAAATTGCAATTTGTATGTAGCATTGCAGTTTATGGTAAGGGTGGTACCAAACGGAAGTGGGGCAGGACTTCTTGATCAGCATGTCTCAAAGTTCGGTTAGTAGGTGCTTCTCCGAAGTATCCGATATGCTATTGTTCGTCACTTGGGGCATCTGGTACATTTTCCATCTAAGTACTCCAGAGGAGAGAGCAGAAGAGAAAATACAGCTTATTTTTTTAAATAGCATGAAACATTTAAGAATCTCAATCATGTAATTTATTCAGTCTTAGCAAAACTCAAGCAAACTGTCCGTAGGTACCTACTAAGCTTTAATTAAACCACAGATGTAAAATAATATAATAAATAAATATATTTCTATGAATTAAACACACTTAGTGAGGTTATGTTTATAGGTGTTTTGAACTATCAGCAGTGTTGCCAGCTTCATATGTTGAGATTCAAGTCAATCTATTAATTTCAACATTTTTCATCTCAAGATCAAATACAGAATACCAAATAATCTCAATGTTGAGTTAAAAGTCAATAAAGTTAACTTAAGATGAAGTCAACATATATAAATGTATATAGTTATAGAATCAGACTGAATATCTAGTGCAGTGCCACACTGAAGCCCTCTTATTTGCGTACATCCAATATGCGTACATTCCAAAATACTCTCCAATTCGCGTACATAGTCATTAAGTAAGAGTTAATCCGTTTACCTGCAGTAAGAAAAGGATTATCATTTAATTTGAGATGTTTATGTGCAGAAGTCAGTAATAATATTTTATGCTTTTATTTAGTATAAAGATCAAATAATTTTAAACTACAACTACTTTCTGATAATGTGTTGATATATTTTTTACATTACAACACCGAGAACAACACCTAGTAATATGTCCTTCAGTGTAATGCACACAATTTTGGACGCACTGCTAGGCACCGACATAGCTAGAGTTTATATTTTCATTTTAGCAGCAAAACTTAACTTAACCTAACCTACCTAACCTAATGTCCCCCAGTGGAAAAATGTCCCCCAGTGCTTTCATAAAAGTCAGTCTAAAACCCTGAAATTCAAAAAAAAAATATGCATATTGGACTTTACCCAGGTAAAAAAACTCACTACCTCTTACCTTTCCGTTTTTGACCATTTAGGTACGCAAATTGGGTATGTACGCACATTGGGTGTACGCAAATAAGAGGACACGTGCCACACTGTGCGTTTTCACCGGACATAACTGTCGTATGCGTTTTAAGAACTCATTGTTTTAAATGAGACCGGCCACACATTCGGTTGCGCTTCGCTATTCAAACCTATGTAAAAAACAAACACTGCAGTTCAATCGGACGGCAAAAATGAATGGTGTGGCCCCGCACTTGAAAAACAAATATATTTAAGGAACACTATGTTACGACACATAATAGGACCTTTAGACTTTGGTGTAGGGTTACACTGTGAGTTATCCTCGAAGCGTTTTCGCCGCATCTGGTTAAGCAACTCATTGTTTTAAATGGGGTTGGCCACACTGATGCGGTAGCGATTCGCTATCCAAGTTTATGTAAAAAAACGCCGCGGTGGAACCGGACGGCAAATTCGCATAGTGTGGTCAGGCCAGAGATAAGGTATATAACTAGATTGAGGTTAAATCTGTGCAAATTGGCTAAAAAGACTCGCTACCATGTTGCCTCTTATTATACTCTTCACAAGAGTATATTGCAATCGATCAGAAAATTAAGATTTTCATCTTTGTCCGTCCGTCGGTAGTCGGTAGGTCGGTCGGTCGGTCGGTCGGTCGGTCGGTCGGTCGGTCGGTCGGTCGGTCGGTCGGTCGGTCGGTCGGTCGGTCGGTCGGTCGGTCGGTCGGTCGGTCGGTCGGTCGGTCGGTCGGTCGGTCGGTCGGTCGGTCGGTCGGTCGGTCGGTCGGTCGGTCGGTCGGTCGGTCGGTCGGTCGGTCGGTCGGTCGGTCGGTCGGTCGGTCGGTCGGTCGGTCGGTCGGTCGGTCGGTCGGTCGGTCGGTCGGTCGGTCGGTCGGTCGGTCGGTCGGTCGGTCGGTCGGTCGGTCGGTCGGTCGGTCGGTCGGTCGGTCGGTCGGTCGGTCGGTCGGTCGGTCGGTCGGTCGGTCGGTCGGTCGGTCGGTCGGTCGGTCGGTCGGTCGGTCGGTCGGTCGGTCGGTCGGTCGGTCGGTCGGTCGGTCGGTCGGTCGGTCGGTCGGTCGGTCGGTCGGTCGGTCGGTCGGTCGGTCGGTCGGTCGGTCGGTCGGTCGGTCGGTCGGTCGGTCGGTCGGTCGGTCGGTCGGTCGGTCGGTCGGTCGGTCGGTCGGTCTGTGGGATGTCACGTTTCTTGTAAACACGCTATCTTAAGAACCAAACTTCCAATCCAATTCAAATTTTAGGGAAAAATCTATCTCCATAAGAGGAAGAACCCTATTGTTTTTGACAAGAATCCGAGAACTATAAAGCCCCCTTTTCAGCCCCCCAAGTGAAAAAAAAATCGTAACTCGATTATTATTAAATTTACAAAAAAAATTATTCAACATAAAACATAGGAAATTTAATTCTCTACAAAAAAGTATTCGTTGGTTTTTTTTGTCAGACCCCCCCGTTACCCCCCAACACATAAAAACCTCCTATCTTCGTTATTATTCAACCTACAAAAAAAATATTCTCTACAAAATTAATTAAAATTTAATTTTCTATTTAAAATGTTGTTTTATTTTTTGTAAAGTTAACCAGTAAGGTTAAAAAAAGAAAAAATAAACGATTTCAGTAGTGTGATGAATCACAGTTTTTGGTCAATATTTTTAAATAACAAAAAGTTAATTAAAATCATTTCCATGTTAGAAAACAAACTTAAATAATTTTTCGTAGAAAAGAAACAGTAATAAATTTAAACTTTTAATTATTCTTTTAGAATATTTTTTTTAGACTAAAATAACAAACAATTTTTAGAAGTTCTACGCCTTATTTTTATTTTGACTCATAAGGAATTATTTATGTAAAACTCAAAATAGTCTTTTTTCATTGGTAAATTCAAGGATAAAACTTTTTGATGAATTTTGATTGGTAATTCTTCCTTACTCATTTTTAAGAGGGGAAAAATGTATAAAAGGAACTTTTAGTAAATTTTCGGACGATTCCATCTGATCTTTTCTAAAACTTTTTATCTTAAATCGAGCCTTTTGTGGTTATTAGTGATTTTTATCGGTTTTTACAACTATTTTTCTTATTAAGTAATTAATTTGCTTTGTTTGATTAGAAATTATACATTCAATAATTTTAGAGAAAATTATTGAAAGTTATAAAACTCTAAAAGTTCTAAGAGTGATTTTATAAATTTATAGAGTCCGTTCCTGGCAATAAATAAATATATTTATTAATTTCGTTTAATATAATTGTTTTTGCTGCTTTTATTCAACATGTATCTGCATTTTATAATTTTTGGTAAGTGTTAATTATTTTTATTCAATAAACCTATATTTAATCTTTTGTTTCTTTGAGTTATTTTTCTTAACACCAAAAATCAGATTATTCATTGAAAAGTACCTAAAATAAAATCTAAGTTACTTTAATAAGATTATTTGTCTTAAACAAATAATTTACTAAAGTATTTAAATATCAAATAACGAATAACTTTGAAGAAAGCCTTTTGAAAACCATATTCATAGGTAAGTACCTACTCAAACTACTGAGTCAAGCGTAAGTATTTAAAGTTCATTCTGTTGAACTAATTAATTTAAAGTAGAACATTTCTTTCGGCCAAGAGCTAGTTTTTACTTAGCTAAATTTTAAATCTATTTTTATTCTAAATTATTTTAATATTCTTTACAACAAACCCTTCACTATTCTGCTGCATTTTCCCTTTCATGCAAAAAGGCAGTATCGTGATAGTAGCAAAAAACTTCTAAGTCCGAATTGCGTCATGAGTCGGTCAAGAAGGCCATGCCAAAAACATTTCAACCAACAAAACCAAAGCAGCTCTCAGAACCTCACACATGTTAAACGTCAGAACTGACGTTTATCCTCTTCGTCAATGAAATTCTTTGTGTTTTCTGTTAATAGTTTGCACTCTTTGCAGATTTTTTTTTATATAAAATTAATTTTATTAAACAAAAATAATTATTCTACAATAATTTTGTTGGTTTTCTTGCGAAGAGTATTTTATAGAATGTGTAGCAATTATATAAAACATTGATTTAGCTTTGATTTAAAAAATATAAAATTACATTTTAACAGAATCCGAATTCTACTCAAGCTTCTCATTTGTGAAGAGTAATTTCTACGCGTTTCGACTTCTACCCATTCTAGTTTTGTTTACATTCGGCACGCTATCTTTGTCAGACACACATATTTCATTATTCTATCTCTCTCATACGATTTAAATTGTGGAAAATCTGTTTACAGAGTTGGCACGCCTGCTTATAGGTTTATGGTTAAAACACAACAAAATAAGCTGTCAATGGCAGCTTCAGTAGTGTCCCCATTGTTTTAGGCTGCGCATTAGTACTATACGCAATCTGGTTATTTACCTTATCTCTGGATCAGGCATTAATCTTGTCAAGGTATGTATCGGGTGAGCAAATAAAAACGACCCCTAAGTAGGCTATGAACAATGTAAAATCTGTCAATTAACAATATTTTGACAATCCTCATGGCCTACTTATGGGCCGTTTTTATTTGCTCACTCGATACTTGCACCAAAATACGATTAAAGGTTTTCCAATCCAAAAATGTTTGTGAGATTTATTCTGTTGGGAACAATAGTATGAGATATTTTCAACGATCGGAAGTTGGCAGATGTGTAAAAGTTCTAACTGGTCACAAATACCTATTCATTGTGGGTCCCAACAATGAAAGTTAAATGTACGATCAAATGATTAGGCTACGACTGTATTGACACTCCAAGTAATTTGTAAGGGCTATTCTATGTTTGTTGTTTCCCTGATAACATCTACGTTTGGTTTTGTTTATTAAATCCTTTTACAAGTAAATACTACATAGTGTAAGCTGATTAGATTTGCTGCATGAGAACAGATTTGGCATGTTCCCATCAGATTACTGTTGGATGGATAGCCAGTTTATACTGAATGGGCCTGATTCTGAGCTTGAACTATTATTGTACCTACAGTACTAGTATCTATTTGCACTAATCAGGACATCGTCGTCAAGCTTCTCGTTTAGGTGTATTCTTTATTAAAAAAAAATTCAACGTTAAAATCCTTACTATGTAATCAACATTTCAATGCTTTCAAAGTATGTTAGTAATGGTTAGACAGAACTAACACAAGCAGCATAAATAATGTTGTTCATTGTGCAATCGATTGACAGATATTTACTTTAATCACAAAGTGTGGGAAACAATAATTATTTACCAGAAGAATATAACTTACTAAATAATCTTTTAATTATGTAAACTAACCGTAAAATTTGGCAGGTGTAAACCAACATAATAATACTTAACGAACCGTCGGTAATAACGAGCGATCAACAAAATTTCACCTCGACTCTTTCCATGAAAGCAATTTTTTTTTAAACGTATTTCTTTGATAGTTTGTTTAAACGTCAAAAATGCATGATAACATCAGACAGGGCATTACTAGTAACTATTAAAGACCTACGGAAAACCACCTTTTGTATTTCTAGACAAGAGTCGAGATGAAATTTTCTTGATCGCTCATTAGTATTTATACAGGCTGTCGCGAATTCGAGAGCCATCTTTGGAAACCGCTTATCTAAAAAAATACAAAGTCGGTAGCAAATTTGCCTATTTTAATGCCCATTAACCTTCCCTACCTTTAAAAAAACTAAAAAGAGCATTTCGGTTATTTGGCTGTAACTTTTTTGTTTGTGAAGGGATGTTTTTGAAACTTTTATGCCAACAATAAAATTCGGGTTAAAAAAAAAATCTAAAACGTTCCATTTCCCAAAAATTATCTTTTGCATTTAATTATTTTAAACAGAATCTGATTGATGACAAAAATGTGTCTGAATAATGTTGAAGTTTTAAAAACATCCGAAAGTTACAGCCAAATAACCGAAATGCACTTTTTTAGTTTTTCAAAGTTTAATCCAAAAACGGTTACCTACAGATAATCAAGTTCTGCTCGCAGGAGAGAAGCCCTCTTATTTGCGTACATCCAATATGCGTACATTCCAAAATACTCTCAAATTTGCGGACATAGTCATTAAGTAAGAGTTAATCCGTTTACCTGCAGTAAGAAAAGGATTATCCTTTAATTTGAGATGTTTATGTGCAGAAGTCAGTAATAGTATTTTATGCTTTTATTTAGTATAAAGATCAAATAATTTTAAACTACAATGCTTTCTCATAATGAGTTGATACATTTTTTACATTACAACACCGAGAACAACACCTAGTAATGTCCTTTAGTGTAATGCACACAATTTTGGACGCACTGCTAGGCACCGACATAGCTAGAGTTTATATTTTCATTTTAGCAGCAAAACTTAACCTAACCTACCTAACCTAATGTCCCTCAGTGGAAAAATGTCCCCCAGTGCTTTCATAAAAGTCAGTCTAAAACCCTGAAATTCCAAACTAAATATGCATATTGGACTTTACTCAGGTAAAAAAACTCACTACCTCTAACCTTTTCGTTTTTGACCATTTAGGTCCGCAAATTGGGTATGTACGCAAATTGGGTGTACGCAAATAAGAGGACACGATTTAAAGGACTTAGTATTTCTTAAGATAAACGAGATCAATGGTGGCCCTCCAATTCGCGACACTGTATATGATGGACCATTTATTTGGTACCTTGGGCAAATATGGAGAACAGAAATACGTAGAGATCTAAATTTGGTTTGCGTAAGTTTGAAATAATTGTCCATCTTTGATGTTTAAAGCTGGAGATTCAAATTCACAGACTGGAAACTACTAGAAGATCTGTGCACTCGGAAGCTCGTAGAAGTCATTCTGTTGAACTCCCGTTAAATTCTACTAGCACATAGCACATCTATATGAACCTAATTTTTATATTTAATGGGCCCTGATATAGATGTGCTATTTAGTAGAATTGTCGGGAGCTTAACAAAAATGATTTCTACGAGCTTACGATTGCACAGATCTTCCAGTCAGTAAAATCCCCAGTCTTAAGTGGGATTCACAATGAAAATTAGCTTGCATGCGGTAAGAAGTAAGGTAGCTTGTAAGAGCTTGAAATATGTATTTGGGATATACCATTCACAACGAATTAGCTTGCATGAGGTAAGTTATTGTGAATGGTATATTCCAAATACACATTTCAAGCTTTTACAAGCTACCTTAATTCTTACCGCATGCAAGCTAATTTTCATTGTGAATGAAGCTTTAAGCTAAAGAAACCAAAAGATGGATCATTATGTCATGTCAAACTTTTGCAAACTGAATTGCAAATCTTGCTTTTCTCCATATACGTCTAAGGTACCAAATAAATGGTCCATCTAGCATCCTGTATTACCCAAGAAAACGTAGTATACTTTTGCACTGAATTAGTAGTTCTACTAATGCAACTAACAAAATGTTTGCTAGCTAAAGCAAATAATCAATCTGGGACCCCCTTATACACGATTAGTGTGTTTTGTAAACAATTCGCATGATAACGAATTCTTTACAATCAATAACTGCAGTACAAAGAAGCCAAGATACAATCTATCACTTATGTTTAACCGATAAATTTCCACTTCAATTAATCTTTTTACAGGAGGGGCTATAAGAAGGAACGGTTTTTAGAATTAAGAGTATTTGGTCTACATTTATGCTGCAACGAATTATTTATAATTTCGAGTACCAGATTTTAATAAAGGATATTTGAATGCAAACAAATGTTGTCTGGTCAATGTTAATCTGATATTAACTAAAACAAGAGAAGATGCGTAGGTATAGCTTTGTTTGAAATGATAATTATAAAGGAAGGTGTAATATTACAATTGACATTACCGCAACATCATCATGAGCTTTTTGCACGTGTGGGTTGCTAACAGCGCTTCTGGCAGTGTATAAGGTAACGTACACAGTAGCAATCTCGCACCCGGCATGGGGTGCGTATTGTCTTCACATTCCACGAAGCGATACCATCATGAAAACTAATTGCCGCATATTATATTTTCAATTAAAATGATGACAGTTATGTTTTCACAATGGTTTTAATATTGCTTTTCATTCAATGCATTTCACTGTGTTACTGTTAGGTACCATTTCAAATTATAAAAACATCATTTAACATTCTCAATCTATTCAGATTATGATGAAGGTGTAGATACATTATACAGTAATTTTAGTGTTTTTCCAGGCACTATTTATTGGGAGGCTGCGCCCCTAAACATTATGACTCTAAGGTTATTGATTACCTATTTGCTTAACTGATATTTTGCGGAAAAAATAAGGTAGGTATGGACAAGTGCACACTGCGCACCAAAAAAAAAGGTACTTCGGTTGGGAATTAATTGTTTAGGTTGTATGGTAAGTGGTGACTGTTGAGTGCAAAAAATATTTTTAATATAAATATGTACTTAATTACAGCATTGGTCAAGCGCCGGGGTTTGGGCCGATAAGGCCCATTTTTTTTTAAATAATTTTTAAATTTGTTGTTATTTTACCCCAGAGCCTGCAGATCATTTTTCCAGGACCTGTCGCCGGTCAAGTGCTTTCCATCCGTCCCTGGTCATACTACTAACAATATATAGATAGAGTCTTTCCACCAATGTTATTTTAATTGTTTTCAAAATGAAGAATACGAGCAAATATAGTTACATTTTTATTTACTTGCTAAGACAAAGGATGTGGAGAAAACTTAACATTTTTTTCTTCATTGAAAAGTTTAATTACTTACATGGTGCATCTTGAAATAGGTACCTATTGAAAATAAACCAATAAAATAAATAAGTATCATTTAACACAAAGCCTTTTAAACACATAAAAGATTAATTCTGTACAAATATTTATGGGTTTATTGCAGCAGCAGGTGGGACTGGATGAATGTATAAATTCCGAGATGGCATCGACTGGATCGCGACTCTCACACCTCTAAATTTATATTTATTTATTATTAAAAGTGGTTAGGATCCCGGAGAGATCATTTACAGCTACTAGTGCCCCTCTTTGACTGGCTTACCATTCGACCACAATATTTGAATTCCACATATGGAAATTATTTTTTAATTTATCACTTATTTTCCATTGTCCATTTACATCACGGTGTTAATTTTGTTTATTTGTTTTGTTCATTATACTCGGCTTGCCAAAGAATGTAATATACAAACAAACATGTTTGAATTACATTCTTTTTTAAGAAAAGTATAGCCATTGGCATTACGTACCTTTTTTATTAAATATTCCCATTCAATTAGAAGTAAGATTAGAATATTCAGCAGACAACTAACAATCCAATAATAGTATATTAAAACATTGAGTTTTATAAGGAACGTTTTTTAGCACGCGTCCAGGATTGGAAAAAGAGCCGCGCAGCGGCGAGTTTTCCAATGGACAAGTGATAAAAAACGCCTTATAAAACGAGTTTTTTATACTATTTTTTATATTTGCATCATTTAATTCATTAAAAAGGATTTTTAATTTGAATTAAAAACTTAAGATGAAATTTTGTTTTTATGACCAACCTTATAGCATAACATTGACATTTTGAAGTAAAAAATAAATTAAAGTTAGACATATTGAATAATGACATTTGTAAACTTTACTCATTTAATACTGAATGAATAGGAGTTTTTAAGAAAATGTAACCATTGATATCGTTTCTCCAATTCTTCTAGTTATTCCCTTTACAAAAAAACAATGTCCCCCGATTAATTATAATAGTAAGATTTGTAAATAAAAAGTACATTGCAAGAAATGAATTCATCTTTTTGCATCAGGAAAACCAACCAATAAAATAAAATTTTGGGTTTAATAATGAAGCAATTCAGAAACTTTAAAAAACCAAATTTCGGGTTTCATAATGTGCAACGCAAATATAAAAAATATCTTATTTGAAAACTAGAACGGGTTAGGTTAGTGGATAGGTTAGAACGAATTTTCCTGAAAATTTGAACATGATTGGGCTTTTAGTTTTTAAGTTATCGTGTTTACAAAAAACGTAACGGACGAACGGACAGACGAATTTTTCGAAAGTTGTTTAAAATTTGATGAAACCCTTGAATCTGCACGAATTTTTGCTCTAGGATGATTTTTGACGATTTTAGAATTTTCAAAACAATCACAATATGTATACTCCTAGTTTTTGACTTTGTGCGTCAAACTTTTTTTTTTACACATGACAAAACTTTGTAGGCTGACAAAATTCCCAGGTGGTACGAAATAAAGACAGTTGACATTAAGGGCGTTTCCGGCATTCTATTTCAAACAAAAAATGTACAATTACATAACAATGGGCTATCTACGCCTACTAACAGGGAATGGTGATGTCCTTAACATGGATCATCGATAAAATCTTTTCTATCTGAGGGCCCAGATCATGCTCTTCTCGCCGAAACGAACACCTGAGTCTTATAGCAGTATTCAACTTAAAGAAGCGGTTGATTTTGTGAAAAGGAATCAGATATGTTTAAAGTCAATCTACTATAATGCATCATAAAATGATAGACAGGCACCGGGGTTTCATTTAGTTCAACCTTTCAGAAATGCTTATTTAGCAGCTACTAAAAATATGTTTTGATAAAACTGCATTCAGATAACATTTTTTATGAATAGTTGTTGACCTGGGAGTATAACGTAATGGGAATTAATAAATACAGGCTGTCCAAAAAATGGCGCATAAACGCGATGGTACGATAAGTTCGTCTGGATTCCTAAGTATACATTAGATCATATTGACATTATTGTCAGCTTCATTTCATGAAAGTTTGGTAAAATTGAGGGCATGGTCCGAGTGGTAACCATTTTACCGATAAAAGAGAGAAAGAAGTACACAAACATGTATGACAGACAAAGTTGACCGATAACCATGGTTAAAAATCAAGCTATTCGGACTACATATACCCTAAATTGATTATAAAAATGAAATTTGACCATTTAAAAGATAAACAATGGTAAAATAAGATAGATTGTGCTTCTGTATTTCGCCATTTCTTTCGTTAATATGTGCTGTTATCTTTAAGAAGTAAGCGTTTAAAGTTTTGCACTTTGGGGCTTCATATCTTTGGGGGTATATGAAATATATTTTTTCTTTAAGATTTTTTTGGGGCTCCCTATAAATGCTCCAACAACGTACTATCGCGTTTATGTGTAATTTTTTGAACAACCTGTATAAAATACATAAGTTACATACAAGTTATTGTGTTCATTTATAGTTTGTTATAATTTTTAATAGGAAGTGGAATTAGCATAAATTATGTGGTTGAGAAAACAATCAGAATATAGGGATATAATTCACATTATACGATGTGTAAAACACTTAATAAAAAATACGCTATTGATATCCATAACGAGTCCCCTGAGTAAACAAAATTAATCTTATTCCATATTTCAAGTTTCATCAGTGTACAAGAGCGCACCCCAAATTAGTGATGGCACATTAAGTCTATAGCCATGCAAACACCATATACCATCATCTGCCCCCTTGTATCCATCCCTTGTAACCATGAGTCTCTCTGGACTTATACCATAAGGTTTAAAATGTATAATAAAATATCAGTGTCCAACAGTATTAAAGATCAAACGACGACCTATATCCTAACTGCACATGGCTTTAAATTAAAACGCTTATTTTAGTGGATCTTTTGGTATGCTTATCCCTTATACATCCCTCTTTTAGGGGTCACTTTGCACTACCTTAAAAAGTGTTGGATGTTTGTTGGTTGGATTAATAGTGTCTATTGAGCGTGTTTTATTTCATTGTTGGTGTTCGTTGTATACTTTTGTAAGGTTAGCAATGTGCAAGTAGTTTCCTTTGTATGGTATTTATTTTAGTAAGCTTGAATTGCATTCATGGGTTTTTTCTATTTGAAGATTATCGATGGTTTTAATCCTCCTATTATATTTATTGTTGGCCGTTTTAACAAAAAGTTGGAGGGTATGATCTACATAGACACCGCGCCATTAGTTGAGCAGTAAAATAAAAGAACTATGAGGTACAACACCTCTGTAAAAATTTGAACATTAAACACTAAAAAAAAAATTTCCTCTAAAGTATTGAATAAAAATTTACGAATCGCAGAAAAATGAAATGTAATGTCGTAATGATTATATAACAATAACGTGCGATCCACAAAATTTTACGTCGACTCTGGCTGTAAAACGTCAAAAATATGACAATCCACAATGTTTTAACAATGCAAAAAATTGAAATTTTACAAATGCATGGCAAAAGTCGACGTCATATTTTGTGGATCGCACGATATATCGAAGATTAATATTTACCTTTCCCGCCGTTGGTCACCCTCGCGGTCGTTATACTTGGGAAACGTCAGATATGCGTCAGATTGACTTAAATCATTGTGATGCTGGTGGTCATTCAGTATTCCAAGTATAACGACCGCGATTGTAGCCAATGGCGGGAAAGATCTATACTTTCAAAGTATCTAGGTTAAGGTATACACTCAAACTACTAATTTGTTACCATTGGTACCACAAGGCTCCGCTCTTTGGTCTACTGCTGTTTGTTCGTTTTAGTAATGGCTTTTCCCATCTTGTTACATTTTAACATAACTGAACGCGAAATTACCATGTAGCAAACCTCGTGATAATTTACACGAAAAATTTATTACGAAATGTACAGAATTAAGCATTGGGATCAGAAAATATGTAAATGATAGCATGTGTTTTTTCAAATGGTCGTGTTCTATAATGGTCTTTTAGTATAATCATTATTACCTTATAAAATAGGCAAAAATGATTTTTTTGCCGTAAACCAATCTAAGAAAAATAATAAATTAATGATTTTTTTAATAAAAAAAAATAAAAAACGACGGTCTTTATGCGGCAGTTTGCTGAATCATGGTGTATTAGGCACGAAAAGAATGAAAGGTAAGCATCAAAGGTATTTATAAGCTAAACAATTCAAAGCAACAATGTTTTTAAAGAAGAATGCAACAACAACAAAACACCGGAAACCCTTAAAACGTGTGAGAGAAACCATTTAATGCTGCTATAGAGGTGTGGTCAGTTTTTACAGAAAACAAAATATTCTGTTCAAAGCGACGGCCTACTACCTGCCATATCACATTCCTTCGGATATTGCCATTGACACAGAATGTTCTTTTGAACACACTATTGAGACTATTATTTCCCGAAGAAATGCTATAAAGACGCTTTGAGAATTTGTCACTAGTTGTAACCAACCTTTTCTATTCATTCAAAAGCAACACTTCTCCACTTTTTGTTGTACAAAAGGACAAATTTCCATAAAGGAAACCATAATCAGCATAGGAAACTAGAACTATATTAAATTTTTCAACCACTAGATATTCTGCTAAAATTAATTTGGATATAAATCAAGCAAGAAAATATGTTGTAATGCAAGCTTTTTATCATTGTCCATGGACATTTACTACATATTTGAAACATAAGAAAAGAAAAGAGTACAAGACAATAAATTTCGCAAATAATAAACGTATGCATTATAAATATTTGGTATGAACACACTTCATAACGAAATGTCTTCTTACAACTAGTGGTTTTGTATTTACGTTCGTTCTACTCATTGTGGTTGCTGTCTAAAACATTTAAATGAATGAAAATCCAAAAATTACGAGCCTCCATAAATATCTACAATAAATGCACATGCCCGACAAGCAGTAGATCAAGCAAGGCGAATATTTGTTTCAGTGGCGGAGTCACAAAACTGGAATATCTACTTAAGAATTCACAAATACTTGTTTACCATGCCAAAACAAGAGTAGATTTTACTTATAAGAGTGAATATGCAATTAATTGGTCAAGCTCTTTTTAAATATTGACCATAAAAGATCCTAAGTATGTATGTAGTTAAATTAACTTGGTTAACTTCAACTATTTTCTATCCGTAAATCTAGATGTAAATAAGAGTTTCAACTTTTGCGAGTACTTTATCTGGAAGGTATTTTCACATACATGATCTGTTTGTTCAGCAAATTTAGTGAGTGTTACCACTTTGTACCCTGCGTACATTATTATGTAAAGTACTGTATATTTACTGCTTATTAGTATTTAAACTCCTTTGATGCATCTTATTATTCATGGATATTGTTACACCACTGAACTATTCATAATAATCAAAACATGTGTAAGAAGTGGGCTTTGAAAATTTAAAATGTCCACTCTTAAAAGTCATTGTAGCTGGCTTTGGAATGTAAATTGAACAAGTCTTATCTGGCTGACTGGCAGCAGCACTTTACTAATAAAGCATTGTTAGTTCGGTAACCGAAACCCTATTGTGCTGTCCGTCATACATACTGCATGCCATGTATGTGTTATATGGAACGAACCGCAACAAATATTTCAAAAATTAAATGTATTATAACTATGAAATTATTTTATATTATATCGAACTCTATTATTTCTATATTGTTTTCAAAAGCAATCAATTATTCTTTCCTTTGGTTCCGCATTACACCTTTAAACAAAAACATCTAGCATCTTTACCAGAGTTTATATTTTATAAGGAGAATGAGTACATTCCATCGCAAAATAAATTGAAGATATGCGGACCTTAATAAATTTTTCTCTGCATCTTCGTTCTCTTAAACATTTTAATTCTATGGATAGATCAGAACGATAAGGTTCCAAGTACTTCAATGTTTTTTCTGCTACAGCACAAGATTCAATTGTAATAATCGTTGGTAGGTTTCGACGTTTAATTTTATTTAATAAACCCCAAAATTAAACATAATATAAACTAATACATTAATGTTGATTGTTACAGTTTACCATGCAACAATACACATACTTACAAAATGTATTGTCAATTTGCCAAATAGGGGCATCTGTTTATTAGCAACAGTACAGAGCTTACCAAAACTATTAACATAGATGGTCCATTGTTAAATTATAATGCTTTCGAGATCGGTAACGTTAATCATGAAAATGTCGAGACATCTTTTAGAAATGAACTGAACTGTGTCACACTAATCCTGCGAGTCCCATACAAATGCGTTTCACGATAACTTATATTCCTCCCCATTGTATAACTTGTTATATTGCTTGGAATGTTGGCTAACACGGTCAATATGAAGCCACCCTTAACTCCGCTATTGTGAAGTGTACCTGGACCCAATAAGCCAACAACTACTCCATTATCCGGGAATAATCCACTGCCAGGTGATCGTCAATTACTGTTTGGTTATAAACGAAAATTATTAGTGTTCTGTATTCATCTCGTTGACGTCAAATTAATAATCCAACCATCACGCGCTATGCTTATTAAAACTTTGCAAAAATCGAGGCAAAAATTGACATTGTTTCCTTCAATACCTCCTGAGAAATGTGACATAAACATAACCGAAAATATGGTGTTTAAGTACCCACAACACGCACTGGCTTTGTTAATGATCCTCATTTGGTTTTTGGGCGTATGTTCTGTCACTCGCATTCTCTTTCCCGTCCCAAGCAATCATCAACTATTTGCCAACTATTTTAATGCATAAAGACCTGTTAAGCTATAGATAGGGATTTTTAGCTTTACTCCAACATAAGTGTATGCAAGTGGATTTATTTGAATAGACCGACGCGACGGCTTAGGGGAAGGAGTGACAAGCCCAGAAGTAAGGTCTTCAACGTTGCTAGTAGAACTAATAGGAATATTTTCAAAAGTTCTATAAAATAATTAATTAAAGCTTTTACAATTTTTCAAGAAACCAAGGTTTAATTACAGTAATTGCTTATAAAATCAAAGGAATAATGAAAACTCAAATGCAATAATTGCGCATTCTTTTAATTTTACTAACCTAACCTTTTAAATTTCATAGTTTAAATTTGTCTCAACAAAGTAGTCGACAATGTTGTAGATTATTTTAATTAAAGTTTAAGTCATTTACCCAAAAATATACCAGTAATCTTTCTATAAACTCCCGAAATATTTTTTACAACTGTTAGATTGTTATAGAAGACTTCTGTAGCGAATTTTTTGGTGATTTCTTCTTGCACTTTTAACTTTAACACCCAAAAAATTGTTTGCTATTGTCTATATTAGTTCAAGTACTAAATTGTTTTGATTCATCCTTCATCTAATTATAATAAATAATATCAATAAATATATTTGGTTGTGGTTTTTTTTAGTATGGCGGCATCATTCTCATTCAGATTACAATATTATTGTTTAAATAACTTCACGGACATTTTAGAACCTTCTTTATAAAGTATTCTAGAACGTATGTTCTATGCAATCAACAGAAGTTGTGTGTATGTTGTCTTCTTGTTGATGATGTGTTGGTAAAGAGATTAAGTCGAGAGAAGGGTGCTGCCCGATATTCCTATTCAGTGTTTGTGATTTTGATTATCGTGAGTGGTTATGAAATGTTTGCATATCCTTCTTTGTCTTTAGTGTATTGCCACCACCAGCTTTACTTGTGCTGGTTTTCCTAACGGGGCACGAATAGGAGACAATGTTCTTTGAGAACCATGCACGTATTTACTTTGATTTATTTAAATAAAATGGAGATTAGGAGTAAATACAACGAAGCTTTAAAATGCCTCATTTACACTTCTGGATCTTAAAAAATCAGAGTACCGATTTGCATTAGTGTGCATATTAAAAGATTAGTTTAATAACTTGGTAAAAGATGAAATTAACATTGTTGTGAAATTTTCACAGTAACCTTCGATGTCATGTTTAATGAATATTACAAGTATTACACGGTAATTAAGATATCTCGCAACTATTAACCAGATGCTTATTAGAATGCCTTTGGAATGGTGTTGGAGTATAGGTAGGTATATTTCATATATTATTTGAGGAAGAAAGATGACGTTGAGCATAATGGGTTCTGATGTGGCCGAGTGGCTGGCTTACACAGCAGGGTTTCTGGGACATTCTCAGGTGTTGCTGAACACAGAGCCTCTTCGTCTGCTGCTGCGTTACCTCCGCTGGTTCATGGGCTGTGAAGAGCTTCATGGTCGCCGCTGTGTCTAGCGTGAATACTTTCTACAATACTTGATGGTTAGAAAAATGGATATGGTTCCATCATTCTTCATTCATAAAGATATCCAAAAATATTTATGCATATTGCACATCAGGCTACAGAAAAAGATTTAATGAATTTGGCCTGCAAGATTTTTATAATTTATTAAATAAGATGTTTTTAATCATTTTATTCAATTCGTTTAATCAATTATGATTAAATTACAATGTTTAAATTGTTTTCGTAAATGCAATGTTTACTGACCATGTTCGATTGATTAAGCAAGCAGATGTCTAATTGAGAAACATTATACGTAAATTCATTGCCTCCTAAAATACTAAGCAAAGCAAACACCAATCAACCACCCCCTATTTTCAAAAACTAATTAATTGAATTTAAAAGTGCTCCTACAACCGCGCATACAATTTTAAAGTTTAATCTGGCAAATCAGACTACCAAATGGATTAATTCCATTTTTACATTGTAAAGCCCATTAGAAAAAAAACTAAATTTGTCATTTTAACTATTTGTTGGCGTCACCAAATAATGGTCAAACACCCTTTTTACTCGAATAATTATTGAAAAATGAATGCTGCAGATTATGTAAAAAATTATTTAAGATGAATAATTGTCACATAAAATGTTCTGTTGCCTGAAGAATGTAAACGGGTTCCTTTATGTTAGCCAGCATTATTTTATAACGTATAATAAAACTATATGTATTTATAACTATAAATAAATTAAAAACAAGTTGCAAAACTAAAAAAAGTACAATAAAGTACCCTTCCAATAAAGATCAAACACAATAGGCCTGTTTTAATACAATAAGAATACAACACTGCATAATGCAATAAAACTGAAATACGGTAATAAAAATAGTTGTTTACAAAAAATCAAACCCTAAAAATTTATTCCTACAAGGGGCCAGGCAGTCTAGAGATGGCAACCGCGTGGACCTTTCTCACACAAAGTTATCTGCAAAAATAGCAGACGAGTTTGTGCTTTACTTCGACGTCCATAGGGTTTACATTCGTATCAAGCAATTCCGATCAATCATAACTAATGTGACATGACACTAAGCATGGTACTTTGTCTATTGTAATCTGCCCATTGTTGTACTAACCGGTGCTGCTTTAGGCGTTTTTTTGGTTTTTATGAATTACACTAATAAACTGAAGTGTAGATTATACTTTTGAATTAGAGTTGCTCCATGCCTCTGACTAATAACCACCAATTGTTCTTTTTGAAAAAGAGCTACAAACCCCTATGCCTCTACCATTGAAAGGGGTATAAATATGTGTTTAAAATTTTGATTTATTTATTTCTTATTTGTACATAAACTAATGACAGCAAAACTGTATTTCACCTGGGAATGCAGCGGATCAAGAATCCGGTCTTCGACCGGAGGCAGTAACTCCAGCCTTCTGAATTTTTCGGAGGCAGTAATTCCGGCCGGAGTCAAATTTTCCATTCACTTTTATTGCTGACTAAAGCGATACCGTTAGCGAGTAGGAAAACTAATATTTGTGACGTCACAAAACTGGAACTTCTAGAAAATAAGGCCTCCAGTATTAAAAAAAATGAACATGAGCGTGCGCCGGCCTAATAAAATGAAGTATGCCTTGCTACGAATCACTTTTTGTCTGACAAAAAATGTGACATTTCTCTTGTTAGAATTGTCAATGACGTTTGCACTTTTACCGTAATAAATGCGACAGAACTCAATTTTGGCATTTAACAGTTAACGCTGAGACGGTACAACACCCGGTCGACGATTCTATAAGAAAAAATCAATACTT
The DNA here is from genome assembly GCA_963920755.1 of Cartodere bifasciata. Lineage (NCBI taxonomy): Eukaryota > Metazoa > Arthropoda > Insecta > Coleoptera > Latridiidae > Cartodere > Cartodere bifasciata. The sequence continues at coordinate 12,523,687 of OY987195.1, forward strand.
TTATAAATAACTTTGTCGGTTTGGGTCGATCGTCTTCGAGTGTAGTGATGGTGAACGGTGCTTTATGAACGATATCTGCATGTTTGACCTACTTTATAACCATTAACAAACCAATGTTTGATTCTGTATTTCTCAATATGAATGGTCCATGCCAAATCGCCGGTGGTGTTTCTATCACGCTTGGTATTAGGCTGTTCATATTAGGGAATATTAAACGATTGTATCTATCTAGTAGAAATATCTGCAGCCTAGTGGAGATTATTCACGCCTTATGTTTCTCTAGATTTAGTTGTAAGGGTAAACATGGGAACAAGTAATTTGGTTTTATCCTATTCTGAAATTCCTAATGTAAATGTGTTTACCTAACCTCACTAATCTTAACTAACCATGCATGGTATTATTTGTAACATAAAAAAAATATTGAACAAGTAAGTCTCGTTAAAGCGATTACAAATCTAATTATCCTTTGTCTCCAGATTTTAATAATAGATTGATCATTGATATCTTATAACCCAAGTTGTAATAATTGATGTATTCTTTTAAAGAACATTCTATGAATAATAATAATTCTTATAATGATTTTAATGGCTGTACATTTAAAGAAGAAGAGTTACGACTCAAATTTGACCTTGGATCCTACGGGACCATATTCTGCTTCCTGGAATTCATTGTACAATCCCAACTCATTTATGACTACGGTCATGAGTTCTTGTTATTGAATTCCTGCAGGAAGGATACGTCCTGTCAATACATAAAAAGAGACGACAGTCTCACTTCTTTCAGTCTACCATTACTATTATCAATAGATATTATATTATTATTCATGAAATATATTAATTAATCATGAAATAAATTAACTAATTGAGCATGAGGAGGAGGGTGGGATCATGCGATACTTCTTTAAGTATCATTTACAATTTGCAGTACTTGTAAAAAGAACTTGAGTTATAACATACAACTAGGGTAGTTTTCACTAACGATCATGACAATTCTCAGCATCTAGGTGACTGGGAGCCGTAAGGTTTCAACGCATTCACGTAACCTAAAATGTTGTCCAAAAAAATTGACTCTGGTCAATCCGGATTAAATCACTTTTATTGCTGACTAAAGCGATACCGTTAGCGAGTAGCCAAACTAATTTTTGTGACGTCACAACACTGGACCTTCTTGACAATAAGGCCTCCAGGATTCAAAAAAATAAACATTAGAATGCGTCGGCCTGATAAAATGAAGTATGCCTTGTTACGAATCACTGTTTGTCTGCCAAAAAATGTGACATTTCTCTTGTTGGAATTGTCAAAAGGGCAGGTGGCAGTAACCGTGGCCAAGTAGTTAGAAAATGTCATTTTAGCAAGCGAGATCCCAATTCTGGCCTTCGAATTTGCGGCACTCTGTATGTAGATTTACGATGAATAATGTTCAAGTTTGGAAGTAAGATCAGTTGCAGGTAAAAATTTCTTTATTAAGAGGGGCGTTTCAAATTCATAAATGATGTTCTGTGCTCTCAAAAGTTCGTGAAAAGTCATCTTCCTAAATGTCAGTCATTTTCGAAATTTTAACAAAATATATAAAAATACGGAGTAATACATCAATAACTATGATTAAAAATATGTAGGATAATGTTTGTGATATATAGAAGTGGTACTGATGCCAGAAATAATAAAAATATGGTAAAATAGTACTTTTGGTGTTTTCTTTGTACATTTAAATCTTTAAACGAGCACATCTATATAAGGGAAAAACGTAAGTTGCAATTTTAATCATTTACAAGCTTAAAAAAAAACATGGTAAATAAACGTATTATAGTTTGGCATAGACCACGTAATGCATATAAACCAAAAAATGTATCCGTAGTCGAAAAAAAAATCAAAAATTGTACAATGATTTTTGAAGTCAGATTTTCGATACAAAGAAATAACCGATTTAAATGAAACCCTAATACGTTTGTAGCCCCATTTTTGTAGTTTTCAAAACTACGCTTAGTTTTAATATACGATGGGGCCCTTATGTAGATGTGCTACTTAGTAGAATTGGCGGGAGCTCAAAGGAGATGCCTTATACGAGCTTCTAGGAGCACAGATTCGAAGATTTGTAAATTTGAAACGCACGTCTTAAGTAATACAGTGCATTAAGTTCTGCAAAAAAAAAATTAACCATGTATTCTAATTTGGATACCTATTAGGCTATTCATCAGCACTTTTTTATATTTTATAAATGATAAACGATGCTTCTGGGACTTGTGGTCATGTTTTAAGCTAAAAATAAATTTAGAGTAAATTATCAAACGTCATTCTAACTAAAAGACCTTAACAGGTTGTGGTTCTCCACCATAATATATTTTAAATTTTATTCAAATTATATATGCAGATACATTTAGCCTTTGTGAGCTGCCGCTTTTAAAATTGGACACACTACATTCAAGATGAATATAAAAATGGTAGGCTTAACAAAGAATAAAGTAACACAAACAAATATATTTATGATTTGTATTATTTTTTTAAGCACACGGTATTCTCAAAAAAAATCAACATTTTAGATTTTTTTATTATTATTCGATGGGTTAACGTTTAAAATTTGTCTTTAATTCTTTGAATTATGTAATATTGTCACGTAGGGATGTTTATACATACACTTATTACAATAACAACACGATGTAACAATAACAAAACAGCGACTAGGTTGTTACATCGGGGAGTTACTTGGAGTTAGTACCAGTTAGTTAGAGTTCCACGGATGCAGTGTATAAACCATCCCCATAGTGACGTTTCCCGGTAAGTATAGCCTTCCCTTAATTATTGTATAAAGTAACACTTAATAAATAACTATGTAGTATTTATACTGTTTCCTTACAACGTCCCAGAACACAACCCCCAAACGGCATGATAAGGGCCCAAACCCTATCTTGCCTGACATGGTGGAGAGCTGTTTCTCTAAACCCTTATCTTGCCTGACATGAAGGAGACGCTGTGGTTTCTTTCCCGGGCTGTAATCTTCATATTGCAGCCCCTGTACCTCTGCCAAGCGAATAGTACTACTTTCCCCACATACAAAATTAATTTAAAATGTTTACTAACTTTTTTTTTATTCCTCCCCCTTTTTCTACACAATTTTTTTTCGTTCTGGGATAGTTTAATGTAATTTAAAAAAAATATTGAAATAACTAACAAAAAAAAATAAAAAATGTAAAGAAATTAAAATTTACGATGTAAAAAAGACTGCATATTTTATTATTATTTAAAAACTAAAATAAATACCTATAGTACTTGCACTAATTGTTTAAACATACATTGACATTGACCTTACTTTTTGCTGATTTTGTAAAATTGTGATATTTATTTTTATTACTTTTTAAAAGCATGTTTTAGCAATCTGATCCACCAAGAATTTTACGAATTTAATTTAATCCTAAAATCGCTCACCATTTTATTTTTAAAAAAATAATTTTTTTTAACGCCTGAACAGGAATGTAATTTAGGAAAAAGAAAAGAAGAATTATAAGAAGCTTAATGAAAATAATTGCCTTTGAAGAAATCTGCGACGATATAATGAATCTACGACGATATAATGAAACTACGACGATATAATGAAACTACGATGAAATAATGAAACTGCGACGAAATAATGAATCTACGATGAGATATTGAATATTTTATGATGATTTTTATGTGTATTTATGATGATTTTATATGTTTTAGACTTGGACAAAAATGCCTTGGTGCAGAAATGCGAAGAAAAATTCCGCGAGAAGAGCACAGGGGCGAGGAGCCAAGTAAATGTATATTAAGGTATTAAAGTAAAAAATCTTTTAAGGCAGAAAAATGGTAAGATTCTTTTAATTTTTAAAAAACTATTTATTTGGTAGAAAACATTTTCGCGTATGGACTGTCAGGAACCGCCCGCCGGCATGTGCAGGTAATAGCAATATTTGTCCACTGGGAGAGACAGCTGTAAGCGCAAGTTTTAAATTGATAAATAGTAAAAGCATTATTTATTCGCCAAAATTTTGATTTCAAAGACATTTTTTCCTATTAGATACCATTTTAAAGACCTAGCCAATCTTTAAAATAAGGCAAAAATACTCTTAAAAACGGTACAGAGACCTAGCCAACCTTTGTTACTATTGAGAGCTTTGAATTTTAAACTATTTGGACATAAATAATTGATTGTTTTGATTTTCACTTTCAGGTAAAAGAAAAAAAAAAAAAAGTAAAGCGATAAAAAACATAATTCGTTAATTTTCAGATAATAAAAGTTCTAAATGTTTCTTTTAAAACAAATTTTTATAATTTTTGCTTTTTCAAGTTTCTATGCTTCACAATTTTAATCGTAATTAAAAACCTTGCATTCTTAACTTAAAAATAACAAAAACAGAAAATTGCTTATAAAAACGTAGGTCAACAAAAATGAAATATTTTTGATTTATTATTGAACAAACATTAAATTATTTTTCAAACATTTTAAAAAACTAAACAAAAATAGTAAATATTTTTTACCTACGAGCGTGCGGTAAAGTGCACTTTACCGCACGCATTTGCGTGTGGAAAGTGTCACTTTACCGCACGCTGTTACTTTACCGCACGCCGTGCGGTAAAGTACTTTACCGCACGCATAATAAGTGTTTATTTATTTTTTTTTGCTCGTAGGTAAAACGTTGTACCTAACACGTGCGGAAAGTTTCTTTACCGCCCTTGATGGCATGACCGAACTCCGCTTCGCGTCGTTCGTTCAACTGCCATCGCGTGCGGTAAAGTACAACTTTCCGCACTTGTTAGGTAAACTACTATTACCTACGAGCGTGCGGTAAAGTGCACTTTACCGCACGCATTTGCGTGTGGAAAGTGTCACTTTACCGCACGCTGTTACTTTACCGCACGCCGTGCGGTAAAGTACTTTACCGCACGCATAATAAGTGTTTATTTATTTTTTTTTGCTCGTAGGTAAAACGTTGTACCTAACACGTGCGGAAAGTTTCTTTACCGCCCTTGATGGCATGACCGAACTCCGCTTCGCGTCGTTCGTTCAACTGCCATCGCGTGCGGTAAAGTACAACTTTCCGCACTTGTTAGGTAAACTACTATTAAAGTTTTATTTACTATAACGTCCAAAGTTGTAAACTGTCAACTATCTTTGTTATTCCACTTTGTTAAATGATTTTACTAACTTGTAACGAATTTGTGTTATTTAGGAGTGGTGACTAAAAATACGCATTCCTTGGTGGTCCGAGAAGAAATCTTCGAGAGTTCGCCCCATGCTTCAGTCAACGCCAGTTCCAGATGTGATCTTCCGAGAAGGCGAGATGGCGAGACTACACTTCTGGCCAGTCGTTGTTAAGGCAATTTATCCTGTTACAAAAACCTGGACAACTTTGGCATCAAACTCAGCAACAGCCACACTTGTAAATGGTTCTTGGACTCATTCGTCAAAACATTTGGTTTGAAAACGCCCCATGCTGTCTACTCTTACTAGATTTAACAAGATGACGTTCAGCATCCCAGGGCACGAATCAACAGCTACATACAACCCTCGCAAACATTCAAACCATGTACATTGTCCTCTGTCTGCAAGCGAAAAATTCAGCATCCCTTACGAATAAAACTGCCCACAACAAGAGCAAACCTGCTGAAATACCATTTGACCAAGCTTCCCAAAACCCTGCCAAAATCAATCCTACTACACTTTCAATGATGGCTCTTCAACAATGAAGTCCTTCAACGCTGCCTCACGAAGTTGTCTGCCGCCAAGCCTGTCTCAATCAATGTTTTGATCACAACCGCTACCCAGCCTTTGGATGGACCACGATACCGATGGTTGACCAGGACTACCCAAGGAACCACCTCATGCGTCACCACTCCACCCCATGTTTTAATGTAAAGCAAATTGGAATAATTTTTTAAACTTTGTTTTTCCAAATTCATTTTACTTCGATGTATTCTTTTTGGTAAATTCACTTTTATTTCCCAGGGTCGGGAAATCACGAGCCGGGGGGATGTCACGTAGGGATGTTTATACATACACTTATTACAATAACAACACGATGTAACAATCCTTGAGTTGTCCTATAAAACAGCGACTAGGTTGTTACATCGGGGAGTTACTTGGAGTTAGTACCAGTTAGTTAGAGTTCCACGGATGCAGTGTATAAACCATCCCCATAGTGACGTTTCCCGGTAAGTATAGCCTTCCCTTAATTATTGTATAAAGTAACACTTAATAAATAACTATGTAGTATTTATACTGTTTCCTTACAACGTCCCAGAACACAACCCCCAAACGGCATGATAAGGGCCCAAACCCTATCTTGCCTGACATGGTGGAGAGCTGTTTCTCTAAACCCTTATCTTGCCTGACATGGTGGAGGTGCTGGGCGCATGTCAGGCAAGATAAGGGTTTAGAGAAACAGCTCTCCACCATGTCAGGCAAGATAGGGTTTGGGCCCTTATCATGCCGTTTGGGGGTTGTGTTCTGGGACGTTGTAAGGAAACAGTATAAAGACTACATAGTTATTTATTAAGTGTTACTTTAGGGACATTCCATGTAAAATCGACCAATCATAGTTGCTATTATTTGATTTATCCCATATTTGGTAGGTACAATCCTTACCCATTGTAAAGGTAATAAAAAAAATAATTTTCTGAATTTTCATAATTTTTCTTGTCTTAGACAAAAAATCGAATTTTCCGATTTTCCGATTTTGGAAGATTAAAATTGGTAGTAATTTTAAGTTGACAATGGACACTTCTTTTTATTAAAAAATCACCAGCTGCATATTTGCACTCCTTCTCTACTATTAATTACCCCAAACTATAGAAAATGACCAAGTTTAGGTCCAAAAAAAGCTCTGTGGGACTGGGTAAATTTTTTTTTTGATTACTTTAAAATGTTATTGTGCTAGTGGAGATTCATAATAAAAATAATTTTGTTTGTGATTTAACTTCGTTTAGAAACAGCATTGATTGTAAAATGTTACTGATTACGTTAAATTTAAACACGATCGAATCGTATTTTAAATTCTTGGAAGATTAAAATTAGTAGTAGTTTTTAGTCGACAATAGACATATGTTTCTACAAAAAAAATATGAACCGCATAATTGCTCTCCTTCTCTAGCAGGCAGCTATGGAAAAGGACCAAATATGGCCCTAAAAAAAGTTATGTGGGACTGGGTAAGTTTTTTTTTAAATAATTTTAAAATGTTGATGTGACAATAGAGACGCATTAAGTAAAAAAAAATGTTTGTGATTTAACCTCGTTTAGAAACAGCAAAGGTTTTAATATGCTACCTTTACAAAAAATCGAATCACAATATCGTTTATTTTTTTTTATTGTATACTATGTCCTTGGTAACATTTTAAAATAAAAATAATAAAAATTTACTCACTCCCACATAGCATTTTTTAGACCTAAATTTGGTCATTTTTCATAGTTTAAGGTGCTAACTGATGGGGAAGGAGTGCAAATATGCAGCTGCTAATTTTTTAATAGAAAGAAGTTACCAGGAGTAAGCACTGGACTAAACCTCAAAAAAATTTAAAATCATGCAGCAACTCGAAAACCGAATTTTGGTCGATTATACATGGAATAGGCCTTTATACAATAATTAAGGGAAGGCTATACTTACCGGGAAACGTCACTATGGGGATGGTTTATACACTACATCCGTGGAACTCTAACTAACTGGTACTAACTCCAAGTAACTCCCCGATGTAACAACCTAGTCGCTGTTTTATAGGACAACTCAAGGATTGTTACATCGTGTTGTTATTGTAATAAGTGTATGTATAAACATCCCTACGTGACAATATTATATAATTAACATCTTACTTAATATGGATAGCTTATGAACCATTTTTAAATTTCTCGTTACTATTAATCTTATTTTTTTTAGATATCTATGTTACAACAGCAGGATTTTTTTAAAAATAACCCTATTATAGAGCAATTATCACTTCGTCCCCGGCTAAATTTTTTTCTGCGGGTGTCCATGGTCCAAACCAAATCAAAAACAATTATTCGTAATTATTGAAATCTTCATATTTTATACATTATTACTTTAATTTGGCGTTCTACTATGCAAAATGGTGCAAATTTAATTAAATTTTCAAAAGCATTGTATGTTCGATTAGAAATAAGGGTTCAACTGAATAACTTTGGTTTGAATCTGAAGTCAAGGTTTTAAAAACAGCACAGCTTGTCATGCTGTCACGCTGTGAGATATTTGTTCAAAAGCCACTCTCGATAAAACCTTTCGACGTTGATTTTAGTACCTATAAAGGGACCTGTGGGGTCTTAAAGCAGCTATTGATTGGTTGGGAATTATTTGCACTAGATCCATTCGTTTCGTTACGATTGCTACCAAAAAAGGGATTACCCAATAATTTGGACCATTGTATTATTCAGGTAAATTCAGTAAGGGTTATATTTTTTATGTTATTTTACAATTAAAAGGTTCTCTAATGAAAAAAAGAAAGGGATTCGTATTAACCTTTTCACAGTAAAGATTTGTGACTATCAGGAACAGGAACTGATGGTGCTCCTTTTTGTTACACATGATGCGGCATGAAATGAGAGATTTTCTTGAATCTTTTCTCAAGGATTTAATCCATATCATGTGTATTAAATTACTGAGATATAGGTTTGACAATATTAGGGCAACTGAATCTCATGATAATAAAACTCTCATTGATGTCATACAATTTAAAAGTGTACAAAATTCTAACTTTTATCGTTACCTTTAGATACCTGGCTTTATTAGTTTCATTTTCCCTTTATGAATATGGAACAAGAACTCCTGACCGTTTGCATATGCCGGACTTTAAAGAATAAGACAAATAACTAAAGGGAAAGTGCTATTTTAAAGGACCCTTACTGCTCTTTATTAGTTTGTTTCTTCAAAAAAAAAAGTAGATTATATAAAAACATCTTCGTGTAAAAACAATTTTTATTGTCTAATTTAGGCAAATTTGGAAGAAATCATAGTATTAATAGAATCGTGATTCCATCTAGACCAATCATTAGGTTGTCTCGATGACTAACGGAGTCAACATGATTGGTCTAGAAGAAAGGATTATGATTTCATTGATCCGGTAATGCGTCGCTAAAAGAAAGCACTAATTATTGTAAAAGAATAATAAATATGGGGGTAATTTTTTGGAACTACATAAATAATTTCCAGAAACTTTAAGGCCTATTTGTACAACGTAACTTTCACTTTACTTCCGCTTTACTTCGGCGTAACTTAACTCGCGACTTCTGACAACTTACACCTGGACAGTAATTACGGAATATCGCTTTGTACAAAACCTTCATAAGAAGATCTAGCAAGCATCGTATGAAGCGATATTCCGTAATCACTACCCTTGACAATAAGGGTGAATATCTTATTTTTGCAAATTTTGCGCATGATGGCCAAGCTCGGGTCTCGAGTTAGTACTACTTTATACGACTTAAAGCTAAATGAATCAGCAAAGTAGCGCTAAAGTGAAGTATAAATTTGCCAATACATTCCCATGTATTTTATTTAATTTTTGGTTAAGTTACGCCGAAGTAAAGTGAAAGTTACGTTGTATAAATCGGCCTTAACTGATCCCAATTTCACGTAACTTTGCATCTGTAAATTAAGCAAATTTGTAAAGTTAAGTGGAAGTGAAGTTACGCCGAAGTAAAGTAAAAGTTACGTTGTATAAATCGGCCTTTAAACTCAATAAACACCACAGTTTTCCCCTAGGCTATGCGTCAATTGACAGACTCTAGCCCATTTTGAAAATACTGCCATTACTGTTCACACCTGTTTAAAAAAATATTTATTTTAAAACATAGAATCCAAAGAATGCCATCAGTAAATCGATACACTAGAATAAAGTGTTGGGATTACGTGCATAATGCTAATTTTCAATTTATTATAAATGTGTCGAGATTAGTTGAAAGCCATAATAGGGTTTTGAGCAGGTGCACGATCGTACGAGCTAGTGCATTAGCGGTGGACGTCCATCAATGAAGCTATTATTGACCACACGGAACGAGGAGTTTTTTCACAAATCATTGTTTGTGATGGGTTGGCTTGATTGAAATATATCAACCTGGAAAATATCCACTTCACTATAGATATGGTCGGCATTTTGAACGAACTATAGCGATCGAACAGCCAGACCCGCTTGCTTATCACAATAAATCGCTAATGTGCTTTGATATCGGTCTATATGGAACTTCATAATGTTTTTTACCTTTTGTGGTTTGTCTGATCGAGACTGATTTATTTTATAACTTCAGTCCATTTGAAAGCTATTGTGTTATACGAAATGTACCTATTATGTATCCAGCTTTTTAATTTAATGTTTTTAACTTAAAAAAAACTGAAGGTAGACAATTTTTTTTAATTTCACTTATTTTGAGTGTAATAATGAAAAATGCATATAAAGCATCCATACAAACTGTATGTATATCAAATATAAAACATAAATAAACAATAACTTTGGCACAGGCCACTTTTTTTTCAAATTAGGCTCCCTTACGAGAAACACCTCGGAATGGGAATTTCGTCAGATATCTACAGGACACGATGCATAATGAGTCTAATACACAATTGTGAGTTAGCACTCCGGTGAAATATGGCGAATGCGCCGGATTGGCATGTTAGCTTCGAAAATCTGAATCAAGTCGTTCGCTTTTGCACTCCTCACAATTGGAACGGGCACATTACAAGGAACGGACAAAACACAGCACCTCGATTTATCTACTATTTGGGAGCCATGCCGATGTACATCCATACAGGTTGTCGCGAATTCGACGACCACCATTTTTTTTGTATTGAAAATTTCAACAAGAGAAATGTCACATGTTTTGGAAGACAAAAAGTGATTCGTAGCAAGGCATACTTCATTTTATTGGGCCGACGCACTCTCATGTTCATTTTCTTTAATCCTGGAGGCCTTATTATCTAGAAGGTCCATTTTCGTGACGTCACGTATTTTAGTTTGGCTACTCACTAACGGTATCTCTCTAGTTAGCAATAAAAGTAAATGGACATATTCACAAAAATTTCAATTTTTATAGAAGTACCTACAAGTACACTTATAAATTTTGTAGTGCGTAAATACAATCCAAAAATTTGAGACGATTTGCTTTACCTGTCTGATACTGATAAAACTGAAGCTGGGGACAGGATTTAGCGCATTTCTTGCATAAAGAGCTTTCCCAATAAATTTTGTTTTTTTTTTTTGAAATTGTGGTAAGAAAAGATTATTGCAAAAGTTGCAAATTTTAAAGAATATTTGGACATGCTCATGCAATGTATTATTTGTATTAAATAAATAAAAATTTTACTGTGTAATTATTCACATAATGGTACAATGGGTAACAATGCTTCGAGCGCAAAGACCCATGATTTACCTGAGCACTCCTACGCTTTAAAGCAAAATTTTAGGAAAAACATCAAATCCCATCCATATATTTATTTCATACTTCCTTCTCAACAAAAACCCTGAATGGGTCCAACACTGTTGAACAAAAGGACAAAACCTTTCGGCATTCGTAACGCGTGTATATTTTAGCAAAAGCTTTTGTTAAATACTGAATAGAATAAAACTGTTGAGCAGCTTCAATGCACTGAATGGTTGATATAATACATTGTCATATGGTCTTTTTGCAGTGACAATACATTTGTGTGTGGCATTAGAGAATAGGGTATTACTGCAACAATAAGCTAGCACCTCACCTTGCAACGCGGACCTTGCTCTTGTGGAACTCTGTTATAAGGTAACAATTCGAACAGCGGAAACGTTAGCTGACTTCGCATAAAAGAAGTAGCTGTGGCATTTGAATTTTGCTTTTCCTTTTGAGTCTGCATCTATCTGCTAAGCACGAGTGGTCGGCCTTTACAGCAATTATCTTCGCAAATTTTGAACAATAGTACCAAAGTTAAAAAAAAAAACAAAACCATAGGGAAAGGAAATAAAAAACAAAAGGTTTCGTCCGCCACATCTTAAAAGTATGGTTTTTTTTATTTACTTACGATTGTCAAAGCCATTTTTAAGTAAGTAACTAATTCGTCATACAGGGTGTCCAAAAAATGGCGAATAAACGCGATGGTACGTTGTTGGGGCATGTCTAGGGAGCCCCAGAAAATTGTTAAAAAAAATCTATCTCATATACCCTTCGAAATATGTTGACCCAAAGTGCAAAATTTTAAACGCTTATAACTGGAATATAACAGCACATATTAACGAAAAAAATGGTTAAATACAAAGCTACAGTTTATCTTAAACCATTCCACCATTTGGTTAGAGAATTACATTTTTATAATCAATTTAATTTTACAAAATTTTCGTGAAATGAACCTGACAACAACGTCAATAAAATCCAATGCAGTATGATCAAGACTCATAGATGGGATTTTCAGAAATACACTTGTCTTGATTTCACATAAAAGAGGTACACTGTCAAAGTTTGTTTGAATAAATTTGGCATTAATTTCTTAATTTGTGGTTATTTCTGCACTGTTTTTATAAAATATGGCAAAGAAACGAAACAACCATCATAAAAATTATTCAATTATGGTCAAATTAAGTACAAATTTACTGAAACAAATTTTGACTCTTTTATGTGAAATCGACTGTATTTTCTTGGTATTTTCCCGGAGTATGTTGCCGAATTTATGCAACTTTGTTCTCATTTTTTTCGATGAATATAACAGATGCATTTTTTTGACAGTTTTCTAGGGATCCCTGAGAATGCCCCAAGAGCGTACCATCGCGTTTATGCGCCATGTTTTGGACACCCTGTATTAGTGTCGTCACTGAAGCCATCAAAGACACAATCGCATCCTAATTTCAATAGTTTTGACGTTTTAACGATTACTTCGACAATTAAAATACCCTTTGGTTAAAAAATTTTGAAAGAAATTCACCACGTTTGTGTATTTCGGCCGGTGTTAAAATAAACCAACGTCATGCAGAATTGACACTACTACGCAATAACGGTCGCTCGATGAAAAAATATGTATGAATTTTTTTGTAGATCCAATCTAAAATTTTCAAATGAAGAAATATTAGCGGGGTAGGATAAAAAAAAAACAAAAATCTGCTTTTAACGAGTCGACGTTTCGATGTATTTCACTACAATAATTAGAAAAAAAGGGTAATTACCATGTAATAAAGATATGGTTACAAGTTTAAAAGAGTAAAAAAATAAATAAATTAATTTAAATGATTAAAAAGACGTTAAAATACAATAAATAAATAGTATATTATCATCCTAGGTAGAGAAGAGGTTCATTATTGACCTAGCGCAAAGATTGTATCCCGAGCCGCGCAGCGGCGAGGGATACAATTGCGCGAGGTCAATAATGACCTTCTCTACCGTGGATGATATATTATTTTTTTCACTACTAGCATTTTCTTGAAAAATGTTAATTTAAAAATATGTTCAATTTTTATTAAAACCCTGTATATGATTTTTACAAAAAATTAATTGAAATTTCCATGGAAATGACAATGACGTTACATCAATCAAAATAATAAAAAGTTCTTCAAATGGGTGTTTTTTTCAAAATAACTCATAATTTGCACGTTTAAATGGCGTAAATGGTTTAAATAATATGATGGTCACTGATAAGGAATTTGTAAAAATATTAATAATGATAGAACACTGCCACAGCTACAGAAAAAAGTGCGAAATGTTTATAACTGTACAATTTTTCTTTCGTTAAAATATTTGTGCAATAAAATGTTTCCAAGTATTTTAAAGTAGTTATGTTTTCAAAATAAAAAAATCGTAAAAAACTCACAAAAACTGCTGTAAGTACCGTTCTATTTATGAAAAAAACTTGACATATGTTTTGACATAGAATTTTGTCTCCCTAGGGAGACAAATAAAAATTGTTAACCTAGGTAGTAAAAAATGATTTTGAAGGGTTCTTAAAAGGTCAATAATGACACTCTTTGCTCCTAGTAGTGAAAAAAAGAATTTTTTTCACTACTACCTATAGAAAAGGCAATTTTTGACCGATTTTCTACCAGAGAAATCACATTTCTCTCCCTTGGTCAATATTAATTTCCATGTCTATGTACACTGTACAATAATGAAATGTCAAAACATATGTCAAGGTTTTATCATAAATAGAACGGTACTTACAGCAGTTTTTGTGAGTTTTTTACAAAGATTTTTTTATTTTAAAAACATAACTACTTTAAAATACTTCAAAACATTTTATTGCACAAATATTTTAACGAAAAAAAAAATTGTACAGTTGTAAACATGTCGCACTTTTTTCTGTAGCTGTGTCAGTGTTTTATCATTATCATTATATTTACAAATTCCTTATCAGTGACCATCATATTATTTAAATCATTTACGCCATTTACGTGCAAATTATGAGTTATTTTGGAAAAAACACCCATTTGAAGCACTTTTAATTGTTTTGATTGATGTAACGTCATTGTCATTTCCAAGGAAACTTATAAAAATTGAACATATTTATACTCTTCGCAAGACTAGGTCCGAAGAGTATATTGCAATCGATACGAAAATCCTAAAATCGTCAATTTTCATCTTAGAGCAAAAATTCTTGCAGATTCGTGTTTTTCATCGAATTTTGAACAACTTTGAAAAAATCCGTCCGTCGGTCGGTCGGTCGGTAGGTCGGTCGGTAGGTCGGTCTGGTGTATGTCACGTTTCTTGTAAACACGCTATCTTAAGAACCAAAACATCTCTCCATTTCAAATTTTAAGGAAAAATCGATCCCTATAAGAGGAAGAACCCTATTGTTTTTGACGAGAATCCAAGTACTGCAAAGCCCCCTTTTCAGCCCCCCAAATGAAAAAAAAAATCGTAGCTCGACTATTATTAAATTTACAAAAAAAAATATTCGACATAAAATATAGACAAATTAATTCTTCACCAAAAAGTATTCTTTAGTTTTTTTTTGTCCGACCCCCCAATTACCCCCCAGCACAAAAAAAAACCTCCTATCTTCGTTATTATTCAATCTAGAGAAAAAAATATTTTATACAAAATTAATTAAAATTTAATTTTCTATTAAAAATGTTAGTTCATTTTCTGTAAAATTAGCCAGTAAGGTTAAAAAAACAAACACTAAAAGTTTCCATTAGCAAAAAACTTCTGAGTCCAAAACGCGTCACGCGTCGGTCAAGAAGACCATGCCAAAAATATTTCAAACAAAGAAACAAAGCTAGCTGTCAGAACAAATAACCTCAAATATCTTAAACGTCAGAACTGACGTTTATCCTCTTCGTTAACAAAATTTTTCGTGTTTTCTGTTAATAGTTTGCACTCTTCGCAGATTTTATTTACATAAATTTTTTTTATAAAAAACTTTTCATTATCCTATAATAGTTTTCTTGCGAAGAGTATACCATGGAATGTGTAGCAATTATATAAGAAATTGATTTAGCTTTGATTCCGAATTATACTTGAGCTACTTATTTGCGAAGAGTAACTTCTACGCGTTTCGACCCATTCCGACTTCTACCCATTCTAGTTTTAAATTAACATTTTACAAGAAAATGCTAGTAGTGAAAACAATAGTATATTGTCACGAATAAGAATGTACCCTTTGATTGTATGACTTTGCTAATTTCTGGGTTGGCGATTATCGCTGTTACTATGGAGCAATCCAAAGTAACTAGGTGTCGGTCGACCTACAAAATTAAGCAATAGTTTTGACAATTAAAGGGTACTCAGCAAAAACACTTTATGAGGTGGCTAAGCCATCACAAAAGAATGATTTCGGCACTTGGGTGTGACCCATGAAAGTGAACTGTGCTCCCCTTTCTTAACATGTAAGTACCTTTTATAATCCTTAGTACATAGTTAATTTGTAATAAACTTAATAAGTAATTTGAATTAACCTGCTTGTTTCTATATCCCTCTACTCGAGTGGGGCCTTAGGGCCCACTCTAAACCGAGATTGGGGTAGAACCCCCAAAACCCCTCTTCTCGTAACATGGTGGAGAAGCAGTTTTTCGGTCCCGGGTTGTAATCTTCATATTACAACCCCTGTACCAAAGCCTTTAATTTTTAACATTGTTGTCTAGAATTGTGAAAATTACCTTTACACAATTTCACATAATTTAAACTTATAGTAAAGTTAATAATATTAAACAGAAAAAAATGCTGAGTTATACATTCCAATAAGTAGGTCGCTAAACCGAGTGGTACTAGGTCGAATATGATACCCACTTGTATTGTAAAAAACATGACCTATAATTTCTAGGAATGATATTAACATTTTAAGCATTTTATTTGGAACATATGGAGACAATAATATATTGAAAATTAAGTTTTTATTAAAATAGATGGGGTATACGAAATAAGCAGTGTAATAATAAGTAACGCTGCATGGTCTTCCATATGGAAGAGAATTTTTTTTAGTTATTCTAAGGTTATCTTTAGAGAAATTTAAATTTGTTAAACGTATTACAAAAATATTTTTTATACGTAGTGGTTCTTTTGGTGGTGACTAATATTATAATGCCGTCCTAAAACAATTAGATTAAAAGCGGCTAAAAAGTTATTTATAGTACCTAAATACGAGAAAAATACTGCTCCTTTATTTTTTTTTAGATAAATAAACAAACGGCTGACGAAAAATAGTAGACCAAGAGGAGAAAGGATTTTACCTTACAAAAGTAGAGGATAATTTAACCAGAGCCCGAGCCCTAAAGATGTCACTAGACGACACAGTTGCAGGTGCAACACGCTTGAAACGACAACCTGCCTCGCCGGACTACGTACATCCCCCTAGCTTCTTCCCTGGGTCATCTAACGCTAAATTCTTCATAAGAGATTATGAGAGAGCTGCCTTGTTCAATGGATGGACAGGTGCTCATAAAATAGCGTTTTTAGAGCTAGCAGTAGAAAAATCGGCTAGAAGATGGGCACAGGAGTATAAAACGGATGACGGGAATGAACGCAAAAGCTGGGAGGACATGAAAAGAGACTTTATGGATGCGTTTGCAGGTGCAGACACCACAAGAGCTTTGGAAGCCAAATTTTATAATCGGCGCCAGGGAGCCAGCGAGAGTATCGCGAGCTACTATTATGATCTGAAGGAGGCCGCCATGGAAGTCGATCTCCAGATGAGCGTTAGAGACTTTAAGAAGAGATTCGAGTACGGACTACAGTCTTCTAATCTGGAACAGTACATATTTACTTGTGAGGCAGCCACAAACCACGAAGATTTTCGGAAACGGGTCGTGGTGCTTCACGATGCCCGTGAGCGAGTAAAAATGGCTAGCCTATGCGAGGATACCTCACTGCTTTCAATAAATCAGCGTACCGACAAAGTTGTGGAACCAAACCACGGACACGCGCGTTTTAAAATGTACGATGGGCCAAAGGACGGGTACAATCTACAGAGTCGCGAGTTTCAGACGCCATTCGATGAGAGACCCGGTACTACAAGCCACAAAGACGCCGAACAAAATAAAGACGACGCCAGAAGCTATCAAGAATACGTCCCCCAAGACCACTACTTTTTCGAATGTAGCCCCTGTTATGAGCCAAACTACGACCAAAACTGGGATCGAAACTATGGACTCCCGCACTACGAACCACCCCACTGCGGATCCTTTAACTACGGATCTCATAACTAAAAAATGACAAATTGTAGTCTGTGCAATAAGTCATAAATTTTAATTGTACATGTTTTAATATCCTACAAATTGTGTTTATTTAATATAGGTTTATTTAAGTTTAAGTTTTTTAGAAATGGGTAACGTTTGTGATTTTTTGTGATTTTCAGGAAGCTATTACTATTGTTAACATTATTTTTGAGCGATTGTTGTCTCGCGGACGTGCACACTGGAACTTTTTGGCGTGAGCTTCCCAGGGTGATGGTCTACAAGAAGGCGAATAAACATGTACCTACATACAAACTGCATGTACCTACATTGGTAATTTCTTCGGATCTATTGACGTTAAACGTCTGGAATCCAAACTGGTGCGCAACGTTTATGGAAGAATTCCTTAGAGGGACTTTACATAACGTACCCCATACAACATGCCTGTGCGCATCCTAATGACTGGATTACAGGTTAAAAAGAGATGTACCTTCTTGATTGAACCCAAAAACCACCTAGGAACTCACAGCCTGTCATTACGCGGCGTTTTAACTCAGAGGTGAGTTTTCTTGTTTATAAAATGTTTTGTAATGCCCGGAAGAATCGTTCCCGGAAGAATTGTTCCCGGAAGAATTATGCCCGGAAGAAGCATTTCCGGATAAATGTTTATACGCGACCACACCAACACCCCAGTAACGGGTGCGTGGCCGTAAGCCTCCTGTTATGCAAAGGGATCGCCACTCGTGTTAATTGAGCGGTATGGCTAACAGGTTGGATTTTTTTGTATGCAAGCTATAATTTTGCCCACGAATTATAGCTTGCCTGGAAGAATCGTTCCCAGGATATATGCCCGCTATGCTCGGAAGAGTCATTCCCGGATGAATGATTATTTGTTTTGATGTGTTTTACGAGGAAAATCCTCGTAGTTTTGTAAATGTAAATTCTTAGTTTTAAGTTTGTCCGGAAAATCGTTCCCGGATTACCGCCCAGAAGAATGATGCCTGGAAGAAACATTCCCGGATGAATGTTTATTAGTCTTAAGTCGTCTTATTTTCGCGAATTTTTTATTACCGGAAGAGTCTTACCCGGAAAAATGTGTATTAATTTTAATAGCCGCAAAAATGACATAACACTAATATTTGTTCTTTTTATGTTTTATATACCAATGCACGACAATTGATCAGCCCCGACAACAATAAGAAATAAACCCCAACAGTTAATTCCAGCTTCTTATGGACCATGGACCAATCCATCATCCCGTATTTTTTTCAATACCCCAATACCATAAAAGCACAAATCGATACGATTAAGGAGGGACGGACTTGGATCATGGAAACTAAGATATCGGTTACTGTAATTTGCTGTAACCACTGTTGGGTAGAATTTTTGTTAAAAAGTTGGTTTATATTTTGTCGAATTTTGTAATTGTCCTGAGATTTTTATTTATTTTAAAGTTTTTTCATTGAAATATTTGTAAACCCATTTCTAAACAAATTTTTTTTGTCTGTGACCTACAGCATTTAATGTCCTAGATCGATTTTTTAATAGTGTAATTTTTGACGCTGTGGGTCCAGCTTTTACGGAAGGGGGAGATGTCACGAATAAGAATGTACCCTTTGATTGTATGACTTTGCTAATTTCTGGGTTGGCGATTATCGCTGTTACTATGGAGCAATCCAAAGTAACTAGGTGTCGGTCGACCTACAAAATTAAGCAATAGTTTTGACAATTAAAGGGTACTCAGCAAAAACACTTTATGAGGTGGCTAAGCCATCACAAAAGAATGATTTCGGCACTTGGGTGTGACCCATGAAAGTGAACTGTGCTCCCCTTTCTTAACATGTAAGTACCTTTTATAATCCTTAGTACATAGTTAATTTGTAATAAACTTAATAAGTAATTTGAATTAACCTGCTTGTTTCTATATCCCTCTACTCGAGTGGGGCCTTAGGGCCCACTCTAAACCGAGATTGGGGTAGAACCCCCAAAACCCCTCTTCTCGTAACAATATAAACCACGGTAGAGAAGGCCATTATTGACTACGCGCAATTGTGTCCCTTGCCGCTGCGCGGCTTGGGACACAATCTGTGCGCTAGGTCAATAATGACCCTCTTCTCTACCTTGGTTAATAATGTACTATTTTTTTTATATATAAATAACACTATCATAAAACAAAAAATACTTAATTTGGCGCTAAAATTAAGGTAGGTACTTAAAATTAATTTAGATTTCCATTGTAAAAAACATTGATGGTAAAAATCGTACGAACGTGGTACAATAATAAATAGACACATTACACAAAAACACATTAAAATTGGAGTAAAGATAAAATAATAAATAGGTACAGTTAAAAACAAAACAAATATGACTTGTACGTGTCGTCGATTGATAGCTACTGATGAACAGATGTTATTAAGGTGGATGTTTTATTAGGTGAATAAGATTGAAATATGAGGAATTTAGATTTTCAATGCCAGATCTTTTATTGACACTATTTTTGTGTTTTTTTATTTCAATCATTTCCCCTAATAATCTTTTACCAAGAAAATCTTGTTTTCCCACTATTTTTGTGTTATTAAAATCAAAATCGTGCGATGACTCAAAATGATGGCTTGCTAAGGTTGTACAAGTAGTTTTTGTTCTGTTTTTTTTTTTCATTACAGTCTCTAACATGTTTCTTAATTCTAGTATTTAAGTACCTCCCACTCTGCCCTATGTACATTTTATCACAAGAGGTGCAGGGGATTTTGTATATTATGTTGGACTCTAATTCAGTGGGTGTTTTGGTTTTTAATTTGGTAAAAAAATGTTTTTTTTTAATGTATTTTCGTTTTTAAAGGCTATATTTAAATGTTCATTTGTTAAGGCTTGACTAATTTTTTCGGACAATATATTTGTTTGTTTGACTTTTCGGTGTTATATTTTGTAGAATGCATTATTCTATGTATTAAAGATAAAGGATAATTGTTAGCGATAAGAAATTCTTTGATTTGATCCACATTCTTTTGCCAAAAAATTGGGCTAGATAAATTAAGTGCCCTATAAGTTAAATTTTTAATTATATTATTTTTTTGTTGAAAAGAATGTGAAGAATTAAAATTAATGTACCGTTCGGAAAAAGTTGGCTTATGGTACCAATCAAACAATATTTCACCACTTTCTTGTTTTATAAAAACCACATCTAAAAATGGTAATTTATTTTCAATTTCCTTTTCAATAGTGAATTGTATCTTTGGGTGAAAACTATTGAAAAAATTTAATGTAGTTTCTATCTGATCTTTCGGGATAACCGTAATTATGTCGTCAACATAAGGTTTAAAAAAAGGTAAGTTGAAAGGTAGTTTTGAAATGCAGTCTTTTTGTAGTTCGAACATGATTATGTCCGAACAAATGGGCGACATACAATTGCCCATCCCCAGACCATATATTTGTTTATAAAAACAACCATTAAAATTGAAATAACTATTTTCAAAGCAAAACTTGACAATATTTAAATATTCATCCTTAGGTATTGCCGTATTATCTTCAATTAGATGCCATCTTTTATCAATTATTTGTAAAGTTAAATCTGTTGGAATGTTAGTAAACAAAGAAATGACATCTAATGAAACTAATATGTAAAATTTACAATCACATTTTTTTTTTGTGATACCAATAGAAAGAGACTTATTTGCCAAAAACTGTCCTCTTCGACCTTTGATCTTCCTAAATGGCATGATGCCGGGATCTTAGGGGACTTTTGATATGTTGTATATTATGACAATATAAAGATAATGGTAAAGAAAAAAGTAAATAAATAATTTTTCGGCAGATTGCATTAATATTTGTTTTATTTTCCTGGGTTATGAAGTTGAACGTGTAAATCTTGCCATTTTGTTTTAGTTAGACGATTTTAATTCTGTGGCAAAAAAGAAAAAGGGCATTAAGTGTATTTGACTTATAATAAAATGTGATTTTTAATTAGTGAATTCTAATAATAATATTAACGGTAAAATCAATCATACACATTCAGCGAAATATTTTTTCTCAGCTAACACTACAAGATTGATATAGTATTGTATTATTTGTATTATTCACCTTTCCCGCCGTTGGTCACCCTCACGATCGTTATACTTGGGAAACGTCAGATATGCGTCAGATTTACACAAATCATTGTGATGCTGGTGGTCATTTAGTTCGCCAAGTATAACAACCGCGATTGTGGCCTACGGCGGGAAAGATGTATATTTGTACAAAAACGATTTCTTTTCCGACATGCACAAATGACGTTTTTACACTTATGCCCTTTTTTCTATTGACATGTAGCAGTGTCTACTTCATTTTATCAAGCCGATTGTAATCCTTTAGGCCTTATATTTAGTTCTAGAAGATCACTTTTTGTGACGTCAGCAAAAGTAATTTTTGTTAGTTTGTCTACTAGATAACAGTGTCGCTGTAGTTAGCAATAAAAGTGAATTTACCACAGAATTTTAGTTTCAGTAGATCAACTGAAGTTGCCGGTTCCCGTCTAAACGCTGCTTTAGTTGATCAATTGAAGTTGACCAACAACTGAAGTCTGAACGGCTTAATATCAGGGCAAATTTAGTGGATCAACTTCTATTAAGTTGATCCATTAAAGTTGAACTTGTGAACATTGTTTTTTTTTGGTTGAACAACTTTATTTGTTGTTTTAAACCGCGATCAGACAAGGCAATTTCAGTGGATCAACTGGCTTATTATTATATTATACTCTTCGCCGTCGACACAAATATAGGAAATCTTATAAGAAGTGGTAAACTAGGTGGAAATAATAATAGTGCTGATGTTTTTGTTGGGTATTTATAAATCACTATAATATGTACAAAAAAATTTGAAACCACATCCACAAAGAACTCAAATCATTTTTATTTTAATTAAATTTCCATACTCATGTTCCTAAAATGTTAATGAGAGATCCCTATAAAATAAAACCCGTTCTTTATAGTTTTATATGTTGTCTTATATGTTAAAGGTGTCTTTTATGATATAGAAGAATGCAACCTGGCCAAGCCTGTAAAACTTTAATACATATGGACATTTATAACCCAGTTCTTGACGCGGAAAATCACAAATTTGCGCCCTTTTGTTATTTCTTTGTGTGGATGAGCTCGTAACTGTTAGCATTTATAACGATTCTAATGGCAGTTTTTGCTGTAATATCATTAATTATCATTACCGTTGATAAATGTACTAATGCATTGCAAGAATTACAACTACCTACAAAGATAATACATTTAAGAAAATACATTTTTTTAAATGGGTGTGTCAGAAAAACAAAAAATATGTAGGTTTGAAGAAAATTTTGGATTTTTTGGAATATATTTATCTGTACAAGAATTAGAAAATAACATGTTGAAAGAAACTTTAGAATGTATGTCGGGGCAATAGTTTCCCCATAGGGTTACAAAATCAATTGAGTATTTTCACAAACGTCGTGATTCAAATTCAAAAATTAATGCATGACCGAGTCACATCTACCGGTTTCGTGCTTATGTTGTGTTATGTACACAAATAAAAATCAATGTGTGACATGTGTGTGAAAAAATGTTAACCATTAAGAATCATTAGACGTATTTAAAAAATTTATAGTTCAGGCTAAATTAGGTTTTTCATTGTAAACATTTTTTATAAAGATTTTTTGAAAGAAAATCCTTAACCATGGGATTTGTCAACTCATGCTTTGAATAATTATTTTAGCATGATTCTGTTTCCAAGCGATTATTCTTTTCTTTATACGGGATATTATACATTGATACGCCTATTCAGGTACAATCCATCAATTCTCCGAAGCCCGAAGGGTCTTTTTAAACATCTTATAACGTGTCCGTGTACATAATAAATGAGACACTAACAACATAGAACTCATGAATGAATTCTAAAAGACTAAAAGGAAGGTGACCGCCACGTCCTTTAGAATATTTAGGGAATTTTTCAAGGGAATGCTATTCAAAGCCCACCTGTGTCGTCAAAGATTTAAATAAGAGAGGGTGTTTGTCCCATTGGTACCTAAACTAAGCTTCTCAGACATTTCGGCGCCTGTGAAACTACTTCGCTAGACTGCTTGGCACCCTTGAATGGTCGAGAGAATATCATAAGCATCTTCAGAATCACCAAAATTCCTGTTATGTCTTCTTGTAAGGTAAAAATTTACAAACCATATTTTAAAATAGCTTGTAAATGTTAAACATACCTACTTCTTTTTGTGGACAATTATTTGCCATCTAGTTTTAAATTTTTACCTCGATTTTTACTATGCTGTAAAATTGTGATTAAAACATAATTCTATCATAAAAACTTTTGAGAATGTATATACCTATCTTTCTAGAAAGTACTTCATAAATGTATCGGGTGAGCAAATAAAAACGGCCCCTAAGTAGGCTATGAACAATGTAAAATCTGTCAATTAACAATATTTTCACAATCCCCATGGCCTACTTATGGGCCGTCCATTTTGGTTAGTAGAATAACTACATTATTATACTCCTCGCAGACAAAGTCAAAAACGAGGAGTATAGACAACTGAAATTAACTATATTGGCTTAAATTTCGACAGATGACAGAAAGTTTTTGCGCCCAAAACTCAAAACAACAATGAAAACAACAATACATTACACACTATCTTTAGAATCTTAAAATCGCGCCCAAAACTTAAGCTTTAGAAGTTATCTAAGAGCCTAATTTCAGTTGTCAATATTGTGATTGTTTTGAAAATTCTAAAATCGTCAAAAATCGTCGTAGAGCAAAAATTCTTGCAGATTCGTGCGTTTCATCGAATTTTGAACAACTTTCAAAAAATCCGTCCGTCCGTCCGTCTGTCTGTCTGTCTGTCCGTCCGTCCGTCCGTCTGTCCGTCTGTCACGTTTTTTGTAGACACTCTAACTTGAGTACCAAAGATCCCATCAAGTTCAAATTTTCACGAAAAATCGTTCTCATTAAAATCTAGATCCCTATTGTTTTTGAAAGAAATCGGAAAATAATAAGGGGGGCTGTGGCACCCCCCAAGTGAGAAAAAATTCATATTTCAGTTATCATAAAAATTACAGAATTTTTTTTCTGGTAACTTTAAAGCCCTCTTAATTCTCTACTAAAAGTATATTTAAGGTTTTTTGGTCCGGCCCCACATAAGCCCCCCAATTTAAAAAAAAGCCGTATCTTCGTTATTTTTCAATTTACAAAAAAAACTTTTTTTTTGTATTAAAAAATATTTTTTGTTTTTTTTTTGTGAAGTTTTTAAGACAAAAAAGGTCAAAATAAAGGTTTTTGGTGATTAAAAAGCTCTAAGTCACTTAAGTCTAGGTTCGGTCAAGGTGGCTTTGCAAAAAAAATTGAAACAAAAACATCCTTCCAAAGCCAAATTAAATCCTAAACGCCATTGTCAGAATTGATACCTATTTATGCTTTTCGCAAATAAATGTTTTTTCTATAGAAGAGTTAATAGTTTAACCTCTTCGCACAGTTTTTTAGATAATATTAAAAAATTATTGTTTTTTTTTAATTTTATTATCCTCTGATTACCTACTGCGAGGAGTATCTTATTAAATGTCGGCATTTTATAAAAAAACTCTAACAGGCTCACTAATCTAACCTATCCACTGACCTAACCCATATCTAGTTTATTATTATTTTTTTAGTCGTCACTTAGATGCCCGGACCATGTCCCTAGGACTCTCCCGGGCTTGCAAAAGTTGCCGCCACCAATACCGAACAACTGAATAAAAACGTATTGTAATTTTCTCGTAACTTTAAAAAGAATCATACGAATATATATATATTTATCTTTTGACCAAGGCATCACGAATCATAAACTTTTTCCAATAGAAAATATAACTTTTGTTCTTAGACTACAAATAGTTGAATTTAGTATACACCTGGTCTTGTTAACTGTACCCAAATGGATTTAGTTGGATGTCTATTTTTACAATGAAATTATTACGGAACAATTTGTTTCCAACACTGGCATAAACCTCTTACTTCCGCTAGAGATATCAAATAATGTTGTGTTATTTTTTGTTGATAATTTTAAATGAAATTGCCCAATATGTATGAAATCCTATTAGGAAGTAAAAAAGAAATAAAGAAAATAGCAAAACTTCCTCTACCTATATCAACTAGCAATCTATCGATTTTGTGTTTATATTCGATTAAGCATCAAAGAACTCTTAGGGTTTTGTAGATTATGTTGCTATTGTATACAACAATCTGATAAGCGACTTAAGATCAGGGGATCATTGGACTCTTGAGCTGAAGGACCAGTTGTGGCAACCTTCCACAAAGTTTAAAAAAATAGGGTATTGTTACAATTGCAATCATGTACTATTTCCTGATTTAATCAGGATTAGGACTATGAATAAAATGACCCTTGGATCTGATTCTGCAACAGATAAAACGTCATCTCAGATTTCAAGGTTTAGTTTAAGGTTTATCTCGACTTGTCTTTTACTTGGT
This sequence comes from Cartodere bifasciata, assembly GCA_963920755.1. Lineage (NCBI taxonomy): Eukaryota > Metazoa > Arthropoda > Insecta > Coleoptera > Latridiidae > Cartodere > Cartodere bifasciata. Next base: position 12,549,724 of record OY987195.1, read on the forward strand.
GAAATTTAACGCAAAGAAATGTAAAAAAAAAGAAATAAAATGAGAACAGAAACTTTTTTATTATGACTTACATAAAAACGGTAATGCAGCATTTAGATTACCATATTAGAGATAATTCTCTTTTTTTGTAAAATTAAGTGTAAGTACTAAATTCATAGATTTATAGCTGAACTAGATTGCTCTAACAATAATTTTAAAAATAAATCCAACATTTTTTTATTTGTGTGTGCCCAACAAAAATGTAGGTGCATCATCACACAAAGCATCATTTCAACTATTAGTATTAAAATCTACCATTTTTATGATTTTTTCAAAATATAATATAACTTATAACATAAAGGTACGACCTAAAATTAATATCACTTTTTCCTTGTAGGATTTTATAACGTGCGATCCTTGAAAACTTACCTCGACTCTTACCTTAATTATTAAATTTATATGTCAAATTAGGGGTATATGGGAGCAGCGCACAGACAACCCTTTAGGTATACCAAATAAGTTTGAACTGCGCACACTTTTGTTATGGAGAGTTAATCCATTTACCCTTATTAAGAAAAGGATAATCCTTTAATTTACGATGTTTAGATATAGGTACAGCAGTCAGTAAAAATATTTGGGTATATGGGAGCAGCGCACAGACAACCCTTTAGGTATACCAAATAAGTTTGAGCTGCGCACACTTTTGTTATGGAGAGTTAATCCATTTACCCTCATTAAGAAAAGGATAATCCTTTAATTTAACATGTTTAGATATAGGTACAGCAGTCAGTAAAAATATTTTATACTTTTATTTTGTATGAAGATCAAATAATTTTAAACTACAATGCTTTCTGACTGTGTTGATCCATTTTTAACATAACAACACCGAGAACAACACCTAGTAATATGTCCCTCATTGTAATGAACAACATTTTGGACGCACTGCTAGGCATCATCACAACAGCTAGAGTTTATATTTTCATTTTAGCAGCAAAACTTAACCTAACCTACCTAACCTAGTGTCCCCCAGTGGAAAAGTGTCCCCCAGTGCTTTCATAAAATTCAGTCTAAAATCCTAAAATTAAAAAAAAAACCTGCGATGTTCCCTAACGGTACAACCCAGAGTCTAAGGTAAAAGGATTAGGCAGGTAATTAGATTAATTTCTAATATTTCTCGAAAATACAATTTGGGACTGCCAGGTAGAAGGATTAAAATGTGCGCTGCTCAAACTCAACTTTGGGCGCAGTTATAAGTGTTTTTTAGCGGCTGTGCGCAGTTCAAATACACCCAAATATTTTATACTTTTATTTTGTATGAAGATCAAATAATTTTAAACTACAATGTTTTCTGACTGTGTTGATCCATTTTTAACATAACAACACCGAGAACAACACCTAGTAATATGTCCCACATTGTAATGAACAAAATTTTGGACGCAAAATTTTGGCATCAACAGCTAGAGTTTATATTTTCATTTTAGCAGCAAAACTTAACCTAACCTACCTAACCTAGTGTCCCCCAGTGGAAAAGTGTCCCCCAGTGCTTTCATAAAATTCAGTCTAAAACCCTAAAATTAAAAAAAAAAAAAGCCTGCGATGTTCCCTAAGGGTACAACTCATAGTCTAAGGTAAAAGGATTAGGCAGGTAATTAGATTAATTTCTAGTATTTCTCGAAAATACAATTTGGGACTTCCAGGTAGAAGGATTAAAATGTGCGCTGCTCAAACTCAACTTTGGGCGCAGTTATAAGTGTTTTTCAGCGGCTGTGCGCAGTTCAAATACACCCCAAATTAGAGGTTTATGCCAAAATTTGAAGCATTTTACTGCGAATTATACTAAAAATCACCCGTTGTAAACAACCTGAGCAGAAATATTCCGTTGGCAGGCACTGACAGCGAATTTATTTACCTGGATAGAAGTGAAAGTTATAATCTTTTATTAATTTTGTCAAAAATTGTTCTTTTGGTTCGTCTTTTCAGTGTTTAAATTAATATTATTTTTTTGGGTAAGTAGTGTTTATAAATGAAATAATCGTGTCGAATAGCCCTCGTGCTCTTGATCAGTTTTTGATTTTAAAAGAACTCTTGCTTTTTTAATACGCAATGTCCCTTAAAAGGAATAGGTGGCAGTTGCGCCCAGTTGCATTTGCGCTGCGGATTTAAAAATTTATGCAGCAGCGCAAATGCCACTTTCTGATATTTTGTTTTTATACCTGAATTTTAAAAACTTGCAAGTGCTACTATTTTAATCCGCAGCGCAAATGCCACTGGGCGCAAGTGACACGACACCCTTAAAAGTAAGGATGGTTTCTTTAAATTATTCACCTCGTGCTTCGCACTCGGTAAATGATTAGACAACACCCTTACTTTTGCGGGACAATACTATGCAACAAGCACTCGTTTATTTGATAATAGTCGAGGTGACATTTTGTGCATTGCACGTTATTATAACGAACTTTTTTGGTTTGAATTGAAGTATAAATGTATTTAGCAAAGATGTATGTAAATCGAGATGTAAATAACATTCACCACCGTTAGTGATTGTAACACAATCCGATTGACATTTTGGATTTTCGTTTTCTAAGGAGCAATAAAAACGTATTTACATACAATAATAACCGTTTTTTCTATTATTACGTTTTTTCTCGTGATACCGATATTTTCTTTCTTCTCCAAATAATTCTTTTAAAATTTAAATTTCTAACAAAGAAATGTCAGAAGAAATTCGTTACATGTCACACACTTGCGTTTTACATTAGGCTTGTAATTGATACTTTTTCATGGATTTATTAGACGATTAAAAGAAATTGATTCAGTCAATTGATTATTGGCATTATGGGCTGTACACATATGTTACATATTAGAATAAATGCATATACAATGAATAAAAGTCACATGCGTGCAGTGTCTAATTCGCATTACCGAATAATAAAATGTTTCTTCGCACGCCCCTAGTCATGTTTTATCATTTAAAACCAAATCGAAACGGTCTACTTCACAATATCACAATTGAATCGAAAATAAATCCATCACTGTTATGCTAATATGAATCTGCTCAAAGTACAAGGCCGTTTATGGGATCCATGCCGATAAATCATAAACTCATGGGGTTATCGCCTCAAATGAATATCAAATTGGACCAGCAACAATTCTATTTCAATACGCCAATACTTTTGTAATTTGCACCCTTTTTAAATTTATACATTTGCGATACATTATAGATTTTTTATAACAATGAATTTTTTCTGCTTGTGCTCCATTCACAATCTTTGGAAAGGTTTTTGGGCGTGCATTTATTATGTTCGATTTATTTTATTGTAAAACTGGGCCAAGACTTTCAATTTGTGAGCATTTAAATTGAGACGTTAAATTTTATGTGAAAAGGGATCAAAAATGGGATGTACCAAATATTTTCAATTTATGATTTTAATTCTGTTGAAATGTCAAGCATTGTTAATGCTCCAAAAGTTGTAATGGCTTTATTTTTATTGTATATGTTGGGAACTACTGCCATTTAACTTTTAGCGCAAAAAGGGCCTTAATAATATGTTTCTAGAATTGGTTATTCATGTGCACAGTAGATTAATCAATTTATAAACCTAAAGTGCGATCCACAAAATTTAACGTCGACTCTGGCCATAAAACGTCAAAAACGTGTCAGTCGACAATGTTTTAACAATGTAAAAATTTGAAAATTCACCTGTCCATTGCGATAGTCGACGTCAAATTTTGTGGATCGCACGTTATAATCAAATCTTAGAATATTGTTTAACCGAGTGTTTAACTAAGAGTTTTTTCTTGATTTAAAAAAATTTAAATCCTAATATAAAGAAATAAAACCTATTTTTCTGTTGTTAAACTGAGTAAACCTGTTTTTGTTCGCTTGTAGCACTCTTTATTTGAGTAATATCGTACAAATTATAACAATATCAATAACAAGCGCTTTTACTATTGAAGGAATACTGGCTTAGCTGAAAGCTCTTTGAAGAATTCAACATTGTGTGCAGAATTTGTACCAAAAGGACTATTATGTGAGTGGAAGTGGGCTTGAAAAATCCGATTTCCTCTACAAACCACCCCCGTCCCGAATGATGCTAACTTGGAACTCTTGGAAGCGAATGCCAACTATACAGTTAAGGAGTTATGGACATTTCTTTTAAACCTGTTTTGTATTGTTATGTTGTCGTTTGCAGATGTTTTTTTTTACCTATTTTAAAATATGTTTTACTATCCAAACAATAAAACTCAAGTTGTCATTGACCACTTATTTTTTTGTGTATTAACTAGAGCCCTTAATAATTTGATTACGGTTGGTAGCACTACTTACAGTGCTAATAATGAGGAGTGTCAAATTACCTATTTTATATCTTAACAAGGTGTGATCTACTTCCCCAAAACATAAAGCATACAAGAGAGAAAAAATGTTATCAATATCTTTATCAGTCAAATATAATCGTAAGATGGTTACGAGTTTTTTAGACTTTTTGCGCAATTTTAACCGCATTCTATTTTAATATAATTTCTTTGCTCCTCCTAACGCTTAATGGTTTATTAAAGGATGAAACGTTCACAGTTGACGACGCATGCAGATTTAGCAAATCCTTAGATTTAGCGTGCCATGGTTTGTATCCTAGCAACAAGAGTCAATTGTTCTGCTGCAGGTGTCCAATCAATAGCACCTGGAACACAGCTTTGAATATTATTTGGGAAATACCGTATTATCTACCGAACTGGCCAGACTGTGTGTCGCCGCCGACAATAGTATAATTTTAGGCTATTGCTGGGTAGTCCTTCTGTTCTGGCTTGCTTCTTAATTGCACTCTTAAGAAAGTATCTACCCAAAGGCTATTTATTGTTCTTGCTTGTTTTGCCACTTCTTGGAAGTTTAAACTATTGTAGGGGAATTACCTACAATTTTACAATTATTTATTATTCGGTCTCTTTGTTGAAGAGTAAGCAGGTATAATTTTTTTAAAAGGAATAGTTAAGACCAATACATTGCCAATGCTAAAGTCGGATTGTTTTACTGTATGTATTGTTTTTATCACTTTCTGTATCTTCCATCTTTTACCAGTTTTTTTAAACATGAGCTTAACGAACACGTGGCTCAAGTAGATATAACAAAGAAATTTCAGTTTAGCAAAAAAAGATATTAGACAAATTCATTGTGTCATCATGAAAACCAATTTTTCTTATGTTGTAGCTAACAATGACAAGCTCATGGAGGAAACATTTTGCTTTTTAATGTAAACTCTGTCTTGTTTGGAACAAGCTTGATGATGGAGTATTCACATTGTTAGATGAAATATTGCTTCTAATCATGCACCATAATGTACGCGTGTATATAATATGTTTTACTAACTAATTTTGTCATCAAACTCGTTGAGATCCATATAGGGGATGTGATGCGCTACATTCGGCGGCTTGATAAATTCACTGTGTAATTTAATTTATTTTCTCATTTGTCATTCAAGATTCTGATCCTGCTTTACTTATAGCTAACTAGGTGCCTAACTACTGTAAACAATTCAATTTAATTTTAATTTATTCATAGACAAATATACATCTTTTTCTATTTTTAAATATGATATTTTATGTAATTAAGAATATAACACTAATAAAATGTAGTCGTCATCATTGGAACCTTGTTGGTTTATTATCCATTTGCAAAATAAAAATTAATAAGAATTAACTACTACTTTTTAATACTACACATTAAAACAGTATATGATATAACTAAGGTAAATTATCGCAGATAAAGAGGTAGATCATCAAGAAGATACATTAGCGAGCTACATTCATGATTCTTTAAAGGTAAAGTCAAAACATTCTAATAATGAAGAGAAGGTAATACTCTGGATGATCGGACGGAAGATCTTTTTAATCAGGAACAAGGTGTCTTACTTTTGAAGGGACTATATCCAGAAAATAACAAAAAGAAGCTTAATTCTTCTACAAATCGGGAATTATTATAAAACATTCATATTAAAAAAATAACAAAACAACGAAAGAATGTTTTTCCTATTTATTTTGGATCATATGATTCTTGAAGTATTATCCTTCTTTTTTAAAATAGCAACTGAATAATACTGATAACGTTACCTCCCCAATTTTCTAAAGCAACAAATTGTCTATACAGAAGTAGTACTTAGATGAAACAAATAGGTAACTCTTTCTATGTCCGTAAACGCCTCGTAAAAATGTTTCTTGTAGTTTATTCGTTGCGTAATGTATTTTATAATGGTTGAACACAATATTCAGAGCATATGCTTTCATGCCACGCCATTATTTGAATGGAGTCGGTATCGAACGGACAAGTTCTAAGCGGAGTGTGTCGCTATAGTCACCATTAATATTAGGCATTGTAACCATTACCATCACAATACATATTATAGGGTAATTATTAAATCTGAATTTGTCTGCTATGCTAATATTGTAGCTCTCCCTCTTAACAACAAGTAATTCCATGCCAGGGGTACTCCAAAAGATTATTACACTTTTATTATTTGTGTTTTGTTTGGGATCAACCATCATTCTTATGTTTGAAAGGAAGATATATGATTTTAATTGAGATTAGATTTATGCAATCCTTTTGTAGTGGTTTGGTGCTTTTGCATAATATTACTATTTATTTTAATAATTGATGAAAGTGGATCCCTACTAGTACAAGCACTTATTCTTAATAGCTAAATGCTGTTCGAAGTATCTAAAACAGCAACAGCAGTGGCCAATTATTTGTTTTAATTCTCACCCGTTGTTTGCAGTTATTGTTGAAAATGAGATTTAAATTGGTGTGCATTTTTCAATTTTCAATCATTAGCACCAAAGAAGTCGGCGGCAAGAAAAGACGGATATAAGGAACAAACATCAATTTTAAAATAATTAACAGTTCTTCAATTTTAAACTGATTTCATTGTATTAACATCAAATTAAATTATTAGTTTACTCTACTAAAATCACTTGGTGGTTTCTAATTTGTGAATATTTCCAGTAAACTAAAATATTCTCAGTGTTTGCATCCTAATCTCCTAAGGCAGCTGCAATTGCTGAAAATATACCACGAAATATACTAAAGCTTTTGACAAGCACAAAAATGTAGAATTATGTTTAGTAATAGCTTACGATAACATCTGCAGTAAAACCTACTAACCTATTTTCTAGTTTTTAGTAACATAAGAAGTAACATAAGAAGAACTAACTGCAATAAAAAAAACAAAAATGAATTTAATCAGTGTTTTAAAATAATAATAATAATAATAATAAATTTATTGTTTAAAACAACAAGAAATACTTTGGCTGGCTCCATTTCCCATTGAATAAGAAAAGGCAAAATGGATCTTTGAAAATTGAGAATTGTAGTTGCCAACAAAAAAACTCTACAATATTGTATGGGATACAATTCCCTAAAACACCTGTATAAAAGAATAAGAGACAAAAAATTAACATAACAATTGAAAGGCGGTCCCATTCAGCATTCGAACCATAACGTAAGTGCATAATACAAAAGCCCCTCCTTGGGCGCTGATTGGAGGCCGTTGTCGATCCCGCGTTGCGCATGCTCACTAAGCACGGGAAATTACAAACTGCCACAACTCCATAGGGTCTTGAGCCTGTCCGAGATGTACATATTGCAACCATCTATCCGTCGTGATAAATGCTAACAAATCTTTAATTTGATAAATTATAGTGCGCTCGAAGTGTTCTCGTGAGGACAATAGACTTATTTTTTTTGTGATTCACTGGTGAAAATACGGCCTCAAAATTGATCTGGAACTACACAGGCAGCAGGCCTCAAACGGTCACTTCATTAGGTAAGTAAATCTTTTATCCTTTTCCAATGTATGGAAATATTTTATGCTAATTAATTGATTGTCATTTTTTGTTTGCTTTTGTAAGCCTGTAAGGTGCCATTTCGTGTTATTATTTTTTTTAATTATAGGTTTTAAAATTATATACATTATAAATTTGTAGACAGACTACCTAACTTTTTAATTTTCATTTAATGTTTTATCCTTTAAAACTATAACTCTGACATTAATTGATGTTTAGAAAATATATATGTGCTTAATTTATTTACCTTATAAGTAATATTTTAAAATGTATGCTATTGCTGTTAGAATTTGTTGTAAATTTTGGGTGTTCATTAATTGGTACTATTTAAAAAACTATAGACCTGAAAATTTAAGCATGGTCTGATTGACAAAATTAACTCGGATCCGGTCGGCTCGCCGCCGCCTGTCATTATATTATAGGGATGGTACCTTAAGTAAAAACTACCTAAGAATAAAACAAGCCGCTGTCATAATTTCGAATGAAGTACCCATTTCTAATGCAACAGTTAAGTCAACAGAGTTCCTTCCAAGTCAAGGGTACATTCTATGTTATTTTTTTTATTAACTTATTTCTCTGTCTGTTTCTGCACCTATGGCTTAATACCGATGCTCTGAGTGAGACTACCCCCAACCGAGAAACATTGTCGTATCCCATCCTTTTCCAAAGATGGGTAGAGCTCTTTTACGTGCACATGTGCACACGGGACCGCATATTATACTTCGTCTTCCGAGCGAAGGCATCACAAGAAACATTTATCCCACTAGTAAATGTTACCAGCAGACTTTTTTTTTCATTTTTGGATCACTCCCGGGTACGAAACTGGGTCACTTTGGTAAGAGGCAGTGATGCTTACCTCTACACCGTGCCTGCTGGCTTCCATATTATATACCTTTTTTTTTATTTGCTTTTATAATTGTTGAGTCGCTTACAAAAACAAACTCTACTTAAAGATCTAAATATACTAACGTTTTTCGACAGCCATGCTATACAGGGTGTCAAAAAATCAGGAATTCCTAGGGAATTTTCAAAAATAATAATTCATCTATTAATTCATCGATAAAATGCGAACAAAGTTGCATAGATCGGCAACACAGTTTTTAAAATAAATCTTAAAAACTCATCTAGATTCTTCAGCATATATTTTTGCATTAGATCATATTGACATTGTTGTCAGCTTCATTTCATAAAATTTTAAAAAAACAAAATGATTTTAAAAATGTAATTTGACCATTTAAAAGATAAACAAACGGTGCAATAATTTTAGATAGATTGTGCCTTTGTATTTAGTAGTTTCTTTCATTTAATATGCTGTTATCTTCAAGACATAAGCGTTTAAAGTTTTGCACTTTGAGACCTTATATCTCCGAGGGTATATAATATAGATTTATTTTTCAATTTTCTGAGGCTCACTATTCATCCCATAACAACGTACCATCGCGATGGTACGTTGATCGCGTTTATGCGCACATTTTTTGGACAACCTGTATAACTATTATCTTCAGCAGAAGAAGGATATGCTACGTTCTGTTGAAGATAAAAAAGGGGTCCTGTTTTATTCAAGATTAAAATGATTCTAAAATGTTATTCTGTCTTTACCTTACTAACGTACGATTCTCAAAATTTCACCCCGACTCTTGCCATGCATCTGTAAACCTTCAATTTTTTTCCTTGTTAAAGCAATGTCAATTGTCATGTTTAATGTTTTTGACATTTCACAGCAAAAAAGAATCGAGGTGAAATTTTGAAAGATCGGCCGTTCAATAAAAAGGAATGAGATAAAATGACTTTCCAACTGACATGGTGGTTGCAATAAAACGCTACTATAGAGGGGACGCACAATCGATTAGGAATTTTTCCTATTTTTTAGATCCCTTATTTTAAGCTTAAACAATTGATAAACTTTTTACTATTTATTAGGCGCCTAATTGACAATTCCAATTAGATAAATCAAAATGTCAGACATGTAGCAGTGCCTACTTCATTTTGTCATCAGGCCGACGCTCTTTCTTGTTCATTTTTTTGAATCCTTTAGGCCTTATAATCTAGATGATTCAGTTTCGTGACGTCAGAAAATTTGATTTTTGTTAGTTTGTCTACTTGATGTGTCGCATCGGCATATTTAGCAATAAAAATAAATAACAAAAACAAACAATCCAAAACTCACTATTTAAGAGATTCCTGTAAATCGTTAAATATATGAAAATTGTCTGCATGATATGATTATTATAAAACCAATGTCATATTATTTCTTTTGTTACTTTCATCGTTTTATTTAATTTAATATTTTATATACATATTATCAGCTTAAATAAAAGACTGATGAAAAGCTGATGTTAATTTAAATATTAATTTCAATGATAATGAACAATTAATTCCAGCTGACTTAAAGGTTTGATTAGAAAGCGAATATCTATACAACTTTGTATTTACCACTCTTTTCGTAATGGTTAAATTTATTGACTTTCCAAAGTTAAAAATTTAAAAGGCCAAAGTATGGTAACCATTTCGATTTAGCATTGCCTAATACAATAGATAACTACACCTTACGATCGACCAATATGAGAAATAATTAATAGTAGGTAATTGAATTTATTCTCTTATGGTTGTCTTAACAAAACATAGGGTGTCCCAACAAATATTATGCAGGGCGATTTTTGACATTTCTGCTTTGAATTTACAAAAACCCTTGGACCAGCCACGAAGACAAAATGTAATAAGTTTTGACATTGACAGGTGGGGGCTTATTTAAGTGTTCATAAAATTGCACATAACTTTGTCATAGATTATATCATAAAATGCTCTAAATTTATACGATTATTTCATTTATATGTCAAATTAGAGGTTTCTGCCAAAATTTGAAGCATTTTACTGAGAATTATACTGGAAATCAGCCGTTGTCAACAACTTGAGCTGAAATATCCCGTTGTCAAGTACTGACAGCGAATTAATTTACCTGGATAGAAGTCAAAGTTATAATTTTTTGTTGTTCTTTTGGTTAGTCGTATTCAGTGTTTAAATTAAATTATTATTATTTTTTTGGGTAAGTAGTATTTATAAATGAAATAATCGTGTCAAATAGCCCTCGTGCTCTTGGTAAATTTTCGATTTTAAAAGAACTCGTGCTTGTTAAATACGCAATGTCCCTTAAACATAAGGGTGTTTTCTTTAAATTATTCACCTTGTGCTTCGCACTCGGTAAATAATTTGACGACACCCTTACTTTTGCGGGACATTGCTATGCAAAAAGCACTCGTTCATTAAATAATCGATAATTCATAAAGCACACGTACTATTACTACTGATTATTTCATTTATGCAGGGTGTCCAAAAAATGGCGCATAAACGCGACGGTACGTTGTTGGGGCATGTCTAGGGAGCCCCAGATTGTTAAAGGAGAAATTAAAACAAAATGTAAATCTTTAAGATTTTAAAGAATATTTTTTTTTGAATGCTTGGCAGGAGATATTATAAGGAATGTTATGTCATTGTATAATTTAGGGTCTCAAGTTATTATGACGAAAGAATCATCGCCAAAAAAAGAATCGAAAGTATGTTAAAAATAAAATTTTAAAATCGGTCCACTTCAATTGTTGAGCAGTTTATCACTACAGACAATTTTTTTTTAAATTGTTACTTGATAATTAAATTTCAAATTTGACAGATATAAAGGCCGATTTATATAACGTAACTTTCACTTTACTTTCGCTTTACTTCGGCGTAACTTAACCGAAAATTAAATAAAATACATGGGAATGTATTGGCAAATTTATACTTCACTTTAGCTCTACTTTGCTGATTCATTTAGCTTTAAGTCGTATAAAGACGTACTAACTCGAGACCCGAGCTTGGCCATCATGCGCAAAATTTGCAAAAATGGGATATTCACCCTTATGGTCAAGGGTAGTGATTACGAAATATCGCTTCGTACGATACCTGTTAGATCTTCTTATGTAGGTTTTGTACGAAGCGATATTCCGTAATTACCGTCCAGGTGAAAATTGTTAGAAGTCACGAGTTCAGACACATGCGCTTTACTGATTCCAATTGCACGTAACTTTGCAGTCTGTAAATTAGGTAAATTTGTAAAGTTAAGTGGAAGTGAAGTTACGCCGAAGTAAAGTAAAAGTTACGTTGTATAAATTGGCCTTATTTTTTTTTTGATTTTTAAAATTTGGTCTAGTAGCTGATATGTGGCCCTAGTGAAAACGGTGACAGAGGCCTACTTAACACGATACAGTTAAATTATCAGAAATAACCTATAAGTGTACGTCAAGTGGAGTTAATTTAATCTATAAGGGAGATTTAAATTATTGTTCAATTCAATTAATTTTGGGGTTATTTGCGATACGTTAATTCTAAGAAATTTACGTTCACTATAAATGTTCACAGATTTTCTTAAATTTGGCCTTTTGGTGGGCAAAATTCTAATTTTAATTGACGAAAAAGTAGTTTTTCTGTGTTTTTGCCCACCAAAATGTGAAATTTTTGGCTTCATTTTTGAAATCTTGTTATCAATCTAGTTTATTAAGTATATATCTATGGACAGTAGTTATTGGTAGAAAAATTCTCTTCACTCATGCACACTAAATGAACTGAAGAAATAACCCTATTAGGAGGGGGCTAAACATTTTTAAATGGGTGTAAAATATTCTTTTCAACGTGCGTTCCACAAAATTTCAGCTCGACTCTTGCCATAAAACAAAAAAATTTTAAACGTAGGTCCTTGGTAGTTGGTTTACACGTCAAAAAATGATGACAACATAAAAAAAACATTATGGGTGCGTATTATTTAGATATTTCAAAAAAGAGAAAGCTTCTGTCGGCAGATAGATAAACAAAACGACATCTTCCTAAAAATAGAGAAAAATAATTTGAGATTTGTTTTATAGACGCTTCGGCGCCTACCTGATAATGTTTAAAGTTAGGTTAGAAGTGTTAGTTTTCAAAAGAAACCCGAGCAATTGGCATCTCTCATATTCTCTGCCACTATGCTGACCGCGGAAAAAAGTCTGACAGATTCTGCTGCTGCGAATAAAACAATAAAACAGAATCTCCTATCTGCAGGCACAATCTTCCTTTGGTAAATAAAACGCACCCCAGTAGTAACTAACAAAGACTTACGGAAAAACAGCTTTTGTTTTTCATGGCAAGAGTCGAGGTAAAATTTTGTAAAACGCACGATATTTTACTGACGAGTGTTCAATGCTCTTATTCTGCAGAATTTCACAAATATCTTTGTTTTGCCTATAAAATGATTGGTTTTTGATTTTTTCCTGATTTGGCAATTTTCCTTCGTGCGTTATTTAGTTTATTTAAAAAAGAACACAGTTCAAGTTAAGTTGAATTAAGGCTGAACTATAGGTAGTTAATTACTACAGTATAATTTGATTTAAACTTCATAATGGACGCTCTAATGAATTTGAGTGAAACTATGTTATGAGATTGTGGGAGTTTAGTTTAGTGTATTAAATAAATACTTGACCGGAAATTTAGCAGCTTTGGGTCAGTGTGAAATGGCAATTTAAATGCCCAGTCGAGAATATAAACAACCCTCACGATACTTGACTCCGGCCGTTGAGTCTGAAGTGGAAAATTGCATCCCGCAGAGGAATTAACACCTCCTTAACCACAATTGGATTTCTTCCGGCACTTTATTATTATGATTATTTATTTTATCTTTCTGTTTTTCTTGAAATCTTTCTTTATCAGATAAAGTGTGTCTTAAATTTGGGTAATTATATATTTATATTCGTATGATTATTAATAATGCATATGAAAAGAAAAACTCTACCATAGATTTTTAAGACTATTATTTCGAAAGTTCACTGTACAAACTGTTGTGGGTTTGTGAATTAAAATATACTTTTAAATACCTTCGCCATAAGTGATGACAAAAATATGAAACCAACAAAGACAAAATCGCATCCTAAGCTTGGTTCGGAAATACTACCCGGGTAAGAAAGACAAAGACAGATAGATACGTTTCTTTTATACCTGAGAGAGATAAAAGTTACTCGGGTAGCGCCCGAGTAATAAAAAGTACTATTTCCGAACACGCCTCTGGTTTTCATGGTTTTGAAGCTTTAACAACCACATGTCAAACAATAATTTGTTGAAGTAATTGTTACAACGTTAAAACCTCGATTAAAACCATGGAAACTACGATGCCATTTTGTCATTGTTAGCTTCAGTAACAACACACTAACATGGCGTATTAATAAAAAAGAAACAAAAACTATGTCGTACTACCAAAGACAAAAGGCTAATTTTTGCGTCCCTTTACCACGTTTAACCATATATATGTATAACCATAGTTATATCAGACAAAGACAGATAAATACGTTTCTCTTACAACAACGAGAGTCAGTAAATAACTGGTTATTGACGCCAAAAATTACCTAAAGTGTTTACTAATAAAATTATAAATAATAATAATAAATAATGTTTATTGAAAAAAAAGGTTTAACATTTTTGACTTAATACTAGGCAAAGAAAGAATAAACATAATAAACGCGGAAAACTCCTGTGCATCATAAATGCAATTTGTTTGAGTGCGTAACTATTATTTATAACAATTAAATATAATAACAATAATAAAAATATAACTAAAAGAGAGAAATAATTGGTTAATAAATAAGGAAAAAGTATTTTTTTTTTGGTTTTTTTTTTACTTAAATTAAAACATGGAGGACACAAGAATAAAATTAATTTAAACTTATGCAAGTTTTACACTTTTCACACTGTCTTTTAATTAATTGTTTTTTATATCTATTAAAGAATGGATCATTTCTCTCGGCGTAGTTTGAACGTAGCAGCTTAGACATTTTTTAAATTTTTTAAAATAGTTTTGATTTTTTAAGTCGTCCGTTAACTGATTAAAAATCTTAGGACCTAAATACGCGTATGATCTCTGTCCAATGGTTTTGTGTCTGCGTATTTCTGGTAAGTTACCTTTACTTCGAGTGTTTCGTTTGAAGGATTTTATAATCATAGATAGGAGTTAATGGGTGGTATCATAGCAAAATAAAAAAAACTATAGTGTATTTTATTTCTGTGGTCCAGTGACCAGACTCTTGATACTATCTACAGACTCTAGGTTTCTATAAGTAGTGCTTATTTGTCCTGAACAATTTTTCTGTAGTTAACCAAATCCAAAAGGGGTATTAGGCGTAAAGAAAATCCGGTCTTTCTGTTGAGGCACTTAAGGCACATAACCATTTACAGAGCATGAATAGAAAGTAAATGTTGAGGTTTGCCAAAAATTAACATGCATTTGCAAATGCATGTAATCAAACTGCTTTTTCAAAGACGTTTGGCAGTAAACTTGAGATGGTGACAATACTTAAACCAAAATTCTTGATAATTAAACCATTATTTGAACTCTAATATAATATTAAACCATTTGATATCACTTTTGTGTTGTCTAAACGTCAAAATTTAACAAGAAAAATCAAAGAGAAAAAACAAATTCTCACATAGACACACCACATGGACTGCAGCGGGGGACAGCGGGACGCGTAAATATGCGGGGGGAAGACGCGAGAACTTTGCATCATCTTAGTTTTTTTCCAATGGTGGGTATACAGGGTGTATCACGACGAGTATAAGGCATACGTATCTCAAAAACGGTTTGTTAGATTTTTTACAAATTTGGTATACACAAGTTTTGGGATAGGATGCATCTACCCAAAATATTTTTAACTTTGTGCAACTTCCGGTTATACCGGAAACTAGTGTCAACTTTGTTATTTTAAATAGAACTACCTATTTTTTTTTCGATAGTATCATTTCTTTTCACATTTTGAGTAAACTTTCCAAAAAAAAATTCAAAAAAAGTTTTTAGTTTTTTTGTAATTAAGGTTTTTCGAATTTTTTTTACTGTTGTTAGGATTTTAAAGATTGCCGATTTTTCAAAAACTAATAAATGATTTTAATTGCGGTGTTAGCTTACGGATAAATAATGGTTCGAAAATTAACTTTTGTGATTATAAATAAAATAAAAGTTAACCGGAAGTAAGATATCGGCCATTAAACCCACCTCTTTAAAAATAACATTATCTCATTTTTTTTAAATGTAATGCCATATTTTTTTTTATTGTTTCTAACTGGGGTTGTTAATACCTTTCAAATGATGTATCATTGTCCTATACCTATCTCTACTAGTTTTCGAAATAAAAATTTATTTCTGTTATTACAATGCTATTATGAAAAAATTAAAGTTTTTTTTTGAAAAATCTAGTAAGTCATGAAAACAAAAAACAACTATTTGACGTTTACCACATTAAAATTCATTGTTGAGTGACAGATACTTGTTTTTTTCTTCAAAATTTATTCTAAAATAGTTTTTTGTTTTCATGACTCACTGGATTTTTCCATAAAAACTTCAATTTTGCCATAATGGCATGTAAAAATAAAAATAAATTATTTTTTCGAAAACTATTAGAGATAGGTATAGGACAATGATACATCATTTGAAAGGTATTAAAAACCCCAGTTAGAAACAATAAAAAAAAATATGGCATTACATTTAAAAAAAATGAGATAATTTAATTTTTAAAGAGGTGGGTTTAATGGCCGATATCTTACTTCCGGTTAACTTTTATTTTATTTATAATTACAAAAGTTGATTTTCGGATCATTATTTATCCGTAAGCTTACACTGCAATTAAAATCATTTATTAGTTTTTGAAAAATCGGTAATCATCTAAATCCTTACAACAGTAAAAAAAATTCGAAAAACCTTGATTACAAAAAAACTAAAAACTTTTTTTGAATTTTTTTTTGCAAAGTTTACTCAAAATGTTAAAAGGAATGATAATATCGAAAAAAAAATAGGTAGTTCCATTTAAATTAACAAAGTTGACACTACTTTCCGGTATAACCGGAAGTGGTACAAAGTTGAAAATATTTTAGGTAGATGCATCCTATCCCAAAACTTGTGTATACCAAATTTTAAAAAAATACAACAAACCGTTTTTGAGATACGTATGCCTTATACTCGTCGTGATACACCCTGTATTTGTTAAAATATTTTAAAAATTCAAAAACCATACGAATCCCAAAGAAACAAGCTACAACCTTTATGAAAACTATTTTTTATTTCCACATGAGGTTTCTCTACAAATGAGTGATATGTTATTTTAAATTATTTCAAAAAAATAATTACGAGAAAAACGCGATTAAAGTTTAAAAACCAAAGAGGGGACCCCTTGATTTTCAAGATTCATTGCAGAATTTAACTGACTTATAATAAATATTTAGAAAAAGTTTTAATACTAATTTAATCCCAAGAGTTCTAGCAACAAAATATCAAAAGTTTATTTGGTCACATATTTTTTTAAAATGGGGCCCAGACAGCCCCTGTCGCCAGATTTTTTGTGCCAAAAATAGGTTTGGATATCCCCAAGGTATAAGCTTTCATAAAAATAATGTTTCAAAACTACGTTTTTCCGTGCATACGAACTTTGTAAATAAGCGATCTTTGAGTAAATTTTCCTCTACTATGACTAGGTTAATTTAATCAGGCAAGGTGAGGTTTTATTAGTATAAAACGAAGCAAATGACACCTCAAATTGCAGTACCTATATGAGAAGAGTGAAATAATTTGTGTGATTATTTCATTGATATGTCAAATTAGAGGTTTATGCCAAAATTTGAAGCATTTTACAGCGAATTATACTGGAAATCACCCGTAGGCAACAACCTGAACTGAAACAGCCCGTTGTCAAGCTCTGACAGCGAATTAATTTACCTGGATAGAAGTCAAAGTTATAATTTTTTGTTAATTTTGTCAAAAATTGTTCTTTTGGTTAGTCGTATTCAGTGTTTAAATTAAATTAATATTATTTTTTTGGGTAAGTAGTATTACATAAATGAAATAATCGTGTCGAATAGCCCTCGTGCTCTTGATAAATTTTCGATTTTAAAAGAACTCGTGCTTGTTGAATACGCAATGTCCCTTAAACGTAAAGGTGTTTTCTTTGAATTATTATATAAAAAAACACCCTTACTTTTGCGGGACATTGCTATGCAACAAGCATAATTCATTTAATAATCGACAATTCATAGAGCACACGGGCTATTACTACTGATAATTCGAGTTCAAATCTTAAAACGTATACATCTTTGGATTCCAACTATTTTTTGGTTTTGTTTCTTTGTTTGGAGCCTTGAAATATGCCAAGTAGTAACTCCTTGACTAATTAATTCGTTCTTGTTCTTTTATATACCTTCAAATTCATGCCTATTTAGAATGCCTTGTCACTTGGTCAGTTGTTTTTTTCCGTCGGTGACTTTCAAAACAAGCATTGATTGCTACATAAGAATTTACCCGGATAGCGTTGGGGAGTACGTTATTAAAAACATGTTTCGCACATTGTTTATTAATTGATGGCCCGTTTTAATGTATTTAAAAGCATATACTAACATACCCTTATTAATACAAGCAACCATTCATGTATGGGGACCATCCATGGCCAAAGGTGGTACTTTGTTGTTCAAGCACGACCCAAAAGCAAATACCTTATCTCTCTACGAACAACAACCAAAGAATTACATACCTTGATTCTATCCCTTTAATTTTTCAACCATAAAACATTTTCTGGCTACGGGCCTGACCGTTTATCTTAATGAATAATTTTCCAGACCAGACTTCTAAATATTTATGAACTTTCAGTCCCTATATAGGCTGTCCCCGAATTGCTGCTCCACCTGTATGGTACGCATTTGAGGCATGCCTGATTCTTGGAAAATTGTTGAAAAAAATTAATCTTTCCTTATATTTAAGGAATTACGGTTAAAGTTGGATAAATTTTGCAACTCTGTTAAGGAAAGGGTTTTTTAAAATCCACCTATGATTTTTAATCAAGCCTTTTTGCATCAGATTTTATTGAAATTGTTATCAGCTTCTTTTCATAAAAATTTTGTAAGATGTTTGTTTTTAAAGTTTTACACCAAGAGTTCTCATATCTCTGAGTAAATTGGATAGTTATTTTTTGACAACTTTCTGGAGATTTCTAGGCATGCCCCAACAACGTACCAAACAGGTGGTGCGCCAATTTTGTTTTAAATGTACATATTTCTACATAAATAATGTAACATCTTAAAACATGCATCTTCCAGAATACTTAAACCATCTTACATTTTTGCGTGGGTATCTTAAACAAACGTCTATTGATAATTAATAAGGTCACCAAACTCAAAAATCAAAAAAATTGCTGTATTTTCCTGTTTTAATTTTTCATTAATAAGATTTTAATTATTAAAAATTATTTATGCTTCAGGTCCGTCGGTCCTCAAATGTGCGACGGTGGATTTAGTGCCGCGGAGGGACTTTCGAGGATGGCTTCCTTAGGGGGAGGATCTTTGGGAGTCCCTCAAGGCCTACAAGGATCTCCAACATCAAAAAAACAAGAGGACCACATTAAACGACCAATGAACGCCTTTATGGTTTGGTCTAGATTGCAAAGACGAAAAATTGCACAAGAAAATCCTAAAATGCATAATTCCGAAATTTCAAAACGATTAGGTAAGTTATTTTGTACATTTAACATACCTACAAAGATCAGAATTATAATTTTTTTAATGCATACCGTTGTTTGTATTGTGTAAACAACCAATCACAACTGTCTGTACAAAGTAAGTATTTTAATAATTATTGCATTCAATCGGACATGGTTCTTGTCTGATACGAATCAAACTTTCTGATGATATTTATTTATTTAGGGACATAAAAGAACCAATACTAACGTTCTTTATTACATTAGATTTTCTAACAACGCCCTGAAAAGAACAATGCTTAAAATGCTACAATGGATTATTATTATTACTGTAATATTTTAATAATGCACTGATAATGGAAACGGCTTTAAAGGAATAAATGAAGCCCATCGCAATACAAATATTTGGTTAGAAAGAAACACTAACAATAATGTCCATCGAATTTAAAATAAACTTCCATCGAGGAGGCTCATTCATTGTACAAAACTAATAAAGCACAATATGAATTTTTAAAGTGTATAAAGCAGAACTTAGCATATGAAAGGAGTGTTCACATTATATCTATCCTGTAAACGTCACATTTTAAATAGGTTTTCCACCCTAAATGGCAATATAGAGCCATATCATAACATATTGTATGGCTGTGTTTATGTAGTGGGGATGGAATGAATTATTCATTATTCATATTATTCAGATCACCTAAGAGGTTCTGATCGACAAAGTGACAGTCCACAGCTGCTGTTTCACGGCTCTCTTGGCGTTCAAGTGTTTATATATTCACCTTATGTCTTCTGCTTGGACTTATTTAACTTACTAACCACATTTTTATCATTTTAATAAAATAGTGGAGGATGGAATATGGTAGCTTATTAACCTACGCACTATTTGTGTGGTTTTTAAACCAGAAGGCAAAGCCAATCGTTTCTAAAGAAAGGATTCTTCAAAGGCTGCTGAACTTTATCTTTATGATTATCCTATTTTATATTTATTGTGGGAGTCATCGATAAGCCAATAGGTTTTCTCAGTGATGGTACAGTGATTTTTATAGATAATCATACTACATACCAAGAATATTATGTCGCCGATGTAGTCTCGGATAATCCTTACTATTAATTTAAAAGAACACCTACAAAATTTTGCGTTTGTTTGTTGGCGTCCATTGATAATAGAAAAGGTTGTTTTATTGTGCAAAACGAAAAATTCTTTTAACAATTGGTGATAGTTTTTACGATTGATAAGATACAGCGAGAAATGCAAGCTAGAAGTATTGGAGTCTCAATTTAGAAAGAAATAAGTTTAATTCCCGTATTTCAGCTATTGTGGTACAAAGTAAGATAAAGCAATCAGAGACAATCTCTTTAGAATGATGTAACTTGAAGTATCTATTCTGCGAACAATGTCGATGAACAATGCCAACTAAAGAGACATCGCTGTAGCTTTTGTCTCGCTTAAAGTGTTTGTTAGGAATAAAAGACCAGTTTGAACTGCAAATCTATATAGGAAAATATTACAGCTTTAGCAATGCCATTCACTAATATCCTTTTTTAAGCGTGCCTCATCGGATAACTATTGTTCGCAAACAATTAAGTTGGGCAGTTTCAATGCTGGACATAAACATCTTTACGGTATTTGAACAATGAAGCTAGGTTTCTTTGTCAATGGTTTTGACCAGGTGCTTGAATTTGTTTTAAACCTTTACTAGAAACTTAGTTTTGTTCACATTAAATAAAATTGACGTCCATACAAATAAGAAAATTTATGTCTGAATTCAAAAGACAACCTGACACTAACAACAAACGGGTGTATTGTTCTTAAATGAATTATTATTATTTTAAATTACCTTCTGCTTTTGTTTTACAAGCCAACAACCTAAGGTAACTCTTAAATTATAAAAAAGACCAATTCTTATACCTAGGTTCTTTCAAAAATGTTAAAGATGCTCATCCGTGTGGTTAAAATGCTGTTATATCTACCTTATTGTGAATTAATTATTATTGTATAGTTTGATTTAGTTTATTAGGTAACGTGCGGTCCACAAAATTTCACCTTGATTTTTAGCAAGAATCAGTCAACTTTTTACATTGTTGAAAAACAAAATTGTGAAATTTTGTGGATCATTGCATTTAAACCAAACTTTACAAACAGATGCAAATTAAGTTTTTGTAAAATATTTTATTACATTTTTTTTCTTTTAAAACATTTCCTCACCCCCGTAGATAGCCCCTTTGTAAAAGGTTTTATTTTCGATTTTGTTGGATTTACACGAGGGACAATTCAATAAAAGAATTAATGTACAATTTGCTAAGAATTTTCAGAATTTCTTAAGAATTTTGTTGAGAATTTGAAGAATTTGTTAGAACTTGTTAAGAATTTTTTAACAATTTCAGAATTAGTGAATTAGTGTACACAATTAGCCCATCCGATTTGCCCCTCGGATTTACACCAAATTTTGCAGGTAAGTGCAAATCGAGGTGCAAATTGTATTTTAGACAAAAATTTTCTTTCTCTTGTTTCTTTAATAATTTTGGTTGGAAAACGGTAGGCCCCCTGAGGCCTCTTTAAAATTAAATGAGTTATATATTGGATCTCTTTGAATTTACATACCTATCAAACAGATGCAAACTGAGTTTTTAGGAACCAAAATAGCCCCTTTCAGATGGTGCTCTTAAAAACATGTCCAAACAGTTTACCTACAAAGGTAATGTATTAGACCCTTGTGAATACGGATGGAAAACATGCGACAACATCCTTGTACCCATCTATACAGATGAGCCCAAGCGGGGATTTATGAAGGGGATACTGGGGGCAATTACCTCCCCCCAAGACTTTTAAATTTGTGCTAAAAATAGTACTATCGTGCACATAAAATTTAAAATGATTTTTTATCAGCCACTTTTAATATAGTGCAAAAAAAATCGCCGGCGGAGCTCATACGGAAGAGGGTCCCCTTTGCTTTGGATTATTATACATTCGCCGCCAAAATTATTAGATCACCTAAGAAATTCGCTTTAAAATTTTTCTTGACGGATTTTTTTGTTTGAATTATTTGTTTTTAATAAACTGCAAGAATGCTTGTTACATTTACATAAATTTGAAATTAATATCTCAGTTATTTCTTTTGATATGAAAAATTAAAAGCTTGGATGGATTTATTTAAGGTCTGTAGCATACTAGAAAGGTCGAGACACTCTAAGAACAGCAATAGCGGACCTCTCTTTTCATTTTACAATTTTGTAAGTTTAAAAGTTGGTCCGAAAATCTTGCCAAAAAAATCTGGTAACCTAGTTTAAAATCTGTCAAATTTTTAAATGTAGGTTATGTAACACATCAAAATATTTCATTGGCGTAGATAATTATTTAAAAAAAATATTTTTTATTTAGGGCTAGGGATTTTTTCTTAAAATAGAAGATCCGTTGAGCTCGCATTAGTTCTAGAGGACCACATCTCGGCTCGGCTATTAAATTTTTCAACTTGTTGCCTGAGCGCTTAAAAAGCCAAAATAATTTTAATCTTTTTAAAAAAGATCCCAATCTTTTTCTGTGGTCCAGTGACCAGACTCTTGATAAAATCTAGGGACACTAGTTTTATTGAGTTTTCAGATGAAACTTAATTAGATCTAATAATTTTGGCGGCGAATGTACTTTAAACTTATTTAGTTTTATAACAATAAAACAGTTTCTAAAAAATTAATTTGCACATATTTGTAAAGTTTGGTTTAAATCCAACCCAACGAGATTCAATATTTAACTCATTGAAAGTTTACTTATTTAAAGGGCCCCCCTGGGGGGCAGCCGATCTTAAAACAAATTTTTTAAAGAAACAAAAGAAATAAAATAGTTGTCTAAACCACAATTTGTACTTACCTGGAAAGTGTGGTATAAATCCAACAAAATCGAAAATAATATTTTTTATAAAGGGATTATCTAGGAGGGTGAAGAAATGTTTTAAAAGAAAAAAATTTAATAAAACAGTTTCTAAAAACTTAATGTGCATCTGTTTGTAATGTTTGCTTTAAATAAAAAGAGATCTAATATTTAAATTATTTAATGATGTGAATCTTCTGAATTGCAAAATTTAAATAAGAAAAATTATACCATAATGTTTATTTAAATTTAATGAAAAAAATAAACTAGAGTGGGTTAGGTCAGCGGGTGGGTTAGGTCAGCGGGTGCGTTAGGTTAGCGGGTGGGTTAGATCTGCGAGTAGGTTACAGCAATGAGCCGGTTAGATTTTTCTATAAAATGCCGACATTTAATGGGATACTCCTCGCAGTAATACGACAATAATAATTAATAAAATTAAAAAAAAAACCAATTTTTTAATATTATTTAAAAAAAATCTGCGAAGAGGCCAAACTATTAACTCTCTCATAACAAAAAATGAATTTTATTAGCGAAGAGCATCAATAGGTATCAATTCTGACACTGACGTTTAGGATTTAATTAGGCTTTAGAAAGATGCATTTGTTTTGATTTTTTTTGCAAAGACACCTTGACCGAGCCCAGACTTACGTGACTTAGAACTTTTATAGCACTAAAAATCTTTCATTTGACCTTTTTTTGTCTTAAAAACTTGACAAAAAATACTTTTTAATACAAAATATAATTTTCTTTTATTTTTATAACTTAATTATTTTTTGTAAATTGAGAAATAACGAAGATATGGCTTTTTTTTTAATTGGGGGGCTTATGTGGGGTCGGTCAAAAAAAAACTTTTGATTGCTTTTTGTAAAGAAGTGGAAGGGCTTTAATATTACAAAAAAAAAAATTTGTACATTTTAAAATAACCGAAATATGAATTTTTTTCCAGTTGGGGGGCTCTGGAGCCTCCTTTGTCATTATCTGATTTTTTTCAAAAACAATCCCAACCAAGATTTCAATAGGAACGATTTTTCCTGAAAATTTGAACATGATTGGGGTCTTCGTTCTCAAGTTATCGTGTTTACAAAAAACGTGACAGAGTTCAGACAGACAAACAGACAGACGGATTTTTTGAAAGTTGTTGAAAGAATTTTTGCTCTACAACGATTTTTTGCGATTTTAGAATTTTCAAAACAATCACAATATACTCCTCGTTTTTGACTTTGTCTGCGAGGAGTATAATAATTAAAAGATTATTCACAGTTAAAAAATTTCGATTTACACTTTTTTGGATTTAGAACCACTTGATTTATAATTCATTATGTTCTAGGTATAGTTATGTAAAATTTCCTAGTTTGTAAAAAATCAATAAAATCTTTAACGGTTGCTTTTAAAATCAATTAGATGTACATTTTTGTAATTAAAAAACGTAGTCTATAAGATTAATTAAATATACATAATTTAGAAGTATTTTTTACAAATTGACGGCATTTGGAAATAGTTGCCACAGTTTTTTAATAAAATTAATTGGTCAATTTAAATTTATTATTCAAATACATATACTGTATAATACAGGTGTACCAGAATTGCCGCACCACCTGTATGGTACGTTGTTGGCGCATGCATAGGAATTTTCAGAAAATTGTTGCAAAAATTCCATCTTTTCTTATTTCTGAGAAAAATTCTATATTAAAATTCGATAAATTTGGCAACTCTGTTAAGAAAAGGGCATTTTAAAATTAATCGATAATTTTTGATCATACCTTTTTCCATTTGAGTTCAATTTGCCTAATAAACAAATTTGTTTCTTTCCGACATCGACTTACAAAAACCCACTAATTTGACAGTATTTATATATATATATTATTTTATTATTACAATACATCATGTATAAAGACGATAATATCAAACTAAAAAGAATGAGTGTCTATCTAAGCACACCTTCGTACGCACCTGCTAGGTAAAGAAACCTGTTTAAGTAGTCATCGAGATCTATGATGTGCAGTAATGAGAAAATTATCATTTAAGTGCTAATTGGTGAGGGACTCTGTCTTGCTACTAAAATAGTTTCTGTTTATTTTTAAAATGAAAATTGACTATGTTCCACAATTTTTATTTACTTAGGGGCGCCACTTGTTCTAAATATTTGTACTACCAATTGCAAACCTATACTTGTAAAGAAATATCTATCTAAAAAAAAACTTTAACAACAGTATAATTGTTTTGAATTCTACTTCAATCCAAAAACAAGGCTTCTGAAAAAAACCATCTGAAGAATCCTGCCAAGTACACATTATGGTAGCAACTGTGATTGTAATTGATTTTTTTAAAGCCTGCATTAAAAGGTCCGATAAATCGTAACGATAAAGAGCAATAAAGATTACTGGGTATGGCAATTATCTATAGTGGGTATAAAGCAAAGTGGAAAGTCTGTACTGGAATTTGCAACAAATCTGCCTTCCTACTGTTGACCAAAAATATTTTTTGAATAAAGTTAAGCAGCATTCTTAAAAAAAACAAACTTTACCATCAAGACGTTGCATTATACCATAGATAATAATATAATCAAGGATTGTATTATGTACCTGTACGCTGTACATAAAAATTTAGTAGGTATTTACTTACTACTACTACAAATAATAATTATAAGTCCAGAATCATGCAACAATTAACAAAGGTAATTAGAAAATTGATCACTGAGTGAGAATATGGACTGATGCTTAGAAGACAAGCTAATAAAGGTTTAAAAAATCATTCCAAATACACGGAAGATTACATTGATGAAAAGAGCATTAAATTATCTTTTCACGAAAATAAGAATCAGTAAGTGAACAAAGCAGCATCATGGTTTGTAATTAATTCTTATCTCGCTTCAAAAGACATGCATAAAGGGTCTACAGTCACTCTATAGAAACTTCTAGACACAAAATGACAAAACACAGAACAAAAACCAGTGTAATGTAATACAAAGTCGCTATTGGACGAACCAATCTCCCGCTGCTTTGTTCCTCCAATGACTAAACAGGTGCAGGCAGGCATCTAACAATGCCTTTTTCCTGTAGCCTGTATTATATTCTGCATGGAAAAGCTTTAAGGAATGTCTCTTCTTCCTTGAAAGAACTTTGTAGATTGCAGCTACTAAATTGGAAGTAGATTCATATTGCATTTAATCGAGATAAATTTCACTCTTCTGGTACAAAATAAATAGAGTTTTGCTGTAGCATTTTGTAATGAAAGTAGCAACGCGACGGCGGCGACGAAGGAGAAAATGATCCAAGAATGATTTTGTTCAAGCAAATATTTTATAAGAATTTGTTTCTAATATTTTAAATCTTTCTTCTTTTATATGATCTGCTATTTAAGTTTTTGTGCTAATCCTTGTGATTACAAGTTAATTTTTAAATTATTTTCTAAGAATATTTTGTTTGGTAGACAGAAAGTTATTATTCATGAAATTTGTTTCAGGTGCTGAATGGAAATTACTTACAGAAGACGAAAAGAGGCCTTTTATAGATGAAGCCAAACGACTTCGAGCAATGCACATGAAAGAACATCCGGACTACAAATACAGACCGCGGCGAAAGCCCAAAACTTTGCGCAAGGAGGGTTATCCTTACTCTATTCCATATCCTTCAGTGCCCATGGATGCGTTAAGAGCAGGTCAGTACCTACAAAATACCCTATTTAAAGAGAATTTTTAAAAGTTTAATCCCGCGGTCTACTCCTTTAAATGAATTAGGTAGCTTAATTTTTCATGATTTAATGCTTTTATGAAGTAAATTAGATAATTATTGATGTTCTACGTGTAATATAATCACTGTAATGTAATGTGAATGGTAAAGGCAATGCTCACCAATTTTAAAGTTTAATTTAAAATGAAATGGACTGGAACACAAATAAAATGGATTATCGAAAAAGAATTAAGAACAAATCGGCTCAGTCCAATTTAACAAAAGAGCATTGTGTGTAACAAAATCAGAAATTAAATTAAATTCGAATTGAATG
Source organism: Cartodere bifasciata (assembly GCA_963920755.1). Taxonomy (NCBI): domain Eukaryota; kingdom Metazoa; phylum Arthropoda; class Insecta; order Coleoptera; family Latridiidae; genus Cartodere; species Cartodere bifasciata. Next base: position 12,576,901 of record OY987195.1, read on the forward strand.
GAATACGGAATTAAATATTTACACATTTTCAGTTCGTTTCTCTTCTACTTTCCCATTAAACACAATTGGTGAGCAAATCCGGTCGCTACCTGGATATTATAAGAAAACAGACAAAATCAAATTTCAATTGTGTGATTGAAAAGTCTATTATAATGGAATTGTAGTCCTCGTATTGTTCGCATCCCATTCGCATTCAATGCAAAAATGTGCCATCCAACTGACAAACATTGAAGCACCTGGCAATTTCAATGATTGAATAACTGAATTTCGAAAAATCTAATTTTAACGCTTAAATCTAAATTCGTTGCAATTATGTTAGACCACCCAGATTCCCAAACCTATTAAAGTCTGCAAGCGTAAATAAGCAATTATTTATAATATTACAATAATAATTAATTTCTACAAAAATTTATTTGGCTGAAAGCAAATATGGTAATGCGAAATCGAATACCATAATAACAAATATAAATGGGTACTATTTATTAAGTTTTTTAATTTATTAGGACCATAAACAGGTTGCAAAAAAGCGAGGTGTCAAAGCATGTGTTAAATTTGGCAACGAGAAATGATGGTAAACCCACCAGGACGCCGTGGGTACGCTATCATGGTACTAAATTCCTGAACAATGCCTTAAATTTATTGGATTCTTCGTGATGGCATTCCTTTGCCTCCATTATTCTCGTTTTGATGACAAACATAAACATTTGCAGAAATATATTGTAGGATTTAAATTGGGTGCTTAATTAATGTAATTTATGCTCCCCATAATATTATTTGTAATATTCTGTGTAGATCCTACAATAACGTAGTTTGTTAGTGTACTTAGTATCGGTTAACTAAATAAGCAAAGAACATTGAAATAGTTTATAATGTTATTTTATATGGTTTTTAATTTCTGAATATAATATTTTAGTTCAAAATAAAAGATTGTTTAACTGAAAAAGGGTATTAGAATTTGACCATCGACTTTATTCTAAAGTTAAACATTTCTATGTCCATCTATTGTTTATTCTCGAAAGCTCTTTATTTCAAGTTAATCAGCTGAATTAACTGGGTATTTTGCAAGTAAATCTAACAAACCACAGATACAATACATCTATGGTTCCCCAGTATGTCACACAAATACTTATCAATAGCGTCTTTTAAATCCTCTGTTCCCCTTGTTTAATCTAAATATGTTTAGAGCATCATACCAACAAGTTTTTTGCTATTAAATAAACGATAAGTATTAAAGAAAAAAAAACTGTCTATAAACAATTACAAACCTTAAACTTAGGTAATGAAGTTTTATTTCAGGGTCAGGATAAGTACTTCTTGAGTATTTCTTAGCTGTCTTCTGTCTTCATATTAATGATTAATAATTATTGTTATTGTAATAATATGTAGATAGAAAAATAACAATGTGTTGACAGCTTCCAAGTCATTTAAATAACAATTGAAAATTTTGCATATTAAATAAATACCTAAAATTTCGTTTAAAATAATGACTTCATAAAAAAATGATAGATTAATTTGTAAAGGTCATTTTAATACCTAATTAAAGAGGTGTTGTTGATGTACCAACTTACGCAGTGTAGTTGAGAATTAATTTTGCGGTTTCTTATTTATGCTTAATTCAACAAAGTTAAATTAGCTACACTAATTTAGGTAAAAAAAATTACATTTATAGCTGTGGGCATGTGCTGTATAAAAGAAAATGATGTAGAAAGGAATGTCAAGAATGCTTTTAACTTGATAAGTTAGCAGAGGCTATCGGTAAAACTGCGGGATCTTACACCTTTCAGTTTGGAGTTCCATGCCGACGATACAACACTCACCTGGGGGTTGTCGAAAACAAGATTTTAATATTTTCTTACTAAGTACCTAAAAAAAAGTATCCTGCTAACTGAACATACACCATTAAACATTTGACAGAAACTGGAACAATTTTCTTTTCTCAGAGTTTTTTAAACTAAACTACAGCATTTATTACGATTATATAGCTTCATTAATGATCATTTCATATGCACAACATTAATAAAACTTTTATGGTTCCAATTTGTACCACAAAAAGCTAAACATACTTTATTTAATAATTATGTTAATTTTGCAGTAACTTTATCTCATTAATTTGATTTGAATATTCAATAACACCAATAAATAATAAAATTTACTTGCAAATGTGAAATCATAAAACAATAAATATATGTGGAAAATGTCCAGAATATAAAGCGGTCGTGTCAAAATATGAATATTATAAATAGTAACGAGTTTGTTAACATGCGAGGAAAATTCATATGTTAATTTAATAACTTGTAGCAAGTAACATTTGCAGTAGCATGAATGCCTTTCTCTTACTTGTCAAATTCAATTATTTATTTCAGCCTTTAAATTTAACGCTTAAAACCTATTTTATGTTTTTTAAACTATCAAATGGGATTTTACAGTTTTTCAGGTTTAGTCTATGTAAATGTGAATAAGTCAATAAACAATTCAATAGCCTTTTCCAGGGGCGGATGGGTCCATCTCGAGTTCTGGAGATTTCCAGAAGGGCAGCCGGACTTTTGGCCGGTAATACCAATTTTTTTTTTATTTTGACGCAAAAATGTTCGTCTTCGGCCCCATTTTGCGGACCGGCATAACATTTCTTTAAAGAGCCGCTAAAGTATTCCCCATTCGCCTGTGGCGTTTCCATACAATATGATGTTTGTTTATAAACTGACAGTTCTATAAAAGAGGATAGGTCTGCCGTCCAAAGAAAGAAGACCGTAAGTCTCAATTTTACGAAATTGAGTTTTTTTCATTTTTGACATCTTAGGCATTGCCTTTATCGATCTCTTTGAAAAAAAAATTAATTTATTGCTTAAAAGTATGAAAAAAACATGATTCAAATTAACCGTAATTCTACTACGTCATCAATTTCGCAAGTAAAAAGACCGTAAGTACCATTACTAAGCAAAAAAACCGTATGTTCATGTACACTTACGGTCTTTTTCCTTAGCATATCAGTCATTTTGTTTTACGAGTCCGCACTTACGGTTATTTTACTTAGTAAAGGATGATGTCAAAATATGGACTTACGCTTTTTTCTCTTAGCTTATCAATGCAAACTGCATTGATTTGTCACTTACGGTTTTTTTACTTTGTATAAGCACTACAATTAGTAACAACGTACCACCGTAAGTACATTTTTGTTTATATTTTGTGGACAAAGATATATAGTAATGCCCTTCGCGTCGAGTCGGGTGAATGTCCTCTTGAGTTACGACGCTCATTTTTAGCCGAAAAATACATTGTAAAAATATACTCATTTAACCAAATTCACCTTCTTAACAAGATATATAAATTAAACACCGAAAATTTAGTTAACCCCTACTGGCAAAAGAAAAATAGCCCAACTCTAACAAATGCTTTTATTAGCACCTCTAACATACACAATAATATAATCCAGTCCAGGGGTCTACCTTTCTTTTTACCAAGCCTGGAGGCTCTTATGGAACCAAGACAGGTCCTCTTTCCAAATTATTCGGAACTGCCTAGTCACAATCGGTTGACCCTGGGTTCCCTTATCCATGAAAACGAATGCCAAATTTTCACGGACGGCTCCAAATCGGATCAAGGCGTGGGGTCGGCTGTTTATATACCAAATTATGACATTAAAATTAAAATCAAACTAGACAAAAACAGTACTATATTTACAGCCGAGGCCACAGCTATCAAAGAAGCACTCCTATGGGCGGTGGAAAGTTGTAACGAGGATATCGTGATCGTGTCAGACTCGCAATCGGTCCTGAAAAGTATCAACTCTCAAAAATGCTCTAAATTGCTGCACTTGATTTATGATATTCTTGATCTTCACCATTCATTCGTTAATAAACACCATAAAGTAAGGTACATTTGGGCAAAGGCTCACAGTGGTATCGTTGGTAATGATAAGGTAGACCTATTGGCCAAAGATGCAGCAACGGAAAACCGAGTCGATATTAAAATCCATCACAAAATTACTTGGCAGGACTCTGCTGTGCAGTCTAAAAGACAACTATTTTATTTGTGGCAGCAACAATGGGAAGACCAGAATAGTATTAAACCCACTCAATACTTTTTGGCAAACCCTTCCGCTTTAAGTCAACCTATACACGTGAAACTTTCCCTGTCGCGAAAAATGGTGGTTTGTGTACTGCGTATTGTCTTTGGGCATGGCGCATTTGGGGCTCATCTACACAGATTGGGCATAGTCAATACCGATGCTTGCGAGTGTGATGGTGTGTCTCGAGCTGATCTCGACCACATAATCCTTGGCTGTCGTAATCATGCGGATAATAGCCGTACACTCGTACGCAAACTTAACTCGATGTTTGACATTCCTCTTCCCACCAACCTTAAAACTATACTAACATATGTGCCCAGCCATCCCGAAATTTTAATAGAACTGGCCGAATTTACTCGGTGCTGTGGCATCCAAATATAAGCCAATCGTAGGAGGCTCTCTATGGGGCCTTCATGGCGTAAAGGGCCAAGGTGCCTTCGCCATTAATTACTTGATAAAAAAAAAAAATATATATTTTTGGATTATTTTTTCGGAATGTGATCATTATTATAATTACAAAAAGCCTTGTACAAAAATAATCACTAATTTACGTAGAGTTTAAAAAGTACCAACGTAAAAATATAAACCCGTTTTTCTCAAAACTATGAAATTGGGACATACGGTCTTTTTGCTTTGGACGGCAGAGGAAAGGTTAGTTTAACCCTTTTCTTCATTTTGTATCTTTTAAGATACGTTGACTACCGAATTTTTTTTAAAGAAAAATATTTAAATTTTTTTCGATTTGACTAATTGTATCTTTAACTGCACCTATAAATTAACCAATGGAAAAAAAGTAGGGCAAATAATGCATTTTTGAGGTTTTGGCATGCTTTTTAGAAGGCCTTGTTTGTTGAAGTGTGAATTGTTATGACGATTTCATCATGCATCGGGTAAGATTTTTTCCCAAATATTGGTTATTATGTAAATAAATGGAAATTACTTTATTCCAACAATAAAATAAGGTTCTTAGAATACATGTTACAAGATTTTTTTTTTGATATTTGTTTTAGAAAAAATTAGAGATAGTTTTGAAAATCGCGTATCTTAAAAGATACACCGTTAGGGAACCCGGCAACCAAATGTGTATCCTAGTGTATACTTTGTGAAGTGGTCGGACATTTATATTCGTATCCTATAAGATACTTTTTCCTTTTACAACACTTCATTCAGTGGAATTATACCTTATAAATTACCTAACTAACAAAGTCGTATTATTTTTAGCCTAAAACAAGAACAGAGCTAATTTTGCAAAATGCAAAAATGAATTATTTAGAAACGACGACGTTTTCACTATTTTGGCTAGATATTTGTATAATTTTTATAAATTAACATTATTTATTTAATTATTTGCCTTTACAATAATTATTAGATTCTAAAACCTCATAAAGTATCTTCAGAGATAGAAGATTTAACTGCTAAATGTATCTTCAGAGATACATGTATAAAACTCTAGTAACCCCTTGATGTATCTTTAAAGATACGTGGCCATAAAATTTATACGGAAACAAATTTTTTTTTTCCAAATTATCTCTAAAGAAGGCCTAATTAGTAAGAAAAAACAGTCAAATATTTTTTTTTTCTGCGGATTCAAAATCATGAAGAAAGGGGTTAAAAGGTAAAATCCTTTAAAAACATATTTAACGCCGTTCTTTGATAGAAATGTGAGTTTAGCAAATCAAATCATTTTAATTTGGTATACAGATGCAATATTCCTTTCTTGAATATTAACTAAACATAGCACCCCCTGACATAAGAAGAAGGCATGCGGCTAAAAGAGAGTGGGACAAGATTCATTTCGAGTTGGACAAATTTCCCATAAACCAAGATTTGCAGAGGTTGCCCCCAAACCGGTTAAAATCGAGGAAGCCTTTATGGCAAGAGGAATATTTACACGAGCCCTATTCAGTATCCGACGTTTGGAAACTTAATTGGCAAAATGTTGATGTGTCCAATAAGGAGTTAATCGATGATCCTACTCAAGAGATTCCAGGATTTGATCAGCCGAGATAAATTTGGAGTGCTGTTAATCGTCTAAGAACGTGTCACGGACGTTGCAATGATATGTTATATAAGTGGAATGCACTACCTAGTCCATTATGTGAATGTGGTGAATCTCCAGAAACTATTAAACATATTGTAGAAGACTGTCCAAACACCAACTTTAAAGGCGGTTTTTATGAATTACATAATCTGATTCCAAATGCATTAAATTGGATATCAACCTTGAAACCTCTTTAATTTTTGGCAATTTATTGTACCTTGTAATTTAACTGGAATGTGACCCTGGTATGCTGGAGTTATTTTTCCCATGGTTTTTCCTCTGGCCCCACCCCCCGAAGCAGATGCTTTATCAGTATATGAACATTGTCCATGGGCATCCCAAAAAGAACATTCTTTGTACTTTTTTATATTATTTACAACTTTATTATATTCTTGAATGTTCATATTTGTCACATACCATACCTACTATGACTTGTAATGTTTATTAATAATCATACGAATATATATATAACTATACCATAACTACAATATGATGTTTGTTTCTAAACAGAGAGTTTTATCAAAGGACAGCGTTAGATAAGATTGGTTTAGTAGCAACAACCAAAAAAACTAAAGCCGACCTTTAATCCTGAATTTAGAATTTAACTTTATATTGTAAGAATGGCAGTAACATTTAAAACATCTGTATTTAGATTTTATGCTCCAAAATCCGTAAAAATAAAAAATCTAAAAGGTGAAACATGACCATAACCAAATTGTATTATATTTTTTTTACGTTATTTAACAAATCTACATCCATTTGGTTATAAAAACGATAATAATAAAATTCAAAACATAATTTAACAAAAACATTATTGTTTAACTTTTTATACTTATTAATTTATTATCTTTTTACTATTGTGTTGAGTTCCTAATTGTTATTTTTTATGGTTTTATTGACTAATAGTTATTTTGTTAAAAAGAGTGTTATGCAAACTAATTATTATGTCTATATTTTACTTACCGATAAATATAATTTTGTTTGAAAACACACATAAAAATTAATTTAAAAAAAAATGGCGAAGGAGCCGGGTCTGCGTTACGTCTTCTTTCTGGCATTAGTAGATTTTATTAAGAGCCTCATATCTCCTCCGACTACATGGTGAGAGGCGAATCGGTGCGGGGGACGCTAGCATGAGAGGGCCTACCGTGGAATTGAAAAAAAATGTATGTGCAAAAATGGGATTTTGAAATAATAAGGTTTTATTCAATATGCTTAACATTAAACTGCAGGTACACCTTCAGACGTATTAATATCTAAATATTTATCAATAATGTATAAAGTATGAATATCGTTTTCGCATGGTCCAAAAAACGTATAAATCAGTAAACATGTCAAAACCAAATACATTCTTTTTCCATTGTACGGTAGAGGCTGAAGGAGGGGAGCCCTTTCATTCCTATGTAAATATTCACGTAATTTAGACTTCAAATATCTTTGCTAATTCTTATCGGATTTTTAAAAACTTGGTGTCATTGGAAAGCTTATCAAATTTGTAATTATTATTGTCTTGTTAAAATTTGTTTTTGAGCGCTCAATTTCTTAAAAAAAATAGTTGTTGTTTTTGGCATGGTTTACCCACCTTTAAACTGTTATTTTTGCTAAACTAGGGACCCAAATCAAAATGTGCCAAACAACAGGTATTTTAAAAGAAGTAAAGGTAATACTATCAAAATTTTAGAGTCATTGCGTTAATAATAACTCTGTCTAAGTTGTACATAAATTTGCATAACAGAAGGTGGGATATCGGGCTCTTAAATTTCAAAATTTCAGTTATTATAGCCAAAAATTCTTATTATTATTTAAATTCAAAATTCAAATTCAAATTATTTATTTACACTATATTCCGCAGGCATATAGCCTAGTTACAGAAATATATTATGAACAACTTATGCTAACAAAAAAAATATTTAATAATAATAATAAGTATAGTAAATAAGAAATATTGATTAATTATTTTATATGAAAGAAGGATAAAATTCTAAAAAGCTAATGATTCCTAGTCCCTATAACATACGTCACAAACTCTTGAAAATTGCTGTTAAAAATGTTTATACTATTTTTATTTATTAAAAGACTACCAAAATTTAAAGGAGAATGTCTGTGTGAGACAGTGTTGGACTTGGAAACATAAAAAACAAGAGGATGTCTCGAGGTTATTCGAAATTATTAAATATGTCCAGAATTCTCTATGTGAACCTATGTTGGAACTTTTACAAACTAAATGGGTAACATATAACAGTTAAGAATGCACGGGTAAAAGTGGGATAACGTCATTTTTGCATACTGTACTTACAACAGAACTGTTATTTTGTTTGGAAATTAGTTGTCCTCTGAAATCTTTCAGGGTGGTGTTACGAATAATATATTTAGTCAAGTGTTTTTTAAAGAAAGTTTGCTGATTATAATTGATTGATCATAAGTCCATTGATAAAGTAAGTTACAATATTGTGTTCGACTTTTCATGCCAGCTAATACAAATTATATTAACATTTAAAAGCACGCGAGGTCATTTTCAACACTGAAATATGGTTAAATAAAGCCTGTTGTGCATAGTCGTCTTATAAAAAATAACATTCCTTATTTAGTTCTAAACATAATCCTAAATAATGGGCGATAATATGTCCAAGAATTAGTTTATTGGAAGTTATTTATTACCATTGTACTACAATATAAATATTGCTTTACTAGATATGTTAATAATAAGTATTCATTTTAAAATGATTTATTCACAATGAATAAAAAGTGCATGCAGTATTTTGTCTTATTTTAGGCCCAATAAAAGTGCGTTGTTGGATATTTATCCTAACTCATTTGTAATATTTTGTCCAAGATCGATCATCTCTTTTTAACAAATAAAAATATTGTTAGTTTAGAGAGAAACTAACAATATTTTACATATTAATCTGAATCTATCTTATGTATACTAAGCAATGGCAACCAAGTCATTGAATTTTATTATACCAATTAGCTAATAGTAATTATTCTTAAAAGTTCTGGTTCTGCATAAATATACTTATTATTTTGAAACATCCAAAAAATATTCATCTTTTTAATTGGCCATGCATTGAAGAACATTACAAGCAAAACTTTCTGGTGGTCGCATTCAATAAACTTTGATGAGCGATACAATGTGTCCATTTTAAATTTAATATGCGACAATTGCGTTCGTTACTAGTTTGTTATGCCTACAATAAAGAAAGTGTTCGAGTTCGTGGTGGGTAATTTCATGTCCTTATTTACATTAATATGAGATAGCGTATTTAGGTGTCAATCATGGCTCATTTGGAGGAAAGATTTGACAGGTCAGATTGGTGTACATGGTGATTTATAACACAGTGAAGACAGACTCACTTGTAAATGACAGATGTACACTGTACGTATATAATTTTATATTTCCAGTATATGATTACGCACGGGTTAAAAATGATGACTCTATTCTTAAAGAATGCGAGTTTGACTTCTACTACACCATTCTTTCCCATAGTAATTGATGTGATTAATACTCTTTTTGGTTGTTTGGTTTATCAACCTGACGATTATTGATTGATTTAAAAGACTAATGGTTGTACTTTTTTATTATTAAAGTTTTGGTGGCATTAATAATTGTTTTCAGTTTTGAATAATTATCTTTTATTGTTTCGTTTTCGTTGATAATTTAACATTACAAATGCAGAATAAAATATACAGTAATTATAAAGTATTCAATAATTTAGTTACAACCTCCTTAAATCTTTCGTGTTTCTTTTTTATTTTACACAATCTGAGAACACTTGGAACGACTCGGAAAAAACGGCCATAAAATGTTATAATTTGCACAAAGTCGACTGGTTGGTGGTGGTAATTTTTAAATTTTGTCTATTACATAGATATTATATATAATAAACAAACTACTAAGAACACACTAAGGCACAGAAATTAGGTATCTATCGTAACAATTTCTATGCATTAAAATACATATTTTGTTTTTTTATTTAAAGCTCCTATTAGGTACCCAGAATTCTTTACGATCTCGATATCGGCATTTTGCGCTCCTGTGTTAAACAAAATTTTTATATTGTCCAATTAGAATAAGCTTTATAAAAATTTAATTGCTTTGTTAAAAGCTATTAAACTCCATATGCCTATAAAGAAAAACCATAAACCTTTGATGTTGCAGGTACGCTACATCTTAGATATTAATCTTTTATTTGTATCCCAAGGAGGTACTATGAATAATATCCACTAAATTTTTTATAGTTATGACTTAATTTGCTGATTTTTTTTACAACAACAAAACAACAACAAACAAAAATAAATTTAAAACTTTTGTTTCAGGAATGGCAAGTAGTATGGGTCAATCAATGGCATCATATTACAATCCATCCGCAGCTTATGGATCATTGAGTGCAGCGTCTATGGCAGCAGCTGCGGCCGCCGCTCAACAATCCGCCGCTGCTATGTCTGCCGGACTTAGTGGTCCTCCACAGGTAAAGTTTCATCATTTGCTTTTTTCCAAGCTTGATTAAGAATTATATAAATAAACTGGATTTCGAATAATCTCATTAACAGCACCCCTAAATCAACCCTAAATCAAACCTTATTGCTGTGTTGCTAATTGTTTAGCTAAGCCTTGCCCGAACTTACGAATAACTGACATAATTTGAATTCAACCTTAATTTAAGTTTTCATTTGGTAAAAGCTTTTTTTAATTTTTTTGATTTTTTCTGCAATGGTTTAATATTATTAATAAGTCATTCTTTTAATACACACAGGTCACAGCGTTATAAGGCGCTGGACCTAGAAAGTTTAGTGTCTAGCCTGATCGGGTTCGATTCCTCAAGTAAAAAGTGGCTAGTTCTTGGGGATGGAGGTTGGTTGGGTCCGTGTTTATATATGTGTTACATTCCCAATTAACACAAACCTAAGAAACATGAATACTACCGTGTGTGAGTCAAACTTAAACTTACTGTTCGATAGGGAGCATTTCTTCTGTGTAATGAGCCTGATGAACATCCTTATTTAATTTAATCAACATTTTTTGTTCTTACTAAAATTTACATAAATTCCTCTACATATTGTGATATTTAAAAATGTTAAACTTATAATATTCCAAAAGCCTTTTTTGCCTGTGTGGTTCATTTTTTAATTTTTCATACCTGCAGACTACTGAGGTAGCCCATTCAGCGAAGAATATCAAGTTATTCAAGTTAGTTGCCGTAATTCAAATATTCAACTGTAACTTGGTATACAAAGCCGCCTACGTATAAAGGTTACCATAGCACATTTATGCTAATTTACGGCAGCTAAAGATAATAATTCTAAAATATTGGATTAATATGAACTCTATATTAAATCTAGCTTGAAAGAAAGACATTTTATAATCCTATTATAGTAATGCGTTCTATATTAATTAATAATAAGGTCATGTTTCATGAGCAAAGTTCTTTTCTTTGGATGTGAATAATCATTATTTTTGCCAGAGTATTTATACAAGATATATAGATGTGCATTAACATCATCGAATAGGTAAAATGCAACTTCTGTACATTGCCCTTACTTGCCCACCTTATATTAAAGAAGTGTGAGAAATAAGGCACCAGGACTTGCTTTTTATGACCCAACTTGCCATGTCATGAATTTGATGATTAGCCATGGCCAGTGTGTGATAAACCAGGTGTTTCAACTGACAAAGCCAGGTACAACATAATGCATAAATAATATTGCATCAAATGCATTCTTTTAATAAAGTATTAGACATACCTACCGGGTTATATTAGAAATATATTCCTTAAAAAAAATGCACTTCCGCTCATAATTACTACTGAAGTATTATTTTATTACGCAAATAAAGCAAAGTCTCTGTTGTAAACGCTAATTATCAGTCTTTGAATTGACTTTACGTAAATAAAATTGGATGTAGTTTCGTACACCATTAAATTTAATTATTCAAAATTGTTTATCTTTAAGGATCGAATATAGATTTTCGTAATGCGTATGTATAATAGTAATAGCGCATAGTTAACTAACTAACTTACTAGCTAATAATGTACTTTTGATATTAGAAAACAAACTTGCAAATGCACACGTCGAAATCTTCTTCTTGTTGGTGGATAATTTTGGATGATTTCTACACAAACTAGCAATAATGCCACGCACATGACTGCTGCTGTTTTTATTACATCCATTATAAAATAAAAAACAGTACCCAGGATAGAAAACTCAACTCACAAGGTTTAAACCAGAATGATTATTAATCTTCCCACTTTTCTTTAAGTTTTTTTTGACATTTAGATCATTGTCAAATCTAAATTTTGCCTAGATTCTTATGTTTACATAAATCTTACGCAAAATCTATAGACGAGCAATTTTTTTATGTAAATTGTGTCTTATTACTATTACATACGCACTATTACTATTACAGATCTACATATATTCGATCCTTTACCAAAAGAAATGCATTTTTAAATACCGGCAGCATGTAGGCAATATCTTTATATTTAACATTTGGCGTTTTTCCTCTATACAATAATGTTGTATGTAATCAGTAAATCCTTAAGCGATCATGAGAAAATGCATACAGGAGCGAAAAGCATGCACTTAAAAATATAAAAATTATGTAATTATTTTAAGGATGTTGAATGTTATGTTATTGTTCTGATTGAAGAAAAACAGTGTCTAAATACGATAAAATTGAAGAGCAACAAAAAATAACAATCAGCAACAAAACACCGCCGTAACGAAATATGGCAAGGGACAATTTATCCTCTCGATTTTGGATTATTATGCAAATTGGAATGCAAATTTTGTAGAGGGTGTCAGGCTGCAGCTTTTTGTGCTTTTTGTAGTTGCACGTACAGTTTATCGTAAGACATATGATTTGCTTTCTGTACGAAAAAAAATACTTTAGAAATACAAACACTCTGTCATATCTTTTAAATTACATTCGCCTCTTTTTCTTTAATGTGTGGAAAGGAGCAAAATGCAAGGATCTATGCGTTATAAAAAATGTTATCATATTTCAAAAAACGGTGTCATTAGATTATTATAACATTATTTACATTAAGGTATCACCTTTCTTACAAAACGTTTAAGCTATATTTATAGTTAAATTAAATTAACGCGACCAAATGAATGCAGTAATAGACTTATTAATTTTACTAATTTAAAGCAGTAAACGCCATATATCGGTAAATCTTAGAATCTCCTTGTTTCGTTCCATTCTACAGTCTTAGTTGTCTAGTAGCCGATAGGCAGCCCTAGTGAATAACGGTTATAGATGTCCACTTTACCCGAAATTAGGTAAATTAACGAATATATAACCTATAAGGTAACGTTAAGTGACGTTAATTTGATCTACAAATGAGCTTTCAAGTTTGGTATTATTCATTTAATTTTGTGTATATTCGATATTCGTTAATTCTAAGTGGCGTTAAGTTAATTCAATAGATCAACCTTTGCAGCGAAACCCAAAAACATAAGATTAGTTTAAAATTCAAAATTCCTATATTTAAAAAAAAATCAAAGTGTCAAATATGCGGATGTTTATATATTTTTATCTTTGCATAAATTGTTTTAACAAAATCGGGGTCTTCTTACTTCACGGGACTAATATCTTGAAGTTAGGGCTGTCACCGCTGCTCAAGCGTTCACAGCATCAGTGGTATCTCCGGGACGAAAAGATTATTAAATCAGGATTAGCGGTGTGTTTGTGACTGGTATCATGCAAGAAAAATAACCATTGATTTGTTGGGAATAAAGCAAAAAAGGAATGTCGATTTTATGAATACAAATTACAACCAATCCAACCAGGTTCATTAAAATAGAACCACTAGAACCAGTAACATCAAATAAATTAAACAAAAAATGTTTTTGCTTTAATCGAATAAACACAGATATATACCATTACTTTACAAGCCTAAATCTCTTTAAGTGAACTAATATGACGTTGCTTGAAAATATATTCTAAAACATTGACCGTTTCATACACAGAAGTCAGCTATTTAATCACAATTTATTGATTTAAAGAATTAAATTCATTCAATGCATTTGCAAACTTGATAAAAGTGTTCTCTGCATTTGAATGAAGAATCATGCACAAATAATATTCTTTATACTTTTTTTATTATTTTGTTATACCTACCTAACATTGTCATACAATCGTAACAGGTTACCAAAATAACCTGTATTTAAAAATGCAAAACGATAATTGCTTGGTAAACATGTTGCCACTGTTGTTGTTTGACCACAGTTTTCGTTAGTATTAAAAAACCAAACAAAATATAGGTTTGGAACAAAAATAACGTTTAGAACCTTGCGTACCTGAAAAAGGTGAAAATTAAATTAGGGTTTAGACTACTAGTTCTTGTTGTCATTTGTAATGATAATTGGTGTATTGCAGGTTTTGGTTGCACAACTAATGAAAAGTAATGACGGGTATTATTCACACAAATCACTTGTTTAGTTTAATAATTTTGGCCCAACTTAGGACACTAAGCAGTAGACATCCCCATTAGTATAGGTTGCGTTTAACGTGAATCAAGAAATAATAATGTTTTTTTGTTACAGGTTGTTAGTTCAATGGATGCAATGAAATATTCCATGGAAGCAGACAAGTACCGGTCAGCGTACATGCCACCATCGACTCTTGCCATGTCAATGTATTCTGATCCCAAATACATGGATTCGTCGTCCAAAAGTTATTTAGAAAGAGGTTACTTAGACTCCACTTCTGCGCTTACTAAAGCTTACTTCGAATCTTCTAAAATGTACATGGACGGTAAATACAATCCCAGTGATTCACCTCGAGGATATTCTTTGGATATGAGCAAATCATATCCTGGAGATCCTCATCATCATCAACATCAACCACCAACATCTTCTGCCGGTGGAGGAGGCATTCATTCTCCCAGATCCACTGATTCGCCAGACGTGAAACCCTCACTAGAAAGACCAGACGCGTCTTCCTCCAGTTCCACAACGACTTCTTCTGCTGCAGCATCACCTGGTGGTCTTCCTGGATACTATCCGTCTGGTCAAATTCAACAAGGTACCGGTTCTGTTCCAGGTTTATTACCAATGAGCCAGTATGCAAGCCAGTATTCCAGTCAAACTCCTGGTGGAGAATTTAGAAGACCACTTACAGTTATATTTTGACCAGATCGATTGTAAATTTACTAGAAAAAGCGTTAAAATACCTATACATTATGAATTATCATCATGCAATATCTTCCTTAGCTATTTATCCGAGCTAGCTGTATTACCTAAATAATACTCTCTTCTGATGTAAATCTCTGTTTTTTCATAATTATGTGATAATTTTTAAGTTCAGCATTAGAAATTAGGCAAAAATATTGCACTATATAGTTTATTTTGTTTTTTTTTTTTAAATTTTGCCAGAAGTCAGGAACACAAGTATACTGAAATATGAATTAAGAAATCATTGTGATCAAAAAATTGTGACCTAGAAATAATGCCAATTTTTATCCAAATGTAATTATTATCAAGAAAGACGAACTGGAAAGGGTTTTTTGTTTGCAACTTTATTAGTTTAGATTAGAGAATGTCTAGATCACATGATTAATGTATAGTTCCCTACAAAAAAATTTTACGCTCCTCTAAAAAGACTATGTATCCGTATTTTAGATATAGCTTACGAAATGTTTACGATCGCAGAAATATATTCATAATTTACGTGATATTCATCCAAATTCATTTTACCTCTACATGGCATTTTTTAAACACAAAAATAAAACTTAAATTGGGCTTTTTTTTCACATGTAAAACAAAGCTTTTAACATGAACATAAAAATAACATCAAACTCAGAAAATGTCATTACTATACATAATTATAATTATTTTAACTAAACTGCAACAGTACTGTATTATTGCATAATTTTACACCTTTGCGTTATTCATTTTTGTAATTAATTGTATAGGTCCAATGTTTATTTCGCTCTTCGCTCTGGTTAAAATGAAGAAATATTTTGTTTTGAGTCAAAACTAATATAATCGTTTTTGATTTTTTTTTTGACTTTCGAGTATGTTCTTAAAAGATGTACAAATTATATAACCCAGTGATTAAGGAATTCAACTGCCGAAAAATTATTTGTTAACTTTTTCTTTTACCATTATCTTTATATTGCCATAATATACAACATATCAAAAGTCCCCTAAGATCCCGTGCCGGCGTCATGCCATTTAAGAGGGTCAAAGGTCGAAGAGGACAGTTTTTGGTAAATAAGTCTCTTTCTATTGGTCTCACAAAAAAAAAATGTAATTGTAAATTTTAGATTCGACAATTACCTACAAAAAAATTCATACATTTTTTTTCATCGAGCGACCGTTATTGCGTAGTGGTGTCAATTCTGCATGACGTTGGTTTATTTTAACACCGACTGAAATACACAAAGGTGGTAAATTTCTTTCAAAATTTTTTAACCAAAGTTTTAATTAAACCTCTAAGATACATAATCGGCAATAAAAGGTCTTCTAAATTATCAACTGCTTGTATACAGGTGCTCCAAAAATGAATTTGGAAATGTGTGTAATTCCTCAGGTTAATAAAACAAATTAAAATTTTTACAAAGGGGTGTTAGCTCTTGTCCTTTCAATAAGTTACAACCCTCTAACAAAGCCCCAAAGTAATTATTAATGTTTAAAAAAAAATAATATGAAAAAATGCGACAAAATTTTTAATACAAAGCAAACTATGTATTTAAGGCCTTCTCAATAAATTGAATGGAATTACATAGTGTTCAACATGATCATGTTTTCTATTGCTCCCAAGATAATGGTCCCATCACTTTAAAATTCCATACAATTTATTGAAAAGTCCTTCAATACATAGTTTGCTTTGTATTGAAAATTTTGTCACATTTTCTTATATTATTTTTTTTTAAGATTAATAAATGCTTTGGGGCTTTGTTGGAGGGTTGTAACTCATTGAAAGGACAAGAGCTAACACCTTTTTGTAAAAATTTTAGTTTGTTTTATTAACCTGAGGAGTTACAGACATTTTCAAATTCATTTTTGGAGCACCTGTATACACGCAGTTGATAATTTACAAGACCTTTTATTGCCGATTATGTATCTTAGAGGTTTAATTAAAACTTTGGTTAAAAAATTTTGAAAGAAATTTACCACGTTTGTGTATTTCGCCCGGTGTTAAAATAAACCAACGTCATGCAGAATTGACACTACTACGCAATAACGGTCGCACGATTGAAAAATATGTATGAATTTTTTTGTAGATAATTGTCCAATCTAAAATTTACAATCACATTTTTTTTGTGAGACCAATAGAAAGAGACTTATTCACCAAAAACCGTCCTCTTCGACCTTTGACCCTCTTAAATGGCATGACGCCGGCACGGGATCTTAGGGGACTTTTGATATGTTGTATATTATGACAATATAAAGATAATGGTAAAGAAAAAAGTTAACAAATAATTTTTCGGCAGATTGCATTAATATTTGATTTATTTTCCTGGGTTATATAACCCTATACTTAACTTATTTATAAATTTCTGTTCCTATGTTATTATACTTAGTTTTAAAAACATAAGTATGTGTATATCTTTGTTATTTTATAATAATTATTATTAGTGTATTATAGCTAATACTCAATAGTAAGAATAAGTCGGTTATACATTATAAAATCAATAAACTAGTATGTGATTGTTTATTTATGGAGTTTTATTTTAAACGCACGCGCCACGACAGTAAAAAGTTTAGTTTGACTCATAAAAATTGGAGCTATGCTTACTGTGCTAAGAACAATATCAACAGGGTAAATCCATGAAAAATCAACAAACCCATGCCGCTCGACCGTTTCAGATTTTTATTATATTTTGGGAATTAAATTAGTAATGTCTCAAAAAAAAATATGTACACTTTTTTTTTCCAAAAGCTCCACAGCTTGAGGCATAATTCACGTTGACATCTTAAATAACTTTTATCTCTTGTGATTACAATCCGTAAGAAAATTTTAAAATTTGGGGTTTATTACATTTTATGCTATCACCCAATTAATGACATGTGAACAAATTGCCCAAAATAAGTTTTTTTGTATTAATTAATCCAATTGAAAAAATTAGCAAATTTTTCCAATTTTGGCATAGCAGTATTTACTGAACCAGAGAATTTAGAAAGGCACTATTACCAAATTTTAAAGATTTAAGGCTTACTAATTAATTGGCTAAATTTATAACTCTAAGTTTTTAACGTTTACTGAAATACAGTAGCTTAAAATTTAAAAATATTCCAAATTTGGCTATCTGTATCTCGGTTGGGGGAACTTGTAGAAAGTCAAAATTCTAGTATTAACATTATATGTCCATGCTTATTCTATACATGAAAAAAAATATTTGTGGTTTTTGTTTTAATCCACTTAGATGGTTATAAGAAACAAGTAGATTTTAGGGTAGCGACAAGGGTGGGTATTTTAGGCACATCTACCTCAGATTTTAAAAATATCTGTGTCACTAATAAAATAGAAGCTAAATTGTTAACCTATGCTAAAAATAGCGCAACATTTCCATCAGCCTGAAGATAGATTTGAACCTGAATTAATCCCCTATATTCCACTTTTTGGGAGCCTGTAATTTATATACTATGCAAAACCACAGCTCAAAACTTTGGATTAATGCTTCTCTAACTCTACACCAATAAAATATTTTTTGGCAAAAATCTGCAACTTCCCCCAAAAAAGTTACGAGCTCGTAAACTTTTCAAAATTTTAAAAATCGACTAGTTGCGAAAGTATATAAAATGTATAGTACAAAGTTAAAATTTTTACAGAATAAAGCAAAAAGTCCATTGTTTAATTTACCTGTTAAAAATCCGAAAATGCAACCAACCTGCCCATTTTGGAGGCGATCTAAATATGCTGAATTTACGTAAAAATGACTATGTAGTTTTTCATCCCGTTTATGCTTCTAGAAGATTCAATATTTTTATTAAAGAACATGATGGGTCCACAATTACGTTTCTTTAAGTAGAACATCAATTGTTTGTGTTATGACTATTTTACATAATTTTAAAATTCGACCAAAATCAATTTTCATAAGGACCTCCATGAAAAACTTGAATGCTTAAAAAAAAAATATGCATTTTTTTTTCATCTCTACACTCGTAGTATTCAATGTGCAAAATATGGAGAAAAAGCAGAAACACCGAGCGACAAAATAAATTAATATTTGTTGATATCTGGCGGAATGACCCAACATTGACTTCACAATAATTGGGAGTGAAAAATGGAAAAAGATAAGAAATTGGTCCAGCAACTTATGCAATCATAAGTCAGGTGGTTCATCTTTATACCCTCTTACTGTGAAGTCAATGTTAAGACCGTTCATAGTGGAGCAAGAATAGCTCTGAATAACTCGTTAAGTATGAAATCCATAATATGTATTTCAATAAATCGACTTTAATTTCTTAGAACCGAGAACGCTCGCATCAGATGTAAAAATATGAATACGTTTTGACTAAATTATATCACGGTACATGCAAAAAAAGCCAAAAATAATGGCATGTCTAAGAACACATCAAATTGGTATGTGCATGTAGCCGGGTTTAAAAATCACTTCGACTTTATTATACTCCTCGCAGACAAAGTCAAAAACGAGGAGTATATTGTGATTGTTTTGAAAATTCTAAAATCGTCAAAAATCATCCTAGAGCAAAAATTCTTGCAGATTCGTTCGTTTCGTCGAATTTTAAACAACTTTCAAAAAATCCGTCCGTCCGTCCGTCCGTCTGTCCGTCTGTCCGTCCGTCTGTCACGTTTTTTGTAGACACTCTAACTTAAGAACCAAAGATCCCATCAAGTTCAAATTTTCAGGAAAAATCGTTCTTATTAAAATCTAGGTCAAGTTCGTTGTTGGTAAAAATCGGGTGATAACAAAGGGGGCTCCTGCACCCCCCAACTGGAGAAAAAATCATATTTCAGTTATTATACAATTTACAGAATTTTTATTTCGATAATATTAAAAGCCTTTTAATTCTTTACAAAAAGTATATTTAGGTTTTTTTTGTCCGGCCCCACCTAGGCCCCCCATTTAAAAAAAACGGCGTATCTTCGTTATTTATCAATTCACAAAAAAAAGTCAAGTCATAAAAATGAAAGGAAATTAAATTCTGTGTTAAAAAGTATTTTTGTTTTTTTTTTTTGTCAAATTTTTAAGACAAAATGGCCAAAAGAAAGGTTTTTAGTGATGAAAAAGTTCTAAGTCAGGTAAGTCTAGGCCCAGTCAAGGTGGCTTTGCAAAAAAAAATTAAAACAAAAGCATCTTTCTAAAGCCTATTTAAAGCCTAAACGTCAGTGTCAGAATTAATACTTATTTATGCTCTTCGCTTATAAATCTTTTTTTAAGAGTTAATAGTTTAACCTCTTCGCAGATTTTTTTTTATAAAAATAAAAAAATTATTTTTTATTTTTAATTTTATTATTCTCTGACTACCTACTGCGAGGAGTATCCTATTAAATGTCGACATTTTATAAAAAAAACTCTAACAGGCTCACTGATCTAACCTATTCACTGACCTAACCTATCCACTGACCTAACCCGCTCTAGTTATTGTTACCTGTTTATTGTTTACTGTTTATCTTTAAGTGACTTAGCAAAATCTACATGTTTATAAAAACTTTTAGTATTACCTTATATCTGGAAGTTAAACAATCACTAAATCCATGAGTGTTTCTTCACTTATTTCAATCAATTTTATTTAAAAACTATTTCAACACTAATAAAGAACCGAATGTTCCACTAAATCAACCAGAAAATAAACATTTTGTTAGCTTTTGAGGTTACATTGCACCGTTTGACATCAGTAGTTCAAATTAAAATATAAAATAGTTCAGGTAAACAATACAAAGTGACTAAAGTTAAAGTTCTTTTTATAAACAAGTAGATAGCATTTGCACACATTTATCTTTTAAAATAATAGATAAACAGTAAACTAGTAAAAGTGATTTATACACTGACTTTAACAGTCAGTTTATAAATCACGTCTACTGGTTTACTGTTTATCAAATTATCTTTTATTTTAAAAGATAAATGTGTGCAAGTTCTTTCTACCTACTTGTTCATAAAATGAAAAGTTCATTTTCTTTAGTCACCTTGTATTGTTTACCTAAACAGCAAATTAAAGATAAAATAGTTTAGCCTAAACTATTTTATCTTTAATTTGAACTACTGTAAACCCGGTTTTTTAGAAAACTTTATAAAGATTATTGTTACCTGTTTTTTGTTTACTGTTTATGTTTGAGTGACTTTAGCAAAATCTACATTTTTATAAAACTTTTAGTATTTCCTTATATCTGGAAGTTAAACAATCACAAATTTAACCAAATCCATGAGTATTTCTTTACTTATTTCAATCACTTTCATTTAAAAACTATTTAAACACTAATAAAGAACCGAATAATTTACCAAATCAACCAGAAAATAAATATTTTGAGGTTATGTTCCACCGTTTGACATCTAACAGTAACAAGTTCGTAAACCCCACTCGAGTGTCACTCGAGTGCACTCCGAATGACTCTGCCCTATACCAATAGCAGTGTCACCCTACCCAGAGTGATATTCACGAACTCGCCTCTGTAGTTCGTGATGCCACCTTTTGGAGACTTTTTTAAACACATAATTAAACCTACATACGGTACTGACTGACAACTTAAAATTTATTGCATTTTCTCCTTATTGAAGTACCTCGGTACTACAAAAGATAACATGTGTTTTAATTATTATTGTATTTGCGGTATCAATGGATATAATGTTTTCTAAAAAAAAGTAGAAACACTTTATCTACCTACAGACAGCTTTTGTTTCTTATAATAGTCAGCTGTACTTAACTGATTTGTACTGAACCAAAACTGCTGCAATTCTTCAATTATAATTTATATAAAGGAATAATAATAATTGCCAATCACCTAGATACCTACAAATCATTATAATCGAAAAGCAAAGTAAACGAAAGCATGACAATAGTTTAGGTGAGGATTTGACAATCATACAGAATGAGTGTTTATTTTTTAGATATACAAAACAGACATTTTATAAATGCTATGAAAAGAATACTCGTAATAAACCATTAGGCAATCGATAAATCATTTATGGGTGACAGCGTGCCTAATAGTCGCCAAAAGCTTTGTTTAATCGACTAATAGTTTACTTTTTTTAATGTTTTCTCACACCGTATATGGAGTCGCTAATTAAACAAGTTTTTCATTGGTTTTGGTTAAGCTCAAAGTAAAGAAAAATTGTGGAATTGTGAAAAAAAAAGCTTCACGTGATGATTCTGACTTGTATAACTTCGGAAATTTTTTTAACAACGATGATTCAAATTAATAATAATTGGATTAGGCGTTATTATCTAACCATACATATTAAGATCTCCCTCGTCTAAAATCACAGGGCCCCATAGAAATCAGTGTTGTTTAGACACCAAACATAATGAAAGGGGCGATAACTTGATAAGCTGACAATAGCTGAAATTCTGTGGAGAATAAAATGCTGAATGTATACCGATTAGAAACCACAAATACTAAAACTGACAGACCCGGACTTTAATGGTTTTTCTTATTTGTTCCTCGCACATGGAATCTGTTGGATCCTTATCAATACATATGTTAAATTCTTTTTGCTCTTAAAAAAGTGTTTTATTTGTATTAACAGAATATCATAAAACATTTAGTTAACGAATTCTATTTAAAACAATGTAAAACACCAGGTTTTACACTTGCTACTTTTAAATCTGAGTTTTTAAAGGCAAATCCTAAATTTTGCGAATTTAAGTTTCCCTCTGTGCGTATGCAATGTTTTATTCGAGGTTCTATTAAAACTCAAAACTTATTTCCACACACCGCGTTCAATTCAATTAAAAGGAATGAGTGGTGGTTAAAGTTGCACTCCAAAGATAATAAGGGGCGGTGCAAAAGTTGTGTTATTGTTAAGGTGTATTATTTAAAAAGCGTGATGTTGTTATAAGCAGTGGCTTTCCTTCTATAAATGACAAAATGTTAGTTTTATTATTAATTAAAAATCTCCAAGTTTTGAAGAAATAAAAATGTTAGCATGGTGATTTCCAAACAAAAATAAACGTGTTATTATTCGTGTATTTAGTATTGCCAAAAATCATAGAAAAGATATTAAAAATACATGGGAAATAATTTGGTTGGCTACGCCAATGAAAAGAAGAACAAAAGTGTTGGAGAATTTAGATCTCCACTTGAAGATACTATACAATACATAACTGTTTTAAACCTCCTTATTTTCTAAATAACATAGTATTAAGTTGTTGAAAGTCGAAATATCATTATTAAAATTCTTTGAAAAACTCAAGTGGCTAAAAATCTCCAAATTAGGTTCATTTCACACTTGCCTTAATTTATAGTTATTATTCTGTCACGAGCCCTTCTTTTTTTAAACTGTCTTTTTAAATTGGAGAAGTGTACAAAAGACTAGCTTAATCGCTTCTATTACATAATTCATTATCCCAATTACGTCAGTCCTTATGTTTATTATTGATTTAAATGTGTACCTGGAAAAAACTATTTCTTTCATTCCTTTTAAAATTTTGCATACCTATTGTAAATACTTGAGATGCCGAAATTAATATTCGTAGTTGTGTAAAGGTGTTTATTAATTAAAGGTAAAATAGTGACTGAGTATTTGGAATTTAACAATAAATAAAGTAATAACTAAAATGCTGATGTATAATAACTTAAGGTCATTAGCTTATAAGTTATTATACTTAATTAATATATTACACTCTCCCCTGCTAAATAAGAATTAGGGGAGTTAAGACTTAAGATATTTTATTTAACATCAAAACTTAAATCTACTTCGGATCATAACAAAGTCTTTTAGGTGGTAATCGAGTTCGCTGTGGCCTGGAACTGGAACCTACTAGATTTTGTAGTCTCTCCTTTATACTCGGTTTGTTTTTGGTTTTTAGCGAAATTAGGACTTTCGCCACTGGCCTTCCCGATGATCCTGAACCAGAAGCTTCAGATACGTGTCCTGTTGGAGTATTTTCTGTGCTCTCATATTGCTCTGATTCAAAGCTTTCATCCCATTCGGGATGATCTAAGTCTGAGTCATCACTGACTTCGATTGGAATTAATTCATCATCATCAGTGACAACTGGACTACCCTGTTCATTATTGATACTCTGATCAACAACAAGGTCGTTATCGTTATCATTTATATTATTATTTCTGGGAATTAATGGCGGTAAACTATTTTTAGTATTTGCAGGTTTATTTACCTTAACAACTTCCTTTTTAGTTTGAACCTTGGTTTGAACTTTAGAATTTGCTGACACATTATTTTTATCGTCTGATATACCTACGTTGCTTGTAAGCATTTGATTTGCATGACGTTTCCAATTTTCATTTATTTGTGGAATATTTACTAAAAATGTGTTTTTACCTAACTTTTTAATAATATTACCTGGAATCCACGTAGTGTTATTCCTATCCCTGTAATCTTTCACGATAACGTTATCTTTAATTTTGAAATCACAACGCCTATTTCCCCCAAAATATTGTTTTTGTTTTTCCTGATTTTGGGTAACTTTTTGCAAAATTTCTGGATTAGGGCGCATTAAATCAAATTTTGTACGTAGATCACGTCCAAACATAAGTATAGCAGGTGTTTGACCTGTAGTCGCATGAACGCTATTCCTATAATCTAGTAAAAAATTGCTGAGTACGCTCTGGATGTCCATTGACTTAGCTTTACCAAGTGCATTTTTTAATGCATTTTTAACAATTTTTACTGCGTTCTCTGCGGCACCATTTGACATTGGATTAAAAGGTGGAGATGTTATGTGCTCAATTTGAAACTTCTCTAAAAATGATTTAAATTCTTTGCTAGTAAAATTTGAAGCATTGTCCGATACTAAACATTTAGGTAATCCGTACCTTGCAAATGTGCTATGTAAAGCTTTAATAACAATACTGGAAGTCATTGAACTAGTGGGAAATACTTCTATCCACTTTGTATAAGCATCTAAAATAATTAAATAATTTTGTTTTTTAAACTCGCAATAGTCAATATGGATTCTTGAAAATGGTTCTGATGGCCATTTCCACGGTTGCAGCTCTGATTTTGCAGGGCTGTTTTTATTAAGAGAACAATTTTCACATGCCTTGGCCAAATATTCAATATCCTCGCTTAATCCTGGCCAGAAAAAATAGTTACGTGCAATACTTTTCATTTTGACAACACCTAAGTGCGATTTATGCAATTCCGCTAAAACTAACTTTTTCATTGACTCAGGAATAACAATTCTATTATTCCATAAAAGCACATTGTTTTCTATTGTTAACTCATAACGTAATAAGTAATATTTTTTTAAATATT
This sequence comes from Cartodere bifasciata, assembly GCA_963920755.1. NCBI lineage: Eukaryota > Metazoa > Arthropoda > Insecta > Coleoptera > Latridiidae > Cartodere > Cartodere bifasciata. Next base: position 12,602,360 of record OY987195.1, read on the forward strand.
GATCATTTTTAATATTTTTAGGCCAACCGTTTTTAACATAATTTAAAATTTTTGATAAATTTTTATCGAATTTAACTTTTTGCTGCAATGTTTTAAAATTGATATCTAATTCTTCATTTTCTTGAAAATAATTTACGTAATTGATATCTAAGTGTGACATATCGTCATCTGGTAAATCTGATCTAGGCAATCTCGATAGAAAATCTGCAGCATTTTGACTGGATTTAACATATTCTACCTTATACCTATAATTTGACAGAATTACTGCCCAACGTCTTAAGCGGTTCGCTGAAAATTGCGGAATTCCTTTAGATGGGCTAAAAATTGTCAATAAAGGCTTGTTGTCGGTGGCTAATATAAACTCCCGACCATACAAATACTGATTAAATTTAATTACTCCAAAAATTATAGCTAACCCTTCCCGTTCTACTTGACTATAATTTTTCTCTGCAGCGGTTAATGTCCTTGATGCGTATGCTATTGGTTTTTCTGACTTGTCAGGAAAAATATGAGAAATAACGCACCCGACGCCATATGGAGAAGCATCTGTAGTCATTTTTAAAGGTAAATTTGGGTTATAATGAGTTAAAACTCTGCTTGAGGCTAAGATGTCTTTAACTTTATTAAATGCGTTATCGCATTGCTTTGTCCAACTGAATTTTGAATTTTTCTTTAATAATTCGTAAAGTGGACTTAACATTGTCGCTAAATTTGGAATAAATTTACCGTAATAATTAATCATGCCTAATATTGATTTTAATTGGGAAACTGTTTCCGGTTTTTGGGCTTTCTTAATAGCCATAACTTTTTCGTCTGTAGAATGCAACCCCTCTTTATCTATTTTATAACCTAAATATTCAATTTCTTTCTTGTTTATAAAACATTTATCTTTAGAAACTTTTAGGCCACAATTTTGCAACACGGTTAACACTTTCTTTAACCTTACATCGTGTTCTTCTTGGTTTCGACCGCATACTAAAATATCGTCTAAGAAACATACTGAACCTTCAATGTTGTGTAAAATAGATTCCATGATTTTTTGAAATTTAGCAGGAGCGCACGCTATCCCAAAAGGTAGACGCAAATACCTAAATAAGCCCTTATGAGTGCTTATGGTTACTAGTTCCTGCGATTTTTCATCTAGGGCTATTTGATTGTATGCTTGAGATAAATCAATTTTTGAAAATATTGTCCCCCCTTCCAATTTTGAAAATAAGTCTTCAATTTTTGGCAATGGAAATTGATCTATTTCAATTACTGGATTAATTGTTATTTTAAAATCCCCACAAATACGAATTGAACCGTCCTTTTTTAAAACGGGTACTATCGGTGTAGCCCAAGGTGAATAATCTACAGGTTTAATTACTCCTAAATTTACTAGATTTTGAAGTTGTTTTTCGACCCTATCTTTTATACCATATGGTAAAGGTCTAGCTCTGCAAAATTTGGGTTGAACATTCTCATCTTTTAATTTAATTGAAACCGAACCTTTATTAAATAGTCCCAATTGGGGTTCAAATATTGATTTGAACTGCTCTGACCAGTCTTTTTGGTTAGAGCTAATGTTGAAAATTTTTGAAATATGTAATTTATATTCATGCATAAAGTCCCTACCTAAAATAGGTGGACCAGCGTTTTTAATAACGTACAATTTAATAGAACGTTTAATGCCGTTATATTGTACATCTACTTTAATATAACCTAGTGGTGTCATTTTAAACCCATTATAAACTTGTAATGTAATACTAGCATTATGTAAGTTATATTCTTTAAAGTTTTTACGCCAATAATTCTCAGAAATCGCAGATATGCTCGCACCTGAATCTAAATGAAACGATAATGACCTGTTGCCAACCAAAATATCAACAATAAAGGGTTTAATATTTACCGAAGATCCTCCAACAGACCACAAATCCTCCACTTGATTCACATAGTTATGTCGTTGCACATCATTGTTTCTGTTCTTTTTGCACACAGGCGCTATATGGCCTTTCACGTTGCAAATATTGCATGAATGGTTCCGAAATCTGCACTGCTTTGAGTCATGATTCGTTTTGCCGCACACTGAACATTTTGGTCCATTATTCTTTGGTTTAAAAGAATTTGACGGCTTGAACGTATTTTGACGTCCTTTTCTTCTAACATGGTGAAGCGGCTCTTCTTTAATTTGGACATTTGGACCATTTGCTGCTGCTTGTTTAGATGAAGCAATTTTTACTACCTCGGCTAGGGTAGAGGTCTCGTCTTCTTCAAACAACCGCTCTTGGATAGGTCTTTTGGAAAATCCCATAATAAATTTGTCGCGCAGCATCATGTCGATCTGATTTGCGGCAAATTTGCAATTTATTGCCAAACTTCGCACTCGTGCAACCCAGTCCGAAACGGTTTCATCCTCTGTTTTTGCTGCAGAGTAAAACTTGTATCGAACGGCAAATACTGACTCGGAAGTTTGGAAATGGTCGTTACCCAGTGCCACTAGTTGCACGTGAGTTTTCGTCTCTGGGGTTTCGGGCATACACAGATTAAAAATAAGCTTGTACGTCTCCTCGTCCACTGCATTCAGGAAAATTGGGGTCTTTTTGTTTTCTGCCACGTTATTGACCACAAAAAAATTGTCCAGTCTCCTGACGAACACCGACCAATCACCATTTTGGGTGAAGCTGGGAATTTGTCCATAAGTAGCCATAATTTACGTTAATTTAACGGAGTCACTTGAGTTTACACTTAAACTGCCTTTTTGTCAATTGATAGCAATTGATTACTTCCACGTACGTTCGAAATTCCTCGTCGCCAATGTAAATACTTGAGATGCCGAAATTAATATTCGTAGTTGTGTAAAGGTGTTTATTAATTAAAGGTAAAATAGTGACTGAGTATTTGGAATTTAACAATAAATAAAGTAATAACTAAAATGCTGATGTATAATAACTTAAGGTCATTAGCTTATAAGTTATTATACTTAATTAATATATTACACCTATACACTTTTCAGGAGCCAATGTTAAGTTTTGGATAGGGATGATAAATAGAAAATATAACAACCCCAGCCCTATCCCTTCAAATAATAGAAATAGGAAAAACGTTTATATTAGTAAAAACAAACGAGTAACAACATTGGTTCACTCAACAATGAAAAGTCGTCCCAATATGCCAAAAAAGTAGTGCTTTTTATTTGCCAAAATATTATATGATAATGCGTTATGATATTAGTTCATTTCTCTAAAGGAAATGTACTATTGTAATTGCAATTTCTGAAAATCGATGTTTTTTTGAAACTGTGCCTAAACGAAGCAAGATACGTAAATGTTAAGGGTGTTGGAAAGATGCTACAAAAAATTACCGATCTTTTGATACTAGAATCATATCGATCGGACCATCCACTGGGTTGTTATTTAAAAATATCACTTTGGTGTATGTTAGGATGGATGGATGGATGGATGGATGGATGGATGTACGGAGCAAAAAATTTCTTTAACCGTAATTTACTCAATTATGGTACTAGGTAGAAGGTTCAAACTTGGTATAAGTAAATACCAAAGTCTTGTGGTCAAGATGACCACAAGGTCATACTGACCACTGGTCAAGGTTAGTAGATATTGCATGCAAAAAAAAATCTAGCCCAAAATATTGTGATTTTTTTTTGCTTAAACATATTCTTTCGGAGAGCCCTTTATGTTAAAATTTAAAAAAAAAAATTCTATGTCTAGGAAAAGAGCTATGACGTTTTCAAATGTCAATGTTTGCATTGACATAGCTCCAATACTACAATAGTTAGAGGACTCAAACTTGGAGGATGGATACACAAGAGACAGGGGTTCAAGGTCATGTCAAGGTCATATCTTTTTGAAGGTCAATAGCATTTTTATTATTAAAAATGTATGTTAAAGTAAATGCAAGGTAAATGTTGGACATGTTTTTGAAAACACAAAAGATTGTTCTTGTGTTTCGGACTTAGTAAGCCATCTTCAGGGAATTATTTATAGTTTGACTTTAATTATCTCATACACCATAATAGTTAAAGGTCTCAAACTTGGAGGATGGATAACCAAAAGATAAGAGTTCAAGGTCATGTAAAGGTCATATTGATTGAAAGGTCAAAGCATTTTTATTATTAAAAAGCTATGTTGAGGAAAATGTAAGGTAAATGTTGGACATATTTTTGAAAACACAAGAAGTTGCTCTTGTGTTTCGGACTTGGTAAGCCATCTTCAGGAAACGATTTATAGTTTGACTTCAATTATCTCATATACCTTAATAGTTAGAGGTCTCAAACTTGGAGGATGGATAACCAAAAGACAAGAGTTCAAGGTCATGTCAAGGTCATATTGATTGAAAGGTCAATAGCATTTTTATTATTGAAAACCTATGTTAAGGTAAATGCAAGGTAAATGTTGGACATATTTTTGAAAACACAAGAAGTTGTTCTTGTGTTTCGGACTTAGTAAACCAACTTCAGGAAACGATTTATAGTTTGACTTCAATTATCTCATACGCCACAATAGTTAGAGGTCTCAAACTTGGAGGATGGATAACCAAAAGACAAGAGTACAAGGTCATGTCAAGGTCATATTGATTAAAAGGTCAATAGCATTTTTATTATTAAAAACCTATGTTAAGGTAAATGCAAGGTAAATGTTGGACATGCTTTTGAAAACACAAAAGGTTGTTCTCGTGTTTCGGACTAAGTAAGCCATCTTCAAGGAACGATTTATAGTTTGACTTTAATTATCTCATACACCACAATAGTTAATGGTCCCAAACTTGGAGGATGGATAACCAAAAGATAAGAGTTTAAGGTCATGTCAAGGTCATATTGTTTAAAAGGTCAATAGCATTTTTATTATTAAAAACCTATGTTAAGGTAAATGCAAGGTAAATGTTGGACTTGTTTTTTGTTGTCATACCTACAGCTTTTAAACAATGACCTTGAAACTTATAAGTAACCTTTTTTTATAAAAATAAAAGAAATCTAAGGATGTTAGAACGCCCTTAATCTTATCTTTTTAAACTATTTTAATTTGACTTTACTTAATTTCATTTCTTACATCTGTAGGACGGTAATATTAAAACCAAATATTTTTTAAACTGATACAATTTTAAAATAACTGTTCACACAATTGACTTACGGATGTAAGAAATGAACTCAAGAGTCGAATCTACCGACTCAGCTAGTTTTTTTTTATTTTAAAAATAGCAGAAGATGGTCTTTTATCTTTCTTGTTGTTAGGTAATACACTTTTTACTTAGAAATCTATCTCGTATTCTTTAAACCTAGAAAATGCTGCTTTTCCTGAAATTCAAGCAACCAACATTACATATTTCACCGGAACAGATCATTTTATTTTGTTTCTCAATGCTTACGATATCGGACTTTAAATCATAATAAAATAAAATAGCATCAGATTTAAAGTTTTCGTAACAGGGGGATTATTATTACGCAAAATAAAACTTTCCAATTACATTGGAACTTCTTCATGCAAAATATAATTCAATTATATTATTACTCCCATTTTTAATTATAAATCTGTGAGTCAAACCAAAACATAATTATAATTGTATCGTACACAACTCTGCACAATATATTGTTTGGACTTAACAAAGCAAATCTCAACAAAGCAGTCAGGTATGGCAATGCTGCCAATACAATAAAGGCAAGTCTGAAAAGTTTTAACAACGTATTCTACATTAATAACTTGTTAGAGCGCACCTAGCGCTCAATATACGACAATGTCCTAACATGCAGTATCAACGCACGCAACTGGAATTGCTAACAACTAATTGGATTGCTACATTTTATTTACAGTTTAAAGACTGCTGCATTACAATACAAATAAATCTAGATTGCGGAATCGATGTACTTGCAAAAACAGGACCACCAACCGATTTAGCTACTTCTCTAGCTATATTGTACTATTGAAACTAGGATAAAGCAATATTAACTAACAGTTAATAAGGATATGCAGTAGAATTGAACCAATTAAGTATTATTTGAAAACTTTTTAGTGTAACTGCACAAAAAGGATAAAACTCATAATACTGCAAACCATTAATGGGTTATGAACCCTAATAACCTTAAATTCCTTAAAATTACATAAAATATTTACCTATTTAAGAGTTTTCTGTATTCTACATTCGTAAAACAGGAAAGTTGTTTGCCCGGCGCATCCACCATTTTATACTTGACGACTACAAAGTACAAACGGCGAACTTTTTATCTCAAAACTTATTTTTCCTTATATTTTATATCCGTCTTTGGAATAATGTACTTTCTATTGTGCTGATGCATAAAATCTTTAGAACTCATGTCCTTTATGACCCCTTCAATAGCAGACTTTGTGATTTTATTTCAGATTCAGGTTTTCTGAATAGATTGAAGTCAAGTCAAGCCTCTTTAATGTATTTAATCTTGCAATGCCTTTCAAATTTAAAAGTTTCATTGATTATTTGTACCTATAGTTTGTAATGGAATACTGTTACCAGTATTTAATTAAACGGTGTCTTTCTATTTCTCTAAGTTAGCTGATGTTCATCAACAAAACGCTAAAAATGTTGTAGTCTCAATAAAAATGATAGATAGTGAGAGTCATCCCTGAAAGTTTACTGACTTCCATTATTTGATGGTCTAATTAAAAAATTGGAGAGAAATCGATCTAATTGTACTGCACTTGTCGTAATGTTTTCCACAAGACATTTTTGTTAGTGGATTCTAACGACCAGCACCAGCGAAACCTTTTCTACTGGGTTAGTCAACATAAACCTTTGGGGTACCTAGTATCTACAGGTGCTACTTTCAAATGTTAATAAAATTCTTTTGCATAAAATTCTAATTAAATTATCGCAAATCTAAAAAAAGCCTTAAATACCTATAAGTATCCTCCGTATATTTGAATGAAACAACTTAGGAGTCTAAAAATAGATATTGAACATTTTCGTCGCACTAATGCAAAATTTGCACAACGAAGCCGTAGGCCAAGTTTGTAAAATTACATAAGTGTGATAAAAATCCATATTCTCCAAACGGTGTACAATATTTTATCTACAGCCTCAGTTTTAATAAAAATAAATTTTACCACCAGTTTAAGTTACATTTTTGAAGTAGGTACAAAGTTTTATAGTAACGAGTTTTTTAATTTTAATAAAAATTTAATAATTATTTTACCGTACTTAGTGCGGTAAAGTGAGTCCTGACTCCTGACTCAAATAAGTAGCATAAGTCTCAAATATTGCACGGTGGTAGATAAAGGATAATGCATTTATTGATACAATTTAATTAAATAATTTAAGTCAGAAATCTTTCTGAAAGATACCAAAACAACATATGGTCAAAGAGAATGAATTTACTAGAGTATCAGTGCGCAAGGTTTTAAAAGGTAGAGGGCCACTCTGAAAAGTAGAGGGCGCTTCAAGCTTCAAAATTTCATGGGTAGATGTCGTTGTTTTTTTCTTCTATCAAAAATTAAATCTAGTAAGTGCTCTAAACTAAACATAATATTTATGTCAAATTGACTTTATTCAAAATAATATTTAAATGGTAAAAAACATGTTTTTATTTAAAATTAAGTGATTATTGTTAATGTTGCCTTCATTAGATGTAAAAATAACTCTAATCTGCTACAACTCTTTAAAATAAAATCAAAATTGAACCCATAAAATTCAAGACTATCAAAATACTCAGAAAAATAGTGTATTTGTGAATGAAATAAGCGGGCAGCGGTTCCTGTCCCCAAAAGAAACAGTGGATGCTTTAAATTACGACAAGCTTAAATAAATCAAAACTGGAGTTAACTGTTTGAATGAATGCAAAAATTCACCAATCTTGGCAAACAATTCTTTGGAATGCAAAAAAGTAGATCTACTCAATCTGTTTGTGTTTATGCAACACTTAAATAACAAACGCGTACGTAAACTTTGTTGTAGAAGGAAGTATCAGGAGTATTACTATTTTTTTTTATAATTGAAGTTTATTTGACATTTTTAAGAAAACTGTAAAATTTTACAGATATCTGAAATACCGCGATTCATGAAAAAGGCCGTCATTGGCAGTCTAAGTTAATAATTTGTCTATGATATGATGCATTCACGTAAATTTATTTAACAGTTAATATTTAATTTTTCGCACTTCGTTAATTAAAGATCGTTGATTAGTGACCCCTATTAATGCATAGCGACGACGACCATAGCAACGCTCTTCTATGCTCTAAGTTACTATCTATGTTCCTTCATTACAAATGTTAAATAGCTTTAATTACGGTTTAAGCAACAAAAACCAAAAGAAATTCAATATTTACCGTTGTATTGAATAGGAAGCAGGCCCTTTTACCACATTTAAGGAATTAACATTTATTTTATAGTCATAATTTACAAAAGTTTGATATCTGTTCTTCTTCTTCTCCAACTTTAATAATGTTGAATGGCTGACGCATTGTTTGTGCCAGTTGGTAACATAACTGTTTTTATTTTATAATTTATTAAATAATAATGTACGAAGTGCGAAAAAGCATTGTTACCAGTTCGTATGTTAAATGGCGATTAATAAACTCACTTATTAAAAAGCTCGCTGATCGCTCGCTTGTTAAAACCGCTCGTTTATTAATCGCCTTTATTAACACACTTACTGGTTAAATAACTATTAAGAATTAATTTAAGAAATCTACAGCAGTTCATTGGTTCATTTGACATTGGCCAATAAGAAACTTTAATGTCAATGTCAATCAGCCAATAAGCTGCTGTAAATTGCTTAAATTAGTTCTTAAATTAAATGTTAATTGTTAAATGAGTTTGCGTGAATCCACTATTAATTATACTTAATTAAATTAACATTGTGTGTAACCCTGTATAACTATTTCAATTCTTTTATAGTAAATTGTTTTCTTAGAATTAAATGTTTCATACATATTATTAAAAAATAGCTGACGAAACGCAAAATAATTACTGAGCCTTATGTTTGTAAAGAGTGTAATAAGTAGGTATGAAAATAATTAATTTAAATTGTGTTTTTAGCTCCGGCAACTTTATTATAAAAATAATACAACTCATAATATTTAATGATGAAAACAATGGTTCTGCCATTCATTCGGTAAGTTATTGACAGTGAAGGACATTCATTATCTATTGATTTCGAAATAAAGAATGTATTGTCTTATTGTTTCTTCTTTCTGTTGTTCAGATTTTTCAAGGTTTTATAGAAATAATATTGGCCACTTTAAAACAGAACGCTTATTGCCTGCGGCAGTATTATCATCCCGGGAGTTAAATTACCACTGAATGACGAACACTATTATTCTTATTATTCAAGTAATTAAATTCATCACAACATAGGTGCTTTCAGAAACATAAAAAAGTAACAATGAAACAATAAGAAGCTTCTTCGTTAAAAAAAATACCTAAACTATAGGCACAACAGCTCTGAAAACGTCAAACTACTAAAAAAATTATAGTATACAAGAACTAATGTAAGGAAGCTATTACTATTGCTTTTGGTTCACAGTTTTAAGTATTTTGAAGTTTTTAAACCTAGTTACTTTAGTGGTGATTTTTTAGGTAAATTTAAACGTTTGAAGAGAATAGGTAGAGTAGAAAAGATGTTGTTACAATACTCTTATTTTGGCACACTTCTATTAATTTTATGCAAAATGCAATGCATTAAATAAATTTTGGACAGTGTACCTAAGTTCGATTAAACAAATTTCTTTTATATAAAAAAGTTAAAAGCATATTTGGTTATGTTTCTAGTTCACCTTTAGTTTAATAAATGTCAAGTCATACAACGGTGAATTTAAAAAATATTTGCCTTTTGTTGGATATTGTTAACAAAAAGCATGTTTATTATTAAGGCATTATAAGGAAACTTTGTGGAAAATTAATAATTAAATGTTCAAACCAATTAGCTGTATTTCTTTTAGATGTTTAAAAATATAACAATACCATTTAGAGAAATATCCTGTATTGTAAAGTTTGAATAGCTTTATCGATAATATTGGGAGTGTTCGGTAGCAACACGTAGGACAAAGCACGTCACACTGGGTCCAATTCCAGATGAATTGAATCCAAAATCGCCGACTCTCGATGACTATGCACTTGACTATTGTCTGCCATAATTGTAGCCTCTGGAGTAGTTGTTGGAATCTCCAGGTGGTAAAAGGCCACTTTGCACGAGCCGACAGTTGCTGTTACTCAAAACTCAGTCCTGCTTCCTCACTCCTGCAATTATATTACTCCATGGGAATCATGTCATTTAATCAAAACGATGCCTTTGTAATTATTTCTCTATTAACAGAGATGGTAAACGATGTTCCTTACATAATAATAAATAAAGATATACCTAGCCTAAAGCAATATGGTTTTGTATCTAGCTCTTAGATTATTTATCTATACCCAAAAAATGGTAGGATATTAAAAGTAATTTTTAAAATATGATCAGCTTTAACGTCTCAAAATACATTAACAGAAATAATATAATTCTGTACTGTTAATATTTATGTTTAAGTTCATTTTTCCAGTCCATATTCTGGATCCATTGACCATTCTAATCTTTGCCATTTGAGGTCGTTTGAGTCTAATGGAAGCCTTTAGGTGTACGTGAGGTCTTTTTCGCGATCGGATTTTTAATGCCACTACGTTTCTACTTTCATAATAACGGTACGAAGGTGCGCAAAGTCAATTTAAGATCTAGACAGTTCTTAAAAGGAGTTAAACAAAACTCCTTTTTAAAGTTGCATCAATCTTAAATTAACTTAGGCGTCTTCGTACCGTTAAAATGAAAGCTGGTTGGCATTAAAAAACCGATCGCGCAAAAATCCTTACGTACCTTAAAGTTTCCTTTACACTCAAACGTTGGATATCTTTCCTTTATTGCTAGTAAAGCTTTAGGTATATACTTCCTATATGTATATATGACTTCTCAGCAAAATCTCCTGTTTTAAATTGGCGATTATTAAAACGGTATTCAACACTGTGTCTGACGTTGGAGGTCTTAAACATTTCAGTGCCCTTGTAGCTAGACATTCTTAAAGATAGAACGAGTCAGTGATACCCTACTTTTACAAATGATTCGAAAAAAATTTCAGCGGATGATAAAATTCAAGATATCCAAATTTTTGTTTAAGTTCAAAAACTTACCAAATTCTTGGCAAAGTATAAAAGAAAGCCATACTTGGAGATTTGCTTTTTCTTTTGTTATTTTAAGAAAAAAAATTTTATCCCAAAATTTTGAAAAAGGTAAAAAACCTTAACATTCAGAACATTTTACTTTTTCGACTTAGGACTTATGGCTGTGTTTGACTCATACATCGACATAGTTTCTGCAAAAAGTTTAATAAATCTTGTAACGATTAAGTCAAAAGCGACGTAATTATAGCATTAATTTTAACGAGCTTGCATTGAATAAAAGTAAAAAATCTTCAAATCCTTACAATAAGGTGAAGATTTATTAAGGTTGGCAAATGCTTAAAGTTCACAAAATAAATCAAGTAGCATATTTTGAATCATGCTAGTGGAAGTAATATTTTTTAGAGCACTAATAAATCACAAGCAAATAAGTGGAGGGTAATAGGGAGAAGAGCTATTAGCGGGTACTTGTGGGAGCCACTCTCGTCGCCAGGGCCTCTAATACTCATCGCTTCCAGCATGGAATTAAGCAATATGTTTGTAGCTATTAGCAATAAGCATGAGGGTAAACTCACTTTGCTCACCAACCCTCTTTATTTAATCCGATGATATGCCACCTCTAAATAAGTTTGTTTTTATATGTAAAATAAAATTTTGCGCAATTATTTTTAACTCTTGTTAAAGTCCCTGTTAGCTAAAGGTACCAAGTCGAGTTTAGGCAATCACGATAGCTTTACTCAAACTTTAAAGTTACTATAGCTAACAGGCACTTTAACAAGAGACATTAAAGCACAAATGAGAAGTAGTGATAGAGCCAAAAAATGTGGTGGACAAGAAAAATATAATTTAAAATAGCACTATTAAAATCCAAATTTAAAAATAATAAGAAAAGGTTAAGTAGGTATTTCATAAAACATTTTAAATTGAGTAAGTACCCACCTAAATATCATCTCGAGAAAAAAGAGAAGAAGCTTTTAAACGAGTGCAAATGCTTTTCAATCAGGGCCGCATCATTCTCGATTAGGGTATTTATTCAATGGGGTAGGCCATGCATAACGTCCTAGCTCCTTGACGATTTATAAAAGGGTCCATGCACTGAAATCGATCTAATCACATCTACACTGCCTTGTTGCATCCATAAATAGCGTTTTACCACACTTATTATCATTTTATATCAATTTATTGCACTTAATGCCTTAAAGAAATTATAAATACCTAAGTTTTATTGAAACTAAAGCAAAGCAATGCAAGTTACTTTTTCGCATAATTTGTCATAATCTTATAAAACATACAGGTAGAACTAAACAAAGATTGGTTATAAGGCGTATGTAATAGTAATAGCGCATAAGAATCATGCTTTCTCATTCTGATTTAAATGGAGAAAGAAAGAGAACGCATGACTCTTGTGTCTATTACTATTACCAATGTATGTTTGGTCCTTAATCCTTTTTTGATCGCTTGTTACAAACACATTACCTACCTATTGTCTTTCAATTTTAATACAAATAATTATTATAATAACCCAAGAATAAACATTATAATGTATGTGTTATAATCATTAATGCTTTTAATTGCAGTTATTCATAAATACATAAAACAAATTTAGCAATCCCATTTATTTTAAATGTATCGAATACACTGATGACTAAACCATAAATAACATAGAGTTGATTAAATGGCGAATTGTAAACAGATCTAATGGTTTATTTATTCTCGATAATATAAAATAGAAGAAGCGGACTTCCGGAGTTGTTAGCATACACATGCAGAATCGAGCTAAAGTCAAAGCACAAACCCCATTATCGATACATCAAATGGCAAACGTTTGTTGAGTTCTTTCCAAATAACATTGCCATTGTTGCCATCTTATATTTTATTGGCATTTCACAATGCCAGCGTTGAATTTGCATTTCCATGCGAATAGCTCTTTTCTACTATGTAAATTTTTTTTCAAATATACACTGTAAATATTTCCACCTTTTATAACAGTGGACGTTCTTTGTTGAAGAGAATTGTAGCTTACGCCTAACATGCTAATATAGGCACACATATATGTCTTGTTTGACATTTAAACTATTACGCCAGGTTTTATAGTTAAAGCTAGCACTTCGACCATCATTATCGTGGCATTGTGTAAAATTCTTTTTAAAGTACTCACACATTGATTTATTTATGAAAAACAAGAGCGGATTAGGTCAGTGAGTGGGATAGTTAATTTAAAAAGTAACATTTCGCAGGTAGGTTTTTTTTATTGTTATTTGTTATATATGTAATTGTTACACATTCTACACTATTAAGAAGGTGTATTTTTTATTTTATTAAAAGAAACGTAAAACTTATTTTCTTTGTAAACGGGTGGGGATACAAAAAATTATTCAGCACCTTTTTTGTAGGGAAAAATACAATCTTTGATTTTACTAAGAATATTTGATATAAATCGAAATAGGATTTTTTTTTAAACTATTTATAATTTGGTTTTTTTCAAAAACAATACGGTTTTTTTCCCAAACAAGGTTAACTTTTGTACCAAATCACAAGTCAATTGAATTAACCGTTCTTCAGATAGGTATCGTGATAACAAGTTTCGTTACAGACAGACGGACAAAAAATAAAAGTCTTAAAAAGTCATGAAACGAACGAATCTGCATCACAGGGGTATATGGGAGCAGCGCACAGACAACCCTTTAGGTATACCAAATAAGTTTGAGCTGCGCACACTTTTGTTATGGAGAGTTAATCCATTTACCCTCATTAAGAAAAGGTTAATCCTTTAATTTAAGATATTTAGATATAGGTACAGCAGTCAGTAAAAATTGTTTATACTTTTATTTTGTATGAAGATCAAATAATTTTAAACTACAATGCTTTCTAACTGTGTTGATCCATTTAACATAACAACACCGAGAACAACACCTAGTAATATGTCCCTCAAATTTTGGACGCACTGCTAGGCATCAACAGCTAGAGTTTATATTTTCATTTTAGCAGCAAAACTTAACCTAACCTATCTAACCTAGTGTCCCCCAGTGCTTTCATAAAGTTCAGTCTAAAACCCTAATTAAAAAAAAAACTTGCGATGTTCCCTAAGGGTACAACCCAGAGTCTAAGGTAAAAAAATTAGGCAGGTAATTAGATTAATTTCTAGTATTTCTCGAAAATACAATTTGGAACTTCCAGGTAGAAGGCCTAAAATGTGCGCTGCTCAAACTCAACTTTGGGCGCAGTTATAAGTGTTTTTCAGCGGCTGTGCGCAGTTCAAATACACCCCATCAGAGAAGGTCCAACTAAATGCAATATACTCTTCGACTTTGGGACTTTGCCTGCGAAGAGTAGAGTATAATTTAATAGTAATGCATCATTTTCTTTATTCCAGCTGATGTACAGGGTGTCCCACGTAAGATGACCCTACCCCTTATCTCAGGAACTAAAAATGCTAGCAAATTTTTTCTTTCGCAGGATTGTTTGTAATGAACCCAATTTTTATTTTTAGTAATGTTTCACTCTACAGGGTGTTCCATTTACTCGGAACACACATTCACTTCTTTATTTTAAATAAAACACCCTATATTTTTTTATATTTTTCAATACTCCCAAAAGTGAGGATTATTCTGTTAAAAGTCCAAAATCTCCAACTTTTTTAGTTTTTGCAAAAAAAAAAAATTCTGAAATTTTTGCTAGTTGCAGTATTTTTTTTTAAAAATCATTGCGCTTTTTATGGGTGATATTTTTGCATGAAATTTAAACAACGTATAATAAAGATGCCAAAAAACCATTTTCATTTAATATTTGACCAAAAATCGTAACCGAAAGTGAAAAATCCGCCATTGAATATCGATACATTAAAACCGTTTTATTTCTAAAAAATTAAATGCAAAGCTATATTTTTTTTTGGCCCATTAAATTTACTTTTTAATTTTCTTTCATTTGATACCCCACTTCCCTATACCTATCTCCAACCCTTTTGGATATATGTACTTCTTCAAAGTAGGATAACAAAAATGTTGCTTAACCAGTGTTGTACATCGTAGATATCCTCCAACCACAAGTATACGCAGGGGTCTTGCTTGAATTTTTTTTTGCAAATTGCGAGGCGAGAAAGATGCATATTAAAAAATACGAAACGAAGAAATCAGTATTCAAAGTATCAAGGCAACAAGCTTAAGAAATTATAAAATTCACGCATATTAGAGCAAAGGAAAAGCAAGGTAAAATCTGTGAATTGAAAAATTGTAGTATAACGTTTCATCAAAAGACCAACGATGTGTGAAACGTATTAAGAAGTAAAGTGCCAGTAGCGCGTAAAGGAAGTGGCTTGGTGACCGTGTAGCTCCTCTTATTCATGCCATATCCGACGCTCATTAAATGCCTTACTAGCAATTAGCGTTTTTCTAAAGTGCGGTTTCGTTCCCTCTGTAATCTTTATATTCCGTATGTCATTCTGTTTATTTCCTTCTCAATTATTTTAAGAACCTTTAATTTACTGAAACGTTTTTTTTTCCAAGATTTATTAGAGGATATCACTTATTACGCTTTATAAAATAATTGTTAATTCTTGCAAATTTTATCTAAAGATAAACCTCAAAATCTCTTATTTTTTATCTATTGAGACTTCAGTTTTTTTTTACGATGTTTAATTTAACTGTTTGGGATCATTACAATCTTAAATTCATTGCTTTGCAATAGTTAGGATTAATCATTTTTTTATTAAAGGCTGGAAATTCAAATTAACAGATTTCATGAACTGTGCTTCTAGAAGTTCGTATAAACCATATCTCTGTTGAGCTACCGTCAGTTCTACGAAATAGCACATCAACATGAGAACCTCGTCGTATATTAAACCAAAATGTAGTTTTAAAAACTAGAGAAACATATTTGTTTTTTTTTTAAGTCAGATTTTCGACACAAAAGGAACCGATTTAAATAAAACCATAATATGTTTGTGGCCAAATTTTTCTAGTTTTTTAAACTACATTTAGTTTTAATAAACCATGAGGCCCTTATGTAAAGGTGATATTTAGTGGATAGGACAGGAGCTCAACAGAGATGACTAATTCGAGCTTCTAGAAGCACAGATCTTTGAATCTGTGAATTTGAATCTCTAGCCTTAAATTATAGAATTAGAGATGAAAGAAACATATTTTTAATGACGAATTCTGGGATTTACCGCATACTCTTAACCGTGATTTTAGTAAGTCACTTGACATTGTTTCAAATTGTGCTAAGACGTGCGTTTCAAATTCACAAATCTTCGAATCTGTGCTCCTAGAAGCTCGTATAAGGCATCTCCCTTGAGCTCCCGCAAATTCTACTAAGTAGCACATCTACCTAAGGGCCCCTTCGTATATTAGAACTAAGCGTAGTTTTGAAAACTACAAAAATGGGGCTGCAAACGTATTATGGTTTCATTTAAATCGGTTATTTCTTTGTATCGAAAATCTGACTTCAAAAATCATTTTACTATTTATGATTTTTTTTTCGACTACGAATACATTTTTTGGTTTATATGCATTACGTGGTCTATGCCAAACTATAAAACGTTTATAGATGTGCTCGTTTAAAGATTTAAATGTACAAAGAAAAAACCAAAAGTACTATTTTACCATATTTTTATTATTTCTGGCATCAGTACCACTTCTATATATCACAAACATTATCCTACATATTTTTAATCATAGTTATTGATGTATTACTCCGTATTTTTACATATTTTGTTAAAATTTAGAAAATAACTGACATTTAGGAAGATGACTTTTCACGAACTTTTGAGAGCACAGAACATTATTTATGAATTTGAAACGCCCCTCTTAAAGATCCTTAATAAAAAGATACGCCGATACTAGGCAGCTTTTGATTGGTTGACACCTCGTGTTCTCCTGTTACTCCTATTTTTATCTACACTCTGCTGCCCTACATCCACTTTTACCCCAATTTCTTTTTCTATTTTTACCTCTATTCTGCTTAGTGGCGCAGCCAAAGAGGGGGGGGGCAGGGGGGACAATTGCCCTCCCTTGGCAAGAAAAATTTTGCTTTTTTTTGTTTTAATCTAAGCACGGGCACCCGTTAAAAAATGTTTGTCTGCGGCACACATAGTGTACCTCTGCAGTGCTTTAGCAGAACATTTGCCCCGGTTAAAGCAAATTCCTGGCTGCGCCACTTTTTTTACCTGTATGTTGAATCCAATCTGTTCTCTTGTTCTTTCACAAAAGTAGCATTGAAAGCAAAAGGCTGATATGAATATACTTACACCAAATTTTTTTTTATAACCGTGACTATTCTCTCCCAACGCTCAAACCCCAAACATCATTGCCTCTAAACTGATGGCGACATCGGTACCCGGATCCCGAGGTCGCAATGCAAATACCTTTGTACTTTCTTGCTAATCGGGGAACGGCGGTTCCCCGATTAGCAAAAAAGGTTGCGAGGGAAGAACTTCTTTTTATCCCTGATAATAAAAAGAAACTAAATAAAAAACATATTCAACCACTCCTGAACGGACCAACCTCAAACATCACTATAGCGATAGAGAGAAGCGAGATCGATGCCCGGATCCCGACTTTGGTCGCGATGCGAGCATCTTTGTAGCTGTTGGGGGGCTGGGATGCTTGGAGGTGTCACCGAAAAAGTGGTGGCACTGTTTTAATTAAAATTAAAAGAATTATTATATTAACGTTTTATTTGACCAGTTGATCTATGAATAAATTGCATTTTTTAGTGTTTTATTGTATTTACTTTCATTGCTAGTTATTATTTTCATAACTTGATTTACTGGAATTACTTCCAGGTATTACTATTCATACTATGCATTTCAAAGGATTTTTTTCATTTTATGTGTACACTTTCTATCATAAATGTGATAATTAATTCTTATTTCAGGTTTCTTTTTAAAAAATCAGGGCTACCTTTACCTAATAAAAAACTTTTTATTTGAACACAAATAATAAAATTAAAGAGTTTTGTGGACCATACTGTAATTTGGGCAAAAGTTCTATGACTTTTTTCGTGTCCTCTTATTTGCGTACACCCAATTTGCGTACATACCCAATTTGCGTACCTAAATGGTCAAAAACGGAAAGGTTAGAGGTAGTGAGTTTTTTTACCTGGGTAAAGTCCAATATGCATATTATTTTTTTGAATTTCAGGGTTTTAGACTGACTTTTATGAAAGCACTGGGGGACATTTTTCCACTGGGGGACATTAGGTTAGGTAGGTTAGGTTAAGTTTTGCTGCTAAAATGAAAATATAAACTATAGCTATGTCGGTGCCTAAGCAGTGCGTCCAAAATTTTGTGCATTTGACTGAGGGACATATTACTAGGTGTTGTTCTCGGTGTTGTTATGTAAAAAATGTATCAACACATTATCAGAAAATAGTTGTAGTTTAAAATTATTTGATCTTTATACTAAATAAAAGCATAAAATATTATTACTGACTTCTGCACATAAACATCTCAAATTAAATGATAATCCTTTTCTTACTGCAGGTAAACGGATTAACTCTTACTTAATGACTATGTACGCGAATTGGAGAGTATTTTGGAATGTACGCATATTGGATGTACGCAAATAAGAGGGCTTCGACTTTTTTATGGTATTCATAGAATAAGATCGTTTTAGCGCTACTTTGTATTTAGGTACTCTATGAAAAACATTACACATCACTTTAAGGAAGAGGTAAAAGTTGAAGTGCGACCGGCCATAAATAAATCTACCAATGAACTTATGTATTACCTTAGTGTACACTAAAGGAGCAAATCTAGATTCGGAAATAGTAATAGTGTGTAGTAATAGCGCAGAAGCTAAAACATAGGCAACGTGTGTATCAGCACATAGATGCCTATATGCACAATCTATGTATTGACACACGCGTTGCCTATGTTCTAACTTCTGCGCTATTACTATAACAAACGGCCTATTACTATTGCCGGATCTATGTTTGGTCCTTTACAGCTCAGTATACGAGTCGGTATACTTACGTTTGCTGGTAGCACCTGGATGATTTATTTTTCTAAATAACAATTACTTATGCATTTATTTAATAGGTGTAGGCATTAACATAAAAGAACACTACATTTTGAACAGTGAACTTAAAACAATATTCAACAATAATAATTTAAAAAGTGAACGCAGACCCTTTGTAAAGAATTTATTTCTAAAGGTAGCAAGAAATTTATTTGTAGAATAGCCGCTTTGTGCAGGCTTTGTATAAGTTTTTGAATTCTGTTAGGCTTTTATTGTTTTATGTTTGAGTTTTTGCAAATAGGCTTTGTGTTGTAAAAAAATAATTTAATTGTATGAATTATAACAAAGAATTCGTAAGAAAAGCAAGTCATGGGTTTGCATGAAAGGCACGAAAAGTATGTTATGTAGATACCTATCTATGCAAACCCAGATGCCAACAGCAAAGGATCGTGCAAGTCCCCTTCCAACAATAGGAAGCGCTGAAATAACGATGTAAAATGCACTTAGTTCATGAATCATCCTAAGAGGCGGGACATTCACGCAGAGTTGGAAAAAACAACACACGCCCGCAATATGGCGGCCAATGTAGCAGGTTTCCAGATATACACTTTATCAGTGAAGACCATAGATAAGTTAACCAAGTGAAGACCAAGAATGAATGGTCTTTTGTCAGCTGTTGGTAATGAAGCATTCTAGTAAGGCTTCGGCCAACCGGTGCATCTACAATAGAGCGATCTTATCTGACTCAAGACTCATGCTGTTTCTTAGCAATTACATGTCAAAACAGTTGGACAACATGTAATTATCCCATAAACATCAGGATACTTTTGAACATGGTAATTACTAGAAAATGTGCTAAACATCCTATTAGATAAAATCATTGGGCGCAAGTCCAGTCTGTAAGGGTGTGTTCCATTTAGATACTGTGTGCAAGCCTTTTTGCAAGCTCTATAGACTTCCAGAATTAGGCTCTTAGATAACCTCTAAAGCTTTATTGCTGTTATGAGTTTTGGACGCATGAAGTTTCTGATATCTGTCGAAATTTAAGCCAATAAAGTTAATAACAGTGCCTACGCCATTCGTATACAAATGTCATAAAGACGGCCATGTGGACCCAAAATGGTGACAGTTGCAAATATCTATCTTAAAAAGAAAACAAAATAATTCTGATTGACTCTAAGTACCTGTCTTTTTTTAGAGTCTAGCAGAATTATTTTGATTTTGTAAAAATAGAGCTTTCAGACATTCTCCATTCTCCAGATCCTAAGAAAGGAATATTTAATCTCATAAGGCAAATTTTTAGGAATATATTGCCATACCCTCGATCACTCCTAAACATATTTTTTTTGATAACATTTATATACAATTTTTTAGAATTCGTGTACTTTAGAAAATAAACTGTCGTGCGTCGAGGATACTGTATTAAAATACTGGTACTTTTTCTTTTCTGTTGAAGTTAGCTTATATTTATTCTTTTTGAGTTTGGTTTTCACAATTTTTCCTTTTAAAAATATACTAGTTGTCTGAAGTACTTAAAACTAATATAGATAAAAACGAGTTTAATGAAGTCAGCCTAATTTATGATATGCCAGCAGATATGGTGACGGAGCAAGTATCTCTGCCTCTCACCAAAGTGATCGGGGTTCGATTTCCGGGAGTGATCCGAAAATGAAAAAAGTCTGCTGGAAACATTACTGGTGGAATACATGTTTCTAGAAATTCCTTTGCTCAGACGACGAAGTATAAGATGCGGTTCCGTGTGCACATGTGCACTTTTAACAACTCTATCCGTCTTTGGAAAAGAACAGGATACGACAAAAAATTTTAGTCGGGGAGAAGTCTCACTCAGAGCATCGGTATTAAGCCATAGTTGTTGAAACAGACCAATGTAAAATAAGTTAATAAAAAGCAATTTATGATATACTTAAAGACATTAGGACGGTGACTAAGATTTTTAATAAGTCTAGGTAATGCAATTTTTACTTATGGCAAACATGAATAAAAAATCAAGACCAATTGCTTTATCATTTTATTTTTTCAGGTGAATAAAACTCATTCCCAAATTGATGTGCAATTTGGATAGAACGCATTTGAAAAAGTTGGTCCCATGGGTGTCGCGACGTCGCAGTGTAGGCGGCTGTGCATATGTGTTGTATTGAGCCAGCAATCGCGGAGTTGCACACGTTTTCAGGAGCAACCCCGCACGGAAGTCTATTGTGTGCGCCGTTTTAATTTACAACACAATAAAAACACATGGGAAAACAGTAGACGCCATTTTACTGATTAACTAGGGATACAGCGCGGCCCTGCCACAAGCTATATGCTTTTTGTTCATATTGCATTCTGTTTTAATTATTGTGCTTTTGTTTTGTTTTATTCAATTGTTTTTTAGCTTTTTGTTGCAGACATGTATTTACTTTTATTTTAGAGTTGGCAATTTATTCATATAGTCTGCTTCTAAAACTGAATGATCTAACATGATTTCCAATCATGTAGAACTGAACTATTATTTTGTAGGTTTTGTGAAAATAGATGGTTTTTATAAGAGAACTTCATAGCGTTCAATATTTTGATTTCAATTTAAAGCTCAAAGCTTTTTTTCATTTCGTTCAGATTCAGGTTCACGGTGGTCATACAAGTGTCAACCAGATAAGAGGGAGTTGGGAAACATGTTTTGACAATCCTGTTCTCAAATATGACGACCACAGACGATCCTGGATTTAAGCGAAATAAGGTTGTGAGATCTTATAAAGCAATTTTTGCCCGCGAAAGAAATATGATCAAATGGCTCTGTTTTAGTTTAAGGTGGAAAGTTAAGAATGAGCCCACCGTTAAATTTTGTTTGTTTTTTAATACAACATAGCTTAAAATATCCTTTATAGATTAAAATTAAAAAAAATAGGGGTAATCAGCCTCTGTTAGAAACCCCAGCCCTTTAAAAATCGCCAAAAATTGCAATTCCTCGCATCTGCTTGCACCTAGCCAATTTCCTAGATTTCGACCCGATTTTTTAAATACTTCCAACCGTAAAATCTTTTTTAAAAACTGATATATTATTTTTACAGGTATTATCTTCAATTTAAAAAAATAAAAAATGGGCAAAACCAGCCTTATAAGGAAGATATTTACCAATATTCCTTCCATTGTATGAGTTAAAAAAGCTATATGGCAACATTTTGCCAAGTCACCTGTGTGACTTTTGACTTTTTAAAAAATTTATATTTGTATGTCAAATGTATGTTCTTCATATAAAATAATTCGTTTTTGTATACTAGTACCTTTCTCGGTTCCGTGAGTTTAAATAATGAAAAACTAAACGAAGTGCTATCACAATCCAAGACACTATTAAATCGTTTTACTTAATTCGCAACGATTAATTAACACTGCATTTTGTGCAACTAAAATTAAGTATCGGACTCATGGTCTTTGTAGACTGTTTTTGAAGATGTCCGTACAGAAATATGAGATAAGAAATAAGGATTAACCACAATGATAGGATAAAGAATGTTTATTTATTGGATATACCCACTAATAACATTAGAACATTAAAGAGTATGAGTCCAGTGTTTAGAAATTTTCCTGGAAAGTAATATACGATTTGCGGATCTAGGTACATTTGTGCACTGTTTACGTCAATTAAATTAATTCTTTTTTCCAAAATCTTCACTTTTACTAAGCTTTAGCTCTGCTTCAGCTCTTTGAGGTGTAGTAAAGGTACATTCATCTGTCTCTTCTTTAGCTTACGATTTTCAATTTTTTACTTTAAATGTTTTATCTATTAAGCTGCTGATAAATCTTCTCTCGGTTTTTCTGTTAGACTTTTTTTATATTTTAATTTTTTTTTGATGTTTAAAAAATAATTATGCCAGAATGACATTTTTCAAATTGATTGATCTAAAGTAAATTACCATGGTTACTTTGTAAAGGTATATGTTACGTTTCCAAAATGTTAGTGCACAGAAAAATTCTAGACACAGAATCTTAAAAAAGTATCTCCACTCTTTCTTTCGCGACTTTCCACCATGTCTTTTCACTTTTCAAAATAGTATATTAAAACATAGAGTTTTATGAGGAACGTTTTTTAGCACGCGTCCAGGTTTGGAAAAAGAGCCGCGCAGCGGCGAGTTTTCCAATGGACAAGTGATAAAAAACGCCTTATAAAACGAGTTTTTTATACTATTTTTTATATTTGCTTCATTTAATTCATTAAAAAGCATTTTTAATTTGAATTAAAAACTTAAGATGAAATTTTGTTTTTTATGACCAACCTTATAGCATAACATTGACATTTTGAAGTAAAAAATAAATTGAAGTTAGACATATTGAATAATGACATTTGTAAACTTTACTCATTAAATACTCAATGAATAGGCGTTTTTGAGAAAATGTAACCATTAATATCGATTCTCCAATTCTTCTAGTTATTCCCTCTACAAGAAAACTATCTCCCTCGATTGATTATAATAGTAAAATTTTTAAATAAAAAGTACCTTGCAAGAAAAGAATTCATCTTTTTGCATCAGGAAAACCAACCAATAAAATAAAATTTTGGGTTTAATAATGAAGCAATTCAGAAACTTTAAAAAACCAAATTTCGGGTTTCATAATATGCATATTATAGAACGCAAATATAAAAAAAAGGTTTTAACGTTCATTGACAAACCGAAAATAATCCGCTTAAAATTAATTGGAAGGTATTATAGATTCTTATATCACAGACATCGTTCAGTTTGTTGTTTTGTGAGAAATCAAGATTCAGCAAACTCTCATCAATCACCTCCATCTTTGTGCTGTCTGAAGTTGTAAAGTACCTGATGACGTAAAATTTAATTGGATTTCGAATGATATTTTTTCTTTCAAATCCATCACGGTCTAATTTAATTAAATTGTTCATATTTCTATAGATGCATTACAACGAGACTCATTTGAGCGAGCACTTCAACCGCATTGAGTCAATACAACTGCCATTATAGTTTCTTTTTGTGGAACTGTTTTGTTTCCTACCATGATTGTTTGCTTACTGAGTTTCACAATTATATCTTTATCATGACTTTCATGAAAAATAATGGATAGTGTTTCTTTTTAACCGGAGTGTTTTATCAAATTTATTGCAGGATTAAGAAAAATGAAATCGAAAACTTAAAAATGATAGACTCTCAAATTAATAATTAAATTTATTAATGATCAAATTATTTAATGTTTAAATCAAACGTATTAATTCATTGCTAAAATTACAATACAATTTTAACATTTTGACCGACCAACCATTCTCAAGTAACAACAATTGCGAAAAATACAGGGTGTCCGCGATCAATGTGCTTTTTTTTTAATGGTAGATAGCTGGGAAAAATCCAAGACATTTGGTAAAAACAGTTTTTTGAAAAAGTGCCCCCCTTCGGAAATAACGGCCTTCAAACATGTAGACTAAAAACCCTTAATCGTAAATATTTACCAAACGATTTCACCAACCATCATGAAAGTTGTACTATCAAAAAAGGTAATAAAAAGGGTCATTTTAAACCCATTTTGAAATTTGGGGCCCCCTTTAAAATGGGTTAAACACTAGTAGTGTACATAAAAACTGCTTGTATTTTCTTTACCTTTAAGAATTTTGTAATTTTATGTATTTTTTTAAATACCCCAATTTAAGTAACAACTTTTTGACCACTTGAAATTTCTCAGAAAGTGTACCTTTTACGAATAAACTACCAAAAACACCTTTGATGTACCCCATATTTTGCGTTTATTTGACAAAAAACTTACTTCAATGTAGTGACAGTGGTAAGTGACATACAAATTTCAAAAGAAAGTCTAGTCTTATGCAAAAATATGGGGTACATCAAAGGTGTTTTTGGCAGTTTATTCGTAAAAGGTACACTTTCATGACTTTTTAAGATTTTCATTTTTTGTCCGTCCGTCGGTCGGTCGGTCGGTCGGTCGGTCGGTCGGTCGGTCGGTCGGTCGGTCGGTCGGTCGGTCGGTCGGTCGGTCGGTCGGTCGGTCGGTCGGTCGGTCGGTCGGTCGGTCGGTCGGTCGGTCGGTCGGTCGGTCGGTCGGTCGGTCGGTCGGTCGGTCGGTCGGTCGGTCGGTCGGTCGGTCGGTCGGTCGGTCGGTCGGTCGGTCGGTCGGTCGGTCGGTCGGTCGGTCGGTCGGTCGGTCGGTCGGTCGGTCGGTCGGTCGGTCGGTCGGTCGGTCGGTCGATCGGTCGGTCGGTCGGTCGGTCGGTCGGTCGGTCGGTCGGTCGGTCGGTCGGTCGGTCGGTCGGTCGGTCGGTCTGTGGGATGTCACGTTTCTTGTAAACACGCTATCTTAAGAACCAAACTTCCAATCATATTTAAATTTTAAGGAAAAATCGATCTCTATAAGAGGAAGAACCCCATTGTTTTTGACAAAAATCTGAATACTATAAAGCCCCCTTTTCAGCCCCCCAAGTGAAAAAAAAATCGTAACTCAATTATTATTAAATTTACAAAAAAAATTATTCAACATAAAACATAGGAAATTTAATTCTCTATAAAAAAGTATTCGTTGGTTTTTTTGTCAGACCCCCCCGTTACCCCCCACCACAAAAAAACCTCCTATCTCCGTTATTATTCAATTAACAAAAAAGTATTTTCCACAAAATTAATGAAAATTTAATTTTCTATTAAAAATGTTGGTTCATTCTTTGTAAAGTTAGCCAGTACGGTTAAAAAAGCAAAAAAACAACTTTTTCAATAGCAAAAAAAAAAGTCCAAATCGCGTCACGTGTCGGTCAAGAAGGCCATGCCAAAAATATTTTAAACAAAGAAACAAAACCACTTGTCAGAACAAATAACCTCAAATATTCTGACATTTAATGTCAGAACTGACGTTTATCCTCTTCGTTAACTAAATTCGTCATGTTTTCTGTTAATAGTTTGCACTCTTCGCAGATTTTCTTTACATAATTTTTTTTATATTAGACTATTAATTATCCTATAATAGTTTTCTTGCGAAGAGTATACCATAGAATGTGTAGCAATTATATAAAAAATAGACTAAACTTTGATTTACAAAATTACACTTCTACCGATTCCGAATTCTACTCAAGCTACTTATCTGTGAAGAGTAATTTCTACGCGTTTCGACTCCTACCCATTTCTAGTTTTTAGTTGTATTTTACCATTCCGGGTCCAGGAACGTACATATTGAAGTTTATTTATTGCTGTCTAATAATGGCCAATCTCACTGAATGTTTTAAGCGTTCGTTAAATTTGGCATTTTTTAAACTGAAGTTAAATCATATACAGGGTTTATGAACAGTTATGACTGTTATGAGGCTGTATTAAATTGTTTACTTTATGATTTAACTTCAGTTTAAGATAAGGAAGGCATAAAATATTCAGTGAGAATGACCATAAGTGGTTTAAATTTTCGATCAAAAGTTAGAACATAATATTAGATAAGCTCTGTTTGTACTATTAACTGTATGTAGGTACGAAGCTATAGTCTACAGGCTGTCCCAGAATTGGCGCACCACCTGTATGGTACGCTGTTGGGGCATGCCTAGGGATCCCCAGAAAATTGTATAAAAAAATCTTATATACCCTCGGAGATATGAGGCCCTAAAGTGCGAAACTTTAAATAACGCATCGCATGTACCTTGAAAACAACGGCAGAAATTAACGAAAAATATGGCGTAACACAAAGAAACGGTCTATCTTAAACTATTTTCGAGGGGCAATTCAGTGAAAGAATTGGTGTACATTTTTTTTTAAGAATTTGTGAAGAATTTGTTAAGAATTTGTTGAGAATTTGTTTAGAATTTGTTAAGAATTGGTTGAGAATTTGTTAAGAAGAGAATTTGTTAAGAATTTGTTAAGAATTTGTTAAGAATTTGTTAACAAATTCTATAACTTGGGAATTTGATTTGCCACTCGACTATTTTACTATTTGTTTATTGTTTATTTTAAAAATGGTCATAAAACATTTTTATAATCAATTTAATTTCACAAAATGTTCATGAAATGTCGCAATATGATCGATGCAAAAAGGTATGCTCAAGAATCATAGATGGGTTTTAAAGTGCCTTTTTCTTAACAGGGTTGCCAAATTTATCGAACTTTAATCGTATTTCTCTAAGAGATAAAATAAGATGGATTTTCTGGGGATCCCTAGGCATGCCCCAACAGCGTACCATACACAGGTGGTGCGCCAATTCTGGGACCTGCATAGTCCTAATTTGTTTTAATTTTTGCGCAACAATAAGGGTAGTTTTACACAATATTAAACTAAATAAAATAAAAACAACTTAACTTGTGTAAAAAGTGAACTTAAGAATAGAAGCCATCGATAGTGTCCTTGTCTCAACTAGCATTAATAAAGATTAGCCTGGTGCTGAAGTCTGTCGGACAAAGTTTACACTAGCAGAAGCCGGTTACAGATATGAAACGCCATCTGCACTTGCAGATCGGTTTTGATGGGGTTTCTGTGTGTATTACTAAATCAATAATGTTATTAGGTGTACTTATATAAAATAGAGGGAGCTATGAAATATTGTATAAAGTTTGATATTTTTAAAAGAGACCTTATGAAAATGGAATTAAAATACTACCTATAATAGACTGTAAAGTCCAACTGCGAACATGGTTTCAAATTTAATAAAAAGAAAACATATTAACTTATAAATTGCATTATTATATTTTTTTAAAGCGTTATGCATTTACATTTGGTTTAAGTATGATAAACAAAATATGTTATTTTTTGCGACATTTTTTAAATCAACTAGTGTTTAAAAACTTCATTGTATGGTACATCGCTAATGAATTGTTTGGCAATGTTGTCACAAACTTTAAGAATAGTTTCTGCAACCACGGGTTTTATATCTTGGTAAATAGCTTCCCAATTTTCATTCAAAAGTCGATTTGTTTCTTTTTCTAAAAATAATGTTTTAGTTAATCTGTTACTGATGTATATCAATGCAAACAAAAAAATACATAAAGAAATAATAGAATTTACCCAATTGTTCGTCTCCATTAAACAGATTCTCAAAATTAAATTGAGCTTTCTTAACTTTGAAATCAAGTTTGGAATTCATTGGAATACCATATTCTACTCCATCTTTAGTTTCCAATTTCCAGTCAAAGGAATATTCAAAAACTCCACCGACTAAAAAATGTTCATTAACCTTAGTAAAGTAAAAGTGGGTAAACGGTCCATATAGGGATTAAAAAATGCCTTGCTTACTTATTTCAGTAGTTGACTTTCCTTTGCCTTTCAAAGGAAAAACCAAAATACTGCCATCAATTTCATAATCTGCTTTTAACGTTTGCTTGGTTCCTCCCAAAACCATATGAACGTGTTTTTTGTCGAAGTCAGAGCTAAAATATCAATTTTAATGTTTATTGCAAAAGTAGTGTAAAACTAAAAAAAATCTAAGTTGTTTTTTTAAAATCCTGTTTATGAAACAAAACACGTGGGTATGTATTATACACATTAGGTACAAAAATCATATTGGAATTGGATTGGAATACTTTTTTTGCAAAACAAAAGCATTTATTTCTATGTATTAGAATTTTTGGTTTCAGGTTTCGAATATCGTATGAGCAAAGAGAAACACTTTTAAAATTAGGTTCCAAAAAGTACCACTTACTGAATTGATAGTGGCACCAAATTGTCAATTCCAAAAACTTTTAAATCAGTCAATTTTAGATTGAACTTGTCTCCAGTATGTAGTTCAACTAGAGGTATTTCCAATGGAATCATGTTTGGGATTTTAAATTGTTTATCACCTAAAAGTTTAATTAAATATGAACCATTTCATTTTAAAAATAGGAGTATGTTGATCTTACCTTTGACAATATATGGAACAGCATACTTGGCACTTTCTAAGGCACATTTATCAAAATCAGGATCACTTTGTTTACAAGGTCTTATGTACGATGCTGAAACATTTTTTTTATTTACAGATGTTAATTACAATGTGTTCAATGGCAATTAAATTAGCAGTTGAACTTAGGATTACATTATATGGAACTATTTTAGTGCACCAAATGTAGAAGTTTTAACACTGATGCTTATGAACTATAATCACTGCGAATAAATAATATCTTCTGGAAAACTTACGTAAGTAGGTAACTCCAAAAACATGACCAAAACCAAAAACCAAAACAAAACTTAATACGAACTTCATTTTGGAAAAGCTTGAATTGAATAACTACAAATCACATCTATCCCATATTTATATTTCTTGCTCTCACCCCTACATCATAATAATAATTAGCTTATTACAAAAACAGTGTGATTATATTATCAAAACACAGTAATGCAAGGTTCCTTATTACACTTATGTATGTTCAATTAATTAAAAGAATTACTTAAAATTAAGTTTACAACATCTTAAATAGCAAATTTACATATTTTTGCTTGACCTAGACAACAATTAACTAGCTGAGTCGAGGCCGGTGGATCCGACTCTTGAGTTCATTTCTTACGTTACATTCATTTTTTTGTTAGAATCAAAGCGTTTCCTGAAGATAGTCCAGAAGATCCAAAACATAAACACAAACCTTTTATGTTTTTAAAGACATGTCCAAAATTTACATTGCATTTACCAGGAAATAATTTTTGATTAATAAAAATTGTATTTAAAACTTTTAAACGATATGACCTTGACATGCCCTTGAACTCCTGTCTTTTGGTTATCCATCCTCAAAGTTTGAAACCTTTAACTATTGTGATCTTTGAGATAACCGAAGTCAAACTATAAATCGCTTCCTGAAGATGGCCTACTAAGTCCGAAACATAAGAACAACCTTTTATGTTTCCAAAACCATGTCCAACATTTACCTTACATTTACCTTAACATAGCTTTTTAATAATTAAAATGCTATTGACCTTTTAAACAATATAACCTTGACATGACCTTGAACTCTTGTCTTTTGGTTATCCATCCTCCAAGTTTAAGACCTTTAACTATTGTGGTGTATGAGATAATTAAAGTCAAACTATAAATCATTTCTTGAAGATGACTTACTAAGTCCGAAACACGAGAACAACCTTTTGTGTTTTTAAAAACATGTCCAACATTTACCTTGCATTTACCTTAACATAGGTTTTTAATAATAAAAATGCTATTGACCTTTTAAACAATATGACCTTGACATGACCTTGAACTCTTATCTTTTGGTTATCCATCCTTCAAGTTTGGGACCATTAACTATTGTGGTGTATGAGATAATTAAAGTCAAACTATAAATCGTTCCTTGAAGATGGCTTACTAAGTCCGAAACACAAGAACAAGCTTTTTTGTTTTCAAAAACATGTCCAACATTTACCTTGCATTTACCTTAACATACATTTTTAATAATAAAAATGCTATTGACCTTCAAAAAGATATGACCTTGATATGACCTTGAACCCCTGTCTCTCGTGTATCCATCCTCCAAGTTTGAGTCCTCTAACTATTGTAGTAGTGGAGCTATGTCAATGCAAACATTGACATTTGAAAACGTCATAGCTCTTTTCCTAGACATAGATTTTTTTTTAAAAAATTTTGACACAAAGGGCTCTCCGAAAGAATATGTTTAAGCAAAAAAAAATCACAATATTTTGGGCTAGATTTTTTTTTGCATGCAATATCTACTAACCTTGACCAGTGGTCAGTATGACCTTGTGGTCATCTTGACCACAAGACTTTGGTATTTACTTATGCCAAGTTTGAACCTTCTACCTAGTACCATAATTGAGTAAATTACAGTTAAAGAAATTTTTTGCTCCGTACATCCATCCATCCATCCATCCATCCATCCATCCATCCATCCATCCATCCATCCATCCATCCATCCATCCATCCATCCATCCATCCATCCATCCATCCATCCATCCATCCATCCATCCATCCATCCATCCATCCATCCATCCATCCTAACATACACCAAAGTGATATTTTTTAATAACAACCCAGTGGATGGTCCGATCGATATGATTCTAGTATCAAAAGATCGGTAATTTTTTGTAGCATCTTTCCAACACCCTTAACATTTACGTATCTTGCTTCGTTTAGGCACAGTTTCAAAAAAACATCGATTTTCAGAAATTGCAATTACAATAGTACATTTCCTTTAGAGAAATGAACTAAAAAGTATTTTTCGCACATTGTTTATCAATGTTACTTATTTAATGCTTGAACACCACCAAATGTTTTTATCATAGAAATAGAATGACTGATTAGAAATAGAATGCATGATAGAAAACCGTTTAATTAATTTTCTTCAATAGTACCACGCGTTTAAAAAAAAAGTGTAAAATCCCTGAAAATTGACGAAGTGTAATAATTAAAAATAAAGCAAACACGGAATTATTAGTGAGTAGTATTAGTACTCCTTGTTCTAAATGATGCATTCAAATGGTTTCGCATACTTCTAATGGGGCTATTAATAACTTCTAGGGGTGCATTCACCATTTTCTCGCAACGCAACAATTAGCCCCTGTCTGCTTTTTAGCGTTTTTTTTTTCGGATTTTTTTTGCGGAAAACTTATTTAGAGACAAAATCCCACTATGTCCAAAAGAATTCAGGTTCGATTAGCTGGCAGGCCAGTCCCATCACTCCATGTGAGAATATTTCGACACGTTTCATAAGACGCGGATTCCCATTGTCGCCCTTAAAAGTAAAATTTCGGATTTTTTCATTCAGGTTCGATTAGCTGGCGGACCAGTCACCTTACTCCCTGTGAAAATATTTCAACACGTTTCATAAGACGCGGATTCCCATTGTCGCCCTTAAAAGCAAAATTTCGGATTTTTTTTTATGAACTCCTAGTGTAGGGGTTATTATGCTAACATAACATTATATGCAAACCCGTTTTCATTGGTCAGAGAAAAATTTAAGCGGGATGCTTCGTGGGTGAAAAAAATTGATTTTTATTGGTAAGTCTAGGTTTGCCCTAATGAGTAATTATCTTTGAAGAGTTTGGCAAGATGCAAAAAGACAACATCGATTGCATACTTAAATTAAAGTTGCTCCATATCATACGGGTACCGAAATGTTTTGGAGGGGTATAATGTTTTACGAAAAGTTTGCTCTGATTCATAGTTTTGGGAATATCGATGGTCAAGTTTACGAAAAGACTTTTGTCTGTCTCCTAATGTATCCTCCACATAATATTTCTTTTCAAAATTTTGCATTTATGGGCGACAAAGACAAAGGGACTCTGCGTCGTATGAAACATGTCCGAATATTCCTACAGGGCGTGAAATGAGTGGCCTGCTTACTTATCAGACCTGAATTTCTTTGAGCATCTTGAGATCATGTCTCCAGAAGAGTTTTCTGCAAAAAAAAAACCAAAAAAAAACGCCGAAAAAAAGACAGGGTCTTATTGTTGCGGTGCAAGGAAATTTTGAATGCACCCCTAGAAGTTATTAATAGCCCCACTAGAAGTATGCAAAACCATTTGAATGCACCATTTAAAGCAAGGAGTACTAATTCTACTTACTGTAATAATCCCGTGTTTGCTTTATTTTTAATTTTTACACTTTTTCAATTTTCAGGAATTTTACACTTTTTTTTTAAACGCTTGGTACCATTGAAGAAAATTAATTAAAAGCTTTTCTATCTTGTGTATTATATTACAGAGACATTAAGGTATATTTCTGTCAGGCAAACGCGAAAGTTTTTAAAGGGGGGGTGCAAGACTTTTGAAAGTCAGTGTAAGTACTTATAATCAGAAAATGCATAAAGGAATTTACGGAGTCTGATCATCATGGTTTTAATTTTGCAAAGATAAACTAATAAGACTTTTATTTGGCACTATGAACCACCACAAAATTTTGATAAAGTTAGATTTTCTTTTTTTTCTCACTTAGGTATCCATGATTTTTCCTAACACTGTCCTTTAGCATTTTGCCCAAATATGAAATAGACTAAGAGCCAGCAGTCATTTTGACTAAGGTGTTTTAACAAGGCTAAAAAGTTGTAGAGAAATTATTTGTAACATTCTAATAAAGAATTGTCCGGTCTGGCAGGCCAACCCCGGTTGCAACACATTACTTCTTTAAAACTGTCAAAAAATAATTTTAATTATGTTGTTTTAACAAGGTTGAAATTTTAATATGTTTTACTTCAAACATTGTAAAACACAAAAACAAAACTGCCAGACCATTTTAACGGTTGAAAGTACGTGCCAGACCGCCCTAAAGGGTGTCCCACCGGGAGTTTCGAGTATAAATATCTCAGGAACGGTTTGAATTAGCTTTATTAAATTTTGTATACTGGGGTCTATTCAGATTATCTCACAAATGAAAATATTTTCAACATGGCGACACTTCCGGTTCTACCACTTTTTTGGCTGACATACCCCATTTTTTTATTTTCGATTTGAATTCTATGTATTTAGTTATTTTAATTTAAGTTTGTTAAGACAATATTTTTAGTTTTTTTCTATTTAAAATTTTAATTTTAACGGTTGCAATTACAGGGTGTCCCACGTAAGATGACCCAACCCCTTATCTCAGGAACTAAGAATCCTAGCAAATTTGTTTTTTCGCTGGATTGTTTGTAATGAACCAAATTTTTATTTTTAGTAATGTTTCACTATACAGGGCGTTTCATTTACTCGGAACACACATCCACTTCTTTATTTTTATACCTTATATTTGTTTTATATTTTTAAATTCTTCTAAAAATGAGGATTATTTTGTTAAAAGTCCAAATCTCCTTTTTAGTTTATGCAAAAAAAAAATTTCTAAAATTTTTGCCAGTTGGAGCAGCTTTTTAAAAAAATCATTGCGCGCAATATTTTTGCATGAAATTTATACAACGTATAATTAAGATGCTTAAATATACATTTTTATCTAAAATTAAAATTTGACCCAAAATCGTAACCGAAATTAAAAAATCCACCATTGAATATCGATACATTAAATCCGTTTTATTTCCGAAAAATTTAATGCAAAGTTATATTTTTTTTGCCCATTAAATTTACTTGTTCTTTTATTTGATACCCCACTTCCCTATACCTACACTCGTCGCCAAAATGGTCTGGGACAAAACTTATTTGATGACGTAAACTTAGCATTATTTTATTAGTTCACCTGGACAAAAATGACAAAATGATTCATTGTAAAAATCGTGTCAAAAAATTGTACATTTATGGAGAGTTTATACAACTTCTTTACCCCAACTTCTTTCTTCTTTACCTCATAGTCTTCTAAGATAAATATGTGTGAATGTCATTTGGCGTTTAAACAGAAAGAGACGGAGATAAAAATTTTCTGTTTGAACGCCAAATAACATTAACACATATTTATCTTAGAAGACTATGAGGTAAAGGGGAAAGTTGGGGTAAAGAAGTTGTGTAAACCGTGCATAAAATCCATGATTTAGTTCAATGGTGAAGTCACAACCTGAAAAATTATAATTAAGACTTATGTCTTGTCCCAGTAGATGTTGGCGATAAGTGTATATCCAAACCTTTTGTTAGTTCCTGAGATAAGGGGTTGGGTCATCTTACCTGGGACACCCTGTACTTGCAACCGTTAAAATTGAAATTTTAAATAGAAAAAAACTAAAAATATTTTCTTAACAAACTTGAATTAAAATAACTAAATAGAATTCACATCTAAAATAAAAAAATGGGGTATGTCAGCCAAAAAAGGTAGTAATGGCCAACTTCCGGTAGAACCGGAAGTGTCGCCATGTTGAAAATATTTTCATTTGTGAGATAATCCGAATAGACCCCAGTATACAAAATTTTATAAAGCTAATTCAAACAGTTGCTGAGATATTTATACTCGAAACTCCCGGTGGGACACCCTTTAGGGCGGTCTGGCACGTACTTTCAACCGTTAAAATGGTCTGGCAGTTTTGTTTTTGTATTTTACAATGTTTGAAGTAAAACATATTAAAATTTCAACCTTGTTAAAACAACATAATTAAAATTATTTTTTGACAGTTTTTAAGAAGTAATGGTTGATGTTGCAACCGGGGTTGGCCTGCCAGACCGGACAATTCTTTATTAGAATGTTATAAATAATTTCTCTACAACTTTTTAGCCTTGTTAAAACACCTTAGTCAAAATGACTGCTGTCTCTCCGTCTAAAATGATTTCTTAGAGTTTATGACTCTCTTTATGAATTTTTGTATTTTCTCCATGATATAACTAGATATTTAATGATTTCTGTGGCGAATGTTTAATATAAAACAACGATTCTCTCCAAACCACACTTTATTTAGAAAAATCTGATTACGTATTTCGTCATTTTCAGCAGAAGATAAAATGCTCTTCTATCTTTTGCTGAAGATGACAGCTTAGCTGTCAAAATATTTATTCAGATTTTTCTAAATAAAGTGTGGTTTAAAGAGAATCGCTGTTTTATATTCTATGATATAAGTTTTTATATATTTTTAGTCTTGGTAAAGATTATTTTAAATATGATAGAATCGTCGCCATTTAAAGCTTTTCTTACTTTCTGCTATGAACAATCTCAATATTGACTTCGAAGTAAGTGGAAGTAAAGAGTGGAAAAAGACAAGAAATTGGTCCAACTGCAACAGTCGTTAGTCAGGTGGTTCATTCTTATCCCCACACATTGTGTCAATTTTGAGATCGTTCATAGCAAATTAAAGATAGCTCTAATTTGCAAAAGTTCACTTTTTTCTACTGTCTATTGTTTTTGACTTTATGATCTCCATTTATTCCGTTGCTTAGAATGTTAACCGGCTGTGGCCAGTGGCAGTGCATAGCTGTCGGTCGCTATACATATTTTAATAGTTGTTGCCGAAGTGTATTCAAATTTCACTGCTCCTGATAGAAAACGTCTTAGCCCCTGCTTAACCCCTCCAGTGAAAACATGATTATATCTTCCATTTTATAATGTTCATTTGTACTTATTTTTGACATGTATTTATAATATCATACGAATATATACAGGGTGTTTCCAAATAAGTAGGAAAAAATTCAGGGGGTAATTCCTGAACCCATTTTAAGAAAAAAAGTTCCTATAAACATATGTCCGATTTTGACTTTTTTATTTCTTACAGCCCCATAAGGGTCCCCACTATTAACCCGTTTTTTTAAATTTTACAAAGGGGAAAATATTTCTAGTATTTAGATAAATTAAATAGATCCTATAAAAATTTTTAAAAAAATTATTCTTTTCGAAATTATAGCGAAAAAACTAATTTTTTAGGGGTTTTTGGAGGGGCTCTATCTCAAAAACGAAGGATTTTCGGACACAAGTTCATATGAACTTTTTTTCTTAAAATGGGTTCAGGAATTACCCCCTGAAATTTTTCCTACTTATTTGGTAACACCCTGTATATGATAATATTTTTTTAACAGGGTACTTATTTTAATAAAATTTCGGGTTAAGTATAACAACTAGTGCCTGAAAATTTTTTTGACTAATAATGTAGAAAAAAAATCCATCTAATTACAGATTGCTGAATTTGATCCTTTAGCCCAAGTGTAGTTCCCCTACATATTTTAATTAGCGCCGAAACTGGGCTAAACCCTATCTCTCTCTAAAGGTACATTTTTCTACAATAAGCAGTAGAGAATCTAGGTAATCTTTGTCGTTTGAGGTCGAGAGTTAAAGAAACTCTTCTTGAAAGTTTCCTAGATCCTTACTAGACTTTGCAAAGACGTTTTCGTACTGTTAAAATGAATGCAGAAAAACCATGAGTGGCATTGAAAAGCCGATCACACAAGGGTCCTCTGGTACCTTTAGTCTTCCGTTGCACTTAAATATTAGATATCTTTCTTATATTGCCAATGAAGCTTTGGGTCTATACATCCTGACTCCTCAGCAAAAGTTCCCGTTTTAAATGGGCGGTTATTAAAACGGGATCCAACACCTTGACCAAAATTAAGAAAAATGGCCTTATCAACTAAACTATAGGGGTCTAAATCATTCCAAGTGTTTAATTGTAAGTTAGACATTCATTCAGATACCCTACTTTTACAAATGATTCGAAAGATTTTTTGGCAGATGATAAAATTTAAGATATTCGAATTTTTGTTAAATGACAAGGTCTTATTATGCCTAAGTTAAAAGAAAAACCATACCAAGAGCTTTGTTTTTTCTTATTTGTTATCTTAAAAAAAAAATGTTTTTTTTTAAATATTCCAAGTTGGAAAACGTTGATATTGACGAGCAGTTTCCTTCAAAAGTATTGACCAAATACTGTGTTTGGTCAATAATTTCTATAGTTGATAGTACAGTAGTATTTAGTAAATACTTAAAGTATTTGCAAGTACTAAAACATTATGCATACGACCCATTGTACATTCATAAAGAACTACTTAATTAAAATCATAGGTATTGTATTAAAAAAACATAAATCGTATTATACATTTTATTAACATTTTGTAAGCATCCTTCATATTTACATATTATACCTAAAACAGGTACATTTTTGGTTTAGGCATAATATTTACACAAATTAGTTATTTTTTTCCTTTCTAAAATTACTATCTATTGTAAAAAAACTTCATTGTATGGTATTTCGCTAATAAATTGTTTGGCAATGTTGTCACAAATTTTGAGAATAGTTTCAGCAACGGCGGGTTTAATATCTTTGTAAATAGCTTCCCAATTTTCATTTAAAAGTCGATTCGTTTCTTTTCCTAAAAATAATTTTTTGGGTAATTTGCTATTTCTTGTGTGCCATATAAGCATTAATGCAAACAACAATAAATTAAAAAAAAGCTTAGATACCTAATTGTGCGTCTCCATTAAACAGATTCTCAAAGTTAAATTGAGCTTTTTTGACTTGGAAATCAAGTTTGGAATTTGTTGGTATACCATAGACTACTCCATCTTTAGTTTCCATTTTCCAGTCAAAAGAATATTCAAAAACTCCACCAACTATAAAATAAATAATGTTTTTTGTAAGGTATTCATATGAGATTTATATTGGTTTAAGTCTCGGCTTAAGTATTCAGTTGGGAATGGTGATCAAAATTTTTAATAGGTTACCTATTTCAACAGTGGATTTTCCTTTGCCCTTAAGTGGGAAAACCAAAAGACTTGCATCAATGTCATAATCCCCCTTTAAGATTTGCTTGTCTCCTCCCAAAACGATATGTACGTGCTTCTTTTCAAAGTCAGAGCTACAATATTTTATTTATTAGCTAAAATTTGTGGAAATACAATTGCAATCGGTCAGAAATATGTGAGCATCCTAAAGCTTTATGCATTTTTACTCTGTGTACAGCAGCCAGGTTATTCCTGTGCGTCCTAGGATCCCGCAAGGATTAAAAGAATGAGCTTAAAGAGAATTTTAAACCACGAGTTTACGAGTCTCTTGCCAGTACTTGAGTGGTCACCCCTACAAGTACTACCTTGGCCAGATGTTGCTTTTCTACTCCTTGACATAGTTTTCGTGTCGTGCGATAATTAAATCCTCTCTTAAACATAACGATCGATGGAGGCAAAATAATTTCAAATTTTTACAGTGGATGTGTACTGTACACTCAATGTAAGAATTTGCTATACAAGCTATTCGATGACTACACTACTAGACAGAAGATCGTTGCATTTGATCGTTAGAATTTAATGGAGTGTCTAGGGCGGCCATTAGAAAACTGTCTGGCTGCTAGCTCCAAATTCAATTTAAGAAAGCTCATCTTTAAATATTTTCTTCAATGTTGTTTAGTAAAAGAGAAAAACTTACTTAAATGATAGTGGAACCAAATTTTCCATGCCATAAACTTTCAAGTCGACTATTTTGAGATTGAACTTGTCCCCAGAATGCAGTTCAACTAGAGGTATTTCCAAAGGAGTCATGTTTGGAATTTTAAATTGTTTATCACCTAAAAATTTATTATTAGCATAAACTATATAGATGTAAACATAGACAGGGTTAATATTACCTTTAACGATAAATGGAACTGCATACTTAGCATTTTCCAGGGCACATTTATTAAAGTCGGGATCATTTTGTTTGCACGGTTTTATGTATGATGCTAAAACAATATTTTAAAATGGTCAAAAAAATATGTAACTAGAAGTAAGTTTGCAATAAGAAAAGGTAAACTATCACCAATAAAGGATCAAAAATAGATCCGGTAATAGTAATAGTGCGTATGTTATAGTAATAGCGCAGAAGTTAAAAGATAGGCATCGCGTCAATCAACACATAGATGCTTATGCACAAACTATGTAATGGAACACGGGTTGCCTATGTTTTAACTTCTGCGCTATTACTATAACATACGCACTATTACTATAACCTGATCTATATTTGATGCTTAAGAACTATTTTTGCTAATAAATGTTATCTCATGGCATAACTTACGTAGGTGGATAACTCCAAAAACATCGGTAAAACCAAACACAAAAACAAAAAATAATACAAACAACTTCATCTTGGAAAAGCTTGGACTGAATGACTAAAATCACAATGCGTCCCATATTTATAATTCCTTACTACTATGATAATAATATTACCTAATTAAAAAAACAATGTACCTATTATTTGTTTATACTATAATACTATACAAACTCTGTTTAAGGAAGGTTCCTAATAATTTAATATAAAATTAATTGGGTGTAATTAATTACAAAAATTAAAGCCATACATATTCAAATCTAATGCTACATTTTTTTACTTGACCTAGAAAAAGCAGTTAAAAAAAAGGTACATCTAAATTTCATGGTTGTAGATTTTTTTTTTAAACATGTGATGACACTAAATTTTCTTAAATGAAAAATGAATACCTCGGAATACCCAATATTAGTTTTCCTTGGTTAGATTATAGCAAAGATAAAATACATAAAGATATCTATCAGTGCCAGGGTATTCTTGGTAGCGCATAAAGATCTTTTTTTAAAGGTCCTGAGACACTTAACTAACATATTTTTTATTTTTTTCTTTTAACCCCAAGAGGAGTGAACACTTTGTCAATAATCTTAAATGCCACTTCCTGTTAAGCAAAGTCTCATTTTGACACACATTTTTTTAATTTAAAGTATTGATTTAAAAATTAGTAGCTTTTCTAAAAAAAAAAGAAAATAGATCAAAAAGATCGATTTTTTTTGTCGGAGAGACATTAAAATAATATCTTTTAATTTTACTCATCAATCAAAACCCCTTAAAACTCTTCAATACACAATGAGTCAAGGGGGACCTTATTTTTGAAAAACAATTTTTTCCTTTTTATCAAAGTCAAAATTTTTAAAATCTGACAACTTATATTTAAAAGTTTGCTCAGGTTTTCATAATTTTGAATTTACTGAAAAGAGAGTAATTCTGTGGTAGGGAGGCAAAAGGGGATAAGTATATTTGACATTTAAAAAAATGTGTTTTTCGGACACCGAATTTTAATAGAAACATTTAGATATTTATCATTTGAATCATTCATAAACATACTGTGGAATCTCTTTTTTCATCTAGCTTCTCACTGTTGCATTAGTACTGTTTAATATTAAATAAAAAAACCATTTTTAGAGTGACATGCACTAATGACATTTTTGAAAAAGTAGTAACCCCCATTTAAATATTTAAAGAAAAAAATTTAAAGAAATAATTTTTAGACGTCCCTCTCTAAAAGAAAATCGATATGTCTTAGCATTTTCTCTTTTTAGGAAGGATAATTAATTTTTAGGTCTAAAATTTAAATAAAAAGATTTTTAAAAATAGTTGGGCGATTTTTAAAATTTTCATTTTGCTAAAAAGAGAAAAATTGTAGTGTCAAAATAAGACGCCACTTCAACTTCTAGTGCCATTTAAGATTATTGACGGGTGGGTCACCCCTTGTAGGGGGTTGAAGAATTAAAAATATGCTAGTTAAGTGTCTCTTTGAAACAAAATATCTGTCCCGGCATTTTTTTCAAAACAAATTTGTTTAGAAAATAATGGGGGTTGAAACTTATCGTTAGACCACACTATGTATATTATTTTTATTAAAAATAATATTTATATAATTTTTAATAAAATTAATTGAATTAACGTCACTTAAGTTTAGCGCATTGACTATTTACTAGTACATTTACATTACCTATACAGCTTTCGGTTTCATTCATATTAAAATTTACAACATTGTTCAATATTAAGTTTTAAGCATTATATTAACATATTCATAAATTTTATTTAAAATAGCATTAAATACATTATTTAAACATCGAAAAAAACTGCTTTTCCTAAAATATAAAACATTAAAATTTAATAAATATTTTTGCAAGATCCTTTAACTACTTAGTCAAGCATAAAAAAATGTTCTAAGCAATCCTTTAAAAACAATGTATAACTATTAATTCACATTTAAAAAGATTCTTTGAGTCATACCATTACTTTTTAGAAGTTGTGCAAAAAAGAACGGGAAAATAAAATACAAGGAATAACTCGAAGCTATTTGGCCTTTTGGCTGTAAATGACACCTCAGTGTTTATTTTGTCCACGCCAACTAACTATTATTAAAGTCTAGTGTTGATTATTCTTTCTAACACTCAATAAGATGTGTTTACTGAAACTCCAACCCTTGGGCAGAAGCTATTGTTAGTCTTGTTCTAACTTTCAATCTAAAGGTTGGTTGCAAAAGAAAATATTTATTGAACTGAAAGCTAATAATACCATTTCAGAATAAAGGGCAACAACAGCAATGGAAAAGATACAAAAAATGTGGTTTTTAGTCAAAAAGTCTTGAAACAATTTTTTTTTAAGTGAAGATTTAAAAAGGCTATTTTGGCAGAACAAAACTATTGTCGCGTAGTAAATTAATTTTTTTTTTCACTTTTATCTTATGCTTCAATATCTACATAAAAAATAAAAGGAAATGTTCGATATTACAAACCGTCGTGGTTATTCTTTTATTTGTCATTTAATATTTTTTTATTATTCTTTTTCTTTCGTAAAACAAACCGGTGTGCTTTACGGACCATGGCCTTAAAGGTTTTAGAAACCAAACATTTTATTTTCTTTCTCGGTTTCTTCATTTTTTAGCCCAGAATCTTACCTATTTGATCCTTTGACAATGTTATTAATAGCTGATTTTTTTTATATCCACACAGTTACAATCATCTTTTTAGGATTCAATATACCATTTGAAAGGATTTGGTTACAAAACTGCGAGCGTCGCTTTTATATTATGTATAAACCGCTCACAAATCCCGAATACCTAAATTTATTGACAATTTAAATCAGTTTATAGGAAGCGGAATAATGGATTTTACTTTCTAGTTTCCAGAAAAAGGATACTAAAAGATACCTATCAGAATCTTAAAATTGATCCTTTTATTTACCAATCAGCATTTTTTTATGACTTCTTATCAGCCATAAAAGGCATTTACTGTTATTATGGATGTCATTTTTATTAGAGTTGAAGAATTGACAGTTATTGTCGCCTTATAGAGTGACGCCATTACATCATTCTTTCTCTGTCATACAGATAACGTCATCAACGTTATAGCCAAAGTGACAACAATTACAACTTACAATCACAATTAATTACGTTATCTGTATGACAGAGAAAGAATGATGCATGGCTTCACTCTATAAGGCGACAATAACTGTCAATTCTTCAAGGCACTCTAATTTTTATAAGAGTGGGTTTTATTTAACTTACTTTTCTTTAATATTATCAAAATAGATTACAGTTAATTTAACATTAACACATTTTCTTTAATATTATCAAAATAGATTACAGTTAATTTAACATTCATAGATTTACGTTTAAAATCATTTTATACAAAGAACCCTTGTAACTTATTATTACACTTAAAAACAATGAATTATTTTTTCCATCTTTGCTTTTTGCGTTTTTTCAATATTTCCTTTTCTTATGGTTTGCTACGAAAGGACAAACTTGAAAAGATCTTGATAAAGGGGTCTCTAAGTGAGAATAGCTGGAGGAATAATATCGTAAACTTTACAAATCCCATTTGGAATTGTGACTTTTATGCCGGCTGAAAGCGGATTTGGGCTTTTGAGTTCTTTTTGTCAACGAAGAAGCGGCGTCGTTTAATTCTATTGAACATATACCTTCCTTTTCCAGATTTTATATCCACCAAAATAATGCTATTATATGAAGCATTATAGAAATACCTATTAGTTTTTCTAAGCCAAAAAAGAAATTTCTGTCTATGTAGTTAAATCTATAAACATGCATTTAAAAGAAATCAACTTTAATAGACTTATGCATGTTAGATTTTGCTATTTTAAACTAGACCTCTGTACTGTGTAATGCAGTAGTGGATGTTTCAGCCTAGCTAAATAGCGCCTGAAATTCTGTTGACAAAATGGATTAGCCATACGATAGCAGGGTGCCTGTGCGTGAGTCACTTTTGTCTCGGCAGATGACAGTAACTTCACTTGTCTTTTAAGATCCCTGGAATATACTCAGGTATGGCCAACTTTGACACTTATGACAGTTAGATCAAATTGCATGGCTTCCTAGATTAAAAAGACAATGCTTTTTCATTGTCTTTTTAATTTAGTAAGCCATGCAATTTGATCTAACTGTGATAAGTGTCAAAGTTGGCCATACCTATGTATACATCTTCAAGAGCCCTTATTGTCTTTGGTTGAAATATGTCTGTGTCTATGTTTTTACTGTTCGAAATCGACCATAACCTGATGTGTAATTCTGATAAGCCCCAATAGGGCAAAACAGCTGTCAATCACAGATTTGGTAGATATATACTGCCGTAAGTAAAAAAGAGGGGACTCTTTCATAACTTGTTTTTTTTCGCTTAGGATCGTTGTGAATCTGAAATTTCATCATTTTACATCGTAAAAATAATGCTTATTATGGAATTATGCAATGATGGTCCAATCAATACACCATATTAGTTTGTCGTCACTGAAGCAAAACAACAAAGACAAAATCGCATCATAGTTTCCATGGTTTTTACGTTTTAACAATTACTTCGACAATAACTTTTTAACACGTAGTTGACAAAACTTCAAAACCATGGAAACTAAGATGCTATTTTGTCTGTGTTGGCTTCAAATATAGTCACTCTAATATGGTGTATTTAAATTCCATCTAATATTTAAAGTTTTACCGTAGAGGTGCAAGTTAAGTGTTTTATATATGGAGCTTAAATTATATTTTTTTAAATAAAAATCTTAATTATAACAGGTCAATACTAATAAAATAAATAAACATTTTGATACATAAAGGTATATGTTACCATGCATGCACAGAATGAACGTTTATGAGGGGAATTTGTTCTTATAATTTATCAATGTACACACGAGATTCAATCCAAGCACCCCTTTACCAGCCTGCACGATTAAATAGACATTCATAGCACAATGGGGAACTGATTGGTGAGACAATTGACGGTTTTTGCAATGTCAATTTGTTTTTGTATCTGCACAATGCAGTAGGCTGTGACAAACATTCAACTAAAGCCGCCGACAATTTACAACCATTCAATTGGAGCATGCACGAACGGAATTTTGATTTCTCCTTATTTATCATAAAT
Organism: Cartodere bifasciata; assembly: GCA_963920755.1. NCBI lineage: Eukaryota > Metazoa > Arthropoda > Insecta > Coleoptera > Latridiidae > Cartodere > Cartodere bifasciata. The sequence goes on from OY987195.1 coordinate 12,646,817, forward strand.
ATCGAGTTATGTTTTGCTTTTGTGAGTGATCTATTCAGCACTCTGTTTAAATTTAATAACCATTCTTTATTTCATTATCTTAATAAACGACCGTGTTTTGTTTTCATTTTGAATGCGCACAATGCGCACATGCCAATTTCAAATTAGATTTTTAGGCGTAATAGCAAAAAGATTTTCATCATTTTTTATCTGCTAGCAAATGCTTTATCAGTTTAAGAACATTTGGTGGTATGCATAATGTTTTAGTACATGCTAGTACTTACCAAATACTTTAAGTATTTAATAAGTACTAAAACATTATGCATACCACCAATTGTTCATGGGTATCATAAAAAAAACATTACTTGCACTTTTTTAAATTATTACCAACTTTTTTCTATTATATAATGTTCATATTTTGCACATGATACCTACCAACAATTATACCTATTTTGACTTAATAATTGTTATTTTATTTATTTATTATTTAAATGTCTCGAAATCTATATACAAATTAAATTTTACTGAAAAAGATTTAAGAATTTAAGAATGTATCTATCGGAATGATCACAACAACTTGATTAGGAAAGTGCATTTTACAAGTTTGGATTATTAACAAAGATTGTTCTTAATAAAATTAATAAACAAAGCTAATGACTTTGAGGGTGTTATCTTTTAGTAAATGCACTCAATAATGTTTTTACTTAAGTCTTCGCCCTTTCAATAATTCCGTGGTGTCAGAGATAACTATAATAGATGATTGTGTCATTACTAAACATTCAAAGCACATAACAAACACAACAAAACGTTTTCAATTAGGAAACAAAAATGCCACATCAGTAGAAATAATCATCAATAACAATACAGCTTGATTGTATATGAAAATTCGATCATTATCCTTTTTGAGATAGCATTAGTGTATTGTGGTGTGAACATTATTGTTTATTAAGTGCGGCTGACCAACATCACTAAAACTTAAAAATCGTTCCAATATTACGTGCTTCATTTAAGACTGCTCATTTCTGGTCCCTAGATTTATAGGATGACCAACAGTATCACAATGACTAGAGACTGATATACTAAAAAATCGCGAGATTTATAAGGGACGTTTTTTAGCACAACTTTAGATCTTGCATTGCAATGGTTAAATTAATCTTTTTGACAATTCACCTTGTAAAACAAAATTTTGGGTTTAATAAGAAAACAATTTACCATAACCTTATAAAGAACAAAATTTCTGATTCGGGTTCTATAATGAGCTTGTTATTAAACGCAAATATAAAACATAATTTTAAAATTTAAATATATTATATCCATACAATTGGAAATCTGTTATTAAGGCCTATTTTATGATTCATCTAAGGGTCGGTTGTATATAAAGATTTAGCACCATTTTAATTTTAAACCAATGATGATCAATTCAATGCCGATCGGTGATGCTAAATTTGACACTGTTTTTAATTAAACCTGTTAATAGCAGTATAGTTTTTATTAAAATAATGCCCCATCGGTAATTGTAAATACTTGAAATAGGCGAATAATAAAAGTCGTAGTGTAAAAAGGTGTATATATGTACATATATTGATGAATGGTAAAATAGTGACTGGTTATAATTGCAACAGGAAATAAACTTGTACTTTAAACCACTGACAAGAGAAATATATAAAATAGCTAAAGTTCATTGTCTTAATACATTACACTCTCCCTTGCTAATTTTAGAATAATAGACTTAAGATATATAATTTAACAGTACTTCCTGTGGCTGTACCTTCTGCTTGCATATGTTTGGTTCCTGATTCGATCTCAACCAAACTGATGAACATTTTGGTCCATGTTTTGCTGGTTTGAAAGACTTTGGCTTCTCAGATGGTCTTTGACATCTACGTGTATCTGAACATCGGGACCATTGGAAGCTGTTCGTTTGGCTGGAGCACTTTTGACCACAATCGCAACAAAGGGTAGTTGCTTCATCCTCTCCATAACAGGCATCATTGATTGTTCCCAGTAAAAATTCCCAATGTAACCCAGTACGAACGTTTTCATGCTCTTCTTTTGAATAAAACTATTTTCGAACTTTTTGGATTATAGGGATTTGTCCAACACTAGCCATTGTTTGCGTTACTTTGAACGACTCTGAAATTTTTACGTCATTTCAAACGGAGTCACTACTCTTTACACTTAAACTGCCTTTTTTTCAATTGATATCAATTGATTTTTACTTTCCACGTATGTTCGAAAATTCCTCGTTGTCAATGTAATTTCTTGAAACAGACCGAGTTCACCTCGTCGCCGGGAGAATACCAAGTGGCCGCATCTACCTGAAAAGACTACTAGGTGGCCGCGCCTAATTGCAGGGTGCATGGTCGAAGTGGCCGCGCGATATTTCTGGTTTGGTCGTAGTGGCCGCGACTAATTAACTTCCTTTTACCTAGATTTATTTTTCTGTATCCGATGTTTTATTGAGTTATGATATTAGAAAATTATAAAACAGAGAATTCTTTGGATAATATACAGACTTTTATTATCATTAAAACAAGCCAGCAACGTCGAAAGTACTCAATGCATGTGTTATTAAGTTTTATTGTTACCGACAGACATTTTTAAAAGCACTGGTGGACACATCCACTGGGGGACACTAGGTTAGGTAGGTTAGGGTAAGTTTTGCTGCTAAAAAGAATATCTAAACAAATGTGCTTGTCACCAAACTGCAATGTAAATAATTTTTTCAATAAAATATTGATAGTTATCGTTGTTATTTTATAAAAATAAAATTCGTTTGGTGGTTCTACTCATCCATAAATTCTATAAAACTTCAGCTCCTTTTCTACCTGCTAAACATGGAAGCAGGTAGAAAAGGCACCGCGGCCACTTCCACCATGACCCATGCAGTAGAGTGCGGCCACCTCCACCAAATCACCCCTCATTAAATTTTATAGCGCGGCCACCTCGTATATGCCCTCGTCGCCAATGTAAATACTTGAGGTGGTCGAATAATAAAAGTCCTAGTGTAAAAAGGTGTATATTGATGAAAGGTAAAATAGTGACTGGTTATAATTGCAAGAGAAAATAAACTTGTACTTTAAACTGCTGACTGCTGGAGAAATATATAAAATAGCTAAAGTTCATTGTCTTAATACATAATAAAACGATGTCACTTTAAAACAGATGATAAATCTTTATACAACCGGGCCTAAAAGTAGCAAATTCATATTTTATAAATAAACAAAGCAAAGAAAACCAAAGGACCAAACATACATTGGTAATAGTAATAGTAATAGACACAAGAGTCATGCGTTCTCTTTCTTTCTCCATTTAAATCAGAATGAGAAAGCATGATTCTTGTGCGCTATTACTATTACATACGCCTTATAACCAATCTATGTTTAGTCCTTAATTCACCATTTATATACATATTAAAATTAAGGTTCTTAAATATCAACATTTGAATATGATATTGTTTCTATATTGTTAAGTCTCACACCTGACGACATTTCTATAATCTAATTTCTTCCTAAAGCTTGATTTATAGATGAATTAACTTAACTTTACTTAAAATTACCGTACCGCGAATTAACACAAATTAAATTAATAACATACGACAGATGAAATCGGTATTTATATATCCAATTAACTTCACTTTACGTTCACTTATAGGTTATATTTCTTAATTTCAATTAATTTCAAGTAGTTCAAAGTAAAGTGGGCATCTGTCCTCTTTTTCTCTAGAGCCATCTATCGGCTACTACTGCTACTAAAACAAATTTTTAAAATTAGAAAAAAACGAATAATAGACATAATGTCGATAAAAAATACGGATATATGCCTGTTGCGCCGATAGTTAAATTTGAGTATACAAAAATAGTGTGTATTGCGCCACTTTTATGATACCTATTGTTTTGGATCATTTCGTATACCAGGTTTGCATCTGTTTAATCCATTCCTTTGTCACCCAAACAAATTAGTCATTGGTCTTCATTTTAGCAGCAAATTTTAACCTAACCTACCTAACCTAGTGTCCCCCAGTGGAAAAAGGTCTCCCAGTGCTTTTGTAAAATTATATATAAAGCCCTAAAATTTAAAAAAACAAACTAGAGAAAAATTAAGATTCCTTGTCAGCACATTACCTACCAAGACAATACATATCTAATAGCGGAAAACGGAAAGCTACTGATAATATCACCGAATAGCCAGCAAAAATTGTAAGACGGAAAATTCAACAAGTCCCAGCGTCTATTCCTAATAGTTAGAATATACCTGAGATCGACACACTTTCATAAAAAATGAACACAATATTATAAAATTTAATATATGAAGGAAAAAAAAACTAGTACTCTTATAAAAATGTATGCTAAGAAAATAACCTAAAAATGTTACTTATTTTAATATTTTTTAATTTAGAATATACCTGTAAATGTTTTTAAATCGAGTCTTCTTAATCCCTTTTACCTGGGTATGCTTAGCTCCTGGTATAACAATAGACCTTTTATAAACAATAGCGGCGCAAAGCAAACTATTTCTGTATGACCAAATCGGCGCAATACCAAGCGTTTTCTTAGTCACCGGCGCAATGCAAATACACCCAAAAAATACCATTAATTACGATTCTAAAATTTACTGATAGATGGCGTCTTATGCTTATTAGCATTAGCGAAGCTATGAAAACTATAAATGGATTAATTTGGTCGCGTTTAGTTAAGTGAATTTAAGTGACGTTAAGTTAATTTTACTGTAAATTAAGTTATTTCTACTCAAAACTTTATACCTAGCTAGGTCTAGGTAATTTGCCAAATTTCTGTTGTTTTAATCTTAAGTTGCCCTATTCCAGTTTTATACGAGAAACATTCCTTTTATTTTTGCAGACCTGCATAGTCTGACCCGCAAACACGTTTGCATTATCGCTTAATCTAAGTCGTCACTTTATTCGCTTTGGTGTTGTTTTATGTAAGATATCTCATATCATTAAGATACACCATTGGGGCCAATGGTAGATAAATAGGCGGAGTTTAAACAATCGATAATCGAGGTGGGGTAATCTCATGGCGCTTTCAGCAGGAGCAACAAGTGTCTAAGAAATAAACCCGAGGAAATATCCGCTAATCCAATTCTTGTGTACAGTACATTCCATTGCTGTTTCAGTCAAGAAATTTGTAGCTTTAAATAATAATACAGCAATTTGCATTTTACACTTTAATCTCTGCTTGATGTTGTTGATACCTTAACATTGACTTTAACTTTAGCAGATTATAAAAGCCAAAAGTAATTTGATCTTATATAAAGAAGAATATACAATGTCACATTTTCGATGTAAAGTGGGACTAAGTTTGGTCCACAACTTAAAGTAGAAGTAGATTGGCTTAGAAAACAAATTATTTCAAAATCAAGTTCGTCACCATACTTACAATATGCACATGCATACGAATTTTTGTGGAAATATTCATAAATAAAAAAGTTATAACACCAGTAAAACACCAAACTCGATGATGCTTTATTTTCATCTTGATCATGACTATTATAACATTAAACAAGTCCTGAAGAAAATGTATGCAAATTATTTAATATATATGTGTCAAAATATTCTTTAGGACCTTATTTAATCTTGAAGAAGATAAAATTAATGCATTTACACGTCAAAAAATGTAAATAACTTCAAAATTTGTACAGTCCAACATAAATACCATACCATGTTAATAATTCTAATAGCGAACACGAACTGTAACAACTAAACTGCTCCAACAAAGTTAGGGATATGGTTGTTTGTCAACCTTCCTAAAGTTTTAGAAAGAAAATTTTTGTTTTAAAATATCAAATAAAAAAAAACAAATTTTTTTGTGGTACAGATTTCTACTTTTCATGCCCATATACTCTTTTCTTTTCCCCTTCCAATGGTTTTTGTTTGTGATCTGGGGTTAACGGAACTTTTCTTAAAAATTGCCTAGATCTTACATTGACTTCGTGAAGACGTTTTTTTACCGTTAAAATGGGTTCAGAAGCACCATCAGCATTCGGAAGCCGTTCCCGCAAGGACCTACACAGACTCAAGGGCTTTCCCCGAACTTAATCTGTAAGATATCATTCTGGTACTGGTTGCAGCATGTCCTCTTATTTGCGTACACCCAATTTGCGTACATACCCAATTTGCGTACCTAAATGGTCAAAAACGGAAAGGTTAGAGGTAGTGAGTTTTTTACCTGGGAAAAGTCCAATATGCATATTTTTTTTTGAATTTCAGGGTTTTAGACTGACTTTTATGAAAGCACTGGGGGACATTTTTCCACTGGGGGACATTAGGTTAGGTAGGTTAGGTTAAGTTTTGCTGCTAAAATGAAAATATAAACTCTAGCCATGTCGGTGCCTAGCAGTGCGTCCAAAATTGTGTGCATTACACTGAAGGACATATTACTAGGTGTTGTTCTCGGTGTTGTTATGTAAAAAATGTATCAACGCATTATCAGAAAGTAGTTGTAGTTTAAAATTATTTGATCTTTATACTAAATAAAAGCATAAAATATTATTACTGACTTCTGCACATAAACATCTCAAATTAAATGATAATCCCTTTCTTACTGCAGGTAAACGGATTAACCCTTACTTAATGACTATGTACGCGAATTGGAGAGTATTTTGGAATGTACGCATATTGGATGTACGCAAATAAGAGGGCTTCGGTTGCAGCGCCTGATTTACATGTTTTAGGACTTCTAGAAGTAGCATCTGTTTTAAATTGACGTTATCAAAAGAAGGATTAACAATTTTACTAACGTTAAAGAAATTGACCATATCAACCAGAGACGTCCGGTCCCAATCATCCAGAGTATTCTATTGGCTTCTAGACCTTCCTAAAAATTAAACAAGACAGTAAGCCTACTTTTAAAAATGACTAGAATAATTTTGTGAACCGATTATAAAATTCAAAACATCCACATTTTAATCAAAGTCCAAAAAAATATTGAACCCTTAATAAAATTAAAAAAAAACTTTATGGCAAGATTTGTATTTTTTTATTTGTTATTTTAAAAGAAAAATTTTCTTTCTAAAACTTTAGGAAGGTTGACAAACAACCATATCCCTAACTTTGTTGGAGCAGTATATTATAACTTAATTATTTATTAATAAAATTATTATAAAACACTAAAATAAGGCCATATTTCGTACGGTCATAGCGGGGTATATGTAGTAACTATGTAAGTAAGTTGAATTATTTTTTCAGTTCCAATACTTCCAATCAAACAAATTTTTTTGCTAAATTAGTACTTATCTTTTCGTTAATCGGTGACTTCTTATATTTGAAAAAATTTGGATATTGCGTCCTTTTAATAATTTATTTTTATTAATGAAAAAGATAAAATGCAATTAAAGTGTAAACCTATAATAGAATCTCTGATTAGAATTAGGGAGACCGATTAAATACCTTACGGCAAATCGAAGCAGTTAACGAAGCAATTGATGAAAAGCTCGGTTTCTAATTACTATATGACAACCAGCAGGTCCTTGTTAAATAAAGGTTGTGGTTTGTAATATTTGTACAAAGCTGATAAAGCTCGCGCACACCCCGCCCCCAATAATCTCTTCTCCACCCTAAATCAACAACTCCGCGAAATGTTTTGAAAGCTCAGCGTGGCGCCAGTTCATCTCCAACAGAACACCGCGAAACTTCTTCGTGTCTAATGCATTCAAATAAATATTTGACTTCATAAAAAGCTTCAATATTTGCTTTATTTTTATTTTGCCCCACATAAAAATGAACTACGTCGGAGTTTTCATATCTTAAAACAAATAAGGCTGGTTTCAAGTTTGTGTGGTTATTTTAATATTTTAAATAATAGTAAACATGTCTTCACCAAAACCAGTTCATAATCAAGAACATATTAAAAGGCCAATGAATGCCTTCATGGTATGGTCAAGGGGTCAGAGAAGGAAAATGGCGCAAGAAAACCCTAAAATGCATAATTCTGAAATATCAAAGCGTTTGGGTGCAGAATGGAAACTACTTAGCGAATCTGAAAAGCGACCTTTTATTGATGAAGCTAAACGTTTAAGGTAAGAATAGTAGCATGTGGACGGATTATTTTAAGAGTAAAATGTACCATAATTTGAATTGTATGTTTTAAAGGAATATTGTTTAGTTACAGCAAATATTAAAAATGTCCCCAAAACAAATTGCCATCAAGTGTTTTTTTTTAATAATGATGTTTATCGCTTTTAATTATTTTAATTTTTTTTATTTTTATTCATTGATTTGCCCAAAGCCCCAAATATTGTTTAATTTTTTGCTGCTCAGTCGTTAGATATTGTTAAAATTAAATTTTAAAAATTTTAAACTTGCAAGACACTTTGCACACGAAACAACTATTAAGAATACTTTAATACTATCAATTCGTAACCAGACAACGAGTTGGTGCGTCTGAAAAATGTTTCTGGTATTTTTTAGATGCGCGTATTTAGTATTTTAAATTTATCATACAATATCAGAGGGGGATCGGCTAGCGGGGTTTCGCCTCCTGGCCATGTAGAATGTAGAATTTGACAATTGACAATTTTTAATCAATGCCCATTGCCTACTCAACCACCGATTTTTTTAAGACCCGGATGAAAATTTTCGATGTTGATTAAAAACTAGTTAATACCTGAAGAATATTTTGACAATGTTCTTTAGAGAAAATTGAAATTTAGTATAAAAAGTAAAAATAATATTTATTGATGATGCGCCAATTTTGGGACACTCTGTATATTTAAACCATGATACGCTGTTGGGGCATACCAAAGAATCCTTAGAAAATTATTTTAAAAAACTCATTTACATGTCCAAAAATTGGCGCATAAACGCGATGGTAAGTTGTTGGGATATGACTGGGGATTCCCGGAAAATTGTTAAAAAAGAAATACATCTGTTATATTCATCGGAGAAAATTCGAACAAAATTACATAAATTCTTGGCATTTGATTTTATTGAAATTGTTGTTGTACAAACATTTTGTTAACTTGATTATAAAAACGATTAAATCGACCATTTTTTGTTAAACAAATGGTGAAATGGTTTAAAATAGACTGTAGCTTTGTACTAAACCATTTTTTTTGTTAATATGTGCTATTATCTTCAAGGTATGAGTGTTCGAAGTTATGCACTATTGGACCTAATATTTCCGAGGATATAATATGTGATGCATTTGTTTAACATTTTTCTAGGGATCCGTTAACATGCCCCAATAACGTACCGTCGCGTTTGCCAATTATTGGACATACTGTATTTATATTTTAAAAAAAAATACAGGTAAAGTTTGAAAAATTTGTCAACACTGCTAAGGAAAGGGCATTTAAAAACCCATCTATGATTTTTGGTCATATCTTTGTGAATCAGATTTTGTTGACATATTTCCACTTTGGTATACATGATCTCAACATTGAGCTTACAATGAGTGGGACTAAAGAGTGGAAAAATAAGAAATAAGCAATTAAAAATTGGTCCTACAATCGAAGCAGTAGTTATCGCGGTGGTTCAATCCTATACCCGCTCTTTGTGAGCTCAATGTTGTGATCATGTATACCAAAGTGGGAATAGCTCGGATTGTCGCTTGTCAGCTTCATTTCATGAAAATGCTACTTACTACAGTCAATCTGTCCTAAATAATGAGGGTATATCGACAAAATTCCTGGTAGGACCGCCTTTTTTATATGATGTAACTGGATGTCCAAAGAGTAAAATTCCAAATTGGCGTATATCTACCTATTGCAGAAACGGAGTTATGGCCCCCCAAAGGGCCCCCTTTAAATCATCACGGTGGAACTGCACCAAATTTTAAAAATAGATGTCAAATGAGGTTTTAAAAAGATTTTTAAAAACAAAAAATCTCTAAAAAAAATTCTTTACCCCCAAAATAGCCCCCAAAGCGTAATAACCAATCACGTTGGATTTACACCAAATTTTGCAGATAGATGTAAAATGAGATGCTAAAAAATATTTAATGATAACTTTTTTTAAAAAAATAATTCCTTCGCCCCATAAACGAAGGGGGCTTTTTAGGAGGGCATAGAATTTTTTTTTCAAAGAAAGTTATAAATAAATATTTTTTAGCATCTCATTTTACATCTATCTGCAAAATTTGGTGTAAATCCAACGTGATTGGTAATTACTCTTTGGGGGCTATTTAGGGGGTGAAGGAATTTTATAAAAATCTTTTTAAAACCTCATTTGACATCTATTTTCAAAATTTGGTGCAGTTTTACCGTGATGATTTAAAGGGGGCCCTTTGGGGGGCCATAACTCCGTTTCTGCAATAGGTAGATATACGCCAATTTGGAATTTTACTCTTTGGACATCCAGTTACATCATATAAAAAAGGCGGTCCTACCAGGAATTTTGTCGATGTCCTCATACGGATTGACTGTATTTTATAAATTAAAAAAACTATGGATGGTAGGCAGGTTTATGTCAAGTTTTTATAGTAAAAATTTAACATAAATTGGTTTTTATTCACAGAATCGTAATTACACCAAAAAGGTGTGCAGGCATTTTCAATTGTGAATACACCCTAAGTATTATTTTTGTTTAATTTATTTTAGGACGCAATAAGAATTCACATTTAAGTAGATGATGTAAGGTATTTAAATGATACGATATCTATTTAGTAATATAGGAACAGAACTATAACAGTGAACCCCATATAATAAAACGTGACAATTCCCACACGTATTATGAGTTGGGCATAGGGTAATAATAACGCGAATCTCTTCATCTCAATAAACAGAGATTTAAAGTGATTCACTACAAAGCAGGTCGTCTGTTTTACAAAAGATAACAGGGAGCACCGAAAGCGCGGCCAACTTTGCTCCCTTGGAAACATTTTCCACACCAGACCCATTAACAATCCTGAAGCCTCTCTAGGACCTAAATATAATATTAGGCAGAATATTAATATAATAAAGTCGTTACGCCCCTGTTTCTAACTAGGCAGTGTGCATGACGCAATCTTTCAATTTATGCGGATTATCTCTGGACAATGTATACTTGTGCGAGACTTGTGCACCAAATTATCGGTCTTATTAAAGTTGCTAAATAATATTTTATTGTATTACCAATACCCGCCGGGCTAGATCAACTAGCGGGTGACCAAAAAAAAATCCGTACCCGTTTGCGGAAAGCCTCATTTGTCCACACGTTAAAGAAAATATCTATATTCGGTAGGTATTCTATTTACTAGGTATTATTTAAACAAATAAAATATCTCTTTGCGTCACTGTTTCTTTAAAAATTTAATCATAATTATGTTTTTTTTATCAAATTTTTAAAAAGTGTTTTATTAAATTAATGCAAACAAAATATGACAAAGTGACGGTTATTTAAACACAATTCATAACCATATCAAAGAAAACACAAAAGTTATATTTAGTCAAAGGTAAATTGATTCAAGAAAAACCTGAGCAAATATTTAGTAGTCGCTCTGGTTATCATATTAGGTTCGTGATAACACTGTTTCCGTATTTGTTTAAATTTGTATTCGCCCTGCCTTGGTATTTATAAAAGCACACAGTATTTGGAGTATATTTTATGAATAAGATAATGTTGGCTTTATTCTGATACAAATGCTTATTCTTTCTTTATCTGCTGGCAAACATTTTACCTTGGGAACATACACAATGCATACAATAAATTTTACGTGAGGTTTTTGTAGAAAAATATATAGAGAGCAAAATAAATAATAATCCAACCGTTACACATTATTATTTTATTTTTAAATAAAAATTTTATTTTCAAGTCAATAAATTTCGAAGCAGTGCAAATTTGCGACGTCGCAAACGACATATTTTAGTCTAAAAATAATAGCTTTCGTAAAAAAAAATCTGTTTTGCTTAGTCAATTGTATTTATTAATGCGTAAATTACAATTCTATGCCAAAAAACCTTTACTTTTAAACAAAATAGTGCTGCAACCGGGTCGCAACTTTGCACTGCTTCGATATTTTACTGACTTGAAATTAGTAAAGGTTTTTTGGCATAGAATTGTAATTTACGCATTAATAAATACAACTGACTAATCAAAACAGATTTTTTTTTACGAAAACTATCATTTTTAGACTAAAATATGTCGTTTGCGACGTCGCAAATTTGCACTGCTTCGAAATTTATTGACTTGAAATTAGCCTATAAGCCTATTAGCTCATAATATTTATTTCTTTGCCTATAACTAATAATATTAGCAGCCCGTCCCTCCTGGATAGTTTTTTTTTTATAAATTAATAAGATGGAACTAATCCGGCGCATTCGCCATTTTCAGCTACATTAAACATACAAATTCGTTTTCTTTCGTATAATTGCTAAGAAAATGGATTTGTACATTTGTTTTTACGTTTTATTTGCTTTGTACAGGTTGCGTTACAACCTTTGTTGGGACCCACAAACCTATAAAAGAGAAAACACACCTTAAAAGGCTTAAGGGCGATTTATACCACGTAACTTTTACTTTACTTCGGCGTAACTTCACTTCCACTTAACTTTACAAATTTGCCTAATTTACAGATTGCAAAGGTACGTGCAATTGGGATCAGTAAAGCGCATGCGTCTGAACTCGCGACTTCTGACAATTTATACCTGGGCTGTAATAACAGAATATCGCTTTGTAAAACCTACATAAGAAGACCTAACAGGTATCGTATACGAAGCGATATTCCGGAATCACTTCCCTTGACAATAAGGGCGAATATCTCATTTTTGCAAATTTTGCGCATGATGGCCAAGCTCGGGTCTCGAGTTAGTACGACTTTATGCGACTTTAAGCTAAATGAATCAGAAAAGTAGCACTAAAGTGAACTATAAATTTGCCAATACATTACCATGTATTTTATTTAATTTTCGATTAAGTTACGCCGAAGTAAAGCGGAAGTAAAGTGAAAGTTACGTGGTATAAATCGGCCTTTAATGCTTATTGCTTATGTCCTACGTCAACAAAATAAGGAGCCTAAAGGATCCATATTGTGTCGTCTTTCAACCGATGCCTTATTCCATCCAATGCTCCGTTTTGTCTAGATGTTCTGAAGCGTAGGAAGGTAAATACTCCAATTGCTCGGTTAGAACAATGAGAGGTGGCGCGTGAAAGCGGCATTGTTGTCATCGGGATTGGAGACAGAACGCGCGTCTACACAATCTCACTATGAATAGGATCATAGGAGGTACTCAATATGTCCCACAATAGGGGCATTATCTTTTGTCGCCGGTCGCTGAATGTGTTGCCTTACTAGATAGTATATAGTACAGTAACACTTAGTAGTTAGTCGTCCAACAATTCGATTCATCCATTGTTTCTATTGCACTGCGCAAACAATCACTACATTTTAAACTCTCCTTTGTGTCATTCTAATGTAATCGTATTTATTTTTCTTTAACAGAAACCTGTTTATTAAGAGATTAAAATAATGCAATGATTTCTATTTTCTGTAATCCTGTAAACGCTTTAATTTTTTTCATTTGTTTCAGAGCCCTACACATGAAGGAGCACCCAGATTACAAATACCGGCCAAGACGTAAACCCAAACCCCTGATGAAAAAAGAAACCAAATTTGGTTTTTCACTGTCACCATTAATATCGCCAACAATGGAGAACCAAAATCTCCAACGCTCTATGATGCATCCACCAATCTCGAGTGCATCAGGACTGCCGCCATTGTTAAGCGAATCGGATTCACTTAAAATGCGCAGTTTATTTCCACCTCTGCCGTATCTGTATCCTTTCCGCCATCCGGACGAAAGTAAATTTGCGACGGAATTAGCCTTGTTGTACAGTAACAACCACTTGTATCCGCCGGGCATTAACTGGCCCTTAGGAAGTCTAACCACCGGAAGTGTTAATAGTCCGTGCAACATTTGCCCGCCAGGATCCTTCCAGCGACGGACGCCTAGTCCAGAGGCCATTAAACGGCCCCCGGTGTGCGTCATTATGAAGAATGATGATTTCAGGAATGACCCAATCCCGGGACACGTTATATGAAAACCACTTCCGGTTCTGCCGGAGAGAATACACTTGAGCACCTGGTTTAGCGACATTGCTAATTTGGCGACCAGTGCGGCTAGGGCAACGCCATCTGCGACACAAGTGAGCGAGTCATATCAGGACAGCATTTCACGGTCAGACAGTAATAGTCCCTGTGATTTAAGTGATAAAGTTAAAGTTTTCAGGAGATAAGCTATAATTCTACATTAAAATAGATAATTACATTTAAGATCATTTATATTTATTGTCTTCTATCAAAATTTAATGCCATAATAAGTTCAAAATTTCTTCCCAAAATTAAAAATCTTAGAAAAATGGTTAATTTTACACTTAATAACAGATGGTGCCACATTATTGTACATAAAACAATTTGTCAATAAATAATTTAAAAATACGCCCAACGCCCAAATAGAAACTATTTAGTATAAAAACTAATTATAATTCTATATGGAAGGTGTTTTTATTTAAAAAAATTGTAAACTCTAAAACTAGAAAAAACTTGTGCAGTTTTTGACAAAGAAAATTATTTATTTAGTTGTATAGTTTTTAGTTTACGGGACCGAAAAATGCAAAACAAACAACGCAAAACTTATCGAATACTTCCAACCAAAATATAATCAGCTGACCTGGGCACCCACAGAGGGGAGACAATTAAAATGTGTCGACGAAAATTGTATTCCAGATCCAGATTCACATTTTTGTCCAAGACAAGAGTCTGGGTAGTTTTTGATTGATCTTTTGGTACCCATGTTAAGTTGTTTGGGTGAAGAATAATATTAGAAAACTGTGTGGTGGACAGAAAATTAAAATAAGCTAAGAAAAACTTGGGAACCCAATAAAATATTATTATTGGACATTTCTCTGCCCAAGATAAACAATAGGCAATTTTATGCTAATTATTTTGTCTTCATTAAATAAAGTATATGTACAGTACAGGTCAATAGATCTCTTTTAAAAGCATTAAGATAAAAAATTGCTCTTAATTCTTAAGTTTGTTATTTTCTGTAAAAGTATGTTACTTTAAAGTAGGTACTTTATCTATTTTACTTATTAACTTCCCCTTGTTGTGTTTTGTACGTTCTAGTTTTCCTCTCGTTGTTTATTTTATGTTTGTAGAAAATGTACAAACAACTTATTGTAAAATTATTATATTATTATTGTTAAAATAAATATTTCTTTTATCACTTAAAATTAAATGTTTCTCTTTTTTGTAATTATCACACCCTTTCTAGTTTCTTGCCAGCGCCCATCAGCATTTTATGGAAGTAACATAAACTAAAAGAAATTCAAACAAAATATAATAACTCATTGAATGAAAATCCTTTTAAACATCATTTTAAGTTCTTTATCTTACACAATGGTAGAAAAATGACAACATGCCAATTCAAAAGGGTTATCAAAAGTAAGAACCGATATAAAAAGGAAGCAAGAAGACGTCAGACAAAGTGTTCCTAACAAAAGCACTCACAGCTTTTCAGTTTTTAGCTTTTTGTTTAAAAAACGGCTATGTAGGTACAAAAAATTTAATAAACCTGTTAATGATAGACACTTGTGTAGTTGAGTTTTTCATCAAATAATAAAAAGCAATATTTACGAAACCTAATTAAATAATGCACCACTTGTAGAAGTACTCTTAGTTAATAAAACATTATTTTTTAATTTTTATTCTCCCCTATTCAACGCTCTTATAAAGGCAATAAAGACACTTCATACTTGTAACTATCAATGTGGAAAATAAAGACAAAAGGGCTTTCAGCAAAAACTACGCAAGTATCTACAAATAATACAGTGTGTTGTGTTTGCAAAAATGTAGGAATGCCAGAAACCTAATATTCTTAAAGTTAACATGAATATAAAGAGATGTTTTAATATAAAACATTTCACTACCTATTTGTTTATGGTTTTTGTTTATCTTTAAAATGGTCAAGTAACACTTTTATAATTAATTTAATTTCAAAAAAATTTCATGAAATGAAGCTGACAACAATGTCAATAAAATCTGATGCAAATAGGCATGATCAAGAATCATAGATGGGTTTTAAAATGTCCTTTCCTTAAAAGAGTTGCCAAATTTATCGAACTTTCCTCAGAGATAAGAAACGATGGATTTTTTTGAACAATTTTTTAAGGATCCCAGGGCATGCTCCTACAGCTCACCATACAGGTGGTGCGTCAATTTTGATATAACCTGTATAGGAATACAATTTTATTTATTTTAAATACCATCTGTTATATTATATTTTGTTTAATTATGGTTTAAAACTAATGGTACGTGTTATTTATTACTCTGCTACTTGCTTTTAAGAGTAATCCACCACTCGGGCACCACTTATTAAAATTAAATATACCCTAATACACCCTACAGGGTGTTTTACAATAACGTGGAAAAATTCAGGGGGTAATTCCTGGACCCATTTTGAGAAAAAAAGTTCACAAATAATATGTCCGATTTTGCCTTTTTTTTATACAGTCCCCTAAGGAGCCCCACTATTGATACGCTTGTAAAATTTTACAAAGGGAAAAATATTTCTTGTATCAAAAAGGTTCCATAACATTTTTTGAGAAATAATTATTTACAAAATTACAGCGAAAAAACTGATTTTTTAATGTTTTTTTAGGAGGCTGTAACTCAGTAACGACGCAAAATCGAACACCGTCCTATTTATATGATATACCTATTATGATATTCTTAAAATGGGTTTAGGAATTAGCTCTTGAATTTTTTTCATGACATTAGGGAACACCCTGTATAGATAGTTACCTACAATACTTAATAAATGCCTATCTATAAAAGCACCTATTGGCAGTTATTACCCATATGGATAACTCGGGGATTCTTTGGCAAATAATGCTGATTATAAACATCAATGATTCTTTTCAAAATCATAATATTTGGTAATATTATAACTACAACTCTTTTTGAATAAAAATGGTGCTGATAAAAAAGATTTTTTGACCAAAATGTAAGATTTTACCGGACTAAATTTTGTTAATAGTAGTCTAATACGTATTTTAACCATGCTTAACTCATCTTCAGTGGTAATTAGAAATTTTAACTGAATTGACACCTAAAGTTATCAAAAATACCTTGCGTTTGCAAAATTAATAACAAAGATTATAGTACTAAATAGGAAATCCTAAATAGGATGCTAAGGTAGATAAACCGAATAATGAGGAATCTTGCAAACCAATTATTCACGAGATAATTAAACTCTGCTAAATGTATTAGAAGATCATTAAGTGCTTCACAAAATTTAATAAGGAAAACATTATCTAACGCCTAATTATTAATTTATGAACTTTAATTATTTCTCAAGCAAGCTTCTATCTTAAGAATATGGCGAATGCGCTGCGGCGCGCCCGCCATTTTACCACTACTAAATATCGGTTTATCTTGTGAATAAAGTGGTTTTGTGGGAAGTGGATAAAAAAAACATATTTTTACAAAAACCTAAAGTACCTATATTTCTATTTAGATAAACATTGCTTGGGTGAAATAAATAAACTCCTTCTGGTCTGCTATTTCGGAAATACAAGATGAATATCTCATGATGTAGTGTCATTCTTGACCACAAGCTGCCTTTATTTATTTACCCCAATGTGGCTTTATGAGGTATTCAATTTCTTTTTGACTTGATCAATAGCCCTATAGGCTATAAAGTACATATAATACGAATAGTATCCGTAAAATATTCTTCCCACTATTCCACAAAACTGTGATAGAACGGATAGAATGTTACCGTCCAATGAAAATATTATAAAAAAATATAAGAATACATCAAACTGCTCGCACATTTCTTTTTGTAGGCATACAAATTGTGTTTTTTAGCTTTTAGGTTTTCCTCAAAATATTCTTAGAGAAAATCCATGCATCAAAGGCGGCAAATTATATTAAAAGTCAAGTGTATGTCAAAATACGAATAAAGGGATGTTTAAATAGATCGACACGCTGTATAAAGCGGTAATTCTAGTCACGTGACAGCTCAATCAGCTAACAAAGGCGACAATTTGCACGTGATCTGAAAAGGGTGAGTGTAAAATATAAGGAGTCTTGCCACTTCAATTGTCGATGTCTACATGAATATTACCTCTTAGCCTTTCATATGTATATTTGATATTATTTTGTTTTTGTGAGATTTTATTTGAGATATCAAGTGACTCTTGTCTATAAGGAATACGTTTGATCCTCGGTTTGATCGTGCTTGAAGGACCAAAACGTTTTTTTTTTTAATGTTTATGCTTGTAGTTGTGTATTAAAGTAAGCTAATACATGCGTCTACATCCAAATTTTAAATTATTGGTACCACCGTTCAGTATTCATTATTTTATTGCGATTAAGGTTAGTTTATTTTAAATTAAAAATTATTTTGCTCCCCAAGTTCAACTTTGGTAAATTAAGTAAAAGTGAATATCCTCCGTTTAATCAGACGTTTATGCTCGACGGTTTTGTTAATAAGATAAGCAGCTCATTTAAGAGGTAAAGATGTGCAGATTAAGACGCGGAAATTGTATTTTTGGTAAACGCAATAAAGCTGGCAGAGTTAATTACATAGTTATATAACTTAAGCAATTTGTAACAATTAAAAACTTTGTACGCCCTGGCATCCGAAATACAAAGTGTACAAAGTTTACATATGCTAATTATAAGTTGGTGTTGTTGGTAAGAGCTCTTAATTACCGGCTAAATGAACCATAAATCTTTACTTTGAAAACTCCACTTTACTAAGATTTGAGGTACTTGTTCTTTTCAGTCTGCTCTTAATTAGATTATTATCGCAATTTTATAGCCTCGCTTATGGAATAATAAAGTAGCTACATATACAGATTTACACAAGAAATGGGTTAGATCAGTAAGCTGGTAAAAAGTAAACCGTTAGCAAATTAGTTAAATTTCTTTGTTTTTTATTTATAAAACCAACGCTGTATAAAATAATATTTGCAGTAATAGCCAAATTCCTCATAAATTACAAAAAAATGGGTATTTTGGGGTCGTAGTAAAAGTATTGTTCGTAACACGTTTTATAAACGTCTTTATTCACTCGTTTATAAAACTTGTTACGAAAAATACCATTAAAAGTATTTTTCTACGACTGCTTAGAAAATGTCTAAAAAAACACTACTTACTATAACTGAAAATCAGTTATTGCACAGAACGTGCGATAAATTCATTGCGCACGCTAAAAGCGTGTGCAAAGAATTCGCCCTCATTTGTTCTGTTTGGAATGTCAAGAATGAGCCATAATGTCTTTACTGCATTAAATCAAGTAGGTAGGTTTTTGTTTTTTAATCTCGAACCCAATGTTCATTTTATCTTTATAAGCATAGAACAAGAATAAATAAACAAGTTTTAAATAGTGTTATTTAATAAAAAATTAAAAAATCATGCCTTTTTAGTGTTTTGGTGCAGTCGTAGAAAAAGTATAGTGTGCAACACGTGTGAAAGGCACTTTTCACACTTATATGGTTTATGGCACTCGCCTATCGGCTCGTGCCACAAGCGTGTGAAAAGTGCTACTTTTACCACTAGTTTCACAATATACTATTTCTGTGAGTAACGCTAACTTCGGCCCGTGGGTAAAGAGCTTGTGGCAACTTCAGCCCGTCGGTAAAATGCCATTTTACCCACGGCTTGCAAGATATTGCTAAAGGATTGTTGTATATTTAATTATGTCGTGCGATAAGTGTCATTTAAAAGTACATAAAAAAAATTTCTTTAGCCTGACTAATTAATACTGAATAAATAGCATTATGTCAAGTAATGTATAAAGTGCAAAAAACAATACAAGCACAATAAAGGTCGTTAATCGAGAATTCATCTAAAATTGAACTCTACTAATAAAATAATATCAAAAGCACTCCCCTAGATCAAACTTGAAGAAACCAACAAAGATACGCCAGAAAACAATATTTGCACAAAAACTACATGCTAATAAAGAAACTAATTTTGCTCCCTTCATTGATAAAATCTTTGTCACTCCCCATCAATAAACCATACAAATTCGCAACCATTTCTCCTATATCTACCCTAACTCTTATGCGACCAACAAAACCCTTAAACTTGAGTATATGACACCCCATTAATTCTCAAATTGATTTTATGTGTGGGTTCTTTCAATTAGTATACATAAGGAATTTGTTTTATTTAAAATTGCTTTATTTTAAATATTCGGATAAAAAAAAATTAACTCTACCCTACATATAGTTTTTTTACGATAAGCAAATTAAAGATAGTTAAAATCCGGTGGAATAATACAAAAACAGTATCTGTAACATTGCAAAACCCTCCAGAAATAAAACAGTTGAGAAGAAAAAAAAATTAACAAAATGGTCAACTTCAATTACAAAAGAAAACATAAAATTATAATTTAATTTTCATGAATATTCATAGCGTTAGTTAACGCTTTATTCATGTAACTTTCTGGAAGTTTTAAAAACTCAGCTTATAAAGAATTTTTCTTTAAATCTCAATAAAGATGCGAGAATTGCAGACGCTGAATTAGATGGTATTGAAAGACTCGTTTAAGAAAAGCGCAATTGCCGTTTATATTTTTTCAATGAGAGTTTTTTAACTAATTGTATTTTCCAGGAACTCCAAAACAATTACTCAATTGGACTAAAAAACAAGTTAAAGCATATGTAAAGGATAGATTAATAATCCAGAGTTCAAAAAGAAAAACAAAAGTTATTTTAAGCTTTGGGATGGGAATTAGTTGGCTCATCCTTAAAAATTGGTGTGGGGTGTGGGATTAGGCAATTACAAAATTTCCTAGAAAACCTTATCCTATTAAAATGTCAAACCCGAAAGTGTACTGTACACATTTTTGGTAATTTTAAATTGCGTTTGAGGACTGCTGTAAGAATTGTACTTTCCTTATGTGATTTAAAGCATGGTAAACTTTTTGTCACTTTACTTTTAATTTTCACCAAAGATAGCTAAATGTATTTCCTAATTGAGTTTATGTTGAAAAAGTTTTTATGCTTGAGTTATTCGACTTATTCTCATTTGTATTCATTTTTGTTCGCATTTTTAATATTAACAATTTTTAAACTTTTTTGCTTCTGAACTGAAAGTAGCAAGACTTTTTATAATATTGTGTTTTTTGTGTAAGTATCCTGGCCTTCATAATTTAAAAAAAAAGCTGGACTTGCTGAGTGTATTTAAACATCCTTACATCGATACTTAAAATTTTCCATCACACAATTTCTTAAAACGAAACGTTTTTTAGCACGAGTTCAAGTTTGGAAATGCGTTTTATAATGATTTCATTTATTTTAAACTCAAATTATCCCCAAATATTTCTTCCAACTCTGACAGACCATGGATTTTTTCTTAATATTCAAATTTTAGTTTTATAAGGACAATACAAAGGCTGATTTATAGATTACGTAAATTAACGCCAATTTAGAATTACCAATGGGTATCGTGAATTAACACAAAATTAAATGAATTAAACGAAAGTTAAAATTTTAAATGTAGATCAAATTAAAACCACTTTACGTAGACTTATATGTTGTATTTGTTAATTTAACTAATTTGAAAGTTGGCATATGTTATCTTTTTTTTCTATAGCCATCTATCGACGACTAGATCAAAATTAAAAAAAAACTGTAGAATGAAACATTGGTAAAATAATGAGATTTACCGATGCGTTTACTGCTTTGAATTAGTTAAATTAATGGATCTATAAATGGACTAATTTTACGTTAAGTTCGCGTTAATTTATTTGTTAGCGTTAAGTCTATAAATAAGCCTTTATACATTTAAGTAATAAACAATGTTTTATGGAATTAAGCGAGAAATTAATAGTGAATACTTGGTGGGCAATTACACATTACTTGGTTGAAAACTTTCGTGCCCTTTGATTTTATTATTACTTTAAAGGATAAAATAAAAATCTGAGCAAACATTTCCATACCTTTTTAACCCTCAATTCAAAAAGAGTCAATCTTAATTTAAATGATATCTGACTTTTCTGAATTGAAATTTTTGATTTCAAAATTGGGAGATCCAAAGGAATGTAGGCATTTTCAATAAGAAATATCTTGCCTAAAAAACTTAAGAGTATCCGAAACATTAATTTCGTAATTTAACGTAAGTGTTTAAATAAATCAGAAAAAAAAAAAAGACCCTTTCTACAACATAAATTTATTTTTCAGCTTAAATTCAACTTTTTGCACTATAAAGGTATATTATAGTTCAGATTTAACTTAAAATTTTTCCCCATTTGTAACATGTGGTATGGCCCAAATGTTTTTGGTTTTTTCGCCCCTGTGAGGTTCCTCTGAACATGATGGATTCTTACCCTTAAACTGTAAGTAGTTTTTAATCTAATTTAATCTAATGCTAACAAGAATTGTTTCACAAAGTGATAATCACTTTTATACAACATGTACGTAATATCTAGCAAATTTGGTTACTCAGGGCTATTTTTTCTTAATCTTCTAGTTATATGGCCTGAAGATGATGTTTTATATGTCGAAACCGGTCGCTATTGTTCTTCTAAAGTTGTTATTTTAAGAAGAATAAAGAGTTTTTTTGAGGAGGACCCTTGTTTTCTTGTTTATTAATTTCTAATCTAGTATTAGTTTTATTATAAACAATTATTTGCTGCTGCTTGGGAAATTTTAAGAGTGAAGCAATCAAATTACAGGCAGAAGAATAAAACCAGCTAAAGTAAAGGTTTAAAAATTGTGAACAATCATTATGCTGCATTACGTGGGCTAATTTCGGCAGCTTCGCGATGGGGTATCAGTAGGGCGCAAAGGCTATTTATAAGGGGCGGCGCACGTGCAAGAGATAGCGGGCTTGTACTGCCGTTGCTGATAACGCCCACTGTATAATAGGATTTAGTATACGAAACATAATGGTCCATTCTCTGCCGCTTTCTTATTCTTTCTTGAGATAAAGTGTCTGTGAAATAGTCGCGATATCTAGTTATCTGAATTGCCACAGCGCTGCCGCGCTCCCGGAAATGAAGGAACCTGCGCGATAAAGACTTACTCTACCGCCACTCACAATACAAAGTATAATGTTATCGCCGGAGTTTTTATGCTCTTTGTACTTGGCAAGCGCCTCTTTCTCTCTCCTTTGTTTAGAACAATCGGGGCTGATTGTTAATTGAGTTTTCAACATGCCGTCACTATAATCAACTTTTCTCTGCCATTGAAACATAAATGTTTTCTTTTTGTTAGTTACATTTATGTCTTTTTATTTTCAGTATTTTTTCTGATTGCTGTTTCTTAATTAGGTTGTAGGAGGGGCTTTTAGTTTTTTATATCTTGTAAAATTCCAGAACGTACCTCATACAGAGTCTCATATTGAAACCAAATGAGGAAGGATTAATTTGATTATTTCATTTATATGTCAAATTAGAGGTTTATGCCAAAATTTGAAGCATTTTACTGCGAATTATACTGGAAATCACCCGTTGGCAACAACCTGAACTGAAATAGCCCGTTGTCAAGCACTGACAGCGAATTAATTTACCTAGATAGAAGTCAAAGTAATAATTTTTTGTTAATTTTGCCAAAAATTGTTCTTTTGGTTAGTCGTATTCAGTGTTTAAATTAAATTAAAATTATTTTTTTGGGTAAGTAGTATTTATAAATGAAATAATCGTGTCGAATAGCCCTCGTGCTCTTAACAAATTTTCGATTTTAAAAGAACTCGTTCTTGTTGAATACGCAATGCCCCTTAAACGTAAGGGTGTTTTCTTTGAATTATTCACCTCGTGCTTCGCACTCGGTAAATAATTAGAAAACACCCTTACTTTTGCGGGACATTGCTATGCAACAAGCACTCGTTCATTTAATAATCGATAATTCATAGAGCACACGGGCTATTACTACTGCAAACAAATTAATCGTAAAGGCCGCCGATTTATTTAGACTTATCTAAATAATCACTTAGAATTAACGTATCGCAACGCGAATTAACAAAAAAATCCCATTTATAGATCAAATTAACTCCATATAAGAGAAGCGTTGAAGTTTATTTCTGTTATTTGACTAATTTCGTGTAAAGTCGAGATGCTCTATCACCGTTTTCCACTAGCGGCATTCACAATACCATAAGGCAAATTTTAAAAATTAAATACTTAGATAGAGGAAGGATTCCGTAAAATAAAGAGATTCCTTTAATTTAAAAGAATGTTTCTCTATTTTAAAGGGATGCCAATGCGTTCACAAAGCGCATACTTTAAATTAGTTAAATTATGACTCCCTAAATGCACTGTTGGTGACGTTGAATTCGCGTTAAGCCAATTCAAGTATCTTTAAATGGACCTAATTATAGGTGTTAGTAAGGCTCTTATAAAGATAGGAATAAAGAACAGTCTACATTTTGGGTCCACATGGTTTTTATGACTTTTTTTCTGCAC
Source organism: Cartodere bifasciata (assembly GCA_963920755.1). Taxonomy (NCBI): domain Eukaryota; kingdom Metazoa; phylum Arthropoda; class Insecta; order Coleoptera; family Latridiidae; genus Cartodere; species Cartodere bifasciata. Next base: position 12,671,153 of record OY987195.1, read on the forward strand.
GGAAAATCATGCGAAAAATCGGCTGGATGGCCATGTTGACCCAAAATGTCGACTGTTACCAGTTCCTATTTTCCTTAGTTTTAGTAACTAGCAAATCCATAAATTTAAAGTTTTTCAAAATCGACTTTCGTAGATTTCGAGCCACAGGTGTTAGAAGCTTAAAAATCTACAAAAATCGATTTTGAAAAACTTCAAATTTATGGACTCAAAAAGTGAAAAAAGCTTCTAAACATTGTCTTGAGTAGCTTGCACAACAAGGACCAGTTTTAGAACCTTTTGTGTTTATTTTGTACTTATGTGCCCACTTAAATGAAAGCAATTATCATCAGACATTTTATTTTCCACATCATATATTTTTAGTCCTTTAAAAAGTAGCCAATTTAAACCATAATTTACATCTCTTTACAATTAATCCGTTGCGAAAAGTATGACACCTAAATAAGGATTCACAAAATAAACAAAAAATATTGTCTAAAATTGGAAATCATAAACCTTAACCTGAGGTAATATTAATAAGAATGTTGCTCACGGGGAAAAGTAAGTTAAACATAAATTTCCATCAACTACAATTTCCAGGATAACAATGTTATATTACAGTCGGGCGAGTTCTAATCGCGTGCATGGAACAATTTCAACGGAGGCGAAACAATTTCCCAGCTTCTACGTTGTTTCACGGATGATGCTTTCATCCATCACCATAAATTATTAACCACTCAACTCCTGTTAACTTTAAGGAGGACGGGTCATGTCATTCCTTGCGCCAGGTGCTAACAAAAAATTAAGTTTTGATAAGAATTTAATTTTGGTCGTCATTAATTTCACGTGCTTTTTTGTTTGTCCATCGCCTAATTTTTATAGCAATTAAAATGTTATAAATGAATTAAAATATTCTAATAAATTGAAATAAGATTTTAAAATGATTTTTGCAAAAATTATTGCTGTCGAAATACGTATTCAGATTTTTCTAAATAAAGTGTGGTTTGGAGAGAATCTTTGTTTTATATTAAACATTCACCACAGAAATTATCAAATATCCAAAAATTATTTATCTCAAAAATAGAGGCAGGACAAGGCTCTTCAAAACTTACACTTTTTTCTAATGTCCATACCTACTCCTCTAAGGGCCCCCATCTCAAATGGAATGAAGGAATGGTTTTAGAAAAAGAGTATACAATAAAAGATATTTGGAACCTTATTTTGCATCTGTTTACCAAGTTTGTAATTGAATATTACTTTTAGGAGGTCATTTAGGGGGCAAGAAATAATTTTTGCGAAAACCTTTTTAAAATCTAATTTAGTAAAAGTAAAATTTGGTGGAAATCTCCATCGTGATTTAATGTTGCAAATTAAAGGAAATTTTTTGGGGAGCATTCACGCCAACCCTAAAGTTTTATTTGTTTGCATTTTGTTGATTTAGCTGAATGGATGTTCTAATACTTATAAAAAATCTGACTTGTGTGTTGTTGTATATTTTTTGCAAGGTAAAAATCTTGGCCTATTTGTGATATATTCCCTTCAAACCCAAGAAGCATTTTGACAAAAATAAGGATCAAAGTGTTGACTGCTGAACTCTTGTAATCTGGTGGAGATTTTTTTGTTGTAATAATGAAAACTGCTGATTGTTGGTATCAACTCTATAATTCTGAATATAAATTCTGGCATAAATAAATCTAAGCATAAGGTGGAAATAAATAATAATCTAATATTCTACGAGCGCATCTAAAGCGACCGACCGTAAAGAATTACAATCATGCTGAAAAATAGAAAAACGTGTCACAACGCCATCTAAATTAGTGTAAATTGCCGGAAAATTGAAGCGATCTCTGTCTTTCAGGGAGGGTTAAGCATTTATGTTGACTTTTTAGCACATTTAAAATACATAACAAACTTTAGCATATAAATTTAATACATGAGTAGCAAGATTAGTTTCACTAAATTTACTAAACTACACTTAACTTCTTGTTAAATGTAACACCTATCTAGAGAAATTACCCCGAAAAATAATAATTAATTAATAAGAAATTAATGAATAGTCACTATTTAACTATAAAATTATTAAAAAAAAATCTAACACCGCTAATAAAAAAATTATGCCTATAATTTAATTTACTTTTGTTCTTGATTTAATGCAAATAAGAAGCTCAAATAACCTAAATAAATTACATTCGCTGATGGTTAAGTATCCGCCTCGTTAAATTAAACAGTTTGGATTTTGTTCATAAAGAAAGAGTACTTTTAAACCCACTTTATGTTATGAGCAATATCTTCCACACTTCTACGTCTGAATAGATCAAACAAAGTCCTTTAAGCCGTATATAAAAGGCCGATTATGAAAAAGCCTTTATCATATTCATTTCAGTAAATGGGTCTATAAAGAAGTTTTGCAAGAAAGCTAATTTTATTATACATATTTTTCAGATGGTTCAATCGCGAATATTGAAGAATTACAGAGTGTTTTAAAAATAACGTCGAAAAAAACATGCAGAAATGTCTGCCTTTTGACCTTGAGCAATCGCCACATTAATTATTATACTCCTCGCAGACAAAGTCGAAAACGAGGAGTATATTGTGATTGTTTTGAAAATTCTAAAATCGTCGTAGAGCAAAAATTCTTGCAGATTCGTGCGTTTCATCGAATTTTGAACAACTTTCAAAAAATCCGTCCGTCCGTCCGTCCGTCTGTCACGTTTTTTGTAAACACGATAACTTAAGAACGAAATGCCCAATCGTGTTCAAATTTGCAGGAAAAATTGTTCTCATTAAAATCTTGGTTGGGATTGTTATTGGAAAAAATCGGATAATAACAAGGGGGGTAATGGGTCCTCCAAACTGGTAAAATAGTATTCATATTTCAGTTATTTTTTCAGTTATTATAAATTCAGGAAAAAAAATTTTTTCGTAATATTAAAGCCCTTTTAACTCTTTACAAAAATTATTCTAAAACTTTTTTAATCCGACCCCCCATTAGCCCCCCAATTAAAAAAAATGCCGTATTTTCGTTATTATTTGATTTGCTAAAAAAATGTTTTCTAAAAAATTAAAGAAAATGTCATTCTGTATTTAAAATAATTTTTCTAATTTTTTTTTGTTAAGTTATTAGGGCATAAAAGGCTAAAAGAAAGGTTTTTAGTAATAAAAAAGTTCTAAGTCCCATAAGTCTTGACCTTGGTCTAGGTGGCTTTGCAAAAACATTCGAAACACACTAGCATCTTTCAAAGTCAAATTAAATCCTAAACGTCAATGTCAGAATTCATATTTATGCTCTTCGCTAATAAATATTTTTTTTTGCGAAAGAAAGTTAATAGTTTGACCTCTTTGCAGATTTTTTTTTAAATAAAAAAAATATTTCTTTTATAAAATATTGTGATTAATTACTGCGAGGAGTATCCTATTAAATGTCGGCATTTTATAATAAAACCTAACCCACTCAATGATCTAACCTATTCACTGATCTAACCCATTTCTAGTTTTGCATATAAGTGGGTCTACATTTACTAGAGTGCCTTGATGATTTTAACAGTTATTGTCGCCTTATAGAGTGGCGACATGCATCATTCTTTCTCTGTCATACAGATAACGTCATCAACGTTATAGCCAAAGTGACAACAATTACAACTTACAATCACAATTAATGACGTTATCTGTATGACAGAGAAAGAATGATGCATGTCGCCACTCTATAAGGCGACAATAACTGTCAAAATCATCAAGGCACTCTAACATTTACAATTGAACCAATTTTAACAATCAAATTTTAAAACCTCTGCTAGCAATCGGTATTTTTACCTAAATATATTCCCTTTCTAATTTATTTGCAAAGAATCCAATCGCAACAAATTTAAAATAAACACCAATTATGGTTTGAGATACTAACCCCTGCATTTACAAAATTGCACAATAAAATTCATTATTGAAATCCGATTTACCTTATTCTTCACTGAGTAAACACCAATTAAAAGTATAACAAAATTACAAATATACCGATGATACCAGAAAGTTAATCACATTTTTCAAATAACAATCACCAAAAAGTAATTTAAAGTTTTAATTTTATTTGCATTGATGTTGCAAAGAAATTGGGTTTTAAATTTGAAATATTTTGTTTCATTACTGACTAAACTTCAATTAAACCGCAATTATCTTTAGTTAAAAAGTATTGGCGGCACTATAATTCCGTATTTTGCAAATACAACACAATCATTCATTTATAAAAAAAACAAAATGGTTCTGGGATAAATTAAAACTTGCCATGGACAGGTTAATTTTCTAATTATTTCATTGTTAAAACTAGAGATGGGCGATTCGTATTCGTATTTTTGGGAAAAATTCAATAATAAGTTCCCAACAATGTTCCCTGGGAACATTCCCGGAAACTTTCCTCGGAATTTTTCCGTATTTTCATATTTTATAATGTTCCCAAATAAATTCCCATTTGCGAATGTTCCCGGAAATACTTCCAAATAAGTTTCCATTTGGGAATGTTTCCGGGAACATTTCTGAAGCCGTTTGGTCAGCGTCACCTACACCTTAATAAACTCGAAAATAAAACTTTAGGGTTGGCGTGAAAGCCCCCCAAAAAGCCCTCTTTAATTTGCAACATCAGATCACGATTCGATCTGTACTGCCACCAAGTTTTACAAGCTACAAACAGATATTAAATTAGATTTTATAATGATTTTGGAAAAAGTTATTTCTTTAAAAAAAAATCATTGCTCCCTAAATGGCCCTCGATGGCCTCCGAAGAGATATATTTTATTATTTTATCATGTTGGATTTACACCAAATTTTGCAAATAGATGCAAAACAAGGTTCTTAAAAACTTAAACTTTTTGGTTGAAAAAATGTCTATGTGATAAAGAAATTCTTTTGAAAAAAAGTTTTTCAGCACATTATTTTGCATCTGTTTACCCACCAAGTTTGGTCTAAATCTAACATGATTGAATATTCCGGAACCATTTAGGAATTTTTTCAAAGGGATAATTTTTGCAGTAACCTTTTTATTATCTTATTTAGAACCTATTTGTAAAATTTGGTGCAGATCCATCGTAATCTAATGTTGCATATTAAATAGGTCTTTTTGGAGGGCTTCCACGCCAAGCTTAAACACTTATTTGTGTTCGTTTTGTGGATTTAGCTGGCTGTTGTATATTAAAAGGTAAAAATCTATCTATTTTGGCCTACTAATGCAACAAACTATAAAAAGTATAAAATGTTTTTATTTTGTCTGTTTGATTTTTTTTATAGTACCCTAGTTTAATTTATGAAGACCCTGAGTAAAGATTTTCTTTTTCAATTATTGCTTTTATAAGCAAAGTAAAGTCTCTTTTATAGTATTAGTAAAATCCTTTTTTCTTGTCAAGTGTATATTTTCATACCGATATAAAAGAATCTCGTCAATGTGAATGTGTGTTGGAGATTTGAAATGAATTCTTCCTTTATGCAAGTGCAGTCAATCGTTATTGACAATATGGGATTATTTTCACACATGTCGCGTTTTGTGTAGGGAATTATTATTCAAGTGGTTTTTATTTTCTAAGTAACAATTTTGTCGACGCTGTATACTTATTGTATAGGGGTTTGTAAAAAAAGTTAGTATAAACTGCATGTTTAGAGGTTTTTTGTAACATTTTAATAACGTAACATCTTACAAATTAAACATTTTACCGTTAAACCAAAATTGATTACCTTCTCCTTTAATTTTTGTTACGCTAACGTAGCTTTCGTGCCAGGAATTATCCGTTCTTTACTTTTGGTTTTGTCAGTAAAAAATCTTGAGTAACTAAAAAAGTTAAATGATTTTTATAATTAATTAGATAAAAATGGATTAGCTTTTACTTACATGAGGTTGTATTTGGCTATTTCTTTCGGACTTAAGGATGGCCTGGTGTTTCTTAAAGCTAATTCTAACATTTTTTGCGTTATAAAAGTTGTGTCCTTAGAACTCTGCAATAAAAAAAAACTCTGCAATAAAAAAAACGTAATACACTATGTCACAAGATATGCTTAATTACCAAAGTAAATTTATAAATCTTTTAATTTTAAAAACACACTTAAATAAAATTATGCAATAGTTAGTTTTCAGGAAAATAATTTTGCTTCAATATCTACTAATTAATAATTCAATATAACATTTAATTAGGTTTTATTCGACAACAATCAATCCAATATCCGAGTGCAAATCAATTATAATAAAAGCAGCGAGTAAAGTAACAAATATACGAATACAGCTTTTATGTTACGTTAGTTTAATTAGAAGCAATGATAAACATGCGACTGTTAAAATTAAAACCATTTATTTGTAAGGTATCCCTTGATTAAACTGTAAAATAACTTGGCTTTGTTAAAATGTGTCCCTATTTATTTGCAAAGGTGTTTGAATAATGTTATGTTTGCTAAAAATTAAAGTAAAATAAACTATTAAACATTTGTGTGTTTACTTAAACTGCGATTAAAAGCAATTGCCACAATCACAGCCTTAAAGGTAACAAAGATATCAATATTAGTTCAGTCATTTACGTAAGATAATACAAAGTTTGCAGGTGATAATAGAAACTGTTTTTCAGAACAAAGGATGTACATACTTACATACACAATGATTGACAGGGTGAGTTAGAATTGTGATTACAAAAGGTAAATTATTAATTTTGTAAATATGTTTAAACACTCTGTTCCAACAAAAGTTCCAAACCCATATAATAAAATAATATTTTTATCTAAATTGTGGTTCAGACTTATCTTTTTTTATAATTTTGCACCAGTAAAAAATATAGCAAAAGCAACAAAACAACCATTATGAACATGATTGAATTATGGCCAAATTAACGCCAAATTTAGTAGGTTTGTGCAATGAGCCGGTTAGAAATTCTATAAAATGCCTACATTTAATGGGATACTCCTCGCAGTAATACGATAATAACTAATAAATAAAGAAAAACAATAATTTGTTTATATTATTTAAAAAAATCTGCGAAGAGGCCAAACTATTAACTCCCTTATAAGAAAAAAAATAAATTTATTAGCGAAGAGCATAAATAGGTATCAAATCTGACACTGACGTTTAGGATTTAATTTGGCTTTAGAAAGATGCATTTGTTTTGATTTTTTTTGCAAAGCCACCTTGACCGAGAGGGACTTACACTTGGTTTCACAAGACACTGGGACACTGTCAAATTTCTTTTACAAAATTTGGTATTCATTTCTTGATTTCTGGATATTTTGTGCATATATTCGTAAAATATGGATAAGCAACGAAACAACCACCATAAATATGATTAAATTATGGCTAAATTAAGATCATATTTTCCAAAAGAAATTTGACAGCGTCCCAGTGTCTTATGAAACCAAGGGTACGTGACTTAGAACTTTTATATCAAAATAAAACTTTCATTTAACCTTTTTTGTCTTAAAAACTTGAGAAAAAGAAAAGAAAAAAATACTTCTTGATATAGAATTTAATTTTCTTTCATTTTTATAACCTCATTATTTTTTGTAAATTGAAGAATAACGAAGATACGGTTTTTTATTTAATTGGGGGGCTTATGTGGGGTCGGACAAAAAAAACTTTTTATTACTTTTTGCAAAGAATTGGAAGGGCTTTAATATTACAAAAAAAAAATTTTGTTCATTTTACAATAACATTATCTGATTTTTCTCAAAAACAATCCCAATCAAGATTTTAATAGGAACGATTTTTTCTGAAAATTTGAACATGATTGGGGTTTTCATTCATAAGTTATCGTGTTTACAAAAAACATGAGTTCAGACGGACAGACAGACAGACGGATTTTTTTAAAGTTGTTCAAAATTCAATAAAACGCACGAATCTGCAAGAATTTTTGCTCTACGACGATTTTTTACGATTTTAGAAATTTCAAAACAATCACAATATACTCCTCGTTTTTGACTTTGTCTGCGAGGAGTATAATAATATTTTTATCTAAATTGTGGTTCAGACTTATCTTTTTTCATAAGTTTACACCAGTAAAAAATATAAAGGTTATTATACCTTTACCTTTTTAAAGGTGTGTAATATTAACTTTTAAGAAAATTTAAATAATTATGTAGAAAGAAGTGAAAAAAACACTTTTGACTGCAAAAAAAATGTTGTGAGTTCTCTTTCTTTGAAGATTTGTTGTAAAACAAAAATAGAATAACGTTTTGCTGAAATATGTATTTTAACTTAATACAAGTTTAAAATGGACACCATTGTTAATTATACAATAATTAAGCCTAATAAGCAGTAAGATATTTCAAAAAGATGCATTTCTGTTTTCTTTTTTTATAACGAATCCTTAAAGAAAATTTTCCAAAATTTATCACAATCTTTTCTTAGGAAATGAAAATACCTTTGAAATAGGGTACGTCACATGACCCCTCTTTTATTTAATAAAAACAAATAATTTCTTTCATCATTTACACAACAGTACAAAAAACATGTTTTGGTGTCAAAAGTTTGATTTTTTTCTACACAATTATTAAAATGTTTCTAGAACTTTAGTTCTAGAAATAATATATATAATAGATATAAGATCCCTGGAATATACTCAGGTATGGCCAACTTTGACACTTATGACAGTTAGATCAAATTGCATGGCTTCCTAGATTAAAAAGACAATGAAAAAGCATTGTCTTTTTAATCTAGTAAGCCATGCAATTTGATCTAACTGTCATAAGTGTCAAAATTGGCCATACCTATGTATACATCTTCAAGGGCCCTTAAAATAGATATATTATATAGCGCCATCTATCGGCACAACTTCATAGTAAGCCAGCACTTTGCACACAAAACTTACCATATTATTTTCAGATGATAGAAGATGTTCAACAGATGACAAATGGGCGGAATATAAAATGGACTGAAGATCAGCTCCTGAAAAACCCTCTGATTGACTCGCAATTTTTATCAAATCTACATCTTTCGCAAATTTCATCGATTGGGAAAGGGCCTGCAAAATCTCCATTCTGGCAACCTGCAAGAAAATGTATTTTTATTTTTCATTCAGGTTTTGTTTTTGTCTTTTTATTAACTTATAGGGTCTTTTAGAGATTAATAAATTTTTAGAAGTTTTTTTAGAAACGAATAAGGAACATCGTATATTTTTGATAAAATACATGGAGTAATTACAATCTTTTGTAAAATAAAGTATGGTTAGAAGATAATTATCTTTATTTAAAAGATTTGCCAAGAATCATCACTATAAATAACATTTAAAAAAACTGTTAACGGCATAGATAAAGTTGCCCTTTTTAATGAATATTCTAAGGCATATATTTTTTTTACTCAGAAATAAAAAAAATACCTAATGTTATTTTCATTTACCTGATCAGGTAGAGCACAAAGTATTTGTTTATCCAGTCGTCCAGGTCTCAACAAGGCGGGATCTAGCAAATCAGGTCGGGAAGTTGCTGCCAAAACAAAAACTCCAGAAAGGGATTCAACACCATCTAGTTGTGTTAGCAGCTGATTAACAACACGATCCGTAACTCCAGTATTATCATGACCACGTCTGAAATATGCAACAGAAAACAAATTGAAAAAATAACAACATCTCTAGCATCTCTTACCTTGGAGCCAAACTGTCAAATTCGTCGAAGAAAAGAATACATGGTCTTGCATTTTGAGCTCTAAAATTAAAAAAAAATACAAAATGTTTCATAAGTAAGAACCGAAATAAGAACATACTTTTGAAACACATCTCGCACCGATTGTTCACTTGCGCCTATGTACTTGGAAAGAAGTTCGGGTCCCTTTACAGATATTAGTCTAAGAGAACATTGCTGGGCAACTGCACCAGCGATTAAAGTTTTTCCTGTACCAGGTGGTCCAAATAATAGCAAACCAGATTGAGGCCTTAACGGTGCATTTTTAAACAGTTCAGGATACTAAAATTGTCTAGTTATTTATAAATAATTACGATATGCACCAAACTTTACTTACCTTTAAAGGCCACGATAAACTTTCTATTAAAGTCTTTTTAACGTCGTGCAACCCACCAATGGAAGTAAAATCTTTCGCATCAGATTCACACAGTTTAATATCTTGCAGTGATAAGACTGTTGTGTTTTCCAGGGCTCTTTCACAATGCTCCATTTTTATGTGGTTTTGACATGACCCCGTATCTACATATAATGGTAAAAAAAACAAAAATACAACAAAGCAACAATGGTTTAAATTGTTGCTTAAATATGTCCCTAAAAGAGTAAGAAAATTTTATATGTTTTGCTTACCATCTTTTAGACTTTCAAAAATAGTCTTCTTTGTAAAATCCACCATATCTTGTATCACAAATCCATCAGTTTTAATACCAATTTCTTCCAAATTTAAATCTATGGCCTTGTAATTACCAAACAAATGTTCTAGTAGCAACAATCTGTCGCTCTAAAATATTTTAAACGTACAGTAAATCCACAGCCAATATTTTTACAAAAACTAACCCCATAACCATTAAAGTATGTACCTTATTTAAATTGTTTATTTCTAAAATGTTGCTGAAGAGGTAGTTTCCACGGGAGGAGTAAATGTGTTTATTTAGCTTGTCCAATGATTCCGTCGTTGCAATGATGCTTATTTGATTTTGTTTAATGTAGGTAGTTAGTAAATTGCATATCATTTCGCTTATCCTAAAAAAAAATAGTATGAAGAGATTTTTGTACCAAACTAATTTAAATTAAATAATACAAAACAGTCTTAATTCTAAAATTAACATTTAAGATTTAAGCTTTGCTTACCTGTTAACATAGAGGGCATTTTGTGCAAGAGCATCTCCGTCATTAACGTTTTCACACAAAACATGTAGATCGTCCAAAATTAAAACAGAAGGCTGATGTAATGTTAAGTTTGTAAAAATGGTAGTAAACAATTTTTGCAGCGAATCTATGGTCTTGCCCTTTATGCTTTTGCATTGCATTATTTCGGTATAACAAAATAAAGGAGGTAATTCTAACTTTTCTTCTAGCAATTGTATAATTGTTGATTTACCAGTGCCAGTTTTACCTAAAAAATAAATAATCTTAGTAAGACCTTTCAATAAATTATTGTAATTAATCAGTAATTTCTTACCTACTAAGATAAAGGTTTCTAATTCGCCTCGTTTGCTCATTACATCCATCTCCAATTTTTTAACACATTGACCAATTAAATCAGAAATATTACTAACATTGCTTAAATATTTTTCAGTGTTTTTCGTGTCAGGTTCTTTTTTTGTAAAACTAACAGCTTGGTCAACAGAACTAAATTTACACTTTCTTAAAAATGCTTTATCCACGAAACAATACGTAGCTTCAACTGGTAAAAACTCCAACATACAATTCACATTTTCTTTTAGATTTAGAACAAATTTTGAATTCAAAATAAGTTCATTAGTTTTGCACTGGTCTGCTAGGAATGTTTGCAAAGATTCTTTTAAATCTACCACAAAACTTTTTTTTCCACGTATAACAATTTCTTCAACGAATGATCCTTTCGTGATTCGTTCTAAAATTAATCTTGTTCCAGAATAGCAATTAAAATAATTTAAAATTGAATCGTGTACCAGCACTGAGTCTAAATTAATATTGTCAATATATTTTTCGTCCAACAAATCCTCCATGGAATACAATCGCACAAATAATTGTTTTTCTAACTGAGTTTCATCAAAACACTCTGAATTAAGTAATTTAATTTGAAGAACTAAACATTCTTCTAAGGTATTGATTTCTTGAAAACTTTGAGGTAGACTTTTACGTAACACAAAAATATTAAATGGAAATACATAGTTGTGGACTTTCGCTTCCAAATGGTCCGAATTTATTGAAAGTGCTCGATATACTAACTTATTTTCAAGGGAATACTTATAAATATCTTCTTGAGCATTTGTAAAAGGCACTATTTCTGTTACTATACTGTTTAACACTTCTGTACAAGATTTTTGGTAAAAAACGGTGTAATTTTGCATAGAGTTTTCTGTAATTATTGGGCACATTCCTTCTTTAAATGTATTTTTGTTGTTTGTCATGTTATCTGCAAAAAGGTTACGGTTTAATAAAAATAGATAAATTGACATACTACATCTATCTAAGCTGCAATTGGAAAAGCTTTAATATCTGCAGCTGTAGCTTTTTCTGACAAACCAACTTACTTGGAATTATTTTAGGACATTGCATAGAAGAATCAAACTTTTGAGGGGGTTTAATTACTACTTCGCTAAGATTATCTAAGAGTCCCGGAGACATTGGATAAACAGTTTCTAAAACAAAAAAAAACATTTTATAGTTTAGATTTTAAAACTAACTCTGTGCATACCTATTTGAGCGTAGACAAATATAGAGTCCCCAATCCAAATTACAAATCTTTGGTTTTTGTAGACGGTTCTAATTTGGTGTAACAAAGTAGACTGAACTGTCTGAGAGAGCAATTCCTAAAACGCGCACAAAAAATATGATTTATTGGCACCAAAAGTGCGTTAAAGCCTTACCAGAATTTCATAGTCACTCTTGTACAACGGACAAATTGATATGCTTTTTACAATAGGTAATTTTGGTTGCTGTCCTAGGATAACATTTTCGTTTTCATTAAGCCCCAATTGCTTAGCAAATAGAGAATTAATTCCTATTGCATAATCTGGAATATTAGCACTTGTGGATGCCCCAACAGATAAAAAGGCAAATTTATCATTGTTATCGTAAGTAAGTCTTACAGTTTCCTAAAAGTATTTTTCGTTAATGTTTTCACAAAAAAAAGTTAAATGTCCTTCTTACCCCAGTATTAATATCTTTTAAATTATTCGCTGATAAGTAGCAGAAACAATTTTTTACTCTTACAAACAATACCGTAAAGATCCGTTCTACCATTACGTTTATTTTTAGTTATTTCGGGACCAACCAAACTTTAAATTTTTAAAAAAAATTATGATATAACCTTAAACTTTGACAGAGGTTCGAAGGTTAAAGGAAGGCGTCGCGGCCGCCCACTGAACTTTGATCCAACCATAGAAAGTATCTGTCTATGACGATAAAAACATTAAAAACCAAAAATCACTAAGAAATACAGCCCCATTTGTTTAAAATGTCTTTTTAGCAGCAAACTTTACCATAACCTACCTAACCTACTAACCTAGAACTGTCCCCCTTAGAAGAATGGGCCCAAAAGATAAAAAAAAAAAAGAAAAAAGGGCACTGCCGGCAGCAAGACGCGAACCCACGACCTTTGGAACGTGAGCCAGACGCTCTGCCACTAGGCCAAACCTGCGTTGATATAAGTGTTTTAAATATAGACAAATACTTTCATTGCTTGGATCAAAATTCATTGGGCGGCTTAGACTGATTTCTGAAGGTTAATGACCCGTCCATAGATGCATTGAATTTGGTCTTTGGTTGAACTTTTATATTTCCTTTTTACATTTTTAGCGTATCAAGAAGACATTTGAAGTATATTTTAATTTAACAACAATCAATTAATAATAAAATTAATTAAATTCATGATGACAGTGAATAATTATTGAAAAAAAGTTTTTCTTCTTAACATAGGAGGTCATGGTATTGTCTAAGTTTCGCTACTGCCCGAAAGAGGGCGACACCGTATAAATAAACAGCCAATCAGATTTTGAATTTTCAGAAACAACTGAAATAAAAATAGGAAACCGTCAAAAGCTCTAACATCAACGAATTTACTGAATGTGCCTTTTTGATTGATTTTATACACAAAACCCCGTTTTATTACAATTGTGAGTAAGGGTAAGTGCATTTTTGTTGCTTTATATTGTACATAAATACGTAGGAACTATTTCATTCATAAAAACTTAATTTTTAACTGATTTTGATGGAATGTTTGGATGGTAACGGACATTTTTTGCGTGCATTTTTTATAAATTATATTCCTAATAAAAGATAGAATCTTAAAAACTTATTTGATTTGATAAAATAATTCAATTATAAATATTTTTAGTGAAAACTTTCAGTAATTTTGCACGTTATTAAAATAGGGGTGGGAAAAAGGGCGGTAAAATGGTGAGGATTTTTACCTGCTCTAACTGATTTGTATTGTTTGCATCGATCGCATAGCCCATGCACATTGTGAATTTATCTTATAAAGTGATAAGGTCATTTGAATACCAAAATCTTGAGTTTATTTCAAGTAATTTTGGTGTACCGGATAAGCTAGTGTTAAAGGGGTGCTAAGGCTTGTTGTGGAATTTATTATAAGGTAATGTTTCAACCCCTGATATATCCAGATTTTTTCGATGGAGTAGTTTGTCTTGGACATTGATTTCGCTCAAGCATGGTTTCATTTTAATTGAATGCCTTTTGTTTTCTAAAAATATATTTTAGTTTTACGACCCCTCGTGATTATGATTTACCTATTTTCAGTTGCAATAATAACTTACAAAAATGGCTCCAGGCAAGCCAGTAAACAAAATTTTACCAGTGTTAGTAGCACGTAACCCAGCGATTTCAACTCGTCTTAGCACACGAAGCAAAACAGCCCTTATTCAAAATTTGCCTGCGAAAGAAGTAAGAGCCAAACGAAAAGCTGACTGTTCTCCAACCAAAGAAACCGCCATAAAAAGATCAGCTCTAGGTAAGTTGTAAATTGTTACAATCCCTTGTTACAGATTATAGGCGCCTTCTTCCAGCAATTATTACTTAGGTTATGGAAACATGTTCTTTAAATGTTTAATTAAAAGAAATTATCCTCGAGAGCAACCTGAGTAAAAGGCGCTTAATTACATTTCAGGCTGGTTGACTGTTATAAGTTATTTGCTCACGATTGTACTCACGCAAGGAACTCGCGCGTAATTACAACAATAAAACCAATTTTGGGGTAATAACTAATGACTTAAATATAATTCGCAGAATTAGGTGTTGCTTTAATTTGTATAGAAATAAAAACTAAAATAACCAATTTGTAATACAACAATTTTTGTATTCGTTTGTTAATGGTTTCTATAAAATTCTAAAAATAAAGTTTGCAACGATGATTGAGAATTATTGAGTGGTTCAAGCGAGGGTTTAAGATTAATGTGTCCGAATCCCTTAACTCAGGTAATGACAAGTTTTAAAATACAATGAATTTATGAGAGGTCCCTGATAATACGTAGAAGTTCGTAATTTAAGAGATTGCACAACCCAACTAATCTGGATTTAACAAATTAATTTTTCATTTGGTATTAAATTATTTAAATTAGTGTTTTCTTTCGTTTTAAGTCCATTTGGGTAGGTAAATAATAATTTGGACAACGCGAGCACTTTTGATTTTTTTAATGATGATTACTTCTGATTTTTAAAGACACTAAAATAACTTCTGATCGGTCTTGTTTTGCAAATTGGCAAATTATACTTTTGCATATCTATTTAAATTTAAAACACCAGTGTTTTGCACACCAGTATTATGCTCTTCACAAATACTATACAGTGAGAGGCAAAAGTCCCCCCCCCTGGCCTTAACTTTTGAACGGTTCAAGATATTGATTTCCAAAAAATTTTAGGTTAATTTACACAAAAAAAAGTACCTTTTGACGAAATTGGTTTTTCAAAAAATAATAACCCCCACATAGGGGGACTATCTACTTAATTTTTTTAAATGTAAAGGGGGGTCAAGTGACCCCTCATTTGAAAGCTATTTTTATTTCTAACACAATGGTGTTTACCAATTTAAGATATATGTATTATTTTTTTGGCTAGGAGCTTCTCAATAAAAAGAACGATTTCCTTAATAAATGCAACAGTGAAAAAATAAAACTATTTGAAATTAGGTAAGGGTGCATGTTTTTCTTTAATTAAAAAAAATATGTAATATTTTTTTGTTAAAATGTGTTATACCCTGTGTCCCAACATAAAATACAAAAAAACAAAAACTTATGCTTCTTAATAATTTTTTTTTAATTAATCATATTTTTTAACCCTATTTTACTTCGTTTTTTTGAAAAAAAAATAATTTTGGTAGGTTATTTTAAAACATTTGTTATAAAACATACTAACAAAAAAAAAATTATTAATATTTTTAAATAAAAAGAAAACATACACCCCTACTTAGTTTGGATTCACTTAAGTCTTTTATTGTTGCATTTATTACGTAAAACAGGATTTTTGTGCTTTATTTTAAAACACACAGTACAATAGAACTACTGAATCAATCTAAAATTCGTAAACGTCATTGTCTTGGAAATAAAAATAGCTTTCAAATGAGGTGTCACTTGACCCCCCTTTACATTTAAAAAAATTAAGTAGATAGTCCCCCTATGTGGGGGTTATTATTTTTTGAAAAACAAATTTCGTCAAAAGGTAGTTTTTTTAGTGCTAATTTGCCAAGAATTTTTTTTAAATCAATATCTTAAACCGTTCAAAAGTTAAGGTGGGGGGGGGGACTTTTGCCTCGCACTGTATAATATAATATGGATTATTTCAGGTGATCTTACAAATGCAATTTCCAAAAGACTTGACGAAAAAGCCAAACCAGGAGTTAAAAGCAATAATGTGACGAAAAAAGTAGTAAAGGCCGTTGCAGTCAGAGAAAACCAAGCACCCTTAAAAACACTCAGGCCAAAACAACCAATAAACAATGACCTATTAGCTCCTCCAGTTCCAAATCTTAAATTAAAGAGTAGTAGACCCACTAAATCAGTAACTGCAGCGTCGAACCACACCACTCTGAAACCAAAACAAACTTTGCAGGAAATAACAAACGCTAATAAAGTTAAAACAAGACTGAGCAATGAATTCGAAAAGACTGATGAGTCTCTTTACACCTCGGCAATTGAAGAAACGTAAGTTTTTCAAGGTTATGCCTTTAATAGATCATAAAAAGTTCAAATTTTGCAATTTTATTCATCGCACACATACATCGCTTTTAAGACGCTTTCTTTTTGGTTGGTAGAATTTAGACATCTGTAGTTTGTGCATGATAAAATAAAAGTTTCTTCTTTTTGATGATTTACCCCCCAGGTTTGGTCCTTTTAGTAATGAGAATGATTCTATATATAGCAGTGCAAAGGAGTCCCTTTCGAGGGTAAAGGTCGAAAAGGATGATGAAAAACCATCCAATGTCACTTTGGTTGCTAACCAAATACAAGAAAAACTTAACTTAGATAATTATGAAGTACCTGAGGGCGTGTGCGATTTTGACAAGGAAAATTGGAACGATATTTTTCAAGCGTCCCATTATGCCATGGATATTTTTAATTACCTCAAAGAACGGGAGGTAAGACAGCGTTAACAAAATGTTTACTCATAAAAAATGGGGTTCCAAACATTAAAACATCCGATTTGGAATTCAACGTTATTTCTTTTTAGTCGAATTTGGTGTTCCAAGACTACATGGACAGACAAGTGTGCCTCTCTAGATGGATGCGTTCTCTTCTAGTAGACTGGATGGTGGAAATCCAAGAAAGCTTTGAACTCAACCACGAAACTCTCTACTTGGGAGTTAAACTAGTGGACCTCTACCTTTGTCGGATGACCGTTGGCAAAGAAACCCTCCAACTTGTCGGAGCTGCCGCTATGTTCGTGGCCAGCAAATACGATGAACGCATTCCACCACTCATTGATGACTTTTTGTACATTTGTGATGGGGCCTACACACGTAGGGAGCTCATTAAAATGGAATTAAACTTACTGAAAGTTTGTGATTTCGACTTGGGCATTCCTATTAGCTACAGATTTTTGAGAAGATATGCAAGGGTACTTTTATTCTACTATTTGTTCCTGTAGATTTTTGTTATTGTTGGTTAAATTTTAGTGTGCAAAAATTACTATGCCAGTACTTACATTAGCAAGATACATATTAGAACATTCTCTCATGGATTATGCAACAGTGACGATACGAGATTCGATTTTGGCATGCGCTGCTCTTTATTTGGCATTAAGGATGAAAAAAATTAGCGGATGGACAAAAACGCTTGAGTTTTACACAGGTAAAAATAAAAACTTATATGTCTTTGTGAAATTTAATGCAAAATATATTTTAAATTGAATAACATTTTTGCGTGTCGGTTTTTGTGGAAATATTCTCCCACACAAAAAAGAACTTACAAAATTAGAGAATGCTTTTAGCAAAAAGATTTTCAGACACATCTTTTGGACCTTTTCAAATTTCAATATTATGTGAGTAAATATTCCCCAAAGCATTGTTTGGCCGTTGGCGTGCGTCTCAAGAGATAAAACGATAAAAGTAAAAACATTGTGATGTTGTTCTTGTTCAGTTTATAATTTGTTTTATAATTTATCTTTTTTAGGTTACAAACTTGAAGAAATAATGAGTACAGTATACGTGTTGAACGCCGACTTGCACAAAAAACCAAAATCACAACTGATGACAGTCAGAAATAAATACAATCACAAAATATTCTTCGAAGTTGCAAAAACTTCATTGATTGATGACGATGAATTAACAGCCTAGATAAATTATTTAGTTTTTATCAGCTTGCTTCAATGCCTGTTATGTTGAACTGTATCAAAATTTTACTATTTTGTATTACCTATAAGATGGCGTTATTTTTACAAATTAGTCTATATTCTTGCAAGTTGACGTCAACTGTGTTGTACAGTAAATGTTTGTGTTTTTATTGATTTTGCAGGAATGTGGACTAATTTGTAAAATATTATTTTCTATTTTTACCTCATTTTAATTGGTTTGGCTTACGAGTAATGAGAAACAATAATTAAGTATTTAAAGAAAATGCACGGTTTCTGATTTTAATATTTTTTTCATTCTGTGATAAATTTTAATTGACTGATTTTGATTTTATTTTAATTCAAATTCTAAATCCAAGACATGTTTAAAATGGGGTATCATTTACAATAATTTTATTTATACCTAAATATTTCATTTTATTTTAATAAACGTCATA
The DNA here is from genome assembly GCA_963920755.1 of Cartodere bifasciata. Classification (NCBI taxonomy): domain Eukaryota; kingdom Metazoa; phylum Arthropoda; class Insecta; order Coleoptera; family Latridiidae; genus Cartodere; species Cartodere bifasciata. Next base: position 12,689,974 of record OY987195.1, read on the forward strand.
AGTTTTAATTTTAGATTCTTGAATATAATAATTTATAAAAACGTGCCAACATTTAGTCAAAAATTTATTTTGAAAACGCAATTTCAATTTTATTATTATTAATGACATTCTTAAATGTGTGGATGGTTGGGTATAAAAATATGATGACTGATTAATTATGATTACTAACTCAAGAAAATTGGCCCTTTTATAGATTTAGCACATTGTTTTGTGTACTTTTGTTTTACAATTTTAAAAGAATTTCTATGTTGTAGTTTATTTAAATCTGGTCATTATTTTGTTGCATGATGATAGGGATTCAACAAAACAAAATAAAAACGCATTAATTTATATTTTGTGTTAAAGCCATTAAAGCAAATAAGTTTTATTTTTGACCGAAATAAATTCAGTTTTAATAACTTGTTTTATTATTTATTTAATTATTCGTAAAAACAAACAACAAGTGTAACAGTGCCATTGACGTAATTATCAACTTATTTTATTTTTTTTTATTTTAAACTTTGAACACTTTTCCGAAGTTTATAAACTAAAGCTTAGAGATAATTAAAATGTATTTTTTTTTTTAAATGTACGGACCTTTAAAAAATATGTACAATTCAACGCTTCGTTATTAACTTTTATATAATAATTCAATTTTGTTTTCCACTATAAAATGTTACAAAAAAAAATATTGGCGGACTTTAATTTGGCGAAGCATGCATACAGTGTCTTTAATGCATAGGATCATTGGTCCCGTAGACACTTCCAAAAGGAAAAGTTTGTGCGCATGTTAACGAAAATTTGACAGCAATGACATTTTATGCATACATTTGAGGTTGAAGTTTAACGAGTTCTCTTGACAACAGCTAAGAGTTAACTATTCATATTCAAGTGATGTGGGAATAAACTGGCCTTTCTAAATAAAATGAAGTAAAATATTAATAGTTTCCAAATCTCCAGTTGCTTCCAAGTGTAAAAATGGATTGGGTAATATCAGACGAGTTGTCACTAACCGTGGGCACCGTAGTAGGGTGGATTAGTGCTGGAGCAATAATAATAGGGGGTGTTATCCCCTACATCCCTCAATATATCCAAATTCAAAGAACCCAAGATGCTGAAGGCTTTTCTCTCCTTGTTTGCCTCGCACTATTAGTTGCAAATATCTTGCGAATTATGTTTTGGTAAGTATCAAAGGATTTTAAAAACATTAGATTTTAAACATGATTTTTAGGTTCGGAAAACATTTTGAATATCCTCTCCTCATTCAAAGTATAATAATGAATGTTGCTATGTTTTTGATGATTCATTTATGTGTTCGAGTAAGGAACAGAAACCAGCTCATAAGGGCCAGGCAAAAATTATTTACAGGTGCGTACTTATGGATTTTTGTTATTTTTAGATATGAATCAATAAGCTGAACTTTATAGCTAATTTAATTTATTAAAGTTGCTCTATTTTAAAAAGCTTAATGCCATTATAGCCAGCTTTTATTTCGGTTCAAGCTATTTAATTCGACCTTAATTTAATTAAAAATCGTACTGATTTAATGCTGATTCTTGCCAATTCAAATTTTGATAGCTAATTTAAAGGGTAAAGTAACAATATATCTCTGGTTGGTTTATTTCGATTTGACTTTGTACCTAGTTCAATTCGGGCGCCCCTAGAAGGTTTTTATTTTCCTAATTTATTCAAAAAACAATAGTACAACAGTAAGGTATTATTAAACTTAAAGACACTAGTGTCTTTAGGTATTATAACAAATCACACAACGGCAATAATGCGATCGGTGGAGACTTGAGTCGACTTAGTGCAGGGCCACACTGTGCATTTTTGCCGTCCAGTTGAACTGCAACGTTTTTTTACGTTGACTTGAATAGCGAACCGCAACCGCATTTGTGTGGACGATCCCATTTAAAACAATGAGTTGCTAAACCGAATGCGGTGAAAACGCATAGTGTGGTCCTGCACATTCAATTTCAATTATAAGAAAATTTAATTTTTAATAAATATTGTAATTCATTGATTAGTGCAAGTCTAATAATAATCTTCCTAAAGGTAAAGTATGTATAGGTTTTAAGGCTAGAGATTTCAATTCACAGATCTTCTGATATGTGCTTCTAGAAGCTCGTATAAGTCATCTCCGTTGAGCTCCCTTTAATTTTACTAAATAGCAATTCAGGATCGCCCACTTTTCTGGGCTGATCAAACCCCGAAACTACCTTCGTTGGATCTTCAATCAATTTCTTGCCACTTATTTTTCCATATATTAGTAACGAAGAAGGGCAGATGAATAAACTCCTCTTGATGAGTTATATTAGATTTTCGACACAAAGAAATATGCGATTTATATGAAACTATAATACGTTTGTAGATCTGTGAATTTAAATCTATAGCCTTAACGAACACTCGTATAATTACCGAATTAGACCTCTAGTTAGAAAAATTTTAATCTTGTTTATATTTTTTGAAAAATACATAAATATGCAACCCAAAATATATTATCTAATACAATTTAGTTCCAAGTGTGTGCACTATCGTGTAATCTATTTTACTCGACTTTATTGTATGATTTAAATTGTTCCTTTGTCTAGATCCTAACTTTTTTATCTTGATTTTTTTTGATGTTTTAGTTATATCCTTCTTTTGCATATTGTTTATCTATCTGTTTTTCCTTTTGGCAGCTAAACCAAGTGAAATTAAGCAGCTAATGCAGTATAAGCTCTTCAAAACCTCACATAACACTACTTGTGGTAATTGGCTTGTCCTGTAAATGCTTCGCCTTAAATATTAATAACTAATTTTCGTAAAATATTGCCATTATAATTTTATAACCGTGCACAAAAGAGATAACTCTTCGTTTTAGACATTGTTTTCCTAATGGAATTACATCATCTTTATTACCTGCACGTTCATTTTTGATTAAATTTTATATAGCTCCATTTCAAACTTGGTTACATAAATATAATTGTTATCTTTACAATGTTGGGGCGTAGCAATTTAATTTACATAATCAATAATTTAAAAAAATCAAACGTTGATAAAGGATTTAAAATTTTATGGCAATATTTTATAAGCATGAAAAATACTAACCATTCTAATCAATCCAACAAATATAAATAAATTTTATTAAGTAGCACAATGAGGTAGTTAACATAATCTGTAAGATAATACTTGCAGGTTTTATGTAAACAGGATTTTTGTTTTAGAATTATAATCTGTATTTCCGAGATTACGTCCATTAATTTCTGCAATGTAATACATATGTACTACATAAACATGATAAGCATTTGATTTGAAAACTATAAATTGTTTCTTGCTAGCTACTTTAATTTATAACAAAATTGATTCGATAATACAGTTCAATACCCATTTACTTTAGGTTTTCAATTTTACAAAAAAGGTTAGCTTTTTGTAATTACCGTTTAAATAACTTTTCGGTTGTACTGAAGATAGTTTTGTCTACGTATACAGGGTGTCCACCGAGTAGCAGGATGGACTCTTGCACCAAAAATACTTGATGATTTGTTTTAGTTAAGAATATTATACGGAGTCGTTTTTTTCGTACAAAATAACTTACTTTTAAAATGTGTATTCCATGGACAGAGAACCCTGTAACCAAAAGCGCTTATATTATGCAGAATAGTCTGTAGATAACACTAGATTTAAATTAATTACTTCATAAAGTTCTGGCAGTGTTATGCCTCATATGTGCACCTATTAATTTCAGACTTCTGATGTTTTTAAAAAAACATTACCTGTTCGCAATGCCAGTTTGTTGGGCAAAGTAAATAAATTTTAAATATTATTTAATGCTTAAAGAATCATGACAACATCCGATGACGTGTTTTTGTTGGCAACTAGGTGCTTGATAGCGTCCCGCTCCTGTTTGGACACCCTGTATTTATTTAATAATTAAAAGGTGTCGTGTCACTTGCGCCCAGTGGCACTTGCGCTGCGGATTAAAATAGTAGCACTTGCGAGTTTTTAAAATTCAGGTATAAAAACAAAATATCAGAAAGTGGCATTTGCGCTGCTGCATAAAATTAAAGTAATTAAATAGAGGATTGTAATGTTCAAATCATTAAGTGGGTTAGATAATTCAAGTTTGGTATAATATTGGTTAAAATTTTCGATTCATATTTTGGTCGTACTGGCCTATTTTTATGTATCCGATGTATTATTGAGATACAATATTAGAAAATTATAAAACAGAGGATAATATACACACTTTCATTATTTTGTAAAACAAGCCAGCAAGTACTCAATGCATGTGTTTTTGAGTTTTATCGTTTCATACAGACTCTTTTAAAAGTACTGGATGACATTTTTCCACTGGGGGACACTAGGTTAGGTAGGTTAGGGTAAGTTTTGCTGCTAAAAAGAAAATTAAACATATGTGCTAATGTCACAAACTGCAATGAAAAATGTATACCTACATTAATGAGTTTGAATTTTGAAGGCAGCGCAAATGCCATTTTTAATCTGTAATTTTTATACCTGCTTAATCCTGTACCTTTTTGAGCCGCAAGTGCTACTTTTTTAATCCGCAGTGGAACTGCAACTGGGCGCAACTGCCACCTATTCAATTAAAATACCACTCGCATTAATTTTATTGCTTTTATCATTCTTCTGGTCTTGAGTTGTTGGATGCTCACTTAGAAATTTCGCATATTCTATTAACATTGCACATCCACTTCATGGTTAAAAGGTTAATATTTTTACAATTTAACACCCAAAACACCTTTTTAAATAACACCATTTTAAATAACTAACATTACACTTTTAATTTTGGACGCTAGAACGCTTTACATTATTCCGAGCATGTTTTTTTTCTTTTTTGAGGATCATTAGAATCTTTAAATTTACATAACACATATTTGGCTCTGTTTTTGATTCATAAATGTAATAGTCTCGGTAACAGTGATTCAAAAAACACCAAACACACACAGGAACACTGTATTTATCAAAAAGAATCTCCAACACTTCACATAATTTAGCGTCTAAAGAGTGGTCATTAAACTATTTTAAGTTGTCTCTTAAAGCGCTAATATGCGTGAAACTTGCCAATCTTCATGGCTTTCATCATATGGGAAATGCATGTTTATAAATATTTTTTCTTTTTCCGAAATAAGTTAGTTCGGCCTATATAAAGTCAACACCTGATAATAAAAAATTACAATAATTCAGGACGATGTATAATTTTGAAATGAATAAAATCTTGGAAAATTGCGAAATAGAAAAAATAATTTATAACTTGTTTCAAGAAGAGTTTTTTTCGCACTTGTGGGAAAAACATTCCTTATGAAACTAGTTTTGTAATATGAGATTTAATAGTCCCTTTGCTCAGGTTAATATTTCTTGGGGATTGTTTAACTTAGAGCGATGAACCGATTTGAACAAAAATGATTATTTTTCTATGTAAAAAATTAAAATTTGTTTGTAAGACATTTGACAAGATAAGAAGAAAATTATGCCGAGTTCATAAACATTCATCTAAGAATCACTTTAAATAAAAAATTTAAGGCAGTTAATAGGTCCATTTCAATTTGACAAATGACAGACTTTAATGTAAACCAATGAGGTGCCGTAAATTTATTACTAGTAATAGAGGATTCATGAACTTCATTTAACAATTAAATTAAGAATTAATTTAAGAAATACGGCTGCTCATTGATTTAATACTTGACATTGACAAACAATAAACTTCAATTTCAAAAAATAGACCAATGAGCAGCCGTATTTCTTAAATCAATTCTTAATTTAATTGTTAAATAAAGTTTATGAATCCGCTATAAGTGATTCTTACTTTAATTTAAATGATTCACAGACGAAAATTTATGAACTCATTATATTCAAAGCAAAAAAATCATCGCTTTAAATTAAAGTGAACCATTTTTTCCTATGCAACCGGGCTAACATAACAATTTTATCAAGACCAATTTTTTTTTCAAGATCTTAAAGTGAAGTACTTTTGGAACTGGTCAGACTTCCAATCTTATTTAGATTGTATGTTGGTGTTCACCATAATCGCCTCTGTGCTAATGTACCTGTTAATAGACTTCATGGTGTTTGTTGAAATTGTTGGCTTCCTCGCTGTGTTTACTGAAGCCATGCTTGGGACTCCTCAACTTGTGAAGAATTACAATAGTAAATCAACAGAAGGAATGAGGTAAGATAATTTTGTCATTTACCATTTTAGCAAGACCTTTTAATTGGCTGGCAGTTTGCGTTGTCTGTCTATTGATCAAGAATGATATTTTGGTATTTGGATTTTCCCCTTCGCCTTTTAGCAAGTATTAATGCTTAACATTTTTTAGTTTAAGCATGGTCATAATGTGGACAGTTGGTGACATATTTAAGACATTATACTTCTTTTTGAGGAACGCACCCGTTCAGTTTTGTGTTTGTGGATCAGTTCAAGTAACAATAGACGTTTTGATTTTACTCCAAGTGTTTATGTACAAAAGCAATAATGAACCACAACGGGTTCGACCGCACAGGGTCGATTGAGTAGTTATCATCTGGACACATGAGGATGCCCAAAACAAATCCAACAAGGAATCATCAAATAGCAACGAAATGAGAGAGGAAAACAATCATCAAAGCAACATTTCTTTCAATCATGAAAATGGCGAATGTATTAACGATCAATCCGAAAAAAGCCATTTTCTTGATCCTGAACTTAGTGATAGTATGAAAGACTCGTTAAATTTGCAGTTTCAGGTTGTTGATGCAGTGGTTCATAACGAAAATGAATATTGCACCAATAAAACACAAGAAATTGCTAATTATGCTAATAGTATCGGTGTGGTTAATGTACATAATGGAAAACATGAAAGCGAAAATCACGATTGTGCTAATAACAAAGCGGTAGCCTGCAAATACAAACATAAATCTAAGAAAAATTTTCCTATTTCCGTTCATAGGCATACGTTATGACCTCAGCTGATTTATTGGCCGAATAGTATGCGCAGAAGTTTATTTCTAGTCACTTTTTAACTATACACATTTTACTAAAATCTTTTTTTTATATGTAAACCGATTTTTTAAAGGTTAAAATATTATTCCTTGTCTACCTATACTTCCTAAAAATGTTGATATTATTATTATATTCATTATAGAAATATTTTTGAGAAAACTATTTTATTACTTTACCTAATAATTGATGCTAAAAAAAATTGTTTGTAGTTTATTTTGTCTAGGTACTTTTAAAAATAAAACTATGTCTTCTTATAAACTTTGTCACCATAATAAGTACCTCTCGAGGTACCAAATACTCGCGTCATTTTATGATGCAACTTTATGAACCGTTCAAAAAGTTGTTTTTAAGTAATAAAAGTAGGTCTGCACTTCTTGGTAAGTAAAATCTTTTTTAAGTTAATAATAAGACAAAAATAGTGCCACACAATTTTGATTTTCTTTTAAATCTTGTCTACTCCTTAGTGGAGGCCAAACTTTTTTATAATTCCAAAATAATTATACCGAAATAAGAACACGCTGCGAAGTTTTACCATTTTCAGTAATAAGACTAAAGTTTAAAATGCCATTGAAAAGATGGTCATTAATCCTAAAAAATGGCCTTAACGTTAATGACGGTAAAATTTAGTAACATCCGAGGTAATATCTTAACAAATTTAAATCACACTTAAACATAAACAGGTATTGTTTTATACTTATTCATTGTTTAATGTAAATAGTGTTGCAACATGTTTGTTAATAGTTAGAGTAATCTATGTAACTCTAAAAACTGTCACTATAAAGTAATAGTATTTAATCACTGGCCCAAACTGGTTTTGGAGTCATTTAATTTGAACATATACTATTACTTTTTACAACAACTTTTTATAATAAAATCCTTAAAAAATCTCTTAAACATATAATTATGTACAGTAACAAAAAACTGTAAAAAATATAATCCGTTGCACATAGTTTTCTTTTTTATTTAAAATATTAGGTCATTTTGTTTTTAGATACTTTATAAAACGCACAAGGTAATAACTAATAATAAATTAAATTCAACATGGACTAAATGTATACAGTATGTTTATTTAAAACTGTTTTCCCCTTTTTAACAGTACTAACTTTTATTATAAGAATTGCTGCATTTTTGAGAAAAAATAAGTAAATTTTTGTACAAGGTCAGTAAAAAAAAGTTACACATGTTAATATCTCCTTGGTATTAAAATTAAATTACCCTATTCTTTTTTTGCTATAGGTATCACAATACGTAATATTATTAAATAAATACACTGTTCTTATGAATTGAAACGTTTGCCCGACATAATAGTAATACTCCTTATTATTAATTTTTTATTTCAACATTTGTTATACAAAAAATTAAGTGTCTATAAAATATTGTAGAAAATTAATTTTAATTTTATTATGGTTCTTACAACGACTGCGTTTATTTGTTGATACTGAATTTTTAATGTTTAAGATCTAAAGAATGTAAAGACCAATAACAGCAAGAGGGGGGTCTCAATATCATATTTTATTTAATAATTAAGCTTAAGGCCAACGGTGTCTTGTCATTTTAAACTTAGATCCTTCAAAGTGTCCAAAAGGGTTATAGATATAAAATCTTCATCATTGTCATGTAAATGCAAATGTGTGCATACAAATCTTATTTTGCACAACTTTTACTTGGGACCACCTTTAATTAACATTTAGAAAAATTTTGTCAAAAGTTGGAAAGAACTGATGGTTGGGTGGATATATTTTTGGAAAGAGTTAAAAGTTTTGTTTTTACTTGTGAATTTTGATCCTTGCCATTTGGATACTTTGCAGTTAGATGGCTACAACTATTACATTTTAATTAAATCTAATGTAGTACAGAAGGTAGATTATAAAAATATAAATATTTTTATGAGTGTGTTTAGATAAAAATGGTAATAAATTTCTCTAGTCAATACTTTAATGTTTTAAGTTTAAGAGTAAATGATTAAATTAATTCTTGATAACTTGAAATAAAATTTATAGTTTCTGGTAATTTTAAAATTTTTAGTTATTTTAACACTGAATATTATCATTTAAAGAACATTTTAATTTTTTTATTTATATTAAATAAACTACAATTCTCCTTTAAAATTGTATTTTGTATTATCCTTAAACCTTTAAAACAAAAGTATTAAATTCAGTTTTATTAAAGATTTTTTTACATTCGACAGTATCCTTTTTACAAAAGTATTAAAATTAATATTATTTTTATAGGAAATAAAAATGTGTGAATCGTGCAGAGAATATGTGGCAATTTAACCATACCATAGACAAATCACAACTAGTTATGATTTGTCTATGACCATACTTTCAACTACGTACGATTAATGGGCGAGTTTCATGAAAAAATTTTATTTGCTTAAACGATTCCTCTTATTAAACTATGTTGTTTTGCAAATTTTTAGAATACACAAGTCTCTACTTTTCAAGAAAAAAAATAAATAAAATTTAAAAATTGCGTTTAATTGGACCAGCTTTAACAGCCATTTTTCCCCAAACACCTTCTTGAATCTATACTTTTACTTCATTGTCAAAGTGACATTTTCTATTTTTTTACTTAATTTATTGTTTTACTTGCATTTTCAGTATTTTTTATCAACACCACGATAAATAAATTAAAAAAAAGATAAAAATACTTCATATTTTAGCTAATCTGTCACTAAGCGTTGACTTAAGAAACATAGAAAAGAATAAATTTTTATGTTGCTAAGCAATGTAATATACCTTAAGATAGTGGAAGGGATAGGGGAAGTGCCCCAAAATCGAGGGGAAGTGCCCCAAAAATTTAAACTTTGGAGTGCTAGAACACCTAAACCAGCCACTGGATAAACACGAGATTATTGGTGAAAGCTCATGTCTAAGTCTACTTTTTATTTTTAACCAAAAATTTTAAATTTGTTACTTGTGAAACATGCCCATTTGCGAAGAATAACTTAAAGTTTTTAACTGAGTACTACTTTTTTTAAATTTATTATGATTATGTATGCTTATGCTATTATTAACATAAAAAAAGATTCCAGACCAGTATTTTGTTGATTTAATTTTATACAATAAACACACATGGTAGACATAATAAATTATATTTAAAATTACCATATTTTTAATATGTACCCTAACAATTATAAAAATAAAAATGTTCATTATTATTATAGCGAAAATTTAAACTTCTAATTGATATTTTTTTGATGCAGAAAGGATTTTTTTAAGTGTTTTTAAGAGTGCTTATAATACCTAAAATTAGTTTTTGTTTGAGAACACTGTAGGGGCAACCCAAAAAGTTAATTTAATGGTAGAGAGTAGGTAAGTAAACCGTTAAATTTAATAAGTTTTATTTTCGGTTTTATTTTAATGCCTCTTTATTGTTTAGATTTGTGTTAAAAAAAGTAATCTATGTTATTTATACAGAGTGACTACTACTACCCGCCAGGAGAGAAACTAAACGTCAAGAGATCAGTAAATGGTAAGAGATACTAGTTATTGCAAATAGGTCAATTTTTTTGTAAGAATAATATTTTATGGGATACTTTTTACCGTAACCTCCAACGAAATGCTTTTTGAAGAACGTATTTAAAGAGAAATAGGCTTCCCTTAGTTAAGATGGATTTGTTTTATTAAATTTCAAGTCAATCCGATATCCCGTTTTCGATATTGGCAACAAAGCTACAGATAGATATTCAATAATAATTTAAAAGAAATTTCGATTAAACTTAGTACGTTTTGGGTACTGTCTGCAGAAATTATAATGAATAACCTCCTTGGTTAACCTAATAATTCTACCTACATCTGGTTTTTGATCAGCCTTTTAATTCAGAAATGTGGTTCTGCACGATATTTTATTGTGACGTAAATTAGTAGCTGATCTGCTTTTGTCTCGTCTTTTGTTTTTATTTTATCATAACGCTTACTAAATCCTTTGTTTTATTTGACTTCGCATTTATAAGGCAACATGTACGTCATAAAGAATTATTTTTAGGAGAAGTGTTTTTTGTCATTATCTATCTACAAGCTACAACACTTAGGTATTATACTTTATAATGTGTTGATTTTTTTGATTGCATTTGTATGTACAGTTATGGCCAAATAATTACATACACACAAGAATTCAGATTTAAATTTTAGAAAAATTTTGCACTTGGGAGTCAACACGAAAATATGATCTAGATTCTTAGCAAACTTAATTATGTTACATATCCGACAACGATGCGCAACGGTTATGATAACCTTGAGATAACATTATAATAAAGCCGAAAATTAATAAATTAATGTCCAGCAGCGCTTAACACCATCAAAACAAAGTTGTTAATCGGTGTAGGTAGTTAACATCAATTAGATTAGTTCCCAAGAGAAAGGGCGAAAGTGGCTATCAGTTTCAACATATTTATTGTTGGTTAACAGTGAAGTTGATACGCAGTTCCTAAAATGTAGCGGGTATCTTTTTATTTAATTTAACATTAACTATGTAACTTATACAAATAACAACAATGTATACGTAATTGGCTGATTGTAAAGCAGTTGTAGGTTGACGGTCAAATGAAGTCATTAACATTTGCATAATGCATTTCTAGATGGTTTGTGAATTGTGGCAGGAAGACATGAAGCATAGTGCACGATCAGCCAGATAGCTGTCGATATACAACGAGTGGGAAGTTCTTTGAAATTCAATGGTGGCTGCCTATCAGAGATCAGACACTGTCCTGTGCTTTTGGGATCTATGGTTAAGGGATGCTACCCTCAGTGGATCGATAGCTCGTTCTCGAGCATGTGCGTCATATTTAGATTCGTGCTTATCAAGAGTTCATTGTAACATTGTTTTTCTCAATGGAAAATGATTTTCTTCAATATCTTGTTTTGGTGAGTACTTATATTTTTAAACAATTATGTTATTAGTTGCTTTTCTCCCTTTTTTGCATTAAAAACGCTAGTAAAGTGTATTAATCCGTGTTAATTTTCGTAATTTTTACACGAAATTAGATAATCTAGATAAGGCCCATCCAGTTAGTATTTTAGAAAAAAGCGAAAAGGACATTTTTATAGATAAACATGTTAAAAAAATATTCATTTTGGCATAATAATTTGTTGTTCTTTGTAGAATCAGTCCATAGTAATTGTTTTTTATTGCCTAAATATATCTAAAAACAAATGTCACCCGCACCTACAGTAATGGGGACATGGATTTACCGTTTTTGTTATTAATAGACCAGAATTTAACGATCCTTTATTGTTTATTAAAAAGAAATACTTTTTTTGGATCACTGCACATTGGGCGCAACGCTCTTGTAAGAACCACCAGGAAAATAATGGGTTCTTTCTTATTATTTAACCTAGTAGCCTATGACCTATGTCGGTAATAATTTTATAACAACCTTAGGTACTTACCAAGGTAGTTAAGTACATACCTAGTTTATTAACTAAGATAATTTGGAATAATAATTATTATAGGGGATACGTATACCGGGGGTGTTTATTTTAAAAGTTTTCAGTCAAATTTATGACGTCCCAACCTAAAATTTAATTTTTTTTAAACAGAAACTCGTCGATTTTTGATTAAATGAAGACGTCGAGGGAGACGTAATATATGTAATAGATTTTGTTTGGGGGAAGCGCCCCCTACCGTGGGGGTGTGCTATCCCCGACATTTTTAAATAGAAGAGGGCTTAGGTGACACCTTATTTAGCTCTTATCATTTTCTACACGAATATGAAAAAAAATGTATTTATTTTAGATTTACTACTATATAGAAGAATAACCCGCATTTTTTTTTTTAAATAATATTGTTGTTACCGTTATAGAACCAGATATGTTTCATCAAAAAATGGTGACTTGTGACTTCTCTGGTTATTTGAACCTATTCCTATACATATGCGGCTTTCAGGCTAAAGTTTTGCCGATTATCAAAAACTTAACACGGTACCCTGTATTCGGCGTTTAAGTTTTATAATAAACTTGACGTTAATCTTCATAATTTGCCCCAAAATAAATTTAGAGTAATGTTGAAAAACTTCCTTCTGGCAAGGGCTTTTTTTAGTTTGAATGAATTTCTAGGTCATGATATTTCTATTCTTATTATACTCTTCGCAAGACTAGGTCCGAAGAGTATATTGCAATCGATACGAAAATCCTAAAATCGTCAATTTTCATCCTAGAGCAAAAATTCTTGCAGATTCGTGTTTTTCATCGAATTTTGAACAACTTTGAAAAAATCCGTCGGTCGGTCGGTCGGTCGGTCGGTCGGTCGGTCGGTCGGTCGGTCGGTCGGTCGGTCGGTCGGTCGGTCGGTCGGTCGGTCGGTCGGTCGGTCTGTATGTATGTCACGTTTCTTGTAAACACGCTATCTCAAGAACCAAAACTTCTATCCAATTCAAATTTTAAGGAAAAATCTATCCCCATAAGAGGAAGAACCCTATTGTTTTTGACGAGAATCCGAGTACTGCAAAGCCCCCTTTTCAGCCCCCCAAATGAAAAAAAAATCGTAGCTCGACTATTTTTAAATTTACAAAAAAAATTATTCGACATAAAATATAGGCAACTTAATTCTTCACCGAAAAGTATTCTTTAGTTTTTTTGTCCGACCCCCCAATTACCCCCCAGCACAAAAAAACCTCCTATCTCCGTTATTATTCAATCTACAAAAAAAAATAATTTTTACAAAATTTATAAAAATTTAATTTTCTATTATTAAGGTTAGTTTATTTTTTGTAAAGTTAGTCAGTAAGGTTAAAAAAACAATAACTAAAAAATTTCAGTAGCAAAAAACTTCTAAGTCCAAATCGCGTCACCCGTCGGTCAAGAAGGCCATGCCAAACAAAGAAACAAAGCCAGCTGTCAGAACAAATAACCTCAAATATGATAAACGTCAGAACTGACGCTTATCTTCTTCGTTGATTCTTCTTCGTGTTTTCTGTTAATAGTTTACACTCTTCGCAGATTTTTTTAAAATTTATTTGATTTAAAAGAAACTATTATCCTAATAGTTTATTTGCGAAGAGTATAATATAGAATGTGTAGCAATTATATATAATATTAATTTAGCGTTGACTTAAAAAATATAAAATTATACTTCTACCGATTTCGACTTCTACTTAATCTACTCATCTGCGAAGAGTAACTTCTACCCATTCTAGTTTAAATATCAAAATCAGTTCTTTAAATTTAATATTTTCAATAGTCACCAGGCTATGACTATTGGTAGGATTTTAACTTGTTTGTTATTATGTTTTAAATGTTATATTTAAGTAATTGTGATATGAAAGTAACAATAATATTTTGACCTGTGTAAATTTTATAAAAAAAATGTTAGCACCAATAAACACATTTGATTTGATTTGATTTGATACAGGGTGTCCGAACAAAAACTATGCATGGCAAATTTTGTCGTTCTTGCTTTGAATAAAAAAAAAAGCTCGCACCCGTAGATTATTTATTGAAGGGGGACATAATCATTTATAAGTTTTAACACTAACAGGATCATACCTTTAAAAGATTCTCTCAAGAAATGGTCATCATCAATCAAAAATAGAGCTGTTTTTTAGATTCCGTAATATTTGAGTTTTTTAAGAAATTGTATAAAAAGAATTTCAAAAATGGCTCTATTTTTGTATTGATGGTAGCCATTTTTTTGTAATAAGCTAGTAAGCATAGAATTTGTTTCTTGCTACAACGGTGGCATTAATCTGTTGTGAAGCGCAGAAATAAGCGACTCTCATTTTTTATTCTAGCAAGAATTAAATGTGTCAAAAAAAATAAGCAAAGAGCGAAAGTGCGAAAAGCATCTTATAGTAATCGAACACCATCATTTTTGTTGACCAATTTGCTTACCAATTCCTTAAATAACACTTTATCAAGAACGAAATGTGTCAAAAAAATAAGCAATTAAACTATACCTAATAGAAACGGCTTGGTAATCAAACGCACTCAGTTTTGTGAAACAGTGTTAAATTTTAAAATAATAACAATTTTATGCCGCGCCTTAATATAAGATTTTTCTCTGTAAACTTTATTCTTTAAAAGAGTGTAAAACATTGCATATCACAATGGTCTTAAAATCTTTTCATGACAAAGATAACAATACTATTATAAGAACCTAAACATAAAAACTGTCATATAAAATATAAATTGAGTTTTTTAAATAAAATTTACAACCTTTGTTATTTACCAATAAACATGAGTTATGACTTAAAGAAAGCAAAGGTAACTTTGACTAATTGTCACACTTTAAATAACACAACGAGGAACACGAGTAGGAACCTATTAAAATAAGTACCTCTGTTTTTTTTTATTATGTCATTTAAATTCGTTTTATTAGCTCAATTTACTAGCCCATAAAATTGTCATAAACCAATAGGAGGTCATAAACACCCTGAAATTGGGTTTTTGAATCAATTAGCAGTACCTGTCCTGGAAATGCCGTCATTAGGACATTTTCAATATTCTACCCTACCCTAAGTAGAGTAGAGGGGAAGCAAATAAGAGGTATTTCAAATATTTTGTAGATGTATTACTTCTATTTTAGTCAATATCAGTCAGAAATGTTATTCAATTTTTAAGGACGATAAAGCAAGTAAGTTCAGTGCTAACTTTAGTAAAGTGTTAATCTTCGACTACATTTGAAAGTTACTACATCTTTTTTAATCCTTAATTCAGAAGGTGTACATTTTAACCTAGGAAAGTCACATATTACACATACCATAAACGCGATGGTACGCTCTTGGGGCATTCTCAGGGATCCCTAGAAAATTGTCAAAAAAAATCCATCTGCATGTTATATTCATCAGGAAAAATGCCAACAAAGTTGGATAAATTCGGCAACACAGTCTAGAAAAATATATCTAAAAATCCCATCTATGAGTCTTGATTATTATACACTTTTTTAGACTTTGGACTACACTTTAGCATTAGATTTATTGACGTTGTTGTCAGCTTCATTTCATGAAAATTTTGTAAAATTAAATTGATTATTTCATTTATATGTCAAATTAGAGGTGAAGCATTTTACTGCGAATTATACTGGAAATCACCCGTAGGCAACAACCTGAACTGAAATAGCCCGTTGTCAAGCACTGACAGCGAATTAATTTACCTGGATATATATATATATATATTCGTATGATATTATAAATACATGTCAAAAATAGGTACAAATGAACATTATAAAATGGAAGATGTTTAATTTCCAAAAGGTATAAGTGATGTTCATTTTTTCACGTCCATGGCCGATTTTTATTATTCTGGTAAAGCATTTACTTCGCGGCCGAGAAAAACCATGGAAAGAACTCAGGCATACCAGTGTTGTCAAAATTGTGGTGGTACAATAAATCCCAGCGAAAAAGTTACAGCTCTTTTAGGGTTGATATCCAATTCAAAGTTTCTGGAGTTATTTGGTGTATTTCTTGAAAACCACCCTCAAATTTAGTGTTTGGACATTCTTCTACAATATGTTTAATCGTTTCTGGCAATGCACCACATTCACAAAGCGGGCTAGGTAATGCATTCCATTTACCTGGATAGAAGTCAAAGTTAAAATTTTTTGTTAATTTTGTCAAAAATTGTTCTTTTAGTTAGTCGTATTAAGTGTTTAAATTAAATTAACATTATTTATTTGGGTAAGTAGTATTTATAAATAAAATAATCGTGTCGAATAGCCCTCGTGCTCTTGATAAATTTAGGATTTTAAAAGAACTCGTGCTTGTTGAATACGCAATGTCCCTTAAACGTATAGGTGTTTTCTTTGAATTATTCACCTTCGCACTCGGTAAATAATTAAAAAACACCCTTACTTTTGCGGGACATTGCTATGCAACAAGCACTCGTTTATTTAATAATCGATAATTCATAGAGCACACGGGCTATTACTACTGATTATGAAAATGAAATTCGACCATTTCAAAAATAAACAAATGGTGGAACGGATTAAGATATACTGTTTATGCAGACTGTAGCTTTATATTAAATCATTTTTTTAGTTAATATGTCCTGTTATATTCAAGATATAAGCGTTAAAAGTTTTGCACTTTAGGGCCTCATATCTTCGAGGGTATATAAGTTAGTTTTTTTTAACAATTTTCTGGGGCTTCCTAGCCATGCCCCAAGGGCCCAACATGGTACCATCGCGGTTATGCGCCATTTTTTGGACACCCTGAATGTAATTTCAATTCGGATCCGAAAAATAAAAACAACCTCTTATGTTTTCGAAAACATTTACTTTGCATTTAACCTGACATATTTTTTCTTAATAATAAAAATACTATTGGATTTTTAAACTGTATGACCTTGAACCTCTGTCTCTTGCTCATCCATCCTATAAGTTGTTGTCCAAGTGAGACCTTCAGCAGGCTTCAGCTATTGTGGAATTTGAGATAATTAAAGTCAAACCTTAAAGCATTTCCCGAGGCGTTTCCTAAAGATGGCCTAGAAGATCCGAAACATCGTTATGTTTCGGATCTAGTTAACATCAACCTTTTATGTTTTTAAGAACCTGTATAATTATTCAGATTTAGCACAGCTTTACATTCGTTACCGTGTCCTCTTCTTTGCGTACATACCCAATTTGCGGACCTAAATGGTCAAAAACGGAAAGGTTAGAGGTAGTGAGTTTTTTTACCTGCGTAAAGTCCAATATGCATATTTATTTTTGAATTTCAGGATTTTAGACTGACTTTTATGAAAGCACTGGGGGACATTTTTCCACTGGGAGACATTAGGTTAGGTTAAGTTTTGCTGCTAAAATGAAAATATAAACTCTAGCTATGTCGGTGCCTAGCAGTGCGTCCAAAATTGTGTGCACTACACTGAAGGACATATTACTAGGTGTTGTTCTCGGTGTTATTATGTAAAAAATGTATCAACACATTATCAGAAAGCATTGTAGTTTAAAATTATTTTATCTTTATACTAAATAGAAGCATAAACTATTATTACTGACTTCTGCACATAAACATCTCAAATTAAAGGATAATGCTTTTCTTACTGCAGGTAAACGGATTAATTCTTACTTAATGACTATGTCCGCAAATTGGAGAGTATTTTGGAATGTACGCATATTGGATGTACGCAAATAAGAGGGCTTCTTCGTTACATCTGAAAAACAAAAACGTGAGATTAACTCGATCATTCTTGATGCGTTTTTAAATGCGACAACCGTAAAGCTGATTACGTGCGAAATAGGCGTATATGCGCAATCGCGTACTTTTACTTAATGCTAAAAACTACATGCGTTTATTTTTTGCCAAGATCTGTACTAACTATATGTTTTTTTTTTAGAACGACACACACAATTAGTCCCTAAAACCCCATCACAATGAACGCCAATCCAAACAACAAAGTAGCCGCAATGTTCAGAAAATTGTTCAAGTCCCCCTCGAAGGACGGAGTCAATCCTAACAAGCCCAGTGGAGCGGCTACAGGCTCTCCGGCAAGACGTCTTCGACTGGGCTGTCGCGACCAAGTAGCCCCATTAGCTCAACATGGCTCCCCCGCCTTTGTGGCCAAATCCGCAGATGGCACGACCAAAAAGGGAGACGTGGCCCATGCTCAACCGCCGCCAAACAACAAAACTGTGAGAGCTAGAAGACTTATGAAGGAGTTCCGCGACTTGCAACGACTGCAAAACTCAAAAGCAGATCCTATTTTCACGGTGGAACTTGTAGACGATAACCTTTTCGAATGGCACGTTAAACTTTTCAAAGTGGATAGTGAAAGTGATTTAGGGACTGATATGAAAGATGCTGGTATTAGTTTTATTTTGCTGCACATAGTGTTTCCTGATAATTTTCCATTTGCGCCTCCGTTTATGCGCGTTATATCTCCGCGCATTGAGAAGGGATTTGTGATGGAAGGGGGAGCTATTTGCATGGAACTGCTCACACCTCGTGGATGGGCGAGTGCATACACCGTGGAAGCGGTTATTATGCAGTTTGCAGCGAGTGTTGTTAAAGGACAGGGACGCATTCAGCGCAAAAACAAAGGACAAAAAGAGTTTAGCCGTCGAACAGCGGAGGAGAGTTTTAGATCTCTAGTCAAAACGCACGATAAATATGGATGGGTCACACCCAGTTTGTCTGATGGATAGGTTATTTTATTCTTATGAACAAACTCATTCGACTTTTATTGCCATACTCGTAAAAATCAAAAGTAGATAGGTAGAACAGTTGTAGAACTTTTAAAACTAAATTTTATCTTCTATATTCGAGAACAATAATACCTATTTAGCTTACAGTTCAATCACTTTGTGTGCATGTTCTGCAAGTAGGATATAAATTGTATTCTGCTCGACGAAACAAGACAGAATAATAATTTATTATTATTAATAGACATTGGTCTGTTGATTCACGATTTTTATTGATTGTTTTTATTATCGTGATTTTTATTGTCACTCATGAGGAATTATGCAGTTTATTTTTCTTTTGCTTTGTTGTTTGTTTGCCAATATTTGTTATTCCAAATTGCCATCTTCAGGCTAATTTCAAGTCAATAAATTTCGAAGCAGTGCAAATTTGCGACGTCGCATACGACATATTTTAGTCTAAAAACGATAGTTTTCGTAAAAAAAAATCTGTTTTGATTAGTCAATAGTATTTATTAATGCGTAAATTACAATTCTATGCCAAAAAACCTTTACTTTTAAACAAAATAGTGCTGCAACCGGGTCGCAACTTTGCACTGCTTCGATATTTTGCTGACTTGAAATTAGCCTGTTAGCATTCAATTTGCTTATAGGTTCCCTTGTCTTTCTATATTCCATTTAAACAAATTAATATATAAACAAAAAGAGCCAACAAATACTACTTCGTATTATTATTTCTATTACCTCTACAAAATAGATGAATTTTAAGTTAACCAAGTTTGTGTGCTATTTTTTCCAAAAAAAAACTTACTTGAAAGTTAGTATCAACAATAAAAATACATTATTGTTTTAAATATTATAAAATGCATATAATCAAATTTGCAATTAATAAATAATTACTTATGAAGCAAATAATTTAAGAGAATTAATTTTCTTGCTATTAAAATTTTTGTTTTTAATAAAATGACGAACATCGAATAGTATTTCATACTACTAATAAGTCAAACATAACATACACTTTTTTCTTTTAATAAAAAGTTACAATAGTACTACCACAAGGTAAATATAAGCACAAATTTTACTTAGGACAAAAAAGTTATATTTTGTTTTAGAAGAAAGAATTTTCTACAATCCATATTTTATTTTAATTACTATTGCATTTGCCAATGCCGATAATATATGTAAAAAATGAGGATTTAATAGTTTATTGATGCTGAATACCAAACTTAGTAAAACATTTTAAAATAAAATTATTTTCTTTACTTTAGTTTTATATAACATTAATTAAAAAAAATTACAATCTTCGATGTAAGTGTGAAATCAAAAATCAATGTTATATATATTGTCTCTTATAAAAATAGTTTAGAGATACCTATGTGTTTGCCAATTAATAACCAATTAATTATTATAAACTTTATACAGAATATTTTATTGGTATGTTATTGCTCTAGAAATTTTAGGTAACTTAGAATTACATTTTTTTTATTCTTCATGATGTGTTTGTGATTTTTATTTTTTAATATGCATGTGTCTTCCATTCCATTTTTCTTAGAACTAGAATCGATTTTTTTACATCATAAAAGCTGTGCTGTTTTGTTAAATACATGTGATAAATGTTTAAAATAAACTGCAGTTTCATTTGCCGCGAATAATTAAACTTTCCTCGTACAAATTGTATCGAGGTGACCAAGAAATAAATTAGTTTGTCCGCTCGATACTCGATGGCGCTGAATGCAAATACAAAAAAGTGTCATCGATGATGATGAAACGTCAATTTTTGTTTGGCAGGTTAGGTAAAAATCAAAAACAGAATCTCTTACAAAAATTGAAGATACAGTGATAAAATTAGTTGTGTAAACTTGGAAAAACATTCTTTCTATTATTCAATATTAATAGCTGCTAAATAAGATCAGGATGTTGATTAAAGTTAAGGTAGCGTAATGACAAAAAGAAAAGCACCGGCAATTTGTTAATTTCTTGTTCATTTTAGACTTTAACTGGCAAAGAAATAGAAATCGACATAGAACCTACCGATAAAGTGGAAAGAATAAAGGAAAGGGTGGAAGAAAAAGAAGGAATTCCTCCCCAACAACAGCGGTTGATCTTTTCTGGTAAACAAATGTAAGCTACAGTTTAATACAGTTTTATCGAGAGCTTTATAAATAACTTCTTTAATTTTTAGGAACGATGAAAAAACAGCTCAAGATTATAAAGTGCAGGGGGGTTCCGTGCTGCATTTAGTTTTAGCTTTAAGGGGTGGTGTAAAGGCGATTTAAATGGCTATTTATTTGTTTATTACCTATTAATTTAATGAAATTATGTTTTGGTTTTCAATGTATTGTTTTTTATCATAAATAAGTTACACTGTATTGAACCTAAAATAAACTTTTTTATTTTCATTGTTAAATTACCTTTAAAAAGTTACTCCTTACTCATTTGGGCTAACTCGCTCAGTTGGAATGTGGGCTAAGA
Source organism: Cartodere bifasciata (assembly GCA_963920755.1). Taxonomy (NCBI): domain Eukaryota; kingdom Metazoa; phylum Arthropoda; class Insecta; order Coleoptera; family Latridiidae; genus Cartodere; species Cartodere bifasciata. The sequence continues at coordinate 12,711,479 of OY987195.1, forward strand.
GTGTACTGCTTCGCTTCCTGAAGCTATTTAAAAAAGTGGCAAATATTTAACGTGAATTAGCCCAAAAAGTATGTTTTCTGGAAATAAAAATGATATAGTTGCCTTAGTTTGTGAATTAAATAAGATTCAACCGTTGGGTAAGTAATAATTTTGATTTAATATTCGAAGAATCGTTAGCAGATAAACATAACCTAAAACAGTTTTATTTAGAGGAATAATATTAATAGGTTTCATTGCTAATAAAATAGCTATTAATAACTAATACATTTTACAAATTGTATTATAAAATGCAAAAATTTATTTAAAAAAAAATAAAAGATTAATGTAAATAAAACTAAGTAAGTGGCTGCTGATCCGGCCGTCGGACCTCGAAATCTATGACAACTTTTTAAAGGTCCGACAACATTTTCTTTAATACAATTAAAATTTTGTTACTTTTTAAATTTAATTAAGTCTAAATACCTAGTTTAAAATAACAATCAAAAATATTTTGGAAATGGATCGAGATAGGTAGCCCAAAACAAATTGATTTGCATGCATTTACTTTTTTTAATACCTACTTAGGTATGGAACTGAAACGTCAGATATTCGTCACATTGGCTCAAGCTCGGGCTCAAGTCATTGTGATACTAGTGGTAATTTAGTTTCCCAAGGATAACTACCGCGAAGGTGGTCAACGACGGGAAAGGTCCATACCTATAGTTCATTTTTTTTATAGAGAGAAACTCCGACCACACGATAAATGTGTTTTTTGGGTTGCCTATTAGGCAATAACGTTGATGACGTTATCTGTATGACAGAGAAAGAATGATGCATGTCGCCACTCTATAATGTCTACTCTACACGCAACTTCTTGCTAGCTTCTAGAAGCTAACTTCTTCGCTGCTACTGGAGGATTCAAATGTTTTAGGTATGCGCGCGCATTGGAAGCTAAAAAAAATCAAACCGTGCTTGATTTCTTTTAGCTTCTTCTTGCGCGCGCATACCTAAAACATTTGAATCCTCCAATAGCAGCGAAGAAGCTAGCTTCTAGAAGTTAGCAAGAAGCTACGTGTAGAGTAGACATAAGGCGACAATAACTGTCAATTCTTCAAGGAACTCTAGGCTGCGAAGCAGCCCTTGCACTAGAGTGCCTTGATGTCATATTGACAGATATAGAGTGCCTTGATGTCATATTGACAGATATTGTCGCCTTATGCTAGCTCTACACGCAACTTCTTACTAGCTTCTAGAAGCTAGCAAGAAGCTACGTGAAGAGTAGACATTATAGAGTGGCGACATGCATCATTCTTTCTCTGTCATACAGATAACGTCATCAATTGTGTTTGTAAGTTGTACTATCTATTCGCCTTTTTAAAAAACCGCAGTCACCTATGAAAACTAGAACCTTTTTCTTTGAAAAGTTGAATTTTCCAAAAAGTTGGCATTACTTTTCTAATTTTCTGACACTAAAAATTCAAAAATGTCAAAAATAATATGACAGTCACATAAAACAGTTATAAAAATTGGTAAAACGGAACAATTTTTGCATGAGATGTGAGAATTTATAAAGAATATTGTAGACATGTTTGTAAAGGTGCTAATTTATAATTTATCCTATGATACCTAAAAGGACTTCTTAACAGTGAGTACTTACATAAATAATTCCTATTTTGTGTAAACTTTAAAATGGTTTAAAGATTAGTTCATTATAAAGTAATTTAATAATAAATTAAATACTTCTGTATATTTTAAGACCATTGTTTTTAATTCAGATGCCCTGAACATGTTTTTAAATGCATTTTTTATTTTTTTTTGACTTTTCTTACATAACCAACAAACACAAGTGACATTAATGACAATATACAGGGTAAAATCTGTCACCCTATGGCTCGCCTACTTTGGTTTAAAAAAATGGTGAATGGATAGTATTTGTTGTCATCTTTGCTAATATGTGGATGACGTTATATGTATGACAGAGAAAGAATGATGCATGTCGCCACTCTATAAGGCGACAATAACTGTCAATGTGACATCAAGGCACTCTACCTTGCACGAGTTTTTTTGTCAATGACAATTTAACGAGTACAAAATTGCTTCACGCAACGAAGTTTGAGTAAATTAAAAATTATTATTACCGTGCAATACTCGATTCATGAGTGGTATTCGAAAGATTATTTCCTGACAGAATTTAACTTACTTACAGTTTTTTTTAATTATGATATATATATATATATGATAAGAAACATTCCAAATTTCTGCAAAATGTAAGTACCCATTTCAGTACCGTTACAATAACATTTTCAACGCAAATTTTTTCTTCTTCAGGTATTAAATACATAAGGGGTTTTCCATTGCTCACGGATCACAGGATCCATTAAATCATGATCCGAACTGGACCAATCATTATGACTCCGTGAAGCCACGGAGTCTTTATGATTGGTCAAGTTCGGATCATGATCCTGTGATCCATGAGCAATGGAAAACCCATATAGTGTTCTACATAATGGCTATATTTTTTGCAAAACACGTGTACCGAACAAAACGCAACTTTGCATTCATTTTTAAACTTTTTTTTAAGAACCTTTCAAGACATCAAAAGGTAGTGCAAGTTATGTCCCTAATGTCAACTTGTAACATCAAGTTTGCTTATTGCACAGATCATACTGTGATCATAAAACTTATAAAGTTACAACTCCCCCAAAACATTATCCAAAATTTAGGTTGATATAGGAGATTCAACACATAGTTATTTGGGATAAGGAATACCAGAGGTAGTCCTGTAGTGGAATACCTAGTTAAGTGTTTTGAAGAAAAGAACGCTTAGCCATGCCTAAGTGATAACATCACATAGTCATAGCAACGTGGTGTTATCGCTGCGATAACACCACGGAGTCATAGCAACGTGGTGTTATCAGGCTAAATCGCAGGAAATGCGAGCTCAGATAGCAGGAGATGACTGGAAGGAAATAATCTCTATAAAAAAAAAAAACTATAATTAGGTATTAAAAAAAGTTCACCATGTAGAATATTAAATGGGATTAAAAATGATACCAATACGAAAAACTTCACTCTATAAATAAGAAAGTGACGGCCTTAGCAAATTGTGTAAATATACCAATTTTTGGTCGCGCCACCTGCGCAAGTACGATTCGGGTCCCACTCCCAGAAGACCCATGCCGCACTCAACGTGATAATTAAGGAAAATCTGCTTTTTTTGAGGCCTTCGGGGCTCCCAATAAAGGCAGGCCCCTGCAGGTCTGGTGGGGTTGGTACGTAACTGATTAAACTTTCTGTATTAGAACCAAAAATAGCGATGGGAGCAATGCAGTCACCTTTGGGGTTGCTAAACAACGTATCGGGTGGGGGGACATGGCGGGAAATAAAACAAATGATCATCTTTTGCGTAACTAAGGAAAAAGGGGGAATTGTCATATTTGACAAACATGACCATACCCTTCTACGAAGTTGTCTAGTACGCTAGTCACCTTTCTCCACTAGCGCCATCTATCGGCAAAATTTTATACTAAACGAGTACTTTATGAACGGATAAAAACGAAAATTTTATCGAGAATTTTATTAGTTACCTAAAAATATATCAAAAAGTTCCCAACATTCGAAAATATTCCCAAAATACAAAAATAAAAATGGCGCCAAAAGGACATGGCACATTTAACGTGTCGAAACCGGTCCCGTTAGATTTTAACAAAATTTTGCACAGAGGTGCAGAATGACATTGTGAACAACTTTTAAATTTCCCTTTTTGCTGTAAAAATTTGCGTTTCTGCGCTACACCCCCTTTTACCCCCCAAAAATTGACGTTTGGAAACTGCAACTTCCACAGTGCCCCCTCTTAATGGGTAATATTTAATTACGTTGGATTTGCACAAAATTTTGCAAAAAAATGCAAATATTCTTAACACTTTTTTCGTATACATTTTTGTCCTAAAAAAAATCCCAACCCCCTAAATGACCCCCTTTCAATAGATATTATTTTCGGTTTTGTTGGATTTGCATTAAACTTCATTATATTAAATATAAATAATGATGTTCTAAACGACTTTTTGGTCTAAAAAAATGTTATCCTTGAATAATGACCCCCCGTCAGTTGAGGGGGGGCAAGTTATTAAATTACTCTTAGAAAAAATATATAATTTTACATTTATCTGCAAAGTTTCGTGCATCGGTACATCGTGATCGAATATTACCTATTTAAAAGGGGGCACTGGTTTTGAGACAGCACATTTTTAGTAAAAAAGTACGTAAAAATTCCTTAAAATAATATTTTGCATTTAATAGCAAAGTTTAATGCAAATTCAACATCACCTAAAATATTACCTATTGAGTGGGGGTAATTTGGGGGGTTGGGAATTTTTTTAGGACAAAAAAGTATACGAAAAAAGTGTTAAGAATATTATTTTGCATTTTTTTTTGGCAAAAAAGGGTTATAAAAAAGTTGTTTTAAATATATTTTTATAATCATCTGTAAAATTTTAAACAAAACAAAAAACAAAATTTTTGGGTGGGTAAAAGGGAGTGTAGCGCCGAAACGCGAACTTTTACAGCATAATGTGAAAAAAAGAAAAGGGGGAATTTACAAGTTGTTCACAATGACATTCTGCACCTCTGTGCAAAATTTCATCAAAATCTAACGGGACCGGTTTCGCAACGTAAAATGTGCCATGTCCTTTAAACAACTGTTATTATTAATATTAATTTTGAATCTTCTCGAATTTTTCCGTCTTCTTTTAAAATTCCCGGGAATATTTCAAACTGGAAATTTTCCGACTGCCCATCTCTAGTTTTAAATAAGTATTATAATACCACGCGACAAACAAAAAACGTAAGAATCTTTTAAGAATTAAAAAAAAATCTGATGTTTTTTCTTAATTTTTAAAAGATTCTTACTTTTTTTTTACATCAAATCCGAAATCAAACCCATATTTAAGTACCTTATTTTCTTTTCAGATATTAAAAATTTTGAAGAATATTACCAAAATCAAGCGCAAAATGTTTACAAAAACGTAAAAATCAGCTATAACACACTTTTAGAATGTAACATCATACCTCAATCAGAAATTATAAAAAGAAATGCTCAATGGGAGTACATATTAATAAATTTTTATCTCCTGGAGCTTCTTAACAAAGAACTTAGCAAAGAGGATGATATTCTAAGCGTGCAGCAGACAAAAAATCTAAAGAGTGCTCTGAAAAACCTTCTAATTATAGGCATTCATCAACATTTACAACCCAAATTGCCTCATTATGTTGAGTTGAAGACAGAAAATGATACTGTTACACGTTATAATACACTTAAATGCGTGACCTTAGGCATTTATAAATACGTAAATTCTTCTAATATGAGGTTGTTATTTTTGCCAGATTTTTTACAAGCGTTCCTGACTGGGGTGTACCAGCTTAGCAGCTGTCCTGTCAAGAAGCCTCAAGAGAGCAATGTATGTGATGATAATAATTTTAAAATGACTAAAGAATTCTACGCTCAAGTCATAAGGGACCAAGAAGTTTTTAAAAGCATTCTTCTAGATTTAAACCAAACGATTCATCCTGCTATATACATCAAAGAAACAATGGTCTTGTTTCAGTCCGCGTCACCTTTGTGGTTTAAAAAAGCGCTGTCTGTTACTTTAACCAAAATTATTCGTTCTAAACATGGAGTCGAAAATATTCTTACAACCATGTTGGATGGAACTGGGAATGATACGACCAAAACTTGGGAAATTTTGGATGTGCTTTGTAAAATTATTTTAAGCTGCGAAAAATTACCAGACTTTTATGATAACATTTGTGAACAAATTCTTGGTATTCTCACATTTACCCACAGTGAAAGTAATTATCAAGTTTACGAGCGTTTCTTTATATGCTTCACTAAAACAATATTTGCCAACAATGCGGACTTTGCGGTAAATATTTTGGTTGGAAAGATTCTAAACCCGTTATTGCACTTAAGCAATTCGCTTCAGGTTAAAAAACAACAAAATGATATATTCTGCAAGGAAATATTGCAAGCAGTTCGTTTGACTAGATTTATGTTCATTGATAATAGCGACAGAAGGCAATCGATACCGATAAATTATATAAAACCAATAATAAAAATATTATTTTATTTGTTCATGACATTGCGTGAAAGCAAATTTGTTGCTACCAAGAATGAACTTCAAGAAATTTTAATCACCTACTTGAAAACCCTTTCAAATAATGAGTTGTTTCAACATTTAGATTTTCTTTTATTTGATCTAGATACAAACGAGAATGTTATAAACGACATTCGGAAGGATGTAGTACTAAAGGTTGAAGGTGATGGATTGCTAATTGAAAAGTCCGAACACATTGTGAGGTATGATATGCTAAATAAGGCGAATACCGTTAAGTGTCTAATGAAGAGTAATTTATCTATCTCAAGCATTGTTTTCGGTTACTTCATTAATTGTTTATGTAATCCTGAGAAATATTTGAATAATAAGCGGTCAAAAAATGATTTATTACACATGGAACCATCCGAAGTGATAGATGAGAATCTTGAGAAACGTCTGACAGTGTGTGATATTCTCAGCACGTTAGCGGAAGACAAACAAATGCAACAACATTTAATTGAGAACCCTGAGGAAATAATTAGGTACTTTGAAAATGTTTTTGAGAAGACCACACAAAATAAAACTCATCAAAGTTCATCCACTACCAGCGACGACTATCAGCTACTGTTTACAGTAGGCATGATTCTGCAAGCATTATTAGAGCATTCACATTCCATGAAAACAATGCATACATTTGGAAGATTAATTGAGCCTGTGAAAATAATTAAAAGTGAAGCATTGGATCTAGAAACCAAAAATTTATTTCAAAATATATTTAACCTGTTAAAAGGTGACAAAGAAAAGTTGCAAGATAATGAAAGCAATTCAGTGTTAGATGAAGCCATTAAGGATTCGTTTGATGTATCGATTCCTGTTAAAGGACATGGGCTGATTACTTTGGGGAACTTAATAAAAAGTAAAGATGCTGATGCTATGAAGAGAAAGCAGTATATTGCAAATATTTTTCAGGTAAATACTTTTAAAATTAATTATATTAAACTTAAAATTGTCGTTAATTCTTTTAATCATTTTAAATTAAAAGGGAAAATTTTTTTTGAGATTTAATCAGAAAAGATACCATTACTTTAATTCTTTCTAGGAAAACTTAAAGCATGAGGACACCTACATCTATTTGGCCTGCATTAACGGACTTTCTGCAATGGGAAATATTAACACAGACGTCGTCATAAATAGATTATGTGAAGAATTTTCAGACTTTTCAATAGATGAACATGAAGACAGAAATGACACTCGGATGAAAGTCGGTGAAATCCTGGTGCAGACTTCCAAATCATTAGGTAAGTCATTAACATTGCAATTAGTGATGTTTTTAATTTAGTTTATTGCTCGGTTTAATGTATCAGAAACATTTTTTTTTTTCATTTTTCTTATTTGGATTATATCGGAATTCTAATGAGGCTAATGCGAACTTGCAAAGCTTAAATTTCGTACCTACATTCCTAGTTTTTAAAGAATCCGAAAGTAGATGTAATATGTTTTTAATAGAATACATTATGCCTGGTAAATTAAACTTTTTTTTTTTTCAAAGAGGGGAAAAATTAAATTTAATTACGTAACAATGCAAGTAGCTATACCGTTTTGCATTCACAGTAATAACACTACGGTTACGATATTATGCAGCAGATTCATTAAAATATTTATAAAATGATGTGTTAAATCATTAAAAATCACAACTTATTAAATCAATTTTTAACTAGTATTTCTGACAAATTGTTAACGGTAAAAACATAATGTTGCAATACAATAATGCGATTTTTGCGATTACATTGCAATTAAATTTATTAATCGTAAATTCTTAGATAGAAAAATTGTTTCCTAATTTGCTTTTAATTACTATTCCGTTATTAGCAATCCAGTGTAAAGACGATAAATATGCATAAGCTATAACTAATAAAGTAGCATTTACAGTGGATTATTTTGTAAAAAAATGTATTGGGGTAATTGACAATTCCAATAAGATAAATGTCACATTATTCACATTTTTTGTCAGACGTAGCAGTGCCTACTTCATTTTGTCAAACCGGCGGCGTCGCACTTTCTTGTTCATTTGATTTAAATGATAATAAAAGAAACGTTGATTAAGTGTTCTCCGAGGTGTCCTCCTTTAAAACAAAATCAACCTGTGTCAGCATTTTTTTCAAATGAATTTTTTTTGAGAAAAGTAGGTGGAAACTTTTTCTTGGTCCAGCCTGTAATATAAGTTTGGTCGTACATTTTATAAAATGAAATATTATATTCCTCTTAAAACAAAAATTTCGTTTCATTTAACGGATTGTCTTAACATTTTATACAAGAATTAATCTCATTTAGAAAAAGATCTTGTTTTTGTAAAAAAAATGATAATAAATAGGGGTACAAAGCACCCCCAAACAATTCATATTGTTTTGGTTGATATTACGCCCTCAGTAAGTAGGTACATTATCTGCTACTAATTTATTTCTTCGTTATTTTGTGGCATTTAAAATTGGTTTGATTGTAAATAATGCGTACGCAATAAAAATACATTTTTCCTGAATGGTTATTACTTTGATTAAAAATAACAACTAAAAGTCACACACCATAAGTTGTAATTATGATTGGTTAAACAGTTTTAAACAGTTTTAACATATTCTCACACGCTTAATATTAATGATAATTTGTACAAAATATCGGTCAACCAATAAACACAATAAATAAATACAATAATATAATGCGCACTGGTTGTGCAATTCGCTGTGCAGGCAGATTATTTTGATTTATTTCCACTTTTATAAGAGATTTAACAATGGAGCAAATTATTATTAATGGACGCTTTTATTTGTCTTATTAGGATCTACCTACTTTTGTAAATTATGTGTTACTTTAGTTCTTCAATGAAGATAACTTAATCTTTATTAGAATCCTGAATAAGAAACATATTTAGGAAGTCGCGCGTCCGCGATCGTACGTAAGCTTGACTTACAAAAGTAGTTTTATTTCGAGTATATCCCTCCTGTCATATACAGTGATCGGAGGTGTCATTTTTGGCGTTTTACAGTGGAAAAATCGCCGGCGGCAAATTTTTCCGCGGAAAAACCCCAGCTGTCAAATTTAAATAATTTCAATAAAAAAATGTCTTTTACTATCTTGACTTGTCTATTTATTTTATCATAATACGTATTATCTCGGGATATACTCTTGCCAAATATCCCACGGGCAACAAATTTTTCCGGAAAAGTCTCGACCAACTGTATATTTTTTAGTTTTTAGAGTTTTGCTAAAATATACAGTTGACCTCGACTTTTGTCCGCAAAATTTGATGCCCTAGGGATATTACCTAAGACAAAACTTTAACTTAAAAAAAAAATATACTATCCATTCACTTAAAACGAAGTAAAAGATGCAGTCCCGTGTGCTCATGTGCACGTAAAAGAGCTCTACCCATCTTTGAGAGAGGAAGGGATACGACAAAATTTCTCGGTTGGGGATAGTCTCACTCAGAGCATCGGTATTAAGCCATATGTTTGGTAAGAACTTCATTACAGGCCGACGCACTTTACACCTGCATCTACCTTGCGGTCTTTTTTTGACGTTTTAAACAATTGGAACTATATTATTGTACAAATTTTACAAAGTAGTAGTCAAATAGCCGAGAGATGGCTCTAGTAAAAAACAAAGTCATCGGTTGGCATTAAATAGGTCAAATTAAGAAAAACAACCTATAATGTGGCCGATAAGTTAATTTGATTTACAAATGAAATGTAAACTTTCGTATAGTTTCTTTAATTTTGTGTTAAACCGCGATACGTTAAAGCTTAATTTATAGATAAATTAACCAAACTTTACTTAAAATTCACGTATATATCTGTTATTAACACAAAATTAAATGAATTATGCAAAAGATGAAATCGCATTCATAGATCCAACTTACTTTACTTACATTCATTAATGGGTTATATTTCTTAATTTCAATTAATTCTAGGTAAAGTAGGCATCTTCACTAAAGCCATATATCGGCTACCAGACCACATGTATAAAATTAGAAAGAAAACTGCAGAATAGACATACAAATCGGTAAAGAAATACGATTTAGCTAGGCAAACTCCAAATGCATTAATTTGATGCCGTTAAAGCTTGATTTATAGATAAATTAACTTAACTTCACTTATAATTAACGTAGCGCGACTGAAATAAATTATACGAAAGATGAAATCGCATTTACAGATCCAATTAACTTAACTTGACGTTTACTTAAGGTTCTATTTCTTAATTTTGGTGAATTTCATCTAATTTTATGTTAAGTAAGCGTCTTCACAGAGCCATCTATCGGCTACTAGACCAAATTTTTAAAATTACAAAGATTATCGAAGAATTTCATATGAATTTCTGTATATTTACAGAAATAAGACGATTCTAACATTTACCGATAGATGGCGTTTACTAAATTTGCTTGTAATTAACTAACGTATAAATTTATACTATAAATGCCTTAATTTAGTCAAGTCAAGTTAAGTGGAGTAAAGTAGCTTTGAGTGGCGTTGAGTTAAGTTAATTGATCTCTAAATCAAGCTTAAGTTATGTGGCGTTAAGTTAATTTAATTTAAATATAAATTAAGCTACATTTTATTTTATTCAGGGTAAATTTTTTCTTTGAATGATTATTTATTGTTATATGAAACGGTTTCGATGATAAATATAACTAAAAGAACATGGATTTTTTTAGTTTTCAACGATTTTCGTTACCTAAATCGAAAATAGATCCTGCTAGATAAATAGATTAAAATTTGAATACCAGTGCAAACTAAATCTATTTTTTGTTATCTTTCAGGTGATGCAGCTCCAAAATATAAAGCTTTGCTTCTGAACACATTTTTAACTGGAACAAAAGATGAAGATCCCTTAATAAGAGCTTCCAGTTTATCAAATTTGGGAGAAATTTGCAGAGTACTTGGTTATAACCTTGGATCCATAGTTACTGAAGTAAGTAACATCATTGATTAATACAACGGTACCTGTTAATCAAAGACTTGCAGGGTATACTTTAGATATTGCCTGCTAAAAATAGCCGCGCCTTTTTATAATGCCTTGCTTGAATAACCCATAATTATTCAACAAGAGAAAAATCACATAGTACTTAGTAGGGCATTCATTTAATGTGTTGCAAAATGTACGATTTCACGAGTTTAACAGTATAAAATATAAATGCCTACAAAACGTAACCATCTGCTTCTGCTGATAACATTTAATTAAATTATAGTGTTTCGTGAATACCTGTTGCGTGTGTTTAAATGATTTTTTCTTATTTGATATAAATCTAGACAGTATAATAATGATGAGAATATTTTGTTTCTTTGCAATTACTTTAAACGTTACTAATCAATAGTTTTGAAGCAGTTGCGTATAGTAGCAGCAGAGTTTACAGTATTTTAACTGGACTTAAATAGTTTCCCAATAAAAACTTTTACTTTTTTACAAAATTGAGATACACACATAATTCACAAACAAAAACAGTTAAAACTACGGTAAAACTGCAAAAATAAAAAACAGCTTCATATAAGGTAAAAATATTGTTTTAATAAGATCTACTTATAATGGCATAACAAATCAATTTTCCCAAAATTCATAAAACAAATTTTTATTAATTTATCTCAACGAAAAAAATCGTTTATGCCCAGTTCATAAACATTCATCTAAGAATTATCCGAGGAATTATAAAGTAAGTAAGCAACACTTAAAGCAGTAAATACCGACTCCGATTATATTACTCAATGCTTAAAGTAAGAAATTTTAGACAGTTGATTGGTCCATTTCAATTTGACAAATGACAGACTTTGAAGTGAACCAATAAAGTGCCGTTATTAAATGTGAACTGGGTAATCGTCTTTTTTTTTTAAGCGTTTCATATTTAACTTTTACTTGTTTAACAAAAAATATTTGTATACCTAAATGCAAATGGAAAATGTAATAAAAACTGCAGTAACAAAAAAAAGTACTAAGAGCAGAGCAACAATAATTCTTAATAAGACTATTATTTACAGGTTTTAGTATGCGTTTATACTATAATTACAACTGACAAAGCAGTAGAAGCAAAAAGAGCTGCAGTGACAGTTATCAGACAACTGTTTGCTGGTTTAGGAAAAGACACGCTGAGTTTCCTGCAAGAAGATATTTTGCCCATATACAGATCTTTAAAACTTATCTATACAAATGACGAGGATGATGTTATGCGATTGCAAGCGCAGCTAGCTTTAGAAGAGCTTAATGAAAATATGAAAGAAATTTTATCTGAAACACCTTCTTTGGCTTCATAATCGATTTAAGAGGGAGTCATAACCTGAAGAAATAGAAAATTCAACAACGTACATATTTTTTATTATTATTATTTTTTCACTCTTTAAGAATTTTACCATTGTTTTAACTATTTTATTCCGTAGTTTTTCTGTTGCAAATAGCTAGTTATGATTGAAACTATTTACCTATTATACTTTTTGCAAAGTTGAAAAAAAGAAATTGTATGAGCTTATAAGTGTTTTTTTTTTAATTTGTTGAGTAAGTACTATAATATCGCATACCATTTTTTTGCAGAAACGCGTCATAAATTTTAATTTACCTTTAAAAAACCCTTCTGTTCATCCGCTAAGTTTTTTGTAGACGTTGGCATATATCGGGTGAGCAAATAAAAACGGCCCCTAAGTAGGCTATGAACAATGTAAAATCTGTCAATTAACAATATTTTGACAATCCCCATGGTCTACTTATGGGCCGTTTTTAATTGCTCACACGATACATATTCAAGAAAAATCCACTTATTTGCAAATCGAGTGATCTAATGTTTAGAAATTCTATAGATTGTCTACATATGATAAAAAAAACGAATTGTTTGAACACCGTTAATTCCCAATTACAAAACTTTAGCGGATGTAAACCAATTACTTAACCATTATAGTTTAAATCTTCCCATTTTATTGCATTAAAATTTCGCGTCTTGCTAACAGAATTAACAATTACTTAGTTCCGTTATCAATTTCTTAAACGCAGCCAATTTAAAAGACTCTAAAGCAATTTTAAGCAGGAATGAAAAACCCATTTAACCTTTTTTACCTACCTACTTGCTTAACGTTCAGTAGATATGACTTAATAGATTTGCTTTTAACTTTATAATACCTTAACATTGATATTGTTGAGTTAATCAGAAAATGTTTTACTCTACAAGTTTAGTAGGTTATTGATAACAATTAAAATTGTTCTAAATAAAGGAAGTTTAGCTTAAATAATGGTTTACAGTGATAGAATTGTCACAACAATAGCTTTATGTTTGTGAATAAACTTTACAGCTATGATGCTATAAACATTTCCTGATGTAAACATTTTATAAAAAATAAAAGTTTCTACAAATGGAGCATAACCACAGTACAATTATGCACTGAGATAGAAGTTATTTTTAACCGTATAATGAGATTATATACATTTTAATGTACGTGGGCGTTTTTTGAAAATAATTGAATAATACAGAAACAAAGATAAAATGCATACCTAGATTTGTGCTTAAGTAGGTAACACAATTATTATTTTTGTAATAAGATGCTTTATTTATTTACCGTTTATTTTTTTTTTAGACAAATTACCCCCCAAAAAGTGTTCGATTGAGTTGCTTTCGATTAAGATTACGTTTTTGCAAGATGATTGGTTGTCTCAATTAATTAAAACTGAGGACAGTATGACTGCTTCCAACCAACACAGGCAAGTAAAAATGCTTTATTTGATAAAAACATGTAAAACAACTGTAAATTTACAAGTTTAGGTATTTATTAATTAATTCAACTAACAGGACGCCACCGACGCAATGATCTAAATTATAGGTACTGTTTGTTGTTCAGCAGTTTTTCTTTCTTTTAAAACCGTAATGCAATAAAAAAAAGCTAGGGTATCACCTCTTTATTTTATTGGCAAAAAATTAAAATACATTTGGGCGATAAAACTTAATTTTAACATTATTAGCAAAGAACGGAAACTCTTGTATAAGTAATTACACATTCATTTTTTTTACCGTTAAAAATGGCATTGTAACATTTTCAATTATTAAATTTTGATTTCACGGTTCTAAATTAGCTAAGAACCTCTAATCCTAAAGCTTAGGCCCATTCCTATTTCCTACAATATGTTTAATACTATACTGACAGTTTAAATAAAGGAAATAGTACATTGTTTTCGCTTTTGGTCAGTACAATACAGAGTGTCCCGGAATTGGCACACCACCTGTATGGTACGCTGTTAGGGCATGCCTGGGGATTCCTGGAAAATTGTTACAAAAAATCTATCTGTTATATTCATTGAGAAAAATGCGAACAAAGTTGCATAAATTTGGCAACACAGTCTAGGAAAATACTACACAGTCTAGGTAAATAAATCTAAAAATCCCATCTATGAGTCTTAATTATACACTTTTGCCCATGACAAAGAACAATGGTATGTTCAGATATGACATCTTGCATAGAGTTTCTAAAAAATGACGTCACCTTGGTGACAGAAAATCGTAGACCTATAAATTTTTGCGGTATATGAACTAAATTTGATCTATTTATTTAAACGTCAAAAAGAAACTGCACTTTGACATTTATTTGAAGATTTTGCTTTTTATAATTTAGAAGCATGTAATTATAAACTTTGGTATGTACATTGTCTGAATATTTGATGTTATTTAAACTAAGTATTAAACCACGGTTCATGACTTGTAAACTATGTCGGTGCCTAGCAGTGCGTCCAAAAAATACTGCCAATGAAGATTTCACATTGAAAAACTTGGCCATCAGTACTGTACCTAGGTAGCCCTATGGGCCTATGGGGATGAACGTGAAAACTATGAAGCAAACTCAAAGTTTTATCATACTTACGAAGTAGTGCCCGTAAAACTGGAAAGAAGAACAAATGTGGAGGTTAGGCAAATTATTGCCTCGGATAAATTAGTATAAAAGAAAGAATAGATAAACGTTAAGATTTTTTACAAATAATTAACCATGAATTGTAAGGATATCTTAAAATGCCAGAAAAAATATTGCCAAAGAAATGTTTTCATCCGTCTCACCGGTAATAAGAGAAGCAGGAAATCTACTGAAATTATTGTAGAATGCTTTCATGCGGGAAAGGATGTATCCCCGTAATCTGCAAGAATAAGACGCTTCTTTATGGAGAATTTTGACGTCGGAAAAAGGAAGGAATCTGTTCCTGGAGTTTTAAAATAAAAAATGCATCAAAATGGAGAAACGCCAAAAATAAATGTTTTAATAAAAGCTGGCAAGAAATTAGAATGGTACCAATTGGTGCAGGCAGATTAATAAAAAAAAATATGGAAAAGAAAAAAGAGAGACAAATCATCCTGATGTGGATATGGCAATATCATGATCAACAACTCTAACAGCAAACAATCTATTTTTTAAAAGATTAAAACTGTTGAAATACTTTTTTAGATTGTTATATTTGTTGTATGTATAAGTTAAAATTTATAAAAGAAAAAAAATATTTTTTTAATTACTTTTTCGTTTCATTCATTGTTTCTTTGGTATGCGTCCACAAAGGGCGCGCAAGGGGGTGGGGCTGAACTTCTCTAGGTTTTAAAAAACAAGTAGTAAAATCTAGGTTTTTCAAAAATTCTTGGAAAAATTCGAAGATATGTCTCCTGGTTGCCAGTGTATCAGTGTTCGTTCGGGTTCCTGAAGCATTTTTATTTGTCCAAGAGTAAACATTTTGCAAAAAGTTTTGGTGCTCGCTTCCAAAAGTTGTTCATTTTTGGAAAAGTATAAAATTTTAATCCACTTCCTGGAGTCCAAAATGTTTGCAAGTTGAAACGGCACAATTTGCCATGATAAAAAATAAACCCAAAGTATAGTAGACGATGAAATTAAATAATGTTAAACAATAAACGCACAGTCACACACACGAATTTACTTTTAAAAGAAACCAAATGTACACTTTTAAAAATGTCAAATTCTTTTTTAATTACATTAAACGTCAGAATCAAGTTTTTTGAACTCGATAACTAGATTCCCAGTAAATCTTTAGCCAAGGTGACGTCACGGCGTCGGAAGCACAGAAAAGTGAGCATACCATTGTTCTTTGTCATGCTTTTGCCTAAAATTTTATTGACATTGTTGTCAGCTTATTTCAGGGAAATTTTGTAAAATTAAATTGATTATAAAAATGTTATTTGACCATTTAAAACAAGAAAAATTGGTGAAATGGTTTAAGATAGACTGCAGCTTTGTATTAAACCATATTTTTCGTTAATACGTGCTGTTGTTTTTAAGGTATATGCGTTTAAAGTTTTGCACTTTGGGGCCTCATATCTTCAAGGGTGTATGAGATGGATTTTTTTTAACAATTTTCTGGGGATCCCTGGGCATGCCCCAACAACGTACCATCCAGGTGGTGCGCCAATTCTGGGACACCCTGTATAAATCTCTGCATTGGTTAAAAAATGCAATATGGATCAAGATTATGTATTTGCGAATTTTTGTGAACCGGTTTACGAGGCACAGGCGTACTTTAACTTTTTACATGTTAAAGTTTTTGCTTTAACAAACGATGCTTGTTAATTTTCTTATTGTACAAATACTTAAATCAAACACGTAAATACTTAATTAAGTTAAGTCTAAAAGTGGAGATTAACTAAAGTATTAGACATTGTTGCAAATTAAAGCTAATAAATTGACTTGCAGACATTTAAATTGACGACATATTTAATACCGTCAAAAATGTTACTGATTTAATTGCTTATGATTTTTATTAGCGTTGTCAGTTTTTTAACCGTTTTTTTTACTGGTTTTTTTTATCGGTCAAAAATGATTTTGGTCGGTCAATTTGGCTAAAAATATCTCAAGACTAAAATATAACAGAAAGAAGAAGAAGAAATGGCTGTCGACTCAGTCGACTGTAAATTATTAATTCTTTTTAAGGGGGGCTCTAAACTAAAAGAAAAACTAACAAAATCGATAATGAGAAATTAAGTTATTGAAATTAATTACCGAAATTTACCTTAGCTTTAAGTATATGTTATTAACTACGTAGACAAATGAATAGCAACATTTTCATCTTTTAAGTTTTTTTAGAATTTTTGATAAAAGTGGAATAAAAATTACAAGTATTTGGTGATTATTAAATCGCCTAGGTAAAAAACATCCGTTTTTTAAATAAAAAAATTTAATTAGCCGGTCAATTTGACTAACTAGGATCTACGTTTTTGAACGGTAAATTAACATTACTAATTTTTATGGTTATGGTATTATGGGTACTGTATAATATGCATGCATTTTTCGTGTACGTGCATCTTCTGCGTCACAACGTGTAGGCTTAAAATATAGCTTCATAAAGAGTTGTGGCCAACGACCTTTAATTTTTATTCAGAGTCAATCACGACTTAAAAAAAAATTAAATGGTCATCTTGCACATACATTTTTCTGCATGTTTTTTTAAAAGAATTAAATGCTGCGTTGCGAAAGAAACGCTTTTGAATTGGATTACCTATTTATTTTCATGTTCATGTTTTATTTTTATGGCCGTTATTCTTTTTTTCTCATGGGATTAAATAAATTAAAGAAGAAATATCCGTAATAAGCCGATTGTTCGGTAAGATTGTTATTTAAAAAAAATATGCCCATGAATACAGGTGTTTACCAAATTAACTCCATACTTCTTATTATAATTCCTGCAGACAAAATCGAAAACAAGGAAAAGGTATACAGGGTGTTGCAAATCTATAGGACTAAAGTATCTCGAGAACCGATTAGAAAAAATTAGGTCGGTAAGTAAAAACCTCGGTAAAAACTTACCGACATTATTTTTTTTAATAAATTTTAAGAAATATGATCTAGGGCTCTAACATGTTTGGACGTTTACGCGACTTCCGGTTATACCGGAAACGGACACTCACTTTTTTATTTTAAGTAGAATACCCTATTTTTTACTACGGATTTGAATTCCTATTTAAATTTTAGGGTAACTTTGTTAATACAACCATACCTCTTTAAACCGTTTTTCTAAAAAAATTAAGTACAAAATTTGACTTTAGCAACTTTTTCGAAAATAATTTATTTTTAAAAAATTAATAAAGATTTTGGCATATTATTATGACCGCTTAATTAACCAAACAGAATGTTTTACTAAAATATATCAACATTTTTTTTTAACCGAAAGTAAAAAAAAAGTGTATCTTCTTATGTAATAAATATTTCTTATGTGAAGTATTCTATATATGTTCACCCATTAAATTATAAGCTCTTTTTATATTTTCAGAAAATTTCCCATTCTCATGTAGGTACTACCTATATTTAAGTTGAAGAAGATATTAGATACTGTTTTAATCTTTCTGGTTATGTTAAGTGCATTACGTCAGATAAATAGGTATAATAATAAATAACATTAGGATTAGGTATATTTTTTGTTTAATACAAAAATGCACCAGCTAATGCATAAATAATGATACAAAAGAAAAAAAACGAGATGCTACTGTTAAACAACTTGTGATTCTTGACTTGCCTCACTGTTAATTTACTGGCAGACCATGTAGAGAGGACCAAATCCTCTACTATTGCCATTGTAAGTGCTTCAGAACCAGATTCAACTTCTGTCAGTCTGAAGCGGAAGATCAGCAGGAACGTGTAGCGTGCTCGAGCAGACATTACATTGCACTTTGTATTACGTCTTCAATAACTTATTCGTGATTTATGAGATTTATTTTATAGAATTAATACCTAAACGAAATGATTTAATTTCTTATAATTTCTGTGCAGCTATTTACCAAAGACCTTAGTGTAAGGTGTCATCATGATATTTTTAATAATAATTTTTGTGAATATTTTTGGAGTTACTTTTGGAAGTTCTTCAGGTATGTACAATACTCATTTTTGGATAATTTTTTGGGAATTTTTTAGTTTTAACAATTTAACAAATTTCTACGTGCGTTGTTTTAAATTTTTAAAGCTCGAAAATTAGTAGGTAGATAATTAAAGATTTTGCAACCGGCAAGTCACTTTTATTGTACCTACCTACCTGTTTTTTTTTTAGAGAAGCTGAAAAAATAGTTTAGATATTTTGAATTTAAGAAAATTTACGTTGTATATAAAACAACATAGAGGGTGTCCAAAAATTGGCGCATATGTGCGAAGGTACGTTGTTGGGGCATGCCTAGGGTTTCTCAGAAATTTGTTAAAAAAAACATATCGTTTAAGAAATGAGATCCCAAAATGCGAAACTTGAAATGCTAAATCTTGAAAATAACAGCACATATTAACTAAAAAAATGGCTTAATACAAATTCACAATTAATCTTACATTATTTTACCATTTTTTCATCTTATAAATGGTCAAATTACATTCTTAAAATTAATTTAATTGTGCAAAAAATTCATAAAATGAAGCTAACAACAATGTCAATAAAATCTATTGAATGTATGATCAAGAATCGAGTTTTTAAGATGTATTTTCACAAACATTGTTGCGAACTTATGCAACTTTGTTCGCATTTTTCTCCATAAATATAACAGGATGGATTTTTTTTAACACTTTTCTAGGGTTCCCTGAGAATGCCCTAATAACGTACGGTTGTGTTTATGCAGTTTTTGGACACCCTGTGACCTGTATATCTTAAATAAGAAAACTAATAATTTAGAAACTAGATCAGTCTGTTGGTAAATTTTTGTTTTTGAATTCCTTTTATAAAGATGTTATTTAAAACTAAATATTTTGAAACTTTTCTGCAAATTCGCGCCTGCGTTGTGGATCCTACGGGTAGGATTTTAAAACATTCTGTTTGAGTGTTTGTAATTTAAAAACATTTAGAAACAGATAAAAAAAAACAGCAAATTTTTTAAAAACTAGGTTCTTGTTAAGAAACAATAAGAAAATCTCTTTGAACAAACTAAATTAGTCCACATTAGTCACATTAGAAATCCATAACAAAACATCTAAGTAGGTCTTGAGTTGAATATAAAGATAACTTTAGGATTAGACAAAGTGGCTATAATTGTAATTGTATGGTACTTAAATTATATTTAGATATTGTGATACCGTAAGTACCTACCTATTTAATTTAACCATTAAATATGTACGTATAACTAGGAGCTTCAATCTTCTATAAACTTAGGTACCTATTTATATCCATTTTAGGTCAATCTTAAATAGTTGTTTAGATGTTAAAAAAAACAAAAGTTTTATGGGACGCAGTCTTTAAAGACACGATTAAAAACCTTTGGGTCCCAATTACTATGAAATTTAATTTTTCTTTTAAACGGGTCAAAGTCGAAAAAAATACTGCTTTTAATTTTATTGAAATATCTTCCGAACTGTCTGAGAGTCTAATATAGTTCAGTGGTTAAGGGAAAATAATCTGCAAATTGTGCTCATGGTCTAAAATTCACAAATATACTCTTCAAGACTTGTATAAAAAAAAATTAAAAAAATAAGGGGGCACAGCGGGGCTCCTATCTAAATATCAAAATGTCTAATCGAGCCAATTTATTTTAAATGTCTTGAAGAGTATATGTTGTAAATTTTAGACCGTGAGCACATTTTGCAGATACAGGCTCTTTTTTTTTCCTTAACGACTGAGCTAATAACAAAGTTTGTTTTTATATTTGCGTTCTATAATATGCACATTATGAAACCCGAAATTTGGTTTTTTAAAGTTTCTGAATTGCTTCATTATTAAACCCAAAATTTTATTTTATTGGTTGGTGTTCCTGATGCAAAAAGATGAATTCTTTTCTTGCAAGGTACTTTTTATTTACAAATTTTACTATTATAATCAATCGGGGGACATAGTTTTTTTGTAGAGGTAATAACTAGAAGAATTGGAGAAACGATATCAATGGTTACATTTTCTCAAAAACGCCTATTCATTCAGTATTTAATGAGTAAAGTTTACAAATGTCATTATTCAATATGTCTAACTTTAATTTATTTTTTACTTCAAAATGTCAATGTTATGCTATAAGGTTGGTCATAAAAAACAAAATTTCATCTTAAGTTTTTAATTCAAATTAAAAATGCTTTTTAATGAATTAAATGAAGCAAATATAAAAAATAGTATAAAAAACTCGTTTTATAAGGCGTTTTTTATCACTTGTCCATTGGAAAACTCGCCGCTGCGCGGCTCTTTTTCCAAACCTGGACGCGTGCTAAAAAACGTTCCTTATAAAACTCTATGTTTTAATATACTATTTTGAACTTTGTAGGTTCTTTTTTATAATTTGGTTTAGTAAAAATTATTGCGTAAAAGAGATTTTTTCTCTAAGACGAATATTAACGATTTTAGAAAATGCTCGACCATACCTATACTTTAGTTGATTTCGTCTACCATGAGTATGGGTATTAATAAAACTTGAGTCACATAAGAACAGTCATCATGAGTCGCTAAAATGCCGGTCAAGCATCTCATTCAAGGTTGGGGAAAGTGCGTTCAGGTATTGTTTTGTAATTGTAATACACAACAAAACAACTTACGATTTTTTAAACGGAAACCGGAAATGTCTTGCCGGTTTTCGGACCTGTAGACGTGTAACGTTAATGGATCAGTTGTGTAAGTTTAAAACCTTTTACAACCCGTAATAGATCAGATCATAAAAGTGTCCTGATTTAGTTTATTTTTTTACAATTGCACTTAAGATTACAGTTTTATGGCACCGCTTTTAAAGGTGCATTATTTTCTTTTGTAACTTTATTCTATTGGCTTTTAAATAACAGTTATGGTCAAAAGTTATTGTTTAGTTAAAAGTTTTTCTATGATAAGTGCGGTTAAATAAATTGAAATAGGTATATTATATTTTTGAAATGTTGAATATCTACCATACAACACAAGTACTTAATTACTTAATTTTTACAAAAATTTTTATATGCTATAACGAAAATAAAATGGAATTTTTTGTCTTTAATATTTTATGCAAGGTGTCCAAAATTAAATCGAAAAACTGAAATGGTCCATTTAATAAAAAACAAGATTTAATAAATAGGGCTTCAAAATTAAAAATTAAATTAGAAAAATAATAATAACATTTTTTTTTTCAGATATAACGAACTTAATTGGTGAACCTGACTACCGAAAAGTCCGACTGCATTGGGAAACAAACCTAGAATCAGAAGAATCATACAACGTTCGTTATTGTGAATTACAGTCCTGGGGGGCACACAGATGTAGAGTTCAATCAGTTCCCCAACCAGAAAATAACCTCATAGATCACGATGAAAAAGTCCGGATGTTCACCACTGATATTAATGGTTTACGAATGGCAACAACATACTCTTTTGAAGTCAGGACCGTTAGAGAAACTGGCGAACGAGAAAATCGAGCAGAGGGCAATGATAAAAATCAGAATATTATCGTGATTCCAACCAAAGGATGTAAGTAAATTATTCATTATCTGTATTTTAATATAACAACGCTTCAGTAAATCCGAAGCTGCATTTTCGAATAAGGCGTAATCATTTTTGAGTACCCACGAATGGTTAACATGACGTGACCTATTTTTTTGTTATTAATCATTAGTTTCTAGCGACTCTAGAAAAACACCTTGTACACAAATGTCGTAATCCATAACTATCTAAAATTAAATTTTTGGTATCATTGGAACTGCAAAATTATTTGGTTGTCCATCTCTGATTTTTCCTTAACATTTTAGACACATTTGCATTTATTTTTTTTGGTCTTATAAAAATAATAGTCTACTTTTATTAAGCGGCTTATAAATTGAATTAAATATGTAGCAACTGTATTTTTTTTTATTTTTGATAATTAGCCATATATTGACAATTCCAACAAGAGAAATGTCACATTTTTTGGCAGACAAAAAGTGATTCGTAGCAAGGCATACTTCATTTTATCAGGCCGGCGCACTCTCATGTTTATTTTTTTGAATCCTGGAGGCCTTATTTTTTAGAAGGTCCATTTTTGTGACGTCACATAAATTGGTTTGGTTACTCGCTAACGGTATCGCCTTATAAAAGTGAATTGGCGACCATAGGAACAGAAGTTATGTTAAGATAAATGTATGCACAGTTTAAAAATTAAAAAAGGCATTGTGCAACAATAAACTTTATGCATACTTAGGATTTTTTAAAAATACATCTGTTAAAAACATATAAACCTATGTGTAAACAGATTACCCACCTGAATTAAACAAAATAAATGCTTAATGTTTTAGACTCCTTAGAAACGGTTTTATTGTATACTTATTGTTACTTTTTGCCATAATTTTGCCATTTAAAACAGAAATAAACTTGACAAAATGTAAGTTTTTGGTCATACTATGAAATGGGCAAAGAGTGTGCAACCAATCAAACGCAGCCTAGTATTTTCGTATGTTTTTATTAAGACGGGACCCGTTGCTTAAGGTGGCAGCTCACTTAATTTATTTCAGATTTTAGAAATTCTGATTTTTTTTTTGTTTTAAAATGAACGAATTGTAAGTTGTCATGCACCCCGACCTTTCGCAGCCGGCCCCGTCTTAAATATGTAAAAATATTGATGGCGCAAAATATGTATTCTGCATTGATTCATTCATTCATTCAAAAAAGCTAAACCTGATCAATTTAGGTGTTGATTTTTGATAGATGAGCGGTTATTAGATGTATTTACGGTATGAGTACTTTAAATTTAAGAAAAAAAAATGTTTGCTTTCAAAAAAAATAAAGTAGGTTTTTGGTTTTTTCCTTATATTTTATATTTTTGATATTATTTTAAAACCAAACTTTCTGACTCCAAAGAAGGAAATATGGTCAATCTAATCCTACCATTAGATTTTAAAAATTCCGCTTGGTTTGTAAATCTTGAATGATTGAAACGACAACTCTACTTGCACAACAACCTGCCGGCCCCCTCTTAAGGATCCTTTATTCCAAGCCATTTACTAATCTAAGCCACTCTGAAAGCCACTTTTGTTATTTAATTTATTTTTAACAAAATTTGCATTTTTTTTAAGATAAAACCTAATGATAAAACTATACGCAGCATTTAACCATGACCACAAAAAATCACATGATTTCATACGTAACGTGAATAAAAATTATTACGCTCTAAGACATCCATAATTTTTCCGAATAGGATTCCTAACTGCATGTATCTAATTGTATATCTAAGAGCAATACCATATCTTCAAACCGTTATATTATTAGCTATTCGTTATTATAATCTTTGGATCTCCGATGATATAAATGATATCACTAAATTATCCACCTAATAATCTAACAGTTTTCTTAAAAAAGTAAACAATGCTTATAAGTGAACAGATGGAGTATTGTTCAACGAAAATAGCATGTAGGACTACTATACAGTTAAATATACTGTATTTTTAGATTCTTTATAAATAAAGAGTCCAAGGTATAAGTATACCTTCCAGTAAACCCGAGAGTAAACCTAATTTGTGTTTCAGTTTCAGCAAAAGCAACCCAATGTCTTCCTCATGCTAGTGAAATTGAAGTATCAACCGGACCCTACTTTGGAGGAAGAATAGCTGTAGAAGCTACTGATGGAGAGCGATGTGCTTTAGACGGGGACCCGCAGAGTCCGCGTGACACCTACACATTGAGAATCAGCCACACGGAGTGTGGCAGTCAAGTCAACGAGACCACCGTGGCTACGTTTGTCATCGTGCAAGAAAACCTACCAATTCTAACTCATAGCACACGACGCTTTCTCGTGTTATGCTCCTATCAACCAGAGACACTAACAGTTAGAGCTGGAATTAATTTGCCCACAGGTAAAGATGGTTTTTTAGTCGTTGGAACCTGTTTTTGCATATACAAGTAATTTGTTGGGCCTAAAGCAATATTTACAATGAGTTAAATTGATCATAATACTTATAAACAGGGTTTTATGAACCGAGACATGCTTCAAAAATGTGATCCAATTTGATTTAATTAACTTACTTTTTTTTCCTTCTTAGCCTTTTTTTAAGTATCTAATTTTCAATTATAAAAAAGCATTTTTTGTCCAATTTAAATAAAATTTCATGCTTACATTTATTATTGCATGCTAATCAGAAATTTACAAATCCTAAATTCTTTTAATTAACAGCCCAAGTATACTAAAAACCATCGTATAATCCGTAAACAAAAAATAAATTATCTTATGGTTACAGGCAAGGGTCAAGTGCAGAGGGCAACACCTGCCGCCAGCGTGTCCAGTTATGAGGATAATTATCTGGGTAGAAGAGGACGCAATATTCGAACAGGAAGGCTGCTATTAAAACCTGAGGCACTAGGTAAGTGCACTTATCTTGACATTTATTCAATGTACTTGACTATAATCTAGTCTCAAATCTAGATAATGGATAGGCGGGTAAGTACCTAGAACATCACTTTGTTGGGTCAGAATATGGACAAAGTAGGTTAAAGGTTTTTTTAAATTAATCAATTAATATTTGAACCATTTTTAAGGAATAGTCAAAGTTTTGCAACATTGTTTGCAAAGAGCATAATAAACCGATAAATAAACTTTTTATTTAAAATAAAATACCATGTATCTAAAAAGATTAAGAATCCGTTGCTGTCCACTTAATTACAAAACATAACGATAAAAAAAAAGTTATTCTGCTTCGTTTGAAGTAAGAATATTTTTGAGTACCTATATGTAGAGTGCCTGGAAGAATTGACAGTTATTGTCGCCTTATAGAGTGGCGTCATGCATCATTCCATCTCTGTCATACAGATTCTGTCATCAACGTAATAGCCAAAGTGACAACAATTACAACTTACAATCACCATTGATGACAGAATCTGTATGACAGAGATGGAATGATGCATAGCGGCACTCTATAAGACGACAATAACTGTAATTCTTCCAGGCACTCTACCTATACGTATTTTTACATACAGTGAGAGGCGAAGGCCCCCCCCCTGGCCTTAACTTTTGAACGGTTCGAGATATTGATTTCCAAAAATTTTTAGGTTAATTTACACAAAAAAAACTACTTTTTGACAAATTTGGATTATTAAAAAATAATAACCCCCAGATGGGGGGAATATGAACTTATTTTTTTAATGTAAAGAGGGGTCAAGTGACCCCTCATTTGAAAGCGATTTTTATTTCTAACGAAATGTGTTTGCCAATTTAAGACATGTTTATTATTTTTTGGCTAGGAGCTTCACAATAAAAAGAACAATTTCCTTAATAAATGCAACAGTGAAAAAATAAAACTATTTGAAATTAGGTAAGGGTGCATGTTTTTCTTTATTTAAAAAGAATATGTAATATTTTTTTGTTAAAATGTGTTATACCCTGTGTCCCAACATAAAATACAAACAAAACAAAACCTTATGCTTCTAAATAATTTTGTTTTAATTAATTATATTTTTTAACCCTATTTTACTTCGTTTTTTGAAAAAAAAATAATTTTGGTAGGTTATTTTAAAACATTTGTTATAAAACATTCTAACAAAAAAAAATTATTAATATTTTTAAATAAAAAGAAAACATACACCCCTACTTACTTTGGAGTCACTTAAGTCTTTTATTGTTGCATTTATTACGTAAAACAGGATTTTTGTGCTTTATTTTAAAACACACAGTACAATAGAACTACTGAAACAATCTAAAATTCGTGAACGTCATTGTCTTGGAAATAAAAATAGCTTTCAAATGAGGGGTCACTTGACCCCTCTTTACATTTAAAAAAATTAAGTAGATAGTCCCCCTATGTGGGGGTTATTAGTTTTTGAAAAACCAATTTCGTCAAAAGGTAGTTTTTTTAGTGCTAATTCGTCAAGAATTTTTTTGAATCAATATCTCAAACTGTTCAAAAGTTAAGGTGGGGGGGGCGGACTTTTGCCTCTCACTGTATACTCGCACCAAATCATACTTACATGTCTTTATACTTCCTTTCCCTCGGGGAATAGCCTATTTTATTTACCATACATATGTATTTCACCGCTATTTATGTTTTGCGGGGAGTAAACTAACAAATAAGTCTCTTAGAAGGTAGTTATTGAAGTAAATACCTAGTAATAAAGAATGCAACATGTTACGTGACATTTTTACACGATTTACAAAGGATGTTCTTTGCTTGTTGCATTTAACATCTTACATAAGATAAGATCTTTAGTATTCGCTCTTTACCTAGGGTTTTTACGCTAAAATAGTAATTTGCTAAAGCAAATAGGCGAGTCAGTTTTAAACGTAGATAAAACAAAAAGTAACCGGTGTGTTATTTAGCGTTTTAGTAATTAAGTTTAATGCTAAACTGCCACTAAACAGTTAATAAAATCTCGATTTAAATAGTGTTATTTAAGTATGTCCCTATTGTTTTTAAAGATTTATAATCTAATTTCCTTGTTTTAGTTAAAGAACAGAAACCAATCGAAGAAAAGCGAGCGTCATCTGCACTATCAACAATAAATGTTATACCAATATTTGTCTTAACAATGCTTGGATTAGCATTATTGATTGTGTTAATAGCACTTG
The DNA here is from genome assembly GCA_963920755.1 of Cartodere bifasciata. Classification (NCBI taxonomy): domain Eukaryota; kingdom Metazoa; phylum Arthropoda; class Insecta; order Coleoptera; family Latridiidae; genus Cartodere; species Cartodere bifasciata. Next base: position 12,738,970 of record OY987195.1, read on the forward strand.
TTCTCAAGTTTTCAAGCAAAAGAATACAAGCCTTGGACAACATTTCTATAGCATCCCAAATGTCGATAAGTAGCTGTACAACACTAGATGAATCTACTAGTGGAATATGTGAATCGGAAACTAATAATATAAATAGTAGAAAATTTGTTATAATTGGATGAATTTGGGCTTTGTGTGCTTTGCCTGTTTAAAAGATATTATTACTATGTTGTGTATGTCGGATAGGTTATGTTAAGAATTTCGGATTTCATTTTTATTACCAAGTTCGGAATACCTCTTATATATTAACAATTAAGTGTCTTTTGTTTTTTTTTTTTTTTTATCAATGGTACGTTTGGTGCACATATCGGGTAAGGGTGGGGGTTTTGTTGTATGGATATTCGATGCCAATCTTACTTGTGCAACATTTATAAGAAAGAAATAAGAAAAGTTAATAGTCATTATTAAGTTTTGCTATGTAAGGCTAGGCCTGATTCATGATCAGGGAACAAACAACAATAATTATTAAGTAAACAAAGTAAAAGCTAATGAAAATACATCCGCATTTTTTATCTAACAGGCTAATTTCAAGTCAATAAATTTCGAAGCAGTGCAAATTTGCGACGTCGCAAACGAAACATTTTAGTCTAAAAATGATAGTTTTCGTAAAAAAAAATCTGTTTTGATTAGTCAATGGTATTTAATGCGTAAATTACAATTCTATTCCAAAAAATCTTTACTTTACTTTACTTTACTAACAAAATAGTGCTGCAACCGGGTCGCAACTTTGCACTGCTTCGATATTTTTCTTGACTTGAAATTAGCCTGTAAGTATATTGCCACAAAAGTAAGAAAAGCATCGAATGTGGGTTAGAACATATATCCACAAACTAATTATAATTTTGACATTCTTTTTAGTAATTGTTTTGGGTTTTTGACTTTTGTTGTGATATACTATTATAAAATATAAATATATTTACTATTTATAGAATAACTAGGGTACCCTATCGTAATTTTAAATTTAAAATTAAATACCATTAAATGTAATATAAGTCGTAAGTTATTGTTTAAAATTTAGTTAAATATTTTGCCTCTGTTAAAACAGATTTTAATAAAATTTGGCCTTTACTTAAAATAGATAGCAAGATTATGTAAGTCTGATTAAATTTTTGCTTAATAATATTGTAGCTAACTATTTATAATTTTTTAAATTAAATACTTTTTTAGTTAAATATTTAGACTTTATTTCCTTGGAGAAAATTGTCAATTATCAAAAGTGAGTAACCTTTGGTACTTTCAAGCTATTTCTACTTAAAAAATGATTGCACCATCTTAACCCTTAATTAAGAAACCGTGAAACCTTCAACCGGAAACTAAGAAAATGCAAGTTGAATTCGTAAAAGACCTGTGTAATTTAAAAATGTAATGTTTGCGAATTTCAGTTTACATTTTTTTGAATTTTAGTTTTCAAATTTTAATTTACGCTTTCTGAATTAAGGACGGAAATTGTGTAGAAGACAATGAATGAAGTAAACAAACACCAGTTCATAATCATATAATGACAATCCACAGACACTATGAATAAGAATACGCTTGTATGTAGTAAATTCAAACCAATTCGGAATGGGTCGCCGGTTTGCTAAAATTATAAAGGCCGATATTTATACCACGTAACTTTTACTTTACTTCCGCTTTACTTCGGCGTAACTTAATCGAAAATTAAATAAAATTCATGATAATGTATTGGCAAATTTATAGTTCACTTTAGTGCTACTTTTCTGATTCATTTAGCTTAAAGTCGTATAAAGTCGTACTAACTCGAGACCCGAGCTTAGCCATCATGCGCAAAATTTGCAAAAATGAGATATTCGCCCTTATTGTCAAGGGTAGTGATTCCGGAATATCGCTTCGTATACGATACCTGTTAGGTCTTCTTATGTAGGTTTTACAAAGCGATATTCCGTTATTACAGACCAGGTATAAATTGTCAGAAGTCGCGAGTTCAGACGCATGCGCTTTACTGATCCCAATTTCACGTAACTTTGCAATCTGTAAATTAGGCAAATTTGTAAAGTTAAGTGGAAGTGAAGTTACGCCGAAGTAAAGTAAAAGTTACGTGGTATAAATCGCCCTTAAGAGGTCTATAGACCATCTTATAATTTTAGTTTACTTTAATTCTGGTATATACCAAAATTAAAGTAAATATAAGTTTGAAAGCATTTTATGGTTTCCGCGTTTTTTTTTTTCGATATGGAATAATACATAATATAAACATTTTTTCTTTTAATTTTGTACATAAGGATTTGTCTTTTATTTTAAATGGTTTACAATATTTGGATCTAATGTTTCTGCTACTTTTTTGCCAAAAGTAAAATAACCTTAGTATACCCTGCAGATTAGAAAAGTAAAATGTGCTTAGGTTCTAAAATTATCATAATTTTAATACTAATTTCTTAAGTTAATTTGGTACTGGAATTTTTAATTAGGTATTTACATACAAAATACCTAGTAGATATTATTGTGGATTTAACAACAAAACTTATTACTACATTTCTGGAATAGCTTGCTACTATTTTTGATCACTAATGTGCGTATTTGATAGAAGTTCACTGTAGATGCCGCTAGGTCCTTCAATACTACATACAGATTCCTCCGGGGTTCTCGATGGCTCTGCTTCTGTGTTTTCTTCGGAACATAATTTACGCGCTCGTTTACCGTGCAAATTCTAAAAAAAAGGAAACCAGTTTAGAAATATGTGATTTCCAAACCAGGCATAGGTAATTGCCTTAAAACAAAGAAAAAAATTTACCTTTTAAAAAGATGTAATTTTTTAAAAGGGCTTTTTCCTTTATTGGTTTGGTAACTGTTACGTTGGTAAAAAACAGCAACCTATTAAAAAAATTATTTGTTATGTAAAAAGCATTTTGTAACAAAAGGTATTCTCAAACATTTTTCGATCACGTGGACTGTAAAGCATTTTATGGCAATATTCCACTTTCAGAATGTTCTTTGTCACTTTTTGTGAACAAAACTGAGTATTGCAGCAAATACTGTGACTGTTTGTCGGCTATAAACTCAGCTATAAATAAATGAAATATGCTTATAATATTTTAACAATGCTTTTCATATTATCAACTACGAGTTGGCTATTTAAACAAAATATTTCATTCATTCTTGAGAAAAATCTTCAGTCAAATGCTATGAATTTTGACGTAAAGACATACTTTTTTAGATTGGTACTTGGTAGGTATTACAAAATGTAAATAAATTTTAGTTAACATGAATGATGCGAGATCATTGAAAATAAAGAGTTTTGCAATGTGGATATAAAGACATAAGTAGCTAAATAAAGGATGTGCTATCTAAAAATGTGCTTCAGCTAAAAATAAGTAAAAGAAAGAAGAAAACTTTAAAAATCAAAATAAAAATGTATGAACCACTTACAACAAACAGAAGATTTAGAACAAAGGGTTTCATGACCAGCTACTGTTAAACTATAAACTTGACTATCCGACGATTGGTCTCTAATTGCTTTGACTGAAGACCAACGTTTCGTCCTCGATGACGAGGTTGAGGTCTGCGAAGTGCTAGAACCCTGTAAGTAGCACAACAAATTACAAATACACAATAATTCAATTTTTCTTAGTCAGATAGCAAGTTATGTTTATACATATCTGGTCAAAAATTAATATGTAATTGTCGCGAATTTTGAGATGAATTACTGCTCTAAATACTGAATGACGAGTGAATGTTTTAAAACATTGGAATAGTTTAGAATGAATGAAAGAAATATGTATTTTGGAACATACCTTCTCTCGACTTCCTTTTTTCTGCAGCAAAAAAAAAAAAACACAGGAATTAAAGAAAAATTTATACTAACTATAAAATTAGCAATCCACTTATAAGAAATACACAAAGGATACAGATATAAGAAATGTAGGTCATTTAATTACAATCAAGTACCTAATCGAATTTACGAGTTCATAAAGAGCTTAAATAACAAAATGCCTTTGCCAGCAAAAGACTTCACTAGTTTTCTAACATTATGGTCTCGCTAAAGGTCTAGTTACTTCAAAGTCACTTTACTTTTCCTTTGAGAAAACAGAAATGTTCTTTAAGATTATCTTAGACAGCAAAGGTAGATAAGAGACATCAAAGAAGAGAAAATTATGAAAATTACTAAATTGTTAAGATAATTACTTAAGTAGGTTTTTTTTACAAATCACGTAAGCATTGTCAATTTCTATAACGTAAACAGTCTAGCTAATTTATAAATTAAAGTAGGAACATTCCAATAATATATTTTAGTATTTTAATTTAAAACAATTAGGTATGTTGCACGCAGTTTTAAGCTTCAGTCACAATGAAAATTAGCTTGCATATTGTAAGAATTGAAATTGTAAGAGCTTGAAATATGTTTTTAGGCTATATCAATCACAATAAATTAGCTTGTATGAGGTCAAACCACAAAAAAGAGAGGTTGCATCTAAAATTAAAAGTGAGACTGATTGCTGAGAATCGGGAATCAGTAGTTAGCATAAAAAAATTATCAAGTAATTTTAGGCACTAGAGTCCGCCCCGCTATTTGGTAAACAGCCTGTCAGTATATTCTAAAGTTATAAAGTATTTTAGCAGCAACAGAAATACTTAAATTAAAATGTTTGGTGCAATCAGTCACAAGAAAACTTTTTAAAAGTATTTTAATTTTAGCAAATTCGTTAAAAAGTACTAGAAAGTTTTATATGCAAAATACTGTTTTACATGAAATCACAAATATTTATTTTATTCTCTTGTTCAACTTTTTTCCAAATATTTTATCAAATTTTATAGAACAAAGTAAAAAGTCATGTTTATACATCTTTGTAGGTTAATGCATCTAAATATTATGTGTCCTTGCCGTTTTATTATTTGATGCATCGTCTGATGTGCCGACTATCAAGCTAGGGGTATATGAACGAAAGCGGTGAACAACCTGTCATTATACGCTAGGCACGTAAAAAAGATAAGTGACATTTTGTACACGTAAACCGAGACGAAAACTTACCTGTAGACTAAAGCGTCTGTGAGCGGCTTTTCGTCCACCTCTTCTCTTGGATATGTGCGGATTATCTCGGCACATGGTTTTGCTTTTGTAGATCTCAAGTTGAAGATATAGTCTTTTTAGTTCAGCCCGTATGTCATCAGGACTCATATCCGCTAGAGTAACTTCACCTACATCAACGTCACTATTGTTTCCAGTTAAAGGACCATGAGCGTTCATATCCTGGAACAAACATTCACTTTGTATGCATATGCAACCCGGCGCATTCGCCATTTTATAACAGAATTATTCTGGTTACAGAAAGACGAAAATAGATATTAGGAGATTAATATTATTAAAATAGCACCTAACTATTATGTGTTTTTTTTTAACAGAAAGTCAGATTAAATACAATTGTTTTTGTCCTGCTCCGGCAATTTTCCTTCAAGTATTAAATACAATATACACCATATTAGTGTGTCGTCATTGAAGCCAACAAAGACAAAGACAAAATCGCATCGTAGTTTCCTTACTCTATGAGACGAGAATGAATGATTTTCATAAAATTTGCCGGTATGCGAACGAGCTATAATAAAAACATCCTTTTTTAGTTTGAATTTGCTAATTTTAGGTTAAATTTGGTCTACAATATCGAGGGGCAATTTAATGAAAGAATTAGTGTACATTTTTTTAAGAATTTGTAGAATTTGTTGAATTTGTTTAGAGTTTGTTATGAACTTATTGAGATTTCGTGAAGAATTTGTTAAGAATTTGCAGAATTTGTTAAGAATTTGTAGAATTTGTTAAGAATTTGTAGAATTTGTTAAGAATTTGTAGAACTTGTTAAGAATTTGTAGAATTTGTTAAGAATTTGTGGAACTTGTCTAGAATTTGCAAAGAATTTGTTAGGAATTAGTGAACATAATTTGCCCATCCAATTTGCCCCTCGTACAATACATACTTTTCGAACTTAGTTCCTGCGAGAAGTATAATAAAACATTTTATTTTTGTACCTACTTATAAACCACAGTAGGCACTTTAACTACAATGTCTTAATAGTCGCATTTTCCAAAGTTTTGTCACTATTCAAGATTTATAAAAGTTTTGAACAAATTGGCCATAAACGCGGCAGTAAACATTGTAAAGCACGTCATCATAAAGCTTGTTTCTAAAACTAATGGCAAAAATATTGATAACAAGCGCATTCTAAGCATTAGAAGCTCCTGTAAACTCGCTATCTAGAAAATAAGTTTCTGACATGTTATTCCACTCAAACATTATTGAATAATGCTGTGTTTGTCAGTAGAATTACCGACACCTTATAAAACGTGGTAGTAGACGTAGGTTGTAACAATATTACATTAATTAGATCTTGCTTCAAACAGTGACAATGTTATAAAGGAGAATTGGCAGACAATGCATTTGCTTTTACCTACCTTAAAAGCGTCGACTGGAATTCTGCAAGAGTACTCTTGACCTAATGATTGAACTTGTTTTTGCTGATACCAAAACTTTGGAACAAAAACTAACAGCATGGTGCTTGTAGTAGTAAGTTGGATTCGGATAGAGTAAAATAAAAGAACGTAATCTGGATGTAGTCCTGGGAATATAAACAGTCGCGATCCATAAAATAATGTGCTCACAGCAAGTTCTATACTTATGGCAGCACAAAGGAATGTTCTTTCCTGTAATAAAAACGCTATTAATGAACTTAACAGCTAAGTTAATCCTGAAAATACAGTTGTAAGGTTAAAACTACTATTGCGGCTGTTGCTTTCACCTATTTAGATGCTTTATGTTGTGCAATTAATTTCCGAAAATTGATTTTGGAAATTACGTTCTCGCTTTAAAAAAATCGGTTATTTCTTTGTTTTGAGACATTTCCATTTTTTATTAAGTATTATGGTTGATTTATTAATTGTGGATTGTTTATTTGTTACCCTGCGTTCAGTATCGGATTACTTCAAACCGTCCTGTTTTAAGAAACTTGTAAGAATAATTAAGGATCACATGTTAAAGACCGATGTCATAAGCATAGAAACAAAATAAAATTACCTGTTTATGTGGAATATGCAGAGTTGGTTGTCTCAATTTCAGGAAAAATAGCACTTTCTATCGTATTTTTTCAGAGAATACGATTGATTTTTAATCAAAAAGTGTAATAAAAGATTAAAAAATTTGTTTTGCATATTAAGATTGAGGACTTAAATTCACAAATTCAAAGATCTATGCACTCGGAAGCTCGCAGAAGTCATCTCCGTTAAGTTAAGAAAAATAGAGCTAGAAACAAATTATGGTTTCATTGAAATTTCTCTGTGTCAAATATTTGACTTCAAAAATCATTATAATATTTTTAAATTGTCAAAGAATTTTTGACACAAAGAAATAACCGATTTAAATGAAAGCATAATCTGTTTGTAGCCCTATTTTTCTAGTTTTCAAAACTACATAGTTTTAATGTACAACGGGACCTTCATATGGATTCAGTAGAATTGACGGGAGCTCAACGGAGATGACTACTTCGATCTTTTGAGTGCAAAGATCTTTTAGCCTGTAAATTTGAGTCCCCAACCTTGAGGCCACTTTTTATTGCGTGTATTTAGTAATTTACAAATAAATTTAGGAAACGAAATTTACTCCATGATTCACGGAGTCGTTATGATTGGCCGATATTGAAGGATTCCATGAATATAAAGCTACTTTACTGTCAAACTTGTTTAAGTAAATTTGGTAAGTTTTATTTAAATTTTTTTGCATTATTTGGATTTCTAGAAAAACAAGCTTATTTATTTCATTTGACCCCAACAACTGATATATCTTTTTTCGTTGCATGAAGCGTGGTCCCAAATGAAATCGGCAATGGATAATTGCAGAAATGAAATTTCCCTAAGGAGAGGAAATGGAATCTCAATTTGTTAAGAATACTGATAGCATTTTTCGAGGCCCATCGAGATATAACCTTTTTTGTTGAATTTAAATTTTCAGTTGGAACTTTGTTATTTAATTTTGAACCCTGAATTAAAAATTAATTACAAAGTTAAAATTATTCATTTTGCAACCTGAATTAAAAATTAATTACAAAGTTTAATTTGCCATTATTAAAACAAATTTGCTATTTTGCTAAAACATTTCTCTAAAGATACTTGCTTTTAGTGGATTATAACGAATTTGCTCGTTAAAAAGAACTTTTGGAATTGAAGTTTCGACGTAATTATAAATATTAAAATTCTATGATTGTTACCTTGTTTTTAACTTTTAGACAAGTGGAAACATGAAAATAAAAAATTTAAACTTACCTACTTTTTAAGTTTTAAATTCTCATTGCATGCATAATTCTCTCTACTTATATCTACGTTTTATTTTTGAGTTTAATTTACTACCTTTTGGTTGGCAGTGCACTGTTGACTTAATGATAATAAATTTATGCTACTGCATCTGAAAATTTTGTGTGGAAGAATTTATTCATTTAAATTAACCAAGTAAATTTACACTTTGTAAATAAAATCATGCTAACAGAAATTGACGTTTTTAAAAGAAAGAAAATTTTTTTTGACACACAAGAACTCATTTTAGTGTATTAGTTTTACAAATTTTATGGATATTTGATGATTTCTGTGGCGAAAGTTTAATATAAAACAAAGATTCTCTCCAAACCACACTTTATTAAGAAAAATCTGAATACGTATTTCGACAGCTAAGCTGTCAGCTTCACCAGAAGATGACAGCTTAGCTGTCGAAATACGTATTTAGATTTTTCTAAATAAAGTGTGGTTTGAAGAGAATCTGTAAATCAAAGCTAAATCAATTTTTTATATAATTGCTACACATTATATGGTATACTCTTCGCAAGAAAACTATTATAGCATAATTAATAGTTTCTAATAAAAAAAAAATTATTTAAACAAAATCTGCGAAGAGTGCAAACTATTAACAGGAAACACGAAGAATTTAGTTAACGAAGAGGAAAAATGTCAGTTCTGACGTTTAAAATATTTGAGGTTATTTGTTCTGACAGCTGGCTTGTTTCTTTGTTTGAAATATTTTTGGCATGGCCTTCTTGACCGACGCGTGACGCGTTTTGGACGTTTTTTGCTACTGAAATCTTTTAGTTTTTGTTTTTTAACCTTACTGGCCAATTTTACAAAAAATGAACTAACATTTTTAATAGAAAATAAATTTTTTATTAATTTTGTAAAAAATATTTTTTTTTGTAGATTGAATAATAACGAAGATAGGAAGTTTTTTTTTGCTGGGGGGTAATTGGGGGGTTGGACAAAAAAAACTAAAGAATACCTTTTGGTGAAGAATTAAATTTTCTATATTTTATGTCGAATAATTTTTTTTGTAAATTTAACGACCGACCGACCGACGCATTTTTTCAAAGTTGTTCAAAATTCGATGAAAAACACGAATCTGCAAGAATTCTTGCTCTAGGATGAAAATTGACGATTTTAGGATTTTCGTATCGATTGCAATATACTCTTCGAACCTAGTCTTGCGAAGAGTATAATAAGACCGTTTGGCGCAGTGTTTCTTTCAGGAAAACCTTTTTACAGTAATTTTTTGTAATCCAGTGTATAATTTGTCTAAAATGTGTTTTCCTCGGTGTTAACTTACAGTGTGTTCAATTGAGGATTAGACACCCTCTGTAACTTTCTTAATATAGCAAATATATTTTTAAGAAAAAACAGGTCAATTTAGTTACAGAGGGGGACATCTAAAAAATATAAAATTAATTTTTATCATTAACCCTCTGTCACGCACCAACACGAAGCTACAATTTTTGAATTACAACCCCTATATTGCGATGCCTCATTTGAAAGAGAAAAAAATATGCTTTACGATGGCATCAAAAAAATTAAAATCGGTTGACCCCTTTTCGAAATAATAAGAGAAACTTTTTTTTGCAATAACTTTTGATCGGTTTGTGATATTTACTTTTAAAAAATTTTAAATAATTGTTTAAAAAAAAACACTAATTTTTGACAACACAAAATTATTTTTTTTTACTTTTGCACAAGGGGCAAATTTTTTTTTGTGTTTTTAAATGAAAAGATGGGTCATGTGACACCTCATTTTAAAGATATTTTTATTTCCTACTCAAGGGTTATAAAAAATTAAGAACAAATTCGTTGGTTTGTTTTTTAAGAATTTGTTGTAAAGAAAGAAAACAAAAAGGCATTTTGCAGAAATAGCTCAACTTATTGCCTCTATTTTTCTTAGACCAATAATTGTGTCCATTTTAAACTTGCAGTAAGGTAAATCATTTTTAAAAAAGGCCCTAGGGTTTTATTTTTTATATTAAGTTCTGAAAAAAAACTAACAAATTTTTTAAAATTTTTTTATAAACCTTTGTGTAGAAAATAAAAATACCTTTAAAATAAAGTGTCACATAATCCCCTTACTAATAGAAAAAAGCAAAACATTTGTTTAAATCCTTGTGTAAAAGTTAAAAAAAAAAAAAAATTCTGCAAAAAATTTGTGTTTATTTATTACAAAAATGTAGAAGTAAATATCACAAACCGATCAAAAGTTATCGCCAGAAAACGACCCTCTTATTATTTCAAAAAGGGGTCAACCAATTTTGGTTTTTTTAATGCCATCGTATAGCTTATTTTTTTCTCTTTCATATGAGGTATCGCAAGATAGGGGTTGTAATTTAAAAATTGCAGGTTGGGGTTGGTGGATGACAGAGGGTTAAAGAAAAAAAAATTTTTTTATATTTTTTAGATTTCCCTCTCCGTAACTAAATTGACCTGTTTTTGCTTAAAAATATATTTGCTGTATTAAGAAAGTTATAGGGGGTGTCCAATCCTCAATTGAACACACTGTATAAATGCAATGTCTGTGCCACGTTCTTTATGCAAATGAGCTTTTAGTTATAGGGTGCTCGCTAACATGTTTTCAAAAACCTATTTCTAACGAGCACCTCAAAAACCATTAGATTAGGTATCATAGATGTAGGATATCAATTTGTGATTGATTAAAATTTGAACTATTAATTGGTTCTAAAGTGAACTTGATGGAAGGCAATCCTTGGAGCACCCACGTAAAATTTGATTAACATTAACACTTAGTTAGATAGATATCTACCTTTATACAGGATGTCCAAAAAATGATGCGCATAAACGAGATGGTACGCTCTTGGGACATTCTCAGGAATCCCTAGATAATTGTCAAAAAAAATCCATCTGTTATATTCATCAAGAAAAATGCGAACAAAGTTGCATAAATTCGGCAACAAGGCAATCCTTGGAGCACCCACGTAAAATTTGATTAACATTAACACTTAGTTAGATAGATATCTACCTTTATACAGGATGTCCAAAAAATGATGCGCATAAACGAGATGGTACGCTCTTGGGACATTCTCAGGAATCCCTAGATAATTGTCAAAAAAAATCCATCTGTTATATTCATCAAGAAAAATGCGAACAAAGTTGCATAAATTCGGCAACACAGTCTAGGAAAATACATCTAAAAATCCCACCTATGAGTCTTGATTATACACTTTTTTAAACTTTAGACTACACTTTAGCATTAGATTTTATTGACGTTGTTGTCAGCTTCATTTCATGAAAATTTTGTAAAATTAAATTGATTATATAAATGTAATTCGACCATTTCGAAAATAAACAAATGGTGAAACGGATTAAGATAGACTGTAGCTTTATATAAACCATTGTTTTTTGAGTCATGCGTTACAACGCAATGATAGATTAAAAAAATACAAAATATTAGTTCTTCTTTTTAATGCAAAGCCAATTTACTCAATGGGTAGATCTATGACCCATGTGTTTAAACTGCCTATTTTAAGCAGAAGGCCTGGAGGTACACTTTTATGCAAAAAATGTTAAAAAATTTAAATTAAATTTCAAGATATTTCGATTTAAAACATTTTTTTTGCTGGGTTTTTTTCTACTTCTTGTCATATTGACTTTGTGTATTGTTTAAACTTTATAATTGATACATTATAAGAAAGAGGACCATATAAGGTATGTAATAGCAGGAAAAAAAAATTAAAAATATTCTCTACAGGGGCATACAAATTAGTTTTGGAAAAAAAAAATAATTTTTTCTTTGGGGGGCTGAAAAGAAGTCTTCCCCCCACTGAAAAAAGTTCCAAAATGAGATTCTTAATGCAAATTTAATATATTTTAATAATGAGGTGGTGCGAAGTTGTTGTCCAGCTGGATTGGAAGGATAACAGGACACGAATAACTGCAAAATCGCATAAAACTTCGACCAAAGCACGCTCGCTACTCGTTTACCGCGTTGCAGCGCCTAACTCAAAGTCCAATAACTCCACGGGTAGATCTATGACCCAAGGGTTTATAATACTCATTTTAAGCAGGAGGTTCGTACGAATACTTTAATATATAAATATTTATTATTTCTCTGAAAAATTTTTGAGATATTTGATTTTATACAATTTTTTTTCTCTGTTTTTTACTACTTCTTGTCATATTAACCCAGAGTATTGTTCAAAACTATTAAGTAATACATCATTAAAAAGAGGGTACTTTAGGAAACTTGATAACAAAAGAAAAAAATAAAATATCTTTTTTAATGGGTCTCAAAATTAGTTTTCAAAATCACTAAATCTTAATTTTGTGGGGGCTGAAAAGGGGTCTTCCCCCCACTAAAAAAAGTTCCAAAATGAGTGCAATGAATGAATGCAAATTAAAAATATTTTAAAAATAGGGTGGTATGAAAGTGTTGTCCAACAAAAATTTAAAATTGAGAATATTTGATTCATATCGCTGCACTAATAAGCGTTTAAAGTTTTGCACTTTGGGGCCTCATATCTCCGAGGGTATATAAGATAGATTTTTTTTAACAATTTTCTGGGGCTCCCTAGCCATATATATTCAGGGTGTGCAAAAACTTTGGAATATCGCTCCTAATTTCGTAAATACTTTTCCTAGAAGGTTGATTTTTTCGAGGTCGATTTCTATTTTTTCAATGCGCATCTTTTCAACTTATATTTAAATATACAGGGTGTCCAAGTTTCTCAGAAGACTGAACAACTTTCTTATTTTAAATAGAACACCCTATTTTTTTTTTTTTTATAAATCTAGATGTCATCAGCAGTTTAACGATATGTCGCTTGCTACCCTTAAGTTACTTAATGTTACCCTTTTTAATAGAATTTGTTTCTGTGTTAAAAAGTTTGGAATATCGCCTGTAAAATCGTAAATACTTTTCGTTGAAGGTTAATTTTTTTGAGGTTCATTTTTATTTTTTTAATACGCATCTAACAAGCATACACTCAACTATACAGGGTGTTTCCCTTTTTTAGGAGGCTAGTCAACTTTCTTATTTTAAATGGAACACCCTATATTTTTTTTTTATGAATCTAGATGTCATTAGTAGTTTAATGATATGTCGCTTGCTACCCTTAAGTTACTAAATGTTACCCCTTTTAACAGAATTTGTTTCTGTGTTAAACAATTTGGAATATCGCCTGTAAAATCGTAAATACTTTTCGTAGAAAGTTAATTTTTTCGAGGTTCATTTCTATTTTTTAAATACGCATCTAACAAGCATACATTTAACTATACAGCATGTTCCACGTTTTTTTTTTTTAGGAGACTAGACAACTTCCTTATTATACTCTTCGCAAGACTAGGTCCGAAGAGTATATTGCAATCGATCAGAAAATCCTAAAATCGTCAATTTTCGTCGTAGAGCAAAAATTTTTGCAGATTCGTGCGTTTCATGACTTTTTAAGATTTTCATTTTTTGTCCGTCCGTCTGTCTGTCTGTCTGTCACGTTTCTTGTGGTCACGCTATCTCAAAAACCAAAAGCGATATCAAACTCAAATTTTAAGGAAAAATCGATCCCTGTAAGAGGAAGAACACTATTGTTTTTGGCAAGAATCTGATTACTACAAAGCCCCCTTTTAAGCCCCCCAAATGAAAAAAAAATTGTAGCTCGACTATTATTAAATTTACAAAAAAAATTATTCGACATAAAACATAGAAAATTTAATTGTTTACAGAAAAGTATTCGTTTGTTTTTTTGTCCGACCCCCCAATTACCCCGCAGCACAAAAAAACCTCCTATCTCCGTTATTATTCAATCTACAAAAAAATTATTCTTTACAAAATTAATAAAAATTTAATTTTTATTAAAAATGTTTTTTCGTTTTTTGTAAATGTAGACAGTGAGGTTAAAAAAACAAAAAATTAATGATTTTAGTAGCAAAAAACTTCTAAGTCCGAATCGCGATCACGATTCGGTCAAGAAGGCCATGCCAAAAATATTTCAACTAAAGAAATAAAAGCAGCTGTCAAAACAAATAACCTCAAATATGTTAAACGTCAAAACTGACGTTTATCCTCTTCGCTAACGAAATTCTTCGTGTTTTCTGTTAATAGTTTTCACTCTTCGCAGATAAATTAAAAAAATTGTTTTATTTTAAAAACTATTATCTTATAATTGTTTCTTGCGAAGAGTATTCTATAGAATGTGTAGCAATTATATAACAAATTGATTTAGCTTTGATTTAGAAAATATAAAATCGCACTTTCACCGAATCCGAGCTACTCATTTGCGAAGAGTAACTTCTACGCTTTTCGACTTCTACCCATCCTAGTTTTAAATAGAAGAACCTGATTTTTATTTTTTTTATCTAGATGACTAGATTCATAAAAAAAAATTAAAAGTAGGGTGTTCCATTTAAAATAAGAAATTTGTCTAGTCTCCTAAAAAAGGGGAACACCCTGTATAGTTGAGTGTATGCTTGTTAGATGCGTATTCAAAAAATAGAAATGTACCTCGAAAAAATTAACTTTCTACGAAAAATATTTACGATTTTACAGGCGATATTTCAAACTTTTTAACACAGAAACAAATTCTGTTAAAAGGGGTAACATTTAGTAACTTAAGGGTAGCAAGCGACATATTGTTGAACTGCTAATGTCATCTAAATTTATAAAAAAAATAAAAAATATGGTGTTCCATTTAAAATAAGAAAGTTGTCTAATCTCTTAAAAAAGAGGAACACCCTGTATAGTTGAGTGTATGCTCGTTAGATGCGTATTAAAAAAATAGAAATGGACCTAAAAAAATTAACCTTCTACGAAAAGTATTTACGATTTTACAGGCGATATTCCAAACTTTTTAACACAGAAACAAGTTCTGTTAAAAGGGAAGTTGCAATTTTAATCATTTACAAGCTTAAAAAAACCATGGTAAATAAACGTATTATGGTTTGGCATAGACCACGTAATATTGTATATAAACCAAAAAATGTATCCGTAGCCGAAAAAAAAAAATCAAAAATAGTATAATGATTTTTGAAACGCAAGTCTTAAAAACGTAGAAAACTAAAATACAAAACTCTCAAAATAAATATTAATGGGCGTTATTTATAATTTAAAATGCGTAATGTTTTTTGCAAATAGCTTAAAAATAATAAGGATTAATTAAGTTGGATGGTTCTTTCTACCTTAAATTTTTGGTTGCCTAACTAAATAAAATACAGGTGCAATATATATTTTTTACGAAGGTAAACACTTTTAGTTTATTCTCACTTCATAGTTTGCAGAATACTTACAGGGTGTGTAGCAACAAAAACTATCCAGAGCAGTTTTTTTCGTTCATGCTTTAAATTAAGAAGAAAACTCGGAGCCGTCTATAATGCACGGTTTACACAACTTCTTTACCCCAACTTCTTTCCCCTTTACCTCATAGTCTTCTAAGATAAATATGTGTAAATATCAGTTAGCGTTCAAACAGAAAATCTTTACCTCCGTCTCTCATCGTCTTTACCTCAACTATTTTATCTTTTATGGTTAGGTTACAGACTAATGTCTACTCTACACGTAGCTTCTTGTTATGCCCTATTCGCTGCTATTGGAGGATTCCAATGTTTTAGGTATGCGCGCGCAAGAAGAAGCTAAAAGAAATCAAGCACGGTTTGATTTATTTTAGCTTCCTATGCGCGCGCATACGCGGAAAGTAACTACTTTCCGCCTGGGTGATGAAAAAAAGTCGGATTTAACTCTTTTGTGGGAGCAAATCCTCTTCGGCCTTTTGCGCACACTCTTTTAATTCTGTACATTCGTCATCACTATCCGACATTATGTCTTTTTTAATATTAGTTGGTTTAAGACTTTAAAACTAGAATGGGTAGTGTCGGAATTGGTAGAAGTCGAAACGCGTAGAAATTACTCTTCGCAAATGAGTAGCTTGAGTAGAATTCGGATTCGGTAGAAGTGTAATTTAATACTCTTTAAATCAAAGCTAAATCAGTATTTTATATAATTGCTACACATTCTATAGAATACTCTTCGCAAGAAAACTATTGAAGGATAATAGTTTTTGTTTAATAAAACAAATTTTATTTAAAAAAGTCTGCGAAAAGTGCAAACTATTAACAGAAAACACGAAGAATTTCATTAACGAAGTGGATAAACGTCAGTTTTGACGTTTAACATACTTATGTGAGGTTATTTGTTCTGACAGCTGCTTTTGTTTTGTTGGTTGAAATATTTTCGCATGGCCTTCTTGACCGACTCGTGACGCAATTGGGACTTAGAAGTTTTTTGCTACTGCAATCGTTTATTTTATGTTTTTTTAACCTTACTGGTTAACTTTACAAAAAATAAACCAACATTTTTAATAGAAAATAAAATTTTCATTAATTTTGCAAGGAATATTTTTTTTGTAGATTGAATAATAACTGAGATAGGAGGTTTTTTTGTGGTGGGGGGTAATTGGGGGTCAGACAAAAAAACTAGCGAATACTTTTTGGTAAAGAATTAAATTGTTTATATTCTATGTCAAATAATTTTTTTTGTAAATTCAATAATGGTTGAGTTACGATTTTTTTTCATTTGGGGGGCTGAAAAGGGGGCTTTGTAATATTCGGATTCTTATCAAAAACAATAGGGATTTTCCTCTTATAGGGGTCGATTTTTCCTTAAAATTTGAATTGGATTGGAATTTTGGTTCTTAAGATAGCGTGTTTACAAGAAACGTGACATACATACACACCGACCGACGGACCGACAAAAAATGAAAATCTTAAAAAGTCATGAAAAAAAAATTTTTGCTTTAGGACGAAAATTGACGATTTTAGAATTTTCTGATCGATTGCAATATACTCTTGTGAAGAGTATAATAATGCGAGAAATGACGTTTTTTGAAAATTAAAAATGACTATTTTTTTACTTCGATGTCAAGCAGTTTTAATGTAACCAAGGTAACAAATTAAAAAAAAAATAATCATGTTAACTAAGATGTTAACAATGAATAATATTTCATGAATCCACTATAATTTGCAAAATTAAAGCTTTTTAAAATTAAACATAAATGTAAGCTGTTGTAAATAAAATAGTATACTAACCTCGGTGGAAATTTCCTTTCTGTCTCTCGACAGAAATGAAACCCTTTCCACCCACGGTAGTAATATACTATTTCATCAGTAACCAAATTGATGTAGTAAATAAAAATAGATGTCTTTTTTTGCAGTTTGAATTTTATTTTAAAGAGGACCAAACTTATTTTGTTGCAAAGCATCAGATTTTTTATTCTGAATTTAAAATTTTTTGATAATTTCATGAGGTTCTGGATTGTTTACCTACCTTACCTGCTTTTAAAAACCGCAAAGATATACACAATTCCGGTATGGTTTTCTTTTTACCATTTTGGAATGTAACGACTGCTATACAGTGTGTTCAAGTAAGGATTAGACATCCCATTAAACTTTATTAATATAGCAAATATATTTTTAAGAAAAAACAGGTCAATTTAGTTACGGAGGGGGACATCTAAAAAAATATAAAATCCATTTTATTTCTTTTACCCTCTGTCGGTTTTTAAAAAAGCTGCTTATTTATAATCAAACTGTTCTCTCATTGTATTAACTGGCAACTTAGTTAGCGATAAATCACATAGCCAAAAACAACTAAATAATGATTGATGGTGACAAAAGATAACCCAAAATTGATATACACACGTAATGAGCTCTTTTTTATATGACCTCTACAGAAAATAAATGCATAAAAAGTTCAATTTGTATCAAATGCTTTTAAGCGTAAATTGAAAACAGAACTTAATGATGTCTTTTCAGCTATTCATTGCGGAAAAAGTGTGTTACAATGTTACAAAAAAGATACGAATTAAGATAAAGTTTCAAGGGACCCTTGGCAGTGTTATTGTTCCGTCATGAATCAGCTTTAACAAGATCCTGATGTATTGCTCATTTATTAAGATACGATGACGGTGTCAGTAATTTTGCTGATAGACTGCGTAGACCGCAACATGTAAACCGAGACTCGGTCTTTTCAACAAAGTTGTAAATTCACAATGGTTATTATCAACTTGATATTACCTACTCGTTCGAGTTCTATAGCAAGCTGCTTTTAGAAAGGCTATTGTAACTTTACAACGAACTTTAACTATCTTCAGATATTCAATTTTCCATAATATTATTCAAGGTAGGTACGAACACAGCAATGATTACCCAACGCAAACTTTAAGCTTTAAGGATCAAATAGGTATATCCTTCATTTTAAGAAACATTACCTACTTTTAAGAAGGACTTTAAATTACTGTTAAAACATAAATTTTGTTTACTGACTTATTTCTGGAAATACATTTTTTGCGTATGACGGATTGCAGTCGTTTACTAAAGATAATTTAACTTTATTCTCATAGAAAATTTGTGTACACAAAGAAGTATAGCTATGTTTCATTTTATATAGACTAGAACCACAACAATATATTACATGAACATGGGAGTAATATGTTTCACAAAAAACTCGAGGTTTCAGCTATGAAAAGCGGAAGATTTAAAAGTACCTAGTCGTAATAAAGGATTATTATTAAATTCAGTTGATGATATTCGTTTTTTTAGGATTAATCGCATTAAAAATGGTAGATTAAACTTTCTGCACCATTTATTTGGAGCTATAAATTTTCCTTATGAATCTTGTTTAGAAAACGATAGACTTGTTTTTCCAATACTAACTTAAGTTAATAGGTTAGCAGTAACAAACTTTTTTTTTTAAATATGGCTTGTTTATGGTTTGTTTTCCATAAAATTTATTAACCTTAAGTTATGGCTCGAGTTATGGTCAAGGAACAGTCAGGAACGTAAAGAATAGCTGCAAAAAGATTATAAATTGCATCCTCATTACCCCTAAAAGGACCACTTTTAAAAAAAGATGATATTTAACCAATGCTAATCCGGCGCATTCGCCATATTATTTCAATAGAAAACAAGTATTGTAATTGTAGTATTGATTAAAAAACTGGGCTTAAAAAAAAGTTTCTAAGATCGTTAAGCTGCCAATTAAAAAATGATTGCATTGCTTATCGAAATCAAAATGCAGATTTAAGGAAGGAAAAGTAATTTCCTACGTTATTAGCAACTATAGCAATTTCTGTAAGGATTTTTTTTAATGGATGGTATTCTAAGTATAGTAGGGGAGACTCTCTAACAATGGCCACCTTTCAACAATGGGCATTTTCTAATAACTTTCGTATATAATCATGAATAGCAGCAATTTCTACATATATTATACAGGATGTTCCAGAATTAGATCTGTATGATACGCTGTTGGGACATCTCCAGAAAATTGTTAAAAAGAATCCATCTTTTTTTATCTCTGAAGAAAATACGGTTCAAGTTCAATAAATTAGGCAACTCCGTTAGGTAAAGGGCAAGTTAAAACCCTTCTATGATTTTTGAGCATACCTTTTTGCATCGATCATATTGACATTGTTGTCAGCTTCATTTCATGAAAATTTTGTGAAATTAGATTATAAAAATGCTATTTGACCATTTTAAAGATTAACAAATAGTTTAAGATAGACTGTGTCTTTGTATTAAGCCATGTTTTTCGTCAATATGTGCCGTTGTTTTTAAGGTACGAGGGTACCTATATGAGATTTTATTTGACAATTTTCTGAAGATCCTTAAGCATGCCCCAACAGCGTACCATAAGGTGGTGCGCCAATTTTGGATCAGCCGGTATATTAATAAATATGGTAGTGTTTTGTACATTAAAAACCTATATTTTAGGTACGTGGAGAAACCTCACTTTTATTTTTTTTTGCAGTTTTTTTTCTTTTTCGTTTTAAAAATATTTTGTTACGATTTTTTTGTAACGGTTTGATTTTGGCTTTACGGCATAGACGTTAAATTTGTTTGAAACTTACCTAATCCTATATATAGACTCACAGAGTTACCCAGAGTTACATTGTTTTAATTAATATTTAATTAAACTAGTATTTTTACTATTAGTTTAGTGAACAAAAATTGATCCACAATTATCATGATGTTTCAGTTTGCTTTAGGTTATAATTTACCGTAAACATTCTTATCGCATAAAGTGTCAATGAAAATGATTTCTACCTTTATTGCTGCCACCTGATCTGTTAATTATCAAACTGATTTTTAATTTAAAATCTAATGGAAAATTCCAGTGCATAGGTAACCAGTTAAGAGTGAAAAGCATCTTCGCTGTAACGTATTTTATTCGGATTTTTACACTCTAATTACCTGTAATAGTAGAAAATGTTAGTAAATTATTTTGCAATTGTGCATTAGTGCTGTTCCCTTGTGAATAATTTAACCAAGAAGGGTTGATTTTCTGCTATTTTACTTACTATGAAGGCCGCACAATAACTTAAGGTAGGATTTTCTGGAATGTTCTCATAGACCAAATTTCTAATTAATGTATTATTCTTAGGCCTTTTTTTTATGGCTTATTTAATTGAATAAATTGGATGTGTTGGATAATTTATAATCTTCGATTCTATGATTGCGTACAAGTTTGGTACAACATCGAGCATTATAAGAGCCTCCATTTTGGATTATTTTGGGCATAGCGACATCCAAAACTTGCGAATTATTCTGGCATTTCTTGCGGCGTATCCTGTTCCTTTGTGGTGGTAAATGGGCGCGTAAGAAACCATCAAATAAGGTCAGATCTTTATTTTTTTATGGGATATATCCTTGGGCAATTTTTCTGCAAGAGTGTACATGACTGTACAAACCGAATTATTATTTTTAGTTAGCTTTAGATAAAATATTAGATTTAGGTAAACATAAATTAAAATTCTAGATAAATTGAAAATAATACTTATTCGATAAAATTTAAAATAATACTTCTTCTGCCAAATTGAAACTTAAAATTTCTTTTTGTATTTATAAAAATGAAGCTATAATTTAAATTCTTAAGTCTACCATCTTATTTAACAATTATTTGTGCTTATCGCAACGGTCGCGACGAAAGTGTTTGGCCAATCGCATTCGACGCGTTCTCGTGCGCTTTTTTTTTTGTAACAGACTGATGAATTGTTTTTCTATTTGTGTAAATAAATTCACTAAAGCTTCACAATTGGTTTTAGTATTACGTTATTAACGGAAAGTCGGAAATTGTGTGGCGCCCATATTTTTAAATCATAACCCCTCCCTATAGCTCCCGAACTAAGCTACCGGCAACTCCGTAACACACATCAGAGGAGAAAAAGTGTTATATTTTTAAAGTAAAATTTTATTAAATAATAAAGCTTTGATTTAGATTCAGAAGGGTCTGGCCACTGTTGAAAGCAGGTTTTAACAGTTATCACTTTTGTCAAAAAAATAGAAATGATAACAAAACTGTAAATTAATTTTTCTGTCTGGTAGTCTGGAGACTGGTACTAATAAGACAAACTATTTCAGCACCAAAATCTAAAAAGTAAGTAAGTAGATCTAACTTAGTAATATAAATAATTCTGAGGGTGGCCACTGTCGGTAAATATCCCCTACTTATGGGTTTTCAGAACCTATAAAGAAAAAATTTATAATATAAAATATTATACTTTAAAGGGCAACTGAACAAACCTATTAGCCGCGGGTAATAGCTTTCCCGGAAAAGGTTAAGTAGGTAATTCTACGTACTTATTATTGCATAGAACCTAATAAAATGTACACATATAAACACGCAGAAATAAACTTAATTTAAAATTGCACAAAAATAAAAAGAAATGTGCTTAATTTAATATGACACTTACATGAAATTGAGTCCTTGCGTTTCGACTTGCATAACTAAGATGAATCCCAAAAATTAATATAATTAATTCGCCACTCTCTGTAACAAAATCCCACCAAAGCGGCTTACAAGCTTGATAGTGTAAGCCTTCGTTGGTCACCCCTTCAAACAACAAGCTGTAATTTTCCTGCATAAAGTTAAGAGTTACCGCAGTATAGGCCGCCATGTAGGCAAGTACCGACATCGTCATTACAAGGAGATACTTAAGAAGGTCGGTATCCTTTACTACCCATCTATGAGCTTTTCTTGTGCGAAATTCGATAAGGTGGCGATACAGCTTGAGAATGATGGAGCCGTAACAGATGATAAACCCTACTTCGCGCGCCCACGGTTCTATTATACATTGGAGTGTGGATGGCTCGAAAATTTTTACTACAATCTGAAAAGAAAAAATATAGTATAAGTGATAGATTGTGAAGGCACATAAATAGGATTATTTTTGGTATTTGTGAAATAAGATGACAATTTCACCAGTTTCAAATTTAAGGGCTATGCCCTCAAGATACAAAATTGGTTAAGTGGTAGCAAAGTGAATTTTAGTTATTTAGCTTTATTTTATTTTATTTAGCATTATGTATCGCTAAAACATTGCTCTGTAAGTATAAACTCTTTGGGCGGTTTAACTTGTTCACAAACAACAAAAATGCTTGGCGTTATACTAGACTCATGCATAAATTGGGAAGCTCATGTGGAACAATTGTGTTCTAAATTGAAAAAATGTTCGTTTTCAATTCGTTTTTTAAAGGATGTGTGCGGTAAAAAAATATTAACGACAGTCTACTACGCAAATTTTCAGTCTCTTATGAAATATAATATAATAAATTGGGGATGCTCCTCTTTTATGGATCGGGTTTTTGTTCTTCAAAAGCGAACATTACGCATTGTATTTAATAAGCAATATCAATATTCTTGTAAATTTATTTTTCAACAACACCAGATCTTAACGGTGTATGACTTATACATATTGGAAATTTGTTGTTATGTATACAAAAACAGGGCATTATTTTCTAAGAATGTGGTTTCGCATGAACACTCAACACCAGACACCCATAAAACTACTCTATACCAAAAAGGACTTTTTTATAATGGTTGCAAATTTTTTAATGTTCTTCCCAATGATATAAAATTATTAAAAACATTAATAGTATATTAAAACAAAGAGTTTTATAAGGAACGTTTTTTAGCCGCGCAGCGGCGAGTTTTCCAATGGACAAGTGATAAAAAACGCCTTATAAAACGAGTTTTTTATACTATTTTTTATATTTGCTTTATTTAATTCATTAAAAAGAAATTTTAATTTGAATTAAAAACTCAAGATGAAATTTTGTTTTTATGACCAACATTATAGCATAACATTGACATTTTGAAGTAAAATATAAATTTAAGTTAAACATATTGAATAATGGCATTTGTAAACTTTACTCATTTAATACTGAATGAATAGGCGTTTTTGAGAAAATGTAACCGTTGATATCGTTTCCTCAATTATTCTTGTTATTCCCTCTACAAAAAAACTTGTCCCACGATTGATTATAATAGTAAAATTTGTAAATAAAAAGTACCTTGCAACAAAAGAATTCATCTTTTTGCATCAGGAAAACCAACCAATAATAGTACATTATTAACCAAGGTAGAGAAGAGGGTCATTATTGACCTAGCGCAAAGATTGTGTCCCGAGCCGCGCAGCGGCAAGGGACACAATTGCGGGTAGTCAATAATGACCTTCTCTACCGTGGTTTATATACTATTTTTTTCACTACTAGCATTTTCTTGAAAAATATGTTCAATTTTTATCAAAACCCTGTATATTATTTTTACAAAAAATTAATCGAAGTTTCCATGGAAATGACAATGACGTTAACGTCAATCAAAACAATAAAAAGTTCTTCAAATGGGTGTTTTTTCCAAAATAACTCATAATTTGCACGTAAATGGCGTAAATGATTTAAATAATATGATGGTCACTGATAAGAAATTTGTAAATATTATGATAATGATAGAACACTGACACAGCTACAGAAAAAAGTGCGATATGTTTACAACTGAAAAAATTTTTTTTTCGTTAAAATATTTGTGCAATAAAATGTTTTGAAGTATTTTATAGTAGTTATGTTTTCAAAATAAGAAAGTCTTCGTAAAAAACTCACAAAAACTGCTGTAAGCACCGTTCTATTTATGATAAAACCTTGACATATGTTTTGACATTTCATTATTGTACAGTGTACATAGACATGAAAATTATTATTGACCAAGGGAGAGAAATGTGATTTCTCTGGTAGAAGATCGGTCAATAATTGTCTTTTCTATAGGTAGTAGTGAAAAAAATAAAATTTTGGGTTTAATAATGAAGCAATTCAGAAACTTTAAAAAACCAAATTTCGAGTTTCATAATGTGCATATTATAGAACGCAAATATAATAGTATATTAAAACATTGAGTTTTATAAGGAACGTTTTTTAGCACGCGTCCAGGTTTGGAAAATGAGCCGCGCAGCGGCGAGTTTTCCAATGGACAAGTGATAAAAAACGCCTTATAAAACGAGTCTTTTATACTATTTTTTATATTTGCTTCATTTAATTCATTAAAAAGCATTTTTAATTTGAATCAAAAACTCAAGATGAAATTTTGTTTTTATGACCAACCGTATAGCATAACATTGACATTTTGAAGTATAAAATAAATTTAAGTTTGACATATTGAATAATGGCATTTGTAAACTTTACTCATTTAATACTGAATGAATAGGCGTTTTTGAGAAAATGTAACCATTGATATCGTTTCTCCAATTCTTCTAGTTATTCCCTCTACAAAAAAACTATGTCCCCCGATTGATAATAATAGTAAAATTTGTAAATAAAAAGTACCTTGCAAGAAAAGAATTCATCTTTTTGCATCAGGAAAACCAACCCATAAAATAAAATTTTGGGTTTAATAATGAAGCAATTCAGAAACTTTAAAAAACCAAATTTCGGGTTTCATAATGTGCATATTATAGAACGCAAATATAAAAAAAGATTTTTAAGATGCATTTGAAGAAACTATTGTTTACAAAAAACTGCTACAGTTTCAGTGACTTTTTTCAATAATATGTACCTGCTTTATATTTTTTGTACCTACTATTTTTGTCCATCTGGAATTTTTTGCTTTAGCTTCTTTGACTTTTTCACAACATTTACTTTATTTATATTGTTTGTAATTATTGTTTTATGTTTGTGAAATAAAGAAATCTTGAATCTTGAATCTTGAATTAATACGTATAAAATCACAATGGTGGATCTTAAAATTTAAGACTCCATGTAAACTTTATTTCGAATGCTACGAAATATAAATGAGTCATAAAATAGGTATGGATAGATGATAAAAAATAGGTCGACAGATTAGGTTGTACAACAAAACTGTAAATTCTTTTACATGTTATCAAATTGGAATATAAATTCACATTATAGGCAGGTAGGTAGTTATCAATTTTGCCATCCAGTAGGTAGGTAGGGGAAAATGAGGGACCTAATGGAAACGCAACGGTTTTAAAGGGGTAGTTTATTTGCACGTTTTTTTTTAACAAAAACCATAAAATAATACAAAATGTTTTATACTTTTTCTCAAGGTGTTTTTTATATATTTTAAATTAAAAATTTTACTTGTTTTCTTTTTTAAGAATTTTAAGAAAAAAATTGTTTAATCTGCCCTTATCCACCATTCCCATTGAGGTACACCTTCGCGGTCGCTATAATTGGAAAACGTCAGATATGCGTCAAATCGACTCGAGTCGTCGTGATGCTTGTGGTCACCCTATTTCCAAGTATAACGACCGTAAAGGTGTACCTTAACGGGAACGGTGAATAAAAATATTATTTACAGTTCTGTGGTAGGGAGGCAAAAAGGGATAATAATAGAAATGTCGTTTGAGCATGTCACTTTAAAAATAGTTTTTATATTTGCGTTCTATAATATGCACATTATGAAACCCGAAATTTGGTTTTTTAAAGTTTCTAAATTGCTTCATTATTAAACCCAAAATTTTATTTTATTGGTTGGTTTTCCTGATGCAAAAAGATGAATTCTTTTCTTGCAAGGTACTTTTTATTTACAAATTTTACTATTATAATCAATCGGGGGACATAGTATTTTTGTAGAGGGAATAACTAGAAGAATTGGAGAAACGATATCAATGGTAATATTTTCTCAAGAACGCCTATTCATTCAGTATTAAATGAGTAAAGTTTACAAATGTCATTATTCATTATTTCTAACTTTAATTTATTTTTTACTTCAAAATGTCAATGTTATGCTATAAGGTTGGTCATAAAATCAAAATTTTATCTTAATTTTTTAATTCAAATTAAAAAGGCTTTTTAATGAATTAAATGAAGCAAATATAAAAAATAGTATAAAAAATTCGTTTTATAAGGCGTTTTTTATCACTTGTCCATTGGAAAACTCGCCGCTGCGCGGCTCTTTTTCCAAACCTGGACGCGTGCTAAAAACGTTCCTTACAAAACTCTATGTTTTAATATACTATTTCTTACAAATATAAAAGGTTATTAAGTCAATAGGGAAAAGCGAGGAGAAAAGCTAGATGAAAAAATAGATTTTTTTCTACAAACACTACAAAAGTTGACATTCTATCCCTGTCAGAAATTGTAGAAATGTCACATTTTACCCCGCGGGATGAAATGTTCTTTTACCCCGTGTGGTAGAAGTAATAATAAGCATAGAACTTTCTCTTTGTTCTTAATGTAGGTTGCTAAGTATACATTTTGACAAATGTCTAATTACCTAATGAAAAAATAATTTAAAATTCTAATTTTAATTCTTTATTTAAAATAAGGAAAATTATAACAATTTTAAATTATGAATTATAAACTAATATAGTATTTTAACTTTTATTGAGTAACATTGAAAGAAAATTTGCAATTTGAAAAACTACAATTACCAAAATACTTTAGTTCATTGGGACATTTTATGTTTTCTATTTTTGTTTGGTTTATAATGTTGGGTTGGGCATTTCCGTTACTGGAGCTCGGTGCAATAACGGTATCCTCAAAGGGTTCATTTGATCCTTCATTTTCCATTTCATTGGACGTGCCCAATACTTTTTGGGCAATTTTATTTCTTTGGAAGGTGGAGTCATCTACATATTGCTCCGCAATAGTAGATGACTTCCACCCTCCATGTTTTTTTAAAGTTAGGAGATCACCTCCAGATTCCACCAACATTGTGGCGGATGACCTTCTAAATGCATGTCCCGTGTAGCATTCTGGATTAGATAATTTGAGGTAGCCGGCTACATCTTGCGGAACTTTATAAAACATATTTTTTCCTAATACTTGGTTGATACATTTTCCATTTCGGTAGGCGTAAAAAAGTCGGTTATCTTTAGTATTCTGGGGGCGCAAAACAATGTAGCGCTTGTAACATTCCAAATAATCTCCATTTATTATAAACTTGCGGTCGACATTGTTTTTTGTTTCAGTAATTTTTACAATAACACTCTTTCCTAAATCTTCCAAATCATTTATGGTTAATTTGCTTAATTCGCCAGAACGGCATGCGCCTGCAATCCCGAATACTAGAATTGTCTGAAATGTTTTTTTATAAATTATAAAATTTCAATAATTTTACTATTCTTACCTTTGTTAGTAAATATATATTGTCTGGTGCCTCTTGTATGAATGTATCTATTTGTTCTCGCGTAAAGGACTTGGATTTTGTGGGTTTATATCCTTTTGAATTTTGCTTTAAATATGCAATTAACTTCATATATTTCGAAATGTTTACATTATTTTTTGCTATAAGTGAGCTTTTTACCATGGAATATTTGGACCACACAGTGCTTGGCTTCATTGTCGATGATAATTTTGAAAAGTATGCCAGCACAACCCTCTCAGAAAATGAGTTGATATGGTTTTCTTGTCTCCACTTTATAAATTCATTATAGGCTTTCTCATACAAATTTTTTGATTTGGGAGGTAATAAGTGTAAGCTTGCCGCATTTGCAGCTTCTTGTATATCCGGGGGCGTACACGCAAAGTCGCTATCACTACTATTCATTTTATTAATCTTAATAAACGCGTCAAATACTTTAGTGTACAAGTACAAACAACTTTGACACTTTATGTCACACGTTTTTGTGTTATTCAAAAACAGAATTGTCATAGTAACAGGCGACATGATGTTAAAAAAAAGTAAATCTAAAAATTTGTATTTAATTATTTAATTTAACACTTCTTTTGCCAACCATTATGGCTGTAAATGTAGAAAAAAATAGTGTATTGCACTCGGGATAGAATATAGATTTTATCCCTCAAATATTCTTTGCCCTCCGCTTCGCGTCGGGCAAAAAATTCCTTCGGGATAAAATCTACTTCTTCTATCCCTTGTATAATAAATATCTATTACTATACGTATGTTAGCGTTAGCTTGATATTAGCAAATTAATCAACAATATTTCAAATAACGTCTCATTTTAATCGTCAAAAACTATAACTGACTTATGATCAACAACTCAAGTTACCATAGTTACTACTATAGCACACTTGATAATACCAAACTGCTAACACGGCCATACTGACAACTGGTGCGTCCTCGCGCCAGGCATAACTCCAAAAAATTTATTTGGACATCAAACACTATAAAATCAAACCAATAAAATCCAAGGAATTCAAAACAGGCCACCCTCGTACAATATTGCTCGCAACACAGGAACAATATCATTTGTTACATTGAATGAAACAAATGAGTCTGTAATTTAAAGATAATCATACAATAGAGCAAACCAATAACTGTTTTGGACAGCAGCATTGCAAAAATCTTTCAGAAGCAAAAGACATCGTCAACTGTGAAGTCGGTTAATCACACCTCTACCTGGGCTCCTAAGTAATATTACTACTGGCAGACTTAAGGACTAAACTACAAAATAAAGCGATTGTCATTTTGAACTTGCAAAAGTATCGCAACACTGAGGCAACCAATATGCGGCAAATATCCATCAACATGCGGCTCCTAAAATTTAAATAACCTTGAACGAGCACACATCAAAGTTTAGATCTTTTAACGGACTGTCCACACTACTAGCTTTAAAAATTTGATTGGTAAGTTGGGAAAACTTTGTGATACTGCGAGTCAACCGCTGGATACTGCAAATCGGCACCTAGGCAACGGGTTTTCACCAGTACTTAAAACATCCAATTCTGAAGCACTTCGCTGAATACATTGCACCACCAAATACTTCAAACAGCACAAACTTGCACATCAAAACTTAATATATCGTGCTTTAGATATCGTAGACAGAACATCGCACAATAAATCAAATCTAAAAGTTCGTCAGTTGTACATGCCAAATTTTTTTATTTTAAGTGTAAACATGAGGCATAATTCATAAATTTAAATTACCCGTAGTACATGGTATTGTAAATTACACTGGAAAACTCCTTGAACGGACCAGAATGCCCCTTTAAACAAAGGCGCAAAACTGACCACAACAAGAGTCAATGTCTTACTTTTAAGCGTAAAACTTGATCAACACCCGGTAATTTAATGTCTTACTTGATCGTAAAACGTAATCACCAAATGACATATTCAGGTGAAAATATTTTCGTGAATATCTGTTTACTTTTGTTCGCTTTTGTATACCTGTCGTATCATTTGCATGACACGAATCCCAATTTTTGGACAAAAGAATTTTAAGAATAAACCACCACCGTATGCTTAAATCAAGTTCCTGCAGGAAATTTAATTTCTTTCGCTCTGTGCTTTTTTTTAAGCATTTTGTTCATTTTGTTTGCCTAGGAGGTATTTGCTAGGCTTTCCTTTAAGAGTCCACTTTGCTAATATGCTCACAGTACCAAACAACATGCATTATTGGCGAACTCTAAAATACTGATCGAATAGAAGTTTAAATAGCCAGTCATTGGACTGAAAACCTCTAAAATGAGATTCGGACAAGAGCAAAGTAACAAAGTAAGTTTGCATGGTACTCTCATGGATGCACTGTAATATTACTACTGAAATCTTACCATTCAGGGTATTAACATCGCTCTTTTTTAATACCTTGTAATACAATGTCTGAAATCATGCCATTCAGTGTATTAACTGAGCAACCCTTCTTTGATAATATCTTGTGATACAACGCCTGAAATCATACCATTCAGTACACTACTCTTTTATGAGTAATACTTAATTCTTATCAGTGGCTGTCTCTCTTGTGGGTACTCCCACATAATAGCCCGGGTGATACTCTCACCAGTTTTACAATGGTTCTCTTAATAGACATTTCTTTTTACTTTGGTTTTGCGTTCATCTTTAGTGGATGAGGTGCCCATTTAGTAACATTTAACATGGCCAAAACAAAAAAAAAATATATTTTTTTTTTTATTTTTTTAACATGGGCCATGGTTATGTCGAACGTCAGCATTTATGACACATTTAATAATTAAACCAAAGTTGTCAACAGTTAAGCGTTCAAAACTGTCAATATTCTGTCAAGCCAACATATTTGTCAACATAATAGTTTAGTAATAAAGTAAAGAGAACTTCCCACCATAGTAGAGGTGAGAATAATGGTCCACAAGACCAACAATTGCGGTGATCAAAAACCGCCCGGGTGATACTCTCACCAGTGCCACACAGGCTCTTTTAATTGTGGTTGGTACATCCCACATTATTGTCTGAAATCATACCATTCAGTGTATCGCCAATGCCACTGCTTTATAGCTCTTTCATGGGTGATACTCTCACCAGTGCCAACAAGGCTCTTTCTTCTCGTGGTACTCCCACAGTGCTATTCCGCAGGACAATTGAATCAATTCGCAAAACGACATGGTTTAATAAAATCAAAATATCCAAAACAAGAATATTTTGCAAACAAATTCCAGTTTGCGATTTACCATGCGACTTTACCAAAATTTAGCATCGTATAGACGCCAAATATCTTCAAGACCTGCAGCCTTTTTAGTTCGACTGCGATGTACTACATCCTTTTTATTATTGCAAGTTTTTAACTTACCCCATGTACATGCTCAGCAACTCCGAACATATTTTTTTTTTAAACCACGTGCGTATCTTTCAAGTTCGTTTACCATTTTCACAACAAATGTGTGGCGATCATTTTCACCATAACCAATCGAACAGTCGTCAAAACATTGGCGTTATGTCTTAGAACCCTGTCCGTTACCTCAGTGTTCATACCACAGGCACATTTCGGCATTAGCAATCCACGTGGCACATCTGATAACCTTCGTAACTCCTTGATATACTACCGGACATGCTATCCTCCGGCGTAACCAAGACAGCAAGAACAGAACACCAAATGGCAATGGCATAAGAATCACATGAGGATCATTGCTCTACTCGTTCAATCCTGACATAACAACTTTCAGATCATAAAAACTGGTAGCTAACATACCCAATAAGCGCAATAACACGATTAACATGTACAATAGCGTTCTCCTGATTTTATGCTAATAAAAATTCCAAGTATCTTTGCTATTTGCAACAGCCCCAAACATGGACAGTCTTATTTCTCTCGCAGCATTGAGTAGCCGTTAAAAAGAGATCTTCTAAAACTTTCGAAGTACAGTTGCAGGTAAGATAACGACACGCGTTAGCGCAATCAAAACATCGGTTCACTATTGGTGTTCAGCGTTCACTAGCGATGTTGAGCGGCCTGCGGCAGGATAGTTTAACTCGGTTCACAACCAAGAAAAGTTTTTGGCCTTTTTTTCAACGCAACACTTGAAACAGATTCATGAAAATTGCATTTATCAAGCAATTTTGTCAGTGGCAAAGCGGGAGGTCACAAAAGTACTTGATTCGGCGAATTTTACTGGATGCATGGCGCGACCTCACTTTGTAATCGGACAAAATTAGCTTTTGCGTCAAAAATCTTTCCACATTCCAGCAATCGGTCGTCATTTATTGCAATGCCTTCCAGCACGTTCTTTGAGAGCATCATACGCCCCAAAAATCATCATTGCACCCCACGCGTTCGCTTAAATTAGCTACTGTCAACGAAGTGACATTTGTGCCAACACTGTCAACTACAGCACTTGTCTCGGGTGAAGGATGAAAAACTTGTTGGCCCCATTGCTTTTAACATTCTTTTCGGAATTCCAACACGAGTCTGGACACTAGCTTGTTGTTCAGGTTGTACACAAAGCATTTGGAAGACCACACTTGATCGTAGTCCTTGTGGGACCGTTTTTCAGGAGATGGCAAATTTTTTTCGTCAGAACCTAATTTTAACTATTTTCTTGAATTGTGGTTAAACGTTTAGGTTGTAATCCCACTTCTGATGTTAGCGTTAGCTTGATATTAGCAAATTAATCAACAATATTTCAAATAACGTCTCATTTTAATCGTCAAAAACTATAACTGACTTATGATCAACAACTCAAGTTACCATAGTTACTACTATAGCACACTTGATAATACCAAACTGCTAACACGTATATGGCTGGAAATATCTAATCTCAAGTTCACGCAGATTAATTATTTAACAATTAACATTTAATTTAAAAATTTATTTAAGGACTTTACGGCAGATTATTGGTTCGTATTACGTTGACGTTGTTAAATGAGAAACTTTAATGTCAAATTAACCAATAAGCTGCTGTACATTTCCTAAATTATTAAATGTTCATTAAATTTGCATGAACTGGACATAAATGTTTTTATTAAAATCCGGTATTTAAAAAACAAATTGTTTAGAACGCCAAAAGTACTTCTCACTTTTTCTCGACTTATCCCCTTTTGCCTCCCTAACAGATTTGTTTATGCAATTTGCCAGTTTATGCTTTCAGACTTATTAAAATAACCGATTAAACATGTACATTGTACATACATAAGTTTTTTAATTAAATTATTTGGATATTATAAAGAACACCAACCATAAAATAGGCGTTAAAGTTGGAATAGTAAAACTTCATGATATTTCAAAGAAATAACAAGACCTTCACTTTATTTCTAGCTAATAAAGCTAGAAATACGTACTTATGCAGTGATAATAACTTTAAGTAGGTGAAATATACGACTCGACTATGAAATCGTGCTTTTATATCAGGTGAGCAAATAAAAACGGTCCCTAAGTAGACTATGAACAATGTAAAATCTGTCAATTAACAATATTTTGACAATCCCCATGGCCTAGTTATGAGCCGTTTTTATTTGCTCACTTGATATAAACACGTCAATTTTGGTTTTAAATTAATAGCACGCTAAATGACTTTTTTAAGGGTATTTAAACAGAATTCAGCATATTAAATAATTTACGATCAAAAAGAAACAGACCTTTTCTTATTTCATTACCAACATAATATTAAATAACAAAAGTCCCTTAGAGAAGATAAAATAATGCATTAGAATAACGCAGCTTATTGTTTAATTTATTGAATTTGGCTTTAAGGTGAAATGGATAACTTGATGATTTTGTGGCGAATGTTATTTAATACAAAACCAAAACCAATCTTCTGAAGAAGGTACAAAATACTTATTATTTATTTTCCATCTCTTATATTTTAAGGTCGAATTCAATGAATGATTAGGTTGCATCCAAATTATTTTTCGAAAATCCAAATAATAATAAACATTTATGAAGCCAAAATAACACGTAATCTAACTTGCTAAGGAAACCATCCAACCTTACCTCTCCAGCTTTGGTTTAAACATTGGCTTAGTGGTAAGCCGAGCTTAAAGGTTGCGGAAAATGTTCTCTTTAAGCTAGGTGGGACGGGAAACAACTTTCCCTTTAAAGGAAGTTTCTATAGTGTCGCATCGAAGATTAACACTCATGGTGCATATTCTGAATGTTTAAGAGAATCCGTTGGAAAACCCTTTTGAAACGGCACACGAACTTATTATTATTTATTGTTTATTTTAGTCTTTTAGGCAACTTTACACTGTATCTAAAATTTAAGGCAAACCCATTTTAAACAAAGGACAGAAAAGGCAATTAGTAAAGGTATTGATGTCAAAGTAGAAAATATGATTATAAAATAGCCGGACGGAAAAATATACTTTCATTATATTGAGCATCGATGGGTTTGTTCACTTGGGAAGTTGCTGTGCTCAATTAGAGAAATTGGCAAAGCCTAAAAAGTTTCAAAATGATTAAGCAAGTATTTGTTGAAAAGTTTTAGATTTTTGTAAAAAAGGGTCCCCGTTTCGTTACGTAAATCGCTCCTTTTTAAGCAGTTTTAAGTATTCAGTATTACTTTTTAATAAAGTTGTACAACCTTTTAAATTAAAGTAGAACTTAATTAAGGACTTACCTTCATTAAAATAAAAATTATAATTTTAGTTCATTTCTCTAAAGGAAATGTACTATTTTGTAATTGTAATTGTAATTTCTGAAAATCGATGTTTTTTTGAAACTGTGCCTAAACGAAGCAAGATACAGAAATGTTAAGTTGTTGGAAAGATGCTACAAAAAATTACCGATCTTTTAATACTAGAATCATATCGATCGGACCATCCACTGGGTTGTTATTAAAAAATATCACTTTGGTGTATGTTAGGATGGATATATGGATGTACGGGACAAAAAATTTCTTTAACTGTAATTTACTCAACTATGGTACTAGATAGAAGGTTCAAACTTGTCATAAGTAAATGCCAAAGCCTTGTGGTCAAAATGACCTCAAGGTCATCATGACCACTGGTCAAGGTTAGAAGATATTGCATGCAAAAAAAAATCTAGCCCAAAATATTGTGATTTTTTTTTTCTTAAACATATTCTTTCGGAGAGCCCTTTGTGTTAAAACTTTTAAAAAAAAATTCTATGTCTAGGAAAAAAGCTATGACGTTTTCAAATGTTAATGTTTGCATTGATATAGCTCCAATACTACAATAGTTAGAGGGCTCAAACTTGGAGGATGGATACACAAGAGACAGGAGTTCAAGGTCATATCTTTTTAAAGGTCAATATAATAATAATAATAATAATAAATCGTCTTTATTTTTAATAATAATTAACAAAAATAAAAATTCTTACTGGGAGGCGAAGTCTAGCTGTATAGCTAATTATACTTAACTTCCAAATTAATAATCAAAAAAGCTTAAAAGAAAAGCTTAAGATATTCATATTTATGGCAGCAAACACAGGTTTCAACATATATACGTTAATGACAGCACGGCATACACAGGCTGGTTTAAAAACTATGAAACAGCAAACACTAGCAGGTTAACCAAATTAGTTCAGAAAAACATACTCAAGTATTAGCTATTAAAGACATAAGACCGCAACCAAATTTTAGGAGCTCAGTAATAATGATTTATATTTGTATTTAAAACATTTGACAGACAGCGTTTTCATCCACTCAGGTACAGAGTTGTAAGTGACCACAGCATTGTAAGAAAAGCTCCGCTGGGATAGAGCAGTCCTAAAAAGAGGCTTTGACAACAAATTCTTACTGCGAATGTTTACCGAATGAAGATCTTTACGAGGTATCAATTTCGATCTTAAATACGAAGAACCAACGTCAAGTGTGCAAAGTTTATGAACATATACCCCCATATGTAGTTTTCTTCGACTATCCATAGACAGCCAACCTAATTCTCGCATTCCCGCTGATATGTGATCATACTTTCTTAAACCTAAAATAAGTCTGGCACACGTTTTTTGTACTTTATTTATTCTACCCCTAGTAAGTTGATCCAAACATGGACCGTAGACAAAGTCACAATAATTAAAAAGACTTAAAATAAGTGACTCACAGAGATTTCTTCTCAGATTTTTATTTAAAAATTCTCTATTTGCATACAGCAACTTCAAGGTTGCATATGCTTTTTTAGTTAAATTATTGACATGCTCTTTAAACCGTAGATCGGTATCAAATATAAGACCAAGATTTCTAGCACTTTTTACCTTCGGTAGAGGAGTATCATCAATTTTTATATTTAGTGTGTTGTACAAAATATTTTGATCTTTTCTTTTAGAAAAAATAAGTACCTTAGACTTTGTAGAGTTAAGCTTTAAGTTATGATTTTTAGATAAATTAAATAAATGATTTAAATCTTGATTTATTAAATCTACTGCCCGATCTTTATCTTCCAATGGAAAACTTTTTGTCAGCTGAGTGTCATCAGCAAAGGCCTGTACATTACAATTACTTACACTTTTTAGAATATCGGCGGTATAAAAAATAAATAATAAAGGTCCCAGGACCGAGCCCTGGGGCACACCAGAATCAATTGACGACCACGAAGAACTTTTACCATTTATTTTTATTTGTTGCTTTCGTTCACTCAAGTAAGAGTGTATAAATTGAACAGCTTCTTGGCTAAATCCGTAGTATGTTAATTTGTTACAAAGAAGTTGATGGTTAATAGTATCGAAAGCTTTACTAAAATCTAATAGCACCAGGGCAGTAACCAAACCTTTATCTAAAGCAGTCAATATTTCATGTGTAACAGAAGCAAGTGCGGAACCAGTGTCATAACCAGAACGGAAAGAAAATAACTATACATTTGTTTAAAAATAATTTTTTCAAATACTTTAGTTATCGCAGGTAAAATACTGATTATTCTAATATCCGAGTAAGTCGAAGGGTTACCGGTTTTGGGCAGAGGAATGCCAATGGCTTCTTTCCATTGTTCTGGAAAGTACAATTTTTCCAATGAATAATTAATTAAGTGGACAATATATTTATCAATAAAGGGACTACAATAGCAAAGCATTTTTGAGGATATGCCATCCGTACCAACTGCACCTGACTTTTTTTTTTTAATATATTATGCACTTCATCCTCGTTAGTCAAAGTAAATGAAAATATTTTGTTGTTATTATGGTTTTTTTGGGAGTAAAAATTTATTTTATCATTCCAATTGTCGTTTTTTTCTTTGTAAATTGCACTAAAGAAATCATTAATTTTTTCAGGGTCCGCTAAACATTCTGGTATGGATAAATTTTTGCCACTTGAAAATACATTAAGATCCTTTAATGTTTGCCAGGTTTTGCGAGGACCGTCATTTCTAGCAATGTATTCTAAGTATTGTTTTTTATTAGTTCTAATTTTCGCCAAAGTTGTATTACGCAGTCTCTTATATTCGTGCCAGTCATCCTGCATTTTATATTGCTTAAATCTGCGTAAGACCCGATCCCTCTGAGACATAGTCTCTTTTATGTCATCTGTAATCCATGGACTCTTTGGTTTTGAGACTTTAACTGTTTTTACTGGAGCATGCTTATTAAAAGTAGAAATAATAAAATTATTAAACATATTTACTTTAGAATGTAAGTCATTTTCACGTAGAAAATCATGCCAGGGTAAAAGCTGCAACTCATTCAAAAAATTTGCATAGTTAAAGTTTTTAAAAGATCTAAAAGTAACTAACTTCTGTTTAATTTTAGGAATTTTTAAATTTAATTCACAATAAGTTAATCTGTGATCTGATATATATCATTTTTATTATAAAACAACTATGCTAAGTTAAATGCAAGGTAAATGTTGGACATGTTTTTAAAAACACAAAACGTTGTTCTTATGTTTTGAACTTAGTAGGCCATCTTCAGAAAACGATTTATAGTTTGACTTCGGTTATCTTAAAGATCACAATAGTTAAAGGTTTCAAACTTTGAGGATGGATAACCAAAAGACAGGAGTTCAAGGGCATGTCAAGGTCATATCGTTTAAAAGTTCAATACAATTTTTATTAATCAAAAATTATTTCCTGGTAAATGCAATGTAAATTTTGGACATGTATATAAAAACATAAAAGGTTGTGTTTATGTTTTGGATCTTCTGGACTATCTTCAGGAAACGCTTTGATTCTAACAAAAAAATGAATGTAACGTAAGAAATGAACTCAAGTCGGATCCACCGGTCTCGACTCAGCTAGTTTCATATTATATAAACGCAAAGGAGATTTTAGTTCAAGTTGCTAAAGAAACATTTTCTTATTAAATTTGTACCTAACAGAAAACTTTATGTATCTAATTTTTCTCTAATAATTTTTGAATCCCATTAATAACCACAGAATGTTTATCCTAAAATATGCGAGATCCCTTGGAATGTCTACTTTTATTCCTTATTTTAAATGTTTTTATCCGGTCTAATAGTTTTAATTACCTACAGAAAATAAACCTAAAGTAAAATATCCTTTCTTTATGCCCAGTTCATAAACTTTTATCTAAGAATCATTTAAAGTAAAAAATCAAGGCAGGTTTGATATATATCAAACTTAAATGTCTAATTCAAGTACTGGCCAACTGGGCAAAAACACGTTAAAAATAACCGCAGTTATTTTTTAAGATTTCTAAAATTCTATCTATCAGTTTCTGTTTTTAAAATGTTTAATTTTAGTTCATTTATCTAAAGAAAATGTACCATTGTAATTGCAATTTTTGAAAATCGATGTTTTTTTGCAATTATAAACGAAGCAAGATACTTGAATACTTCATGCTGTTGGAAAGATGCTACAAAATATTCCCGATCTTCTGATACTAGAATCATATCGATAGGATCATCCACTGGGTTGTTATTAAAAAATATTACTTTTGTGTATTTTTTTAACCGTAATTTACTCAACTATGGTACTATTTAGAAGGTTCAAACTTGACATAAGTAAATACCAAAGTCTTGTGGTCAAGGTGACCTGTAGGTCAAAATGACCACTGGTCAAGGTTAGAAGATATTGCATGCAAGAAAAAAACTAGCCCAAAATATTGTGTATTTTTTTTGCTTGAACATATTCTTTACAAAGTCCTTTGTGTTAAAATTTTTTAAAAAAAATTCTATGTTTAGGAAAAAAGCTATGACGTTTTTAAATGTCAATGTTTGCATGAACATAGCTCCAATACTACAATAGTTAGAGATCTAAAACTTGGAGGATGGATACACAAGACACAGGGGTTCAAGGTCATGTTAGGGTCATACCTTTTTAATGGTCAATAGGATTTTTATTATTAAAAATCTATGTTAAGTTAAATGCATGGTAAATGTTGGACATGTTTTTGAATACACACAAGGCTGTTCTTATGTTTCGGACTTAGTAGGCCATCTTCAAGAAACGATTTATAGTTTGACTTCGAGTATCTCAAACATAACAATAATTAAACATTTTAAACTTGGAGGATGGATAACCAAAAGACAAGACAGGTCATGTCAAGGTCATATTGTTTGTAAGGTCAATAGCATTTTTATTATTAAAAAATTATGTTAAGTTAAATGCAATGTAAATGTTGGACATGTCTTTAAAAACATAAAAGGTTGTTTTTATGTTTTGCATCTACTCGGACTATCATCAGGAAACGCTTTAATTCTAACAAAAAAATGAATTTATACGTAAGAAATGAACTCAAGAGGCGGATCTACCAGCCTCGACTCAGCTAGTTTCTTTATATTTAAGCATATTTTGTATACTTAGTGTGATTCTCTGTTATATTTTAAACTAAAGTAATTAACTTCCAATGTTTATTTCATAAGGATGCTAATGTAAACTTACCGTTAAATACATTAAACAAACTCCTAGAAGGATGATCTCTAAAATGGTCCACATGCCAGATGCAATTGCCTGAAACAAAACACAAAATTATCATGAAAAGTACTTTGCTAATGAGAAATCAAGACATTAGGAAAACTTAGCAGAATTAGTGTTCATTTACAATTCAAGCGCCCGCGCCAGGACATTCAGGCAAATTACCGTGCTTTTAAAATCCTAGTAATTCAATTAATTTATATGACACTAACAAAATTATAAAGAAGACATTATACAGGACTTGTAATTTAAACTATTTATAGTATTAAGCTTAATTAATAGATGAATTAACTTAACTTTACTTAGAATTATCCGAGGGGCGTTTCACTAGGGGAATTGGTGTACACAATTGGGGGAATTTTTTAGGAATTGGAGGAATTTTTTGGGAATTGGAGGAATTGGGGGAATTTTTTGGGAATTGGGGGAATTTTTTAGGAATTGGAGGAATTTTTTGAGAAATTGGAGGTATTTTTTGGAAAATAAAAGCTATTTTTTTAAGAAATTCCTAGGTAATATACAAAGCTTACGGTCTAATTAAATTTATTGTGGTAGCACCAGTTAGGCAATGAACGAGTTCATTAAACTTTTAAAAATTGGTAGCAAAGGTATTTTGAAAAATACAATTTTTACAAGACTTTTTTTTTACCCGGGCACTACTCGAATAACTTTTATTCCTCTTGGAAATAAAATCCATTTGTTTTTGTCTTTTATATCCGAGTAGTTATCGGTTAGTAATTCAGAACAAAGCCCATCGCTTCCGACTCTTCCACTGGTAGAATGTGACAATATTCTTATTCTTTAAATGAGCATCACCACATTCTAAGTGTGTGCTAT
Source organism: Cartodere bifasciata (assembly GCA_963920755.1). Lineage (NCBI taxonomy): Eukaryota > Metazoa > Arthropoda > Insecta > Coleoptera > Latridiidae > Cartodere > Cartodere bifasciata. The sequence continues at coordinate 12,779,333 of OY987195.1, forward strand.
GTGAAGTACGTTTATGCGGCTCCAGATGGTCACCCTATTCCCAAGTAAAAGGACCGTGAAGATGTACCTCAACGGAAAGGGGCAATATTCAAGATTGGAAATAATTATTTCCAAAAGTAATCGATTGCATAGTTTTTAGTGGCGTCAAACTAGCATGAAAAACCTTAAAATCTCTAACTTTGGGGAAACTCAATGGATTGACTTCATTTTTTTTGTAAAACCCCCCTCCGAGCTCTGCCCCCTTATAACCCCCCAAATTTTAAGTAATTTTTTTTTATGCTTATTTTTTAAGGAACAAAATCAATATTCATTATTTACCAAATTAAAAAAAAAAATTGATATAAATGTTTAATAATAAGCGAGATACAAAATTTTTCCAAGTTGGGGGGGCATAGTGGGGGAGCATTTTTTTTTAATTTAGTAATTAATGAACGTTTTTTCTGTTTCTTAAAAAATAAGCATGAAAAAAAAATATTTAAAATTTGGGGGACTATAAGGGGGCGGAGCTTGGAGGGGGGCGAGCAATATTTTTTTTATTACAAAAGTTTATTCTCTTTAATTTTCATAAGAATGATTTTTTCTGTAGATTTAATAATAAGCAAGTTACAGTTTGTGAATAGTATAAAAAATTCAGGAAGGACTAGCGGCGCAATTTTAGTTTTTATTAGTGATTTAAATTTATTTCTGAATGTTTTGCAAAAAAAATGAAGTCAATCCATTGAGTTTCCCCAAAGTTAGAGGTGAAATGCTAGTTTGACGCGACTATTTAAATATTTAATCTAATTGTGATCATTGTTTCCATTAATCGATTATTCTTTATTAAAACATTTGAAATTTTCCGCCAAAACTTTTTAGTGTTTTTGAATTTCGCGCCATAATTAACAATAAATTTAAATTTTGCGCCATAAATTTGAAATTTGCTGCCAAAACTTTTTAACATTTTTGAATTACGCGCCAAAATTAACAGTAAATTTAAATTTGGCGCCAAAAATTTGAAATTTCCCGCCAAAACCTATTAATGTTTTTGAATTTCTTGCCAAAAATAACCATAAGTTTAAATTTTGCGTCAAAAATTCTGAAAATTAAAAATGTAATGCATTTTTAAAGGTTTTTTTAAGAGAAATTCTGGGGAATTTTTTCGGGAAATTGGAGGAATTTTTTAGGAATTGGAGGAATTTTTTGGGAATTGGGGGAATTTTTTGGGAATTGGTGGAATTTTTTAGGAATTGGGGGAATTTTTTAGGAATTGGGGGAATTTTTTGGAAATTGGGGGAATTTGTGGAATCTTTTGGGAATTTTTTACAAAGAATTCCTCTTGGGGGAAGTGGTGTACACTATTTGGGTATGTGAATTCCCCCTCGGAATTATCGTACCGCGAATTGACACAAAATTAAATAAATTATACGAAAGATGAAATAGCATTTATACAGGGTGTCCAAAAAATGGCGCATAAACGCGATGGTACGCTCTTGGGGCATTCTCAGGGATCCCTAGAAAATTGTCAAAAAAAATCCATCTGTTATATTTTTCGAGAAAAATGCGAACAAAGTTGCATACATTCGGCAACACCGTCTAGGAAAATACATCTAAAAGTCCTATCTATAAGTCTTAAAATTCCATTTATGAGTCTTGATTATACACTTTTGCACTAGATTTTATTGACGTTGTTGTCAGCTTCATTTCATGAAAATTTTGTAAAATTAAATTGATTATAAAAATGTAATTCGACCATTTAAAAAATAACCAAATGGTGAAATGGTTTAAGATATACTGTAGCTTTGTATTAAACTATTTGTTACGTTAATATGTGCTATTATATTCAAGATATAAGCATTTAAAGTTTTGCACTTTGAGGCAAAATATCTACGAGGGTATATGAGATAGATTTGTTTTAACAATTTTCTGGGGCTCCCTAGACATGCCCCAACAACGTACCATCGCGTTTATGCGCCATTTTTTGGACACCCTGTAGATCCAATTAATTTTTACGTTCTCTTATAGGTTATATTTCTTAATTTTAAATAATTCAGGGTAAAGTAAACATTTCGCTAGACCCATTTATTATACATTTTTAAATTTAGAAAGAAAATTACAAGTCGCTAAAAAAATACGATTAATTATGATTTTAAGATCAAAGATTAAGAGCGCTAAGCAAAATAAAAATGTATTAATTTGGCAGCGTTAAGTAACTTTAAGTTGCGTTAAGTGGCCATAAGTTAATTTAAATTAAGCTTTAAGCGTTTAAACATATTGTACATACCTACAGGTACAAATACAAAAATTATGCCAAAAAAATAATCAGTAAATTACAAAATTAATATAAAAAGTTTCAACAAAAATAAAAAAACCCTATAAAACAACCCAAAAACAGAAGTCCACATCTTTCATTTTGATAATATGGCGAATGCGCCGGTTTTCATAAGAACATACTTTAACCATAATTTTGATTTTAGAATGATGAAATTATTTAATCTTAAATAGAACTTTAAAAGCTTAAGTTATACAAGACATTTTATAAAATGTCCGACAAACTTTATATGACTTCTTCGAAGAGTAAACAATTTTGTAATTCAAACAAAAAGAAACTTGTGAAAGCAAATGCATTCATTCGTATAAAATTAAGTAAATCAAAGTGCTTCATATTCCATCAAAACCAACACAGTTTCCAAATATGCATACATAGATTAAAGAAGTTCTATGTATGAAACCCAGGAGTCAGAAAGTTTCAGACCACTAAATATATGAAGTGAAACATAGCTGGAACTACTGAAAGGGTCCAGAACAGTAGCATTAGCAATTATTTATTGGAATTTTGGTATGTCTGTTAGAGAATGAATTGCAAACTGTTTGAATATGGTTAAATGCGAAATATACCCATTTATCGAAGATATGCCGCAACGTAGCAGAGCATGACTAATTAACGTACATTATGGTTGGTGTATAACAATAATTTATTGGCAGAAAATCTTGATTAATGTATTAATTTTAAAGTTACCTTAACTAAGGATTCAAATGTGCGACCCAACCCGACACCAATATTCATTTTAGTTAATGGTCACACAAGAACATGTCATTTTGTTTTATTAAAAGAAACCCCTAGAGAGTTTTTGCGAGAAAAATTTGAACAAATATTCTTTTAGGTGATCAATAGTTGCCACTTGCCAGTTGGGTTATTCCGCTGTAAGGTGGTGTTTGAACGGTCGAAGTAGTAATGGAATATAAAAAAAGCTATCGAGCATTGCCCTTGCATTTGACTTCCAGTTGCCTTTATTCAGACGTTTATTGTAACTTTTTTTTGAGTTGCCACATTTTGCCAACGTATTTTAGCGGGAATTTAGGGTTTCTGTTTATACCTAAGTAGCTTCTAATTGACTCATAGATACTGACGCGTTTTCAAATGCGACAACCGTCAAGTTGAATCCAACGGAAATGGGTGATTTAATCACTACTTGGTTATATTAATGGAAGGCTGCATCTAGCTTGCAATCTATAAACAAACATTCTGCATCGTATAGATACCCTAGTTATGTTTAATATACTTAAAGAAGTATCAATTTAACACGTACCGCTTGATTTTTAAACTCTTGACATGAATTTATTATGGTGGCGTTTTTCATACATAGAAAATTAAGCTTTAGGTACTTAGAGATAATTAAATTAACTTAACGATAAATTAAATCAAGCAAATATAAAAAAACAGCATAAAATAGTATATTAGAACATAGAGTTTTATGGGGAACGTATTTTAGCACGCGTCCATCTTTGGAAACAGAGCCGCGCAGCGGCGAGTTTTTTGATGGAAAAGTGCTAAAAAACGCGTTTTTTTATACTATTTTTTTTATTTGCATTATTTAATTTATTAAAAAGAATTTTTAGTTTGAATTAAAAACTTAATCTAAAATTTGATTTTTATTGAATTGGCAACATTGCCATTTTGAAATAAAAAGTGAATTTAGATTTTTATTGTAAAGAGAATAACTAGAAGAATTGAAGAAACGATATCAACGGTTACATTTTCTCAAAGACGCCTATTCATTCAGTATTAAGTGAGTAAAGTTTAAAAATGTCATTATTCAATATGTTTGCATTGAATAATGACATTTTATTTTTAATATCTATATTTATACAACAAGTAAGGAAACGATGGTCATTATTTCACGAATGCGAAGTTTGTAAAACGAGGCTTTAGCCGAGTTTTGTAAGAGCATAAGTGAAATAATGACTGTTTCCTAACGTGTTGCATACAATATTTTATCTACGACCGCTTAATAACTTAAAAAAAAATATAATAAAAATTTTAAAAAAATTCTTGTGGTACATCCTGTAGACCTAATTGTCATCATGACAACATGTCAAATTTGCGTGAAAAAATGATCTCATTTCCTAACTTATTTAATTTCCGTTAGGTTATGATTTCATTACCTAACTCATTTTATTTCCGTGAAATAAAGTAAGTCATTAGGTAACTTAAATGAGTAAGATAAAGTAGCTGTTACCTAACGGTAGTAGATAATAGATATTTAAGACACTAGTACTGAAAGAAAGCCTTTACAGGACGAGTAGAATTCCAGGACGAGCCGAAGGCGAAGCCTGGAATCCTACGAGGCCTGTCAAGATACTTTCTTTCAGTACAAGTGTCTTACAATATTTTATTGTAAATCAATAACATAATTTCAATATTTACCTAAAATAATTTTGAAGTATTTACTATATTATTGACACAAATATCAAACTATCATGCAAAACAAACAAAATTGTTTACTGACAAATAAACAACAGTGTCAAAGTAAAACTTTTGAAAATAATTATGAGTAAATCAAATTCTGATCCGAAGAATATTACCAAAGCGGCCAATGTGGCTGTTTTAGATTTATTGCCGAATCAATCGCGAGTCAAGTACGAGTGTGAACATGCAAAATTTAAAGATTGGTGCAGAAAAGAAAAAGTGACAAAAATTTCCGAAAATGTATGTATCCAGTCTAACTTGCTTATTTTATGGTACTAGTACTGAAAATGATCATTTTCAGTATGACATCCTACAAAACGTCGCTTTCGGTTCATGTCATGGTTACCCTAATAAGTATAAGGTCGATTTACAATAAAAGAAATGTAAAGATTTACTCGAACAAACTAATTTTTTTTAATGTCCCGCGTTTCATATTCAAAAATAACCTTACTAATGTAAATTCTAGGTACCTGAAATTATTTTCGATTAAACTTTTAAATCTAAAAACTTGATTCTTTTTGGCTTATATTTTGTTTTGCAATTATCAAAGTCTGATGGTAGCTACTTAAATAGCTTTCCTTTAGGACATTTGAATAAAAATCTCGTTACAGAGATCCTCAACTTGATTAAATAAATTTCTTTATTAAACACATGAGACAACCTACGCATCGCAGATTTTTTGCCTTGTAGCTACTAGACATTATCCTATCCTACAAACCACCACAAAGTTTAAATTAATCCAATATTACATAACCTGGAAAATAAACTGGATTTTGAAGAGCGCAGCATAAAAGAATATTCATAACAACTTTTATAAAACAATAAACTCCATTTAAAAGTTCTAAATTAATGATATGAACTTACTTTTATTTTCCTTTGTTTGAAAACAATAATAGCTAAGACAATAGATACTCCAATACATCCCAAGTTTATACTTAAGATAATTGTTTTCCAATATCCATTTCTCTTTGCTAAGCATACTCCATTCAAGCCACAATAATCGCACTTGTGATGGCATGGTGAGCAACTGTAACAAAATAAATGACTGTTTAAAGTTAACGAGCGAGCATTTAAATTCTACCTCGACTCTTGCCATGGAAAACAAAAGCTGCTTTTCCGTAGGTCTTTGATAGTTTCTACTAATGTCATTTTTGATGTTGTCATCTTTTTTTGACGTTTAAACAAACTATCAAAGACATACGGAAAAGCAGCTTTTGTTTTCCATGGCAAGAGTCGAGGTAGAATTTAAATGCTCGCTCGTTATTTTAACAACTTCTTGATCTGCACATAACTCAAAAAAGGTGTAGTGACAGAACATTACAAATACAAGGCAAAAAATGTATAAATCGGAATTATTAAAAAAGCGAGCTATAAATTAAGATAAATCACTATCGCGGGACATTAAGAAGAACTTCGGTAACATTAAAAAATATCACATATAAATTGTTATATCTATTTTAAAAATTTTATTGACGAGAACGGACACTCATTTGAGTAGAAACTTTTACTTTTAGTCAACAAATTTGTTGTTTCAGTTTATCAGCCTTACCATAGGACATCCTGTATAATAAATTATATTTCTTTGATTTTTTAAATATTCATTTTTTAAAAGCTGAACTACTAAGTACTAAAACAGACAAATTATTCTAACTACGACGGACGCGACCGACGCGACGTTGCCTATTTATTACAGCATTTATTAAAAATGGTAGCTTCCTAGCTTACATTATACATTATAAATGTCCTTAAGGGAACTTTACATAAAAGTTCTTTATTAAAAATTTTATTAAAAATTCTTAAAAAATGGGTAATCGTGACAGCTAAAGTAGTTTCTTTTTTCCTTATTAAATTTTTTATTATTATTTATTGAACCCTTGCCTTCAAATATAGATAGTTATAAGTTTTTTTTTTTATTTATCAGCGCTGGTTACAAAGTTTAATTATAATTAATAAAAAAGGTGTGCACAACTTTCTCATTAAAAATATTAAATTCACACCACCCATTTTAGTAGGGTCCCTTCAAGCACAAAAAGGTGCTGGTTGTTCATCTTCTTGTTAGAGTTAACACTTTTTAAGCATCGATAAGTATTAATACCCTAAAGAGATTAAGGGGCAGACCCACCTCGAAATCTGCAGCAGGCACCCCCACCACCCTCTTGAAGGGGTGATTTCCCGCTTCTCTATTTTATTTTTTTTCTCGAAAACCATAACAGATAAAAAGTTCTAGTTTGCTTAAGCTGAAAGAGAATAAACTTATTTACTTAGTGCTTATTTTTTTGTTAATTTAAAATCATTATTTTTTATGTCACAGCGAAAAGTCTAGGAGGGGGGGAATTTTGAAGTACTTATTTTTGCGTATAATTTTAAAACGGGACAGGATAACTGATTTTAGTGTATACAAAGATTAAAGACCTTATTTGTTGCTATCGATTGGTATATAATATGTGGCATGTATGTTTTAAATAAACGAGTACAGTGGCGTAACAATGAATAATACTGCATTTTAAAATTTTCAGATATTTTGATGTTTTATTTTTTTTCTCAAAAACTGTAGAAACTGTAGAAAGTTCTAGTTTGCGTTATCTGAAGGAGAATAAAATTATTTGTTTTATGTTTATTTTTTTGTTCATTTAAAATAATTATTTTTAGTGTCACAGCGAAAAGTCTAGGAGAGGGGAAATTTTGAAGTACTTATTTTTGCGTATAATTTAAAAATGGTTTTTACGGGGCAAGATTTTTAGTAGAGTTAACACCCTTTAATCATAGATAGGTAATAGTATTCTAAAGAGATTAGGGGGCAGATCCACCTCGACATCTGCTGCAGACACCCCCACCACTCCCTTAAAAGGGTGGGTTCGCACTCTGCAATTTTATTTTTTTTCTCAAAAACTGTAATAGATGGAAAGTTCTAGTTTGCTTTAGCTGAAAGAGGATTAAATTATTTACTTTGTGCTAATTTTTTTGGAAATTTAATATCATCATTTTTTGTGTCACAGCGAAAAGTCTAGGAGGGGGGGAATTTTTAAGTACTTATATTTGCTCATAATTTTAAAACGGGACAAGATAACTAATTTTGGTAAAAAAGATTAAAGGTCTACATTTTTGCCATCGATTGGTATATAATATGTGGCATGTATGTTTTAAATAAATGAGTACAGGGGCGTATCAAGTAATAATTGTGCATTTATTATTTCTAAGTTTAGCATGTTTTATTATTTTCTTTTTAAATACAGCACTAGATAATAGTAATTTGGTTTTGGTAAATTAACAAAAAAATAAGCACTAAGTAAATAAGTTTATTCTCTTTCAGCTTAAGCAAACTAGAACTTTCTATCTGTTATGGTTTTTTAGAAAAAAAATAAAATAGAGAAGCGGGAAATCACCCCTACAAAGGGGTGGTGGGGGTGCCTGTAGCAGATTTCGAGGTGGGTCTACCCCTTAATCTCTTTAGGGTATTAATACTTATCGATGCTTAAAAAGTGTTAACTCTAACAAAAAGATGAACAACCAGCGTCGAAGGGACCCTACTATTTATCGACAACGGAGCAAGGTCCAAAGGATTTTTTTTTATAAAAATAGGTAAACATTTTACGAGGGGGAATGCCCTAGTAATTTGTGTACCCAGTAACCCCCAACTGGGTTTTTTTTGATAAACCAAGTTTGTGTATGCAAATTCCCCCCATTATTTTATGAGATATTTCTTGCAGAAATAAACCAAAGCAATGCTTCGTTTTTATTTTATTGTTATCGTGGTAATACATTTTAATTATTGATTACCGACAACCAGACAAAAAATAAAATTCATAAAAGGTCATTAAAAAAAATCTCTTTAGATTCGTTCATCAGAAGGGATTTTTATTTTTGCCCCAGGATTAATGTGAATACTACGATTTGAGATTTGTCCTACCTAACTTAATATACTTTTTGTCAGCTTCTTCAAAGAATATAATAATCAATCCAACTAAATAAATAAAAGAGAGGGTAAAATGAAGGCAAGGATTTCAAATAAGAAGGCTTAAATTGCTTCTTTCAGTAGCTATGGCTATCCAAATGTTTTCCATTTTTCTCATTAAGAAGTATTTAGTCCAAATGCAATTAAATGTTTAATTAAAGTATAAATTAATTTAAACAACTTACAAAAAATTATACAAATTAGTAATTAGGATAATCAATGTTTATTTTATAAAAAGGATTTTAACTCATTTTGTAAGAAAGTATGGTAAATTTTTGCTCAGGAAAATGGATTTAATTTTTTACTGTGGTAAAATAATTATTTTCATAACATTGGACGTGGGCTGCTTTTCATTCACCTTTTCCGTTTGTTGGCCAACGCATCTCAGAAGCCGTCAGATTAAATCATCAATTTTTGATGTATTAAAATACATATCCAAATAGTAATACCATAAGCATCTGAGATACGTCGATCTGGGTACGAAAAGGGTTCGGGAAATTGTCAATAAAATAATAACTATTGCTTTCTCAATCTAGTTTGCTTTATTAAAAGGTTCAAGCCAAGCCAACTGCTTCTTTTTCCCTTTAAGATTAGGATTATTTTCTTGATAGAAATAAAAGTTGTTGGGATCTCCGTTTCTATCATTTGGATTAGATGTTAAATCCCTATGATCCACTAACTCACTGAGCCATACTAAAACACACATCCCGTCAACAAAAAGAAAGATAAATCAAGCTGATTTTTGTATCTGTTAAAAATATACAAGTCATGCTATTGGCGTAGGCGGCGCGCCCCGTCGCAAGATTAACTAACTAGCTTTTCCGGACTTCCAACGATGATTGATTCCAACCTTTTTTTTAAACACAAAATTAATATATACTCAAATTGATAACAACAGAGATACACCAATTTAAAATAATTATGTGATCCTAAAAATAAATGTTTGTGACATAAGGATATTAGATGTTTAAAAATTGGCGCATAAACGCGACGGTACTCTCGATTTCACAAAAAAGAGAGGCACACTGTCCCAATTTGTCAAAATTAGTTTAGGTAAATTTGGCATTAATTTCTTAAATTATGATCAATAAATAAAATAAAAAATATCTTTATTGAGTTAAACCCAAAATTTTTGACAAATTGTGATAGTGTACAGACTTCTTGTGAGATCATTTTTAACAATTTTCCAGGAATCCCAAGGTATGCCTCAACAACGCACCATCGCGTTTATACGCCAATTTTTAAACACTGTATATTTCCAAGGATATTTTTGTTATAATCTTGTTTTAATATTTATATTAGTGGAATCGTTAACTGTATAATTGTCTAATGGCATGTGTCATATTATTAAATTTCCATTTAATAATTGGAACATGCACCAATGTCATTAATTATTAACTAAACATAAAATTTTAATCAGAAAGGGGGTTTCACAAAGTCATGTGAATCTGTATTTTCTGTGTCCAAAATTTTACTCTTATAAATGCCCGAGTTTATTCTTCTGGAAACATATAATCATTAGGCATTAATAAGATCCTTTAATATTAAAGAATAGCTTAGTCCAAGAGTAATCATACTCATGCATAAAGAAAAATGCTCGGAGAAATGTAGAAAGTTCACTATTAGTAGTAAATCTCCATACTATTTAGGACACAAAAATAAAATAAGCGTGTTTAGATTTTGCATAAATAATCTACACTCAACGGCAAAATTATTAGATCACCTAAGAAATTCGCTTTAACATTTTTGCTGACGGATTTTTTTGATTGAATTTTATTTTTTTAATAAACTGCAAGAATGCTTGTTTCATTAACATAAATTTGAAATTAATATCCCAGTTATTTCTTTTGATAAAAAAAATTAAAAGCTTCGATGTTTTTATTGAGTTTTCAGATGAGAGTTAATCTTGTCTTTACCGGCTTTAATAGAAAAAATTATGGTAAAAATTAAAAAAACTAAGCTCAGTGGTCAAGTTAGACCGTCTCTATCTGAGAAAAATTTGTAACACTGGTAACACTATGGCAAATAGGCAAAGTCAACGATATTTCTCAAAATGGATTAGTGTGGCCCAATTTGAAGTTTCACAGATTTGAAGACGACATTAGGAGACAGTTATCCATTCATGAAGATCAGTTCAGGATGGTAGAAGCGTTACTGATGTCAAGCAGGATCCCTAAGTTGTTTAGAAGTTTTTTCAAATCGCGCGAAAACTGCTTCCCAGCTCCATAACTTGGTCAGGCAGACTTATGATATCCAACTAAGCAGTGATATGGTAAGAGCACGTTCAAGAGAACAAAATTTGACTTTAAAAATTTTAGCCGGTCCACCAATTTTGACGGTATCTCCTCCTAAAGAAATGCCTTCCCAAAAAGTAAAACCTCTTGAACCATGACTTGGGCTATAAACAAAATTAAGTTGGATCTAAAGTTTTTAAACTTAATGACAAACTTGTACGCTCGTATCTGAATGATACAGTAAACATTTTCACTCATTACGGCCCCAATCAGCCCACACAGCCTCTTTACTACTGAAGTGTATCTTTGCAAATTGAAGACGCGCTTGTTAATGGGCTACGGCCAAAGTTGATCAACCAGCTGTAATTTTTAAAGTTAAATTTTGTTCTATTGAATGTGCTCTTACCTTATCACTGCTTAATTGGATGTCATAAGTCTGCCTGACCAAGTTATGGAGTTGGGAAGCAGCTTACGCGCGATTTGAAAAAACTTCTAAACAACGTAAGGATCCTGCATGACATCAGTAACGCTTCTACCATCCTGAACTGATCTTCATTAATGGATAACTGTCTCCTAATGTCGTCTTAAAATCTGTGAAACCCTAAATTGGGCCACATCAACCCTTTTGAGAAATATCGTTGACTTTGCCTATTTGCCATAGTGTTACCAGTGTTACAAATTTTTCTCAGATAAAGACGGTCTAACATGACTACTGAGCTTAGTTTTTTTAATTTTTACCATAATTTTTTTTATTAAAGCCGGTAAAGACAAGATTAACTCTCATCTGAAAACTCAATAAAAACATCGAAGCTTTTAATTTTTTTTATCAAAAGAAATAACTGGGATATTAATTTCAAATTTATGTTAATGAAACAAGGATTCTTGCAGTTTATTAAAAAAATAAAATTTAATCAAAAAAATCCGTCAGGAAAAATTTTAAAGCGAATTTCTTAGGTGATCTAATAATTTTGCCGTTGAGTGTATAAATAAAATCGGCGCATTCGCCACATTACAAATGTGTTGTGATATGCCTCTCATTTCCTGGAATTTAAATTGCATTGTCTAATTCTAAATTGTTGGTTTGTTTATTTTAGGGATGTTAATTGTAAGTAAGTCGTCGAACAAATGAGTAAGTTATATCGGTGAATGAAACTTTCTGTTTTAAATTACGAAGCGTGTACAAAGAATTTGTACTAATATGCACTTTAAGAAAACCAGAAGTAGTTTTATATTCACATTGGGGACACTTTAATAAACCATTTCTTGTATGTATAAGTTTAATATGTTTGTCTACCCTGTCCCGTTGGATACCTAAGAACTGGCAAAAGTCACATTTAACTAAACCCTCCTTTGTATGATGGACTTTAATGTGCTTGCTTCCAAGATTCTCAGGATTTTGAAGTAAGTATACTCGCAGAGCGCACTTGTAAATGTGACACTTCTTAATGTGCTGCTGCCTGTTTTAACTTAACTTAAAAATGAATGGTTGCTGATGTAAAATTCACACTGTCTGCAGAAATAGTAAATACGTTGTATACACCTTCGCGTTTGGGCAATTGTGCATCCTCGCGAATATGATTATGTATGTTAGAAATTAAAGTTGCACTTGGGAAATTGTTACGTTTCCCTTCATGTATAAAAGTATGTGTCTTTGAATTAAATAGTACTCACACTTAAACAATTTTCTTTATAGATTTACTTCCGACTTTGGTTTAACTGGAATCAAGTGCTTCGGAAGAAATTACTTGTGAATTTATTTTGTTTTATATGTATCCGGATGCTTGCTATTACTGCCGATTTATGTGTGGAAAATGGGCAAAGAACGATTCCATTTTCTTTAGAAATGTTTTTCCAATCAATAATTAATGCATTGATTTGGTTTGCTGTCTTATTATTTAAATTTATATGTTTAAGTTTTGTGTTTCGAATTTCATGTTTCTTAGCATATTGGTTTTCTTTTAAGATGTCATTGTAAACAATTTGAGCAAGAGAATATTTTTACTTTGAATCTGCATTTATTTGTTGAGCCTTATACTACGTCATTTCATTTTTACACCTGTTTGCCTAAATGGTTACCGACTATTCCCAATAAACAGAAGCCCGATTTTGTTTAATTTTAGGTTTTTAACCTTATAAGGTAATCATGTGTATAATAGTCAAAATGTCTGATATTCACCTTTCCCGCCATTGACCACCCTCGCGGTTGTTATACTTGGGAAACGTCAGATATGCTTCAGATTGACACATATCATTGTGATGCTGGTGGTCATTTAGTTTCCCAAGTATAACGACCGCGATTGTGGCCTACGGCGGGAAAGATTTATAGGTATAAAAGGGGCTCAAATTAAAAATAATATATTTAAATACACTTATGAATAAAAACTTTCTACATGTTTGACGGTTTTGCCAAAGAATATAAACATTATATTCTTTAGTTTTGCTTTGTAAATTAATCCAAAATAAAATTTAAAAAATTAAACAAGTTCCAGAATATAACATTAATGTAAGGATACCGCGGTAAAGGAATACATAGAAATAAGAAAACACTTGTATTCATTTGTAAAAGCTAGAATAACAAATTCAAATGCTTTATGGGAATCAATTCAAGATTTCAAGACAAGAATGCAGATACTTACCGCGGTGAATCAATAAAACCACTCTCGATATCCTCGCCACTAAAGCCTCTCCAACTATAGTGAGCCTTGGGATAAAAGAATCCCTGACGACATCGACAATGGTATCCACCGCCTTTTTCACTCATTTCGGGATTTCGAGAACACTAAAACAGACAATATTTTTAAGTAGGTCATCGATGTCATGCATTACTTATTATTTCCTCAAAGGTAATCGAAAAAATCAACTTGGTTTTTAGATTTATAGGGAAATGTAAAAATGCATATTCAGTTAATAAACAAATACCAGCGCTGCCAACGTTATTAAAAAAAATGGTTTAATTTTGTAGTTATGTCACAGTCAAAAATGACAAAATCCATAAGCAGCACACATTCCGTGCCTGTCCATGCCTATTGACAATTCCAACAAGAGAAATGTCACAATTTTTGGCAGACAAAAAGTTATTCGTAGCATACTTCATTTTATCAGGCCGGTGCACTTTCATGATCTTATTTTTGAATCCGGGAGGCCTTATTTTCTAGAAGGTCCAGTTTTGTGACGTCACGAAAATTAGTTTGGCTACTCGCTTTAGTCAGCAATAAAAGTGAATATGGTTTTTTACCTTTTTTAATTAGGTTGACAGCTCTGGTATTTGTTCCAATTTGAGATGCTTAAATTCTATCCAACGCATACCGATCTATCCGTAATTGCACGTACGTAGGTACCTTATAGAATCGCTTTTTTAAGCTGTATGCAAGTATGTTTAAGGTTTTATCGTAAGATTGGTAGGTGAAAGTCAATAAGATTAGAGTGCCTTGATGATTTTGACAGTTATTGTCGCCTTATAGAGTGACGACATGCATCATTCCTTCTCTGTCATACAGATAACGTCATTAATTGTGATTGTAAGTTGTAATTGTTGTCACTTTGGCTATAACGTTGATGACGTTATCTGTATGACGGAGAAAGGATGATGCATGTCGTCACTCTATAAGGCGACAATAATTGTCAAAATCATCAAGGCACTCTAAATAAGATGATATATAAATATAGTTTTTATTTTTTTTCCTTTCACCATAAAGTTAAACTGAGAGTAGAACCCTATTTCTGTATACCTTATTTGAATTGTATTTAACTCGGATTTAATTAATATTAAAAGGTTTTACCTAAAAAGGAAATTAACTACGATTAATAGTAGCATTTAACAATGCCGCTTGAACAATATTATATATTAAAATCAATAATGTATTATAGATAACTAAAATAGAATGGTAAATTGCATTGTTTACATGGTAAATCATAATACCAATGACTAATGCGCAATTGTTTGGATTCAGGAATCAACCGAAATGAATGCATTAACTTGCTTATGGGCATATGTCTTGGGTTATCATATAAGTGATTTAAGGACTTAACTATTAAAACCTCATGCCCAGGAGTTTAACATCTACCATATTGCAAATCTATTCAATTACTCGTGGATTCTGTGGTTTATTAATAACTAATAAGTGTCCTTAGACAAAATCCCTAGCTACTATACCTGTAAAAATAATTGTTGATCTTTTCTTATATATTATTACATTAACAATATTGAGTTTAGTTTAGTTTCGAAAAGAGAAAGTGTGTTCAGCAAAAAATATGACATGTACCTTATTAAATCTTTAATTATCTTTATCCTTTGGAGCGTAAGGTTAAAATTACCAAAGTTTTCCCTATACTACGCTAGAACGAAGCTAATGGTATTGGTGTCAGTTGCTCCTAAACTATTTGGCATCAATAATGCCATTGTAACGATTTGGGAAATCTTGTGTACCAAGAAGGTTTTGTAAGTTTCCGTGTTACCATTACCACTGTACTTACATGCATATTTAAATAACTAATGATAATAGCAATTAGATGCCTGGACAAAATTAAAGTATAAAATACAACTTTCAGTGATTCGAAAGAAGTTTCAAAAAAAAATTATAATGATAGAGCCTTTGTATACATAGATGTGCTATTGAGTAGAATTGACGGGAGCTCAACGACCATTTTTATTTTCTTAAAAAAATTTACGACAAAGGCTTTTTAGCCTACTTTTTAAAAGGGCTATACAATGGAAACGGTATACTTTTGGAAAGAGATGTTAAATTTAATTGTTTCGCTTCACGTAATATGTGGTTAATTCAGTGTACTGCGCCAACGGGGACATCCTGTATATTTAATTTTATACTTGTGTTTTTATGCCATTAGTAACTTTGTTATTCAACAAAAACAGAAACTCCTTGCAGAAATGCGAAAATGTAATAAAAATATAATTTATTTATTTTGTGTTTCTTCATTGCAATAGAAAATGGCGAAGGAGCCGGGTTAGTTACTCATTAAAACCGTTTCAAAACTTCTTTTGAAGCTAATGAATTACTAATTTGCGGCTTATTGATAAAAAACAAAACAACAGAAATTATATTTTTTCAAAATAAAAAAAACCTACTAATCATCTTATAATATCAGCCTGTTTCAGTTATTTAAATTATCCTTGAAATTTTGATTGTGCGCAAGTGTATTACATAAATTGAATTTATTTATAACGAAATTCTCGAATTTTTATCAAGAAAAAAGACGTTTTTTTTTAGTATGCGGTATGTTAAATTACTTAAAGGCCACAACAGCTTTACCTGAAAAAGAAAATTTTGCACTCACGGCACGTTTTCCTATGTAAGGATCAAAGGAAAAATTTCCAAGGGAATCAACCTTTAGGCGAAAACCTAGTAAAGTAAATAATCTTGATGCTCAAAATAGAGGAAATTTTATTTACCAAAAGTGTAGGAAGTAAAGATAGAATGTAAAAAGTGAGTAAGAAAAAGTAGTATCAATAAGAAGCTTTAAACGAATAAAAATTAAAAAAAACGTAAATATAATCCAACTTGTATAAGGCCTCTTTTAAACCGTTAACGATTTTTGCGGATCTCTTGTTATAGTAAGTCCAAAGGTAGATATTATATTATAACGCAAAACATAAGATAGGAAGTAGGTACGCGCGGAAATTAAATCATGAACGCTTCTTTGTAAATAAAATATAATAATAAACGTTGTGTTTTAAAACTTACCTCTGTAGATTCTTCATCGCATTGATGCTTTTGTCCAAAAATCTCCACTAAGTTTGTATCACATTGATTTAATAAAACTTTAACAAACAATCCGATTCTTAACCCGGATAACTTCGCTACGTAACCATAATACCAACTTTTACGCGTAAAATAACACTCTTTAAAAATAGGTGTCCACCCTGTTTCACTAACATTAAAACTGGTCCAAAAAACTTGAGTTTCAGTAGTTCTGTTTGGAAAAACCCGCAAGCGGTTACTAATATTCAGACTTAAAATATGGTCCTTTTCATCGGAAAGGATTATTCCGAAAATGCCCTTGTGCCTCAAGACATCCCTTGAAACGTTAATAAATGTATGTTTTTCTAGTTCAATTCTGTCTTTTATTTTTAATGTTAGCTGGGTAGCATTGAAATCTAGTCGGGATGGAGCTGTGGGTTTAGAAAGAAATCGTGTTTTGCATTCTTCATACTGCGTCGTTAAAGCAACGGATGTGAGCAGAAATAAAAGAGCATAAAATTCTTCTTTCATTCCGTCATATTTCTAGAAGTTAGATGAAAGTTGATTTAGAGAAACCTGTAACAAAAATTTAAAAATTGAAAACAGCTTTTTGTGGAGTGATGTGAAAATCATGAATTTATAATCGATATATTTTATCTTGAGTTCTTGCCTTAAAAAACCATGAAAGGCTAGGAACCTAGGTGCCAAGCATATTTACTTTTAAAAATAAAACTTTATCGAGACACTGGTAAATTTCATAGTAAGTGGTTAATCCTTACCAGCACACAAAATTTCAACCCATTTTTAAACAGTATGCGTACTCTTAGCGAATTTAGTGCGCTCTCTTGGACACATAAAGTACAAGAAGTTTCTAATTATGAAATAAACGATTCTTATAAAAACAAATTATTTGATACCAATGCATAGCCAAATAACGTGTGATCCACAAAATTTGACGTCGATTCTGGCTAGTGGCTGCAGTGGAACGTCAAAAATATGACAATCGACAATGTTTTAACCGAGTATAAAATGGTGGAATCTAAGATTCACTTTCGACCCTAAAGGCGGGACGCCAAGTTATAAAAGAAGTCCTTCTTTATTTCTTAAAGGTATGCACCTACCAAACCTGAAGTGATTGACAGCTGTTTCGCCCTATATTGAGGCTCATCAGAATCACGTATCAGGGATAGTCGATGCATAACTTCAAGAAACTAAGATACTTGTGTATTTCAACAAATATCGAAAGAAGGACTTGGAGATGTTACCGCCATCTGCCGAAGCAGAAGTGACTCACACCAAGGCAGCCTAGTCATGTCCGGCTTGTGCAAGCACTATGAGTAGGTCAGCTTGGTGATAATAGGTGGCTAAGCCGCCAGTGTCCAAGGTAAACAACAGCCGCGTGAACGGTCAAAATCTGATATAAAATGGTGGAATCTAAGATTCACTTTCGACCCTAAAGGCGGGACGCCAAGTTATAAAATTTATATTGTTTTAACCGAGGTTTTAACAATAATAGATAAAAAATAAAATTGAAATTTTACAAGTGCATGGCAAGAGTCGACGTCAAATTTTGTGGATCGCTCGATATAATAATTATTAACCGAGTTATTAAACTAAAAGCAAAACAAACCTAAATTCCTTACCATTTATTGAATATATGGGATCATAAAAAAACCGCGCACTCTTACCCCAAATTACCCTACGAGCCTGTAACTTTAATATGGCGTTAAAAAATATAGGTATGACCCACTGGTTACCTTCTTTACCAGTTTTTCTAGAAAGCATGGTTTTCTTAGCAGACAAAAGTTGTAGGCTCGGTTATAGGTAAAGATGGCCTCGGCTGATGCTCGCACCCAAGGTGTATAAATTCCTCATACATATCTTTTACTATTTGAGTTTCGAGACTTTTATTCATCACATAAATTATAAATGATGAATGAAGCTTTTTCCTTGGCCAAATCTCCACAAAATTAATAATTTATTGCTGAAAAAGTATTAAAAAATGAAATTTAAATGAACATTTTTGAAAGAAATTTGTTTCTATAGGTCCTTTTACATTGTGTTTAAATCGCAATTCAGTACATGGCGTAGCCACGAGTAGAAAGGTGTTTGTTGTGTGGACCGTTAAAAGTTTAATTAAAATTGCTTCGCCATTTAGAAAAACAATCCCTTTATTAATTCGCAAAACAAATTATTTGAGGTTATACAGCTTCCAACCATTATTAATTAAAACAGAAAAAGAGGTAGGTACCTTGCTTAAATTAGAAAATCGATAAACGTTTACATTTTTAAAGTTTTTACACTAGGTATTTGTTGTATGATGACTTACCTACTTACGTTTAACACTGTTGTAAACCTAGCTTAACTAGTACTTACTGACATTTCATAGATCCTGTATCGTTCTTTATACTTTTATTGTTTTACTCATTAAAACCTACATTAATCATTATTTGGTGTCTTTAATTCATCAACTAATACAACAGTATTATATTATTTTTTATTATTAATCTAATTTTTTTATTATAGGAATAACCGGTGGCCATCAGGGCTGCAGTGGTTGAAAACGTGCTTTTTAATTTACTTTTTTTGCAATTACATAGGTAAGTAGGTATACTCGAGACCGTAAATTAAACATGTAAAATTTCAATCTAGTTACTTAGAAGTATAGTTTAAATTAGCTCTTATGAGTTGCAAAGGTTAAACTTTATCATTTTGACATGTGGTGTTCAAGACGATGTTTCTGACTAATCAAATAGCATAAAATTAATTATAGTTTAAACCGTAGTTTAGAACTTTACCTTCAAGTTTACTGAATTTATGCAAATGATAGAAATTCGCACCCAAATTAAGTCGCACGAATTAAATTATTTTGTAATAAGTAAAGTTATACCTTATTTGGTTAAGTACTGCAAAATGCTTCCAAAGAAACTTTATATTTAACAAGCAACTATCAGTGGGTTAATCATCATCAGAAAAATTTAACCATATTAGAAATTTGTGTTTTTTCACAATTATTTAAAATATCTAAAAAAGGAAAAATCACAATACCTAGATTAAAAGTTATAACCAGGTTTCTTATTATTTCAGAAAAAAAAATAAACTGGTTTAAGTTAGTAATAGTATATTGTACAACAAGATTTGAAAAGCAAATTTTGCACAAAAAAATGGATTTTGTAGCATCGAGTAGAAGGCGAGTGTCACAAAGAAATCGAGTGTGCAAAATGTTCTTTAAACGTGTAATACAAAATACTTCTTCTACGTCTGTATTTAAATAACAATTTCTAATGAAAATTGAGATAAATATATTTATCAATCCCATGACATTTCCAAAATTGAAGCATAAGCATAAGGCTAAGAACATGTGACGTGACTGTGCGTAAAGTTCTACTTTTAACACATGTAAGTCGTGCGTAAAATTCAATTTTCTAGGCATTCTTAGAAAAAGCTTATTTTTTCTTCCATATCTAAATAAAAGTGTTTTTTTTTAAGAATTGCTTTAATAGAAAAGTCATAAAGGGTGTCCTGTTTTTAACTGAATACAATGAATACATTGTACTTTTTAAAATGAAATGTCAAAACTGCTTAAAGTTGTGGGTAGACGGCAATAAGTTTTTTAACTTTCAAGCGAATTATGTTCTTTTAAGTTTAACTTAGTTTTTCTTTAGAAAAATAAACTTTCACTATGTGTTATAAAATAGTTTCATAGGATTTTAACGTCTTGATCAAACATAACAAAAAAGCATGATCAAATTTAAAACTTTGTAAATCACAAAAGATTATGTTATGATCTTTAGCACCGTTGACACTTTTTTCGACCAAATACAATACACGTATTTGTTTGGGGACCATTCTTATCCTAGAATGTCATTCTATCTCTCTTTATCCCATAAGGAAAGAATGAGACAGAATGATATTCCAGAATGAGAATAGCTGCAAACAAATAGGGGTAATATTTTACCTAAAAACAGTGTCAACACTGTCAAATAACAAAGAGGTTTTAAATTTAAAACGGTAAATTTTTATACAACCGGCCCTTAGGGTGGAATGTACAAACATTTAGCGGAGGTGCTACAGTGACTAAATTTATGTCAAATTTAGCAAAAATGTGGTTAAATTTTAATCTGAACCACTGTGATCAACTGGTATTAAACTGAAAACACTGTTAAATTATTTAAATTTAGCACCGATGCTATAGTAGCTCCCGTGACCCGTGTCAAATTCTTTTATGCGCTCATATACCATAAAATACACTTTTTGCACTTATGTACCATAAAATACACTTTACCTACAATTGCCAAGCAACGGAAACAATTATTTCCCAAACTAGTGCAGGAAATAAAAATCAGTTCAGGAATAGTACATTACATATCCGAAGGGAAAATGCTACATTACAGCAGAAGGCAGTTTGATCGACTGATAGCGAAGCTCGAGGGCGGAAACGGGCCTGAGGCAGGAATGAAGCATTTTACCTGGGGTATTTATACTATTTTATTCACAATCATACCCGAAAAACCCACTTAAAACTGCCTAAAATAGTGACCCAGTAAACATAATTATGTAGTATTAACGTAGACGTTATGTATTCAACAGTAGCAGTGATGTATCATTAAAGTAAGGATAACGTAAGTATGGAAATGTCCTCAACAATACGAATGTAGTGTCTATGTAGCATCTATGTACTCCTATTACCACTCGGTTACATATTGTCAATATATTGTTTACGTAGTGGTTATGTAATCTGATGTAATATCTATGTAACATTTAAATAAGGATAAGGTAAGAATCATATGGAAATGTCCGCAACAAAACGAATGTAGTGTCTATGTAGCATCCATGTACCCCCATTATCGCGCGGTTATATATTGTTAACATAAGGCTAATGTAATGTTGCGTTCCTTAACCATATAACCATAGTTAAGTTAAATCAGACAAGGATAGATAAATACGTTTCTCTTACAACAAAGAGAGACAGCAAATAACTATGGTTTTATGGTTATTGACGCGAAAAAATCCCTATATTGTTTACGTAGTGGTAATATAATCTGATGTAACACCTATGTGACATTTAAGTAAGGATGAGGTAAGTATCATATGAAAATGGCCACAACAATACGAATAAAGTGTCTATGTAGCATCTACATATGTACTATTATTACCGTGCGGTTACATATTTTCAACATAGTGTTTACGTAGTGGTTATATAATCTGAGAATCTGACACCGTAACATTTAAGTAAGGCTAAGGTAAGTATGATATGAAAATGTCCGCAACAAAACGAATGTAGTGTCTATGTAATATCTATGTACTGACATTACCAAGCGAATACATACAAAATAAAGCAATCTGGCGAATCTTATCAGTTTCTAACGTTCTAACTTCTTGGAGCCAGAATCTTCTCTATTTTTATTTTTGGTCATCCTTATGCGTTTGTTACTTTCCTTTATTTTTGATATTCCTTATGTGTTTTGTTACTTTGTCAGTGTTATACGCTAAGTAAGTATCTCATTTTATCGATGTGCGCGCCACCTACGTGACTATCGATAGTTCCGCATCGCACACTTGACTACGCGTTGACGTAAGGTTGTTAAAACTAAAATTTCAAACTTTTAAACTGAAAAATGTCTGATAACATAAATGTTACAATAATAAGCCATTTTCAGAGTGTGAATCTGTGAATATTCCCAAGGATTTCCATTTTTACTAAAAATAACCACAGTAGTACGTCGAAGTAAATAAGAATTTTCTAATTAACATAAAGAAAAACATATCATATACTTACAGTGTTCGTCCCTCAGCATTATTTATCCATTTATGTCGCCGATCTTTTTCCCAGGGCTTTTTTGGGTAGTAGTAAAATGCAATATTTTTACCACAGCCCCGAGATTTGCAATCTGGAAGGCAACAATTGCGACAACATTCTTTTTTCGACATTTTATTTAAATTTTAAATAAATGACATTTGAACGACAGAAGTTTATCTTAAGATCATAGAACAGTTTCGTCACTTTCTATGAACTTGACTATCGATAGTTCGTTTTTGGGGGCGCCACTAGAGATACTTATTTAGCGTATTAGTCTCTCACAAGGTACATTTTCAAATCCATTTTAACCCAGTGTATTTATTTTAATTTGCTTCTATTCCAAGATTTTAGTTACATTATTAATCTCCCTAATAAATTTAACTTTTCTTTATCTTAATCCATAATGTTTTACACTTTTTTGCCATTAATTTTTCAGTTTTAATTCGCAACTATTTTTGATTGACGTTAGATAGACAGTTGTCACAAACAAATAAACAAAAGATAATTACAATACAGATAGCTACTTTGATCCCTTAAATTAGATCAGGCGGGCCAATTATCAGTTATGGCAACTTTAAGGAAAAAAATCACCGTTTGGTTGTGTATATTGATATGAATACGAGTATATTGTTAATTGCTAACATAGTTTTTACGCAGTGGCCATAAGATGTAACAGCTATGTAAAAATAAAGTAGAGATAAGTACTTTATTACAAGAATTAAGAAATTAAGACAAAAAGCTTGACAATGCCAAGCTTTATTGAAAATTAAGACACTAATTCCGATTCTATGTGAACACTTTCATTCATATGCATTCGTCAAGCTGGTGATAAAAATTAAGGAAAGAGTCGTTAATTTCTATGTAAATGGACTTTTAGATACCTCACTCGGAAAGTATACTAACGAGTATGTAAAACTCACATTTAATTACTTGAAACGCTGTGGGTAATTTTTATTATAGAATTATATATATTACCTCATAGATTATTTATTATTAATTAAAATTGTATGCACGCATAATATAAAAGCATGGAAATTATGGAATTCTTGGAATTTGGTATATTACCTATATTATATTTAAATTGAGATTTAAATGGAATCTCGTAATTTCAGGATATTGGTATAAATTTACATTTCCTAATAGTGTTTATTTCATTCAACAAGAAAATCTCATTTGCGGATTTAATGAAAGAGGGATCTGATAATTGGAATTAAATATTAAAAGCAAAGATCGAATTTTGCCACTCTTACAGGACGAATTTGATAACCCTAGTTAATTTTTTTTTATTACCTACACGAAATTTTTTTTGATTTTATTTTTTTTTCATGCATTCCCTTAAAAAGGTGTCGCTTTTAATTTGTTTTTTACAGTTTTTTACTAAATATGTCAGAGTAGTTACCCAAAATTTTTGGTAGGTAAACTAAGTTAATGTAGAACCTAATTAAGTAGGACGCGCAAAATTTTCTTGATGTTTTATTTAAAGATTGGCGTCACTTCTTGTCAGATTTTCTCTAAGTAGTTTTTCTTCAGGAAATTTTTATTATACTCTTTTCAGACAAGTGTCAAACGTTTTCTCTAAAATCGTTAATACCTAATATTCATTCTAGGGCAAACATCTTTGCAGATTTGTCCGTTTCATGATTTTTTAAGACTTATTATTAAGTTATTATAAATAGGGGGTAAAAAGCAAACCCAAAGTAAATAAAAATCATATTTCGGTTAATATGAATTTTTCAAGAACGCTTTCTTAAAGACTATACATATTTATCAAAATTACAATTCTTAATACACACACTTGCTTAAACAAAAATTGAATTTTAACTATTTTTAATACAAAGAAAAATGCGCATTTGTCTTACTTAAAACTTACAAGTTACGACATTGCACCTTGCATCGTACACTCTTGTTAAATCATAAAAACTGTCGACTGATAATAATAATAATACAGGATAATAAAAAACCAGACAATCCAGTCTGTCTCGCAGGCATAAAATCTCAAAGGAATCTACCGATAGATGGAAGAATGCTAACACACTGGCCGCATCTACCTGAAAAGACTAGCCTAGTTATGCCGCGCGATTTCACTAGTTTTGTCGTATTTGCCGCGACACATTAACTTCCTTTTACCTAGATTTTTTTATGTATCCGATGTTTTATTGAGTTATGATATTAGAAAATTATAAACCAGAGCATTCTTTGGATAATATACACACTTTTATTATTATTAAAACAAGCTTGCAACGTTGGAAGTACTCAATGGGTGTGTTTCTGAGTTTTATCGTTATAGACAGACTTTTTTAAAAGTACTGAAAGACATTTTTTTCACTAGGGGACACTGAGTTAGGTAGGTTAGAGTAAGTTTTGCTGCTAAATAGAAAATTTAAACAAATGTGTTTATGTCAGTTAACTGAAATGTAATAGATATTTAAGACACTAGTATTGAAAGAAAACCTTTACAGGACGAGTAGGACGAGCCGAAGGCGAGGCCTGGAATCCTACGAGGCCTGTAAAGATACTTTCTTTCAGTACAAGTGTCTTACAATATTTTATTGTAAATCAATAACATAATTTCAATATTTACCTAAAATAATTTTGGAGTATTTACTATATTATTGACGCAAATATCAAACTATCATGCAAAACAAACAAAATTGTTTAATTGTCAAATAAACAACATTGTCAAAGTAAAATTTTTGAAAATAATTATGAGTGAATCAGATTCTGATCTGGAGAATATTACCGAAGCGGCCAATGTGGCTGTTTTAGGTTTATTGCCGAAGCAATCGCGAGTCAAGTACGAGTGTGAACATGCAAAATTTAAAGATTGGTGCAGAAAAGAAAAAGTGACAAAAATTTCCGAAAATGTATATGTATCCAGATTAACTTACTTATTTTACGGTACTAGTACTGAAAATGTATGACATCCTATAAAACGTCACTTTCGGTTCATGTCATGGTTACCATAATAATCATATTACAGGTCGATTTACAATAAAACATTTTTTTAATAAAATATTGATAGTTATCGTTGTTATTTTATAAAAATAAAACTCGTTTGGTATTTCTACTCAACTTCCGCCACAGCTCCATTTCTACTTACTAAACATGGCAGCAGGTAGAAAAAGTGCCACGGCCAGCTCCACCATGACCTATAGGAAAATGCGGCCAGCTCGACCTAATTAAGTACCTATCATTAAAATTTATGACGCAGTCAGCTTGTATATGCCCGGGTAGATACTCGTAGACGGAGTATTTGCACATTTTACAAGAGCACTTTTTTCAGATTGTGTTTTGAAAAACTGAATTATAAGGAATTGAAATTCTTTTTTTTTTTTCATTTTTTAGTGCAATGAGTAGGATAATGAGAATTGAGAAGGCATGAATCTATATGTTTGAACCTTTGTGTGAATTAAAAGATTAAGATCAGCTTTTTTTTTGGTTCAAGAGGTAAAATTCAAAGTAAATTCAAATTAGTGGTCCCCGGGTATAAATCTTTAATAAAAAACTCATATTGTTTACAACACCAAAGCTATGTATACTTAGTGAAAACTTAGTGTAGGTGTAAGAAACGAGATAAGAACTGTACTCATTTTAGATTACCTGCAAAATTGGGTAATAAATTTGCAGCAACCCAAAGTTTTGTTTGTTAAAGATTTAAGGAAAATCATCCTACACACTATCCAAATTTAATTTTAGCAAATGAGAACGAACATAATAGGCAATTATGATAATGGCTTCCTTTTTATATTACACATGAGTTATCACAGGCCCTCTAGCTTTCCTCTTTGGTATAATAACCTTGTTATCTACTTAAAAGCCTGTTAAAGGCCTTGCATAGTCAAATTTGGGTATTTCTAAAAACGTGGTTGTGTCAGAATATCACAAAATAATTTGGTTGTTTGTCAGCACACCAGACCCGAGAAACATAAAAGAATCGCTCAGCTTTTAGCTATCTACAATCTACATAATTTAGGTTGAATCCGCAGACTGTCTATTGATTTCGTGTCCTTGTTTCCATCTCATTTTGGGTTAATAAGGACTAGCGTGAATCTAACAAACCCTTTTCTTTTTTTAACAACATGACAAACACTTGAATTTCAAATTGATCATTATCCCTATAATCTTTTATCACCGAAATAAAAACCGTATTGGATGAAACATTTTTGAAAGTCTCATTTAGTTACAATGAAATAAAAGGTTTATATTTTATTGCATGAGACTTTTTGATGTGGACACCTATATACTTTAAGAGCAAAATTGGATGAATGCAATTAAAACTTTTTATGGAAATATTATTGCATTCGATTTATGAAGCATATCATTGCAACATCCGTGACACGTTCTAAGGCGATTAACAATACTCCAAACTTTTCTGGGATGATCAAAACCTGGAACTACCTTTGTTGGATCTTCAATCAATTCTTTGTTGGTTAAATAATCAATTTCTTGCCACTTATTTTTCCATATATCAGTAACGGAAAAGGGCTGATAAATAAACTCCTCTTGCAATATGGGCCTCCTTGATTTAAGTCTGTTGGTTATTATTATTAGTTATAACTTTCTACCTATTAATAAAAAAAGAAAGATTCAATTTTTCTTCCAATAGTGGCAGTGTCGTTAATATCAAGTTTCTCAATCAAATATTTCTTGTCAAGTAATCCATCATTGCCAAAAAGAAAATTATGTAAAATATGACATGGCAAGAACTACATCTTTGGAAACATTCTTAAGTAATAAATCATCAATTTTTTTTAACTGTTACCATTATTTTCTTTTACGAAAATAAGTATCCACAAAGAGTATTGTAATCGATTACACCAAACGTAAAATCGTTAATTTACATCTTAATATAGGTAACATGAGTCATCATATCTTTTATATAAACTTAAATGAAATTAATAATGAAAAAGTGTTGTAATTTAAATGTATTTTTACGTTAACTAATAATAAGTAATTACTGTCGCCTTTCCTTATCAAATAACTCAAGCAACTAACTCATGATACTTAAACTTCAAGTTAAACAGCCAGCAAACCATGCCCTTCCCTCAAAATACTCAAAATCATCATTTAAAATGAAATAACAAAAAACACACCCATTACACCATGACAAATATCATTTTACGTATTAGCAAAGAGACATTTTAGACAGCTTTATTTGTGGAAATATCCCGCTAGTAGCGGTAGTTCGATATTGTTGTCTTAAAATCATAGCAAATCTGGAAAAAAATATATAAAAGCCAGATTTTTTATATGTGTTAAAACATGCATTAGGGAACTTAAATCCACATTTTGCACACTCCTAAGGGGTGAGCTTTCCCCCCTATCAATTAAAAAGGGGGGAATTTTTGCATTGTAAATTTCTCCGTTCCTATTGGGCGTAGATTTTTTATCTTTTTTTGTATTGTGTAATTAAAAATAGTGGCTACAACTTTTATAAAAAAAGTTTTTTTGTAACTGTTACAAAAAAAATATGATTGCCAAAAACCTGGTCAAAATATAGGTATTATATTTGTTTTTTACAAATAACTCGCTTTTTGTTTTTGCAGTCAAAAATTACTTCGAATATTTTCTAAAGATCTATTTGTCTTTTACAATAACCAATTTTTTTATGGTAAGTCCAGCCAAACCGCAGAAATGGGGCTCCAAAGTTTGAAATGTTTCGTTTTTATGAGTTCGCTGGGTCAACATATTTTGTGTATACATTGTGATTAGAGCCAAAAAATTTAAAACAAATGTTTCTTATTACCCATTTAAGCGATAAAAACATAGTGCCTACCAATAAATTAGCTAAGAGACCCCCCTGGGACCCCCTTTTGCAAAGACTTACATTTTTTGTTCGGTTTTTCATTTTTTTCGTCAAAATATTTAAAACAAATGCTTCTTATTACCCATTTAAGCTATAAAAACATAGTGCCTACCTAAAAATTAACTAAGAGACCCCCCGGGTCCCCCTTTTGCAAAGACTTACATTTTTTGTTCTGTTTTTGGTTTTTTTCGTCAAAATATTTAAAACGAATGCTTCTTATTACCCATTTAAGCGATAAAAACATAGTGCCTACCTGAAAATTAACTAAGAGACCTCCCGGGTCCCCCTTTTGCAAAGACTTACATTTTTTGTTCTGTGTTTGGTTGTTTTCGTCAAAATATTTAAAACAAATGCTTCTTATTACCCATTTAAGCGATAAAAACATAGTGCCTACCAAAAAATTAGCTAAGAGACCCCCCCTAGAACCCCCTTTTGCAGAGGCTTACATTTTTTGTTCGGTTTTTCATTTTTTTGGTCAAAATATTTAAAACAAATGCTTCTTATTACCCATTTAAGCTATAAAAACATAGTGCCTACCTAAAAATTAACTAAGAGACCCCCCGGTTCCCCCTTTTGCAAAGACTTACATTTTTTGTTCTGTTTTTGGTTTTTTTCGTCAAAATATTTAAAACAAACGCTTCTTATTACCCATTTAAGCTATAAAAACATAGTGCCTACCTAAAAATTAACTAAGAGACCCCCCGGGTCCCCCTTTTGCAAAGACTTTCATTTTTTGTTCTGTTTTTGGTTTTTTTCGTCAAAATATTTAAAACAAATGCTTCTTATTACCCATTTAAGAGATAAAAACATAGTGCCTACCAAAAAATTAGCTAAGAGACCCCCCCTGGAACCCCCTTTTGCAGAGGCTTACATTTTTTGTTCGGTTTTTTATTTTTTTGGTCAAAATATTTAAAACAAATGCTTCTTATTACCCATTTAAGCTATAAAAACATAGTGCCTACCTAAAAATTAACTAAGAGACCCCCCCGGTTCCCCATTTTGCAAAGACTTACATTTTTTGTTCTGTTTTTGGTTTTTTTCGTCAAAATATTTAAAACAAATGCTTTTTATTACCCATTTAAGCTATAAAAACATAGTGCCTACCTAAAAATTACCTAAGGGACCCCCCTGGGCCCCCTTTTGCAAAGACTTACATTATTTGTTCGGTTTTTGGTTTTTTTTGTAAAATATGCATTGTGTATTTATGTGCAGTGCTAATCTGAAAAAATACCGACAGCCCCCTTTGGCCCCCTTTATTAAATTTTTTGTTAAGTCATTTAGGTTTTACCTATCGTGATTTCCGCAACTGTCTTCTCTATCTCATCTAAAGCAATTCATGTCTACAGGCCATTTATTCAAATTTTTTTGTTTTATACAAAAGGGGAGGGGCCTTCGGAGGTCTTCTCGTTAATATTTAGTTAAGCACTAACAAGTATATCTAAATATATTTATGCATAATTCACAAGAAATCTGAAAAAATTAAAAAAAAAAAAGTTTTTACAAAAGGGGGACCTAGGGAGGGTTTGCTAGATTTTTTTTTAGTATATAGTATTATTATCTTTTAATTTCAACCTCTAATTACAATGTATACCAAAGATTTGTTGACCCAGCGCACTCAAAAAAATGAAACTTTTTAAGCTTTGGAGCCCCATATCTACGGATTGCCTGCACTTACCATAATTTTTTCTTTAGATTATTGTAAAAAACAAATAAATGTTTAAAAAATATTGGAAGTAATTTTTGATTAAGGATACAAGAAGTCAGTTATGAAAAAAAAACAAATATAAACCCCCAATTTGGAACAGTTTTTTGGCAATCATATTTTTTTTGTAACAGTTACAAAAAAAATTTTGCAATAAAAATTGTAGCCATTATTTTTAGCTACATAATACAAAAAAAATAAAGAATCTACGACCAATAGGAACGGAAAAATTTACACTGCAAAAATCCCCCCCTTTTTAATTGATAGGGGGGAAAGCTCACCCCTTAGGAGTGTGCAAAATGTGGATTTAAGTTCCCATATTCATGTTTTAACATATATAAAAAATCTGGCTTTTATATATTTTTTTCCAGCTCAAACGACAACAATCTCCCACTACGGAGCTTTGAAATAAAGTGAGTAAAGGGTGCATGATACACAATAAGAAATAGAAGTCAATAATTGACGAAGAATAGATAGGTATGAGTTGTTTTTATACGCTGATGTTTGTTGGACTAATTCATTTCTTCTTTTGGTCTATTTGGAATTTGAAAACTGTACCTAAAGATGTAGATT
Organism: Cartodere bifasciata; assembly: GCA_963920755.1. Lineage (NCBI taxonomy): Eukaryota > Metazoa > Arthropoda > Insecta > Coleoptera > Latridiidae > Cartodere > Cartodere bifasciata. The sequence goes on from OY987195.1 coordinate 12,809,822, forward strand.
CCGAATTCCGATATATATTTTAAAAATTTTATATCTTAATTTCTACTCCATTTTACGGGCAAATTTATTTTTTTAATAACTACATAATTGTGTATCTTTTAAAGAAAAAAAATGGCATAAATAGTTTTTTTTATAAAAATGATGATTGGTTTTTATATTTAGATGTAGGTAGGTAACTGTGTGTATAAGTATGACAAAAATATATTTTCCATTATTTATAATAATTTCAAATTTATTATAATTCATAAACTTTTTTAAAAAACATTTAAAGTAAAATCGAGAGTAATACATTTACGACAGCTCATGGGTCTATGTAAATTTGACAAAACTAATAAACTATAAAGACAAATTCAAAAGGACCAATAGACTCATGAGATTTAAATATGAGTTTTGCATAAAAGTTTATTTCCCAAGTTACAGGTACCTTAATCATAGTATCTTTAAATGGATAAGCCTTAAAAATTATTAGGAAGAAGAATAGTAATACTTATGACTTTAGTTTCATAACATTAGGTATCAGTAGGTATTTATCCAGTTGGATTAATTAAATCCTAATTAAGGCGCTTCAACATTGAATCAATGAATTCATTAATAAAAGACGCGTTAATAATTATACCCAATGACCTATTTATCTAATTTGTAATACCTACCTACTATATAACTTTTTAACATATTTTCTAATCTAACATATTAACAATGTTTACTTTTTTTTAAATTGGCAATATACTTTTAATATCCTCATAAACTGCTTTTTATTAAATTTCTTTGCTGCAATTACAAACAACATAAACATTTAATGTGCACTTACGTTGTGAAATGAAGGTTCAATAAAGAACAAGGAATGTCACAGGCTATAAAGAAGAGAATTGAGAAACAGTTTGTACAAAATACGAAAAGTTAGAACTGATGCATTTAAGCACATGCACTAGCTGGAAAGTCGCCGAGCACAGAATAGGATGTGATCATATCATCTGGGAAAAGTGGAAAATCGCCCTCTGGCAGCCAGCTTACATAGCGCGCAACTACTAAATCGACCTGTGTTTCCATGGAAACACGCGGGAACGTTTACGAAAACTACCGCATGGACCTTTTATATCACTTTTCATATTGACCACATTATGGACTTCAATGCAGGTTAGGATATGAAAAAAGTTTAGGAAAGATTTTTAATTTTAGTCGAGATTTTAGTGTATCTACGTAAGAAGCACATTAACTCTAAGAATTATTTCTTTCACAATAAAAAATAAGAAATCACAATTTTTTTTGTATGGGTTTTCTTTTAACTTTTTTCGAAATTCAATAAGTTTTTGGACTATAGCAAACAAGCGGATACCTATTTTAAATGTTATTATCCATAGGCTAAACAAATTAGTGAGTAATTTCTAAAAGTAAGATGCTTTGTTTTATGTTTAAAATTGTTCACTATATGGACCGTCGACGACCACCTTCGCGGTCGTTATAGTTGGGAAACTAAATGACCAACAGCATCACAATGACTTGAGTCAATCTGACGCATATCTGGTAAATTCACGATGCCAAACCATGACTTTCAGAAAATCAACCAAATCTGGATTCGTCTACATATTAGCAGTACAGATTAAAAAATTTTCTGGCAATGTTGTATTTTGTCATTTAAGGTCAAGGGTTACCGAAACTTCTCTTAAAAGTTACCTTGATTTAAAGTTATTTTATGAACGTTTTCGTACCCTTAAAATGAATACAGAAAACTAAAACACCAGTGGCATTGAAAAGCCTTTCGCGCAAGGATCTTCATAATCCCTCAGGCTTCTTTTGCACCTAAACGTTTGGTCACTTTCTACTATTGTTTACTACTTACTTATTGATCTTTTAGCAACAGTTTTGGTTTCAAATATGGTAATTATTCAATTAAAACGAAACTCAATACTTTGATTAACATTAAAAAAATTGATCAAATCTACAAGACGCTGTCCAATTTCAATAATTTAAGGTGCTCTATTGACATCTAGACACTCTCAAAGATAAAACAAGGCAGATACAAATAGTTTAAAAGATTTTAAAGCCGATAACAAAATTCAAGATACCCGCGTTTTGATTCAAGTTCAAAAACTTGTCATATTCTGGAAAGTCAAAAGAAAAACCACACCTTTTAGAGTGCGAGATGTATTGATATCCCTAATAGTCTACTCGCCGCATAGAAGGAGTTCAACTTTTTTTTGGACCCACTTGCACACCAAGCTCAATCGAAAGAGCATTTTTTTTACTACCGAAAAAACTTGGTGTCCCAAGCCAAATCATGGGCCTAACTGCGGTAGACCCTTTTAAAGATGATATTTTAGTGACATTTTCACATTTAAATAAAATTAATTGTCAAAAACTGTCGTCTTCCAGTTTTGGGGCAAAAAAAGGCTGTTTTCAATGGAAAATAGTGAATTCTTTTAACAGTATTTAATATGAACCAACCAACTAAAGGGATACATAATATAAAAATGGGACAGCTCCTTATTTTTACCAAACAATGAATTATAGAGCAAATGTGAAGATCTATCTTTAATTACAGTGAAAAAAGATAAAAACAAATGTTAATCCCAAGATTTTAGCTTACAATAAGTGTTCGTGTTAAAAAAAACACGAAAAAAGTCGTCCGTACTAAAAAACGTAAGCATAACTCAAGCGTAACTATCTGTTTTTTATATTTTGCAGATTTAAGAACTAATATTGGGTTGTAGAAAGTTTTTGTGCTATTTTTGGAAAGGTATTTAGATGCTTCTTTAAATACTGTCAAAAAAATTCAGTTATTTTCTCTGTAAAATGCCTTTTTATCGCCCCAAAATTGGAAGACGTCAGTTTTGACAATTAATTTCAATTGATAATTTTGTGAGCCCCATTGGGCCAATTTGGACGGTAAAAATATCATTTAAAAGATAGAAGTACTCCTAACAGTCCCGATTTACACAGAGTTCACCTTATGCCTGTATTTGCCCAAAATTAAATGTGAAAATGTCACTAAAATATCATCTTTAAAAGGGGCTACCGCAGTTAGGCCCATGATTTGGCTTGGGACACCAAGTTTTTTCGGTATTAAAAAAAAAGCTCTCTCGATTAAGCTTGGTGTGCCAGTGGGTCCAAAAAAACGTTGAACTCCTCCTATATGGCGAGTAGACTATAACTTTTGACGAGCAGTTTAATTGGAAAAATATAATACAGGGTGGTCCAAGCAAAAGTTTCCACTCCCATTATTTCCTGAAAGCTACAATTTTTCTCTTTTCAAAAAAAGAAATTTGTTCAAAATCGGGCGAAAATTTTTCAAAATTTTTATTTTTTTGAATTTTAAATTTAATCATATTTTACGCTTTTTAAAAAGAAAATGCTTAGACAGGTCGATTTTCTTTCGAAGAAGAACATCTAACAACATATTTCTTAATTTTTTTCTTTAACCCCCCAAGCGGGGTAATAACCCCACCAATAATCTTTAATGACCATTCTGGGTAAGTGGGGCCTTATTTGAAAGCTACAATTTTTCTCTTTTCAGCAAAGTAAAAAATTTTAACATCGGACAAATATTTTTCGAAATTTTGTTGTTTTTTTTTATTTTAAATCTAAAAGTAAATTTACACAACTAAAAATTTTGATTTTTTAAGAAATTATTCTTAAAAAAGATCAAAAATGTTATTTCAAGAATACTTTCTTAAAAAATTTACTTTAAGATTTAAAATAAAAAAAAGCAACAAAATTTCAAAAAATATTTGTCCGATTTTAAAATTTTTTATTTTGCTGAAAATAAAAAAATTGTAGCTTTTAAATAAGGCCCCACTTACCCAGAATGGCCATTAAAGATTATTGATGGGGTTGTTACCCCGCTTGGGGGGTTGAAGAATAAAATAAAGAAATATGTTGTTAGATGTTCTTCTTCAAAAGAAAATCGACCTGTCTAAGCATTTTCTTCTTAAGAAGCTTAAAATTTGATTAAATTTAAAATTCAAAAAACTAAAAATTTTGAAAAATTTTCGCCCGATTTTGAAAATATTTGTTTTTTTGAAAAGAGAAAAATTGTAGCTTTTAAATAAGGCCCCACTTGACCCGTAGTGCCATTTGAAATTTTTGATAGGGTAATCACCCCGCTTGGAGGGTTGAACAAAAAAAATAAAAAATACCCTAATTAGATGTCCCCCTCCAAAAAAAAATGACGTGTCGCGGCAGTTCCTCCAGAACAAATTCGTTCAGGAAATAATGGGGGTGGAAACTTTTGCTTGGATGTATGTTGGTAAACAAGGTAAGTATGTCATAAAAAATGACCAACCAAATAAGGTAAATCAATCTCGAATTATTTATCGAGTTTTTTATACTATTTTTTATATTTGCTTCATTTAATTTATTAAAAAGCATTTTTAATTTGAATTAAAAATTCAACATGAAATTTTGTTTTTATGACCAATCTTAGAGCATAACATTGATATTTTGAAGTAAAAAATAAATTTAAGTTAGACATATTGAATAATGGCATTTGTAAACTTTACTCATTTAATACTGAATGAATAGGCGTTTTTGAGATAATGTAACCATTGATATCGTTTCTCCAATTCTTCTAGTTATTCCCTCTACAAAAAAACTATGTCCCCCGATTGAATATAATAGTAAAATTTGTAAATAAAAAGTACCTTGCAAAAAAAGAATTTAACTTTTTGCAACAAGAAAACCATCCAATAAAATAAAATTTTGGGTTTAATAATGAAGCAATTCAGAAACTTTAAAAAACCAAATTTCGGGTTTCATAATGTGCATATTATAGAACGCTAATATAAAAAAACATATTTTTCACTACACTGATCCCGTTTTGTTCATTAGTTGGCATGAGGTACCTATGACCTCATATATTCTCACAAACTGTTAAAATAAACAACAAAACTTTTCAATATTCCCGATCAATAAGTTTACTTTTTTACTAACAGTTTATGTAAAATAAATACAGGAGTCTGCCAATATGCCAAATAGTATCTTATAAATTTAGGAAATGCAGCTTGCATTCAATAACATCAAGACGCTTATGTTGTGCTTTGATTTGGTAAATGGATAGAGTTTGCATATGTATACCATTGTCAATAGGTATGTACCTACCATTCAAACCTTGTCGTGTTTCTGAATGTTATCTGACAATCTAACACATATGACTATAGTGTTTTCAAAATCTATTTAATTATTTATCGGATTTTATTTGGTAATGGAAACTCTATTTCGTTATTTGGTGACGGTGCCGGCGGTTGCTTTTTGTTAAAGACTGAATACATAGATAACTAATTAAAAAAAAACAAAAAGAGGAACTAAAAACTATGTCAAAAGAGAACTAAATATTACAAAAAAAAAGAGAAAGAGAGACCTAGCTACACCACTATAAAATGGTAAGTAGCCTTTCCGCTTATGATGCCAAAAAAAATTATTTGATGTCATTTTAGTTCATTTCTCTAAAGGAAATGTACTGTTGTAATTGCAATTTCTGAAAATCGATATTTTTTGCAACTTTGTCTAAACGAAGCAAGACACGTAAATGTTAAGGGTGTTGAAAAGATGCTACAAAAAATTACCGATCTTTTAATACTAGAATTATCTCGATCGGACCATCCACTGGGTTGTTATTAAAAAATATCACTTGGTGTATGTTAGGATGGATGGATGGATGTACGGAGCAAAAATTTCTTTAACTGTAATTTACTTAACTATGGTACTAGATACAAAGTTTAAACTTGGCATAAGTAAATACCAAAGTCTTGTGGTCAAGATGACCTTAAGGTCATATTGACCACTGGTCAAGTTCAGTAGATATTGCATGCAAAAAAAAATCTAGCCCAAAATATTGGATTTTTTTTTGCTTAAAAATATTCTTTGACAGAGCCCTTTGTGTTAAAACTTTTTAAAAAAAATTCTATGTCTAGGAAAAAAGCTATGACGTTTTTAAATGTCAATGTTTGCATTAACATTGCTCCAATACTGCAATGGTAAGAAGTCTCAAACTTAGAGGATGGATACACAAGAGACAGGGGTTCAAGGTCATGTCAAGGTCATATCTTTTTAAAGGTCATTAGCATTCTTATTATTAAAAAACTATGTCACGTTAAAAGCAAGGTACATTTTGAACATGTTTTTGAAAACACAAAAGGTTGTTCTTATGTTTCTGACTTAGTAGGCCATCTTCAGGAAACGATTTATAGTTTGACTTCAATTATCCCATGCACCACAATAGTTAAAGGTCTCAAATTTAGAGGATGGATAATCAAAAGACAAGAGTTCAAGGTCATGTCAAGGTCATATTGTTTAAAAGGTCAATAGCATTTTTATTATTAAAAACCTATGTTAAGGTAATGGACATACTGGACTATCATCAGGAAACGCTATAATTCTTACAAAAAAAATGAATTTGTAGGTAAGAAATGAACTCAAGAGTCGGATTTCCCGGCCTCGACTCAGCTAGTTGTTTAAGTCGATGGACCCCATTGTAAACAGCAACATTGTTTTGCTTACAATGTAAAAAGTAGATCTTAAGACTTAAGGTGTCACCTTTTTGAGGAAGTGGAATTCGCCATATTAGTGGTAACGTCACTGAAGTTAGTTTCCATGGTTCTAGTGACTACGAGCCAAGAAGTAATTCTCGTAATTGTCATTTTGGCGACAAGTGTAATTGTCAAGGCGCCAAAGCCATGAAACCGATTGGCTGTTTTAGCTTCAGTGACGTCACACTAATATGGTGTATAGAAGTTTTACGTTGGATTACCAACGCAAAGCAAAAGCGCAAGCGCTTGTCAACTAAATGTCATTTTTTATTGTACACTTCGTTTTATAACACACTGATGGGACACCAATTTCTTTTAAATTTGACTTTGATTTAGCCATAATTTAATCATATTCATGTTGGTTGTTTCGTTCCTTATCCATATTTTACATATACAGTAAAACAATTCCCAGAAATTAAGAAATTAATGCCGAATTTACTCAAAGAAATTTAACAGTGTCCCAGTGTCTTGTAAAGGTAAGTGTAGCAAAAATGAGAAATACCAAAAAATCAAGCAAAAGCCAAAAAGCCCCTGGCAATTCGAACGCGGTCATTAATTTAAAAGTGTTTTAACAATGCTTAAGACCAGCCAATCGACGATTTTTTTTGCATATAAATCTCACTATAAACAAATTATCTATAAATTTTTCTTATGAAAATTCATGAATTCCTATGAGAGCATACATTTTATAGTACCTACCCGATAATTCCAACGCCACCATGTCATAAAAGGTTTATGGCTTAAAGGAAATAAAAAGCTTTTAACCTTCTTTATTTTCTATATTAGCTGTTCCATCACTTTTGTTGTGAAAATTACACATCAACCCATAAACCATTTTCCAGATCTTTGCCTCCAAAGTTCGCGCTAACCAAACTTGGCAAAAGCGAACACGGAGATAAACACATTAATTGTATTCCATATTCACACATCAAGAGATAAATTTTGTCGTGTACTTAGGTGTGCTTCCTGACATTCGCTTTAACCTATCCAAAATCCTAGCGTGAAACAAAATTTATACCTAACCTAATGTAGGCATATCCAAATTCTGGGGAAATAGAAGCAAATATTTTATAAATGGAAGTTTTTTTTACTTATTTTTTGCAAAAAAGTGTTTTTATTAAATTGTTGTTGGTTTTTATAGAGACAGAAGATACCTTCAAACTGGAGTTGCAGACAACAATTAATCCTTTTAAATTTGACTTGCACAAACCGTGAACTTCTTATAGCCTGACGCGACATAATTTATCCTTGTGTGCTAAGTGCGTTTCTAAAAAGTTTATGACACAATTTTTTGTTTTACGTGAGAAAGAATAACCTATAAAAAGTGACAAATTGGGTATATAATCTGCCAACATTTTATTGCCAGCTTTTAAAATCGGGTGAGTAGAAAAAAGGTGGTTGAGTGGACCATTAACAATCAGTCTGATTCTATAACTATACAGGGTGTTTCCGAAAGTCGTTTCAATAATTTAACCCGAGATTCCTTATCCAAAAATAGTTCGATTATGCCCCATTTACCTATATCCAAAAGTGCACCGTTTTCAAGATACAGGCTGTTTCCCAAAACCAACATTTTTATGTTTTTTTTTCATTACTATTAAATGAAACAACATAGAAAAACAAAATTTGGTATAATTGTCTTACTTTTTATGATCGACACAATGGTCTTAAAGAGAAACCCATAGATTTATTCCATAACCTCAAAATGGGACACCTGCGCCCCCTCTTGGGGCATAACTTTTTTTGTATTTGAATTTTTAAAAAATAAATTATTTTATCGGTAAGATACGTTTAATACGAAGAAAGAATTATATCACATTTTTTTTGAAAAAACTAACCCGTTTTCAAAATTATTCACATTTTATAATTTCATGTTGCATTCTGCTTTTTGAAATATTATTGCAATTCTTTTTTCTGGAAAACATAAAACTATTATAAACTAGCGTAAACAAAAAAAATATTTAAATTTGCCCCACAATAGGACACTGGGCCCCCTTTTTGGAGCATTGGGCCCCCTTTTTGGGGTTTTGTGAAATATTATTGCAATTTTTTTTTCTTGAAAACTTAAAACTATTATAAACTAGCGTAAACAAAAAAAATATTTAAATTTGCCCACAATAGGACACTGGGCCCCCTTTTGGGGCACCGGACTTTAAATGATGACAATGATGTACTTTTTCTGTAATAAAATCTTCAAACGCCTAGTATTATTTTTTTTACAAAATAAAAAGATATGTGAGCCCCAAAAAGGGGGCCCAGTGTCCTATTGTGGGGCCAATTCTAGTTTTTTTTTGTTTACGCTAGTTTATAAGAGTCTTAAGTTTTTAAGAAAAAAAAAATTGCAAAAAGATTTCAAAAAGCAGAATGCAACCTGAAATTATAAAATGTAAATAATTTTGAAAACGGGTTTAAGATAGACTAAAGCTTTATATTAAACAATTTGTTTCGTTAATATGTGCAGTTATATTCAAGATATAAGCAATTAAAGTTTCGCACTTTGGGGCAACATATGTCCGAGGGTATATGAGATAGATTTTTTTTAACAATTTACGTACCATCGCGTTTATGCGCCATTTTTTGGACTTCATCTTAAGTTAACTTTATTGACTTTTAACTCAACATTGAGATTATTTGGTATTCTGTATTTGATCTTGAGATGAAAAATGTTGAAATTAATAGATTGACTTGAATCTCAACATATGAAGCTGGCAACACTGCTGATAGTTCAAAACACCTATAAACATAACCTCACTAAGTGTGTTTAAATCTTTCAGTAGGTACCTAGGGGCAGTTTGCTTGAGTTTTGCTGAGACTGAATAAATTACATGATTGAGATTCTTAAATGTTTCATGCTATTTAAAAAAATAAGCTGTAATTTCTCTTCTGCTCTCTCCTCTGGAGTAGATGGAAAATGTACCAGATGCCCCAAGTGACGAACAATAGCATATCGGATACTTTGGAGAAGCACCTACTAACCGAACTTTGAGACATGCTGATCAAGAAGTCCTGCCCCACTCCCTTTTGGTACCACCCTTGGGCCATATACTGCAATGCTACGTGGACCTTATACAAAAATAAACTAGAGTGGGTTAGATCAGCGAGTGAGTTAGACCTTTGAGTGGGTTAGATCAGGGAGTAGGTTTAAGCAATGAGCCGTTTAGATTTTTCTATAAAATGCCGACATTTAATGGGATACTCCTCGCAGTAATACGACAATAACTTATAAAATAAAAAAATACAATATTTTTTTAATATTCCTTTAAAAAAATCTGCGAAGAGGCCAAACTATTAACTCTCTTATAACAAAAAATATAATTTTATTAGCGAAGAGCATAAATAGGTATCAATTCTGACACTGACGTTTAAGATTTAATTTGGCTTAATAAAGATGCTTTTGTTTTGATTTTTTTTTTGCAAAGCCACCTTGACCGAACCTAGATTTACGTGACTTAGAACTTTTATTAAAACCTTTTCATTTCACCTTTTTTGTCTTAAAAACTTGACAAAAAATAAAACAAAAAATACTTTTTAATACAGAATTTAATTTTCTTTCATTTTTGTAACTTCATTATTTTTTGTAAATTGAAAAATAACGAAGATACGATTTTTTTTTTTAAATGGGGGCTTATGTGGGGTCGCGCAAAAAAAACTTTCAATTACTTTTTATAAAGAATTGGAAGGGCTTTAATATTATAAGAAAAAATTTTTTGTAAATTTTATAATAACCGAAATATGAATTTTTTTCCAGTTGGGGGGCTCTGGAGCCCCCTTTGTCATTATCTGATTTTTCTCAAAAACAATCCCAACCAAGATTTCAATAGGAACGATTTTTCCTGAAAATTTGAACATGATTGGGGTTTTCGTTCTTAAGTTATCGTGTTTACAAAAAACGTGACAGAGTTCAGACGGACAGACAGACAGACAGACAGACAGACAGACAGACAGACGGATTTTTTGAAAGTTGTTCAAAATTCGATGAAACGCACGAATCTGCAAGAATTTTTGCTCTACGACGATTTTTTACGATTTTAGAATTTTCAAAACAATCACAATATACTCCTCGTTTTTGACTTTGTCTGCGAGGAGTATAATAAACATAAAGGCCGATTTATAGAACGTAACTTTCACTTTACTTCCGCTTTACTTCGGCGAAACTTAACCGAAAATTAAATAAAATACATGGGAATGAATTGGCAAATTTATACTTCACTTTAGCGCTACTTTGCTGATTCATTTAGCTTTAAATCGTATTAAGTCGTACTAACGAGACCCGAGCTTGGCAAATCATGCGCAAAATTTGCAAAAACACCCTTATTGTCAAGTGTAGTGATTACGGAATATCGCTTCGTGCGAAACCTGTTAAATCTTCTTATGTAGGTTTAGTACGAAGCGTACGGACCAGGTGTAAATAGTCAGAAGTCGCAAGTTGAGACACATGCGCTTAACTGTTCCCAATTTCACGTAACTTTGCAATCTGTAAATTAGGCAAATTTGTAAAGTTAAGTGGAGTTACGCCGAAGTAAAGTAAAAGTTACGTTGTATAAATCGGCCTTACAATCGGCAATGTTTGATATATGATAATGCCCAGCCATGGCATGCTAAGCCGCCGAATTTATTTGCTCACTCGATATACGTTTACCATAAAACTTAATACACTACTCATTTTGCAACAAAACTTTTTTTTATCCTTATTTTACTTGTCTATGTTTTTTTATTTTCTGTAAATTATTTTTTGTACAACAGTGCCCTAAAAAAAATTTAAATAAATTCAAAAAGTTGACCTTTTTTTAACAACTAGTTGCTTTTAAATTGATTCTTTTCCCGCCATTTAACTGTAATTAATTATTTTGGACCGCTATCAACTTTTATTGGTAATTTTATAAATAAAAAAATATATATACAGGGTGTCCCAGAATTGGCGCACCACCTGTATGGTACGCTGTTAGGACATGCCTAGGGATTCCAGGAAAATTGTTAAAAAAAATCCATCTGTTATATTCATCGAGAATAATGCTAACAAAGTTGCTTAAATTTGGCAACACAGACTAGGAAAATACTACATAGTCTAGGAAAATAAATCTAAAAATCCCATCTATGAGTCTTGATTATACACTTTTGCATAAAATTTTATTGACATTGTTGTCAGCTTATTTCAAGAAAATTTTGTAAAATTAAATTGATTATAAAAATGTTATTTGACCATTTAAAAGAAGAAAAAAAAAAAATTGGTGAAATGGTTTAAGATAGACTGCAGCTTTGTATTAAACCATATTTTTCGTTAACACGTGCTGTTGTTTTTTAAGGTATATGCGTTTAAAGTTTTGCACTTTGGGGCCTCATACCTTCGAAGGTGTATGAGATGGATTTTTTTTTAATTTTCTGGGGATCCCTAGACATGCCCCAACAACGTACCATACAGGTGCGCCAATTCTGGGACACCCTGTATATATATTCGTATGATATTATAAATACATGTCAAAAATAGGTACAAATGAACATTATAAAATGGAAGATGTTTAATTTCCAAAATATAAGTGATGTTCATTTTTTCACGTCCATGGCCGATTTTTATTCTTCTGGTAAAGCATTTACTTCGTTTTAAAAGATAGTTAGTTCTACATCGAGGGGTGTGACACTCCCAAAAAATTTTCATGAGTACTGCAGAATCTGAATATTGCAGAGTATTGCAGGGTATTGCAGAGTATTGCAGGGTAAAAAATTAATTTATTTTATTAACAAATTAAAGCCAAATTTAAAATTCTTTAAAGGAAATTAAATTAATGGTGTCAAATAAGAGTTTTGTAAAATAAGGTATATGTACACATAAGTACCAATATTTACCTTGATCATATTTAAAGTAGAGTTTAATAAACAGCGTGTTAATTACTGAGTTAATTTGTTAAGGTTATTAATTTAATCTTATCTTAATTGAATTTTACTTTTTGACAATATTTTACCATTAAATGGTCCTTATACTTATTCTCTTGTGGAATAATAAAATATTAAATCCGCTTAATAATGAAAAAAAGACTTTAAGAGTCCAACTTTACTGGTGCGTAGACTGAGCAAATATTTAAAAAAGTTTCTAAAGGCAACTTAACTATGTTTTAAAGATTTACTTCTTTTCGTACCTAGATCCGAATAAAAATTATTCTGCAAGATATTGCAACATATTTCATAAACAAAAGCAAAATAAACTAAACTTTGCGTTGAAATAACAAATGCGCAGGTGCTAGAACTCAAATAATGTTTGTAATGTAGATGAATCATAACCTTACTTAACGTCAACAAAGCAATCATTATAAATGCATTCCAAGTTAGTTGATAACAACGTTCACGCATCGAAAGTTTTACCGGCAGTTAAGTAGCGGGTACATACCAGTGTTTATTTTTAAAGTCTAAAATTGCAGTAATACAATAGTTTCATTTTGTTCTACACTCATATAGAGAAACCAAAATGTCGAATCCGGACCCCAAAGATGCTACATCAATTTATGATTTTACCGCTAAATCTATAAATGGAGAAGATGTGTCGTTGGAAAAATATAAGGGGCACGTATGCATCATCGTTAACGTGGCTTCTCAGTGCGGGTACACCAAAAATAACTACGCTGAACTCGTTGAACTGCATGAAAACTACAGCGAATCCAAAGGTTTAAGAATATTGGCTTTTCCCTGCAACCAATTTGCAGGAGAAGAGCCCGGCGATAGCGCTCAAATATGCCAATTTGCCAGTAGCAAGAATGCCAAGTTTGACATGTTCGAGAAGATTAAAGTTAATGGAGCTGAAGCACATCCGCTATGGGATTATTTGAAAATTAAACAAGGTGGAATTTTAGGTAATTTCATTAAGTGGAATTTCACTAAATTTATTATTGATAAAAATGGACAACCAGTTGAAAGGCATGGACCAAGCACTAATCCCAAAGATTTGGTTGCATCACTTGAAAAGTATTGGTGAAGCTGAAGCATATATAATCCGTTTTTGCAACAAAACATTTAACGCATAACTTTTCCTTCTAATTGTATTTTTATTATACTAAACTTTACTAACTGTTTAAAATAATATTTATAATCAACTTGACATATTTATTAAACTATTAAACTATTAAACCAAAAATATTTACATAATCTTTTTTTATTAAAATCCTTGAGTCTAGAATTAGTCTGCTAATAGTAATGTAGGTAATAGGTATTAAATTCAATAATATTTTTGAATTGTTTACACTGAAACTTTAGGTATATTTAATTTCCATTACATAAAGCAATTATGTGATGATAAACAATTAGTCTACTCGCCGTATAGGAGGAGTTCAACTTTTTTTTGGACCCACTGGCACACCAAGCTTAATCGAAAGAGCTTTTTTTTTAATACCGAAAAACTTGGTGTCCCAAGCCAAATCATAAGCATAACTGCAGTAGCCCCTTTTAAAGATGATATTTTAGTGACATTTTCACATTTAATTTTGGGCAAATACAGGCATAAGGTGAACTCTGTGTAAATCGGGACTGTTAGGAGTACTTCCATCTTTTAAATGATATTTTTACCGTCCAAATTGGCCCAATGGGGCTCACAAAATTATCAATTGAAATTAATTGTCAAAACTGACGTCTTCCAATTTTGGGGCGAAAAAAAGGCATTTTACAGAGAAAAATACTGATTTTTTTTGACAGTATTTAAAGAAGCATCTAAATACCTTTCCAAAAATAGCACAAAAACTTTCTACCATCCAATATTAGTTCTTAAATCTGCAAAATATAAAAAACAGATAGTTACGCTTGAGTTATGTTTACGTTTTTTAGTACGGACGACTTTTTTCGTGTTTTTTTTTTACACGAACACTTATTGTAAGCTAAAATCTTGAGATTAACATTTGTTTCTATCTTTTTTCACTGTAATTAAAGATAGATCTTCACATTTGCTCTATAATTCATTGTTTGGTAAAAATAAGGATCTGTCCCATTTTTATATTATGTATCCCTCTAGTTGATTGGTTTATATTAAATACTGTTAAAAGAATTTACTATTTTCCACTGAAAGCAGCCTTTTTTTGCCTCAAAACTGGAAGACGACAGTTTTTGACAATTAATTGTATTTAAATGTGAAAATGTCACTAAAATATCATCTTTAAAAGGGGCTACCGCAGTTAGGCCCATGATTTGGCTTGGGACACCAAGTTTTTTCGGTAGTAAAAAAAAGCTCTTTCGATTAAGCTTGGTGTGCCAGTGGGTCCAAAAAAAAGTTGAACTCCTCCTATACGGCGAGTAGACTAAATATGATACATACCGTTAAAACTTATTTTGCATGTGCTTCATGTTGAATCTGTTTTATGAATGTCATTAAACTATGTAAACATGTTTATAAAAAATTAAGTAGCATTCCAAATATAATTTTTTTACCATTGTACCTATTGTTTTTAGTTTTTTTTATTTTGCCCCTGTCAATAGCAAATTTTTCAAAATTAGCATTATTTAAATCTTAATCTTAGCCAAGTTTTTTTATGCAATTTATATTAGTTTTTGAGTAGTTTATTTTAAATTATTGAATCCGGGACAGCGCGTACGCAGTCCCGACTATCAAAAATTACGCGCCCGAGCTATCCACATTAGGGATAATCGCAGAGGTCAGCCCCATCGTAGTGCAATGAAAGGGCCTCACTCCGGGGGAACCGCCTTGTTGATCACGGTAACCCCTACGCCAGGTAAGTATGCTTTGTTATCATTATGATTGAAATCTCGTTTATTCTACAAAGATATGTTGAAAGTGGAAAAAGTACCAGAGCCATCTATCTGTTACTAATTAAAGCAATGTGGAGAAAAATAGGGACATTTTTGATCTTTGCGTAGGTCATTAAAGAATCATTTTATTAAAGGACGTTAATATTATATCAATATTTTTTAAAAGCTATTTTACAGCTTAACTTTTGTTTTTCGCACAATTTAACAAGACAAAATAGTACTTATATGTAAAATAAAATAATGATAATAAAGAATCATTATATTTTTTTGGTTAAATATAATACATCAGTAACCTTCTTTAATAGGATACTTCAAAAAAATTAATATCATGATGAATGAACAAAATAGATGATGGTAGTACAAGGTACTAATTTTTATACTTTATCGTAAATAACATAATTTTGTAGGAAATTAGCTCTTAGGAAGCATCATTATTTTAATATTCCTAAATTGTAGTAGAAAACATTTTTTTTTAATCTTGTAATATTTTTATTGATTCAGATATTCGTAAAAATTAGGAATCACCGTTGTCAAGATGCATGATTATCGGATCGTAACAAACTTTTAGTTTTTAAAACTTTAACGATTTTCAGTACTTAAAGTTATTATTTATTCTACACGACTACTTTTTTTTTATTAAAAAAAAAGCTAGCCACTTAAACCTAGCATATATGTATAATTTAAAGCTGCTATTTACCCTTACGTTAAATAATTAATCACACCAACCTTTAGAAAAAAGCTATATCTTCAGAAAACGCTCCAGCAAGTCTAAAGTCATTTTTGGATATGGTAGCTCTTAAAAATTGTGGACATTTCGCGGAATATGTTGCTGGTTTAACAGCTTCAACTCTCATCACAAATTCCCTTTCACATGGTGTAGAAAATAATGAATTGTCTTTAACTGGATCTTCATCTCCGCTGGTCATAAAAAGAACATTTTTTTGTGCATCTCCAAACATGCTTTGAAGTCTACTGGCCATATCTGATGACTTATCCAATAAGATTTCGTTTCCTAGTACTAAATCGCCCAGACATTTTCGTAAAGCGTGGTCCACAGGGGTTGTTGTGTTAAATTTATAATGGATTGAGTTTGCTTGAGATATGATAAGTTCTAATTGAGTTAATTCTTGAACCATGCTTTCAAATCGTCGAGGATGCACTTTTATATCTCTAGAAATGCGTTCTGCAATTTTAAGCAAGTGGTGCACTCTATCAGTATGATTAGGAAGCTCCACTTTCATTTCTACTTCGGCAGATTCTTCTACAAGCTTGTGTACAGCGACCTGTATTAGCACCGGTAAAAGCATTTCACACATTTGCGATACATTCCTAGATTCTAAATAATGCAAAACCTTTTCTGCTTCTCTGGTATCATCAAATAATCTTTTCTGGCGATTAGCTGGAACGGGTTGTGATGATTTCCACATTTGTACCCAAATGTTATCGGCAATCATCATTCTTTGACTAAGGTGGCCTTTCTTTTGACCCCACTCATCAGTGCCTTCGTCTTCTATCCAATCACGGGGAGAATACCACCTAAAAAAATACAAATAAATAAGAAAGATAATAAACGTTTCAATAAAAACTAATAATCTTACTTATGTAAAAAAAAGTAATCCATATAAAGTTTTTTTTTTTTGGAATTTCATACCTAACGAAGTCCTCCAAGATTGCCCCCGGATTTGCAGCTTTAAATGACTCCATATCCGACAATAATGAAGCACTCATCATTCTAGCTCTTAAAGCTGATGCTTCTTCATCGGCACCCAGTTTTAAAAGAATATCAGTATCTTCTTCTAACTGATCTTCAGTTTTAGGCCCAGGCTCTTGCGTTATTGGAATAAATAAATATTCACCTGTTTCAATTAATTTAAGTGTATCAAATTTGCTTAACCGTCCTTTTGGTTGATTCCACAAGGAGTATTTATGTTTCTTTTTCTCTTCTTCTGGTTTGTCAGCGCAATCGAAAAACTCTTCATCGTCAGTTGATGATGATCCATCGTCATCTACTTCATTTTCTACGGTAAAATTTTCTTCGCGAGCTTTTTTTCTTTGAACACAACAGTTTAACATTTGAAGTTTTTGATTCAAGATACATGTTCTAAGATCTGGAAACTCGTGAGTTAATCTGGAAAATAAATATTTGATTACTAATGGGTAATATTAAATATCAAAAAATCTCATTTAAACTATCTTATCGTGTTAAATACAATAACAATAGTAAATTTTAGTACTAGTTGTTAAAGCGATGCTTTGTGTGACGAGGCAAAAAGATTGTCTGGCGAGCAAAGCGAGACAGACAATTCTGCTGAGGCTGAGGCTGAGGCAATATACAGTTGGCCTCGACTATTTTGCGGAAAAATTTGTTGCCCTAGTGCGAAAAAATGCGATTGCCGTTGACAACATCAGATCGGCCATTTTTTCACTGTAATACGTCAGAAATGACTACTGAGATCACTACAGATGACAGAAGGGAATTTAAAAGAAATTGATCATATCCATACCTTCAAGAATTTCTCCTTTCTTGCAACTTATAGAAAAAATATTATAAATCATCGACATAGAGACGTGGCGTGGTAGCAGCAGAGAGGGTTCATAGATACCTCTTTGCTGCTACCACGCCACGTCATTATGTCGATAGTTTATAATTTTTTTTCTATAAGTTGCAAGAATGAAAAATTTTTTAAAGGATATAGCTAATTCAAAACAAGAACGAAATTTGACAAGATTATTTAACAAGTCTGGTTAAACAAGCTTATTTATTTAAATAAATATTTCAACAATGACAGATACAATTAGTATAAAACAAGAAATAAGTAGAAGTCGAAACGCGTAGTACTTACTCTTCACAGATAAGTAGCTCGAGTAGAATTCGGAATCGGTAGAAGTGTAATTTAAATTTTATTAATCAAAGCTAAATCAATTTTTTATATAATTGCTACACATTCTATGGTATACTCTTCGCAAGAAAACTATTACAGGATAATAAGTAGTCTCTTTTAAAAAAAATTATGTAAATAAAATCTGCGAAGAGTGCAAACTATTAACAAAAAACACAAAAAATTTCGTTAACGAAGAGGATAAACGTCAGTTCTGACGTTTAAGATATTTGAGGTTATTTGTTCTGACAGCGGGCTTTGTTTCTTTGTTTGAAATATTTTTGGCATGGCCTTCTTGACCGACGCGTGACCCTATTTGGACTAAGAAGTTTATTGCTACTGAAATCTTTTAGTTTTTGTTTTTTTAACCTTACTGGCTATCTTTACAAAAAACGAACCAACATTTTTAATAAAAAATTAAATTTTCATTAATTTTGTGAAAAAAGATTTTTTTTGTTAATTGAATAATAACGGAGATAGGAGGTTGTTTTGTGGTGGGGGGTAACGGGGGGGTCTGACAAAAAAACCAACGAATACTTTTTTGTAGAGAATTAAATTTTCTACGTTTTATGTCGAATAATTTTTTTTGTAAATTTAATAATAATCGAGTTACGATTTTTTTTTCACTTGACGATTTTAGGATTTTCTGATCGATTGCAATATACTCTTGTGAAGAGTATAATAAGAAGCAACGCCTATAAACAAAAGCCTAGCTAGGCAAGTTTAATCAGGCAAGGTAAAGTTTTATTCTCAACGACACCTCAATTGCAGTATATGAGAGAAGTGAAATAATCAATGCATAAGTTGACATCGTTTAAAACTGTAAAAGAGACAAGAAAATTTCATAAAACAAGTATAAATATTTTAAAAGATTACATAATGTAAAAATTGCGAGTTTTTCGAAGATTTATCTCAAAAGCTATGTTATACTAGACATTATTTTGTTTTTTTATTGCGTGGTTCCTTAACAAATAATGTACAGAGGTTCTAAGGACGTTTCATTGTAACAGCGCTGGTATGTGATCCAATGATCCAAATATTAAAATCCAAAACAACATGGGCGAGGATACCGAATTCTTATGATACACCTGTGTGTGTTACATTACATTCTACCAACGCAAGAAGAAACATAGGCTACAACTATGCGGTTACCACAGTCTCAGAAAGAACTTGATGGTAGTAGAACTTTGTGACTTGCACGCGGCCAGTGTTCCTCGTCTAGGTGATCGGACTTTAACTTATGTGAACTTGGCTGTTTTTTACTGTTGTTTCTAAGGACTTTTGGATCTAAATACATTTTTTAAATGGTAAGAATTTAATAAAATTTAATTAAATATTTTATAATGGTTTACATTTGTAAAGAAGTACAAACTGTAAAGATAACATGAATTTATCTTGTATTAACTTCGAAAAAATATTATTCTTATTATGGGTATCAGCAAGTAATAATTTAGTAAAATAAAATTATTTTGCAATAGAACAAGATTGTTATGATGATAAACTGAACTTCACGTGAAAAGTTCAACCTTTTATTTTACATTGATTGCTTGTCATTTTAACTTTAAATTAACATTCTCAAGATATTATATTTTATTGCGTAAAGATTTGACATTTCCTATTTAACAGGTTTTTCACATTCACACATTCGTTTAAACTCAGTCAAAGTTAATGCATAGGATGATGTTAAAATCAATGCAAAAATTATTATTTAAGGTCATTAGATATCATATTTATACAAAATAAAATTAAACCAATTTCTTTCTAAATTGTTTTAAAATTGATGATTTTAAAAATACACCCAACACAAACAAACTATTTATTCTAGGAATGTAACGGTATTTTCTTAACCGTTAATAATTAATTATAAATGGTAAATTATTCAAAATCAAATATGATTTGATTACGGATTTAGGTGGTCATGAAGCGCATTTTAGACAGAATTTGTTTCATTAAAATTTAAAGTACCAGGTGGATATATCCGAGAATCATTAAGCTTAAGTTTAAAATATAGATTTTAATGGTGTATTCAGGAAGTCTTTATGTGAAAAATTAAACTAAATTAAGAATTAATTTTAAAAAATCACGACTGCTCATTGGGTTCATCTGACATTGACAAGAAAGAATCTTTGATGTCAGATAGACCAATAAGCAAACGTAATTTTCTTAATTAATTTTCAATTTATGGTGAATTCAGGAACTATTAAATTAATAAATTAAGTTAAATTAAGAATTAATTTAAGAAATCTACAGCAGCTGATTGGTTGATTTGACATTGACATTGAAGTTTCTCATTTGTCAGTGTCAAATCAACCAATAAGCTGCTGTAGATTTCTTAAATTAATTCTTAATTTAATAGTTCCTGAATGCACCATTAGTTCAATTTTTTAAATAAATAGTTTCTGATAATTTAAAGTAAAAAGAGCATTTTAAAAAATTTACCAGTTTGTCAAATAGTCTAAAATTTCTGCAGCGATGAAAACTACAATGATTGTTGTATTTTTTTAGAACAGTAATATACATTTAGCCAACAGTCACGGTGACGGGGCAAACATCTCTGTCTCTCACCAAAGTGACCCGGGTTCAATCCCCAGGGGTAAACGGAAAATGAAAAAAGTCTGCCTGGTAACATTTACTGGTTAAATAAATGTTTCTGGAAAGGCCTTCGCTCGGAAAACGAAGTAAAAGAGCGGTCACTTGTGCACGTAAAAAAGCTCTACCTGTCTTTGAAAAAGGACTGGATACGACAAAATTTCTGGGGGTAATCTCACTCAGAGCATCGGTATTAGGCCATAGTACCAGAAACAGACCGATGTAAAATTAATTATTAAAAAAAAAACAAATTTAAAATTGCATTTCTGAGTAACAGAAATAATTATATAAATTAACACTAATTCTATGATTTACAGATGCATTGATAATGAGTTTATGTATAAATCTAAATAATATTTAGAGTGAAAACCACTGTTTAATTTTTATCTTTTAGTTTATTTGGTCAGGGGAAGGAGTAATTATTTTTATCTATGGTTTGTATAATTAATAATAGCTCTTCGGGTATCCCCATACTTATGATGGTTTTCACAAAATAATTGTTAATAATTGAATTGAAAGTAATTACTTGGATGGGTATAATGAATAAATTTTACCAACCCACTTACATTTAACAGATAGACAATGGCAGTTCATAAATTCAACTGAAGGCCAAAAGTATTCTTCGCCCTCTTAAAAACAGCACTTTTATAAGCAATCGGGTTTACCGGTTTAAAAATCAATACTAGGTAATATAGATTACCAGGATTTATTAAAGAAATGGAAATATACGGCTATAAGGACCGTTTGGGAATCATAAACCGTATAGGTTTATGATTCCCAAACGGTTAAGATTAAAAAAAAAATAGGTTTTTTAAGTGAATTTCTTATGTTTTCAAGTAAATAATAACACAAACCAAATTTATTAGTGTCACATGTGATAATAAAATGAAACAGGTTCCATATATATTTCGCATTATGTTAACCTATAAGGTATCAAACAGTTATTACGGTATTGAAACTGTATCTTCCATCTGTGGCGATAATAAATTCTTACACCATATGATTGCATTTTTATTAATTGGTGAGCGACTGCGAGGTATGGGGAACACTAAACCAAACATTAGATTTAATTGCCTATTTAAAAATTATAAAATGTTTACAGTAATGAAATATAAAATTCATTGTCAGTACAGAAATTAGTAACAAAAGTGCGCCATCATGTCCAAAGAGATTTAGGTAACACATACGTTTTGAAATATTGTTTATGTGTTACTGTCCCATAATTTTACTTTACAAAATGCAAAAGTGTGCCACCAGGCCCAAAGAACGTCAATAAATTTTGTTGACTGATAAATACAAATTTGTGTGCATAAAACATGCAGGTATGTGGTCAGAGTGGAATAGGTTGAAAAGGTGGGCACACCAATAAATACCGCTTGTTAATAAACCAGGTTACGAAGGGCATGCATGCAAATCGCATATTTAATCATGACGTTTAAGTTTTGGGCATTTAGTACACATGCGGATACGCAGGAATTAATTTATGTTCCTAATAATATCGGTGTACCTGTATTAATTAGTATTCGGTAGTAGTCAACCTGCACAAAAGCCTTGGGCAAGTATTCAGTACGTTCATTGACTCTAACGGACAGAAAAAGCTAATAATGCTTTCAATGCTTGAGATTTACTTCTGAACTAAGCACTTGTTACACATTCTACATCGTTTGGAAGATCCTATTAGGTTCTTTCACTAATCAATTATAATTATACTTTTCGCAGACAAAGTCGAAGAGTATTATAAATTCGATTAGAAAATCCTAAAATCGTCAATTTTCGTCATTGAGCAAAAATTTATACAGATTCGTGCGTTTCATGACTTTTTAAGATTTTCATTTTTTGTACGTCCGTCCGTCCATCTGGTGTATGTCACGATTTTTGTTAACACGATATCTCAAAAACCAAAATTCCAATCAAGTTAAAATTTTCAGGAAAAATCGGTTGTGGTAAAAGGAAGAACCCTATTGTTTTTGAAAAAGATCCGATAATTACAAAGGGGGTACCGGCGCCCCCAAAACATCTAAAAAATTCATATTTTAGTTATTATAAAATGTTAAGAATTTTTGTTTTGAGAATATTAAAGCCCTTCCAATTCTTTACAAAAAGTAATCAAAATTTTTTTTTGTCCGACCCCAAATAAAAAAAAAACCGTATTTTCGTTATTTTTAAATTTACAAAAAATAATGAATTTATAAAAGGGGAAGAAAATTAAATTCTGTAAAAAACGTATTTTTTGTTTTTTTTTGTCAAGTTTTTAAGACAAAAAAAGATCAAATGAAAGATTTTTAGTGATGCAAAAGTTCTAAGTCACGTAAGTCTATCATCGGTCAAGGTGGCTTTGCAAAATAAAATCAAAACAAAAGCATCTTTTTAATGCCTAATTAAATCCTAAACGTCAGTGTCAGAAATGATACCTATATGTATATGCTCTTCGCTAATAATTTTTTTTTTTTTGTTCGTTGTTCTCTTCGCAGGTTTTTATAATAATATTAAAAAATTTAAATTTATTAGTTATTGTCGTATTACTGCGAACAGTATCCCATTAAATGTCTACATTTTATGGAAAAATTAAACCGGCTCATTGCTGTAACCCACTTGCGGATCTAACCTACCCGCTGATCTAACCCACTCTAGATTTTTTGATAGGTTTTAACGCGGCTATTTCCTGCACATTTGCATGCTTCATTGAAATTAGAAGCAACATTTTTTATTAGACAACAATACGTATTCAAGAGTTTCATTATGTTCCCCTCCAGAAAGCTCTCTTTTGGATAAAATGGACTTAAAAGTTGATTTTGGCGAATTATGATATCGGTTTTTAAAAAGTTGTATTTTGTGCAGTCAGTTTAAAAACCCTAGACTAAAGATAAGGGACAACATTACAAATTAATTAAGTTATAACATTCCATTATTTATTATTAGACTAGTTCACATAACAACTTGCGTAGCCAGCACGCAATGTTCATAAGCATTCAATAAATTATAAAAAAAACATGATCAAAATAAAGAGTATAAAACATACACAGGCAAAGCCGCAGAAAATTAAATCTTTTAAACACATTGGTGCCGTTTAATTCGCCATATTAGTGATTACTACATATGAAGCCAACAACGTTTTGGCAACTTATAGTCAAGATGTAATGATCGAAGTAATTGTTCAAACGTCAAAACCATTAAAACTACGATGCGATTTTGCCTTTGTTCATCAGTGACTATACACTAACATAATACGACGCATTGTGAAGCGTTGACCTGCCAATTAAATGCCAATTATTGATTGTAGTAAGAATGGAATTTGTCAAAGAAATAAGCAAAGAGCGAAAAAAAGCTTTACATTTAAACGACACCATTGTTGATGTGTCTGTTGTAATATAGTCTTTGACCTAAGTGTTCTTTTTCTTTATACACATGCATTGTTTTCTAACAATATTTTTCTTTGTATAAAATATAGCATAAAAGTCTATATATGGTCTATTTCTTAAATTACTATTTTCATTATAATGATGCAAGTTATACCAATAAAGATTATACTAATTAACATAACTGTTAAGCTGAGTATTAAGCCTTAAACACAACTACTGATTATATTCCATTTTTAAACAACTTTAATCAAATAATTCACAAGAGTGCAAGAAAATTTAAAAATACAAGATTCTGCCACTCTTTAAGGAAGTAATGAAGTAAAGTCCTCTCCAAATAGCTGTTAAAGTAAAATTGAAAAAAAAAAAAAGAATTATCGTAATGATATGTGTAATAATCTTTTAAAATGTTTTGCAAAAAAATGTTCATAAATAAAAGCTTTCTTTGCCATTAAACAAATAGTACCTACATTTTTTATTAAACATAGGAAGTTGCTTAAGCCGTGTTCTGACGGGGCAACCATAACGTCTGCGTGAGTCCACGTGAAGCCACAGATACATTATGATTGGTTCCAAAAGCAAGTTGATCCACTGAAGTTGCCCTGTCAGAACGCGGCTTTAGTACCTTTTTTAATCTTCGGTAATAAAAGATTTTTAATCACTTTTTGCTTGAGATTATAAATATAACATTTTGTTTGTTTTTGTTTATGAATATCTAGGTGACATGCAAGTTACTTTCTTTTGCTTAAAGCAACCTACAAGAAACTTAATTCGTAATCCAAGTGCTGTGGACTTGTCCAGTACATTCTTTGTTTTTTTTAACCGGAAGAAATATCATGAATAATAAGTGAAATGTTAGCAGTTCCTACCTACTTCATAGAACTTTTAGAAACGTGATCTGAGTAATAATTAATAATTCTGTGACTAAATAGTAAAAAATGCAAATCTGTAAAGGCTAAACATGACCGCTGTTTAATCTAAGATTTTCTTAAAAGTTGAATGATTAGGAGCCGAATCCTGCAGAGTACATAGCAACTCGATACGATGATTTTTCCTATGATATACTCAGCCCGGAATTTGTTTGTTTTTTTTTGCCTTCGATGAACGTTTTTTTGTTTCTTGTGGCTGCTTTATTTATCAATTTAATAACATAACCTAATTTAGAATAAATTGGCGATTAAATTATTCTTTAGTCGTGACCCATTAAAAAAATATAGTCGTGACTTTTTCATGAAAAAAGTAACAAATGGTAGGCGGCTTTTTAGAAAAGAACTGCAACAATTTTACCGAGTACTTTATTTTGTTGTTTACCTTGGCATTCGTAATGATGTAGGTGAACCGTGAATTTATCTATTTCTTTTACAGGTTATTTACTATCTCCAATAATTGGTTTGGTTTCAACAAAAATAAAATTTACTACCATCGGAGTACGTGTGAGCATTTATTTTATATAATTGGATCACGTATGTTGAGGATCTCTTTTTTATGTATTTAACCAAACACTTTTTTATTGGTTACTTTCTGAAACTAATATTTAGCAAAAAAACTCAATTTCCGTAAAAATTGAACTCACTAATTGAGTACTAACTGGTTTGACATGGAAAAATAAACTTCGAGGTAAATTTAAAAACGATTTAAGAAAAATAAGGTGCGAGTAGCACCTAACTGATTGTTTAAATGAGGCAATTAATACCATTAGTCTCGTTAGAATCATCATATCAGTTACACCTGTGTAGATAAATAGGTAAAGTCAACTCACAACCTCTTCTTTACCTGTTGACTAAACAAGTTACTATGTAATTTGAATCTGAACAATTTCGTCACGTTACAATTCCTCTAAAAACATCTATACTTATATTGTTAGTTTGACTAGTAGCAAATTTGACAAGAGATGAATATTTAATATCATAATTTAAAAAACTCAAAATTATAACAACGGTCAACAAAAATGAAAATTTCTTCTCTAAAAACTTTTGAGTGAGTAATTACTCTAGGAAATCAAGTCAAGAGTACATTTGACAATTCTTTGACGTTAAATGGAGTTACGGATGATCGAGGTGCTCTCAGAGATTGGTTTTAAGAGCAATTTTTGATGGATTCTACTTTTAATAGGACTCATTGTTTTCAAATCATATTATGCATATTCTGATTTTCACTAAGCATGGACCAAAAGAACTTTCATTGTAAGATACTCAAAACAGAGTTTAAAAATAAAATCAGAAATGTCACTAAATAGGTGTTGCTCCAGTTCATTTTGAAAGTAAATGTACTTAGTGTAACAATGTTTTAATTAAATGTTAAAAAGACTATTTAACTTTTCTTTTGGTTAACATTGCAATTATTTTAATTGTTGATCACAAAAAAATAAAAAAACAAGTTACTTTCTATTGCAAAAAAATAATAAAAACGTTAGTTATCACCATAATCATACGTTGTTAAGTAATAGCTAATAATTTTATTTGTTATAAATAAATACATTCGCATTATGCGATGATTTAACATTTTATTCATAAATAATTATTTATAATGGTAATATAAGATATATAACTCTAAATATAAGCAGTAATATTCAAAATCTTTAATACCTAGTAAAAATAATTAAAATTCTATTATCTTCGGTTTGCATATCTTTTAGAATATAATGGGAGACATGGTCTTTAAAAACGTATACATATGAATCTAAATTAATAATACTAATTTTTACTTTACTGTTATACATAAGTAATTAATTTTTGTTCTAGCGTATTTTGAAAGGGGTCCATGTTATTAGAAATTATTATTTAAGCTCAGTAAACCGTTAGAAAGATGATGTTATGAGACTTCACTCTTGGTTAAAAAATTTGATGAAAGGAAAATATTAATATTTGTTTAGCATGTAAAGCATCATTTAGAGATGAATTAGCGTAACTTCACTTATAATTAACGTATCGCGACTGAAATAAATTATACGAAAGATGAAATCGCATTTACACATCCAATTAACTTAACTTGACGTTTACTTAAGCATGATTAAGAGATGAATTAGCGTAACTTAACTTATAATTAACGTATCGCGACTGAAATAAATTATACGAAAGATGAAATCGCCTTTACACATCCAATTAACTTAACTTGACACTTGACGTTTACTTAAGATTCTATTTCTTAATTTTGGTTAATTTCAGCTAATTCAATGTAAAGTAAGCCCTTCACTAGAGCCATCTATCGGCTACTAGACCAAATTTTTAAAATTACAAAGATAATCGAAGAATTTCTGTAAATAAGACGATTCTAACATTTACCGATTACTAAATTAGCTTGTTGTAAACTAACGTGTAAATTTATACTATAAATGCCTTAATTTATGGTGAATTCAGGAACTATTAAATTAAGAAATTAAGTTAAATTAAGAATTAATTTAAGAAATCTACAGCAGCTGATTGGTTGATTTGACATTGACATTGAAGTTTCTCATTTGTCAGTGTCAAATCAACCAATCAACTGCTGTAGATTTCTTAAATTAATTATTAATTTAACTTAATTTCTTAATTTAATAGTTCCTAATTCACCATTAGTCGCGTCAAGTTAAGTGGAGTAAAGTAGCTTTGAGTGGCGTTGAGTTAATTTAATTTAACTCTAAATCACACTTAATACTTATCAGTACCAAGGCACCAAGCCCTAACTTTACTTATGTACATACAATAAAAAAATGATTGGGGTTTAGCACATATACAAAATTAATAAATAAATTAATCGGTCATTTTAAAACAGTTCAATGACAATATTTGTAATTGCTATTTTAATTGGCTATACATATTTAATAATATTATTATTAAATAAATAGCAAAGAATATCTTAACGATTACTCCTTTTCCTAATACAAAATAAAATGCAATTACGGAAGTATTGAAATAAACAAGTTCCTTTAGATTTTTAAACATGTATATGTGTCAATTTTACAGGTCCAAATTTCTCAGCCGATTTAATCAAAAATAAAACGACTTTTAAAATACCATTTAAAAGATATGATCAAGAGTTGCTCCAACACCGTCATATTACAGTACAATTAAGCACAATGTGGACCAACATTAATATGATTTACTATTTAATTCGCCTCATTAAAAACTAAACGAGACAATACTTACTTGTACCAACTCAAAGAAAAAATCTTTATATATTATGATGAGACAAATAGCTACTAATTTAGGTCGTGTATACCTAACCTAACATTTTTAAGGCGTGCTAAATTATATTAAAATTTTTGTAATAGGTATACATTACATCATAGTGTGTTCAAAAGAATAACATTTTTTGTTCAACTGAAAAAAATTCTCATCCATGTTTTGCAACTCTTTTAATTTCGTGTTATTCATCAACACCACTAAATATGTGATCATAACTTTTTTTATTCATCGTTTAATAAAATGGGTCTACATTGTTTTTTGATATTGCATAATAATAACTGATTGATCGTTTATATAAAAGTTATACATAAAACATGTGAAAAGAATGTATTGGCCAATCTTAAACTATCAATGAAACATATTGGTGCTAAACAGATTGTATTGTTAATTTATTACTCATATGCCAAGTAATAAAGGGGATTAGTTCATAAAATAATTATTACCTTCGGGCCAAATTACTTAATCTTAAATATTTTTAAATTTGGATGCTTGACCTAAATGGGTCAATGTTAAAAGAAAAAGAGGATATTTAAACGTTCTGAGCGATTCCCACTTTGGTATACATGGTCTCAACATTGACCTCACGAAAAATTGGGAAAAGATAAAAAATTGATCCAACAATCGAAGCAGTTGTTATTGCGGTGGTTCATTCTTTTGTCCGCCCGTTGTGAGCTCAATGTATACCAAAGTGGAAATAGCTCGAGTTATTACGAGAGGATGATAAGTTACGGAAAATGTTTTCAAAGAAGAAGAGAAGAAGACGATAGAAACCAAACTAAACTTGGGACCCACTTGATACAGAAAGCAATGCAATAGAGTGAATACAACGGTACGTTAGAAGAGAAACCGATTTAAATATTATATTTTATAAACAAAACATTAAAGAGAATATAGAATTGTTTTCATTTTCTCGTTGATCTAATTTATACGTAAAAATGTCATTAATCCGATTTCACAACTAGAATTGTACACTTACTTTATATTTTATGAAATTGTCAATCCAAATTAAGAACACACATCAGTTGCACAAATTTAAATAATTTGTTTTAATTCTGTGATTTTAGAGGCTTACGTAGACTATTGTATGGAAGTTATTAGACAAAAATACAAAACAGTAGTGTCGCAATATCTGCAGAATATTAACAATGAAGGATAACATTACACGACTCAAATATTATCCGTGGGACAATCCTTTTACTAACTAAATGAATGAACAATGAAAACAAACTATTTCTGATTTGGAAACAGAAAATATAACACTGCATAATCTACATCTGGTAAACAAATGTACAAGTAAGCATGTAAGTCGTAAAAACATTCAGATCTTAATTCCTTTCACTTACGAACTTAAACAATACCTTTTTTTTATTAAGTGCGAAAGTAATTTTCTAATAAAATGGCTAATAAAAGTGTTAATAGCAATCATTTTAAATAAATCTGGTTGTATAAATCAGTTGAAATAGTAGAAACCGTTGAGAATTAAATAGTTCTTATTGTATTGCGATTTGCGGTTTATTTCCGTAAAGAAAAAACAAATATTTATTTTCTTTGGATTATTCCTTCAAGCACATTTTATCTGAATAATCACTTTATTTCCATAATAGAAATAAGAAATATTTATATAGAAACCATATCATAAGTATCTTAAAAATGGCAGTAAAGCCTAAAATTGTTTTTATAAAATTTTAACCAAAAACTTTATTTGCACGATTATTGCCAGCCACCTTTTAAAGAAATAAATTTAAAAAAACTTCTGTAAATAGACCAACATTATTACCCAGAGTTATTTTGCCGTATGGTACACTGTAGACTGTAAAGATAATAGTTTGTCTTTATAAAACAAAACACTAAAAAACAACAATAGGTTTGATAAGCATCTAACATTTTGTTAACAAAAATCAATTAATTATTATAATTACGTAATTCCTATCAGTACTTTAAATATCAATATCTCTTATGCAATTAAGTTAAATCTTTAAGTAGAGAAAGTACCTAATTAATTAAATAATTTCAATTAAAATTTTAAAAAGGCTAATTAGCTAAAAAATCACTGGTGCATTAAATTATTTTTCTCATAAATCGAAGAATGTCATGACTCACGGATATCATGACAGGATGATCCGCACTGATGGCACCTAATTTATCTTCTTATATGCATTAAAGCCTGCACTAAGTATTCGTGTACCTTTCTTTTTTTACACCAAGTAGGCGGTTATTTTTGCACAAAATTTACGGATCAAAAAATAATATAATAACTGTTAAATTGCTTGAATATAAAAAAGCTCTTTTAGTTCATTTCTCTAAAGGAAATGTACTATTGTAATTGCAATTTCTGAAAATCGATGTTTTTTTGAAACTGTGCCTAAACGAAGCAAGATACAGGAATGTTAAGGGTGTTGGAAAGATGCTACAAAAAATTACCGATCTTTTGATACTAGAATCATATCGATCGGACCATCCACTGGGTTGTTATTAAAAAATATCACTTTGGTGTATGTTAGGATGGATGGATGGATGGATGTATGGATGTACGGAGCAAAAAATTTCTTTAACCGTAATTTACTCAATTAAGGTACTAGGTAGAAGGTTCAAACTTGGCATAAGTAAATACCAAAGTCTTGTGGTCAAGATGACCACAAGGTCATACTGACCACTGGTCAAGGTTAGTAGATATTGCATGCAAAAAAAATCTAGCCCAAAATATTGTGATTTTTTTTTGCTTAAACATATTCTTTCGGAGGGCCCTTTGTGTTAAAATTTTTTAAAAAAAATTCTATGTCTAGGAAAAGAGCTATGACGTTTTTAAATGTCAATGTTTGCATTGACATAGCTCCAATACTTCAATAGTTAGAGGACTCAAACTTGGAGGATGGATACACAAGAGACAGGGGTTCAAGGTCATGTCAAGGTCATATCTTCTTGAAGGTCAATAGCATTTTTATTATTAAAAATGTATGTTAAGGTAAATGCAAGGTAAATGTTGGACATGTTTTTGAAAACACAAAAGCTTGTTCTTGTGTTTCGGACTTAGTAAGCCATCTTCAGGGAATTATTTATAGTTTGAATTTAATTATCTCATACACCATAATAGTTAAAGGTCTCAAACTTGGAGGATATATAACCAAAAGATAAGAGTTCAAGGTCATGTAAAGGTCATATTGATTGAAAGGTCAATAGCATTTTTATTATTAAAAAGCTATGTTGAGGAAAATGTAACATAAATGTTGGACATATTTTTGAAAACACAAAAAGTTGCTCTTGTGTTTCGGACTTGGTAAGCCATCTTCAGGAAACGATTTATAGTTTGACTTCAATTATCTCATACACCTTAATAGTTAGAGGTCTCAAACTTGGAGGATGGATACACAAAAGACAGGGGTTCAAGGTCATATCTTTTTAAAGGTCAATAGCATTCTTATTATTAAAAAACTATGTCACGTTAAATACAAGGTTTATTTTGGACATGTTTTTGAAAACACAAAAGGTTGTTCTTATGTTTCTGACTTAATGGGTCATCTTCAGGAAACGATTTATAGTTTGACTTCAATTATCCCATGCACCACAATAGTTAAAGGTCTCAAACTTAGAGGATGGATAACCAACAGACAAGAGTTCAAGGTCATGTCAAGGTCATATTGTTTAAAAGGTCAATAGCATTTTTATTATTAGAAACCTATGTTAAGGTAAATGCAAGGTAAATGTTGGACATGTTTTTGAAAACACAAAAGGTTGTTCTTGTGTTTCGGACTTAGTAAGTCATCTTCAGGGAACGATTTATAGTTTGACTTCAATTATCTCATACACCACAATAGTTAAAGGTCTTACACTTGGAGGATGGATAACCAAAGGACAGAAGTTCAAGGTCATGTCAAGGGCATATTGTTTGAAAGGTCAATAGGATTTTTATTATTAAAAAATTATCTTAGGTTAAATGCAAGGTAAATGTTGGACATGTTTTCAAAAACATAAAAGGTTGTTCTTATGTTTCGGACCTAGTAGGTCATCTTCAGGAGACGATTTATAATTTGACGATTAGTCAAGTCAAACTTAAAGAATGGATAATTAAAAGACAAGGGTTCAGGGTCATGTAAAGGTTTTATGGTTTAAAAGTTCAGTATAATTTTCATTATTCCAAAACTATTTTTTGTTAAATGCAATGTAAATATTGGACATGTCTTTAAAAACATAAAAGGTTGTTTTTATGTTTTGGACCTACTGGACTATCATCAAAAAACGCTATAATTCTAACAAAAAAATGAATTTGTACGTAAGAAATGAACTCAAGAGTCGGATCTACCGGCCTCGACTCAGCTAGTTTAATAGTCAAGTGGTAAAGTAAACAATTTGTTGAATGTTTTTCTTTACGTTTCCTGACTAATGACCTTTATATCACCTTAAAAAGGTCCCATTAATTCTAAACGTTACTTGCCTCTAAAATGGATAAAAACGCTTTCCATTCACGTTTCAGATACGTTTAAGAAATAATTAACCAAAATAAAATAACCATGTTTCCTTTATTTTTGTATGCAGACTAATTATGGGTCAAATGAAAGTTTGTTTATTTAAAATTAACATTGATTAGCACTTAGAAAATCTTAAATACAGCTACATTATCGTGATAAATCAACTCTTTTCTTAATTAATGTTAAGTGTTTTTTAAATTTACATCGGGCAAAGGTCAAGTTTAGAATCTAAACAAGGTAAAATTTTGATTTTTTTGTTAAATAAATTTTTTTATTTATTGGGGTATGTCTAGGAATCCCAAAATAAATATTAAAAAAAAATTACATCTCTTATACCCTTGGAGATATTAGTGCAAAACTTCGAACGCTTATATCTTGAAGATAACAAACTGTCAACAGGTTGCGCAAATCAAAAAAATGAAGTTCTGCACAGAATTTTAACACCTGCGGACAGTCAGAATCAGGGATTTTGGCCTATGCGAACAAAGCTAATGTCAAGTCAATAAAATCTAATGCAAAAGTGTAAGATCAAAACTCATAGATGGGATTTTTAAATGTGCTATTGTGGAAACAATAAAGTAATAGACGCTTTTTATCATTGAGATTTTGGCCATATAGCAGCTTAAAAATCTCAAGTGCGTGTAAGTGGGTTACCCTTTTATACTATTTTGCGATAATGGCAGCCTTTTTGTCGTGCAAAAACAAATAAATTTAAAAAAGCAACAAATATGTTTTAAGAATTCTTTTAACCTGAATTACATTCTTCAGTATTTTTAGTACAAAATAAATCTGACGCAAACAATTTTGTTGTTGTCAAAGTGTCAAAATAAATATGACAGACTTTCAACCCTATTTACACCTAGCAATTTTACAAAAATATAGTCAAGTAGATCCCAAAATACCCCAAATTTCTTCAAAGTACCACAAATTTGGACAATAATATTAGAGAGGTTCTAACTTGGGTTCTAATTTTAAGTGAACATTAAAATAAGTATATCAAATTCGGTTGAAGTCCTATTGTTTTCGGCGACATCGATGGTGTAAATTGATTTCTTTAGCAAAACGATCAAGATAACTGGAATGTTTTAAAGTAAGGTGTTTATACATATTTTTGTTTCAGACTGGTACCATCATCCGACTATTAACATGTGAAACGTAACTGGTTTACAATAATAATTCATCTTCATCACCTACAGCTTCGAGGTACAGATACCGATCCAAGTTGACTTGGACACTGTCTCAACCTGACCGGCTTCAGACCTGCACATTCTTAAGATAATAAGCACTTGTCTTAGACCATTGAACACGTGAAAACCTCACCTTGGATACGTCGTATTAACAACAGTTATTTAGTTTTTATTCAATATGGATATTATTATCAGATTGTGACTAATAAAATTCATGGTAAGTGTTTTTCTACTTGCATTCTGTTCTTTCACTAAAATGTTCGAGATTATATCTAGTAACAAATACGTGAAGCGAATCTTCACCAACCAGATGCTTAAATATGTTTGCCTTTAAAAGTTTTTCTTTCCAAGTTTTTTATAAAAAACTGGTTTAAAAATTATATGTATATGTATATAGGTGGTATATTTTTTTCCTTGACCTTTTATTGCTTTTACTATTTGCCTTTAATTTACAGCGCCATTGAAAAATTCTTTTTCAAGTAAATAAATGAGTCAACAAATTTTATGTAGTACCTACTACGTTTCTTACGCCTACAGACGGAAGAGTCTTCTCTGTCGTTTTAATTTTAATTACTTTTTCTCGAAATCGGAAACCTAAAAAGTAAAAATGCGAAAGCATTACGCAGTGTTTACTAAATGTCCACATGGAATTAGTCAACATTAACCGTCAATGTTATTTTTCTTATCTCTATATTTTTAATAAGATGTCGTTTTATTTATCTTTTCCGAGAGTCCTTTTTTTTTAAAGGACGTACAAGAAGCCTCACCCTATTTCTATCCAAACTTAAAGAGCTACTGCCTTAGTTAGAAGCAAAGAGATGGCCTAAAAGATTAACATTTTTGCAATTAATTTCTTCACGTATAAAATTCTTAACTAAAGCATGAGGTCAAAATTCAGCATCCTAAATAATGTTTCCCAAAGATTAATTATATAATTATAATATTTATTAATCCTTTGTATAATAAGTATGTCTCTTACATAATATAAAATACATGAGAATATAGTTAAGATTATATCTACTTTGTTAGGAAATTCTGTAACAAATCCACCTATTCGTTAAATAAACTTAAATCCTTTTTTCTCTCACACACACATAAAGTTCTAAATTAAATATTAATAGCAAAGAACGAAAAAATTTAATTTTATGCAAATGTGCTATGTCGTACTAATCCGTTTTATCTGTAAGTAAATGTATTTTTTAATTTACAAATTAGGTATAGTACCTAACAAACAATTAAATTAAAGAAGAGCTTCCCATAATTTTATGTGCTGTGAGTACGGTTAATTTCTGCACTATTTGGCATTTAGTATATCTCCGTAATTTATAATTTATGATAATAAAATAAATTATTTAATAATGTGAGTACCTGCATTAACTTTACTTGTTATTATTAATTATATAATTCGGATTGACTTCCATAGTCTTGCTCTGGTAAAATTGTGTTAAAATCATATTCTAGGTACAGGTATTATGTTTTATAATTAAAATGATTATTAAAAACTTATTAAAATTAACCATTTCCTTTTATTTAATTGTCTACTTTATGATTTAAAAAAAGTTAATTCCAATAAGGTCTTTTGTTTATTAATGTGGAAGTACCGCAAGGCTCAGTCTATAGTTTGTTAGAGTCTATGAAGAACGAAGTTTTTCGCTTTGCTTGTATTTGAAAACTTCTTTTACTTTTATATTAAAGTTACAAAGTAATCCACCCCCTACGGCAAAAGATGAAAAAAACAATTATGAAGTCTTGCAAAAAGTAGGAACTACTTTGTGTCTACCAATACCACTTCAAATGTAGCTCCAGTCTCCCAGAAGGGTACTGTTATTTCAAAATTGATTCCGCCAATTTCATTTTAAAACAAAAAACTGTCTTTAAACTATGCCAGATTTAGGCTTTTTAGTCTTCCTCCATTTAAGTCTTAAGAAACCTTAGTTTTCAAGGATCAAATCAAAGAATGGCCACCATTTCGGGTCATCCTGTATAGCTTAAGTTCAGATAATCAACGTAAGCCTAGTAGTACTTTATAGATTAAACGAAGAAGCAATGTGGCGATACCGCTCTAATTGCTTTTATGTATAAATAACGAAACTTGTAGATAATGTACAGTACCGTCATGGATTAACGTTGTTTCGTAGAACTAAATGCTTAGTTACGTTGCAAGTTCTCGGATACCAATGTAGGTAATGGGTAAGCCGTTAGCAGGAGATAGCTTTAACCTCTTAGGAGGCTGGTATGTGGGAATTATGTGAAAACATACCTAATACGCTGTCACTGTGTGCACATACTCATTGTTTAATTTAATTTATTGCACCTTGTCCTTTTTGTCTTGGACTATCAGCTAACGCATTGTATAATTTCCAAGTGATCATAAATGCTAAATATAAAAATTTATACAGTACGGTCTTAAATATAAGATATTTTTTAAACTTAAAAGTGCTTCAATTTATTTGTACCTTTAATCATACATTTTTTCAGCAACAACAATATATACAAATTATCCACCAATTTTTAGACATCATCTAAAGACTATTTAAATTTTATCTATAATCAAAAACATAGCGGTACTTAGATAGATTTTTGAAGCTTTAAGATACCTAATAATGTTGTTATTATAAAAGGTATATTTTAACTTAACAACCAACCTGTTAGGTTCAAGTGCAGTAGGTTACCGCAAAAGGAGGAAAGGTTAGGTTACTCCTTGCTCATATCTTAAATGAAACACCAAGAAATGAACCTAATTTAAGCAAAACTATGCTATACTGTGTTTCCTAGGTACTAGCACAATTTTAAGTTTTTTTGCCCATATTGTATTCATTTAGTTCAATATGTTAAAATGTATTCAGTATGTATGCCAATCTAACACCAATGCCTAATTTATTTTTATTATTTATTTGCAAAGTCATTTCCATCTGATACTATCAAACAGTTCTCGGGACAGCTAGCTAAATTAACCATATACAACTTCATGGGACTCGTTGTTTAAAACAACTTGATTTGATCATGAAAAGAAGCATGAAATTATGTTTTACATAGGTTGATAGATATGTTTTTAAATGGTAATTTTTTTCCAGGATATGAGAAGTCGTTTGCTGAGCAGTGTGCTGATTTCAGCATCCATGCTTTTCATGGTTTCAGCACAATGTCCATGGCAACGGGAAGTTCCAGACCTTCAATCATCATGCATTTGTTCCTACAATCTAGGCCACGAATTGTCGGTGCAGTGCGATATGGTTGAATGGCAAAAACTAATAACATCATTGAATAAATACGCTTTAAACACTCCTTTAGACTTGCTCTACGTGAACAATTCAACAGTAGGTGCCTTAAAAGACAATGTTTTTTCCAACATAAAAGTGCAAAACATTCAGCTGTCTGGATGCAAAATTAAAAGCGTGGGTAATGAAGCGTTTAGTGGCCAAGAACAATCTTTAAAAAATTTAAATTTACAAGACAATGATCTTAGTGAAGTGCCAGTACAAAGTTTGCGGTCATTAAAAGTTCTTACATTGTTAGACTTGTCGCACAACAGGATAGCTACCGTGCCTAGAAATGCGTTCCAAAATTTAACAAAATTAGCTACACTAAAACTATCGGACAACAACGTCACGTTGGAGGATGGAGCTTTGAACGGACTTGAGGGAAGTCTTAAGAATCTAAATCTCAAAGGAACAAAACAGAAAAGTTTGCCAAAAGCAGTACAGGGAATGAAAACTTTGGCGTTTTTGGATTTGTCTCAAAATACACTTAGAGAGCTACCTGGAGAACCTGGAGATGCTCCATTTAAAGGTTTAGACTCATTAACCGCACTGAACTTGGAACGAAACTTAATTCAAAGTTTAAAAGAAGATGCATTTAACGGCGTAAGAAAAACTCTAAGTTCATTAAGTTTGCTCAATAATTTACTCTCAGACTTTCCCACGTCTGCTATAAGCACCTTAAAAGAACTCCGAGTTCTTGACATTGGATTTAATTTGCTGACCGAGTTACCCGAAACCGCTTTTAAGGGCAATCCCTCTGTAACTCTACTGGCTTTGGATGGTAATCCTTTAAGCACAATACCGTTTGAGGCTTTGTCCCATCTAAATAATACTTTGAGAGGATTAAGTTTGGGAGGACGTTTTTTGCATTGTGATTGTCGCTTGGCGTGGGTTATTAACTGGATACGAAATGGTGACTTGCAAGTAACGAGCAGAGAAAGAAATCCTCAATTTTGTGGTAGCCCTCCTCGATTTAGAGATCGTGGCTTTTACAGCATACAGCCAGAAGAGCTGGCGTGTCCTAAAAAGGATAACAAACCCATGCCTGCAGTTCCTTTAGGCGAAGCAACTTCAAAGAATACCAATGCCAATGATGGAGTAGGCGTTGCAACAGTCGTAACAGCCGACTTAGATGACGTTTCGTTACTGAACGCAGCTAACCCAGCGCCTTTTTCTTCCACTCAAAAAACAACCAGCAAACAACCTACCACTCGAATAACCACAACAACATTGAGTACATCTTCACAAATGAGTACGAAAGTAACATCAACCACAAGTTCCACAACAAGCACTGCAGGTGTGAAAGGAAAAATATCTAAAATGACAACGCAAAAACCCTCAATTAAAAGCACATCCGCTTGGAAGAACCAGAAACCACCATTAGTAATGAATTATCCTGGCCGTTCTAAAGCAGACGACTCTAATGAGGTTCTTGTAAAAAACGCTTTCCGCCAAGACAGCTCTGTTATTATTCAGTGGGGCTCAGACACCGCGAATATTCTTGGTTTTAGAGTCGTATATCGCTTATTTGGAGACAAAAGTTTCAAGCAAGGACCTCCCCTAGAAGCGAGTGAACGAGAGTTCAAGATAAAGAATGTGCCCTCTCAGGTAAGGCAGTAGTCTCTGTGAATTTTTCCACTTAAGTTTTATGATCATGATTTTAATTCTTCGTGTCTTGAAATAACCCTACCGGGTAAATTGTGCAGACGGTCGTAAAATAACTGGTACCAAAGTAAGAATAACTACAGCATTACGATGTGTGTGCATAAAGGAAGGACGTATGATAGACTTGCAGACATGTCTCACACTAGATCACTTGCAGTCCTTTATGCCTCCTCGTATTCAATGCTAATTTATATTTATATAACGAAACCCGCATCTTGTATGTTGATGTACAACTTTAGATAAAATCAAGTTACTTAAATTACTTTGCAATTATGCATCTAGTCATTAATCATTTTAAAAAAGGTAACAAGAACACTTACGTTCTTTTCAGATTTTCTAAACAAAATGAGATAAGATAATAACCCCACCTATGTAAGTTATTTTTATAATGGAAGTATTTTTTAAAATGTAAAATAAAGAGACAAGTTTGGTAACGAAAATCTGGTAAAGGATTCGAATTATAACTTTTTTAAATCTTTCTAATTTCCCCTATGTTATAATTTGAATTATGAAATTTACGGGTCTAGGAGAATTCACCACCCACAATTCACCGCCGACAATTCATCGCCCACAATTCACCGATCCACTGTTCATCGATAAGACAATTCATCGACTAGTCAATTCACCGCCACACAATTGTTCGATGGGAGAATTCATCGCCTAGTATGAATATTAAATGAAATGATTTTAAACTACAATGCTTTCTGATAATGTGTTGATACATTTTTAGCATAACAACACTGAGAAAAACACCTAGTAATATGTCCCTCAGTGCAATGCACACAATTTTGGACGCACTGTTAGGCACCAACATAGTTAGAGTTTATATTTTCGTTTTAGCAGCAAAACTTAACCTAACCTACCTAACCTAATGTCCCCCAGTGGAAAGTGTCCCCCAGTGCTTTCATATATAAGTCAGTCTAAACTCCTGAAATTCAAAAAAAAGTATGCATATTGGACTTTACCCTGTACTGGTAAAATTACCTCTATCCTTTCCGTTTTTAACCATTTAAGTCTGCAATTTGGGTATGTCTGCAAATTGGGTGTCTGCAAATAAGAGGACACGGGCAATATTCTAGGTAAATAAATATCCAAGAAATTTCAATAAAATCATTAGGTAAATAAATTTCTGTTATTTATTTTGTTCATTAAATAAACTAATATTCATACTAGGCGATGAATTCTCCCATCGAACAATTGTGTGGCGATGAATTGACTTGTCGATGAATTGTCTTATCGATGAACTGTGGATCGGTGAATTGTGGGCGATGAATTTTCGGCGGTGAATTGTGGGTGGTGAATTCTCCGGATACCGAAATTTACCTAGTAAAATCAAAATCGTGCATCGTTGAAAATTGAAACAAGTTTAACATAAGCATAAATGATATTTGCGATCGTGTGAGAAAACGTCTTTAAATCAATTCACTATCAATTACATAACCAAAATATTTTAGATAATAAAGGTGCGCTTGTGTTTCATCATGATCTACTAAATTATTAATCAAGAGCTAGATCTGTGCAATGCAATCGGAATGCCTAATTAAAATTTAATAATAACTAAAGCAATAAAACGTTACTAGCACTGACATCATTTGTGAAAGTACAAACAAACAACGTGAACCCGACTTTTTTTAAGTGCATTTGGTTGAACTTTTCGTGTTTTTCCAAAATTCCGAATAGATTGTTTGTACTTGCAGAATTAAGCAGAACCAACGCAATGCACTGACAATAATTATGCTTTCGTGTGCTTTAGCCGGCAGGTACATTATTACGTCAACTATTTTAGATTTAATTCTACTCGACACCAATTAAAGCCACTTACCTTTAGCTCAAACATGCACTTTACTATGCAAAGCGCGTTTAAATTAGGAACAACCTTCAAAGGCTGAGTAATATCAAGTACAAACTGTTTACATTTTTAATTCGTCTTAAAGTTTAATAATATTTTGCTTTTACTTTTGTTATTTTCTATTGTGATAGTCTTATCTGATTCATTATAATTAGCTGCATAACAATTTAAACGATGTCGGTTGGTTGGAAGATAATCTACACCTCAATGACACTGTGAAAAAATAAGAACTTTTATTCAAATTAAATCTTTACCTTTACTAAAACTGCACAATTATAAATCACAAGAGAGATAAATAAGATAAAAGAATGGGTTAATAAAAAGTTCATAAAAACTGTATGAAAAAATTTAAAAAAGTAGCAAAACTTATGCCATCGCAGTATAGTTAATCCAATGTCTCATTCTACATATTTTATGTAACATTATCGGAACATGACATTCCAAACCAAAATCTAGTTTAACTATCATTCCTTCTTATGCCCAGTTTTTAAACATTCATCTTAGAATTTTCTAAAGTAAGAATAACTTAAAGTAAAAAATTTAAGACGGTTCACCTCAATTTGGCAAATGACAGACTTTAAAGTGAACCAATGAGCGTTAATTTCTTACTTTAAATAATTCTTCTTAGAAAAACGTTTATGAATTGGACATTAAACAATTTATGTGCATTGTATTGTTAACTCAAGTTAACAAGATGTTATCTTCCGAAATCGCTATCGCCATACGATACGACTAAATGCAGTAACTTTCAGTAACATGTTATTACTTTTCTATAGGAATGCATAATAGTATGTGTCGTATCACTCGAAGAAATCAATGTTACACCAGAAACAGTACCCTACAGTCAATGTCGTGAAGTTCGTACAGTATCATCAATAGCATCAAATATGGACAAAATTACGATAGCTGCCAGTGCTGCCATCTGCGGTACGATCGTAATTGCTGTTATTATATTCGTAGCAGCTAGTAGAAGACGATCAAAGAAATTACAAGAATTGCATCAACAGAAAATGGTCATGAAGAACGGGATGCCCATAGCTGCACTGCCTGTGAATTGTTGCCCTGGATTGAGTCCGACACCGGCTGGACCTCTGTCTTCATTAAACACCATGCATCCATACAATAATAAGGTTAGTAAGCATCATGTCTAATCACAATAATCTGGCGGTAATAAAGGAATTTAAAAAAAAGTACAAAGAACCACTATCTGATTTTGTCAACTTAGCAGAGAAAATTTAATAACCAATTATTTAGTACTTAACAAACCATTCTAAACCGAAATGCTCAGATGGTTCTAAGATATGCTCATGTTAAAAATATTAACCTCTTAATCCATTACAATTAGAGCGGAACGTGCTTGAAAACATGAACAACGAGAATGTAATAATCTCGTAAAAAAGAAAAATAATTTTTTGATTCACAAGACAACGGTAGAAGTGAAATCTATTTTAATTGCATTTTTCTAGGATTGGGATCAAGTTTCTGGATACAGTACTCACAGTGTGCAAAGACCGAGAGTTTTTACGGTAGACCAAACACCAGCTTTGATACCAGATGATATGAGGTCTCACTTTAGCACAAAAGGAGTCAAGCCTAGATCAATTGCGGATGGCCAATCTCAACACAGTTTTTCAAATTATTCTGGAAGATATTTGGCGTCTAATGCCTTCCCTAGCAATCTTGTTTCGTCCAGACCAGGTAAGAAGTGTGAACAGGCTATACTAAAATATTAAAAACGAAAGATTTTTGATATTCCTCAGCTCAGATGTTTTATGTCTATTAATTTATCTTATAGATTTGCGACAGTCCAGACAATCTCTAGCAATGCACTCGGAAAGAATGCCAAACCGCATGCCACAAGGGGGACCAACCCACTCAGTGGCATCTTCACGAAGATCCCGACCAAGATCACGCTCGCGTGACCACCTACGTCCCAGTAGCAGATACAGCACTGCCGGCTCTACGCATACCCTTAACAATTATTGCGATAACTCTGATAACTGGACAGATCACGACATGGACATTTATATGGCTAGAAATCCCACAACAAGAAATGGCCTTGTGCCTTTGTAAAATGTAGTATAATACAATACTGTATATTTTGTCCGCTGCAAACATTTAAAGACATTTCATACACATTTCTAAAGATGTGTAATCTGAAAATTCCGTTAGTTATGACTAGATAAACATAATTTACTTCTTTTGTAAATTGTGAACCAAAGATACTTTGTAGTCGATTAAGTCTTTTTAATTTTAAACCATCTGGTGATAAATCGATTGACCCAATTTAAAATAAAAGTTCTATAAGGTATAACTGCCCATGATTACAAAGTAGAATTGCTATGTTTTGTATTTAATTAATAATTTGTTAAAAATCAATAAAAAAAAGAACTGATAAAATCATATTTTTAAAACATTAACGGTTTTTACTAGAAAAAAACAAGTATAAAATTATAACAATGGTTTTTCTCATTTTATTTTTAGGAAATTAGGGCATACCGGCATATTGCCGTTAATTATTTTACTAATTAATAGGTAATTCTGTTTAAGTTGCTCAAACAAAAGTAAATTAGGTAAATATTTCAGTATTTTCTAGCTTGTATCTTAAAAGTGTCCTTATAATTTAACAACCCTAGTAAAACATAAAGTTATTTTTGTAAATATTTAAATTAGATATTACTTTAAGTACCAGTGTAGTTAGTTTTAAGTTGTAAAAATTTATAATTAAATAAATATTAATAAAGTTTAAATTTTATTTGATTAAAATTTTTCGAATGATTGACATTTCAAATTCCCAAAATTCAGAAATAATTTTATTGCAATGTTTATTTGTTTTTGGTTGTTTTAATAAAATAGAGGGAACCTTTTTTTCTTTTTTAAATACAGGTTGCAGTATTCTAAAAATGGCCCGAGCATGCTAAGTAAATCTCATGTTCAAAGACTTACCCTGGAATAAAGATGCAATTTTCCCATCTATAACGCATTTCTTTGACAAACTCATACCATAAGTATACAAAAGCTCTCGATCCCCCCAGCGATTGCAATGCATGTGCAGAAATGATTGCCAGCCTCCAAACCAAAGAGTCAACCGGACAAGTTTTAAAACCTCTGTAGTCAAAATTAGATACTACTGGACTGCTAATCTAAAAGAAAAATGTAAGTTATGCTATGTTGTATAAAAAACACTATAAAAGTCTTACTTCTTCATCTTCGTTGAATTTTAAATTGTATGGGTTGGTAGGATTCTCTTCAGCGTCTGGAAACAAAAAGTAAAGCAATGTAACCAAAATATCTTCTGTTATTGGTTTGGTCCCTTTATGCGAGCTAGAAGTTATCGAATTCCGAGATGCTTTACTTAAAATCGATGAAATTGTTGGTACCTTTGACTCAGTTAAAAGATCCAAAGGATTATTATCTGGAGGTGGCGGTACAAAAATGCAATCACTTAGCAAATCAGCGATTGTTCCGTAGTTGTTGCCCAAACTTAGAAACTCGTTCAAAGTGTCGCATAATAAGCAAACTGGTTCTTCAGTTACTTTAATTAAAATGGACCATTTTGGGGCATGGAGTGGATCAAAATCAGAAAAGTTCTCGCTATCCACTATAAGGTATTCTGGAAGGTTAGACCATGTTGTCTTGAAGACGATAGTGCTTATAGGATCAAATGTAACACCAAATGGAAGTTTACTAAAATCACAGTTGTTTATGTCTTCCGGAAATAAATCCCTTTTCCAAGAAAAATTTCCAAAATCTTTTAATTGGTACGAAAATTGCACCGAAACACTTATCGAGTCTAAAGCGACTGGGGACATTATTTTAGATTTAAACAAACTTATAAGGCCGGTTATGTATTGACAATGTTGTGGACCTTTTCTCAAATGCACCATTTCAAAGTTCGTTCTCACCATATCACTTTCGCAAACTCCCAAAAAACACCTTTGCCATTTTTCTCGTATTTGTACAAAAATAGGTATTTGACTCTTTAAATTGCCACTCACAATGTAAGCAGAGCTAAGTAGTATCTTGATACGGCTTTCCGAGTTTATGCCAACGTCTTGCACTGGTGCTAGGATAATATACTCATTTAAACCATACCACTTGCTAAGACAAGCTTCTTTGTTATTTTTATCCCCATCTGATAGTTCAAAATCGTACAATAAATTAATCGGAGTCACATTACCCTTTTCTTCATCATCGTCTACTGCAGTGCTGATTGACTTTTTATAGTACGAAAGTGTAAATTCAAAATCTACAAACGTAATGTTTTCACTTTTGGTGACCC
This sequence comes from Cartodere bifasciata, assembly GCA_963920755.1. Classification (NCBI taxonomy): domain Eukaryota; kingdom Metazoa; phylum Arthropoda; class Insecta; order Coleoptera; family Latridiidae; genus Cartodere; species Cartodere bifasciata. The sequence goes on from OY987195.1 coordinate 12,854,775, forward strand.
ATATGTCATTTAGTTCAATCTCATTTTTCAGATTTTCTGCCCTCCACTGATTGATTATTTCTTCCATGCGAGCTACAAACACCTCCCAGTCTGACGCTGTTGTAAAATCCTGGTGATAAAATTCTGTTTCATCAATTTCCTCGTTCATTTTTAGTTTTTGATTTAGAAATTTACTTTTGTTGACAAACACATAAAATTTTCTAACCTCAATGTAAATTGCAAATCTTGACAGAAATGGGTGGCGACATCTATCAACGAACATCTGAAGTTTGAATTCCTTGATCTCCTATATAAAATTTAGCAATTTTGAACCTCAAAGCTAGACAGCCCAAAATACAAAGGAAGTAAAAACATATTAGCTGAATTTTATTGAGATTTTGAATTTACTTCTGCATTTTTCTTTCCAACCTGCAGCGAAATTCCGACAATGATAGTGGTTTGAATGGTTTGATCATGCTTTCGATACTTTTTCTATGGTTTTACTATTGTTGCAGGGTAAGGTTGTACACGAATATTAAATACTTGTATCTGAATACTTATTATACTCTTCGCAGACAAAGTCGAAGAGTATGATAAATTCGATCAGAAAATCCTAAAATCGTCAATTTTCGTCGTAGAGCAAAAATTTTTGCAGATTCGTGCGTTTTATGAATTTTTTAGATTTTCATTTTTTGTCCGTCCGTCCGTCTGATGGTTTATGTCACGATTTTTGTGAACACGATATCTCAAAAACCAAAATTCCAATCAAGGTCAAATTTTCAGGAAAAATCGGTTGTGGTAAAAGGAGAAACCCTATTGTTTTTGAAAAAGATCCGATAATTACAAAGGGGGTACCGGCGCCCCCAAACATTTAAAAAATTCATATTTCAGTTACTATAAAATGTTCAGAATTTTTTTTTTGTAATATTAAAGCCCTTCCAATTCATTACAAAAAGTAATCGAAAGTCTTTTTTGTCCGACCCCACATAAGCCCCCCAAATAAAAAAAAACCGTATGTTCGTTATTTTTAAAGTTACAAAAAATAATGAAGTTATTGACAACTGAAATTAGCGTTACGAGATAACTTCCAAACTTAAGTTTTGGGCGCAATTTTAAGATTCTTCAGATAGTAGCTGGGCGGGCTACATTAGATTTTTAGTGCATGTAAAAAAGTCAAAGTGACAATTTAAAGTAAAAACTTCATTATAAATTAAAACTGTAATAATGAACTTGCTTTGTGCGGTAAACAGAAAAAGATAATATTTTTTTATCTATAAATTTCCCATACATAAAACTCTCGATAAAACTTTAAAATAAAAATAAAGAATGGACAACCATACAAAAAAATTCTGAAAAATCGCATCAAAAAGGGGCCATCTAATCAAGACACTTATATTTCTAATTTAACTTTTTAAATTTGAGAAAAGCGGGATTTAGAAGGCACAGTCTACTAACCTTGAAAAGTATTTACATTCTTTCGTTCATCGGGTTCCAACAAGTTATTTCTAAGCTTCCTTTTATTACCTATATTCATTTTCTGGACATGGGTCATAATAATCGACACATAATATGTGTGATAAATTTCGTAAATGTGTTTCGTCTAGTAAGTTTACCTATATTCGTAATCGAACAGATTCTTTGTGGGCAACATAATCATTTGGTTTTACTGAAGATACTAAGTGTCCCAAATACACTTGCATTTGTACAGCCGTTCAATATAAAGCCGAAATTAAAATATTTTGATTTACTAGCAAACAATTATGTAAAACCGAAAAAGGAAGTAAGAAATTATGTTTGCAACAATTTTTTTTCTTAAATGACAGTTGTGTGACAGACAGTTGACAATTGTTTACAATAAATCATTAAGCACACTTAAGTTAAATTCTAAGCACTTATGACGTCATTGGGCGCACACTAGCTACTAGATCTGTCAAAATTTAAGCCATTGTACTTAGGGTATAGTCCGTAAGTCATTTTGGTAAACCAAAGTGACAGAAAACGACTTGTTACACAATTCGTTGTCATAGAAAATGATTGTTAAAACTGTCACTTAGGTTTACCAAAATGACTTACGGACTATACCCTTAATTTCAGTTGTCAATAAAAGTGGAAGAAAATTAAATTCTGTATAAAAACGTATTTTTTTTTTTTTTTTTTTTTGTCAAGTTTTTACGACAAAAAAAGGTCAAAAGAAAGATTTTTAATGATGCAAAAGTTCTTAGTTACGTAAGTCTATGCTCGGTCAAGGTGGCTTTGCAAAAAAAAATTTTTTTGTACTTGTATTCTTAAAACATAAAAAAAACTAGTAGTATTGCAGAGAAAAAGATGCGGGCAGCTTCCGCTGTAGCAATAAATCGACACGGCAGACTTCCTTTTCAGCCGGCCGCGGCATCGGCAAAATTTTCCTTTGCACGACAAAACGCACCCTAGAAGTTATATAAGAAGATTCTGGTCCTCAATAAAATGCAGCTTTACGTTCCAATTTCTATTTCAATATCTATGGTTTTACTCCTAAAGTTATTTTAAAATGTTTAAAAAACGAGCTAAGCTGCTAAGAAATTATTTTCTAGTTTTTATCCTAAATTTAAAAGTATGCTGAATGTTATGATATATTTGTATGTTCGCCCCTACTTATTATGGTTAAAATGATTGTCGGTTGGCTTTTCCAGGAAGATAGTGCGTGTTTATTTCCAGCAGGTTAATGCGTGTAGTGTAGATTTTTCTTGCTTTGATAAATGTGGCTGTGGAGTGTGGATTGTGGAACATTGTGGAAGAAGTGGTTGTAGAAGAATAATCGAGTCCATTTCCTTCGCCATTGCTAAGCTACAAGCCCCTAAGGTAAGACTTGTTTAGTGTAGACTGTAGGGTCGCAGTATCACACAGTACTTAATTGGTATTCTTTAAAAGTAAATCGAGAACGAGAAGTAAATGCTGGTGCGTTCTGAGGTACCATTCGGTACCGAACCTAACGAAGATACGACTTTGTCCCATTATTTTAGCTAAAGTACCCTAAACATTAAGGATATTTTATTATAGCTAGCCTTGTTATAGCAAAATAGTTAAGAATACCTATAAAAAAATATGCCATACTTCTTTATGCCCTCGTTAACTTTCTGCAACGAAAACGAGTAATCCACGCCCAACTTTACAAAACATTCTTTAGAGTACATCCTCTACACAATTTATTAGTGACCAGTGACTTTCATCTAAAGGATAAATTATGATCGTATAGGTATCATATATGTATGCTCGTATAGGTATCATCCTTAAAAAATTAAGGATCGGTGACTATTTTGTGCCCATCATGTTGTACCTACGAATAGCGCTATGGGGCTATTCGTATTCGGTGAATATGCAAACTCATAGACCTGTCTGTAGAACTGTACCCAGTCATTTTTGAAAAGCCTCGCGCTCAAGCCTACACTAGGATTTGTTTTAAAGAGGTGTTTAAGGGGGTGGGCTTTCTTGCTATTAAATAGGTACTTGTATGGAAAGGGGGCTTTATTATTTAAGAAGATTAGGTCTTAGACGTAACGTCTAAGATAACGAAGATTACCAAAATACACACAATGCACCCACATAAAGCTTTCCCGCCTTGACCACCTTCGCGGTCGTTATACTTGGGAAACTGTATGACCACCAGCATCACAATGATTTGAGTCAATTTGACGCAAATCTGACGTTTCCCAAGTATAACGACCGCGAGGGTGAATAACGGCGGAAAAGGTAAATACATATTAAAAAATATGTTTGGAGTTTTGTCAAATATTTAAATTGTAATTTAATTGAGAAATTGACAAAAAAACGATTACTTACTAACTGCTAAAAATCAATAGGAAGCTTCAGTAAATATCCTTAATTAAGTTATCGTGTAAAAGTATTGTTATACACCACAGCACAGAGCTTGTGTACATTTTAACTTAGTAGAGAAAATCGGAGCGTTATTTTATTCATAATGTTTTTTCAAAATGTTTTGCCGATTTTGGAGATCATAGTGCTGGTGATGGTTAGTATTTAAATTTAAAATTAACTTACCCAGAGTTGTTCCCTAAATTAGTACAAATAACGTATGTGCATACATGTATTGTAAATCGATTTTATAAAGGGGCAAGAGCACAAAGTTACAGAAGAAGTATTTTTGGATATCGAACATGACAATAAATTTATTGGTCGAATAGTAATTGGACTTTTTGGTGAAACGGTTCCGAAAACTGCAGAAAATTTTAAACAAATTGCTATGTACGGCATTTCTGATGTTACCTATGAAAAAACTAAGTTTTTTAGAGTTATTGACAGGTTTATGATTCAAGGTAAGTATAGTTAACAATTTATTATTTCCCTTAATATTGTATTATTTATTTGTAGGTGGAGATATTGTTAATAATAATGGCACAGGTTCTATAAGTATTTATGGTCCAGCATTTGACGATGAAAATTTTATTGTAAAACATCGTGGAGCTGGTTTGGTTAGCATGGCTAACTCTGGGCCAAATACCAACGGATGTCAATTTTTTATTACCACCATGGCAGCTTCTTGGTTAGATGGAAAACACACAGCATTTGGAAAGGTAAAGCAATATTAGAGAGCGGAGAAACTTAAATATTGTGCAGTGTTTAATATCTCTGCTAGTCTGATAGGTCCTCTTTCCAGGACCTTAATGCCCGGTTTCCCCACAAATTCTTAACTGTTCCTTAAAGTTAAACTGACATTTTATCATGAACAGAGTTTGACAACCACCACCTAGACATTGTCTAAAATTATGATTTCTATGATAAACTGTCACTTAAATTTATTCAATTACTTAAAAAGTGTGGTGCAACAGACCATAAATGAATTAAAAAACTAGCTGAGTCGGCAGATTCGACTCTTGAGTTCATTTCTTACATCCGTAAGTCAATTGTGTGAACAGTTATTTTAAAATTTTATCAGGTTAAAAAATATTTGGTTTTAATATTACCGTCCTACAGATGTAAGAAATGAAATTAAGTAAAGTCAAATTAAAATAGTTTAAAAAGATAAGATTAAGGGCGTTCTAACATCCTTAGATTTCTTTTATTTTTATAAAAAAAGGTTACTTATAAGTTTCAAGGTCATTGTTTAAAAGCTGTAGGTATGACAACAAAAAACAAGTCCAACATTTACCTTGCATTTACCTTAACATAGGTTTTTAATAATAAAAATGCTATTGACCTTTTAAACAATATGACCTTGACATGACCTTAAACTCTTAGCTTTTGGTTATCCATCCTCCAAGTTTGGGACCATTAACTATTGTGGTGTATGAGATAATTAAAGTCAAACTATAAATCGTTCCTTGAAGATGGCTTACTTAGTCCGAAACACGAGAACAACCTTTTGTGTTTTCAAAAGCATGTCCAACATTTACCTTGCATTTACCTTAACATAGGTTTTTAATAATAAAAATGCTATTGACCTTTTAATCAATATGACCTTGACATGACCTTGTACTCTTGTCTTTTGGTTATCCATCCTCCAAGTTTGAGACCTCTAACTATTGTGGCGTATGAGATAATTGAAGTCAAACTATAAATCGTTTCCTGAAGTTGGCTTACTAAGTCCGAAACACAAGAACAACTTCTTGTGTTTTCAAAAATATGTCCAACATTTACCTTGCATTTACCTTAACATAGGTTTTCAATAATAAAAATGCTATTGACCTTTCAATCAATATGACCTTGACATGACCTTGAACTCTTGTCTTTTGGTTATCCATCCTCCAAGTTTGAAACCTCTAACTATTAAGGTGTATGAGATAATTGAAGTCAAACTATAAATCGTTTTCTGAAGATGGCTTACCAAGTCCGAAACACAAGAGCAACTTCTTGTGTTTTCAAAAATATGTCCAGCATTTACCTTACATTTTCCTCAACATAGCTTTTTAATAATAAAAATGCTATTGACCTTTCAATCAATATGACCTTTACATGACCTTGAACTCTTATCTTTTGGTTATCCATCCTCCAAGTTTGAGACCTTTAACTATTGTGGTGTATGAGATAATTAAAGCCAAACTATAAATAATTCCCTGAAGATGGCTTACTTTTACAATATTTTTATAAATTTTACGATGTTTTATTATTATTAATTGATGGAAGACGACAGCCAACGTTTGGCTCATCATGGACTGGAGTGGAATATATTGCAGTCCAAATAGTCGTCACTTAGATGCCCGGACCATGTCCCTAGGACTCTCCCGGGCTTGCAAAAGTTGCCGCCACCAATACCGAACAACGTATTGTAATTTTCTTGTAACTTTAAGAAGAATCATACGAATATATATACTAAGTCCGAAACACAAGAACAATCTTTTGTGTTTTCAAAAACATGTCCAACATTTACCTTGCATTTACTTTAACATACATTTTTAATAATAAAAATGCTATTGACCTTCAAAAAGATATGACCTTGACATGACCTTGAATCCCTGTCTCTTGTGTATCCATCCTCCAAGTTTGAGTCCTCTAACTATTGTAGTATTGGAGCTATGTCAATGCAAACATTGACATTTGAAAACGTCATAGCTCTTTTCCTAGACATATAATTTTTTTTTTTAAATTTTAACATAAAGGGCTCTCCGAAAGAATATGTTTAAGCAAAAAAAAATCACAATATTTTGGGCTAGATTTTTTTTTGCATGCAATATCTACTAACCTTGACCAGTGGTCAGTATGACCTTGTGGTCATCTTAACCACAAGACTTTGGTATTTACTTATACCAAGTTTGAACCTTCTACCTAGTACCATAATTGAGTAAATTACGGTTAAAGAAATTTTTTGCTCCGTACATCCATCCATCCATCCATCCATCCTAACATACACCAAAGTGATATTTTTAAATAACAACCCAGTGGATGGTCCGATCGATATGATACTAGTATCAAAAGATCGGTAATTTTTTGTAGCATCTTTCCAACACCCTTAACATTTACGTATCTTGCTTCGTTTAGGCACAGTTTCAAAAAAACATCGATTTTCAGAAATTGCAATTACAATAGTACATTTCCTTTAGAGAAATGAACTAAAAGGAAAAAAATCCGAACTACGTCTGGCAAACTTTTTATTTCTATTACTTTTACCAACTGTGCCACGTTTTCTTGTTTGTTTTCAGGTTGTAAAGGGACAGGACATTGTTCATAAAATAGAACATGTAAAAAGGGACTCCCATGATCGCCCTTTAAAGGACGTTGTGATTGTAAGATCTGGCTTAATAGATATGCATGCTCCTTACATGGAACCAGAAAAAAGTTACGAGTATGTCATTAAAAAAAACCTAATGATAACTCTAAATATATTGTTTTAGAATAACTTTTTGGGCCTGGATTAAAGCTGGATGGTTTCCATTGAGTTTTTCATTTGGGATTTTGGGAATCTTTCATTATATTATGAGTAAACTGAACTCCCTTGAATCCTTTGCATAATTTAATAAAAAAAATCAACAATTGAGCTTATTTGTGATAAATATTTATTATTTTATAATTAAACGAAACTTAACTGGCTCGTACAAGTTTATAAATGGGTACATACTCCTGTAAGTAACATACCAGTTAGAAATATTTGTACATTTATTCTTAAATAAAAACATTTTAATTTACTTACATTTACATTTTCTTGAATCTCATATGTATCAATACTATTTTACGTACTCAATAGATATACTGACGCCAATTGCAATCAAATTATCGACCTATAATTATCTATTTTTACATAAATAGGGGGGTTTGTACTTGGGAGTAGGGTACTTTTAATAAGCATACATCAATAATAATTAAAATTAAAAATAAACAGTCTCATATACAGAGTGATATTTACAAAGAGCCTTGTGATTCAACTCGCAGTTATTTTAATAACTAACAGTACAGTGATCCTTAATGTTTTCTAATATGTACAAGTGTAAAGCTAAATACTGGCGGCTATTTATGCACTTATTTAACACATTAAACGATAGACATCTATGTGTTGAATTAAATGGGAGGAATCGAAACTAGAATACAGGTTGTCCAGCCGAAAATTTCCAGTACACTCTCCTAGGATCACACGCATTACAGTTATGTAATTGTGTTTACACGGCAAATAAATTTAAAATCATTAGGAAACATTTAAAATCAGAAAGTTATATTCGACCGGTACAACCAAAAGTAGGGCATTTTGTACACAAAATTTAATAAAGCTTATGCGTACAGTTTCTGCAAAGCTTCTACTGAAAATTTTCAGTAGGACATTCTGTATAATAACAAATATTATAAGCAAAAAAATTAACGATTTTAACACAATACTTTTCTCCCATTTTACGTTGAATAAGTCACACACTTTACTAAATATTAATATAAACAGTTCTAAAAAGTAAATCTAGTATACGCAGCTGTACCAAAGGACATTGATAGATACTTCATACACAAAACACAATACAATGACTATAAATTAATTTATTTTGATTAAAATTTAGAAATCTGTTAGGTATCTACTACACATTCTATTAAAATATCTAATTCTATTTTTACAAAGGTAATTTCTGATTTAAAATGTAAAATCCTTTAAGATTGTAGAAAAAGTCCTTTTATTTGATTCTGGACCGAGAAAATAAGTGTAAGGGCAATCCGCCAAACTTTTTGTACTATCTTAAAACAATAATAGTAATAGTGCTACTTATGACAGGTCACTATTGCTACTTCATGAGTAAAATATTTCAAATTTAAAGATTAATTAATAATTAACAAAGTGTTTTGATTTTTAAAAGTTAGGTGTTGTGTGTCTGTGTAAGAAGTGTAACAAAAATGTACAATGCCAAAGATACGCTGATTCTGTATCACAGTATGCATTGCCCCAAACCGTTTTAAGACTAGTGTAAATGTTTAGTCACAGCCACACTTCTTTTGTTAATATAAAGGGAGATAACTTTTTATTGTGATGTTTCAAATGTGTCAATATTGCTTTTTAATTATGTTAGTAGGTTGTGAAATTAAATAAGATGATGCTGATTATTTGAAGAGTGTGACTGGACCTTTAGGAACATGGCATCTCCTTTTTGGGATTTTTAAGCTGCAAGTCCTTCTCTCGAAGCTGGTAAAAGTTCCTCTCGGGGAGGTTCGCCAGCGTTTTTTCTCTCAAAATGCAAATCCCATAAACCTCTTGATTCCGTTTCACGGCTTGAAGGCCTCTCTGGTCTTTCTGGGGATGCCCCTTGAGATCTTAGCGACTCGGGTGGTGGATATCCGAAGTTTAAGATACCGCCAAATTTGGCAGCTCCTGCTAATCCGTTTTGATTATTTTGCACTGACGACAATTCATTCAGCTAAAAAAAAAGAACCATATTAATAGTGATTCACTTGTACTCACAACCTTTAACAATAGTTGTTTTAGTAAATTGAATGTTAACCTTTTGCTGCATTCCATTAAGGAAGGGAGCCGGTAGGTACGGATAAAAAAGATCTGGTCTCCGCTGGAGAAATTCTGAATCCTTGGGAGTCATTGGAATGGGTGGAAGATCTAGTGACATACGTCTTCCTCGGCGGGAAGCTCCGTTGCTCCACATATGTGTTCCCATATGGACCTGTTAACAAAGTTACACCATAAACATATCGAAATAAATGCAAAATAGCATCTATGATACAAGTTTAATAAAAAAAAGACTAAAATGTAGACCACGTATGATCGCCAATTGCTAATTCAGAGAGATTCAGACTTATTTTTTTTGGACAGACCTTGTTTACCTTAGTGAAATTAATTAATGAGTAACTTACTTAAAAAGTATTAAATAGTAACAATGGTGTTTTTTTTATACCCAATTAAAAGTTATGTTTTTGATAGTTGTGTTGGTTAAGGCATTAGTAGAAGCAGCCAAGCTATTTTATAACTTTGAAATTATCTAGTAAAAAAGTAGCACATCTTAAGTTAACTTTACGACGATATTTAGAAAAGATTGCCAAAATTAAAAGTTCTCTCAACGTTAAATAATTTTGAAAGGACACTTACTTTTATAGCATGAAAGAAATGTTATCCTGAAATAACGTATTTTTGTTAATTTCAGCCTAGTAAAAACAAAAACTGTGCACTATACTTATGTTTACAAAGATATTTTCAATTTTGTGAAATTGAAATTAACTTACCTTGAGATTGCCCTTAGTAGTAAATGCCTTCTGGCAGACGGTACATCGGAACGGCTTGTCCCCGGTATGAGTTCGCATGTGTATCTGCAGGGCCGAACTGGAGCTGAAGTTCTTATTACACACGTGGCACAAATGCTTACTAGCTTGCAAGCCTGCAAACACACACACAACACACATGAGCCCCTTAACCAGCAGTTAGTGCAAGCGATGGATGACTTGTTGTTGTTAGAAATGCCAACGCCAACCGGCCAATTTCGCTTTGTTATCAATTGATATGTAATTATTGTTGATGTAGCATGTTTTATGTACATTTTATGCTGGACCTTATTATCGTTTTAAAGTAACATAAGGCAGATGTTTTTTGACACAATAATAAAGCCCATCTTATGAATGTTATACAAACAAGTTAGAGCCACACAGATACCTACTTGGAGGTCGTTTTGGAAGAGGGAGCTCCGCTTCCGTTGGTTCCCGTTTAAAAGGGGGCATCTCATTTATGGATGGATGTGGAGGTTCAGTAACAATGGGTGGGGTTGGAATTGTCTCCTGCTTTACACTCGACAAAGGAGTTGATGGCGTTGACGTATCTCTTGGAGTTGGAATATGTATGGGTGATGGAGGGAGCGGTTCATCGGCGCTGGAGCTTCCAACGGAACCTGGTGGTTTGTTATCAAACATGTGTTGAGGCATGTCCCGAATTTTGTGGGTCAACATATGTTGCTTCATGTTGCCCTAGAAATAAAGAACATGTATTTGGGTTAAGGTATGAGATTCGGCGGGCTTACCGCCAAGTGTATCCAGTTTGAGGCGTATCCAGGGCTCATGGGAAGTGGAAATACTGAAGGTATGGAACTGCGATGGGCAGGTTTTCTTTTACGTGCCCTCTGTTCTGCTTCATCCTGGATACGCCCCTGCCTGCAATTGCAGGGTTCCTGAAATACACACGTTTATTTATATTGACTTTTACTATTTCTGAATAATTGCAATGATTATTAATTTGCATTAATACTTTTAAGCAAAAAAAAAAGTTTTCTGTCTCGATTGTAAATTAAGGTTTTTATATCCCAGGACTATAACAATTTTAGTCATTAATGTTAAGAATATTAACCAAACTCACGTATTAAATGTCAATATAAAATATTTAAATTAATTTAATTTACTAAGGCAATCCATTAAATTATTTGTAATGTTGTATATTAATATAAACAATGTTGATCTACATGAACGGTGTATTTGAATCTAAATTAAGTACACATTCAAAAGGTTTAATGTGATTGTAAATTATATACTTGTATATACATTAAAAGTAAACTATCTGTTTATGACATGAAAAAGTAAGATAAAAGCAAGATTCTTAATCAAAAATAGACTACTTAGGCATTCAACATAAGTTATAGCTGGCTAGATGCCAGCAGTTAATTTGAGCGGCGACAAGTCTATTGTATCTCTAAAAATAGTTTGCTTTATTTTTTAAAACAATCGAACTACATAGCTAGATACATAGTTTAGTTGCAACATACCTTTGTGGAGAATCCACGATCACAAACAGTGCATTTAAAAGGACGCTCCTTCGTATGGCTTCTGTAATGGATTTCTAGAGCCGAGTGGCATGCGAATGTCTTGAAACACAAATTACAGGTGGTATTTCCACGACCTGCAACAAGCGGATAATCTTTTCAACAGAGGGTGAATATATTCACTTAAATATAAGTAGATAAACAATGTGATATATTAATTTCTTAAATTTACCTGGTGGGCCGACAGCAAGCCTTAATGGGCTAAATGCAGTTGAAGTCAAAACAGATGAGGTTAATGATGACAAAGCTGAAGACATAAGCGGGGTGCTGGCTTGATTAGGTGGCATGATACCGAATGCGGAAAACAATGATGGTGGAGGTCCAGGACTTGGCCCAGGGCTTGTTATTAAAGGCTGATTAGAGCGAGGTGTGAGATCTAGCGCTCCTAGAGAATTACAATCTGAAGGAGTAGGACTGCCAGCCTGTTGCGAAGAAGGTGGCCGAGGAACCTACAATAATCACGCTTATTAGTAATATGCAACAAAAAAGTTAAATATTTAGTGCAAATAGGTAATGTTTCTTTGACTTACGTTCTGGGCGGACGTGGTGGATAAATTGTTAGGAGATGAATTAACGTCCCCGCTTCTTGGACTGTTTTCCTCCGACCGCGATGGAGATTTTTCACCATTTTGAACTGGAGGAGATGTTGAGTGGGTAGTTCTGTTTGAGCATAAGTCTTCTGCAGAATAACTCAAGTCGTCACACAAATTAGAAGCCATTGGATTCGGAGCTCCTTGTCCATGCATATCTGATGGTGGAGACAACAAATTAGGTTGATCATAGTTACTCATTTCTTCGTCATCCTCATCATCTTCGTCCATTGATTCTTGTTCTGATCGACCATCTATTTCCGATTTTGTATCAAATTTCATGTAGGGCATTCCTCCTGGTCCAAGGGGAGATAGTCCTGAAACTGGAAAGCCTTGTCCAAACAACGGATGCATTGGAGGAAAACCACCAGGTGAAGGAAAATCTTTAATTTCCGCGGCCTGTATCTGTTCGGGAGTAAGATCGGTGGGTTCGCCAGTGTGAAGTCGAATATGTTGCTGCAAGACCAAGGCGTTTGTAAACTTTTTGTGACATACTGGACATTGATGAAGCACCCGCATTGGAGGCTTTGCCCTATGCACTCCCATATGCGTTTTAAGATTCCCTTTTGTTGTAAAAGCTCTTCCGCAAATCTTACATCTAAACGGCCGTTCTCCAGTATGAGTACGATAATGCATCTGCAAAGCACTCTTGCACGACAGAACTCGATGGCATATCACACATTGATTTGGATCAGAAAGTTTATGTTCAATGTTATCAACTAACTGTTGAAGTTTGCTCGTTTCGGAAGTTTTAGTTACTTCTATTAAACTTTCCCAAGAATTGTCATTGCTACCTGGCCTAGGTAATAAATTTGTATAAATGGCAGGGTCTTTTGTAATATCCATTGGATTCATAGGAAAATGTCCTAAACTCCCAGAAGACGTGCTGCTTGGAGGAGAACCAACATGACCAAATGAAAAATTTGCTGGCAAACGCTGACCTGTGGCAATACTCAACGGAATAGTAATTGAATTACTCCTATTTGATAAGTTTTCCGGTTCGTCTTGCATATTTTCCGAGTGATCAGCGCCTGGACTCCTTTGTTCAGACATATTTTCATTACTGTATTTACTGTCCATACTACATTCATCAAATTGCACTGGAGAGGCTGAGGGGTATCTTACGTTTCCTTGTTCATTATCATTATCTATATCACTTAATTCTTGTTTTGGTGTAACACTAGGAACATTGGCATGCATTCTATCGTCCACTTCATTTTTTTCAGTTGACTCAAGGTTTGATGCTTGAGTCGGTGTTGGAGATCGGGGAGGTTTGCTTAAATTTTCTGGTGCATCTTGTTCCTCTCGCTTCACAAACATTGGATGTGGAGGAAATGGTCGTAATTCGGGGGGCCTATGCGGTGATGCTTGGAGTCTGTTGGTGATCATTTCTTGCGGATGAATGGGAGGTCTGTACAAGGACATATGGTTGGGAGGGAATTGTGGTCCACCAGGAAATCCTAAATGTGGAGGATGAGGGGGTCCTCCTGGTGATAATGCAGACTGTTGTCCTAATTGTGCCAACAGTGGGGGATGGTACTTATCTAAATGCTCTGGTACTGGATTCGGATTCATTTTGATATGAGGAAACTTTTGACTGTGTCTTTGAAAGTGTACTTTTAAATTTCCTTTCGTAGTGAACCTACTTCCACAAACGTTGCACTTATATGGGCGTTCACCCGTATGTGACCGGATATGTATTTGAAGAGCAGAGTCTGAACCAAAAACTTTACCACAGTACCGACATCGGTGTTTAAAAAAGGGCTCATTTCTCCCTTTTGAGTCATAGGGGGACATTGACCCTTTGCTTTTTCTAAAAGCTAACTCATCAGCTAAGTTTGTAGCAAGCAATCCTTGACTGGCGTTATCCAGTACTTCTTGTGCCCGCTTTTGTAGCATCTCTAATGTATTGGGCGCATCCATGGATGGAGGTTCAGTGTTGTGTGTAATTATCGTAGAAGCTAATGAGGAAGATATGGAGCACATCGGTGGTTGTATTTGCGGAGGAAGGGGGGGTGCGCAAGTAACTTTGGGGATTTCAGACAAGGTAGTTGAATGCAGAGGTTGACTAACTGGCGTGTCAATTTTGGGAACTGGTGATGCTTCGCGCGATTTTTCTTTTGGTAAGGGAGTAGTAGAACGTTCAGGCTCTATGTTTGTGTCAGCTTCAATATCAGTCTCACTACGTGGGGACATATTTGGACTTCCGTCTTCTGTTTTTGGTCTATCTATTTGCAGCTGATGCTGTAGCTGGTTGATTAATTGAAGCTGAAGCACTTGTTGATGTTGTAGAGTAAATAATGTTGATTGTAATACCGCAAGTTCTTGAATCGCTACTTCATTGTCTGGATTGTTGGCCATTGCAGTCGCTGCAAATTGAGCCACAGCCACTTTTGTATTCTGTAACGCTTCCAATGTCACATGCCCTGGTGGGGCTGGTGGCGGAAATTCGAAATCCAGTTGTTGGGTTGTTTCATCTGGAGAATTTTCCTCCACGCTGTTATTATTAGCAGCATCTTGGCGATGACGACGCATTCTTTCGAGTCTTTTTCCTCCAGTTTCGTCGTCCTCGTCATCTTCAGACACTACCATGTCTTCAGGATCTGAATGTGCGGGATCATCGTGCTTTGCTGCTTTTCTTTCACATTCGGCTTTGTGCGTTAAATATTCTTGTACGTCCGTAAATTGTTCTTGGCATCTCTGACACATTAATATCTTTGGCAGAGTTTGGGGCAATGCTTGTCCATCTGAAAATAATATTAAATATTAGTTAGTGTAAAAAATAAAACCAACATAGATAGGTAATAAACATATGTCGTTTTTTTTAAGTTAATGACCTGACTATTTAAGTAGGTATGTTACGTTTTGTTTGTAAATATGTACAATGAAAAATATCACTTTTTGTTGTTGGCTCAAAGTAATTTGATAAAATATGCTCGGATTAGATAGAACACTAACCTCGATGAACGAACTTTTACAAACCTCTTAGTAAATGAAATAATGAAAGAAGCATTGTGTTGAGATCATAAAAGCGCACTAATACAATAACCTTGAATATTCATAGGTAAATATAAAACATGTTATACGTACGCGCAACACCAAAGAACACCCGCGAATGGTTGAAATATGAATGCAAGTTATAGGTGGAGATATTATTAAATGAGATATGAAATAAGTGGGGAACAAAACTAGGGGAAAGGGAGCAAGCGCAAAGATGATAAACTAACTAAGAACCAAACACGATTCCAGTTATGACAGCTGGGAGGAGTTATAACTTCATAAATAAAACTCACTTGTTGTCTGCTCATAATCTCCGCCTTGGGTCCGCCTCGATTCCATATCCATAACGCGGACAAGTTGCTTTGCACAACAGAGATAGAATAATTCCTGTATAAGCGAACTTGACACTTCTACGTATCGATTTGTTATTACTTATTGGAACTCGTCGGGCAACTGTGTGGAATTTGATATCATTCAGTTTCTAATTTCTTTCTACTATTAATTTTATTACCTTTCAGTGCAATGTTTTTCCTGTATCTTTTAACTGCATAATAAATTGCGAATAACGATTTATTACAAACTGAAAATATTTAACGCATGCCGTATTTAAAGAGCACGTTGCAGCTATAAAAATTCATTAAAAACAAAAGATGTATCTAACAAAACAACAAGGGTAAAGTAGTGAATCTAAATATTTTATTTTTAAACTCGTGTATTTATTCTGAATTTTATAGCATGCGAGTATAAAAAGCGGTCATCGCGGTTGCGGAATCGATTGCTACAAACACTCCTCAGTTGGGGTTACTTCAAATTCAATTCGAATACCGCTCGATATAAAAGCTTGGGTGCCGGGTATCTTTACGAGGAAGTATTTCCACAAACAGAAATAAATAGATGTTATATATTTGTGATATCAAAGCCCAGAGGGATTGGTGTGCCTGTTTTTAGGTTTATATATTTTATATACATATCAAATTCGCAAGAAAAGTTTTGCAGATTTCACAACTTTTGAGAAAAAAGAAGGGGATCTACACAGTTAAGAAAATACAATAAAAGTTAAGCGTCACGTACTGAAAACTACACAACGAAGTTATTTAAAATTCCTTTCTGAAATATCCAATTTATAAATTGTGAGTACACACAATGTATTTTAATTAATTTAAAAAATTAATTATTCAAAGTCAATGTGTGGGAGTTTGCTGGAACCTGAGGAACGGGTATCATTTTAAATCTTAAAAATAATGTTTGACGTGACTGCACTTAAATTCTTCGAAATCGGTCTATCTAGCAAGAATGTATGTGAAAAACTAAAGAAGGCCTTAAGGCAGACGTGTGCGAAATTATCATGATATAAAACATGCAAACTTGAGTTAACAGCTCATTGCAAATCGCGCAGCAAATAACACATATTAAAGATTACTTGAGCACCAAGAAATTGAAAATAAAACAATCAACATTGGCATGCCGTACATACTCTTAGCATTCATACTGTAGAATTTAATCCCAACTAGTTAAAACTTCCATCAGATCAGGATTTTATCAACTTCTTGTGCATAGGCTTTAATTAATGCGATATGCTATCGAAGTATTTAAGAATATTAAAAACCTGTAGTTTAAGGTTAATATTCTTCACAGTATCGAACATTCCTTCTACATTTTCCATTAAAAATTTACTTTACACATAATCGTATCTTATACACAAGTCGTAAAAAAGAGAGAAAAGATACAAATACCAATAAGCAACTGATGTTTGATTTATTCCTTTAACCTCTAAAATGTTTTTTCTTTTAAGTAAAATTGCGTTTGATCGTACAATAACTAGACTATCCCTTTTTCAAAAATAGTGTGGATGTATGAATATTGACAAAAATGACAGCAGAGTAAGAATAGGTAATATTTTTGATAGGGGGAAAATTATATGCATAATGGATTAAACGCACGGCTTCTATAGAAATACGATATTATCTAAGAAACCTTTTTTAATTATACATCCGGCATATTCGTTTATATGTAAAAGCAAAATATGTCTGGGTCCCATCAGCTGAATGCAGCTTCGCGGATATATTTCATAAACAAAAACCCTAATTTCACGTAATTTTAAAACGCTATTATAGGGTAAAAAACAACACTGAAATAGTACCCGATGAAACTGCGACGGAAGTTAAAATACTTATAGTTGTCATAGGCGGCGGAGATATAATGGAGAGTAATATTTATTTCAAATAAGATTATTTGGATGCCATCAGGTATTTATTGGACATTAATACAAATTTTCTAATAACAAGATACGTCAATAGTTTAAGCAGATGCTATTAATAATCAATTTGTTTTTCCAACCATAGGTTATATTTATTTTAATAGAAGTAAAAACATACAATACGCTTCTTATATTATCTTCTAGAACTAAATTGTTAATGATAAATTATACACTACGTACTTTTCCATGACCTACGCCACTGTAACCAACACTTACAGCATCTCACCCCTATAAGATAGCGGCTGTTTCCAGCTTTTGGGAAACGGAAGCCAAGCACGAGCCTTGAAGCAACATTTGTTTGTCACTCGACCCCTTCAGATAAATATATCAAAACCCTATTCGGTCGAAATACACGTGCCTTGGGTCTATTTATGACGACTAGTTAAATTACCTTGACACTAACGAATATTCTTAAAATACAATGTATTTCAGAGTCTATTTTTGTTCTAAAAATAAGTTTCCCTGTGTTTCCATGAACGTGTAAAATTTGAGACAGTGGGGAATGTCTGCATTCTATCAGTTAAATGTGTATGGTTTTGAATAGTTTATAGTTTAAATGTAGTTATACATTTACAAATTAGTGTTGAAACTAAATTCAGAACGATTTTTCAATTTCCTAATTCAAAATAATTCTTAAAGGATAAAACAAATCCTAGAAATTTATAAAGTGTCTCAGAGACACATGACCATTTTTTTTGATAGAAAGGTAGGTTTTTTTAAATACATCAGAAGTGGGATCGGGATCTTTTTCGTTCAGTTAAATTTATAGGTGCACATTTAAGCCATAACACTGCCAGAACTTTATTAAGTAACTAATTTGAATGTAGTGTAAACTATAACATTTTCTGCGTAAAATAAACGATTCTGTTTACAGGGTTCTTCTTGGAAAGCGCATTTGAAAAATGACTTGTTCTTCATAAAGTTCTGGCTCGTATATAAAAATATCATTTTTCTTGTAAGGAAGAAAACGACCCACTTATGATGTTACTAACATTAAAAAAAACGCCACTTTGTTAACTGGTTTTTTTTTTTAGCCAGAAATCACGTTTTTGGAGTTTATTGTTATTCAGTTAATTTGAAACTTTTACATAAAAGTAAATCGGAATGGTATTGCTTAAATTTTCTAGAATAAAATAAATTCAAGACTGTACGATAAAGTTTAAGAAGAAATGAAATACTTTCTTTCGAAAATTATTGTCACAGCAAAATATTTGCATTCTGTTAAAAGAATTATTCAACCGTAGTTTAAATATGACAAAATTGATTTCTCAAAACATTGCATTTTCTATGAAGGCCTATGACGGAATGGGGCGCATCAGTGAGGCATAATGCAGATCTTAAGAAAGTAATGACATGTCTGTGTATTTCCTTTCTATAGTTTTACCGCAACAAATTTGTCTCCTAGTCTTTTATTATATGAATTGAATGCAATGCAATGTAATTCTAGATGTTTATATCTACCTGACCGCATAAGCAGAGATCTATGCGGGCCAATATTTGAAGATAAACAACGGCTATATTTATGTCATTGTAATGTCATCGTTACTGGTATTGTGTTCTAAATATGTCTAGGATTATATGCCCAGGTAGTTACCATTTGAGAGCAGATGCATTAAGGGTGGGGTCCCAATAATAGTTCATACCTTGGTTATGTGACAGTTGGGCAATTGACCAACTATTAAACATCAAAATTCTTACTCCCCCGCATTTATAATAATTTATTTTTATTGCTATGCCATTATTTCAATGACCTGTAGATACATTAACTCGCTCCACCGGACGTGCATTTCAATGTGGGAGCAAAATAATCATCTTCTATTATTCTGTACAAACAAAGAAAACACGCTGACTGGTTACTCCCTCATTTAGTTTTGAATATTTGAAAAATGATATGGCGGCTACATGAGATAAAAATATGATAATCATAGATTTTAATAATCTTGGAATACATTTAAGAAGACATAATGGAATCGAATCCAAAATAAATACGCAATGTCTAAATGAAATAATATCTGCAAAGATGCATTAAACCCTAGTGGTGTATAATATTAGAATAATGTAATAAATTGCTTATAACAAAGCAATGTTAAAGTGTAAATATAAATGTAACGCGTCTTAAAACAATGGAAAGTACTCAGCCATTCCAAATAAGGTATGCATACTGAAATGTAAATTACAGGTCACGAACGTACACCTTCCTGGAGTAAGAACTATCTTTACTATACCCTTCAACGTTAAGGATGATAATTTCAAACGTACTAAATCTGCATTCATCATCGGCAAGACGTTTAAATAACAACATAACGTTAAATTGGTTTATTTTGCATGCATACAGTAATGAACACATTTGCATTTTAGCTATTATTGCACCAACATTAAATAAGTTTTCCCAAGCAAAATGATTGCTTAGGCATTTGTAGGACAAAAAATAACAAAATGGAAAAAGGTATGTAATTTGAATAGTAATGTAATCCTATTAGAGCCCTGAGGAACCCCTATAAGCAAGGTTATAGAAAAAGAGATGACTGAAATAAACACAAAGAGAAGTGCTAGAAGGAATAATTATTATTCCTGTGTTATTGTAGAGACTCGTTATTTCAGGCACTTGAAAAGTGTTTTTAGTAATATGGTAAATTTATGGGATGCAGCTGTCACATAAAAGCCAAATTTAAAAATACGAACTGATATTTGCAATAAATATTATTTAAATTGGCATTTGTGTAAATCCGTAAACAAAGACACCCGTCTATCGAACAAAAACAAGCTTGATTCCAAAAGATAATAAAAATACAAGTCTTTTAAAATAAAACTTGAGAATGGCGACAAGAATATGGCGCAGAGCGGTAAAATAAATATGAACAAAGAAAAGAGATGGGAAGAATATCCTAGGGCATTGTTTAAAAACCACTAATTATAAGACTGGAGAAGCGGTGGAGATTTATTTTTCTTGCATATTGAAAGGCTGGCTTGTTGCAGGCATTGCAGTTGCCATATAACTTAGATCATGTGACAGCTAACGTAAACAGGCTGGGATTCAGCAAATTTTAACCTAACCTTGTTAAATACCTGCCGAAGCACTTATATTCACTGTAATAAAGCCTGATGCTGTGGCTCTGCATTTAACGAAAAAGATAATGTCTGCTTCATTATTCTAATTTCAGTGGTAGTGAAACAAGACTTTGTCTATTTGAACTAAATCTTGCATTTCCCTTTACTTTTCATTAACTAAGATTTTAAAAGTTTGGAAACCATTAAAAGAATCTGGCACAAACTAATTATAAAAGCTAAAAGTAATCATAAGATGCAAAGATATGTTATTCCTCAAAAACAATCACTATTTTACAACCAATCCCCTGTAATATTTGTATATTTAACATAAATAATTTTAAGAAGAATGCATAATAAAAAAGATAAAAGGAAATCAATCATTTATAATGGTAATAAACTATTTTCTATTTTTAAATTTTATGACTCAACTAAACTAATTCCTATAAACGTAACGTGATCATAACAAGGTGTTATAAGAAATAACATTGCAAGTTTGTGTATTCAAAATTCCACCCCATTTCGTAAAATGTGTTTGTTTTAATTAGAAGATGTGTTTCATTTATTTCCCCAAAATCTGTTTTTTAAAATAAAACATTTACGTAGATACAGAATTAAAATGCCACAAACATAACCGCCGTCTGTAATAATGTTTATTTAATTATGTAACTTGGGCGGTAAATTTATAAACTTTATATATTGAAAAAATAATGCTTTAGAAACATTAAACTTTATGTTGTTAGCATTCCCAATAATTATTATTTTATTTTAGTTGGGCCCATAAATAAAACATTTCTTATAGAACTCAAAGTCAAAGATATAATAAATATATATTAAAACTAGAAAATTGTATCAAGGCTGAATATTATAATATAAAAGTAGAAAAGCAGGTTCAAAATTATGATATTATGCTAATATTTTGATAATATTCAGAATATTAACCCATTTCTATTAATATCGGAATCTGTTCAATACAGCCACTAACCATGAACTTAGTTATCTTATCGTTAACGAATACGCAATCTAATAGTTTCTAATCCATTTCTTGCCTTAATTAGACATGCATACAGTTTATATACAGGGTGGTCCAAGCAAAAGTTTCCACCCCCATTATTTTCTGAACGAATTTGTTCTGGAGGAACTGCCGCGACACGTCATTTTTTTTTTGGAGGGGGACATCTAATTAGGGTATTTTTTAATTTTTTTGTTCAACCCTCCAAGCGGGGTGATTACCCCATCAAAAATTTCAAATGGCACTACGGGTCAAGTGGGGTCTTATTTAAAAGCTACAATTTTTCTCTTTTCAAAAAAAAAAAAATTTTCAAAATCGGGCGAAAATTTTTAAAAATTTTTATTTTTTTAAATTTTAAATTTAATTATATTTTACGCTTCTTAAGAAGAAAATGCTTAGACAGGTCGATTTTCTATTGAAGAAGAACATCTAACAACATATTTCTTAATTTTTTTCTTCAACCCCCCAAGCGGGGTAACAATCCCATCAATAATCTTTAATGGCCATTCTGGGTAAGTGGGGCCTTATTTGAAAGCTACAATTTTTCTCTTTTCAACAAAGTAAAAAATTTTAAAATCGGACAAATATTTTTCGAAATTTTGTTGTTTTTTTTAATTTTAAATTTAAAAGTAAATTTACAAGCCTTAAAATTTTGGTTTTTTGTTTTTGTTTTTTGGTAAAAAAAATTAAAAATGTTATTTCAAGAATAATTTCTTAAAAAATCTAAATTTTTAGGTGTTTAAATTTACTTTTAGATTTAAAATAAAAAAAAACAACAAAATTTCGAAAAATATTTGTCCGATTTTAAAATTTTTTACTTTGCTGAAAAGAGAAAAATTATAGCTTTCAAATAAGGCCCCACTTACCCAGAATGGCCATTAAAGATTATTGATGGGGTTGTTACCCCGCTTAGGGGGCTAAAAAAAAAATTAAGAAATATGTTGTTAGATGTTCTTCTTCAAAAGAAAATCGACCTGTCTAAGCATTTTCTTCTTAAGATGCGTAAAATATGATTTAATTTAAAATTCAAAAAAATAAAAATTTTGAAAAACTTTTGCCCGATTTTGAAAATATTTTTATTTTTGAAAAGAGAAAAATGGTAGCTTTCAAATAAGGCCCCACTTAATCCGTAGTGCCATTTGAAATTTTTGATGGGGTAATCACCCCGCTTGGAGGGTTGAACAAAAAAATTAACAAACACCCTAATTAGATGTCCCCCTCCAAAAAAAAAATGACGTGTCGCGGCAATTCCTCCAGAACAAATTCGTTCAGGAAATAATGGGGGTGGAAACTTTTGCTTGGACCACCCTGTATATTCTGAAAAGTGACGTTAAATGTGGACAATATATTATTTACAATGTCGACGACGATTGACATTGACCATTGGGGCGCACATGAATTCATCCTCCCTAATGAGTTTTACCCCTTGTCACCACCCGCTGTGAAAAAGGTAGCACATTAATTCATCCGGGACCAAGATAATCCTGTAAAGGGTTAATCCTTTTTAGGAAGGTATCTAGGTAATAAAAATAAATAAAATCATACGAAATAAAATTATAACCAATGGTCGAGACCAAGAGTTATGCGTAGAGGATGTTAGGTTGATCAGAAATACAATTTACCAAAAAGAAAAAAAAAAGAAAAATGCTAGAAAAGCCCAGGAATATCTACTTACAGCTGCAATTAGAATTGTTATATTTTCATGTGCAACAAATTTAAAATTCCTCAATGTTTCTACACTTTTTAGCAGCAAAACTTAACATAACCTACCTAACCTTGTGTCCCCCAGTGTAAAAGTGCCACCTAGTGCTTTCAGAGCGCTCTCATTTTTTTTATTATTATTAATTTGGTGGCAAAGCCTAGAAACGCCCTTTACGCTATTATTTTTGTTTTATATATGGAGTTTATTTTGACAAAATATTACTTTTAATTTTATTCTCAGGTAGTTTTACTTATTTTCTCAGGTACCAACCCCCCATGGCCTGCCGGATGAATTAATGTCCTCCGCCGGATGAATTCATGTGCTAATTTTCAGGTAGTTTTTAAACGCGGATGAATTCAGGATCGCCCGACCATTGCATTAAGTATAGCTGAGTCTAACCTTTCTACCCATATACAGTTATCATTTTTGTTATTTTCTATTTAACTTTAAACGATTAGTCGTCGACATCCTAAATGTATTCTTTATTATTACACTATATGATTGTAAGAAAATCTACATGGCCTGCCAAAAATTTATTTACTAGCCTGGAAGTTACTTTACGAAATGTTATTCTAAGTCGACTTAAATAGATTGATCGGTACTTAAACGAAAATTTATTGAGTCAGCTTCATCTTAGTTTAAATAAAAAACTATTCTATGTTACTCAGCAAATGCATACTAATGTACGAGTGACATCGAAAGAAGTTATTTAATGTTAGTGGTCAATGAAGAATGCGTTTTCCCATTGGCTTGGTAAACGAGTTATGACGTCCAGAGATTGGCCCAACATGCATGTGCACCGCCCTCTCTTGGGTCTGTTCATAAGCAACTTACTGCCGTGTTTGCAGGTATATCAAGCTCAATAAATAGTCCAGAATGAACACAAGACCGTTTACATAGGGCATCATCAACCGAGACATAATGAAGTACCTTTTGTGGCCTGGGAACCAGTTTTGGTATCTCAACGAGTTAACTTAATATGGTTGTTGTTTCGGACCGGTCGGTCGGTCCTTGTTATAGCACTTAGAAAAATTATTTTTGTTTATGAATACACCATCGGTATTCTTTCATTTATTCATGGCTTAAACTCAAATATTAAACATGGGCTTAAATTAAATGGCATTATCAAGGATTCACTTCAAACATATGATTCGTTCTATATTTTGCAGAAGATGGCAGCAGAGCATTCGGTGGAATGTATTCTATCGTCAGATGAAGATGATGTTTAGAGAAAATTATTGTTTTTTTAAAACCTGTATATCATCAAGGCGAAAATTAGTTGCGCGTGAGGCAAAGGACATTGATGAGTAGATATTTTTTTTATGAATATATTCTCACAACGGCCGGGCATTGATAGGAAGAGCCGACATCGAAGAATCAAAAAGCGACTCTTTAAGCCAAAAGGATAGATAGGCCGTGTTTTCGCTGTCCCTAATGGTATATAGAATTTTGGTAAACCAATCTACCACCGCACTGTCACCGATTGTTATGGTTAAATATGATGGAATTAACACAAAATTGTAAGCTGGCATAAGAATAGCACTTTAAGAGTGTGTCAAATGCTGTTACTATAATAATAAATGTTTTATTGGAAATTTAATTTCATTAAAATCAAAAGTAAAATAGTTTATATTACAATTTTACTTCAAAATCTCTGTTATCGTTAATAGCTATTTTCAGTAAATATACAAAAGTAAGTTTTGTTTACAATGAAAATGATTATTTATTTAAAGCTGTTCGATAAAATACTACACCATCAGGTTAAAATAAATGTATTTAATTAAAAGAGTTTTAACTGTCACACCTTTTAAATCCATTAATAATTCTTAGTTGCACAACAATATTATTGGTTTGACATTTATTTAAATATTTACCTAAATTATCTGGATATTAATAGTGAATGGTTTGTGGATCTACCAGAACTAAACGTTCATCATTCAATTAGTAATTCATTAACAAAAACAAAACTATCCCTATAATAAACAGCCTTAACATTCGAGTACATTCAAATATCTAGACTTTGAACTAAACTTAAACAAAAACAAACAGAGCCAATATGAATAAACAATGTCAAATTACCATATTTCTGTATTTATTAAAATGTTCATTAAAAACCAAATGGTGAAGTCTAAATATTAGTTTTCAACTAATATACAAAGACTTCATTGTGATTTCCACTTCATAAATCACAATGAATCAAAGTTAGGACTAGGTTAATTAGAATTCAAATCCTAGGAAAGTTGAATTTGTAAGTAGATATAGGTACCTATCCTGTCCAATAAATGTTTTCGATAAGACTTGACGAAAAAAAAAAACGTTAGTGTTTTTGCAATGAATACAATAATTAGCAATGGGTATGTGCACTGGACTTAAATCGAAATTAAAGAATATCTACATGGTGTTTAATTAAACAAGACAAGATCGTTGTCAGAAGTTCCAACGAGGTGCAGTAATAAAAAAGCACCGTACAAATGCAAAGGCTAGAAATATATTGAAACAGTACAGAAGAAGATATGACTATTGTAAGTCGTAAGTTTGAGTCAACAGCTCGGTGGTGGCCTATTGCAAACATCAGGACTGCACCTCCGTATTTTAATTTTAATTAAGCCAACTCGATCATTAAGTGTGTTCAGTTCTGTGTATTGATCAAGTAATGAGATTACCTTGAGACCGTCCGTTGCCATCAAGGTTTCATTGAACGACCTCGGATCTTCTATAAGTGTCAATTCCTGACCATAGATATTACTGCCGGGCGGTATAACACCCACCTTTTGTGCTAGACGACGACAATACCGTTTATGTGACTTAATCCCACATTTTATATCATATTGAATTTTAGTATTTGGATACTACATCATTTTGCATCCATCTTTATATTCTCTAATCTCTATTTTATTTTGACCAATGTTATGGCGCGATTCGGTTATAGTAAGCAGACCTAAGAGGCGCTGAATAGCTCACAAATCAAATGTCATTTTTGATTACAACAAGAATGTAAGTAACGTTTGCAAAAAACACGCAAAGAGCGAAAACCGGCTCACAAACCGAACTTACCCAATGGTCGTGTTCGATTATTATTGCTCCAATCAAAAATGACATTTGATATGTAAGCGGCTCATAGTAGCAAACGGCACCAATATAAAAAGTGCTAAGTATTATCCAATATCTATGGTAAAGGTTTGTATGGATCCACAAAAATTCATCTCGATTCTTGCCATAAATTACCCAACTTTCAAATTACATTGTTAAAACATTGTCTAGTCATGTTTTTGTCTTTTCAGCAACAGTGCGTATCAAATATAACATAAGATAAGACTTTTTTAAAAATTATGTTGATGATATAAGTGAAAGTTTAATAAATGAATTACATATTTAATGGTTTCGTAAATACAAATAAAAATGTTATAATGGATTTAATATTATTGATTCAATACGATAATGTTAAGTTAAGTTGTACTAATACGGGTACCAACGTGCAAAGCTGTGCAATTTACTTTTTATTCATTTTTAAAATGGCAGTAGATCTTATTAAGCCAAGTTTTTGCTAAGATTTACCATTACATGTGAGTTATAGTTTTGAATCCTACAGACTACCAATAACTTTTACATTTAAATTGGTATTTAAAATTAGGTACTAAATGTTGTACTTAGTATGAGAGCGAAGAGATTTAGAAATCGTTTAAGACTTACATAAAGTAGTAATTGAATGGTTAATGTTAGTTTTAATTGCTTGTTTTGGATTTATATTATTCAAAACAGTAGGTCTAAATTACATACTAAGGAGCAACATCGGTCTACAGTTAAGAAAGCAAATAATTTTATTAGGCATTCGAGGTTATATGGTACTAGCAAATCTAAGAGTACTATCAAAGTTGTTAAATGCAGCCATTACAATACATAGGATCGTTATCCCGTGCGGTTTCATCGATTCCAGCGATTCTACATCAACATTATTGCTGAGTCGTGAACGGGCGACATGTCGCAGCCCACGCTGTCCAGCAGGTTCGCTTAGTTCGTCTAGCGATTTTCCTAAAGACCGTTTTTAGTGCATAGTATTATTTAAACCCATTTATGTCCAAAGCAAGAAAAATTTTGGTTGCAGCTAAAAATTAATATCGTCAAAATGAAAAAGAATTTAAATTATAGAAAATTCTTTGGATCAGGTTAAGGTCATCGACCAATAAGTTTAACACTTCACGAGTGATAAAAGTAACAGTTGAAGAAAATTATTTTAAGTCAAGGTCATTCCTAAAAGCACTAAAATATCCGGATGAACACGTTAATTTAATTTGAGAACCAAAAGTGTAAACAATGCTAATGCAAAAAATAATTCACATCAATAATCGATGAATTTAATACAAGCTAAAATTTCTAAGGCAATCTAAGCAAACCAATACTATATGTAGACACTGTAAGAATACTATGGTGAATTGACGACTTGCCATTAAAATTACGAAACTCAATTTTTAGAAATTATTGAATTTAGTAAATCACATAAAAGCAATAGCGAAAAACCTAGATTTTTGATTTTAAAATATAATTCGACTATTCGGGTTTTTAAACTAGTCTAAAAGATTTACGCTTATTGTACAACATTGTTGTGACTTACGGAATGATCCAGCCGTAAACAACACATTCTTTAGCTAATTTTAGTAGTAAAAGGCCAATTTCCACACGTGTTGTGCATTTGTGGCATTTAGTGAAAATAAAATGACACGTTTATTCATGAGGGTTGTCCTGGTGATTACTTGGGGTCTGCGACCTACCCCAAACACTTAAAAACGTATCTGCTTTGGCACAATAGTTTGGCTGGTGCTATTTTTAAATAAGAGGAACCAAAATACTACGGTTTGTGGCCTTGACCTGGCGAATAGGTTACATTTAAAATATACCGATGGCAAAGTGATCTACTTAACGAAATCATGAATTTGTTTTGCGTTGTTTTAATTTTAACACGAATTTAAACAATATTGTAATAAACAATTGACAATCATTACTAAAATGATTTTGACTTAATAATGATAAAAAAATATATATATTTTTTTTGTTTTAGTTGGTACCTATTACATTTTTATCAACGTTTGTTAACAAACGTCTTTTTTATTTAAATATTTTACAAATAAAATTAAAAAAATACATAATGAGTCGTATATAACGCCGTTGTAAAGATGCATGCGTGCAAAGAGTGGGGCTTGATAACCAAGGCGTGTATGTTGTTCTTTTTATATGGGATGGTTCATAAACCGATTTACCTTCGCTTTGAGGATGCTTAGGGCAATAAATATTAATAAACTTGCATCTACAAACTGCATGCATTACCTGTTCCTATATAAATCGTTATGCAGCTGTTAAATAGCCCCATACAATAGATATTTCAATGTGTTAACACCGACGGCCAGCCGGGCTCATAATGTAAGGATTTTAATTGTTGCTATTATAAAGCGAGCTTCACGTAAACAATCTAAATACGCGGTAAGATGCATTACACAAAGGAAAATTCATTAAAATCCGGTATTAAAATTATTATCTGCCACGCTAACACTGACATAAATGACGATCTTTTGTTCTAATTTTCCGGAGACGCAACTAAAACGGTAATATCGTAATTGGAGTTCTTCAAGGCATCATATTCGATTCACTTTAAAATTAATTACTTTATTTTTCTAATGGATCTAATCTTATCTGTAATAACTGTTTTTAGTGCCAAACTTTATTTTCTTTTGCGATCTTATTGCCACAGTTATTCAAATTTTTTATACGTATTCAGATAACTGTTAATAGCCAAACGGAATGGGAATTATATTTCATCTAACACCTACTATATAATCCCTTCATTAAAATCTCCCCCCAAAAGTGCAAAATATATTTAATCGCTTCTACCTCAGATAACATAGGTCATAGTCCACGATTATTATCCGGAACTAAAATCTAAGCTTTTGTGTTAGCGGGGGTGGCGCGTGCGGTCACTATGTGTCCATCAAGGTAAGCCTTGGACACATGTCAGACAGCTGCGCTTTCTTTTGTCACCCACGCGCTTACTTTTCAATAGTTTATCGTTCTAACTAATTTATTTGTACTTCAGTAAGCTTCCCCAAGTTATCCACACATCTGGATATAATATTTAGCGTGCAATTATATATATAATCTAGATATTTATTATAAAATTAAGACACTTAGTGTCAACGTGTTCATTAGCATACACTCGATTTGTCTTGTTGCCTCTTTATTTTATTTTTGTTTAGTTTACAGCTCTGCAACATCAACCAATATTTATTTAGCTGCCTTATTTTTGATGTTACCAATTTTCTTTTCTAAAAAGTCATTAATTAAATACAACTAAACCATTTGTTAGTAGATACAATCATATGTTCTGCAAAAAATGCCTTTAAGATTTTACGATCAATTTTTGTTAATGATTTTTAAATTAATATTTATTTCTACCTAGCCTCCAGTGTGTAATATAAATATTTTAAGTGTTTTAAAAATGCAATGCATGTATTTAGCTTCTTAGAGTGGCTTCTCTTCTACCATGCCAATAAAAATTCATATTATTGAATTACCAAGCATAATAGCTGTGGCTTTTCCTTTGAGGTATACTATGGGAGGTGCAATAAACTAAATTATCTTTCTCTTACTTCTTTTGTCCATTAATGACAACATCTTCCGACACGAGATACATGGTACAGACCATGAGAACATACGAAGATGCTTTTTCGATTAGTTGTGCCAAGTTAACCTCTTAAACGGCAGTCAAAGTCATGGTGTCATTAGCATATAGATTGCACCCTCTAGTGTAGCGAATTGGTCATAATATTCAGTGATCTCAGTGTTTTTACGGCTAACTATGCGGTACTCAATCTTAACCATGTTTTTATGGCGTATTTATGATTCTTAATTAACGCCAGCAACGAGCAATGATCATGGTTTAGACAATGTTAAAAGTTTTTATTCTAATAGCTAATTATTAGCGTTTTGAAATCAATTCGATACTCTTTATCACTTTTAACAGTATACAAAGGTAAACAATTACAAGGCGTATTTAAAATCGTAGTAGGTATATTTTAGTGTGAACATGTTTAATCTATATAAAAGCAAAAGGTAATAATATCGAATAAATTCACCTTTGGTAAGCGATAGAGATATGAAAAGCCACCATAAATATTACGGAAAATGGCTTTTCGACTTGATATATGTTTTAATTAATGTTTTACTGTAGTATGGCATAGAGGTACGGCCTCTTATTATGATATCAAAAAGTTATGTTCTTATTAGTGATTAGTGGCTATTGTAAATGTTGCCTGAAAAGCCATAAAGATCCGCACCCTGTCTGCTTTATATCTTTTTTCTTTGATAAATTGTATTGTTTAGTGTCTTATTCCTTCATTTATATAACATTATAAGTATAAAATCGTAGGCCGAATTCGCCAAACTAACCGTATACAGTGTGTTCAATTTCAGAGTAACCACCCCCTATATCTTTGTTAATATAGCAAATCCATTTTTAAGAAAAAACAGGTCGATTTAGATGTGGAGGGGGACATCTAAAAAATATAAAGTATATTTTTTTTTGTTTAACCCTCCACCATCCAGTCGCCCTAACATAAAAATTTTAAATTACAACCCCTATCTTGCGATACCTCATTTTAAAGAAAATAAAATAAGCTGTACGATAACGTCAAAAAAATCGAAATCGGTTTACCCCTTATCGAAATGAATATGTGGCAGTTGCGCCCAGTTGCATTTGCGCTGCGGATTAAAAAAGTAGCTCTTGCGTCTCAAAAAGGTACAGGATTAAGCAGGTATAAAAATTACGGATTAAAAAGTGGCATTTGCGCTGCGTTCAAAATTCAAACTCATTATGTAGGTATACATTTTTCATTGCAGTTTGTGACATTAGCACATATGTTTAAATTTTCTTTCTAGCAGCAAAACTTACCATAACCTACCTTACCTAGTGTCCCCCAGTGGAAAAATGTCATACAGTACTTTTAAAACAGTCTGTCTGGCACGATAAAACTCAAAAACACATGCTTTGAGTACTTCCAACGTTGCTGGCTTGTTTTAACAATAATGAAATTGTGTATATTATCCTCTGTTTTATAATTTTCTAATATTATATCTTAATAATACATCGGATACATCCCAAAAAGAACATTATTTGTACTTTTTTATATTATTTACAACTTTATTATATTCTTGAATGTTCATATTTGTCACATACCAACCCTTATACCTACTGTGACTTGTAATGTTTATTAATAATCATAGTATATATATCGGATACATAAAAATAAATCTAGGCAAAAGGAAGTTAATGAGACCGCGGCCAGTACGACCAAAATATGAATCAAAAATTTTAACAAATATTATACCAAACTTGAATTATCTAACCCACTTAATGACTTGAACATTATAATCCTCTATTTAATTACTTTAATTTTATGCAGCAGCGCAAATGCCACTTTCTGATATTTTGTTTTTATACATGAATTTTAAAAACTCGCAAGTGCTACTGTTTTACAGGCTAATTTCAAGTCAGAAAAATATCGAAGCAGTGCAAAGTTGCGACCCGGTTGCAGCACTATTTTGTTTAAAAGTAAAGGTTTTTTGGCATAGAATTGTAATTTACGCATTAATAAATACAATTGGCTAATCAAAACAGATTTTTTTTTACGAAAACTATCATTTTTAGACTAAAATATGTCGTTTGCGAGTGACACGACTGCACCATCGAAATAACAAAGGTTCCTTTTCCTGACGATAACTTTGTAACGATTTGTTACCTAAAACAAAATTTAAATAATACACTACAAAAAATTCTAACTTTTGGCAAAAAAAAATGTGTGGTCATGTATACATCATTTTGAAGGTATTTTTATTTTTCATACAATGGTTGTAACAAATTAAAATTTAATTTAGTTTTTATTTTTTTTGACGACTTTTTATAAAAAAGAAAAGAAAAAATCATTTTTGAAAAATATTTCACTTCATAAAATGTTTAAATTGGGCACAGTTACTGACTTAACCGAGGGTCTATTCATTAAATAAAATAAGTGTCCATTTTTCTAGTAATTTGCAATTTGCTAGAAATTTGTTGTGGAATTTGCTTGCAGTTTGTGTAATTAGTGCACATTTTTTTTCGTTAAATTGACCCTCGAGCTAAAGGGTAATAAAGCATCTGTTTTAAATTTTCCAAATTATTTCTTGTAGTGTCTCCATACTTTTCGTTAAGTTGGGTTAAAAAAAAAAAAATTTGTATGCCAAAAGTTAAAATTTTTTTTAAAGTGTTATCTTAATTTTGTTTTAGGCAAATATCACAAATCGTTTAAGTTATAGACGGAGAATGGCTCCTTTGTTATTTCAATAAGGGGTAAACCGATTTTGGATTTTTTGACTTTATCGTACAGCTTATTTGTTTCTCTTTGAAATGAGGTATCCCAAGATAGGGATTGTAATTTAAATTTTTTATAGTAGGGTGGCTGGATGGTGTAGGGTTAAACAAAAAAAATCTATTTTATATTTTTTAGATGTCCCCCTACAAATCTAAATCGACCTGTTTTTTCTTAGAAATGGACTTGCTGTATTAACAAAGTTATAGGGGGTGGCTACTTTGAAATTGAACACACTGTATATTATGTCAATACAATATTTTTTAAAATTTTTGAAGTTGTGGTCTATAAAACTTACATAATTGAAAGAAACGTAGGTCCAACCTTGAAGTCAAATTCAGTACAAAAAAAGGTAACACATAAAATTTACAACCCTTTAAATAATGTAAGGAGTGCTTTTCAATGTTCTCTATTCCACAAGTCGTAGAAAATATCTTTGGTTACAATAGAAAGAGGTAAAGCGTCGTAAAGCTAAGGTTGGCCATAAACAGGTGCAAACACGCTGTATCTAGAAGGCTAGTATTTACAGCACACGACACCCTTGATCCAGCCGTAAACGGCACAGCGGGAATTTGGGCTTTAGTTCCAACCAATTTACAAATAGATCTTTGCGTTTCAGTGCTAGTAGTAATGTTTTTACGACTTGTCAAAAATGTGCCCCAATTCAGCCTACATTGTTAACTAAATAGATGGTTTACTGCTTCGGGGAAGATATGACAACTAAGTGTTTTTGCACCAAATGCATATGCAAACAATTGGCTATGCCTTTTTTCTACAAAGAGTTAACAGAAGGATATTCAAAGGATTTTTGATTATTTCTGTGTCGTTTTGAAATATTTAATAGTCATCACTTTTGGTTCCAACATTATTGACCAAATACGTCCTTGTCATGTCTTCCTATTATTCCAAAACTTAAAGGCTTGTAAATTATGATGCTTTATGCATATTGTTGGGATTTAAACAGTCTAGATTGACTTAATAAATAAAAGAACATGCTGATAAAGCTTTACAAAACCTATTGTCTTTATCTACTACAATGGATGATAGCAATGCTACAAACCGTAGACTCGGAGAGTTTGAATCAATTAGAGACATTTACAATTACAAACTTTTAATCTACTACAAATAAGGCAAGTACTAAGCAATAAGAACTGCAATGAGCGGCAAACGTTTTTTTATCACAACACTCAGTGAACGAGTCTTTGTTAATTAGTAAAACCATCCGATGTACCTACTCTCCATAGCCAACTCTGTGAAGCATACGTTTAACTTATCACGAAGTATACTGGAGGCGTGATGTCTCGGCCGATACTATACAGAGCGCTACTACTACCAAACTAGACCAAATATATTACTCTCAAGTGTTTAGTTTATTACAAAATGGGTACATTTAACGATATAACTTTATTCTAAGCCGATCGACAAAGCCGGTAAAAAAAATAGTAGAAGGGACTTATCAATAGCAAATTCATTTACGACGTTATTTCACCCATATTTCGAAAAACAGATCTAGTTATTTATATGTCAAGAAAGTAAAGATATAGCTTCGACTTTTATTGCAAAAGAGTAAGATACTTTAATTTTGTCGTGACATGAAAATTTTACAATTATTGAACTTTGGTTTAGCATGAAAAATTGAATATTAGACTTTATGGCTTGTGTAATAATAATACTGTTATGTTATTTGAAGCGGTTATTCATATACCTAATTACCTTCTTGTTATTTCTCTTGTTTTTTAATCTGGTACTAACCTGAAACAAAAATAAACAGTTAAAAATTATGCACGTACCCTACTAACAATTATAAAGTATAACAAAACAATATCAACGATTTTTTTTAAACCAGTTAACCATTTTAAGTATCTTTTAATAGTGATTAGTTACAATTAACTCAGGTTCTTTTAATTAAATTGTATGTTTAATCTGTGAGTTCTTGGTTTTACAAAATTGCAAATTCGTGACAGTCGAGGATCGTTCAACGCATGTGAACTATGATCACTTTATACCTAATGGACTTCGTGTCTCACTTGGTGATTTCATCAAAATGTACTGTCACATAAACTTATATTTTATACATAAGTAGAAAAGCAAACAAACGAGATTATCCCATTTACATACTGCTGGGGCAGTTTCATTTTTAATGAATATTTTACTTTACAAATTATAAATAAATAAATAAATAAATAAATAAATAAATAAATTCTTTATTTTCGAAGTTTTCAAATATTACAAAGGATAACAAACTTAAAAATTATTTGTATTTAACTACGAAAATAGCCGAAGGGCAGATGACTAGATAATTAAATCCAGTCCCTGATTACCTCGAGCTTGGGTAATAATTAAAGCAAAATAAAAGTAAAGAGAATTAAAGAGAGAAGGGGGTAGGAGAGGAGGGGTGTAGTAACAGAGTTCAGCGGAGCATTTTGGCGAGTGGCAACAAACAAAGTCTTTAAGAAAGCAGAAGAAAAAGATTATTTCATTAATGTCGGTCTCATGAAGTCCTCCCCAAGAAACCCAAAGCCAAGAAACCACCCAAAGCCAGGAAAGAAAGACAGCCCCCTGGTCCATCTGAACTGACCCTAAAGTCAAATTCAAAAGGACCAACAAGCCAGTCCCATCCCCCTACTTCAAGTGATCTCCCAACCCCAAGCCTCCCAGAAAAGACCCCAATGAATCCGACATAAGAATAAGTT
This sequence comes from Cartodere bifasciata, assembly GCA_963920755.1. Taxonomy (NCBI): domain Eukaryota; kingdom Metazoa; phylum Arthropoda; class Insecta; order Coleoptera; family Latridiidae; genus Cartodere; species Cartodere bifasciata. The sequence continues at coordinate 12,890,144 of OY987195.1, forward strand.
AAGTTAAGTTGTAAGTAAATTATGATGGGACTAGATATAGAAGTTTAGAAACAAGTAGTTTATCAGGAATTTAAATATTTAATGCACAGAATGCACTGCTCCTAAAATGTTAGTGTTAACTGTTAAATAAATATGAGATTGACAATATGCACAACACTATATACATATTTGTGATATCTAGAATAATAACTGTGATTCTTTGATGACAATTGAAAACAAAGAAATGCAGGGTTATTTTATATGATATAATAAATCAAATCAAGTATTGAAGACCTAAAAATCAAATGGCAGCCATACGACTGACGCACGTCCAATTAGTAATGTTTAAAACCATCTGGAATAAAACTTATATCTGAAGTATACATGTCAGTCTGGTGGTTTGGTTGCTTTTAGTTCTTCGGCTGTCCGACTGATTTTGATCTCTTTACCTTTTTTTGCTGATTATTACACCATTGTTCCGTCCATCTATATGCAAATATTTTCGACAGAAACTACGTTTTTGTCACAGCTTACCAGAAATTGAAAAACTACCAAGCACGAAAATACTTCTCATCAGATTTAACAAAACTTTATAAACAGGTGCATATTTTTTATACATCATTTTTTTTATCCTATAGATATTATGTGAATGTTTTGTATTATTTTAATTTATCACAAGGACCACAAGGTGCACTTATACAATTATTATTCAAACGCAAATCGCGCTGATAATGGTAAATAATTATTGTGTGGGAATGGGCGACTTCTTATTTCCATATCCATTCTATGAATTGCCCTAGGCCAGACGCGTGTTTTCAATTAATCAACTAATTTTGTGTAGGTGTTCACAAAAAGCAGGTGCCTTTATGCTTTTCATTTCAAGATAAAACATTTGGTGTAATATATTGTCAGAATATAAATAATTATCACCTTAATGCTTATCCGTTATTTGTGCACATTAATATGATAAATAAAACGCATAGGAATGAAATTATCCTTATGTCATTTAACACACATGTTGTTCCTGTCAAATAAATTTATAATGGATTTTTAATATAACCTTAGCACGTTGCTCCTTCATCATTATGATCCCTACTGTTGTAATTTTTAAAATCTAAATTTTAATGCCAATACAATTTTTAATAAAACAACTGATTAAGATTTGTACGAATTATTATCATTCCTCATGATTCTCGAATCGAACTAAAAAAATTCATTATAGTAAATACTTTAGTGATGGCTGAAAAACCATAAGTCGATGGCCATTTTGGATGATCGGTAATTATTGAATTTGAATCAATAAAAAAATTATGTTAATTTAGTTTTGTTTGGGAATTGTACCCCAGGTGCAGAAAAATATATCTTTACAAAGATTGAAAAGATAAAGGGAATATAATAAAATCAATCAGAATGTTGACTAAATAAAATTAAACATTCTGTTGGTTTTATACTCAAACTAAATGTTTTATTGTTAAAAAACCGTAATAAAAACAATAGCAATTTATGAAATAAGGTCGTGGGCGTCAAATTCATTAGAAAATCCTTCTTCCAACTTTACCTTAAATCATCATTATTTCACATTTATAAGCTTTGTTGGTGTTCATCAGTGTGAGGGAAGAAGTGTTATTTTATAGTACTTGCAAACTGCGCAGTATAACCTTATTGTGCCAGTTTTAATCGTAGCAACTAGAAATTTAATTTTCTTAGCCATTTTAGAAATCATTATCACTATTTTTAAATTTTAAGAAACGTTACTTTATAATTTCACTTTATACAGTTTTTTAATCCAGAGATACGTATTAGTTTATTTTTCGTATTCCCTTATTAACACCAGTATTAACAGATTTGTTAGAAAACTGCAATAAAGACAAACAGACAACAGTTGCTCTTAAATTTTTGACAATTTATTTACAATAATTGATTTTATTACATTTAACCTAACCACAGAATAAAATTATTCAAAAAATGTTTCGGTCTATTTGAAATCTGGCTAATTAAATAATGTTCATAGTCTAATTCGGAGAGGATCTAATTTTTCTTCTGCTTTAATCAAATATGAAAGTAGTATAAATGTTGCCATTTTTGCTCATAATTCAAGGTAATTTTTAAATCCCAAAATGGAATAATTAAACAACTTCATAGTCTCTTCGGTATTGTAATCATGTACGTTGACGAATAAATTAAAATAGAATATTTTTATTCTGGAAAATAATGATTTTAGGTATAACCTCAATAATTTTGCTAGCAAATGTGTACCTACACACCTAAATGTGAAAAAGTTATATATTTATTAATATAGCTCGCTTTAAAGCGGAACCCACAAAGGTGCACTTGATATGGATACTTCCTTTTTAAATTTAAAACCTCCACACAATCGTGTCTTAAGTATTTGATTAAACACTTAATAGATAATATCATGTTTTTGTAGATTAGATATAATTATAATTCCTTGTTCATGAGCTGTCCGAACCTATAAAAAATTAATGTAGCATTATAACAAGAGAATAATTAGCCTTCTACCAGATATGGTCTTTAAAATATGCAAATACGAAATGATATATTAGGTATCAGATGTTTGTTTTCGTGTAGTTGGCACTCAGTTAAAGGGCGGAAAGAGTAGTGTATAATTGGGGTTAGGTTTGAGACCTTCAGGCAAATAATGAAAAGTCGAGTTAGGTCGTGTGAAATAGTTTGTGGCGTTACTTAAAATATGGATATTCGTTGAATGAGTGAACCAAAGTTTGGTTTGGGTTGGTCGTTTTTTATTAACAACGTTTACTTGGTGTTGGCACGCTCCACGTTCTATACTTATCATATCAAAATATTGTACAAATATGGAAAAAATGAAAAAAGGGTATCCCTACCCTGTTGCGTAAATTAAAATTGGCAGCGAGTTGCAAAAGCTTTTATGATAAGATAAATCGTCAAAATTTGCGACGTCTGGCAACCCTAACCTTTATTACATACAGGTATCCAAAAATTTGCGCAGAAACGCGAAGGTTGTTGAGGCATGCCTAGGGATTCCTGGAAAATTTAAGAAAAAAATTATCTGTTATATTTATTGAGGAAAATGCGAACAACGTTGCATTAATTCGTCAACACAGTTTAGAAAAAAACTAAGATAAACAACTCATGAAATGATTTACGAGTATTATATGAGCGTTCGAAGTTTTGCACTTTGGGACTTCATATATCTAAGAGTATATATGAGATGGATTTTTTTTTAACATTTTTCTAGGGATGTCTAGGGAGACATGCCCCAATAATGTACCGTCGCGTTTATGTGCCAATGGACACCCGGTATATAGTATCTATAATTTACCTAGTTTTTAACTTCACGTAGCTATAATGAAAGGTTGCAACTTAGTTTCAAGATATCAATATCATATGACAGGTGTGAGTGCGGAAATACTCCACGCGGGGGAGTATTTTGTAAGTATTCAAATGAGCAACTGACTTTTCTCTTCGTCAAAGCAGATGATCTGTGCTTAGGCACTTAAGCAGGTGAAGAAACAATTTATGTTTTTATAATTAACACTTTTAGGTCCTAATCTTTGACTTACGACAATTTTTTTTCCAGAATGGTTAAATATCGTTTAACTTACGAGTAAGTCATTCTTGAATTAACATTCAAAACATACATTTATAGAGCCTATATTTTCATAAAAACTGAATTTATTTTAATCTGTGGGATATTATTTGTTCACACAGTAATACGCCATATTATTTTAAATTTAAATGTATGTATTTTATTATTGTATGAACAATGAATATAAATGTTTTGATTACAATAAAAAATTTGGATGTCGTCAATTAAATTGACATACAAAAATATAGATGTGTACTACAATAAGTCCAGTTCTTTACTTTCCAAGTAATTTAAAACAAGTACTATTTTCTCACGCATAGTTTGCTTAGTAGTTATAAAACAGTAAAGTCATAAAATAATGGTTAATTAATAGGTGCGCGTACCTTACCATCTTGGTTTAATTAAGAGTAAAAATGTAATTATTTTTAAATGGTAGCATGCACTAGGCATAAAGAACAAGAATACAAATTATCAATCCCAATTTGGAATAAACTAAATAAATAAATTTTAATTCCATATGTGAATACTTAGCTTTTATAACAATATGTATAAAGCATTAATGTGTTTTTTAATCCTGTCGAGTACGAATTCAATTTTATGGAATCATAAATCAAGGCAATAAAATAAAATTTAACACATGTTTGGCATCTATTCACGGTAACATTAATTTATATTTCATAGAAAATAGCATAATATCATTTGTAATTTAAAACTAACTAGACTATCGATCTGATTCAACTGACCGAAAACTCATTTTGTATGGAAATGAATATTTAATAAAAACTATATGTGTTCTGGATGGAAATGGAAATTGCTTTTCCATTAGGTAATTAACCTATGAATTTTAAAGTGATTTATAAACACTATTATGCTTCAAATTCATATTATACTTAATGTCTCTAACAGCATTATAATTAAAACAAAATTAAATCCATAAAAGTCATTTCATTTTCCACATAATTAATGTTTTACTATGTTTCGAAAGTTTCATTTTCAATTAATCAAATTTTGATTCCTACGTTCTTTTCAATTTTTTTTTTATTTTATAAGCAATAAAATAAGAATTTTAAAACGGAGACATCATTTTCTTATTACTAAAATATCCAACATCCAAAGTATTTAAATATTTTCAGTTTTAAGCAGACATTCTTATTTTTCACATCATACCTACCTACAAAGTAAAACTAGTTTAAAATCTAAATTATTGAATTGATTAATCAACTACCTAGATATAATTTAGGTAATTACTATTTTCGTTACTGTAACTACTATATACGAATAGATATAGAAAGACCCTCTCAAATCGAGATAAGATCAGGAAACTGTTCTAAATATGCCGCACTTTATTACCATGATATTATCAGATATTCAGTTCAGCGTGGGTTAATTTTGACATGGGATAAATCTTTTTCTTTAATGAATGGTTTGTATATTCCAAGATTTTGATTCCGCATTTATAATTAGTAGAAAATTACTTGTTACTTACCGGAAGACGTCAATTTTTAAACATGCTAATTCTTTACTAATGCCAACCGTAAATTAATATAAAAAAATGACCTGCGAGTACAAATTGAGTACCCATATAAGGACCATATATATTCATTTTATAATTGCCACTTAAATTCTAATTTGAAAAATGATTTTTTAATATTATTTTATTTAAGTTCCTATATTTAGAGATTAATATGCATTTTTTTTATGGATAACTGTCTAATCTATTTTAGATAAAGATGATATAAAAGTGTTAGAAGCAACTGGTGAAAGTGTGAGCACCACATTTGTCAAAAGCATTTTAAATTAATAAAAAAAATTAATTATCAAGATATTGCATTTTAACTAAAAAACATAAATAAATTAAAATGGAATCCGATGAAAATCGGGGTCATTAAAGAAATAAACAAGTTCTATCTTAAAATTCAACAGCTAGGTTGTGTTTTAGAAACACATTCTATAACATCCATTAAAACAAAGAAAAATTTAAGAACCTCTAAAATTTAAATAAAATACCCTGATAGTTGACATATGTTGTTTTTTTTTATGAGCTCATCGAACACATTAAATTAATTTAACGTGACATTAAATATAATCAATAGCTCCCAAAACAAACCCTATTATAAAATATAATGTGGATAACTCTAATGCACCATATGCGACACATTGGGCTCGTGACAATAAAAAATATTTTACAGTTGCCTGAACCGAACAAGGAATTTACTTATATTTTGTCATAATATTTATGCTCAATGTTTAGAGTTTAATATAATTTGAGTTGTAAACACTCTTCAGTTAATGGCGCATTTATGAGTATTAAAATTAACCTAAAGTTGGTTTATCATCTTTTAGTGATTTATGGGAATCGGTTGGCGTCCATATGCAAGAAGTATAAAATGAAGCAATTTCTTTTGTATAGAATTTGTCATTAATTTTTCAAAAGATTCTTAAACATCTTCCAATAACCCTTAAACCGAAGCAGAAAATGCTGTAGATGAGGTTGCCCAGATAACTATACAGCCATCAAAACTACACAACTAATTTTATGTTTAAGTTTTTCGCGATGCCTTTTGGCTGCGTTTGCAATTTTATAAATTTTCAAATGAAAAAAATGAATGTCGTACCTTAAGACTCGTGTATAATTTAATTAAAAGTAATGATTATTTAGTTTAATTAAAACTTATGAACATAAGAAAGATTTAATCAAAAGTGTTTAAACTTTTCTAGGAATGTCTTGCATGCATGTATAAATTTGGGAAAACAATAAAAAGCGTTATAATACATGTATATTACGTGACTTTGTAAATTCTAAAATACTCCAATGAGGAAGTGTTTATGGTAATATTGTTTGCCATTAATAATCCTTAAGGCTTCTTGTCACGTTATTTTTTCTTTGGCACGCAATATGATTTGTGTTTTAATGATAAAAATAGTTTTGTTTTGTCTATTAGAATATGAATTTTGACATCCATATTTGTTAAATGATTATGCAAAATTACTTTAAAATATTCTGATATTTAATTTTTAAAACATTAATAAATACATGGTAAGCTACTAAATATTTATTCAAGATGTGATTTAATTAACGAAGAATCAGATCAAACTAAAAGGTTTATGGCAAAAATATGATAATTTAAACCTTGGAATAACTAAATCTTGAGTATAATTTGATAAATATAACTTAAATACATTTATTTTAAGTCAGGTAGTCTTATAAAACCTGATTAATAAATGTCTGTGAAATATTTCAAAAGAAGTTTATTCTTATAATTGACATTTTTTATTGTTTATTCTACACAATTAAAAAGTAAGCAAATACAATAATGTTGCAGGAACTTGATCCATTATTGTTGATATAAGTTTATAATTGTCTACTGCAATGTAACTTACTTGAATAAAAATATTTTTAAATTGTAATGTAAATTTATCTTTTAAATTAAATAAGTAGTTCATCCGAGAGCGCTTTTAAATTTTAACTTAAAAAAAATTATAATTTCATTTGATGATTGCTTGATCAAATAAATTAAATTCTTTTAAGAGGTATGAACATTTTCCAATAGAATCAACAGTTATTGATTTTCTTATTTGCGTTTCACATTATGATGATAACCTAATTTAGAAAGATTTCAAAGAGACGTTTTTTAATATATGTAAGTGACTTTCCTTGTTTATGAGGAATATTAAATATTGTGTGTGCATATTTTGTATCTACAATCCTATTTTCCTAAAACTTTTTATAGGATGAAGTAGACTGGAACTATAAAACATAAATATGGTAAACGTCAGTGATCACATCAATGATGCTTCCATGAATTCATTTTATTAATAGAAACAATCCTGAAAAGCGTCTTCATATATGACATCAAAAATAATGTAATATTTCTAATCAAAACTTGGAATTGTCATCGTGCTCTTGAGTTTTGATTGCTTTACACCCCATTAAAGTTGTAGACGGAGCGCGTTAGTTTGCTTGTTTCCAATCTTATGTAAACTCAGACGACTGGGAATAACACATGGTAGTTTATCAATCTGTGTTTTACCGATAGAGTGTTTTAGTTTGGCTTGCTGTAGCACGGGCCAACATTCTGAGTGTAATATTTCGAAACACCCTTGACAAAAAGCACATGTATACCAAATAGGGGATATCACACTTCACATATGATTCATATTAATAAATAGAAGCTAGTAAAATGTCAAAATATTTACAGTTAAAGCGATAGTTGTCTATTCCGGAATATTTAATAAATAAGTTAACTAAATTAAATTAGACGTAAACGTAAAAATGTCTCCAAAACTTAAAGACCATCTGGAAATTTGATACGCAAATTTGTCTTGCGAAGGTAATATGGGATAAAAGTAAACATAATATTTTTAAGCACCCTCGTTTACACAGTATTTGACCGAAGTCCTTCAATTACTTTGAGCAGCCGCTTACTTGAAACCTACAATGTCCAAGTGAATGACAGTAATAATCCAAAATACAACTTAAATACTCTGACAATATCATCCATTCAGGTTTTATCATTTGTAAATCTGACTGCGAAGTAGATATTTAACAACCAAAAATGCATATGCTTCATTGAATAAGATTAATGTGTGCTTTAATAAGTATTTTTGTCAACCTCAGTTGAAGAACATTTGATATTTTTGAATAAAAAGATGACAATGCTTCGAGTATAAAAGGCATTTTCTTGCTGAATGACATCCTATGACATAAATGAAAAGAATATGCTTGAGGGGTTATTATTTTATTGTGAGCCTTTAAGGCTTTATTAAAGACATGTGTAAGCATTAAAAAAATGGTAAATGCAAAGCCTTCTTAACCAATGTAGGTTAGGAACCAGAAGGACTTGTTTTCATAGTTCGCTCCTTTTTCCACAATAGCATTAGCCTTGTGATCAACCTTCGCAATATAACTGGAACTTCTTAAATAGTTCTTAGCGGTATTTTAAGTGTTCTTTATTTACTAGATCTATTTTAAAGTGTTCTATTTTTAATTGTAAATGATAAAATTAGCTGCGAGTGATATGTCACACAATCCTCTAGTGATGCACTTCAATTAGTAATTGTTTTATATTTAAATGACTATGTTTAGCAATCATCATGGTAAAAGCTAAATTTATATTACGTTGAACTTTACCGACCCGTATTCTTTCAAAGTTTATCCTATCTCAATTGAATTATTTGTGATCCGTTTACGAATTACATTATTAATTCGTAGGAAATATACCGGTAGCAATGTGTTTACATCTCTGATAAATTATAAATCGTCGATATTATTCTTGGTTTCCATACAAAATTCAAATAGCTACAAAATTTATTTAATTGTAATCTACTCCACTTTTAACTGTTTATTACATTGAACGGTATTATTTTATCACAAACTACTTACAAAAATTGACAGTCTACAAAATACTTAATTTATCAAAGCCATCGGTTAAAGGGTTGAATGGGAAGATAATTAAATCCGTTTTTAGGCGACTGAAAGTTCTATTTTGTATGATAGAGCTTCAGTGAATTTTGATTTAGCATCAAAGGGGCGACATAACATCTCCATCAGTAACAATAGAAAGACAGTGTAAACAGTATGACAAGCAGCTAATATGGGACATGTAGAGATCAATCCTCCCCTTGCCTGGCCGATTTCACGGGCCGCAGACTTTCAATGCTCGCTTTTTGTACCGTGGTTCGGTGACACCAGGACACATGCTAGTCCCGAATTTGTGATGTTAATAAAATTGTATATTTTGCTCTTCTTAAAACTCTACTGTCCATCTGTAGATAAGAATCAGCACCCTAAAGTACCTCGTAGGGATGTTTGTTTAATAATTTTAAATTGATTTTTGTAAAAAAAAAGTATATAGTTTATCTTAAATTTTTGTAGACTTAAACTATTTCTTATCCAGATTCGCTTTCTGTGTCAATTTAGCCGGTAACCTCACGAACATGTGATCGCTAAGTCAATGATATTTTGTTCCGTTTTTCCTAATATTAGTATTCCACAGTGGAAGCTTGTAGGGTTTGATAGAATACGGGGCCACCTGCGTCGAGTATGCATTATTAGTGTCATAAAGCGCCAGTCAGAGCTAATTACTCATCTGACTTGTCATAAGCGCAACTTGTGCCCATTTGTTTAACGGTTTGTCAAGCTCCTATTAATTTATAACTTTACCATCCTTCATCCGCGGTTCATTACTTCCAGGGAGAACAATTTACAAATCATTTTACAAGCCGTGTTTGTCGTCCCTACGTCATTTTATAGCTCATAATTTTGGTCACCGAAGTCGAATCAGAGATGCTACCCTTTATGTACATCAAATTAATTTTTTTATAAAATAATTAACTTAAACATGAGCTTGTATTGTATTTACACATGTGGGAACCTTTTAATACGAAGATTAATTTCACCAACACCAGATCTTGTAAATGACTATGTTAGGTATTTAAAGCCGACTTATATTTCCACCGTAAGAAACATAGACGATAACATGACAAAGTGTTTATCTTCTCCTGTGGCAGAAACATTATTTTAACAAATAGTACTTGCGTGATTAATGGGTAATGCGAATAAGCATGCTACTTAATATTTATTCATCTGTAGATAAACAAAATGCCACTGAAAGGTACCTAAACAAAATCTAATCGTTGAATGAAAACATGGTGCTCTAAATTAATGGAATGTCATTAGGCCAAAAATGTGGGCTAAATCAATGTTTTGGGTTAAACTGATTTGAATGCAAAAATTAACATAGAATTAGGGAGCTGAACAAAAATTATTAATGACAAAAGATAATAAAAATTAAAAATACATGTTCTTGCTTGATTCTCATTGCCAAAAGCGTTGTTGGAATCCAGTTTGGCAAAAAGTTTCGGTTTGATTGAGTAAAGCAATAATAGCAACATTAGGATTCAATAACGTTGATTTGGCATCCGTTTCTTAAAATCGACCACCAAAGTGAGTTGTCAAGAGGTTTAAGACACTTCTGCTTCCAGTTAAGTAAGTCAATTAAGTTTAAGTGTTCCAGTTTTAATTCCCCGTCTAACAGTTGGTGACATTGTCGAGACAACTGGTCTAAGCATGCAGAGGCAAGCAGGGCGTCGACTGCGTCGCGCCGCCGTTTGTAAAGGTGGCAAACCAATGTTAACTTAGCAAATATGAAATTCAAAACGCCTTTGGCTCCCTGCCAGCATGCTAATATCTCCCTTCCAGAGGCAAACGCGCGTCTTCAGCAAACACTAAAGATATTGCGGAATATTATTGCATACGCCGGATCACCGACTTAACTAAATATTATATAGAGCTTTTACATTTCGGTTTCACCCCTTACAACCTCACCCACGCTTCGGGAAACGTTATTGAATAATTTATTTCAACAGACGATATTTTAAATCATTTGCTTTAATTCAACCGTCATCAGGTCTTGTTGAAAAATATTAAAGAATCTGTAACCTTTTCGCATGTCAAAAGCTGCATTCAACCAAGTATCTATTTGCTCTATTTATAATGGAAAAGGGCACTAATAAAGCAGATTTATATCTGTTGTATTTAATGTTACTTTAAAATTTGGTGGAATACAAAGGACCAGCTGCAGAATTAGATCCTATCATGTTATCATCTTGTCTCTTATGAGTGCATATGTCACCAGCTTGAATTCTCAAATTATTATACGAGATGGGTGCTGAACCGACAATATTCTTGTAATTTGTACAATTTATAAGAATCAAAAAACTTTACTTTTTCTATTTTAAAGGCAAAAGTTAAGAAACTAAAACGGTATTGTCCTTTATTCTATGACCTGAATCTGAAAAGTTTGATTTACGATTTACCCTATCCATATAAATAACAAAAGTTAATAATTTAAAAATTTATGATTCGGAATCACTTCGTCATGTTTTCCGTAAGTCGTAAATAGTTTTGTTGTAATAATATAGCAAACTTTCAATGGATAATTTGTTCAGGTATCCAAATATTTTGAAAATATTGTACAGGTGTTTCGTACTTAAAAACTCTATTGACAGTATCTGTTGAAAAATGATTTACAACAACAACAAAAATAAATATATTTTTAAAATATACCTAGATATCTATAAAGGCTAAAACAACGTGTTATTTGATCGGATATAAACAATGATTGTATAGACATTTTATTTGTTAGTATGGTACTAAACTGGCAATTCAAAGTAAATCATATATGGTCAATTAAATTCGATGTGAATATTGTAGAAAGCGTAGACTTTTACCGTTGACAATGGAGTATTATTTATTTATTATCATTTACATAACGTCCACGCAGTGGTAATTTTTTCTACATATAAAATAAATAAAAGGACAAATAGTAAATTATGTTGAAATATGGTACATTTAACATTCCCATCTACCGTGAAATAAGGTAATATTTTTCAATTAATAAACTTATGTCGTCTATTTAGATTTAATAGTACAACTTAAATGATATAAATCTTGTTCAATTCTGTGTAATTTTAATCAAATAGTTGCTTGTTAACTGCATTAGTTGTTGCAAAGACACGGGACTTGTCATCAGCAAAAAGCAGTTTTGTTCTTGTCATTCATTGCTTTTCTACTTTACTAGAACTGTTCGTTGGAGGTTGCTTCTGTCATATACGCAAACCACAAACCATTTTTTTTGTGATGTAAAGAAACATTTAAAATTCACAGTATACAGAAATCACGAATACTTTGCTTATGTGAATGTGTTTCGTTTAAGTTGTAGTTGAAACCATGTATATATAGTATTTATAGAAAGTTAGTAAAGTCATATTTAAAAAAATATAAAAAATTAATTTAAACAATTGAAATAATAATAAATACGTACAAAACTGGAGAATTTTGTGATTCTATGGTTTTGTATTTCAGAAAAAACTAAAAACAATCAGAGCTATTCTTACTTCGCTATGAACGGTCTCAACATTGACTTCGTAATGAGCGGGGATACTGGGATAATGACTTACTAAAGACTGCATAGATTGTTGGACCACTCCTACTTTATATGGGGTCAGTGTTGATTGTTTATAGCAAAGTGAGAATAGCTCTGAATGTTTAAAATAAGATAAAAAGAATAATTGAAAAGGAATTTATTATTTCATGTTTAGCTTTGCTGGACCATAAGGAAAAAAAACAAATAAAAACTGGAAAAATTGATAATGCTGTTGGCGACAAATGCAAAGACTAAAGACAAAGAAACAGTGATATGCTCCATTACGTCCACAAACAATCCTACGTATTGTTGCATACGTCCTACTTTTCTGATGAATTTTAAGCAGATGTCGGCAGGCTGCCTAATTAAATTATATTTTATTCCTTTTGATTTATTTTAAAGAATGTGTCAAAATATCCGTTATGAATTCATCCTTAGTGGGACTCCATCCAATGACATAATTTAATTCCAAATTTGAACAAAAAATTAATCCGAACAACAATAGATACATGACCCTAAACCAGAGATATTTATTCAATATTATGAACATTAGTTCGATAATCTTTTGCACAACAATGGCTATGTATGCATTTGGTTTTTCATAAACATCTGCCTTTATATCATAAATATTATGTATTTCTTGAGATTTAAAAAGACAAAGAAGCTATTAAAAATAGTATATCAGTTTCACCACACATCCCTCCTCAACACAAAAATCACATTGCGAAATAATTATAATTCTTGACACTACAAAAGTAAACTTAACTTCCAAAGTTTTTTTTTAGTTTTCAGAAAACCAACATTACTTTCTAATATTTTCTTGATTTTAAGATTGTCATTGTCAAGTTATTAAATAAGTTGAAAAGCTTTTTGTTTAACTTAATGCATGACTTTATTTAAGTTAGTATAAAGGAAATCATGGTTGATTGATCCTTACTAAATACATTCCGGTAATTTATTAATATCAAAAAACCCAAGTTTATGCTTCGATTATAACGTCGGTTTGGTATTATTCGTTCACGTTTTTAATCATAATAATTATTATTTTGTAACAGAGCTCTTCGCCTTCAGACCAAGACAAAACGTGCTGTTAAAAATTAATCGGTAATCACTAAATTATTGATTGATTAACAATTTTGGAAAAAAGAAATAATTCGCTTACTGTAAAAGGTAAAGTAAAATAATTTGAAATTTAATTTGAAATTCCTTCTGTTTAGTATAAATTTAAATTTTTAATAAAAAACATTGATTATTTTAATTTAATACTTATTTTAACATTGTTATTCGTGATATTTTATTATTTTAAACACAATATAGACCCGCACACAAAGATAATTATGTAAATTTACATGTTGTCTAATAACTTTATCAAAAAAATGTAAAATGTTGAATATTGTGACAGGCAGAATAATAAATGTTCCTGAATATACAATTTTAAATGGGAAAAAATAAAGTTCTGCGTTGGTGTTTTATGTCAAAATAAAAAGAACACTAATTAATCTTTAAAATGAATACTAAACGAAAGCGCTGTGTACGAATTTTCATTTTAAAATCTTTAAAATAAATGAATTGAAAGCTGCTGCCTTCGTTTCACCCCGACTCAAGCGTAACAGAGGGTGTAATTTTGTAATTATGAGCAGTGATCATACCAGTAAAAATCAAATTTCAAAGTAGCTTCACAATTAATTGCGTTGGGGGTTATTATTACATGTGTTTGGATTGACCAACGTAGAGTTGGGATCAAAGATATACACACCCCTTTTCCCCCTTTTAACTCTTTCGCATGGCTTGACCCTACAGCACCCCGTTAAATGAGATTATTATTCAGAAAGGGTTAAACGAACAAAATGGCGGCTTACATACAATTCAATACGCTTTAAAACGCAAACGGCATAACTGCCACTAAATGGCATTTTTAACAGCAATTTACATCTAACCCAAAATAAATCGATTTTGATATGGGATTTGGTATGCCCAAATTGCAAGAGTTTCCGTGCTTCTTTTCTATGATTCATAACCAACATTATTGAGAAGAATATGATACTCGTACCTATGGTTTTAATAAAGATGACAGCAACAATTTGATTTAATTTTATAATAGAAGTGTATATTTTGTTAGAATCAGGTATTAAACATCTGCGATCCGGCACAAAATCATCACGTTATTCTGTAAAAACATTCGAACTTAAAAAAAAGTTCCTAACAATTTTCAAAACTTCAAAAATAAAGAAAATTTTTTCAGTATATTCTTTCCTTAAGAAAATGCAAGAAACAAGAAAATGATGCCAAAAGTAACAATAAAATTTGTACAAGAAAAGCTGTCAGGAATAAGTGAGCAAGTTAAAATGGTAAGCAGGTGTAAAGTTAAAGTGTCAATTTTCTTAGTATTTGTTAGAAGTAGAATCCTGTTGGGCATAATTTTGCAGAAAAAGTTAATGTTTGCAGTGCTAATTGCATTTGTCATTGCAAAGATGCCCATCTGTCAAGTAAAAAGTCCGTGAGAATACCTTGTCGACAGCTCACCGTGTAACGTACATCAAATCATAACTGCTTATGCTACCAGACTTGAAAAACTTGCTTTCCTCTTTAATTGATGATGAACGATCGGCTTATACAAAGGACCATAATTTGTTGTCAATTTCTGGATATATTGACGTTCATAATCGTAAGCGGTACGTTTGATCTCTTTGTTTTAAGTTTTTATTATAGAAAAATACTTAAAGAAGCTTTTTTCAGGGTGAACACGGTTTTAATAAGCGGGGTGGTCTTCACACTATAAAATACCTACATGACTAATATTTATCGACATCTAAGGCAGCTTTATTGATTTTTTAAAATAAGAAGATTTTAAGCGTGAAAAAAATAATTATTTAAATATAAATTAAAACTTTATATTTTTATATTAATTATGAAACGCATAGTCAAAACAAACACTTCATGTTAAATTGACAAAAACAACATTAACTTAAATAATGGTCACAGAGAAAGGTCTGAAATTTCATGGCGGTGAAAAAGACTAAAAATCACGCCTGGTTTTTATTTATTTATTTTGTATGGGTCAGTTTTATATGCCGGTGATATAAAGAGATTATCAAACCCAAAAGGCGACATTATTTATCTAATAAAATTGACAGATTTACTGGTGTCCATTACTGATGTAGGAATAACGAACAGGTTTTGTTTTGTGCGCCCACTTTATATCCTTTACCATTTTAGTTATAAACACTCTTCATTTCAATATTATTTTACTTCAAAAATTATAAAATGTCGCTGGTCAATTACAAATGACATATTTATTCAAGACAAAAAACATGTAGGTTTGTAATTTTAAGATATTCTTAATTACAAGAAATAAAATAAAGAAGCATTTAAATAAATAAAATGTTGTGTGTTTGCTTGACGTTTGGGGCAATTAAGGGTATAGTCCGTAAGTCATTTTGGTAAACCAAAGTGACAAAAAACGACTTTTTACACAATCCGTTGTCATAGAAAATGATTCTTACAACTGTCAGTTTGGTTTACCAAAATGACTTACGGACTATACCCTAAATTAACAAGTGAATCATTGGAAAGGAAACATCGATAGTCGATAATTCGACATAGTTAATTTTCTGCAATGATGATTATTTTTCTTAGTAGGTACGTTATTTTTTTGCACCAGAACGTTGTATTGTAAGTAATAACAGGAAAATAAACAAGAAACCTTGTCTTTTATTATATCAAAGTGTCGGATAAAATTTAGGTACTTATTAGTTATTAACACAAAATATGTAGGAAGTATTATCCGACGGCATCCTTTGCCACTTTCAACGAGAATATTATCATCTAAAATGCCATTGGATTGTTTTTCAAGTAAATTATAAATATTATTGGACTATAAATTGTAAGTAATTTGTTCTTATTACGAGTAATTTAAGAGACTTTATTTGTGTCGCGGACTCCAAAGTATTTGGAAAATTGAAATTCTTCATCCAGCGCTTCTGCTCAAACGCACCGCTGCTGCTATTCTATAGACTATTTAACATTTAAGCCATGAAAAACTTTGCAATGGTAATTTCCAAATTGGCAACATTATGTAACTTCTCAAATACCATTAACAATTTATCAATCGTTCACAAATTAGTAATTAAAAATTTACATTTTTGGTTAATTAAATTAATAATTTGTTAATAAATAATTTAGGTAATATTTACAAGGTATGTCAAAATTAATTTATGTCGCATGATTTTATGAATAAGAATCAACCAGGTGTTCTTAGAAGATTTTAATAAAAGTTAAGGAAGGAATCCGCGGCTAGGATATTACGTTACATCTTGTTTTTTGATAAACACTCATCGTGAGTATAATTTCTACCTATCATCAAAATCAATGCTATTATACCAACAGTTATGGCCCATTAAACTAAAAGATCACGAAGAGGATCCTTGCAGATCATATTATATGCATGTGAAGAATTATACATACGTTCCTTTTATAAATGTGTGGTAAATCAGTGCATATTTAATAAATTGACTGAAAATGTAATTCCTAAAAATGTAGTTCAAAATCAGGATAAAGAAGTTAAATATGATAATATTCAGATATTTAAAGGTGAGATGTTGTGCCTTGCGTAAAAAATTATAATTTTATTTAAATTATAAATAAAGTAAAGCAAGACAGTTTAACAAAAATAAGAGATGAATAATAACTTTATTAAGTTCTCGATTTAGATGTTATTCATTGTAATCAATTGTTGCCAACTTTTTAGTTTGATAGACTAATGTGAAGAATTTTAAAAATAGCATTGATAATGAATATTGCAAAAAAACTTAAAAATAATTTAATTTTTATGTCCTCGACTTACCGAGGACAGTCGCAGGTAAGTCAGCAGGTGGTGCATTTTCATCATCTTCATGCAGCCGAATCGGCCTAGCTTGTTTCCTTCGCGACATCACCACAGCACACTTCACCAAGTTAGTCACTTCAACATAACCAAGCACTCATATCGGACAAGTTATGATACATAAAGACGTAGAACCGTGCGGTGTGTACGAAGTGGCGTCGCGATGCCTTCTGCCACAACGGCGCTATCCGTGGTGGGGACTGATAAGGGCGTTTGCGTCGACCACCCCTCGTTCTGGATCGGGCTGAGTCGCCGTCAGAACTCCTCCAAGGTGTGCGAATCCACCAGGAGGCGCCCAAGACGTCTTCTTGAACATTCACCACTTAGTCTATCCACCGTATTTATTGAGGGTATTGACAGTTCAACGCGCGATGCATTGACTGACGGCAAACAGGCAGCGGCTACCTTCGCAGCGATCGAGAATTGACTAAATGACTATACGGTCGCTTCACAAGTCCCGCCTCTCTAGTATTTACCTGCGTGGTGGGGCTGACGTACTCATTCACAGCGCATTGTTAAGGTCCGAGAATATTCATAAATCACTGATGATATTACTGCTATATCTTAATGATATTCTGGCGTAGATAAATGCCGACTTGCGCTGTATTTAGACACTTAACCCGATCCAGAACTAGATAGTTATATTGTGTTGCCCTGTTGCAACCCTTAAATACAACGCGCTTTAAGGATTTAAACGATCTTATCTAGTGCATTACTACTAACGCTTTTATTATAGAACTCTTGGGTTATTTCTAACCCTTTTTAAATATTATATAGATACATTTATTTCAGAATATATCAACAAAACTATTAAGATAATCTACTACATTTAAATCTAAAATATTTCTTTTATTGGTTAATTTGTTTTTTTTTTAATATAATTCATTACCACGATTTGAATGTCTATAACGCCATACATGAAAATGTCGTCTGTGGTATCTGTGTAATATACATTTGTGGTAGCTCTTCTTACTTTCATTTTTATTTAACGGTACCTATGCTTTGCTGAAAACAATAACAAACCTTTACTGGTAGTAGTGATACTTCTGCTGCACTATCGTTTAAAGTCAGAGTTGCATCAACAATAATTGTTACCTAATTTTTTTCTATATTTTTGACATTTGCCCTTTTCGATTAGTTTATGTCTAGGTACTAAAAAACCTAACAGTCTATTGTTATAAAGAATTTTGACTTAAGGTGTGAATATATTTGCTTTGGAAATATTTACATACTGCCATCCAGACAAATCTAGACAAAGCACAAAACAGTTGGAGAATGCTTGAACATTCGAAACAGAAGGTATAGCCTTTTTCAAATTTATACGTTCTTTCGGTAGCGCGTATATATTAATATTTCCATAGGAATATTGTGTTGCTGTCATCGAATTCTTTCAAAAGACCGCTAACCATTTATTAGACCATATCCCGCCTGTCCATCGGTCGCGACACAGCGAGTCACATTTTAAACAATCATACGAATATTTGCATGTCTAGCTGACATCACAACTGACAGATTTATTGGAAGGTTGCAGGGAAGTCATGATATTAAAGCAGCAAACCCTTATTGTCGGGACTCTTCATGACAACTTGAACGATTATGCATAAGAATTTCACATACATAATTTTATCCATAAGAATTACAATGCTATTGTTTTTACTTTTGGTTTTTATGATTATGACAGAGATGATAATAGAGTCAAAGATATGTATTTTACTTTGGTGGAAATAAAAAACTGATAGACGCAAAGAAGATCAAAAAACTTATCTACGAATGAACTAAACATACTACTTTCAATCATTTCCATTAAATTTTACTAAAATTGTTTTTTCATTTAATTTAAACTTTAGACACATTTTTTAAAGCAGTTTATTATATTTTTAAGGTTTGTTGGTTTTACGCAGACAAGATATTTTGGCTTCTTAAAAAGCGAGCATTGCAAATAAATCTCCATTTATAACCAACTCTAAAGTGTAAAACTATAGTTTTTAATATTTTAATTTATTCCCCAACTGCATGCGACCAAATGTGTTATTTGTTATCACAAGCGCCTAGGAGTAATCCACACAGCCACATAGGATTTATCATTTTAATGCTACACTGTTTACACATGTTATTCTGGCCTTAGGATGAGTGGACGTAACATAGTGCTATTTCCCATCGCTTAGAAAATTTAAATAAAATTTGTTATCGAAACAGACTAGATGATAACGAAAATGATTATAATGTTGATGATAAAAGTACATTTTCAAATGTTATAAAATTAGAATAAGATATAACTAAAAGTTTTAATAAAGTTTCTTTGTTAAAAAATTAGAAACTGGTAGTCAAAATTGTAAAAACAAAATGTTGTGGAAAACGAAGATGGATGGCAAATTTCTCTATTTGATTATTTATTTATGGATATGAGCCATAATTAAAACGTATATGGACAAATTATATTCCTTTGTGTATTGCAATAATGCACAAATATCTTTTTTAACTTTTAATTAAACAAAATATCCATAATAGTTTATACAGGATTATGAAATAAAATATGTCCTCGCTCCTTTTTCATTTCTGTGTGCACCATAACTAAGGAATAAAAAGATAATTGCACCGAGGTCTTCAACGAATAAAGGAAACAAACCGTAATTCTCTATATGTACATTAATTATAAATCTCATAAAGAATCATGATTTAAACTGTCTTTAGTTACCTAAACGTAATAGTTATAAGAATTTCTTCGAGTCTTACCATCTAAGAACAAGAGGAACACGTGCTGTACGCTTTTCTATTTTAGGCAAACGGTATTTGGACTGAACGTGTTTACCGCTGTTACCTTTATCAGCAGAAATATTATCTCCGAGAGTTTCTGGTGTTATGTGTAAATTTAGCACTGAATTTCTTTGGGATCTTGTCTAACCAAATCTTATATCGATTTACAAACTCCCACTGGAGTTGTACTACTTTTGTGACTCAATGCGAAAGCATTAGTTTTGTTCCAGAGTTGCAATGAATATTAATCATGAATGATTTTAAATATTGTTTTAACTTTGGAAAAATTAAGTAGTTATTCAACACATTCAACAATGGATTAACATTTCATATTTGTTATACTTTTTGGTTTATATATATGATGAATAATAAACAGAAATGGTGTAGGTAGGTATAGTTGATACTTTTGCTATGTTATAGCATGACAGGTTTATTGCATCGACCAAACATCATTTAAATTCGAACGTTGTGTCATCTCACAAACTTGAAACTCTTTATTCGACATTCCGTTGTTTCTGTTTCTTTGACCAGATGCATTGTGTTTATTTGCATTAACTTTGCTGCTTGCTTCTCATACAATGATATACGCATTATTATAGGTAATTTTACGGTTACAAATCATCATCATAAGTAGATAATGCTTCTTCTAGTTGCCAATATTTCAAAGATTATTTTATTTAGTGTAAAATTAAAATAACTGCGAACTGTGTGTTCCAAAATTGGGGCACCACCTCTATGGTACGCTATTGAGGCATGCCTGGGAATCCTTTAAAAAAACTTCATCTTTTCTTAATTCAAAGAGAAATAGGTTCGATAAATTTGGCGACTCTGTTCAGGAAGGGGCAATTTAAAACCGACCTATGATTCTTGATCATAGTACGCGTATTTGTTTGGGGACCATTCTTATTCTAGAATGTCATTCTATCTCTTTTTATCCAGTGCTTCCAGTCCACAAAAAAGGTTTGTTTAAAGAATTTTTTTGGCACGCCCCAACAACGTACCATACAGGTGGTGCGCCAATTTTGGGACACCTGTATATACTGAAAAATAAAAACATCCCATTACCAAAATTGGTAGCGAAAACAACCTGTTGACTGATGACATCGTCGTGTTAGTTAAAAACGCAACGTTAGGTGTTGCCTTTTAATAATTAACCCCGTACGCACTCGGTAAATAATTGGACCACTTTGAGCAATTTTACTGTGCAAAAAGCAAACGATCGTATACAGGGTGTGCAAAAAGTTTGGAATATCGCTCCTAATTTCGTAAATACTTTTCCTAGAAGGTTGATTTTTTCGAGGTCGATTTCTATTTTTTCAATGCGCATCTTTTCAACCTACATTTAAATATACAGGATGTCCCAGTTTCTCAGAAGGTTGGACAACTTTCTTATTTTAAATGGAACACCCTATTTTTTATTTTTTTTTATGAATCTGGATGTCATTAGCAGTTCAACAATGTGTCGCTTGCTACCCTTAAGTTACTAAATGTAACCCCTTTTAACAGAATTTGTTTCTGTGTTAAAAAGTTTGGAATATCGCCTGTAAAATCGTTAATACTTTTCGTAGAAGGTTAATTTTTTCGAGGTCCATTTCTATTTTTTTATATGCATCTAACGAGCATACACTTAACTATACAGGGTGTTCCCCTCTTTTAGGAGACTAGACAACTTTCTTATTTTAAATGGAACACCCTATTTTTTATTTTTTTTTATTAATTTGGATGACATTAGCAGGTCAACAATATGTCGCTTGCTACCCTTAAGTTACTAAATGTTACCCCTTTTAACAGAATTTGTTTATGTTTTAAAAAGTTTGTAATATCGCCTGTAAAATCGTAAATATTTTTCGTAGAATGTTAATTTTTCCAAGATCCATTTTTATTTTTTGAATACGCATCTAACAAGCATACACTCAACTATACAGGGTGTTTCCCTTTTTTAGGAGAATATACAACTTTCTTATTTTAAATGGAACACCCTATTTTTTTTTATGAATCTCTAGTCATCTAGATTAAAAAAAAATAAAAATCAGTATCTTCTATTTAAAATTAGAAAGTTGTCTAGTCTCCTAAAAAAAACGGGAACATGCTGTATAGTTAAATGCATGGTTGTTAGATGCGTATTTAAAAAATAGAAATGAACCTCGAAAAGATTAACCTTCTACGAAAAGTATTAACGATTTTACAGGCGATATTCCAAATTTTTTAACACAGAAACAAATTCTGTTAAAAGGGGTAACATTTAGTAACTTAAGGGTAGCAAGCGACATATCGTTAAACTGCTAAGGACATCTAGATTCATAAAAAAAAATAAAATATAGGGTGTTCCATTTAAAATAAGAAAGTTGACTAGCCTCCTAAAGAAGGGGAACACCCTGTATAGTTGAGTGTATGCTTGTTAAATGCGTATTTAAAAAATATAAATGGACCTTAAAAAAATTAGCCTTCTACGAAAAGTATTTACGATTTTACAGGCGATATTCCAAACTTTTTAACACAGAAACAAATTCTATTAAAAGGGTAACATTTAGTAACTTAAGGGTAGCAAGCGACATATCGTTGAACTGCTAATGACATCTAGATTTATAAAAAAAAATAAAAAATAGGGTGTTCCATTTAAAATAAGAAAGTTGTTCAGTCTTCTGAGAAAATTGGACACCCTGTATATTTGAATATTAGTTGAAAAGATGCGCATTAAAAAAATAGAAATCGACCTTAAAAAAATCAACCTTCTGAGAAAAGTATTTACGAAATTAGGAGCGATATTCCGAACTTTTTGCACAGCCTGTATAATCAAAGTACTTGGAAAATCTAATTTAAAACTATCTAAAATGCTAAAGTTTAACTAAATATCTGATGTATTTATTTTTGACATCAATTTCTTTTAACTTATACGTAAAACGACACCCACAAATAAAAAAAAATATATTTTATCAATGAATGAATATTCTACGTTAAAAGTTATATCGCACTCAGTCAGACATGTTTTGGAAAACTTTAGTCAGGTCCATGATGCAGGTAGGTGCTTATATTGCCCATTACTTATGGTTCATCACGACGACAAACTGATATGATCACACAAAATCCTAATCAATGTTAATTTATGGCGGTCCACCCTAATAAACATATGAACCCTTTGTTTTACTCTTTCATTGGGGACATTTAATAATGAGCCGACTTTTAACAGTTTTAAATTTCATTCGTAATCCGTGGGTTGAGATTTTCTCTTATTATAAAACTTATGTTTTAAATTGTTGCAATCATACCCCTAGAAACAAGTGTTAAAGTAAATTTAATAAATATATGTGGAACTTCAATCGGGAAGCGATAGTCAATTTATTGCGCCAAAACAAGGTATGATAATTTAATGCCTAATAATGCTATTTATGCGAAACATCTTGCATTATTATTTAATCATTTTCTCCAAAAAATAATTCTGAATTTTTATTTTATTTTCGTTGTTGTATTTTTTGCTGACAAATAGTGTCAAACAGTAGAAATCAACTTTGGTTGGACGTTTTTTAAAATCGTTAACCTCCCTCATAGAGCAAAAATCTTTTCTTGTCCGTAAAATTTCATACGAAAATCAAACTGGAACTGGGGTTAAATTTTCCAACTCATACCATAACTAAGGGTATGATCTCAATGGCTTGGTTTTTAACCTAAGTTTCGGTTTTGTGGTCCGGATGACATTGGTTTCTAATCAAAGTGTATTTACGGAACACCACTTTTAAATAACCGGGTTTCAGCGAACCAAAGTAATCGCAGAAATAGCTTGGTGATTTTGGTTAGGTCATGCGCAGTAGAGTCTCAGAAGGAAAACTGTCAGATAAAATATGGTATGATATAAAAAAAATGGGTCTAGGAGAATTCAGCACCCACAATTCACCGCCGACAATTCATCGCCCACAATTCACCGATCCATAGTTCATCGATAAGACAATTCATCGACAAGTCAATTCACCGCCACACAATTGTTCGATGGGAGAATTCATCGCCTAGTATAAATATTAAATGAAGTGATTTTAAACCACAATGCTTTCTGATAATGTGTTGATACATTTTTAGCATAACAACACCGAGAACAACACTCAGTAATATGTCCCTCAGTGTAATGCACACTGTAATTTTGGACGCACTGTTAGACACCGACATAGCTAGAGTTTATATTTTCGTTTTAGCAGCAAAACTTAACCTAACCTACCTAACCTAATGTCCCCCAGTGGTAAGTGTCCCCCAGTGCTTTCATATAAGTCAGTCTAAAATCCTGAAATTAAAAAAAAGTATGCATATTGGACTTTACCCAGGTAAAAAAATTCCATTACCTCTATCCTTTCCGTTTTTGACCATTTAAGTCTGCAAATTGGGTATGTCTGCAAATTGGGTGTCTGCAAATAAGAGGCCACGGGCAATATTCTAGGTAAATAAATATCCAAGAAATTTCAATAAAATTAGGTAATTATTATCTATAATTATTTTGGTGGCAGGCAATATTCTAGGTAAATATATTTCTGTTATTTATTTTGTTCATTAAATAAACTAATATTCATACTAGGCGTTGAATTCTCCCATCGAACAATTAATGGTGTGGCGATGAATTGACTTGTCGATGAACTGTCTTATCGATGAACTGTGGATCGGTGAATTGTGGGCGATGAATTGTCGGCGGTGAATTGTGGGTGGTGAATTCTCCGGATACCAAAAAAAATAGCTATCCTGTAATGGTAGTTCTTCTAGCAGTTTTTTTCTGCCCACTTATCTGTCGCTATTGGTAAAAAAATGATATTAATGACAATATGTAATTCGGAAAAGAGAAGCTGCGTCTAAGGGTACTATAAGTATGTCTAATTTATAAAATGAGTAATGCCTGTGTAAATCTTTTATTTGTTTCTGAAAAGTTTGAATTTCAAATATTAGGCGCTCAAACTGGTCCGAATAAAAGCAAGTTTTTCAGTTACCAAAGATGAACCAAAGAAAACCTGACGTTACCGCAACCAAATCATTGGTTGTGATTGGCACCATACTCTAAATGTATGCATTACATATAAATAAGACCACTAAGGTTATTGTATTAATTTTTATTTCAGGAATAGTTCGCCTAATTTTAAACATGGGGTAAATGGAAATATCTTCCATAAAATGTGGTATAGAATTTTCGGTCGCAGTAAAATATGTGCGTAGAAACCTTTACAAACTGGATACATTTTTAATGACATAGAAAAGATACCATAGTTTGCAACGCACACATTTTAACTTTTATGGTTGCTTACAATTACCCCAACCGACTCAAATTATTGTACATAATAAAACTTATTCTTTTGTTACCTATTAACTTTACCTAAAAGTACCTATTTAACAAAAAAAAGCTGATGAAATCGCAAGGCATTAACAATAATTAGAACAAAATATGTAATTATAAACTACATTACTTTTTATTTATATACCTAAATGATTTTTAACATATTTTTTTATTACTGTAATTTTTGATAGATGACACAACAACATAAAATTATTTAAATTACGTAAATGGATATTGAAAATCGTAATAAACATAAATAAAACAATAATATTCACTTAAAATGTACATAGTTATAACGTTTTATAAAAATATTAATAATACTTATTTGTTATAAAAACAATGCAATTAAATACTTTAATGTTGTAAGGTAAGGCACATCACAAAATTTTGTAATAAATATACGTGAATAGTTATTTGTTTATTAGCAGTCATAAATTATCCATAAATGCAGGATATCATAAAATCCTGGTAATTAATATACTGCTTTAAAGTTTTAATTATAAGTTTCGTCTGAAACTATTAGAGTGCCTTGATGTCATATTGACAGATATTGTCGCCTTATAGAGGGACGACATGCATCATTCCTTCTCTGTCATACAGATAACGTCATCAATTGTGTTTGTAAGTTGTATTTGTTGTCATCTTTGCTAATATGTGGATGACGTTATCTGTATGACAGAGAAAGAATGATGCATGTCGCCACTCTATAAGGCGACAATATCTGTCAATATGACATCAAGGCACTCTAGAAACTATTACCTATTTTTACTTTAATGGATTTTTGACGTTCGATGTCTTTTAAACCTCTGTACCTACTATTAAAAGCGAATTTCGGTAGGTATTTGAAATAATATGGTTGTTATTAAAAAACAAAATTATCAGTTTAGCTACAATTTTTTAGGTTTCTTTAGTTACCTAAGTATTTTCTTCCAAGAAGAATGAAAAAATCTTTCACAAAATTTAGAAAGTTTTTGACGATGATGGTTTATGATCTTTAACGAACCCTTTGTGTTCTAGATTCCAACTGAGTAATATAGATTCTTACCTTGTGAAAACTGTCAATAATGAAAAGGGATATAAATAATTCTTAAAATAACGTGCCAAATTTGTATGAAAAATGTAGGACACACCATTAATACAGATAACTAAAGGAACCTACAGTTGTGACATGATGATACTGATAAATCTCTTTAAGGTATTTTACAGAAATGCTATCTTTCAAAGAAAAAGATTTTGTATAATTAAAACGATCTCCAGAATCTTTAAGCCCCATAATTGTACCTTATTACCCTAGGTAGGTAATATTACACACAGATGGTAGACTACAAAATCTATGATAGAGTTTCATTATTGACCGAGGGCAAAGATTCTGCGAGGTCAATAATTGTCTTCTTTATCGTGGCTTATTACATTTGTTTCGGCACTAGCATTACGTAAAGGTATTATGAATCAAAGTTTTCATGGTCGTTAAATGTGTTTTAAAAACGAAACTTTAAAATACGCCATATTAGTGTTTAGACCAAAAATCAAATATTTATACTACCTACCTATTTTACACTATATTAATCGAGATTTCTGTGAAGTAATAACAATCTTATTTTTCCGTAAATAGATTAATAATGTGGTATGTAATGCTGCATTATGAATAGTGCAGCAAGTATTTCTCACAATTTATTATTTACACCTATAATTTTTTATTTTAATGTATAATTCCAGTAAGTAATATTAATAATATTTTTCATTTCCTATAATTATCCTCAAGTACGCAATTGTTTATTACTTTTACATGGAAGTTAAATTAAAGGAATCAGGTGCGTTTAACAATTATTATTGTTGTATTAGGTATGTGGGAGAATTACTGAAGCATTGGTTTAACCAGGTGCTTTTCTTATACCATAAGAGTTATAATATGTAAGTATAATAATTGTTTCGTGAAAACTATAAAATTATTCTACATATTATTAATTTCATTGGATCATTATTAAAGGTATTGTTTCGTTTAATCCCAATTAATTTTTTCTATTTGTTATTGTTAACAAGCAACATTTTTTAACCTGCGCTTCATGTTGTTTAACCAAGGACCAAAGTTTTTCCATCAACATTTAACAGTCCGAACGTACATATTATAATTGTCTTTAACCTTGGACCTTTATCCCAAATTAGTACCATCTCATAAAACAAAGTTTTTTGCATTTTAATAGAATAAAAAAATATTCAATGAAACTGGAAGTAAATCGTTTCTTAATACGTAGAACTGTACCAAAAAGAATTTATGTAAGAGTGGTAGTACCTACTGGACCTGGGCGATCCTGAATTCATCCGCATCTAAAAACTACCTGGAAATAAGCACATGAATTCATCCGGCGGAGGACATTAATTCATCCGGCAGGCCATGAAGGGTTGGTACCTGAGAAAATAAGTAAAACTACCTGAGAATAAAATAAAAATAATATTTTGTCAAAATGTACTCCATATAAAACAAAAATAAAATGAGAACACTCTAAAAAACACTAGGAGATACTTTTACACTGGGAGACACAAGGTTAGGTAGGCTATGTTAAGTTTTGCTGCTAAAAAGTGTAGAAACCCTGTAGCTTATATGAGAAATTTTAAATTTGTTGCACATGAAAACATAACAATTCTAATTACAGCTGAAAGTAGATATTCCTGGGCTTCTCTAGCAGTTTTCTTTTTTTTATCTTCTTGCCTGGTAAATAGTATTTCTGATCAACCTAACATCTTCTACGCATAAGTTCTTGGTCTCGACCATTGGTTATAATTTTACTTCGTATGATTTTATTTATTATTATTACCTAGATACCTTCCTAAAAGGGATTAACCCTTTACAGGATTATCTTGGTCCCCGGATGAATTAATGTGCTACCTTTTTCACAGCGGGTGGTGACAAGGGGTAAAACTCATTAGGGAGGATGAATTCATGTGCGCCCACTGGACCTTGCCGCAAACAAAATAATTTTGTTAATGAGAAAAAGACAGGTATTGTTCTTGGTTCAGTGCATTTTATTGTCGGTATATTGTTTTTAGCATTTAATACAAAAACACCCCATATAAGTTGGCATTAATTATGATTCCTAACACATAGTGTCGGCAGGTTTAACAAGTAACAATCAAACTGTCAGAAAAGGTAGTGTTGACTTCACCAAATGAAGCTTATGTGGTCTTCACGTTTAGCTGCTGCTAAATGACACTTGTTAACCGGTGTTACAATACGTATAGTTATGTTATTATGATGCATCTTGATTTTGCAAAAAAAAATCTTGTTTGTTGTGGAAGTACTTGTTGATGTCAGACAAGCACAAATAAAGGAGTTTGAAATACAAGAACGTTCTTATGCACTCTTATCAAAAGAGAACCCAGGAGGTATTTTTTTTAATTTCTGTTGACAGAATTTAAGCTAAGAAAAAACTGATAAACTATGCATACGCACATTTTTAAATCCTTCAGTCTTGAAATGTTTATTAAATTTTAGTGTTTTTTTAATGGAAGTAAATACAATCCATTAGTAAAGTATGTTATCTTTTTAATTACAAAATCAGGTGAAATTATTCAAATTGAAATCATTATATTTTGGTTACCCACAATGATAACAGGGACTGTAATCCGAGTAATCAATGGTTACCCTGTAAAGTTATGCAGTATGATGCTGTACAAGGAAACCATAAATCTAAAATCTAGATATCACCTTAAAGATATATTTACCTTAAAACTGCTTTGACAGGCACCGAAGCGTGGGGCATTGTCACAGGACGTCGGGACAAAACAAACTTCCTCTAATTGGGTTTGGACCCGATATAATATAGATTTATGTTCCGTTTTAGGGTAAAACTGGATCTTCTTTTAAGTGATTTGTAGGTCTGCACCTCTAAGCTTGACAACCATACTCGATTCTCCAATTATTTATATTATTTTGAACCCAAATTCAATACATAAACCACATTTTATCTTATTTTATGTTTTTTGTTTACTTTTAGAGTCTCGTCATATGCAATAGTTTTAATTTCCTCCGCTGGGCTAGTGTTTTCGCATTTCCTCTTAAGTAACATTGTTTTAAGTGCAAACTAATGTTTAAGAAATTCTAGCAATAATTTGCTAGAATTTCTCCATACCACACTTTATTTAAAAATCAAATATTTAATTACCTATTACTATTCTTATTAAAAAAAGTATTTTTTAACCAAAATGTTTGTTGAAAAGTGGCACAGTTTTCGTATTTGTTACCTGTTAAACACTCAGACCATCAACTTTAAGGTATTTAGATGCTTTTAATTTATGACGGTCTTGATGAGATAAGACTTTAGCCGTCTTTGTACCACAAGTCAAAATATCTTCCATAAGTTCATATAGTTTTTTTCCAATCTTCCTTGCGTAAAATAAAATATTATGTAGGCCATAATTCATACGTTTTCGTCAAGATAAGCTTACAGTCTCCCAATTAAAAGACTTTATGATCGCATACTTTCAAACCAACAAGCCATATCCAAGAAGGTCGGAAATATTTTTATTTAAGATATAAAATATTTAAGTCGATTGATGACATCCTGTGCAGTTTTTATTATAGGCCTGGTTCATCATATTTACTGATTATAAGGACCAACAACACGGCTACGTGTGTGAGAAATTCAATGTCGACACTAAAAGACAAGGCGTATAATTTTAAAACACATTCTCTTGAAAAACGCATACCAGACAACTTGTTTTCATATCATTTTGATACCAACACCCCTTATGAATTATTTATTTTAAATAATGTGGCCAAGTTCTTCTTGTAATAAGTTCCTCAGCGAAGTTGCCGAAAGCTAATTTAAGATTTTATAACACCTTCATCTGAGTTAAAATGCGCGGCGGAGATTTTATCAAGACAAGATGCACCCTTGATTAATTTTGTCGCTCGAACGTATTTTGGCTGTTGGCATTGATGCTCCTTTATTTGACAATTCTACAATGACAAGAAGAGTATACTTAGTTTGGTTGGACCTAAAGACTTTTGTATACATATGTTAAACAAAAATCTTTTTATTCGTTAAGCATTCTTTAATTTGTTTGAATTAAAAGTTGCTGTAATGATCTTTTAACAAAATACAAAAGTACATTTGTTTTTTGGAAAAATAAACAAATAACACCGGCTCATGAAAGCCCGAAAATATTAATTTTTGATCGTTTACCAAAGTCTTTTATTTACTCCCATATTCTAACCATGTAAATAATATTGTTCATTATCATCATACGGCATCTTTTAATTTGGTAATTACTTTTTTTAGTCACGAATATTCAATTTTGGGCATAATGTCTTACTAAAATAGGTATTAAATGCAGTGAGAATCATTGAGGTAGGTAAACTGCATGTACGACTGTACGAGAAAGTACTTGTTAATTTATTCTAATGGTATTGTTTTTGAAGTTGTGTGGGAAGAAAAATTAAAGCATGGTAGGTAGTGGGTACTTGACTTCTTGCTACTAAATACATAATTTAATGAGGTGGATTGAGTTTAGTTAGCATTAGTATATTCTATTAGGTGTAACGAAACATGGTTAGTGTGGTGTACTGCCATTTAACTATAATAATAAACATTATCCTGGGCAGTTACATTTCTTATTCATTACCGAGTTGACCAATGTCTAATGATTTCACTATAATGAAGTTTGTTTTTCTTTTTCGTTTTGCACATTAATAGAAATCGGTTAATGCCTATCAATTTTGAAATGTGAACGATTGGTTGTTTTAAAGTCGTAGGTGCAATAATTATTATAATAACTAATTTTCATGCAACGATTTGCGCATACATTTTCTCTTATGCAAGAAATAATTCTTTGTGCACGATGTTCTTTTTATTAATGCCAAAAATTACGAGATAGTAGTAGCTAGACAGATTTAAAGTTATTCCGAACATGGTTTTGTAAAACAGTATACTTAAGCATTAGTAAACTACATAGTATGGTTAGGGTTAAGTCATTCTCATGACCCGAACTTTAAATACAGATATTCCTAGATAGACTTATTAATTATTATAATCTTTAAATCAAAATTACTGGTACGTTTATATGAAGGTTTTATTTTTATTAGATTTTTTTAACCAATTGTATGGAAATATAATTTAAGTTAAATGGTCAAGAAACATTCGGTGATATAAGAATATTTTCAACAGAAAGTGGTGATAGGAATAAATCACCACTTCTAACGACTGATTAGATTGTCGGACCAATTTCTTATTTTTTCTCCACTCTCACTTATTTAAAAGTTAATTCTGAAAACATATGATTTTTTTTGCCAATATACAGGGTGTTACCAAATAAGTAGGAAAAAATTCAGGGGAAAATTCCTGAACCCATTTTAAGAAAAAAAGTTCCTATAAACATATGCCCGATTTTGACTTTTTTTTTTCTTACAGCCCCCTAAGGGCCCCCACTATTAGCACATTTTTTTAAATTTTACCAAGGGGATAATATTTCTAGTATTTAGATAAATCAAATAGGTCCTATAACATTTTTTGAAAAAACTATTCATTGCGAAATTATAGCGAAAAAACTGATTTTTTAGGGGTTTTTTGGGGGGCTGTATCTCGAAAACGAAGGATTTTCGGACACATGTTCATATGATTTTTTTTTCTTAAAATGGGTTTAGGAATTACCCCCTGAATTTTTTCCTACTTATTTGGTAACACCCTGTATAAAAGCGTTACTCTAATCTCTAATATGCGGTAGGTTTATAATTGTCTACACCTTTCTTTTTCCGCAATTGCAGGGTCAAATACATAATTAATCGTACTAAACGCCTTCGCACATTTTAGATCAAAAAGGTGTTTAGTCTTTGATGTTTTGTTTGCTATATAATAATATAAATAACATTGTTTGATTTAACACTACCGTCATTAACATAAAAGATAATCACCACATTTTCAAAACTTATATCAATTGAGTTTGAATATATCATTATAAATACCACTTCAACAAGGTATAATATAATTTTCACTTAATTCTAATGTATAGACAATTGAAAAAGGTTAACTCAAACATTATTAACGTTCTTGTCTCGTTTCCATTAATGTCTAGATAGAGACCCATATAGCGGTTGCAGTCAAAGACTGTTGCTTGGAATTTACAATTTTATTGTTGGATATTTCATTATTACCTGCTTTGGATTTTATTTCCTATTTAGAAAAATATTTTTTGTTAATTCATGCATAATGTACATGACATGTTTGAAGTAGTAATCTCCAGAGGCTATAAAAAATATGGCGTTGCTTACTTGTTTTGCAAAATGCTGCAATCATGTTGTTGCCTTCAAAGAAAATACTGTTAATTTAAGCAAAACTAAATAAGTCTTCATTTATAAAATGACTTACTTAGAAGCATATAAAAACCATCACACAATCCGTCAAAATTCTTCGAACTAATTGTAAAAACGTTGCGAGTATAACTGGGCCATAAAAATAAAGTGATCTAAAACCTATGGTTGTGTTTGGAAATTATACCCTGATAGTAAACGAGATATACCTGGGTAAGAATTTGCGGTTGAAAATTAAATCAAGCCTACAAAAGAGTGGCCTAATAATGGTCTCTTGGGGAACTCCTTTCTTTTCATGTGGCTTGATTTGAAGTCACCATCGTTTTTATTCTGCTTCGCCGTGTAGTGTCTCCCATCAGCAATTACGAATTGAAACATAGATTTTCATTGTTTGAGCTTAGTTAAGAAAAGATTATAGGTACTGTTTCGATTTAAATTTGGCTATTTCTGGCAACTAAGTCCAAAACACAAATCAACTGAAATTAAAAACGCGTTATGGATTTGTTACTAACCTAACAGAGAAGTATTCTAATTGGGTAATTGCACGCTCTTTTATACTTATTGTTTTCAGTATCTTCCATCTTTCCTAGTATTTTCTGTATTAGGGTGAACCATGATCTATGGAATATAAAACAAAGATTCTCTCCAACCACACTTTATTTAGAAAAATCTGAATACGTATTTTGACAGCTCTGCAGTCATCTTCAGCAAAAGATAGAGGCAAATTGAAGTCAATCTGCTTTTTTAAATTTAACAGATACTAACCCAACGATTTCTTTGTCAATTTTGTTTGTTGGTCCACTCTAGACACTGCATTTTATTCTAATTTGCAGCCAATGTGCTAATTATAATAAAATATGGACCTCGATATCAGTTATATTTATTAAGCAGTTTTTTATGCAAATGGAGGCTAATAATAAAATATTCAGTTATTCAGTCGCGACCATTCAGTAGTAAATCTTATTAGTATTGAAATGTATCAGATGAGGTGGTGTTTGTTTTGTTGAGAGAGGCAGGATGGACCACCATGGGACGGTGCGCCACCCAGTACATTAATGACCATTCGATGTTGGGATAATTTATGGAAGCATGTTAGTACGTGAGTGGGAAGACAACTCAGCGCACTTGTGCACACATTATAATCTTAACTATTAGATAGCGCCCAATCGGCTTGCAAACACTCCTTACTCCTCCTATAATTATAATTAATTCTGCCGTCATGTTTATACCGTACCTGATTTTAAAGCCATATTTGGAATATTAGCGTCCTTGAAGACCTTGGATGCACATGCAGTGCTGGTCGTCTATGCGATGGCTAAAAAGTTTGATTATATGCTTTCACTTTTTATGTTTGTAAACATTTGTGTTGGAATGACTCCAAGCCATACGCTTATCCGAGATAAACTTGACGCATAGCAAAACTCCGGATTGACATTGAAACTTGCAGACTTCTTGTCAAAGTAGCATATAACCATTTTGCTTCTTTTAAATATTTATGTAAGTTTATAATTTCTAAGCACTAACATTAATCTTTTAATGTATGTTGCATATTGAGACGTATTTTGATACGAATACGACGATTTTTAAACGTAGTGGGTTTATCATTAACTACTTTTTTACCAACTGTAAACTGTAATGTTAGGTTTGGTGAAGAACATTTTCTGTAGGAATGTTCAATCTTTGTAATATATTATTAAAACAAGCGATAAAAAATGAATATTACGTTTTTTAAATACATTTTTTATTAATTTCTCATTTAAAACTACGATTAAATATTGGTTATTTTTAATGGTTTGGTGTGATGATTCTTGAAATGCAGCTAGCGTAACTACTGATAATGATTTTACTGATTTTGCTATTGAAAAGTTTTATTTAGTTATACGATTTTCTTCTTAATAAATGTGTATATCTGAATAAATACACATCTTCTATTTTTTCCTTAATGCATGAGATTTATCATGAGTCTTCGATGCAAATAATTAGCTCAATGTTCTCAGATGGCAGACAGGCAATAATCGCAGCATAAAAACGATCATGCATCTATCCGTGCTGCACAGCTAAGCTGTAATGATAGTAGTGATTAAATGCGGGGGTCTTAGATGGATGAGTGACAGTACTGGCAAGGCCCCAATGGTGTATTTATGTAATGATAGAGTCGGATACACGAAACTACTAGTGGCACAGGGTCATAACCTGATGTCTGATCCTTCCTTGTTCGCTTGATATCGACTGATGGTCTCCCAATTACTTGCGTTGCTCCCTAGATAGCGATGCTAGTGTTATTACTTCGAGTGTAACTTTACACTCTTTACACATCTGAGTATTTCTTGAGATTTTGTCAGTTGATTAAGCCCAATTTAAGTATCTGAAGTCTATACATAATATATTATTCCATATGCAAGGCATGCCAATTAATGCACTTGTTTGTAAGTAATCTAAACGTTCTTATTTGGATGTGGTGCCACTTTGACTAGAGGCATTGATAGAAAGGTACAGTGCAAACGAAAAGATTTCCTTAAACATTTGTAACAGTCCTTCGAAGTGCCGCACAAAATAATTTGAAAGTATTGTCAATTTTGTTCGAGAGAATGTCAATTAACCCTTTTACATCGGTAGAGATAACTTTACTCCTTTTAGGGAAAGGGAAAACGGCGGTAAACTTCTCACAATGTCCATATACTTGTCAACATTATAAATGCGGTGTGTCCCAGATCACTAGCTTGCATCTTGGCGATATTGTAAACAAGCATTAGTATTTGACGGGACAATGGCTGCTATGAGGTGTCAGGTGCAGAAGATAGACAAATGTGTGTGATATTTCGATAGAATTCGTCTCAAGACGTGCATGGTTTTAATATGGAGTGCGACAGTTTTTCATCTGACACCTCAAAGTACTTTGTCTGAGCTGTGAAGACGCTTCAACTATGCTGGACGCTATAACTCATTGCTATTTGTACTCCAACTTTTGTGACTTCTTTGTTTTATCTCACTTCAGGATGAATGTGACTGCTTTCGTTTTTACATGTTTGATATAATTGCTTGTTTGTTGAGGGAATTAATTTAGTGGTGAATATTGGCAAAGACTCAACGTGTTTTATGTTACTTTCATGATATACTACTATGTCTTGTTCAATCATTGCTACAAGAACTTTGAAGAATTTGCCTTTTTGAGGTTGCTATAATTAAGTTGTGGAAATAGGTCTAATTATACAGATTAGCGTAATGTTTATTAAAAAGACCATTCGTGAAATGAACATTTATTAAGGCCATTTAAGCGTTGTTATGTTATAAAATGTATTTCGTTTATAAGCATGCAGATGTCGGCTCAACAAGCGACACATATAGCATCCTCTAATTGTTGTAATAAAGTAACATACTTACATATCTCAACGCCGAGACCGGACGGCGTTTTGTGAAATAGGATGATATTTATATGCGACACGCTGAATATAAACATACCAACAACACTGGTGACGAAAAAATCGCATACATATAATTTGAATTCTTTTATTTTATGCGGCAGAGAATAATAACGCGCCTGCCGCGAATAGTTTTACGAAATTTACGCCGCTTGTGCTGCTTTATCTCATTGTTCTCGATGAATATGCTAAGCGACTTAGAGGAATGCGACTGGGGCTCTATACTCCACTTGAATTTCGCTAAAAACTTTGATTCTACTTCCATATCACGCCGCTTATTTATTAAATCATCATCATCAAAATTTGCATTGGTATTTTGAGCTATCCCAAATTTTAAAGCCATACACCCTTTCTAAGATAGACCATAGGCCACTAAAAAGATTTGTACGTTGTCTGAGCAAGTCAATTAAATAAGAATGTAATCTGAAGAAATCCATTTTTAAATACACGTCTGCCTTATAATTACTATACAAGTTGATACAATAATCACTGAATTTTGATGCAAATATATAATATAAAAAGAAGCTGTCTTTGGTATAATATAAAAATTAGTAATTTATTCTTGACGGATGATGGACGTTCTCCTTAATATCATATTAGGCAAATGTTATAGACTATAATAAATTATACCAATTATTTTAAATGGTACCCTTTTATTTTTAAATGTAGGTACTGATCATTTTCAAGACGCTTAAAATGGGTTGCGTAGCCTTTTACAGATTATTACAATTAATGTTAAAAATAATTCTTAATGTAACACTTTGCTTTATACATTATTTAAAAATCTACAAAATTATAATAAAATGCAAATTTTTACTAATTAATTGAAACCGACAGATGTCCTATAAAAGAAATGTAATCAATGCCCTTGTCAATCAACTTCGAAATCAATGAAAAGTTTTGTTGGAACGAAAAGTGAGGGTGTAGGGTTATTTCACCTTTTTAATCGCATCCCCTGTTTTAAAATAATATTAAAATAGGTTTAAAATTTCTTTTGAAGTTTACATGTGTCTATAATTACTTCTGTTCTTTATTATTTCAGACCTACAATTTAATAAGTTCATGTTTTCTGACTTTACAAGCATACTTAAACAATTTGTTTTTGGTCTTGCCTGTAAATAGTATAACCTGGATTTACGCTACCCGATTTATTATTCTAGATGTAGCGTGCGTAAGCAAATTTTATAACCATCCAGAAACGGAAATGAAACGTAGAATTTAGAACACCTTTGTTTTGTTATAGCGATCCTTTTGTAAGAGATATATTTGCCGTCAAATATAAAAAGAATAAGGGCTTTTGCCGTCTCGTCTGTAAAATTTTAAATTTCAAGCAGATTCTCGTTACTATATTGTTTAAAAACGATATGATTATTAAAAATTTTGGTTTGGCTATTCCAGTAAGGTTTTGGAAACCACAGGAAACTTCCTAATATTTTAATCCTGCCTTTCTAATTGAATAAAGACCATCGAAGCATATTATTGGACGATTTATGTTTAAATGTGTACCTAATCCAAGAAATTCTAAATCTTGAACCAATGTACTAGTTGGTAATCTTTAAATCAAAGTTGAAACTTACATAGTAATAGCCTCAAACTTTATTAATCTGAGTGATACAATTAATGGCCAAACTAGGATTCATATAGGTACTGACTGTCTCACTGTAAACTTCCCAATGGGGTTTTTGGAATTTTACTCTAACTTCCTAGCGAGGGGAAATGGTCCTCCAAATAGTTTAGGTTCTACGATCAAACTAATATATCTTCATAGAGTAAATATCTAGAAACTACATTTCTTTACTTAAACCTTTTGAATCATTAATAAATATTTTTCTCTTTCGTTAGGCTTATCAATAGTGTTTTCATGTAATCCTTCAGATTTATATCTGGAAAGTATTAACGTTAATGAGTGACATCTATATTAGATCAATGTTTAATTGTGTAAGAGTTCAGACTGGACGTATGACCGACAGCCTTATAACTCAACAATTATCAGATTCCCCGGGGTACATAAAGCATCAGACCTGTCTATCTTTTGTTATTCTGGAAGTCTTAGTCAGACTAGGGTTAGACTTCCAAATCACTGCTTTGCTTTAATTATACAGGGTGTCCGCGATCAATGTGCTTTTTTTTTAATGGGAGATAGCTGGGAAAAATCCAAGACATTTGGTAAACACTACATGTAATTTCTTTACCTTTAAGAATTTTGTAATTTTATGTATTTTTTTAAATACCCCAATTTAAGTAAAAACATTTTTTCCACTTGAAATTTCTGAGAAACTGTACCGTTTTTGAATAAACTACCAAAAACACCTTTGATGTACCCCATATTTTGCGTTGATTTGACAAAAAACTTACTTCAATGTAGTGACAGTGGTAAGTGACATACAAATTTCAAAAGAAAGTCTAGTCTTATGCAAAAATATGGGGTACATCAAAGGTGTTTTTGGTAGTTTATTCGTAAAAGGTACACTTTCTCAGAAATTTCAAGTGGCAAAAAAGTTGTTACTTAAATTGGGGTATTTAAAAAAATACATAAAATTACAAAATTCTTAAAGGTAAAGAAATTACATGTAGTTTTTATCTACACTACTAGTGTTTAACCCATTTTAAAGGGGGCCCCAAATTTCAAAATGGGTTTAAAATGACCCTTTTTATTACCTTTATTGGTAGTACAACTTTCATGATGGTTGGTGGAATCGTTTGGTAAATATTTACGATTAAGGGTTTTTAGTCTACATGTTTGAAGGCCGTTATTTCCGAAGGGGGGCACTTTTTCAAAAAACTGTTTTTACCAAATGTCTTGGATTATTCCCAGCTATCTCCCATTAAAAAAAAAGCACATTGATCGCGGACACCCTGTATATCACTAATAAATATAACAACTGACTTTTTATATTTACCAGATTCTAAGGAAAAATAACTAAAAAGGAAGCATTAATAACAGCGTTTCCTTCCTACAGCCTGCATGATAGATTCGGATTGATCGGAGATTAATGTGGGTATTTTGTTCCTTCTTTATATTTAAACTTGCTGTACTAATACAAAATGTTTTTTTATTCAGAGATTTTAAAATCGTTACGATTTTTCTGAAGATTTGTATGATTTAAAGAATCTGACAAATCGACCAAAAAACCTTGTTGAGTTTGCATTACCCTTCCTAGAAATAATTATGTCCACTACATAAATATAAGTACTTTCGTCCATCCAAACATCATAGTACCATCTGTTTGTCACATTTTAAGTAAAGCAATGATGACAAAAAACTCAAAAATTATTCAACCGCGAAATATTCCAAAGAAGATTCTAATCCTTGCGATAAGGTGTATGCAAGGTGACAAAATAGCGGCTTTCTTTAAATATTGATACCAAGGGTAGTACCAGTATCCACCACAATAGGATTATGCTGTAATACCTGCTTAGAAAATGTTTGTAAACTTGTACCGATATGATCCCTTCTTTGATTTTTGCGGCAACTTTGAAATATGGATTTAGGTCTATTGGCCAAGTATACATTTCAAACAATAACAAATAATAATCTGCGCCTCGAGGCTAGAAGCTTAAACTTATATGATGCCTTATTAGATCTTATGCAGAACAAATTCTTGTCAACTGTATCTCAGGTTGTAGAATAAGAGCTCATAATTTCTGTAGCAGGAATGTTATCTGTTTATAAATTTACTTCTTTTCAGTTAATCTGCATGAAATGAGGGATCTACTTCATTAAAGATGCTTAATATATTAAACTGATGAAGTATGACTGAAAATATAAAACAAACAGCAACTTAAATATCAGATTATCTTAAAATAACAAAGCTAAACAAAATATAGCTGGCGGCAATATTTTCAGGAGCCAGCATAATTCGCTAATGTTTAAAGAAACTCGAAAACTTGTTATGTTTTTAAATGAAATATAAATGAAATACAATACTATCTTCAACATCATCCTAATTAATCCGCTTTACACAAAGTTAATTAAACCTTTTATTCAAATATTAAAGATGTCTTGTCTTAAAACTTTAGCTAGATACTATCGATCAGAAAATGTCTTATTTTGTTCTAGCTAATAACTTTATCCTAAGGTAGGATTAAGTGACAAACAGTTTGTTATCGTAAAGCAGAGTAGCGGTGGGTCAAGAGGGCCCTATAATTAACTGAACTCTAGCTTAAATGGCTTTATGGTATCAAAGTTCTGCCAATATAGGATCTCTAAGGAGTATTGGAAGTGAAGTTTGCGTTAATTCGGAGACTTGGTGTATAATAGTTGTTTTGAAAACAATTTGAGACACTATATGATCGCGGAAGTGTTATCTGTAGATCCTCAGAAGCTGCTGGAATTGGCCCCCTGATGCGGATCAACGGAATGCCTGAGTCTCGGCCTGAGATTAGGTCCATTTACTGTACGTAGTTGCAGTGGCGTAGCTAGAAATTTTCGGCCTGTGTGCAAACTATGGAATGGGCCCCTAGACAGTAAAAAAATATTCTTAAAATTCAAATTTTTTTTTTTATTATTATTTTTGTTTTGTTTACGAGTATGGTACAAGGTGCCCCAGAATAGTTTGCATACATAGAAAAATTAAAATCTTCGCCCATTCCGTTCAGATCCAGGTTCTGGTTCGGAGTCGCCATACTTGGGAATGGGGTAACCAGCAGCATCACAATTGGAATTGGAGAATATCTACTACTTCCAATTTTATGTTGCGCCGATATTTTGTCCATAAAATTATTAAAAACAAAGTTTTTGGGCAAAAGATATTTAGTAATTTAATGACTGATTCTGATTTGCAGGAGCTTTAACTACACATTGTGTTATACAGGGTGTAACCAAATAACTAGGAAAAAATTCAGGGGGTATTTCCTGGACACATTTTAAGTAAAAAAGTTCATATAAACATGTGTCCGAAAATCCTTCTTTTCTGAGATACAGGGTGCCAAAGTTTCTAAAAAAAAACTTTTTTTTTAAGATTACCAAGAAACTAAACCAGATATTTCTTTAAAACTTAGCACGGGTAATTTTCTTATCATTAGGCATAAGGTGCGGTAGAAAAAAAATAAAAATTATAATTGGAAGGGGCACATTTGGGGGTACCATGGGGGTTGTTCACCCCCAACTTTTTTGTGTGTTACCTTTTTGGTATTTTCATAAAATAACTAGAAGCCCTAGAATATGATCTTTAAAATTAGTATGTTGTTCTTTTTTCATAAAACTAACCGTTTTCGAGAAAAAAATTCATTGCCCAAAGGCAACAAAATTTCTTTTTTAAGTTTGGCTTTTTTATGTTAATGAAAATAAAACATAGTTAACAATGAAGGGTTAATTAATTTCTTTTTTTTATTATTATTTCAAATAAATAACTGGTTTAGATTTTTAGTAATCTTAAGATTAACATTTTTTTTGAGAAACTTTGACACCCTGTATCTCAAAAACAAAGGATTTTCGGACACATGTTTATATGAACTTTTTTTCTTAAAATGGGTTCAGGAATTACCCCCTGAATTTTTTCCTAGTTATTTGGTAACACCCTGTATAACTATTAAAGGCTATATTATTCACAATAAATTCGAAATATTCGCTTGCCTGGGAAGCAGCCTGCACTAATGTCTTACTTTTGCCTAATTAATGTAATATAAGTGCGGGTTCACGACCTAAATTAAGTTAAGAAATTAACACAAATTAAGAAATTTACGGCAGCTTATTGGTTGATTTGACATTGACATTGAAGTTTTTCATTTTTTAATGTCAAATCAACCAATAAGCTGCCGTAAATTTTTTAATTTGTGTTAATTTCTTAACTTAATTTCGGTCGTGAACCCGCACATAATCTTTGTTGAATGTGAACGCTTTTTTTGATATGCATTTAAAAATCTATAATTTCACTAAAATTAAGACACTTATTTTCTATCGTATGGGCCCTTACAAGATGCAAGCTAATTTTCATTGTGAACTTGACTTTAGAGAAGTAACCTTTCATTTACAATTTATTAGGGTTTGTAAATTAGAAAATTTTTAAAACAAAATAAAGGCTAAGTTCAAAAAACAAAAAAAAAGTCGAATATTAAAAAAAAATCTTGGGGCCCTTCGGGCCCCCTGACCTCTCGGGCCCGTGTCCTTGCACACCCTGGCACACTGGTAGCTACGCCACTGCAGTTGTCCTGAAATTGTTGTCTACGTTTAGACTTAAGCTTGCACTTCTTACATCTTTTGAAAGTTACTTTTGCAAATCCAAATATTTCAAAGTAAAAATCTTCTGTAACAGTAGTAAAACAAACTGCCTCGATATTTTAGTTATAAAGAAAGGGCAGTTTAAACTTCTAAATGCTCGTTTTAGTCGTTTTGCTTGTGATGTTATTATATTGGATAGCTTAAGGTTAAATGAAGGTAAGTAAAGGGATCCTTTATAAGAATATTTCTTCATAATTAGAACAATGTTTAGTAATTTGAGTATTAATTAACTGCAGCACATTAAGATAAGATCCCAACTTTTCTTGAATATCTTTTTGTAGGGAGATGAATTTAAGTTTATTAAACTTTTACGTTTGTAACTTGGAATATAACAAAATAAAAGCAATTTTACTCCGTATTTATGCAAATGTTTGCTAAAAAGTTCAATTTCCTTGAAGCTAATTACAATTTCGTCGTGCTATTAAAATAAAATATGCTTTATACAATTTAATTAAAAAATAAATCGACTTCTCTCTGTAAAAACTGTAGTGCTACTGTTTAAATTTAAAATTAAACAAACAGGAGTTACCTATTAATTCGCCGTAAATAAATTGTGAATCATTTGAATAAAATAAAATGTAAAATATTTTTTTTGTAAATCTCAAGTGATATAAAAGTTTAAAAGAAATTGGATTCAAAAAGGGTGGCCAAAGTAGAGATAATAAACTCGCTAATTACTTAATTACTTTGTAAAAGATGATAAACCGTAAACTTGCAGACAGAAGCTAACAGCAGACACTGAAATGACATGCATTCCAGGCTCCATTAACTTTTCTTAATTAGAAATCAACACGGCCCGAAATGAAAGCTTACTGATTTAAAAGTATCATCTATGAAAAGGATAAAATCAAACAGCTACCATGAATACCATCTTTTATATAATCTCAAAATGCGCATACACTATTTACTTTCAATATAATCTCCTTTTCATTACACTCATTAATTTTGAATAAAAACCAAATAAACATCACGATCTTGATTAAATGGAAATTAAATGGGCATCAATTAACAAAAT
Source organism: Cartodere bifasciata (assembly GCA_963920755.1). Classification (NCBI taxonomy): domain Eukaryota; kingdom Metazoa; phylum Arthropoda; class Insecta; order Coleoptera; family Latridiidae; genus Cartodere; species Cartodere bifasciata. The sequence continues at coordinate 12,933,531 of OY987195.1, forward strand.
ATCTTAACATTATTACCCCAAAATAAAGTTGCAGGCATTTTATTGACGAAAAACATAATAATCGAAACTTACAATCACTCAATCACATGTATTTTCTTCCAATGTTTGGTTTTTAAATGTTCCCCAATTTTTTTTGTATCTAAAACTTTTTATCTGAAGAGATTATCGTGGGATTTACGTTTAAACTATGTAGTTGTACTCGACCTTCCAGATGTCACTGGTCATCTTTACGATCTACAATATTCCGTATGCAGCGCCAACATAATTTTTATGCACCAGGTACAACCATGCGCCATGTTCGATTAAAACACTTTTTGTTTAAAAGCATGATCTTTACGAACACATAGGTACTTATATTGTGAATTGTTTTACTTTTTATCAAACTCTTGTTTTACATTTGGAATTTATCTATGTGAATATTTCCCTACTGCTATTTACGTTCATTAAACGACTGAAAAGATTTGTATTATTCGGGTTTTATCAAAAAGCTTTTGTAAGGATTCGGAATTTACCTATGTCAAAATTTGCAAAAGAAGAACTTACTGTAATACAGAATATTGTCGGTTATCCTACAAAATGTGGCAAGCAAGGGATTCCACATAGCTCTGTATCAGGATTCAAAACTATGTCATTTTTTAAAATAATTAATAACTGGCTATATTAAAATGTTTTGATTTCGAAATATGGTTGTTGTTTAAAATTTACCGAATAAGTAAACATAATGAAGTATGAATTGTCCTTAAAAACCAGTGTGACTCTTTTAACCGATTGTCCCAATGCGCGTTTTATCAGATCACATTTTGTGATTGTGAAGTTAAAGAAAACAAGTCAAGCAATAAAGTGTAGGTAACTGGTACGTTTGTGGGATATTGTATTATATCAAAGTATACTATATCATGTAAGTATTTTGCTATACAGCAAAACGTAAATTGGCTTGAGTGTTATAGAATCAGGTTTCTCCACTTTTACTAGAAAGATTTACCGCAAAAAGGGATAAGACAAAAATAGCAGAAATATCTCCGTTATAGCATATAATAAAGTAAGTCCAGCGATGGAGTAGACGACATGAAATCAGACAGAAGAGTGCAAGTTATACGTGCTAAGCCAGGGGGACTCCATAAGGTATAATTTCCAAAAGACATAAAGAGAATACGCTGATGTCCAGCTCTCGCCCAGTTCATCTCTTGGGAACCCTAAAGAAATTGTCGATGTATGAAGCCCGATTTGTTACATCGTGAATGCCTGATCAAACATACTATCCAGATTTTACAATTGGTATGGATATAGGTATGTAGAGACAAACCGAGGAATTTTATCACTATTACTTATTTTTTTTTTATATTAATTTTCGTCCTATATTTGAATGTTCTTAAGACGGGGCATTTAATTTCTTTTAGATTTTAAGAATTCTAATTTTTTTTTGTTTTAAAATGAACGAATTGAAAGATTGTATGCACCCCGACCTTAAGCAGCCGGCCTCGTCTTAAATATGTGAAAATATTGATGCCGCAAAAACTGTATTCCGCATTTGTTCATTCATTCATTCATTCATTTATTCATTCATTCATTCATTCATTCATTCATTCATTCATTCATTCATTCATTCATTCAAAAAAGCTAAACCTGATCAATTTACGTGTTGATTTTTGATAGATGAGTGGTTATTAAATGTATTTACGGTATGAATACTTTAGATTTAAGAAAAAAAAATAAAGTAGTTTTTTGGTTTTTTCCATATATATTATGTTTTTGATATTATATTAAAACCAAACCAAAGAAGGGAATATGGTCAATCTAATCCTACCATTAGATTTTAAAAATTCCGCTTGGTTTGTGAATCTTGAATGATTGAAACGACTACTCTACTTGCACAACAACCTGCCGGCCCCCTCTTAATTAATGTCTTTCTGTCGTCTTAGATTTTCTTGTTTTTAAAACATAAGTTTATACCTACATATTAATTAATGATTCATATGTTGCTTCAAATTTTCCTGTTTCTTAACCACTTTTCATAGCTTATTTAGCGTATTCATGCATTTCGACAAAAGACGTTCACCTTACTTGTGAGCAGCTACTCTTATTTTGGAATATCATCCTGTCTTATTTTTTCCTAATTGGATGAATAGGGATAGAATGGCATTCCTGAATAAGAATGGCCTGATGCAAACAAATACGCGTCTTGCTAGGACTATAACTTTTGCCTTTAATTTTTCGTAGTTCTGAAAAAAATGTGTAATTAGTTCATTTCTCTAAAGGAAATGTACTATTGTAATTGCAATTTCTGAAAATCGATGTTTTTTTGCAACTGTGCCTAAACGAAGCAAGATACGTAAATGTTGAAAAGATGCTACAAAAAATTACCGATCTTTTAATACTAGAATCATCTCGATCGGACCATCCACTGGGTTGTTATTAAAAAATATCACTTTGGTGTATGTTAGGATGGATGGATGGATGTACGGAGCAAAACATTTCTTTAACTGTAATTTACTCAACTATGGTACTAGATACAAGGTTCAAACTTGGCATAAGTAAATACCAAAGTCTTGTGGTCAAGATGACCTCAAGGTCATATTAACCACTGGTCAAGGTTAGTAGATATTGCATGCAAAAAAAAATCTAGCCCAAAATATTGGATTTTTTTTTTTGCTTAAAAATATTCTTTCGCAGAGTCCTTTGTGTTAAAACTTTTTAATAAAAATTCTATGTCTAGGAAAAAAGCTATGACGTTTTTAAATGTCAATGTTTGCATTAACATTGCTCCAATACTACAATAGTAAGAGGTCTTAAACTTAGAGGATGGATACACAAGAGACAGGGGTTCAAGGTCATGTCAAGGTCATATCTTTTTAAAGGTCATTCATATTATTAAAAAACTATGTGAAGTTAAATGCAAGTTACATTTTGGACATGTTTTTGAAAACACAAAAGGTTGTTCTTATGTTTCTGACTTAGTAGGCTATCTTCAGGAAACGATTTTTAGTTTGACTTTGACAATTATCTCAAGTACCACAATGGTTAAAGATCTCAAACTTGGAGGATGGATAACCAAAAGACAAGAGTTTAAGGTCATGTCAAGGTCATATTGTTTGAAAGGTCAGTAGCATTTTTATTACTAAAAACCTACGTTAAGGTAAATGCAAGGTAAATGTTGGACATGTTATTGAAAACACAAAAGGTTGTTCTTGTGTTTCGGACTTAGTAAGCCATCTTCAGGGAACGATTTATAGTTTGAATTCAATTATCTTATACACCACCATAGTTAAAGGTCACAAACTTGGAGGATGGATAACCTAAAGACAGGAGTTCAAGGTCATGTCAAGGTCATTTTGTTTGAATGGTCAATAGGATTATTATTATTAAAAAACTATCTTAAGTTAAATGCAAGGTTAATGTTCGAGATGTTTTTGAAAACATAAAAGGTTGTTCTTATGTTTCGGACCTAGTAGGCCATCTTCAGGAGACGATTTATAATTTGACGATTAGTCAAACAAGTCAAACCTAAAAAATGGATAAGTAAAAGACAAGGGTTCATGGTCATGTAAAGGTCTTATGGTTTAAATGTTCAGTATAATTTTCATTATTCAAAAACTATTTTTTGTTAAATGCAATGTAAATTTTGGACATGTCTTTAAAAACATAAAAGGTTGTTTTTATATTTTGGACCTACTGGACTATCATCAGAAAACGCTATAATTCTAACAAAAAAATGAATTTATACGTAAGAAATGAACTCAAGAGTCGGATCTATCGGCCTCGACCGCTAGTTCTGATAAAATTTTGAAATGAATAATAAACTAATAAGAAAAAGAAAGAAGAAGGGAAAATTGGTTTAGCGCCTAAGCTTGCCATGGGCATTGTCGAATTATTCGAAGATCTTCCGATTTGTTCTAAGTTTTCTATGAATTGATTTCAACGTTACTTTTGATCTAAGCAGTCGTTAGTAGTAATAATGTTGAATTCGATTAAAAAAAAAACCCAAAATATGTCGGATTGTCGATTGTCATATTAACATTGTTCATGGCCTGTTCAGTCGTCGCTTTTTTATGCTCACCCGACATTTATATAAAAGTTACTGCATTTTTTAAATTTGGATTTTTTAATATCACAATATCACCAAGAACATCACTTATACCTTTTGGAAATTAAACATCTTCCATTTTATAATGTTCATTATTTTTGAAATGTAATCGTTTATAATATCATACGAATATATACATATGGCTTTCAAAAGTCTTGCACCCCCCCCCCTTTAAAAACTTTCACGTTTGCCTGACAGAAATAAAATTTTCTTTAAAATAAACCTTAAAGCCTCTGTGATATAATACATAAGATAGAAAAGCGTTTAATTAATTTTCTTCAATGGTACCACGCGTTTAAAAAAAAAGTGTAAAATTCCTGAAAATTGAATAAGTGTAAAAATTTAAAATAAAGCAAACACGGGATTATTAGTAAGTAATATTAGTACTTCTTGTTCTAAATGATGCATTCAAATGGTTTCGCATACTTCTAATGGGGCTATTAATAACTTCTAGGGGTGCATTCACCATTTTCTTGCAACGCAACAATTAGCCCCTGTCTGCTTTTTAGCGTTATTTTTTCGTGTTTTTTTTTGCGGAAAACTTGATTAGAGACAAAATCCCACTATGTCCAAAAGAATTCAGGTTCAATTAGCTGACAGGCTAGTCACATCACTCCCTGTGGGAATGTTTCGACACGTTTCATAAGACGCGGATTCCCATTGTCGCCCTTAAAATCACAATAGAGTCCTGGACTAATTTTCAAAAACTTGATTATTTATTAGAAAATTGGCTTAAAAATGGGTAGGTAAAGTCGTAAGGGCATTTTCGCTTTTATTTTTTTTATTAAAAAATAAAAGAGATTTGGATTTTTAAAAAGAGCGCGGGCATGCGCAGTAACATATCCGTGATAAACGGTCATAATATTAATTTGATCAAAGAACTCTGTGATAAAGTTCGTGTTTCTGAGTTTCTGCCATACGTCAGATGTCAGAATTTTCAATTTGTAACCTTATTTCTTTACAAGCTAGAGTTTTCGTTTAAATTTTAAACAGTTTTGTTCGGTAAAATGTCGTGTGCATTTGCAAGTTTGTTTTCTAAAACCAAAGAAGCAGTAGCAAATGGCTATGTGTACTGTCGTGTAACTTTGTGACAAGAAAAATCATCACACGGGGCTTAAAATGTGCCAGCCTAAATTATTAACACGACATTAGAAAGCATTAATCATATGGCAATAATTTTACTACAAGCAACTTTACGTTTACTCTAGGAAGTTAATACAAAACAATGTTTTTACATTTCAAACCTCAAAAAGCAAATAAATCAACGTAGTTCCTTGGAAAAGTAAGTGTGTCTTATGATTGTCCAATGTCCAAAACTCAAGCCGTGGAAATAACAGCATTCAGAAATAGATCGCAATGTTGGTTTTTGAAATGCACCTTCTAAGGAACACCAACTAAAGTAGCCCCAAAATTTAAAAACTGGAATAATCTGCACACAATAGATTAATACTTTTTAAAGCTAAACACAAGGTAGGTTTAAGCTTACCAAAAAAGTTTGCCAATCTTTATAATTTTTATGTTATCAATGTAAAAGAAAAACTAAAATTTGGACACACTTACGCAACATTTTTTGCTTAAAATAGCTTGTAAACTTTCATAATCTATTTTTTGTTCATAAAATATTAAACTAAACCCAAAACTACAGTATATCTTGTTAACTTTTTAATAAAATCGTACTTTTGCAAAAATATATTTCTAATTCTGCTTGTTTTCTCTGTTTTTGTAATTTATTTTTATTTATAGTTGTCATATGTCAAAAAATGTCACGGAGATGCAAAATCTTTTCTTCTTCTTTTTAAATATTCTGGCCTTATGTCTTTAAAAATTCAGCTAGTTTTAAACTGCGCATGCCCGCGTTTAAAAAAAATAATTTTTCGTAATTAATTTATTATTCGGCCTAGAAATTTTTTAAAAAATTGAGAGTTTGAAACTAATACTCCCAAAAACCCAAGGAATTAGAAAAAAAATAAAAAATTATCAACTTTTTACCTAGTCCAGGACTCTATTTCGAATTTTTTTTTTATGAACTCCTAGTGTAGGGGTTTTATGCTAACATAACATTATATGCACACCCGTTTTCATTGGTCAGAGAAAAATTTAAGCGGGATGCTTCGTGGGTGAAAAAAATTGATTTTTATTGGTAAGTCCAGGTTTGCCCTAATGCGTAATGATTATCTTTAAAGAGTTTGGCAAGATGCAAAAAGACAACATCGATTGAATACTTAAATTAAAGTTGCTCCATATTATACGAGTACTAAAATGTTTTGAAGGGGTATAATGTTTTACGAAAAGATTGCTCTGATTCATAGTCCTGGCAATATCGTTGGTCAAGTTTACGAAAAGACTTTTGTCTGTCTCCTAATGTATCCTCCTCATAATATTTCCTCTCAAAATTTTGCATTTAAGGGCGACAAAGGGACTCTGCGTCGTATGAAACGTGTCCGAATATTCCTACAGGGCGTGATATGAGTGGCCTGCTTACTTATCAGACCTGAATTTTTTTGAGAATCTTGAGATCATGTCTCCAAAAGAGTTTTCTGCAAAAAAAAAACCGAAAAAAACAACGCCAAAAAACAGACAGGGGCTAATTGTTGCGGTGCAAGAAAATGGTGAATGCACCGCAAAGAGTTATTGATAGCCCCATTAGAAGTATGCAAAACCTTTTAAATGCATCATTTAGAACAAGGAGTACTAATACTACTCACTAATAATCCCGTGTTTGCTTTATTTTTAAATTTTACACTTCTTCAATTTTCAGGAATTTTACACTTTTTTTTTAAACGCGTGGTACCATTGAAGAAAATTAATTAAACGCTTTTCTATCTTGTGTATTATATCACAGAGGTTTTAAGGTTTATTTTAAAGAAAATTTTATTTCTGTCAGGCAAATGCGAAAATTTTTAAAGGGGGGGTGCAAGACTTTTGAAAGTCAGTGTACATATATATATATATATATATATATATATATATACAGGGTGTTGCAAATCTATGGGTCTATTAGAAGTATCTGGAGAACCGCTTTACCTCTGATTTTTTTTTTATTAATTCTTAGGACATAAAATCTATAGCTCTAAAATATTTTGAAATTTGGGCGACTTCCGGTTATACCGGAAACTGACACCCACTTCCTTATTTTAAATGGAATACCCTATTTTTTATTACGGATTTGGATTCCTTTTTAAATTTAATGATAACTTTGTTAATATGACCATACCCCAAATTTGGGCCGTTTTCCTGGAAAAAATTATTTTCTCCAAGATTTGACTTTGTGGTATTTCCATTACGATTTAGCATATTTTTATTTTTTAAGTTTTACAGCCCATAGAAATCTAAAACGCACCCAAAAGATGTTTTGGGGGCTTGGGGATTGGGGGAAAGTTAGATACAATTTAATACAAATCCGTAATAAAAAATAGGGTATTCCATTTAAAATAAGGAAGTGGGTGTCAGTTTCCGGTATAACCGGAAGTCGCCCAAATTTCAAAATATTTTAGAGCTATAGATTTTATGTCCTAAGAATTAATAAAAAAAAAATCACAGCGCTAGGTAAAGCGGTTCTCCAGATACTTCTAATAGACCCATAGATTTGCAACACCCTGTACACCAAGAAGTTTAGGTACAAAACATGGTATTGAGTAAATATTGCTCAAAATCAATGAAGATAGTATCTTAGTTAAGAAATAAACTTAACAAAAAAAATAATAATTATAATTTACTATGTAAAAATCATTTATTTCATAGTTATATTCTATTTTTTTAATACAAATGTTTTGATGTGGTGAATGGTTTGTTTACCACACTGTGCATGGTTTTAATTAAGTTTATGGTAAAAATACGCTTGTTGGCCAGGGTTAGACAAAACCATATTTGTGACGCACCCACAGGGGAAATATTACCCGAGTGTTTATTGACAGAAGTAGATTGTTCGCCGATCTGTTGGTCAGCGGACAGCTATAATTCTCTATAGGGGATGTCACCATGTAAAAAAGGAATATTTATTTCGTTTCGCATAGTTTTATTTTTATTGGATATTGGATTCGATCTAGTGGAAATTGTGATTGCATTTTTTGCTCGCTTTATATTATTTTTGTTTACTCTCGGGAGTTGTGTCTATACGTAGTTAGAAATAAAAATGCTTTTAATTTTATGTATTATTTAAAATTACAAAAAAATCAAATTAAACAACTTTTTTACTGCAATTTTACAGAAACATTAAATTGCTTTTATAAACAAAATCCTATTCAATTCTACTAATAAAAAAGGAACAGGACAGGTTTTTTTGAACCAAATCAAACTAGGTATTTTAATAATTTGCTGGCAGACTTTCTAGTTCTTTTTTAACAGCTTTTGTAGCTTAATAGGAATTTTGTTGATTTTGTTTCAAACCCAACTTAACAATAGTAGAATTTAGAATTTTATTAAAATTATTCTATTTTCCTGTTCAAACCCTTAAGCATTCCAGTTCATGACTCTTTATTGAGAAGAAGTACGTTTTATTTTAATTTACACTAGCAAGCGTGTATTAATCTTTCTATAAAAGGACAAGTGTAAAAACAAACAAGGGTCACATTGGGGTAAATATAGCTTCAAATTATTCCTTTACAGTTAAAAGGTGTAACCAATCTGAATATTAAAATTGCACTCCCGAAGCGATATGGGGGAGAGATACTCTGATGGGGGTGGATCTATTGTCATATGCAGCTTCCCATAAATGTAACACTTTATTCATCAACTTGTCGCGGCATACGGAGGGATTATTAGGAGGGTTGGGCAGCTGTCTTACGCGTTTTATGCTTTTAATAAATTGATTTTGGCACTATATCTATAATCCATGGCTATTTGCATACATTAATACATAATTTGGTAAACACTTGTCATGTGTTATATCCCTCTGACAAAGAACCTTAATGATTTAATTTTTGGAATTTTTTATTAGTCAATTTTAGGTGGGATGACAACAACACGTTAAGAATAAAATATTCATTGATAATAAAGATAGAAAAAGTTTTGAAGAAAATCGTTTATTAACACTTATTTCACATAATATTGCTTAGTATATTTACCAATTACCAGTTAAAGCTACTGATACTGAAGTAAAACATTTCCTTGCAAAATTATTTATAAATACTTGTATTGCGATATAAGTACACGAAAATAAAAACATTAAATCAAACGATCAATGATCCAGAGAGATTTTCTTTTTCCACAATCAAAAAAGTGAAATGCTTGACACTAACAAGCTTAGAGAAACCTTAGTTAGTGCCAATAAAAGACAAAATGAAATTGTTTTTATCCAACTTTACTTAAGCAGTCCTGCTGAGGGTCCGATGGATAAAGCTTATGCTTATACAATATTCTGAAACATATCTTGAATCTCTGCTACGGGGGCTAATGCTTGTCCCGTCATAATCTGATTTCACTGAGTATAACGTTAATATTTTATGCATTTACGTTCTTTTCTGCACTAAATTTGTCTAGTTTTTGTTGAACATACTCAATGACATTATGATTCATCACTCTTTCTTTATTGGTAAAAAGGTATTTAATCTTATTCTGTCTGTTATATAAATGGACATCAACAATAACTTTTTAATAAGAGGGAGTAGAGAGTGGTAAAATATAAGAAATTGTTCTAACGATCTAAGAATAAGTCATAGTCAGGTGGTTTATTCTTATCCCCATTCATTGTGAAGTCAATGTTGCGATCGATTCATATTACAGGCAGAGTTAGGCTAATTGACAATGGTAAAATGTAAAAAGACATGTCTTTTTAATTTTTTCGACTAATCGCATTGATGTATTCAATGTATTCAATGTATTTTAACTTTAATTAAATCGAATTTCTTAGAAGGTGAGTTGAAATTTTTAGCAATTTTTTCTTCCATCCTTTATTTTCATTTATCTACTTAAAAAATACTTATAGTTCCTTTCTGTAACTTATTTAAGGCCGATGAAGAAAGAAATCCATTTCGAAACTGTCCCAATAGCACTTTTGTAGTTAATAAAAGTGCCTAAATATCGAATTTTTTTTACTGGATGTTATATTGATGGGCAATTAAGTACGTTATTGATTATTTTGCACAAATCATGAATTATTTTTAGCACTTTCGTAAAGAGTGCAATAATTGTCGTCCAATTTGTTAAACAAAATGTATGACGTTTTAAAAAGTAAATTTCGTTGATTAAACGAAGCATTAAATATCCATTAAGCAAATTATTGCCCAGACAAGACTATGTTGCACAAAATATAAAATGAGATTTGAGGAAATGTAAATTCCAAGAATAAAACTGGTTGGTATTGCGAAATATTTTCATGGAGTTTGTATTTGAGTATTGCCTATAAAACTTCCCTTTTTCAACTTTATAGTCGCAAAACGGAGGTTGGGCTAATAAATCAGTTTCAGGTGAGTATAAAACAGTTGATATTTTTAGATATTTTCTTTTTATGACCCTGATTTATAGGTTCGCCAAGTTTTCCGTTGAACAAATTACTCAATTGGCAATACTATGTCTGGTTTCACACAATGTAAGTCCACTTCAATTTTTTTTAATTTACACATCGAAATATTATCCAATATCTTTACAAACATCATCAAATTGCCAAAAATATTTCCCTATAGAGATAGTGAGTCTTAAATATAGACGGGTTGCAATGCTTTACAACACATTGGTGGTAGGGCAACATAAACTGCCTATGTGAGTGGTAGTAGTGAAGATGTGAATATTACTCGAGAGACTTCAGAAAAATATGAGAGGGTTATCTTCTCACGCATTACGCGTATAAACCTTTATGAATGACTCACGTCGGTAAATGCTACATAAACTTGATATAGAGAAGAGTTCTAAATCCAGAAAGAATAATAAAAGTGTAATTTTGTTTAGTGGTAACCGAGGTGGTAACTAAGTTACTTTAGTTGAACTACTTAAATATTCAAAACAATCACAGCATGAATAGAATATGTCTGTATGTCTGAGTTGGGTGCCCCAACTAAAAGAACAAAAATAACTTCTATTCTTTTAAAATTGGTTGGAATTTTCCCAAAAATATCTTTAAGTATCAAACACTTATTCCAATTTTTCCAAAATGTTTTTAATTTTTTACACTAATACATAAAAAAGTTAAAATTTAATATAAAATGCGTTAGTAGTGGACTCAATTTGTAAAACTTGTGTTTTTGGTATTAAAAGAAAATGTTACAAGAAATGCGAAATTCTAAATACTGATGGCATGATGACATTCGAACGAAACTCTTTTAGCATAAATATGGAAACGTAGTCAAATACCTAGTTGAAAAGAAAAAGATATCTGAGATTGAGTTGGGTTTCATTATCGGGAAAGCTCATCATATTTTAAAGGGGAATGTAATTTCATTTGGTCCATAAAATCTAAGCAGCTCCAGATCTAACATATCTACGAAGGGGTAGCATATGCGTCCCTCTCCTGATCCAAGGAATATAGTTCACAGAATTTGCTACCATTAAATATGAGCTTACTGAAATGTAAAACAGTCGGGGTTTTGCATTTCTAAGCATAAACTGCCGACAAAACGACTTCTGGATTCACTTTATATGTGAAAGGGATGTTGAAATACACAGATTTGTTAACTTTAGTGTATGAAACCTGTATATTAGTGGATTTATAGAGACACTGAAGTTTGGTCGCATTTTCTTGTAAAAATCTTTATTGTGAATCTTAAATAAAATATTATATCCCCAAAAAAAAAATTTATTAAAACAAAAGGAAAGATCATTTTTTACTAACTAGTAAATTTCAAAGAATTCATACATTTAAATTTGAAATTTAAAAACAAAAGATTTTCCTCAGAGCCAAATAATGTTGATTAAACTCTACCCCACTATCAAAGATCCCAAGTTTATAACTCTATCGCTGTCTCGTCTCGCACCTTTCCTTAATAACCAGCTCGGATATAATCTCTGCAAATGACACTTTACGATGAATTTCATGTTTACTGCATATTTAATTAATAGACGCTCCCATATCTCCTGCGCGACTATATGAAGCGCCTTATCCTTAACATTTTCATCAACGTAATTTTCCAGAACGGAATATGCTCCACCCAAGCGTTTACATATAAAACGATCTCATATAAATGTCCCCTTTATTGCTTATTCCATTTATTTATGATGGAATTAAAATATATTTTCATTTTAGAATTGCTTCGTTAAATCCACAGAAATAAATCTTTTGAATAATAATTTCCAATATTCCTAGAATGATACAATGTTTTTATTTGCAATCTTATTTTCTAAGGGTTTATCCATGCGTAGTTGAAAAATTGTTTGTCAAGGAGTTAGTGTAAGATTATTTATTAAAATTGTTAAAAGTGTGCATGTTTTAATACTCATCAACAGTGCTGAAGATAACTGCTTTTGTCTTATTTGATAAGTATAGCGAATTAAAAAACAATAAATTTTCAAATAAAGCTAAGATATCCTAGTGTCAGGTTATAACTTCTTTTCCTTCTTTACCTGGAAAATTTCACCTGATTTTCCATATTTTTAAGTTACCGAGTCTTGTTGTTAGGCTGACTAACCAAGTGCTTAATGTAACATTTGGAATTTAATATAACCAGCCAATTGGCAATTATTTCCCGTTGTTGATTATTTAGTTTATGAGTTGATTAGGTAAGGTTCCTGCAACCCTATTAGAGGTTTATTATTCGCATACGCTATATAAAACGAGGGTGTCACCTAAAGCGCTAGGTTATTAATAGAGGGTCGTCGAGCGTGAAATGACGAAGCTGGACGCTCCTGTGACGCTCTATTAACGGATTAGACCTAAAGCGCAATCCGATCTCCATATAGCTAAGCCGTCTATACGCACGCTGTGAAAAACTGTCTCCAATGTAGGGTTGCTTAAGGTCTGGAATATACGGTTTTCCTCTACATCCCTATGGAGCGAAGTTAAGCGCTCAATAAAATAATTAATAGAGCACCTCCGGTCGGGGAGGGCATATTTAAATTTTCAATGAACTTGCAAGCATAGCTGACACGACATAGAGAGATTATCTTGTTTGAAGCGATTAAGTTAATGTAGACATCTCACTTTAGGAATAAATTTTATCACAATTGAGTTTAATGGAATTTTCGATAAATTAAATTATTAAAAGAGATTACTGCGTGTAATGCTCACAGTTAGTTGCACCCTTAACTACAAAAATAAAATGATACCAAAAAGTTCTTTTAAAAAGTTTATGTTTTTTTTTTAGAAAATTCCTAAAATCACATAGTGGCAACTTCATAAACCAGTTTTGTATCCCGTAAAATTCTAAAGAACTTAGTTGACGCACTTGGTCAATTTTTAATAACTAAGAGAAAACAATAATTAGTTTTCTGTCGAAAAAAATAGGTCAGTGTATTTTCATAAACATAAACTGACCTAGACTTTTTTGTAAATTTAGAAATTTTAAATAATACCAAATCACATCCTACTTAATCTAAATAAAAAAATATTTATATTCCACAAAAATGTTAAATGTTTCCATAAATACTCCCTGAACAATGCTATTATGGGTAGTGCAGCTGTTCAAAACTGTCACAATTCGTTTAAAAAAAACTTATGGGCATCAGACAAATTGGAATTGCTTGCCAAATTGTGTTTTAAAATATTTTATAAAAATTATTCATGAAAATTATATACTTATTTTAAACGTTTTATTCGATATTGTTCTCTAGTTTATAGCATTTACATTTGTCAGACAAATTATTTGTTTTTCTTGGCTTTCAGAAAATGTAAACCGTATTTTAGATAATGTAAATTTTAAAAAAATTTGACGTTTATTGACTCCAAATCCTACACGCTAGTATGAAACATAAGACGATTTGTCTAAACATTTAAACATTTAAAAATAAGTTCGCACCGGCTGCATTATACCAATTTTATTGCCCCACAATAAAGTTATAAAATAATAAAGATATTATCATGACACCGATGCTGTTATACAAGAAATTGTTGACAAGCGAAAAGTCACTATTATTCATACTGAGTCAACATGCAAAATAAGTAATGATAATTTATCAAATATGTCAGGAAATATTAATTTACACTCTAAATAAATAGGGGTTAATTCCTGGGCATACATAATTGTATATTAATGTGGCGTCCATTAAGCTTGAATCATTTAATGCGCGATTTAATACAACCTGTTTCAAATATTTTGCATTTGCATCGTGACAGCTGCGGCTTTTGTTTAGTTAAGCTATACAGAAGATAACTAATTTATTGAACTATTACTAAATTAAAACCATTAAAAATATAGTTCTATTAGTTAAATTTAAATTTAACTAATAGAAAAAAGAAATGGGCTTGTTTTTTTTTTATAACGCGCGATCCACAAAATTTCACCTCGACTTTTGCCATGAAACTACAAAAATATGACAGTCAACAATGTAAAAATTTGAATGTTAACTGATCCATGGCAAAAGTCGAGGTGAAATTTTGTGGTTTGCTAATTGTGTTTTTTATATTCCATCTCTCTTTTGTAAATGTAACGTTGAACAAATCTTGTTTTAGGTCTTATTTCTATTTTACCTACTTACTAATACATTTTTTTGTATTGTTCATGATAGTATCCTGAAACAGATATGATATGTATCGAAACGTCGACCATTTTAAGCACTTTTTTTTATTTATCCCATTTTCGATATTTTACATTCATTGAATACTAACTTATGTAGGAGGTTCAAAATTGTTTCGTGGTTGGGGCATGCCTGTAAAAAATTAAAAATATTTTAAAAAATCTATCTTTTCTAATCTAGGAGGAAAATAAACTTCAATAAGTTTGACAACACAGTATGTATAATATTTTAACGCGAATTATAGAAATTGGCCTTATTATACTGCGGCCCTTATTTACTTCCATTACCTTACTGTAATAATATCTTATCTATTCTCTACTGTTGCTCCAGTGACACAAAATCATGCCAGCAGGAGCATTGATGGTTATGTTATTCCCTCGACATAAAGGACTGACAGGCCACTTATCATTTCGCCCCGTGAGTTACCATAATGTGGTGTTATAGCTTGGCAATGCTTTCAATCATGCTCGTCACTTTTTCATCTATCCCAATATCTCTATTTTATATCAACTTACGTCTGGAAGTAGACAAGGACTTCGGCATACAACTTTTATCCGAGGAAAAAGGGTGGAAATAGCTTTATAAGGGGAAATAACTTTTATGCCGTATATGTGCACATATGAAACCTACAACAGGTGTGGGGTTTCTTAAAATATCATATTGGGAAAATCTTGAATTCGAATATATTATGCTTCCAAGTTTTATGCACTTTCCTTATGTCGATAACGTGATATCATTTGGATATAACAGACATAAACTGGGAAATAAAGCATCTTGACATGGATTTATATTGAATTTTTTGTTTTCTTTTTATGTTTATATTGATGTTACATAACGCCTACTTTATAAATTCTTACACCAGTAGCCTAGTAGGTTATATTAAGTTTGAATGATTGTTATTACAACTATCAAAATCATAATTATTTTCACTGAATATTATAAATACTTTTTTATGTGTTTTAAATTAGGTAAAGCAAAATTAATTATCCCCTATTATGTTTTGATACATACCGGGAATGTATTTGTGCGTTTTGACCGAAGCGTTTCTGCCGCATGCGTTTTAATAACACTCATTGTTTTAAATAAGACCGGCCACACTTATTCGGTTGCGATTCGCTATTCGAACCTATGTAAAAAAAAACGCTGCTGTTCAACCGGACGGCGAAAACGTATGGTGTGGCTCTGCACTTGGGTAATATACATAAATTAAATCCAGTAAATCAAATTTCAAAGTCAAAACATTACATCTTAAAAAAAACAATGCTTACACCAAAATCTTTTATCAAACCAAATTGAAATACAAGTTTAACGAACCTCGTAACAATGATTATAAAACATACAAATTACAATGGCTATTCTTTAACAAATTTACTTTTTATTACTTAATTTATTGTTAGGCCACCAAGTATGTAAAATATTTAAATATTACGACGTGGATGTAAAGCTCCATAATATATGATTACAACAAGTAGGAACTTAAGTTAGTAAATTAAAATTCATTCCAATTATTGTTATGCAAATTAAAACAAAGAATAACAACACTTACACAATTCTCTATGCAAATTGAAAGTTTTGTTAAATGATTTATCATGTCTTATCGTACTTTATTACCTGCAAGGAAAGTAAATTATATCATTAATTTATAAAATTCTTAAATACGGTGAATAGCATTAATGAAGTAATTGCTGTTTTCTCAAGCAAAATAAAAACTCATTAAAACTTTGTATACGTACTGCGGAGATTTAAATCACTAAGAAAACCATACCGATGCAAAAAACAATCTCTTTTCTACATCAACGTATATTAGGGTAAGTTTTGCCATGTTAAGTAATAGGACCCTGAAAAGCGGGGAAGGATTTTATGCAAAAGAAGAAGAAAAGAACCAAGTCAGAAAAGGGTCAAGTCGTTTAAATCAAAAACCTGACCAAGATTTCCTGACAATTTTAAGTCGAAGAAGAAATGTATTACAGCCGAAGATAATTCCAATACTTTTCAAGTCTTCTGTATTATTTAAATGTAGTAGAAATTCACATAAACATAGGAAAATGTAAATTTGGTTATTGTTTTTTTGATAAGAACACTAAACGTGATGTGTTAATATTAAAAACAATGCAAGTCATTGTCTTTATCGTATAATTCATCAGCATAAGGCAAATGACAAGTATGTTAGGATTATTAAGTAAGGAATATGACGATCCCACCAGCTAATCTATACGGTATTAGCATCGTTAATTATGTCATGGTTCTTACTACTTATATCACATCATTCATTCATATTACGGTTGATGGATGTATACCAGCTACTGTATGTTTCCTTATACGGCAAAAAAAAAATTGCGGTACTTGCTTATAGCTTTAACAACCTCTAAAATAAAGAATAAAGATGAAGAAGAACAGAGTACTAACATATTTTGGGAAAAAACAAAAATCATTTTGAAAAATATTTCTTGCGAAGTTAAAATTTAAATAGAGAAAAACCGTTTAAATTAATAAAAATAGATGTGGGTATTTTAAAAAACTTGCAATTTTTTACATTTACTCACTATTTATATTTTTGAAAAAAAAAAACTATACTTACCCAATTGTTTAATTATTTTTAATTTTTTCCCTGTGTGAAAAACCTTAATAATTTTTAAATTTTGATTTATTATTCTACTAAGCCAATCTTACTTAATTAATATGCCAGACTTGTACTAAATGTTTACCGACTTTACTGATTATGACAATGATACTCGCTATTCATTCATACTGTTATTACAATTATGCAAAGACAGTTATGTTTATTTTAAGAAACAATAAGTATCCTCGTGAAAAAATTCCTCCATGATATCAAGGACATTCACATGCATTAACATACAGACAATCTTTTGAGTAGCTTTATCATCATTTTTGTTTCATAGTAAACATCCTAAGCTATTCAAGACAAGAATCTCGGAAATATTGTTTCTTGAAGTTATGAGCGTCATAAAACCATATTGATCTCAAATTCTTCGTATATTGAAAACAATTTAAGAGTATAATCGATATTATCGTTGGGTCAGCAGATCACCAGAAGCTCAAGTAATCCAAAGACTCGACCCTATCCAAGGCAAACGGTATAGCTCACTTAATACCGTATGGATGATGTATTGCAACTTTCTAATATAACTTTACGTCAAACATGAAATCAATGTGCTTTGCAAAAGTTGTAATAGCTAACCCGGCTAACCGATAATATCGCTTGATAGATCGCTTTTGATTCACGAAGGTGATTTTTATTGCAAAGCTTTATATTGAAAGTTGAAAGGTTATATACGTTTTGATTGTGCCGGTCAATAGCGTTGCTTTTCATATCGCTTTGATTTATTTTACATGAAAACTTTTAGATACGTATGAGACAGTTACCAACTTGTTATTATTATTTGATTCTTATCCTTAGTTGTGATTTCTTTCTTGCTCTTTTCTTTTTCCAAAAAATACATAATATTGTGATTCCAATCATGGTTGACATGATGACTTGTTGCCAAATGCTTCAGTTTAGTTTTTTAATTGTGCTTCGCAACAATCATTTTCGAAACTATTATTTTTATATTAATCTTTCACAGGCATGGCCGAGCGGTCTAAGCCGTTGACCGGGAAAAATCGCAAGGTAGCCTAAGTGTGTTCCATTCCCACTACCTCCAATTAAGTGTGGCTAGGCTTTAAAGGACGTTGTTGGTTGTATGTGTCTGTGCTTATATGTAAATCCCCAATTAGACAGAAAATGTCAGAAAAGGGAGCACTACTGTGTGCGTCAAACTTTTTTTTATTAATCGTTCTTAACTTTAAAAATATCGAAATTACAATCTGCACATTTTCAGTTAACTGATGACCATTAGGAGATAAAAATTAATTTATATTTTATAAAAAAAATAAAAAACCCAAACTCACATTACTTTTTTGGAAATGTTTAAATTACTAGTTTAATTAGGTAACAATATTTTTTGTAAGAAGCTGGAACATTACCTATGGTTCAAGATATAGTAGCGCAGAATTTGTTCAGAAGAAGAAGATAATCGGTTATAATCAGCAATAGCTGCGTATTGAAGAAAGCATCAGCGGCGGCTTCTTTCTTGGTTGCCTCCGATAATCACTCCAATAAAAATATACGAGTCCGCTGTCTGATTGACATGATACACGACGTAAAACAAATTCTTTGTTTGTGTATAGATCTAGTTCTATTAAAGTGATCGGGGTTGTAGGTTACTTTGGCCTTAACAAGCCGCCAAGCATTGCAATGCGCATCAAGGTTTCTTTGCTTCTGCAACAACAGGTGTTTTTAGATGCAGCGAAATCGTTAACGCTTTTTGCTTTTGTTATTTATTATTATTTTATATGTGACAATTTTTTCACATCGATCCATCATACTCCCCAGCTGAATCGTTGATCCTCTGCAAAGATAATACACTTGGAACGTCGTTATATACACATGATCAACATCGCTGATATTCGCCTAAATGCCTTTAACAAAACATCACACGTATTGTGTTGGAAAAACTGACATATTTTGGATACCTTTTCACAAAGGTTTGGTCATCAAAATCAACACGCATCTGTTGAACGACCATTAAATAAATCAGACTTTTTTATTTTTCTTCAGGAGACAACTTATATTAATTAAATACAAATAAACATCTTTAATTATTCTGTTCTGCATTAAGAAAAGCTTTCAAATGGTCCAATGTTTTGCAACTTAAAAAGCGCAATATCCTTGGGGGTCACTATAACTTCCATGAGGGTCGCAAAAGTATCAAACAATACAAAATGTTGATATTTTGTGAGCATTGAGGGGCAAAGGTAGTCCTGATTAAAATACATGATTTTTGTTATTTTATATAATTTTTAAAGCGCTTTTATTATCATACTCAAAATTTAAAGTACCACATATAATTCCGAATCTTTTCCTTTCCATCGCACTGAAATAAATAAGACAGAATGACATTCTAGAATAAGAATGATCTGCAAACAAATAAGAGTTTTTTGAATTTTTAGTAGCCCTGTTTGTACAGGCTAAGTTCTAATCTGTACGCAGGATCCACAAATTCTGTGCATAGGTAATTTCATTTCTATGTATCGAAATTTTTTTAATAGTTTGGAACTTTGATTTTTGCTGTACGAACACAGCCAATATTAACGACATTATTATTATCCTATATAGTCTGTACTTAACTTTTTAATTCAATAATCGTAAATGTTAATGGACCTTCAACCAATTTGATAAATTTGAAAATAATTGAACGTAATAAGCACGCAGTATGAAATACAATTTTATAAGCGGCTTAAAATGACGCGAGTTAGGACACCTCCACCAGGGGAGGCAGCGCGCCCTCACAAATCCCATTGTGAGAGGCGTCGCATTCCATACGCAGATTTGTATTTTATAAGGGAGGATTACGAGATATTTGCAATTGACGGATTTCATTTACTTATTACGCCCTACACATTGATTTTATATACACTGTTTAAAGTTGCATGTCATTTCAACGAGCAGACTCTGCATACATATTGCTCCTTTATAATGGAACGAGAAAAAATGTTCCATGAAATTGTTAAAATTAATTTGCGTTCTAGTCTTCTCTCCCTTCATGTAGTCATTTTTATTACCGACGCGTATATAAATTATGTACACTTTTAAATTTGCATGACTGAAAAAGAGTTTTGTTTTTAAGCTTTAGTATATTTCATTATTTCTTTAATGGTGTTTTTTATTTTTTCTTTAATCTTTTTTTACAAATACATAAACCAAAGTTAACTTAAATAAAACAATGCTTTTTGTAAATGAAATGTCCGGAAATGAAAAAGTTTCTTTGGAAGAATTTGGTATCTTTTATCAGGAAAATATATAAAGCTTAGTGCTACAATATGTGATTTCGTGCTATATCTAAGTTGTATTACGATAAACAATAGCAATGCGGAGCAAATCCAGGCCAGTCTAAATCTTCCAAATAAGCACAAACCTCGTGGTGATTCCTGCAGGAGAGATTAAGTGCGGGTGCCTGCGGCAGAAACAGATAACAACTTGCACTAATCCAAATAACAACATTAAATACAACTTCAATTTGCCGCCTTGTGGATTTCAAATTATTGTACTCGCCCATCGAAAACCACAACTTGCTAAGAAAAACCTTACTTAATAAGTCCTGCCTAATAAATATTTCACGAGACTAAGCTGTGGATCTTACAAATGTGTCGTATAAATCAACAAACAAGACTTAGGTGCCTCACGCTTCGATATAATTTTACAAATATTTATTCTTTATTGTTTAGGTGCTATAAATTTCATCGTGTTAAGTACTTCTACACCTGGGTAGTAAGTAGTCACTTTAGAAGATTCAACAACCTTTCAAATTTTAAAATTTATGTACCCTTATACTAGCTACTGCTTAACCAGAAGAGTTATCAAAACAAAGAAAAGCGTTATTGTTTAAAGATTAAATTAAAAAATATGGGGGCTAAAAATGTCTAAAAGTATGTAAACTCTTCTTACCACAACACAGTTGTTGTTTCGGTATAAGTTTAGATCAGCTGATAGTCCCAACACTGGTGCAAAAGTTGTGCCCAGCAGCTGGGGGTTACTTAACCTTAAATGTGTTTTGCAAAATTGTTTGGCGCAACAATAACAGAAAACATTAGGTGTACTAAATGAATGAAATCTTAGACAAGAAAACAATCATTCCATTTTTTACAAAAATTTTTAAATCTGTTTTTATTTTTTCAGGTACATGCATACCGCCTTGTCAAGACAACTTTTAAAAGCAAACGTGTGAGTGTGAGATGTCTCGTTTTTTAAGTTCATTTGTCTTCTATAAATAGTTACAAAAATTGCATTCCGTTCAAACAATTCCTTACTGCCTCATCTCTGAGACCCTTTATTTACAGAAAACAGAAACTTTTAAAAATGAAACTTAAATAAGAAGCATCCCTTCGAGCTTTTAAAGTCAAAGCGCGTGATTCCTCAGATTAAAAAAAAACTCTCCTTTAAACATTAAAATCTTTGTTTGTATATTTATAAAATTAGGCAAGAACAACTGCACTTTGTCTCTTAAAATAATGGCCCAACGTTTAAATGGGCAAACACGTTTTATCGCCTCTCTTCCTCGTGTCTTGCATAAAATCTTTGAAATATTCTTCTTAAATATGTTACTTTTAAATACACAGACATCAGACATAAAACAATTTGAATTGGTTTTTGAATTGTTTCATTTATTCCAGACATAATATATCTACAACAGAATTATAATGTCTCGAAAAATAAAAATGCTAATAGACATTACTTTTTATTCTTTTGTAAATGACATTCCATTTTTAACGTAATGACTATTTTTGGGACAGCTGCAGCAATTTAGGTATCTACTTCTGCATATCATGGCTAAACATAAGTTTCATCTGTCATCATTAAGAACAACAAACGTAAAAATTCACCCCAGTTTTTAATATTGCAAGAAGTATTTTTAAATTTTCAAAAGTTTATTTTTCTTTTGTTATATGTAATAGATAACGTCATTTTGTAAGCTATAAGAAATATCTTGGTATATGTACAAATTAGCATATCACGCAATCCACAACATTCATTTAATTTATAAAAGTAAAATGGATCTTCATGATGTTGCAACATGCTCATAATTTGTAGAATTTATGCTTGGGGAAACGGCTTAGGAAAAGCATGAAAGAATATAAAAGCATACATAATATGAATATTTATGACTTCTAGCAGTGTAATTAGTCTTTGCATGAGCTAGTACCAAAATGGTGGACGGATAAGCATAGCGGGGGGCGTAGGCGTGCGTCACTGCCCCCCGAATTAGATAATAATCTTAAAAGTTATAACAAACCACTTTGATACTGTATGATATGCATGTGAATAATAATTAGGCATGTACATGCATTTCTTTTGAGAACATTTTTCATTGTCAAACATTTATTTTTAACGGGTGAGAATAAATAATTTTTTACTAATTCCGAGAACCTGCGGAAAAAGATTTGGAGATACTTCAAATGCCGCTTAATATGCGTCCACCTTTAGAGTACTTAATTAACAGTTAGTACTATTGACTCCAAACCAAAGAATACGAACCAATTTAAATGCTTTATTAAAGATCTTTTAGCTTTTGCAAAACAAGCAGAAGTATTTCTGTCGAAGTCTCTAATGTTGATGTCGCAAAGTTAACCCCTCGTCCTCTTGATTATATAAGAGTGTCAAAACACGTTACCCCCTAAAGCACATAACCTTACTTTCCTTTAAAATAGTATTGAACTACGTTCGATTATTTGTTTATGGACATGCTCAAGCATTGACTTGACCTTTTTTTAATTGAATTATGTCTAATTTCCGTAATAATAGGCGTGCATATTTCTAAATTTTGCAATTCGTTGTGTTTAAAAATAGAATAAAATGATTTCAATTACGTTAAAGTTATTACAATTATAATCAGTTTTATTTGTTATTAAGGTTAAATTCTTAGAGATTTGATCTGTTTTTGACCACGACATTATTATTGCAATTTTGGTTTTAGATCCTGTTCTTTGTCCAAACTATTCTTTGCTGATCTAAGCCTGCATTTTTTTAAGTGAGATCATAATTTATATTGTTTTAGTCTTCAAATGATTGTTGATACGTTTAAAATTTGCTACCAAACATTTAGTTTTTAGATAATGGAATAATATTTTTATTAAAGTTTGACGCACACAACAGTGCTCCAGTTTCTGACATTTTCTGCCTAATTGGGAATATACATATAAGCACGGACACATACAACCAACAACTTCTTCTAAAGCCTAGCCACACTTTATTGGAGGTAGTGGGACTCGAACCCACTCAAGCTACCTTGCGATTTCAACCGGCAACGGCTTAGACCGCTCGGCCATACATGGTCAATGGTCATGAACATTTACCTACTGTTAGAGTTATTAGGTATTAGCATACAATGTAGGAGGAATCGAGCAATGCTTACACTCAAAATAACCCAAGTGAAACACCTGTGCCTTTAGGCTTGGATATCATTATTCGTCGTTCACCCACCCGCACAGGCAGGTGCCCCAATATGTTCTTATGACTGATTGTAATTTATTTAATACAAGCGTACAATAAATCCATTATTTACATAATACACATTTATGGTGGAAGATTTCACTGGTTTCCGGTGTATAACAGTCATATAAGTTTATGGCGCGATTTTGATTCTCATAAAGACTTAGCGTTAGTGGAATTAAGTTATGGATCATGTTAACATAACAGTGTAATGTTTGAACGTTGTTCTTAGGAGGAAATCACCATATTTTTAACCACATAATTGTCGGCTGCAAATGTGAATATCTTGTCATGGACGCGCTTGCCCGACTTTAGAATCATTAGCTTAGGAAAGATTGGCCACCGGTGTTGTTACAAAATACTTTGTTTTAGTACTTTGCGAACTGCTTTATTTTGCACTACATACTTGCAGTAATCGCAGGGAAAATCACGTAAATCTAACAAACCACAGATACACTTCATCTATGGTTCTCCGTTGATGTGATGTCACACAAATACTTATTAATTATTAACTCTTTTTTTTTATTTTAATTTTAAACATCTGGTTAAGGGATGTACAAACTAAAATCATAAGTTAATTTGCCATATTAGTGGTGAAGTCACTGAAGCTAGTTTCCATGGTTCTAATGACTACAAGTCAAGAAGTAATTGTCGTAATTGCCAAGAGGTAATCGTCAAAACGTCAAAGCTATGAAATCGATTGGCTGTTTTAGCCTTAGTGACGTCACACTAATATGGGGTTTTCTGCCAACCTCGACTTTATTAGTTATCATTTTTTTACTTTAGAAAGCGTACTAAATTGATCGCATTTAAAGATAATGTTAATAATTTAGAAAGATATAATTTTGTATTTTAAAAGCATTCTCAGTGATAAGTAGGTTAGTGATCCCCAGGGCTGCCTTATATCCTAAACTGAATCGTTCTTTCACTTACCCTCCGCAAATATAGAATATGTAAGGCAAAAAGCTTTGAAATTTTAAAATCCGTAGAAACCACACTTAAATATTCCATTTTGTAGCACTTCGGTTTCGGTATAAGCCTAAGACTTAACCTACCAGAAATATTGCCCTTTGCGATTCTTGATATCCATAAATAAATGAAATCAGCCCGCAAATATTTTGGCTCATATATCAAGTCAAAAGACTTTTATTTTTCTAATAAATAAAAAATAACATACGCCGCATAGCTTTTTTTCCAATCTGTGTTTGATACCTTGAAGAACTGGGAGATAGACTTCTTAATAAAAACCCGAGTGAAAACCAAAGCGCTATTTAGACTTTAATATAAGAATCTATAAACATTCGGAGGAGTACTCTTTCTGCAAAAGACCTTAGGGCCAAAATATTATCTCCTCTTACTAAGAAATATGAAATGGTGTAAGAAGTGCGATTTCTTGTTCTAAAAAGTAGAGAGTTGGTGACAACCTGGATTGAAATGTATGGGCGCCTAGGGCCTGTGGCTCTTTTACCAGACATCTGATATTACTTGATGTATCACGGTCACTTCGTCAAGGGACTGGATGACCCTCGCAAAAAACTAATGTAATAGTTTTATTACTGCTAAAAAATGCTGTATAAAACATTGTATTACTAAAAAAGTTCACCCTCATATGTAGTCATGCAGTTCTTTTTATTCAAAGTCAAATCAATAAAATGATTGATTAGTTTTAAACGATACATTCTTGATTGTACTTAATTCCAAAATTGTGTTAAATTTGATTTTTGTGTGTTATATACAGGGTGTCCGCGATCAATGTGCTTTTTTTTTAATGGGAGATAGCTGGGAAAAATCCAAGACATTTGGTAAAAACAGTTTTTTGAAAAAGTGCCCCCCTTCGGAAATAATGGCCTTTAAACATGTAGACTAAAAACACGTAATCGTAAATATTCACCAAACGATTTCTCGACCAACCATCATGATAATTGTACTATGAATAAAGGTAATAGAAACGGTCATTTTAAACCCATTTTGAGATTTGGGGCCCCCTTTTAAATGGGTTAAACATTGGTAGTGTGGATAAAAGCTGCATGTAATTTCTTTACCTTTGAGAAATTTGTAATTTTATTTATTTTTTTAAATACCCAAATTTAAGTAAAAACTTTTTTACCACTTGAAATTTTTAAGAAAGTGCACCTTTTACGAATAAACTACCAAAAATACTTTTTATGTACCCCATATTTTTGCATAAAACTAGACTTTCTTTTGAAATTTGTATGTCACTTACCACTGTCACTACATTGAAGTAAGTTTTTTGTCAAGTCAACGCAAAATATGGGGTACATCAAAGGTGTTTGTGGTAGTTTATTCGTAAAAGGTACACTTTCTCAGAAATTTCAAGTGGTAAAAAAGTTTTTACTTGAATTTGGGTATTTAAAAAAAATAAAATTACAAATTTCTCAAAGGTAAAGAAATTACATGCAGTTTTTATCCACACTACCAATGTTTAACCCATTTTAAAGGGTGTCCCAAATTTCAAAATGGATTTAAAATGACCGTTTTTATTACCTTTATTGATAGTACAATGTCATGATGGTTGGATAAATCGTTTGGTAAATATTTACGATTACGTGTTTTTAGTCTAAATGTTTAAAGGCCATTATTTCCGAAGGGGGGCACTTTTTCAAAAAACTGTTTTTACCAAATGTCTCTGATTTTTCCCAGCTATCTCCCATTAAAAAAAAACAAATTGATCGCGGACACCCTGTATTTAAGTAATAATTAAAGTAGGATAAAGTGCTTAAGAATTTTTTATAGTTAGGAACATGAATTTTGAGGAAACTATTTCTGACGTACCTACAAAACACTTTCGTTTTTGCTTGTAAGTATTTTTAGAAGCAAACAATAATACTACGTGCTTTTCAGTATTCTGATGAACTCTCATGCCATGACATGGTATGTTTAGCGTAATAAATCAATAATTCTCCACTAAAACGAAAAGATTACTATCTTAGCGATTTATTATGTTTTCAATTTTTAAAAGCTATTTTGGGTATCTTTAATTTTACTCAAAATTAATTGCTCCACAATTACGCTTAAGCTCAGGTACATGTTGTTTTAATTATCATAAAGCACGAAACAATTTAATATGAAACTTCTGAATATTAAAAAAAAAGTTCATAAATAAAACAATTCTATTTTTGTTACAATGAAGCTTTGCTTTTATTTGAAAGTGTAAATTTAAAGATACTTTTTTTAACTTAAATGACAGTTTGGGGCCTTAAGGGTATATGAAATAGATATATTTTTTTTTTAATTCTGTAGATCTCTACATGCCCCAACAACGTACCATCAAGGCTTCCGCTAATTTTTGAACACCGTACCCTGCATAAACAAACATGTTAAGTTTCTTTAATAAATCAATATGTGATTCGTAAAATTTTGCACAAGCACAATGTAATAATATGTTTGCAAAATTTATATTTGAGTACATTCTTCCTAATAACGATGGTGAAGAGGAAAGCATCGATGACATCAGAAAACTCCTGATAAATAAAATTGGAAGCCTTTCCAACAGAAAGATATCAATGAAAGGAGTATACTATTTTGCCTAATCCTTACGACAATTAAAATAATGTAAAAGCTAATTTCCAATCTATTATTTTATTAAAAACAGTACTGACAACAAAGTTAACTGTAATTATTTTAGTTTGCATACAATATATCCATTATTTTAAAGTGTTTTTAAAACGATTTTGAAGTATGATTAAATCATTTCCTTATTTTGTTCAGTGTTCTATATTATTTGAACAGTTAGACAACAAAACCAAATGTAAATTACAGTACGCATTGCCATGTTTAACATATTATTTGCATTAATACTAATTTCGTAATGATATTGTTTAAATGTTTATGGTGGGCATAAAAGTTCTTCCATAAGAACTCCATAATCACTGAGCATATCACCTCTAGTCCTAAATGCAAGACGATTGCTAGTTGTCTATTGTAAGTGCATATTTATGATAGAGTACGATTAACAATAGGTAATAGCAATACTTTAAAGGAAATAATGGTTGTTACTCTAACGGTATGACATTCATACATAAATGTGGGAATCTTTATTGTAGACCGTTTAACTTGATTAATTAAAATAGTAGATTAAACCTACAATTGACACAATTTAAACATCAGCTTTTCATTAGTTTATTAAATAATATTTTACTTTAAAGGTGCTTCCATACTATACATATTGTACTTTTTTAAATTAAAAGAAGAAGACAACAATAATTTTTTTTTCATCTTTCAGTACCTCAGAGCTTTTTGCGTGAAGAGAATATTACCCATTCGCTTAATTTCTATTAAACGTTTTCTCGTTATGTTCATTGCTAAAATTATCCACACATTATAAA
The DNA here is from genome assembly GCA_963920755.1 of Cartodere bifasciata. Lineage (NCBI taxonomy): Eukaryota > Metazoa > Arthropoda > Insecta > Coleoptera > Latridiidae > Cartodere > Cartodere bifasciata. The sequence continues at coordinate 12,961,603 of OY987195.1, forward strand.
AGTGTCGTAATTTCTTTAAGCGAAGAACTAAACTATTCGTTTAAAATCAATTTGATCACCTGGTCTGGAGATGTTCATAAATTATTTTTTTGACACCTGAGGCGACAGCAAAGCTCGGTAACAAATGCAGCAGAGTGAAGTGTGTAACAAGGTACATCAGACACGCGGCAAAATTATTTTTCAGAGCACGAGGTATAGTAAAAACCAACTATATGTATAATCCAGTTACAAGTACGGTATGATGAACCTGCTCCGCATTTTGTAATGTATCGATATAACAACCTGGATTATAATAGAGCGTCCAAACACCAAACAAGGATCGTTCGCCAATTACATTCCACATATGTGTAAACGCCGAGTGCGCGGGGCTTCACGTACAATCAGTAATTACATTCTCCCAAGGGATCTGGAAACATTGTGTATTTTACTGATAATCTCGTCTTGTCCGGTCATTATCAACTTCCTATTCGGGAACTATTCCTTAAAAATCACGTTAATATACTCCTATAAGCCACCCAAGTCAAATATTTTGCCCTTTGTAGATCAACGGAGATTTTAAACATTGCTTGCAGTAAACGTGAAAATTGTCTTTTCTTCCTTCATAAAAAAAATATTAGTTGATCTTTCAGTTTTCTACCTATTCCAGACTGCGCAACCTCCCTTATCTATTTCAGGAAAGAAAAAACCTGTAATTTTAAAAAGAAGTTGGCTGACTGTTAAAATTTTTGCCGATTTAGAAAACAAGGTGTGGTCTTTATAATTAGATGTCAATTTGGCAAAAAGGTGCCGAGAGAGCAATTACGTTTCAGCAGATGGGTCAGTGCAAATGATGTCGGCTATGATTAATTGTTGTATAATGTTACATATCTGGTCTCATATGGGCAATGAGACGACTATTAATCATGTGTCCTAAAGTGAATAGCATCGTTGCTTCCTGTTAATAGTCTCTCTTGGAGGCCCGTCGGCACCCGCCGTGCTGCAGGTACAATAACAGACAACTTGGCACTTCTTGAGGTAGTAGTTGCTACTTTTAATTTTGTTTATTAAAAAGCATGTCAAGACACCCAAAAGAACATGTGTTTAAACCTATATTCTACCATACAGTGAAGAATTTAAGCGTAAGTGTAAAGCCCACTCATAAAATATGCTTAGAGATGAGCACCCCGATTAAATAATTCATTTGTTGGAGTCGGGAAAAATTGGTTATTAGGGCGATCGGCGATATCCGTCCAGCCTGCCATAAAAGATATATAGAGACGTCAAGGGATAATATGTGGCTCATCCTCAATGACTTATCGGTATATCGATGTTATATTCCCCGGGTAGCCGTATCGTCATCATAAAAGCTATCGACATTACATACACCTCACCTAGCCGCCGAGTGTATTCCCGCCGTTAGTTATAGATTGCAACCATATCTCTAGCCCTGCTCATAACTTACATATCAGACCTACCTTGTCTTTTAAGAACATTCATATATTTTCCCAGATTAATTTTAGATGACATTACCTATATTTTACCAAAATAAGAAAAATATCTGGATGAAATTGAACATTGCTTTCATACAAGTTTTTTATGGCCTTTCAGAAGTAACTTTAGCAGGTGAACTTAAGTTACTACTACCCTATAAATATATTTAACTATTAATTTTAGACAATGTGAATGAAAGGTGTCCGAAAATATTCCTATTTTGCGAATATTTCCAAATTCCTCTTGAATCGAGGTAAATTTCCCGAACCTCACTTTTAATTCTAGGGATATTTTTATTTTTTGAATGTGTAGATTATAATATATAATGAAAGGCTTAAATAAAATCTATGCCAAAAGAAATGAAAACAAAATAGCCAAAAGATACCGAGAGAAATGTAGGTATATACTGTTTCATAAGGGTCTGTTCGTTCGAATATTAAAATATATGTATTTCGCCTATATATATGGACAATAACTATGCAGATACATTCATTATCATTATACATTTAATAAGATGCGTACCTATAGTCTACAGTGTAAAAATAATGATGTTAATAAAACTTGGTGTTAAGAAATTCAACAAGTCCCCTTGTCTCAGAAAGTGTAAATCGCCCCTAATACAAAAACCTATTTGTTTGAAGGATGAAAAATCCATTTCTACCCAACAACTTATTGATATCACCCTTGAGGTTTTCAGTATCCAACATTCTTCAAAGTCGAGCAACTTATGACGTTCCTTTTATATTCGACCAACACTTTAAAACCTATCCGTCAAAATAAAAAAACTTTATAAACTGGGATGTATAAAAATAAAAAAGTGTCACTTAAATGTATGCGGCTTTTATCACAACCTTGACGAATGCTCTCAAGGGACATTTGTGATTCGGACCTTTCTCCCGCAGGAAAACGGCGTCCCCTGCTGGACCAGTTATTGAATATGCTTGTCTATTCAGATGTGGCAAATGTCGATATCGTTTCAGTGAACATCGCGAAAAAGAATTATTTATGAATTCGTCCTAAAAGCAACCAAAACGTGATTCACATTTTATTGTCATTTCAAAAGTTTTGTCGTTTTTAGAACAAAACATGACGTACTTACCTAAATCTTGTTTTTGCTTTTAATTTAAATTATTCAAAAATATGTTTAGAAGTTTTGGTATGCGCATAATAATTTAGGATATTCATTTATCTTGTAAGCTAATTAATCAAGGCTAGCCAAGTACAAATTATAAAATTGTTGTAATTAAAAGTAATTTATATGTTTGCTCTTTACTCGGTTATGCACCATGCTTGCCATCACGACCTAACTTTAATTAGTTTACGACGAAACACCTTAGGGAACTTAAAATCTGCGGAGCATCCTATTTATAATATAACTCTTCGTTATTAAAATCAAGTGCACTGTATTTTTGGGGAAAAGCCAGTTGAATTAAACATTTTTTTCTTTCCTTGTGCATTGTGGCTCTGTCTTTTTAAACGAGCAAATTTATTTACCAACCAAGACCTTTTGTTTTCATAATCTATTTCACAAAAATGAGTAAAATTACATATAGCAACACTAGGTATACTTTTGCCGAACGAGTTTAATTTTAATACTGCGGTCTCGGAAATTAATTGAAAAGTCGAATGCACCATCATTGGTTCAGCTAGTTATTTTCCGCTGAAATACATTATCAACAATTTTAACTACTAGAATTGTACTCGGCAATATTCAGGATTTGCAAAATCCATAATGCGATTACTTAATTTCTTTTGAATGTGCATATTGTGTCCTGGCAGCTTTGCTATATGTGCGAGAGCTAATGGCTGCATAAGTGCTCTAGAGTTCGGTGTATGGTGGGTATCTATCCATCATGCTCTTCGTCCACTATTCTGATGCACAAATCCTATTTACAGTAAAATGTGAGCCATCCGCTCCAAATGACGGACATGGACCAATGCATCAGGTAATGAGATTTACTCACCAGATTCGGTATGATATGGACTTGTGTGTACCTACTTTATCTAGCTGAGTCATAGTGCCATTTTTAATATTTAATTTAAACCAGAAACAATTTTTTTAATTTATTGCTACAAATCTCGATAGTGCAAATGATTTAAAAAGCCATGGACCATAAAGACCAATTAGTTAAAACATAAAAAATCCTCATTTCGAAATATGTACAATAATTTTGGAACTCCATGAAGCAATTGCATAGAGGAAGTATAGACGACGCCGATGGTTAATTTGATTTTGCAACCTGCACCGAGAAGTGCAAATTTATTTTTTTATCGCTCAAATATGTAGCAAACTTAAAAGTACAAGGTTTTCTTGTAGGTAGTACAGTCAATTCGTATTTGGACATTGATAAAAGTAGGAGTAGAGCCGCCTTTATTTGTATCATGAGTATATTTGAGTAAAGATTAGCGTATCTTTACCTATTTCGAAAACAGGGTAATGGCCCCCTAAAAAAGCCTTCTTTTATTCGACATACAGGATCACGGTAGAACTGCACGAAATTTTGCAAATAGATGTCTACAAGGTTTTAGCAAGATTTTCGAAAAAAAAATATTACCTCCTAAATGACGTTCAAAGAGTAAATAACCAATTACATTGGATTTACACCTTGCAATTATAGATGCAAAATAAGGTGTTAAAAAAAATTTCTTAAAATATGTTTTCGAAAGAAATGCCAACTTGGAGCCCCCAACGTTTATGGGGAAAAATAATTGATTTGGAGAGTTTTTTAGCACTATACTTTGGCATTCAACGTGATAGGACGACTTGGTAAAATTTAAAATAAAGTGCTACTTTGCATTTAAAAAATAAGTATAGCGCGCCTAGTACTCATTTAATTCACCTTTTAATATTTAATGTTTATAAGAAAACTGCATCAGATTTAAACCATGAAGCATCCATGGTGTATAGTTTAAGAGTTTTTTCAATTTAACATAATTGGAGTATAAATTTTATAATTAATAAATAAAACAACAAAAAACCTTGCGTACCATATGAAAAAGATATGGATATCTATGCTCCGGTTCGTCTACCCGGTACAAAATCAAAGCTTGATCTTGTAGAGTCCGCGACGTCCTTGCGCAGGTGTACGATATTCACAACGTTATAGTGAGTCCACATTCCGCGAACCAACTGGCCGTTCTAGCGCGTTCTGTATAAATCTTAATAAACCGGCAGATATGTGGTGATAAATCCCTATTTCTTCGGGATATATGTCCTCATTAATCCTTGGGTCTAAGCGGACACGTCGCTTTAAACTTGCTCCTCCTGTGCATTTATCCTACCACTTTACTCTATTTTCGTCATATTTTGCAGGATTCGTGACTCTCTATTCATTACGAGTTTAACGGCTGTTTTTACGCGCTGGCGTTTATATTAGCCATAAATGTTTTATTTTATAATCCACTGCCTTCATAATCTTTTATTATAATTAGCGTTTATTTTACCTTGTAAATTAAACTTATCACCCTACATTAAATTTCGTCTCCACAATTCTTTTGAATCATTATTAAATATTTCGTAACTTTTACTTACATCAAAATTTAATGTCTCACCTCGACTTGCCTAGTGGAAATTTCAATTACCACTTAAGTAGATATAGCTAGATGCCTGAACATAGTAGGTTAAAAATAAGAAAGCCGGCAGGCATGGTGTCAAGGTAAGTATCACTGCCTCTCACCAAAGTGACCCGGGTTCGAACCCGGGAGTGATCCAAAAATGAAAAAAGTCTGCTGGTAACATTTACTGGTGGGATAAATGTTTCTCCTTTTTCAACTGTAAATTCAAAAATATCACTTGTAAATTCAAAAGTATCAAATGTAAATTCAAATAGTCAAATGTAAAATCCAAATAATCAGATGTAAATTCCAACAATCAATTGCTAATTCCAAAATATCACATGTAAATTCCAACTTTCAAATGTAAATTCAAAAGCATCAAATAATAATTCCAACTATCAAATGTAAATTCCAAAACATCAAATGTAAAATCAAAATTATCAAATGTAAATTCCAAAGCGCAAAATAAAATTTAAATGTATTAGGTTTACTATTTCTGTATTTATATTTTCCAATCTATGTACATATAAAGTAAATACATTTAAGCAAAAAAAGTATTTATTAAATATTATACAGTGTGTTCAGTTTTAGTGGCCACCTCCTTTATTTTTTATTTAATTTGAACAAATTAATTTTTAAAAAAATCTCGACTTTGGACAATTTTCTTTTAAGGGGAAATATATCTTTTATTTTTTTTTCGCCCCCAAAAATGACTACGTCAAGTGGAGCCATATTTTTCCAATTTTTTAATTTGAATTGTAGTTTTAAACTACATATTTAAAGTATAAGTACTTAAAAGAAAATGCTGAGATAATAATAGCGGGACATCATAAAATAATAACTCTTATTTTCTTCGTCAGTTCTCCCCTTTAGGTAGGCTAACTACCCCAACAAAAAGTTTAAATTTCTCTACGGGGCAAAGAAAGTCTTATTGTCATAAAGCCACTTTTTTTTTCTTTTCTAGGCAAATACTACAGTAAAAGGTTGGTAAAAAATGCAATCACATCAAAAAAATTCCGGATAGAATTTTTATTTTTTTTTTTTAAATTCTTCTTTTTCGAAAAAAATTTTATGACTTTCTAAGGTTCAGTTGCTGTAATTGGAGGTCCGTGGTCTCAAATAAGGTAAAGCAATTTTTGTTGGAAAAAGATTATGAAAAAAAAAAGTTCCTTAAAACCTATCCCCAAAATTTGGGGGGTAAAGAAATTTTTTTAAAGAAATTGTTTTTACAAAAATATTTTAGAACTTCATTTGACACATATTTGCAAAATTTGGTGTATACTTACCGTAATTTAATATTACAAATTCAAGGGGGCACCTTGGGGGCTATAACTCCGTTTCCGAAACTGATAGGAATTCGCCAATTTACGGTTTAATTCTTTGGACCCCAGTTATAACAATTTAAATTCAATCCGGAATTTTTTTGGTTTGATTGCATAATTTTTGACTCTTTTACTGTACATAGTATTAGCTTTCAGATTACAAAGCAAAATATCTTTATGTTAGTACATACATTCGTAATAACTGGTAATAACCAAAAATAATTAAAATGGTATTTTTTATTTGTAAGATAATGGTGTTTTAAAATGTTATTGCAAGTATTGGAATTTACATTTGATATCTCGGATTTTACATTTGATATTTTTGAATTTACATTTGATAGTTGGAATTTACATGTGATAGTTGGAATTTACATGTGATACTTTGGAATTAGCATTTGATTGTTGGAATTTACATTTGATTATTTGGATTTTACATTTGACTATAAGAATTTACATTTGATACTTTGGATTTAACACTTGATAACTGGAATTTACAAGTGATATTTTTGAATTTACAATTGAAAAAGGTGTAGTGAAGTAAAAGATGCGGTCCCGTGTGCTCATGTGCACGTAAAAGAGCTCTACCCATCTTTGAGAGGGGAAGGGATACGACAAAATTTCTCGGTTGGGGGTAGTCTCACTCAGAGCATCGGTATTAAGCCATAGTTGCAGAAACAGACCGATGTAAAATAAGTTAATAAAAAAAAAAAATAAGAAACATGGACTGCTGCATCTTTTCAACAATCTTATTTTTTTCTTAAATCAAGTATAAATACATTACTATAATATAAAACATCTATAAATAAAATGATTTTTAAGAATAGATTTTCTGCGGAATCCATATATGACTTTTATTTGATCCGTTATGCAGTAAGCAGCTCCAGCAAAAGCCGTAAATAAATCCGCTTTTAGATATGGAAACAGTATCTGTTCTTTACGACGGCAGCATAATGCAGGAAGAGAAGATGACTTGAGCACGCTCTCGTTACTTTTTATTATTCGCAGAATTCATACAATCAACAAAAAATATCAGAAAATACCAGATAATATCCAGTTATTTTGCCACTAATCATAAATCGATATTTTCTAAGAGCGCTCAGCTCATATTAAAAATAATTGAAACAACGTTATGTCCAATTAAGAGTCGGTAATCGATACGTTTTGTTTTAAACAAGGAGGTAATTAAAATATTTTTAGTTCATCAAGAGTGCGGTAATAAAACCTAATGTGGCATAATAACAATTTGCTTTTAACTCGCACACTATTCAATACCTTCGGGTAGGTAATTGGAAATTACAAAAGCTCAGTTAGCTTTTTCTAAAAGGAATTTTTAAGCCATAACTTTTGATTCAAATTACAAAATAATGTCATACATACAATTACTTTTATAATTAGCCAAAATAAATCGATAAACTTAACCATGTTTTAGTCTATGTAGTTTAGGGGTCTGGATTATAGTTGAGGTCAACGTAAAGTCGATAGCACTTAGACGTTTTAAGTGGGTTTGTTGTAATGCTTAGTTTAAGGTATTATTCAAAATCAAAAAACATTACTTTTTACGAAAGCGTAGAAGGCCCATGGTAATGTTTTTTTTTATTATTGACACATATATCTGTCTATTATATAATAGACAGATATATGTGTCTATTAGGTAATTGACACATATATGTGTCTAAAAGACACATATATCTGTCTAATAGACACATGTATCTGTCTAATAGACACATGTATCTGTCTAATAGACACCTGTATCTGTCTAATAGACACATGTATCTGTCAATTACGCATGCGCATATTGAAGATGCTTTTAAGAACACTGGGGGACACTAGGTCAACTATGTAAGTTTTGTTGCTTAAAAGAAAATAAAAATAAATATGCTACTCCTCATACTTTTGTCGGTGACTATTCACAATTGCTGACTAAAGCGATCTGTTAGCGAGTAGCCAAACTTACTTTTGTGACGTCACAAAACTGGACCTTCTGAAAAATAAGGCCTCTAGGATTCAAAAAAATAAACATGGGAGTGCGCCTGTCTGATAAACTGAAGTATGCCTTGCTACAAATCACTTTTTGTCTGCCAAAAAATGTGACATTTCTCTTGTTGGAATTGTCAATAGCTATTTACGCTTTTTAGAGATGTCATTCTTTAGCTATATCGGTTCCGAATTATGTCGCTGCGCTGCCCACGGTTTCTATGGATGTCGGTCTTTAGCTATGTCGGTGTCTAGTAGTGTGTTCCTCGATTTTATAAAGCGACTTGGCAAAGACGCTCGTATCTTATTACACCGCATTAGTGTGACGTCACTGAATCTAACTAAGACAAAAAGCACACCATCGTTGCCATGGCTTTGATGTTTTGACAATTACTTTTTGTCACGTACTTGTCAAAACTACGAAAACTAGCTTCAGTCACGTCCCTACTATTACGGTGTATTAATAAAAGAACAGTCTATTTGTTATTACACTCTTTCCGTTAAGGTGCGCTTTCTACACCCCGAAGGTGTACCTCAACGGGAAAGGTGAATATTTTCTTTTTAGCAGCAAACCTTAACCTAACATACCCTACCTAGTATCCCCCAGTGATTTTAAGATCTCCTGTCTATAGCTCCAATACACGCATGCGTAATTGACAGGTATATCTGTCTACTAGACAAATACATGTGTCTATTAGACAGATACATGTGTCTATTAGACAGATAGATGTGTCTATTAGACACATATATGTGTCAATTACCTAATAGACACATATATCTGTCTATTATATAATAGACAGATAGATGTGTCAATTATAAAAAAAAACATTACCATGAGCCTTCTACGCTTTCGTAACTTTTCCTCAACAATTTAGGAGAATAATCTTTGTTTAAAATTATAAATCATTTTGTAGTATTTCCTTTTCATCAGACGGCATTGGCTAATCTTTACGGGTGAGTATGTGCGAAATTGGGCACCTGGTCAGATCATTGATTAAAAGTAGATGAGTACATCTGGCCACTCGCAGGACTAAAGGGCAAACGCTCTCCCTTGCCCTTTTCGTTTTCTTTTAGAACAATAATGAGCCAGTTACTCATTTACTTTATTATTTCTCTTGAATACCTATACGCTAAGCATGTGCAGCTATTTTCTCATTTTTCTAGAATTGGGTCAAGGTCATTTAAATTAAATAATTTTGTTGAAGGACTAATAAATTTCACCTAAGCAAAAAACAAGAAAAAAATAAATGATTGGTATAATTTAGAATTTGAAACGAATCATTTTTCGTTTAAAATTTAACGATTTTACAAATGCGTTACCGAAGAATTGTTTTATTCAACGCAACATTTTTTCTTTAAACCAAAATTAGTGAAGACTGCTTGTGTCTTGTATAGTAATTGTTCTTAAAGTTAATAATGAGACATCGGGATTTTAGCTTAAGTGGAAACAAGTTCTGCCTTCAATAACTTGTAAGACTTCTACATCATAGCTAACTTACGAAGGATGTCAGCCCCGCTAAATTATTATTATAATTACTTTTAATGCGACGGTATCATGTTTCGTTTGGCATATTTATTATTACATATACGATTTAACATATCTTTGGCATGCTTTTATTAAAGAAAATATTTTTTGTTTGTTAATACTTTGCATAACTCTTACAGTTTTACACCAAGTTTAGTCAATGAAAAATAAAGTAAAAAAACTCTACAGAGATTAACGCAAATAATTTTTTCTTTAGAAGTTATGTGCGAATATACTCTGCTTCAACGACAATTTTTATATCCATAAATAGTATTCAAAAAGAAAGAAGGTCAAGAAGGTACAATCTATTTTCAAAATTGTCTTCATACAGTTGCAGGGTTGATATCCAATTTAAATAATTAATGCATTAAAACTTAGATTAGGTATTTCATAAAAACCACCTACAAAAATTAGTGTTTAAGCATCAGTCCTCTACAATATGTTTAATAGTTTTTGGATATTCACTACACATAACATATCATTGCAATATCCGTGACACATTCTAAGATGATTAACAGTACTCCAAATCTTCCTCGGCTGATAAAAGCCTGGAACCTCTTAAGTGGGATCTTTGATTAGATGCTTATTGGATTCATTAATACATATTTTGCCTCGTACTTTGCCAATTACTCGTAGTTTCCATACATCGGATACTAAAAAGGAGTACAAATTTTTTCATAAAGGCTCCCTCGGTTTTAATCGATTGGGTCCCGCAGCCTCTACAAATTTAGGTGTGTCAGAAATTTGTCCAACTCGAAATGTATCTTGTCCCACTTTCTTTTAGCATGCCTTATTGTAATGTCAGAGTCAAAGTTGGTAGATAGATAGAAACCTTGTGATAGAGTCAAGTTTTAGTTGATCCATAATTGTATGGAATTAAAAAAATACATTTTCTTTGTTTGATAAATTGTTACCAGTGTTTGTCAAACCATTTGTCAAAACAACCTTGTGATATTGAGGAAAAGATACTTTTAGCACAAAAAATCCTTTTAAATAATAAGCAATTTTGACAAATAAATGGTAATAGTGCTTTAAAAGCTTCTGTTTTTGTTGTCCATTACCAAAGCACAATAATTATTAATGCACTTGTCAGTTGGCAGCGACTCCCTGAGTAAAGCTGTTACAATTAATTGTTAAAATCACTCATAGTCGTACACAAGTGTCAGTGTATTATTCTGTTTCTAGGTAGATAGAAGTTGGAGCGTTGCCAGACCTGATTCATAGCGGATCGACAATCACCATTAGTTGCCGTAATGGTAATGGTAATAACAAGAACAAGGGACGTAGCTGATGTTGATTATCCCAATACAGCCACTGTTCTAACAAATATCCATTAATGCTAACCTCTAATTCACTGAATTACTTAAGCTCCCTGAATGGAGAGCTCCAAATATGCTTTACTAAATTAATGTACATACTATGGGGGTTAGTATGCATCGACAACTTGAAATTAAATCGTTTTCGCACGTTTTACAGATTTATTTCTACACTAACGAAATGACGAACCATAAATATTAAAATAAATACTAAAAAAAGTGTACACCCAAAGTTTAAAATTATAAAACGTTAAACGAAATGGTCTAAGTATGCTTACATAAAATAAATGGAGGTAAAATTGAATATTTGTTGAAATAATAGCTGGCATCCTAGATTTCAAATAACCTTCTTATTTGATAAATATCTTGATCTTTTAAACCGAATAGAACTTTGATGGAAAGCAGTTTCTGAGTCAAAAATCTGGTTGATTTTGTGGTTCTAATTAATTCTGGTCCCCTAATTTTGCCATGGTAGACCTCAGAACAAACGAAGCAACATGACCCTATAAGAGATTTTACGAACCTGTGCTTTTTCTAGATTTCAATCGATGGTCATCTAGCACTCTTTTGCTGATCTTTTTATAAATATGATCGATAATGGTTTAAATAAGAATAGAACTGCAAGTCTTAATCTCCTAAGGTCCTTGAAACAGGTCTGTCTAAAGCAAGTCCTGCTATAGAACACAGGGTACTTCCTAATGGCAGATAATTAAAAGTATGTCCTTGAGGTTTGGGCCAACTAAGATTTTGTATTCCTTGACCCAATATGAGATGTGAACATGACTTCGTCATTGCATTAAAATTGTCTTTTGGAGATGCTTTCATACGAAATGTTAACACTTATTGGTAAATTTGATTTAGCGTAGTTAGTGATGAATTGGCGAGCACTTCGTATCCAGTAATTATAAATTAAATGTAGAAGGAAACGAGGATTGAATCAGGCATTAATTCAAAGCTGTAAATGTAAATGCTTGATTCCATTACAAGCTGCAACCCTTTCCCGGTCTATCGGTCGGTAGCCAATTGTCATTAGTGCACCGGACAGACGGACTCAGTACGGACTATTCAGTTCACATGCACTGCTATTCATATCAAATTCAAAGTCAATTTAGCTGCACAACGCCTCTATAAATTCCTACTTCCGCAATGTGAATGTCCATATAGACACGAATAACTTAACACTCAGATCAATACGATTTGCTGCTTCTGTCACTTCTATTTTAAAATTTTTATCGGTAACACCTGATTTGCAATTCTAGCAACTTATACACAATCTTTTAATGGGATCATCTTTTAGGGGGAAGCGTTAATAAAAAGGCAATTTAAGATCGTGTATTTATTCCCTAAGACGGTTTTCGAGGTAATTCAAATCGTTTTAATAACAATTCCGTTTTAGAGCATTTTTAAATGAGAAAAGTAATCTTCTTTAGAGGGAAAATAAAACAGCATGCAAATTTAAACATACCGTCCTGTCTATTTTGAAGTCACTATTGTCCCTAGCCGGCAATTTAGGGGTTAGCTTTACTAAAATGAACTAATTAAAAATATCGTCTTTCCGCAATGATTTGACATCAGTAAAGTAGAGCTAAATACAAGCAAGCAAAGGCAGGAGAGATTAGCATAGGACTGACCATTCTATGCAGATTGACTTTTCACATTACTGTTTAATTTTCCGGAAGGATCCTACATTGATGCCGCTTTTTTAACCCTCCCCCTCCATGTCTATTAAAATTATGCTCTCAAGTTTATATTATAAAAGTATAGGGAGGGTTTAATATAAAGATTGCTTGAATTGATGAACTGGCTTCGAGTAATTTGCAAATGAACATCACAGCATCCGGTTTGTAATCATTAGGGGTAAATTCAAATCTTAAATGAAATTATTTCTATTATAAAGCTTTAAATGACTTGACTGGCTGCAATAATCCATTAAAGTATTAATTATTATTCATTTCTACGACTTATTTTAAAGCCCCTGCATTTTCTTTTATTAAAGCCTAGCATTTGTTTTAATTAATTATGAAAAATGTCGAAGAGAAAATGTTTCGAGAGTTATTTTAATGCACAATTGAAAATTGCTAATATTAATCATTTAGACTTTATGGGGACTTATTGGTAAATACTAATTTATTAAAGAAACCTTTCCGCTTCCGTTCCCATTTGTTGAAAATGCTATAGCAATTGGCAATAGCATGGACAAATTATTAAATAAATGATTTATTCCTTAAATGCAGTTACAGTAATTAATCTTGGTTATACGCCAGTAGTTCTGTAAAACCGTTTTATTGTTTTTGGAAAATAAAAGCTCATGTTTATGCTTTGATTTAACTAAAAACAAGTTGTTTTTTTGCGAAAAAAATTCAAATGGGAAACTGGCAAACATATGGTGTACAGGGTGTCTTAGAATGGGCACACCACCTATTTTACGTTGTTAATAATAGGGATTCCTAGAAAATTGTAAAAAAAATCTATCCCATATACCTTCTTAACAGAGTTGCGAAATTTATCGAACTTTATTTTAAGCTATTTCTGTCAGAGTTAAAAAGGATGGATTTTTTTACAATTGTTTAACGATCCCTCTGCATGCCCAAAACAAAGTTTTTGATTGAATGATTGAAGCTGACAACATGTCAATAAAATCTTTTGCAAAAAGGTATGATCAAGAATTATACATGAGTTTTTAAATGCGTCATCCTTGCCAGAGTTATTGAACTTAACCGTATTTTGCTAGACACAGAAGAAAAGTTGGATTTTTTCAAACCAATACCATACCATACAGGTAGTGCGCCAATTCTGGGAGGCAGATGAGATTTAAATTTGTATAAATTATTTTCTTACAATAAATGATTATTTATTTATTTACACATTTTTTATTCTTATAATTTTCTCTAACAATTTTTTCGCCGGACAAAATCTTATAATTTAGACTTGTAATATGGCGAATGCGCCGGACAAACACTTCTTATTGTTTTTCTGATCCCAGGATTAGTTTATTATATTTTTAGTATCGACCAAATGTAAAAATAAACGAAATAATAAAATACCTAATTTATTTAACATATTCTAATGGTGAGATTTAAGAATATCATTTAATTAATTTAAAGTCATTCTATTTATTCAAGGCGACAAAGGGGACATAATAAATGATTTACTACAAAATGTATACCTACTGGGATATGCAAAAGAGAATAATGATTTGTGTTTAGATAATCGATTTATGATGTTATTATGCCTCATTGTTTGACCTTATTATGTGGCTACTGCATTTAACGAGTGGTAATTGTATTCTTGTTTATGGTTGTTTTTCCATTATGTTTCATATTTATGTATGTGCTTGTATGACAGCGAGAGCTTGTCACTGCTTAAATGTAAATTATTGCATTTAATTTTATAATATATTCATGTTTGCGTGGAATAATGAATAGTTCAATATTTCAACTTAAACTTTCTACATAGCAAATCAATTGATTTCAATATAATTATTACGATTTTGTGAATAGATAACTCCTGTTTTACATACTGTATCATTCAATTCTCAGATAAGTACCCCTTGGATTTTAGATCTGATTCAGGAAAACCAAAGTTTATTACACGTATTTTGAAAATAATAGTAAATTTACCTTTACTGTCTAAAGTAGAGCAAAAGAAGTTATGGTAAATGGAAGAAAATTCTGCAAAAATAAATACTTAATTCTTATTGAAGTATACCTAACCAATCAGATTGCAAGCTATGATGTTACAAAATAATAAATTGTAATTCTTAAAAAATATTTTTGATGCATAAGTTCAATACCTACATCTCTGTCTATTAAAAAATACTTTTACTTTAATATTAAAATCATTTGGATGCAGAACCAAAGGCATTTTAACATTTTTAAAGGTCTTTGTGTTATGTTACGAAAACATAAATTGCTAAGGAGTAAACTTAGAATGTTTAAAAGCATAATACTAAATCGCTCAATATCTTAATGTAAAATACTCAACACAGGAATAATATAAAAATCCTGAACACGCAGTGGAAGAAGTACGATCTGAGAAGGTGACAATGAGACAATACATGGACATGGCAAGCCTCCTACGATCACTGGTATGAATATATTAACACTACATAACCATAAGTTTCCACGGTGCAGGTATCTGATACATCGCCGGTTTAATATCCGATCTTGCAATGTTTGCATTAGAATGCAAACATGGTTCAATGATGGGATAAGACAGTAATATGAGCCACCTTCCATAATTTAGAAGATATTTTTCCAAATGTCCACTTTTTTTAAATAAATATAATAACAGTGCAACAACGAAGTATACATTGGAATTAACCAGACCAAATCTATAATTTTAAAACAAATCCATCTGCCTTGCATATGCATAAGCACTATTTTAAGGCTGGGGACTCAAATTCACAGATTCGAAGATCTTTTCATTGGGAAGCTCGTAGAAGTTATCTCCGTTGAGCTCCCGTCAATTCTACCGATTAGTACATCTAAATGAAGACCCTATCGTATATTAAAACTAAATGCAGTTTAATAACTATAAAAAGGGCTACAAACGTATTATGGTTTCATTTAAATCGGTTATTTCTTTGTGTCGAAAATTTGACTTCATAATGATTTTTAGTTTTAATATACGATGGGGCCTTCATACATATATATGCGCTATTTAGTAGAATTGACGGTAGCTCAACGGAGATGACTTCTACGAGCTTCCGAGTGCACAGATCTTCCAGTCTGTGAATTGAGTCTGCAGCCTTAAACTCAAACCACCAATCAAGACATTTTATAAAAAAATGATAAACACTATTTTACTTTGCAGAATTTAGATTCAAATATTTTTCTTGTTATACCCGTAGATATATGATTATGTATTTTATTATGGCGGTTTTTATATTAATATTCAATAACGTGTGTATCTTGTCTGGTTCGTGATTCATAATTTATTTATTACCATCAAGTACAATAAACTATTCATAAGTAGGAATTATTAAAAAATATTACCATTTATCGTAATTTAGGTATTCACCTCAGACATAAACAAATAAATTATTGCTGTCCAATATCATCAGAAAAATTATATAGAAACGTGATTCCCCAGATATGTTTTGAGTTATAATCTACAAGAAACATTATTTAAAATGACGTGTACATACTTACCTTCCCAGCTTAATAGTTATATCATACATAGATACAGGGTGCACAAAAAATAGCGCTTAAAAGCCATGGCATGCTCTCGGGGCATTTCATAAAATTTTTGTAAAATTAAATTGGTCACAAAAATATAATTTGACCATTTAAAAAATAACCCATCAAGGTAAACTAATTTAGGATAGATTGTGCCATTTTTTTCGTTAAAATGTGCTGTTATCTTCAAGATATATTTAAGCGTTTTTACTGCAGTAAAAAAGCATGTTAATGCATGTTAATTACTGATTTGAAACTCAAAGGTTAACTAAAAATTGAAAAAAAATTTGCGCATGCATATAGGCAAGCGTGGCTGGCTTAGTAAAAACTCTCTAGGGTATTTTGCAAAGTAATCAAAAAATTAATTTTGCTGGTTATGGTCCAAAGATTCCCTTGTTTCAAATCTATTTAAGATCCTTGAAACAGAAAAATATGGCTTAGTGTAGCTATAGGCTACAAGATAACAATATCATTTTTTAATTTAGTATAGTAGTACCAGTAGTAGGTATCTGCTCTGTATTCTGCGAAGTTTTTTTTTTATTATGATATAAGTAACTTCCTTTAAAAAATTAATAATAGTTGCTTCTTTTATCTAAATTGTGTTAATAAACATGTCACCAGAAGAAGTTAATTACTAATGGTTTAAATTGGCATAATTAGTAGGTAAGTATTTCATGTAAATAAGATGAAACATGTTTGCCATGTTTGTTAAGAGCGATGATTTGTTAATTTATGACTGAGAAATACATTGATATGAAACCACAAAGACCATTAAGATTATTGAGGTAGACGTTTTTAAGTGTCGGTGTATTCTTTCAATAAAAAGACAACAAAAGTGGTATTACCATAGGCATATAAATAGCCATAAAACGATGGAAAAAACAAAACCTGATTCTCACAAAATTTAAATTGAATGCTGCATATTATATAGAATATTCTAGCCAACATTCTAAAGTGTCGTTAAAGATATATGCTATACTCGGAGATTCCAACACGCCACTTATCTCTTGGCCATTAACGAAAACGAGAGTTCAACTGCATGAAATACAATGATGGCCTTGCCTCTTTGCCCAAATAAAATCCACAAATTAACCACAAGAAACTATATACGTTCAAGCATATGTCACGTTTTTTTAATGAAAAGCTCTAAAACTTCTATGTACTCGTTCATACTTGGATGGGAACCTTGCATAGATATTACACGGTATGACGGTAATTGATTTCATTTTTCTCTTCTTTTTAAAATAAGCACCAACATGTCTGCAATATTGAGATGGTTCATAAAACCCCTATCCTGGGTTTACACAGTTTTTTCTAAGTTATTCACATACTATAAATAATCGCAGAATAACATCTAAGCTTTATTTGTTTGTTATTAAAATTACTGACTAATTACAATTACGGGATAGTCATCTTTTTCGTTTATATCATTTTTGAATTAGTTACCATCCCACATCTAAATTGTATAGAAAAATTAAATCATTCTTTTATTATTTAACCGGATATCCCTATAATTTATAATACCGGAACCGTTCAAGTTTTGTGTTTTGTTCTATACTTATATTGATGCATTTTGATTATGTGCGATTTATTTAACAAGGCTGATATTTCATATAGCAGTGTTATTGTAATGGTTTAAATACTGATGGGAGCAGCTTATTATTATTCTATTACACTTTGATATGATAATTTGTTTTAATAATAAAAGTGCTCGTATTAGAATAGAACGCAATAGTTTCGAATCACTGAACTTTTATTCTATTTTTTATTTGAATAATAATTTAAAATAACGTTTTGTTTATGAATAAATCATGGCGTGAATTATGAAAATATCCTTATCTAATTTTCATTTGTAATTATAATGAGTAGTGACATTTTTTAATAGGCTTAGATTTTATACTAACTAGCTGAGTCGAGGCCGGTAGATCCGACTCTTGAGTTCATTTCTTACGTACAAATTCATTTTTTTGTTAGAATTATAGCGTTTCCTGATGATAGTCCAATAGGTCCAAAACATAAAAACAACCTTTTATGTTTTTAAAGACATGTCCAATATTTACATTGCATTTAACAAAAAATTGTTTTGGAATAATGAAAATTATACTGAACTTTTAAACCATAAAACCTTTACATGACCCTGAACCCTTGTCTTTTAATTATCCTTTCTTTAAGTTTGACTAATCGTCAAATTATAAATCGTCTCCTGAAGATGACCTACTAGGTTCGAAACATAAGAACAACCTTTTATGTTTTTGAAAACATGTCCAACATTTACCTTGCATTTAACTTAAGATAGTTTTTTAAAAATAAAAATCCTATTGACCTTTCCAACAATATGACCTTGACATGACCTTGAACTACTGTCCTTTGGTTATCCATCCTCCAAGTTTAAGACCTTTAACTATTGTGGTGTTTGAGATAATTGAAGTCAAACTATAAATCGATCCCTGAAGATGACTTACTAAGTCCGAAACACGAGAACAACCTTTTGTGTTTTCAAAAACATGTGCAACATTTACCTTGCATTTACCTTAACATAGGTTTTTAATAATAAAAATGCTATTGACCTTTTAAACAATATGACCTTGACATGACCTTGAACTCTTGTCTGTTGGTTATCCATCCTCTAAGTTTGAGACCTTTAACTATTGTGGTGCATGGGATAATTGAAGTCAAACTATAAATCGTTCCCTGAAGATGGCTTACCAAGTCCGAAACACAAGAACAACCTTTTGTGTTTTCAAAAGCATGTCCAACATTTACCTTGCATTTACCTTAACATAGGTTTTTAATAATAAAAATGCTATTGACCTTTTAAACCATATGACCTTGACATGACCTTAAACTCTTGTCTGTTGGTTATCCATCCTCTAAGTTTGAGACCTTTAACTATTGTGGTGCATGGGATAATTGAAGTCAAACTATAAATCGTTTCCTAAAGATGACCCACTAAGTCAGAAACATAAGAACAACTTTTGTGTTTTCAAAAACATGTCCAAAATGTACCTTGTATTTAACGTGACATAGTTTTTTAATAATAAGAATGCTATTGACCTTTAAAAAGATATGACCTTGACATGACCTTGATCCCCTGTCTTTTGTGTATCCATCCTCCAAGTTTGAGACCTCTAACTATTATGGCGTATGAGATAATTGAAGTCAAACTATAAATCGTTTCCTAAAGATGGCTTACTAAGTCCGAAACACAAGAACAACTTCATGTGTTTTCAAAAATATGTCCAACATTTACCTTACATTTACCTTAACATAGGTTTTCAATAATAAAAATGCTATTGATCTTTCAATCAATATGACCTTGACATGACCTTGAACTCTTGTCTTTTGGTTATCCATCCTCCAAGTTTGAGACCTCTAACTATTAAGGTGTATGAGATAATTAAAGTCAAACTATAAATCGTTTCCTGAAGATGGCTTACCAAGTCCGAAACACAAGAACAACTTCTTGTGTTTTCAAAAATATGTCCAACATTTACCTTGCATTTACCTTAACATAGGTTTTCAATAATAAAAATGCTATTGACCTTTCAATCAATATGACCTTTACATGACCTTGAACTCTTATCTTTTGATTATCCATCCTCCAAGTTTGAGACCTTTAACTATTATGGTGTATGAGATAATTAAAGTCAAACTATAAATAATTCCCTGAAGATGGCTTACTAAGTCCGAAACACAAGAACAAGCTTTTGTGTTTTCAAAAACATGTCCAACATTTACCTTAACATACATTTTTAATAATAAAAATGCTATTGACCTTCAAAAAGATATGACCTTGAACCCCTGTCTCTTGTGTATCGATCCTCCAAGTTTGAGTCCTCTAAATATTGTAGTATTGGAGCTGTGTCAATGCAAACATTGACATTTGAAAACGTCAAAGCTCTTTTCCTAGACATAGAATTTTTTTTTTTAATTTTTAACACAAACGGTTCTCCGAAAGAAGAAATTGCAATTACAATAGTACATTTCCTTTAGAGAAATGAACTAAAACTCATGGTATCATCATGGTATCCGGTATGTTCTCGCGCATTTTTGGCCTACTTGGCCCAGTATTTGTGACGTCATGTGGCTGCTGTCACTGTCAGTAAAAACGTCAAAATTAAAAACTAATTTGAACTAGGTGACTAGATTCCCTTTGAGGAGCAGCCACATGACGTCATGCGCAGAAATACACGACTTTTGATTAAGCATCTAGCATACCTGTATACTTTGCCATGCTAAAGCTTTCAGTTCAAACTAAATAATGATTTGTCATAAAAAACCAGAAAGTTCTTGCTTTGGATAAATAAGTAAAAATTTAATGTTTTGTTTTACAAAAAAAAAATAGAGGATGAGCAACCCTTGCAAGTTTCCATTTTAATAAACGCTGAAATTAAAATGTATAATTCAAATTTAAGCATCTAGAAAATTATTGCGTTCCTAAAAGCATTTTAATTGAAATCTGAATTTAATGTAATTAAAATTTAACCCTTTTGGGTATTATTTATTTTTACTTAACATCCACGTTAAAATTTAAATTGTTTTAAGATTGTAACTCATTTAGACCCTTTTATAAACATAACATTCAGATGGGTCCCTGAGACATTCCAAGTATTGAAAAGAAAAGCAACCCTTTTCTACCAATTAGAAAGCGACGAATACCTTCATTAAATTATAATTGAGATTCTTATCTGTTTTTATTTTTTTATCAGAAGCTTTTTCTCACAGGTTTCGGCATCTCAGAGAATTTTATCTCATTTATTAGAATTATGTATACTTTTGTTTGGTTAAGTTTTAAAATACGTTCTGAATAATGGAAATAAAACCTAAATGGTTAAAGAAATATTTATATATAACACAGCAGTATTTTCTGAAAGTTCAGTTTCTAAGAATTAAACCTTATTAGATATTTCCCAAATTTAATATGCTTGAGGGTCATAATTTGATATCTTTAATGTTAAAAACTATTCACAAGAAGGATTTAGAAGAAACTTGTGAGTACTTTTATAAGGAACTGACCCGTTTTCCATTCAAAAGTCAAAATGTAACTGGAATACTGTAGCTAAATCAAAATACTTACTGTATACCTACATTCACGTGCAAAATGTTAAAACCATAACACATCTACATTGTAATCTTTGTGTTTCACTAAAAGGATAACTTCTCTCTAATTTCATGCAGCCACCTTCTACATATGGTTATGTCAAATAATTAAGCAATCCCATTTCAGCGGTTTAAACTGCAGAATTTCCTTCTACAACGTAAGCAATTTGTTTAGAAGCTTATAGTGTTCCGTACGACTGAGTTCATCACTAATTGGCTTTCCACCACACGTTATAATCTGACACGAAACATAATTGTGCACTGATAGAACCTTTGTTTCCTTTGTACAGATGCAAGTTGCTTTACCCGACTCTGGTACTTTGATCTACCTATAGATTATTACATTTTGTTTGATTGTTGTTAGATTACAGGTAATATTGTGTTGTCTTATTGGATAAATCTACATTCTTTGTAATGCAGAACGTCCTATTAAGTTCACGCGATCTTCACTATTTGAAATTAAGTTAAGGCGCATAGGAGAAGGGACAAATTCATTGTTCACTTAAATGTCTAAGTGAAGCACGAGAAGAAAAAGCCCCAAGAAAATAGATGAAGTCAATTGTTTTACCTTTCCGAAGCAATCTGGATATGGTAATTAAACATCAAATTATTCAACTTTTAATGTTCGTTCATGTTCATAAAAAAACAGAAATAGCTCGTAAGTTTTGGTGTGCTTATTTTTTCAGAAGATTTAAGCTATAAATAAATAAATGGTATTTATTCTTTAGTTATTCTATTTAAAACCCCAATGTTATTATGTGTAGAGTTATTCTTCTAGTTTTCCAGAAAAATGTATAAACCCAAGGATTATAGGTGGGCCATAAATATAAATAGTAATAAAAGCGTGGCAAATGTTTACCTAGGGCGTGTGTTTCTAGTATAAATATCTGGCTTCTGGCCTTATGAAGAGTGTAGTGTTAAACCGTTATTGCACCACATTAAATAACAACTATCTTACTAGCAATAACATGGGGAAAGGGTTGAACACGCCAATATTACCGCGGGCTGCAACAGACGATGACTTACTTAATAACGAAGGCGTGAGAAATGAACTTCTAACACGCACCACCACCCTTAAAGTTATACCAGTATTAGAATAGCCTCTAATAGTCATGAGAAGTTTCCTTCACTAAACATAACTGCACGGTAGGTATTCCACATCCAGGTAATATTACTCCATTAACAGAAAATATAAAATGGAGAGTTTATACAGCTTCTTTAGTCCAACTTCTTTCCCCTTTACCTTATAGTCTTTACCTCCAAATTCACCTAATTGAAAATTGTGGTTTATACAACTCTAGCTCTTGTCTCTAGTTTGGAATAAGATACATAACCTTTAGTTTCTAGTAATATGTTTTTACTCCTCGCATAATTTGTTGTTTAAAATTGACCTATAATCACTATTTCACCTATTTTTATTTTAAAATCTTATAACAGAATTAAGCAGTTTGTTTATTTTGACATTTTTTCAGGCCCGCGCATTTTACACCTGCATCTACTTCGCGGTTCATTTTGGATTGTTTGCATATTTTTTAGTATTCGTCAGACGTCAGAAAACTATTGTCTAAAACGTCAAAAAAATACTGCAAGGTAAATGGAGGTCAAGGTGTAAAGTGCGTCGGCCTGTAATAACGTTGGTCCCGTCAGAATAACATAATTTATTAGCCCAGATAGTTCAAATGTCAAATACGTAGTTTAAATGGTGATTGCGTAGTTCAAATGTTACTGCAAAGAAATTTTACCTTTTAGTCTGTAACCTAATCATAAAAGATAAAATAGTTGAGGTATAAAGACTATGAGAGACGGAGGTAAAGATTTTCTGTTTAAACGCCAAATGACATTTACACATATTTATCTTAGAAGACTATGAGGTAAAGGGGAAAGAAGTTGTGTAAACCGTGCATAAAATCTTCCACTTAAGTCAGTGCGTACCTCTTTATAGCACAGGTCAAGCCTATATTGATTAAGAACATATACATCCGGAAAGTTTTATTTTAATATTAGGTAGGTACATCACTTTACCATAGGATTTACTGTTCCTTGAGCATGACCGACCAAGTGTGTTGAAGAACCAATATCTCTTTGTTTACTTAATACACCTTGCAATTGTTTTTAAAGTGTATTTCTATGTTTTACATTATACACACCTGATTTTGTAAAAAGGTTCATGAACCGTATATTTGCCATTTGGCATCTAGCAATTATTTCTTGCAGTAGGAACGATAGACCTATTGTCTTCCTTCTAACCGGAAAGTTTATCAAGCAAGTAGTGCTTTATGATACCATATCTACTTACATTATTTGCTGATTTTTTGTTTGTCTTTAGGTAAGGTTTGTATTTTTCTTGGAACCTAGATTGTGCCTTGGGGAACACCCATAAAGGAAATTAGCAAAGAGATGTGTTTTAATGACGTGTTTTAGGATAATTTAAATTCTGTAGCAATGAAATAATGTATGAAGAGTACAGTGCAATAATTCTTGGAAATTGTCGTAAATCGTATTTCTCATCTGATGACTGTCTGCAGAAATAGGGAGTGACAATGAAAGAGACGACAGTTCATTTATGTATCTGGTGAAAATTTCGCGCTCGGCGCTACGCGCAGATATGGTTATTTTATTTCGCGACACTCCCTATCTCGCCCATAATTTGTGACGCTATGAGAATTTATGGTCTTTATTTTGTGAGCCAATTAATTAATTCCCGTCCGCCATGTTAGGTCTGTAGCAGCAGTAGCGGGCCCATTATCCAAGATTGCGATGGCTTATTGCACGACATTGCCAATAAATCTCATTCTGGATTCTAATATTCGCTCCGAGAAATAAGAAAAGCCCACGATCAGTTACTGCGTTTACCTGGCTGCTACCTGCTGCAATGGCTGATGCCTATACTTGCCTGGATGTATGCAGATTTGTTTTACAGATGAAGTCTAACTCTTCTTGATGTAAGGCACTTGCTGTAGCATTCTTGTTCTTGCTTGCTTTATTCTTTAACAAAAAGATCCGAACCTGGAAATTTTTAATTAGTTTGTTTAGATAGAATACAGCATACACAGTGTTTCTTGTTTTTCACAGGCAGTAAAATGTACTACGTAATTTATATTAGTATATGTCGTATTATTATATCAAAAAAAAAATTCATGTTAAAGAAAGAATATCGTTAATATCCGTATCCATCTGTCCATTTTATGGACTGCGAAGAGTATTTATAAAATGTTAAAGTAGGTACAATGGTATGTGACAAATATGAACATTTAATAATTGAAAAAAGTTTTTAATAATTCAAAAATTTGCCAGACATGTGTTTCTTTGGAATACCTATGGACAATGTTCATGTTCATATACTGCCAAAGCATCTACGTCAATGCCAGAGAAAACACTTTTTAAAAACAACTCCAGCGTAACAGGTTCACAATTCAGTTTTATTACAAGGATTCATGCTTTATGGGTCAGATATGGATAACATTATCAATGCAACGTCCATGACACGTTCCAATTGGATTAAGACTAAGAGTACTTTAAATCTTCCTCGGCTGATCAAAACCTAAAATCTTTTGAGTTGGGTCTTAGATTAATTCCTTATCAACATTTTACCAATTAAGCTTTCACACATCGGATACTGAAAAGCGTTCGTATACAATTTCTCTTACCATCCTCGATTTTAACCGAAAGGGAGCAACCTTTGCAAATTTAGACCTATGGTAAATTTCTCGAACTCAAATGTATCTTTTCCCATTTTCTTTTAGCCGCATGCCTTCTTCTAATGTCAGGGATGCAATATTTGACAATACACGCTACGCATGCACCCCGCGTGTTCATGCCAGATCTCTCAACTCGCATTTCAACCTTATAAATAAACAGTTTAAAAGAAATTACCAAGATTTTCAAAAATCCTCTGCTTAACTTAAAATCGGCAGTATTTTAATTGTAATCTTGTTACTAAATATTACTGTGCTATGCTTGCATGATGTTGGTGCAAATGATTAACTACATATTAAGCCATAGATACTGTAGGAGCATGAATACCTGTATTCTGGGCATGTATAATTATTCCCAGTTGATTGGATAAATTGTTCGTTATGTCTGATGTGCAATAATGTTTGCCCATGACTGGGGTACGTATGTATCTAGTGACCTCTGTTCTGTACTGCTTCGACGTACAAAGGGTTTAATCAGGACTGACTACCGAACAAACATTACAGTGAGTCAAAACATCATAGTAATCCGTTTTGATTAGATTTGCCTTTCTCGTTTCTAGTTTGATTATAATTTTATCTCGTCCATGAATTTGCTGGATATACAAAGGATCAACAACGTTTTATTTACCTTTGAAAACCATGCTCTAATTACATATGCATGCTACTCGTCATTATATGAAACTATCCTAACTAAATTAGTTATATTCCAGATAAAATTATTCATTAAGACATATTTAGAATTTAACATTTTGATGTATATCCCAAGTTACGGTACTAATGAAATATCTGGTCTATTTATTCGGAATTTGCAGGTTTTAAATTGATAAAAAAAAGTTAGATACTTAGAGCTAAATCCTAGAACTGAGCAAAAAGCTCTTTTTTGGGTTGCTATAGTGTCATTTTTGGATGAACCAAGCGGATGCTTTTTTTTAAGCAATGACTCCAGATAGTAAATAAGAATTATAACCTTAATTTTTCACCTAACTTCCTTTAATTGAATGGAGAAGAGTATATGAATTAAATCTTCTAGGATATAACACAATTTCAAGTGGATGGGTCAAAGGACTTTATAGTGCAAAACAACATGCTTCTCTAGTTAATTCTTAATTAAAAAGAAATATTGATTGAAACATATTTGATATTTAAAATTAAACGGCGGAAGATCCTTAAAAGTGCAAACAAACAATTAGTCGCGTCGAAAATGAAACATAATTGCATAAGAAGCCGAATAATACAGGAAATTATGTGAAGCGATATCGTGTGAAGTTAAAAAGCAACTTAGCGGAAGGAAGGCTCTAGATCATATTCATACAGGAACGTCTATTGTGGGAATTTAACTCATTGAAACCAAATATTTTAGTTAAAAGGTATTTTAATATTAAGTTGGGTTCGACCACAAAAAATAATATTTATGACTTTGACAAAGAAATGCAGACCCTCAAATAAAACTATATGACTTTATATTTATTGCCTCCAGTTTTTCATCCAGTTGACCACTGCCGCCTTTGCTTTATGATTTTATTAATTCATAAATAAAAATTCTTGCATAAACCCGTTTTTGCTGCCGGTTATCGAAGGTTTATTGCCAATCATTCAGAATGTTAACGAAATATTATGCGAAACTTTAAAGGGAATATTTACAATTAAATTTAGAATGCATGAAACTTAAAACAAAAAAATATGTATGGCAACTAAAAAGCAATTAAACCATGATTTGCAAACTAACCTGTACGGGTTGTAGTTAATGCTGATTTCATTTGCGATAAAATTGCAAATGCTTTACAACCATTTTAGTTTTTTTAATATATTTTCTATGCTTGAAAAGCATCTACATACTGGGCTTTTGTACAATAAAAAGTCTCTTTCGCAAATTATGGCATTATACATAAGCTCTTGAATGACACAAAAAATCAATGTATAAAACTATCAAGATACTATAAAATCAGTAGTGCAAAATACTGATTAGATCTTAATACATATGGAGAGCGCTGTCGATTTCGTTATCTCTTTAAGCGATGTATTTTATTTTTCAAAGGAATATATTTTTATTTATAAATTATAATGCAAATAAACGTTTTTCTGAAAAAACACAGTTACGGAGTTATAAAAGTTTAAAACGTACAAAACAATTAAGAAATATCCATATTGTGCTTAATGGATCGAGCACACAATATTTCTGTAGACAGTTTCGTCAATTATGGGATGAATGAAAAGGGTTAAAATAAAGGGAATCGCAGAGATGGAAACATTTCTTTGAAGCTAACAAATCGACGAAATAATACAATGGTTTACATGCTAAAATTAAGAAATTTAGCAAATTACATGAGAAATTAACTAATCTAAGGTCCCTAGTCCCAGTTTTCAAACAATGTAACTTAATGAAATTAAGTTTGGGAATGGGTTGAATAGTAATAAATTTGTACGTACGTGTCCTGTATTTGAAATTAAAAGAAACTGTAAGCGTTATATAAACAAGAGTTGGAATTAATAAAATGGGAGGATGAGTGAAATACGCGCCGGAAACTATTCAATAAGGGTGAAAACCAAAATCGATCCCACAAACAAACATACGAGGTTAAGACAACGCTCACGGAATGCACGATACTTTTGACTTTTCCTTTCCCCGATGAAAACCAATGCAGCCATCTGTGGGAATACTGACCAAGCACTCCAAGTTTTTATCAGGTTGCAGGTGGCGACCCTTTTCGCAGTTTTCTGGAACTCATGTGTAAAGAAATATTAACATAGTTTTTAAAATAAAATGCTTAACTCACTTTTAATTATGTAAAACCTACAATAAATTGAGTGAGTTTAATAACAATAATAGCAGTGAACGATTATGTTAAGTTACTCGTACTTTGTTCAATAATTTACCTATTAAATAAAAATAATTTACCACCTGTATATTTTTGTATCATAAAACAATATAATAATAATACAAATATTTATCAAGGATCAAGGTTAAAGCTGCTTATTAAATTTACTTAAAAATTTTTATTGTAAATATTTCCAAACGTCGAAATGAATCACGAATAAAATACATAGAAAATATAAACTTTTTATGAGTTATTTATAAAATATTTTAAATGGACAGTAAATCATCCATCTCTATTGTTTTTATGGTAATATTATATGCCAGTATTTCTTTCAAGAAACCGCACAGCGTCTTTAAATGTTTTTTATTTATTGTTTTAGAATGACAATGATTAAAAGCACGATATAGTATACATTTAATTAGTAGAAGATTGTCTCCAAATAAATCAACATTTCTTTATGTTATTCCCACACAAATTGGAGATATTTACCTGAGAAAAATATTAGGGATCGCTGTATTTTGTTCTTTAACTGCAACCAAATTTAAGTCGGCATTATATATTTTTAAGTTCCTCTTTTAATTTTCAAAAAAAAAGATTCTAACAAAAATTGATAGAAGTTTGGTAAAGTAAAATTCATAATTCTAAATGTTTTTTGAAATACCTTAGGTTAATACTATTCCTATGCGGTCCAAGATTTTAAAAAATCACAATTCTTCCGAAACACTAAATAATGACTACGGTAGGCTATCAAAGGGGATTTGTTTTTTATGCTTATAATAAATTTAAAAGCATACAAGATAAGAGCATTTTACATGCGTTCCAAATAAAACTTAATGAAAATAGAATTTTATAAATTCCCCCATTAAAAAGTGAAACAAGAAGTATCTTATTATTCTGATTTAATTATGAAGTGTTTTGAAAAAGGTTTGTGTAGGATTTGTTTTTCCTTTTTTAATAACGTCCGTTTTATCA
Organism: Cartodere bifasciata; assembly: GCA_963920755.1. Taxonomy (NCBI): domain Eukaryota; kingdom Metazoa; phylum Arthropoda; class Insecta; order Coleoptera; family Latridiidae; genus Cartodere; species Cartodere bifasciata. The sequence continues at coordinate 12,990,528 of OY987195.1, forward strand.
GCACGGTCTGAGGGTCTTCTATAAATGTTCCGATGAGCGGGTTAACTATAAATTAGGCATGTCCGGGCTCTTATTACCTTATAACTCAAGACAAGGGTGTTTTGAATTTAATTATCACTTTAATCTATATTCTTGGACAAGTCTCCATTATTACTGAACAAACTGGGTTTAAGGTCTATTCACATTCTCCTTATCACTCTCCTGTTATTAAAACAATGTTACTTCAAAACGACCTTTTTTTCGTTATGAAGTAAATATTCTAGTATTATTGTAATGATACATTTAAGCATGAGCATGTATATTCATTAGCAGTACTCACAGTTGCAACCAGAACAAATAACAATTGATTTTTTTACCTCAAGAGGTTTGAGATAATTAACCGTACTTCAAGTGGGTGTAAAATGTATCAAGGAACTTTGGAAACTTGTACCTCTTAGTTCCGGTGTCGTCGTGGTCAGACAGTCTAAAATTATCAACCCTTTCTTACCCGAAACTTCCCAAACTATATAAACAACATTCTAACTTTGTTCATTGTTTTCAGTAACATAGCCAAAAGGAAGGAGAAATTTGCTATCTTGGTAAAATCATAGAAAAATGTATGCCAATTTATAATAACAGAATCGAGTCGAACAATCTGAAACTAACATAACTTCAAACCCTGCTAAAATCCAGCATTCTCATGGTTTGTTTACATTATTAGTTCTAAAAAGGTGATTCTTGTAATTTGGTAATCCTAAAAACCGTATGGTGTTGCGAATTCATTATTCGATATTGTAACTCGGCATACTTTATAGGTAATTCCATCTTAATAGTATTTGAGGAATGTTACAGTTTTTCATTTGGTTTAAAAGCACTTTGCAAAGCCTTCATGTGGCCCAATTTTATCAACAATTTTAGGCTACAAAATAAATAATTTTACTGTCAAACTGTCGTAGAGAAACACCATTACTACTTGCTAGTTCGTGCTTAACATTTTTTGTAATAAGATTATAGCCTAAATTTGTTTGCGCGATTTATAGAATGGATAATTTTCACTTAAAACTTGACAACCAATAAAACATCTTTCCATTTTTTTATTTGAATTTATAATTTTAATTTTTATTTAGCATTTTAAATTTTTTTGCTTGTTGTTGGCAAATTTACATTTTTAGTATTTAGTCGATATTTAGTAGATACCTCAATAAACGATTACATATTTTACTCTATTAGTTTTTAGGTATTCTTAGAGATCTACCTCTTAGGAAGTTCTTTTAATTGTAACTGTTGATTTTCGATGGTATCCTTACACAATGTAGTTCTTTGTAACCCAGCCTTCAGTTCAAATTTACAATAATAATATTTTGAAAGAACCTCATCAGTGATCAGACAATGACAAAAATGTTGGGCATATAAGCCAAGTTAATAATTCGGTAATCTTCCACGGTACAAAATCTTGCATGTTAAAAAATGCAGCATGACACTGATATAAAAGAAAATGCCTACTCATCATATCCTCTTTTTAATTGGTACGATAAAATTTCCTCGGCCATCTAGACCAATTTTTGATAACTCAGAAGAATTAGTTGCGATACTTTAATTTGTTACAAAACTAGCTGTAAAATTACAAAACAAAAAGGTAATTTAATGGCAACTTTTATAATGAAAAGAATTTTATTGAAAAATACTTTAAAGTTTAGACATAAATGAAATGATCTAAATAATTAATAGAAACGTGACTACTACCATTTAACTTTTGGGATTGCCCAAAAAAGTGCCTAGTAGAAAATTGATCTGTTTTAATTAGATTGTCTTTGCAAGTGTTCTAAAGTATATATTTAATTTTGGAGGCCATGGTTTAACGCTGACATAAAACCAATTCTGTTATGAATTAGATGATCATTGAACACCAAACAGTAGCAGCCGGCATGATAATGCACATTCTCACTACTTTATGTCCACAACAACTTACATTCACTCTTCATCCATTCATCTTAAACATGTGTTGATGACTCGGTTGATGATGTTGACTTAATATTACTATACGTGAATACAGTGATATGTGTATAGTTAAACAGGTACTTATATTTTGCATTAAAGCATACTTAATTTATTCTAAAATGACAAATTGTAATTTAAAATTCATTTTTCGTTTACAATGCAATACTTATTTTATTTTAGGTAGCATCATCAAATTAGCATTTTATTATCGTGAGATCCTTCTGTATGTTTTAAGTAATGGCAAAGTTTTATTAGAAGTTGACAATGTATGTACAAACGGTAAGAACTGTTTTTTTGCCTTCTCAAAATTGCACATAGTCCACGTACAGTTAAATTCAAGTAGAAGTAGGTAGTACTCCTTTCGTAGGTTTAAATATTGATCCCTTCTAAACAAGTTCGCTAAATCCAAATTAGCATTATATTTTCATTTATCAGGCATAAAGTTATCAGTAAATAAAAAGTGTTCAGCACCCCGATGCGACACCAGCACCCTTCTTTTGCATGATTTATTACAACTCCCTAAAAGGACCATTATAACTACAAATTTACAGCAGTTACTAAAAAATGCATTTCATTGTAAAATGTTTTAAAGGTAAAACTTTTTGCAAATAAAGATAACAGAGTTGAGTTAACATTTTTATTGCTTTGACATCTAAACTTTTAATAATAAATGCCCAAAAAGGTTTGGGCAATCGTTTTTTAAGGTGTTTATTTATTTACCTGAAGCGTACTTTGTATTGGTTTAAATCTTTAGTATTTAACATGAAAAACCTTGAGTTACAACGACAACATAAATCAAAAGAGGTAGTCTAGCAGTTTTCACATTCATTCATATTTTCTATTGTTTTGCTTTGGTTTTCAACTATTTAACATAATAATTATTTATGACCAGAATGTAAGCATCTTTTGCATTTATTGTCGATATTGTGAGTCCGCAACAAATTTAACTATTCGTTGGTCAAGCACCCTTCGGGTTAAGAGCCTTTCGAGGACTTCTATATATTATTTTAATGGTTTTTCATGTAAAACTTTTGCTAGTATTTTATTGTAAATGTGCAAATAAATCGCCATGATTATTTTTTACTGACACATTAAACCTTTAATACTTCTTAATATTTCTCGCCTAATGGGCAGTTGATAAGATCAAAAGTAATCCTTGTTTACAGTGCGCATTATCCGATGTTAATAAGTATTATGATATTCGCTGCGTTATCTTAATCTATACAGCAAACATGCGTTAAATTGTTACGTAATAAGGGTAGGATGGGGGTGAACATCACCTCCCATCATACGCTCCTCAACATAACAATGGCTATCGCATTAATAATCTCATCAGATATTTGAGATTGCCTTCTTGTGTACAAAAGAGAGCTTTAATGTAACTCTAAACGAAAACAGTGCGTAGTTACGTCCATGGAGTGGTTTGACGCTATTTATTATAAACTAGAGAGCCAAAACCGGTGGAGATAATATTGAAACCGTTACTTATTTGAGAAATACAGGGTGAGTAGAAAGTAACGCATATCGCTTCTAGCGGCGTAAATAGTTTTCCTAGAATCCTAATTTTTTTCAGGTCGATTCCTAACTTTTTCTTGCGCATTTGATGAAACTAAATTTAAGTATACAGGTTGTGCTAGTTTTAACTAATGAAATGCAACTTTGTAATTTTAAATGGGACACCCCATTTTTTTATTTTTTATCCAAATCTACGATGAATTTGCAGTTCAATGATATAGGTTTTGTTACTACCCCTTGTCCGCAAAAAGGTTGTCAAACATCAAAAATACACTTTAATTATTATAAGATATCCAACAATTTTGGGCTTCTTTTTTGGTTGGATTTGACAATTAAATAATATTTTTTAAAAGAAAATAAGTATACTCAAAATTTTCCAAAAAACACCTCCACTTTGAAAAAAAAAATGCCTTACACTTTTAAAAATGTCTTAAACATTTTTATTTTTTTTTCAAATACCTTTAATTTCCCAAAAATACTATTGATTTTCTGAAAATACCTTAAATTTTCCAAAAATACTTTTAATGATCCGAAAATCCCTTCAACTTCCTAAAAATATCTTTAATTTCCAAAAAATACCACTAATTTTTCGAAAATATCTTAGAATTCATGAAATAAATCCTTTGTGTCAAAGCCAACAAAGAAAGATGCCCATAAGTGTTAAATACCTTAAAATAATTAATGTATATTTTTGCGGTTGACAACCTTCTTGCGAGTAAGGGGTAGTAGCAAGACCTATATCATTAAACTCCAAATTTATCATAGATTTGAAAAAAAAATAAAAAAATGGGGTGTCCCATTTAAAATAACAAAGTTGCGTTTTATTACTCAGAACTGGCAGAACCTGTATATTTTAATTTAGTTATATTAAATGCGAAAGAAAAAGTTGGAAATCGACCTAAAAAAAATTAAGGCTCTAAGAAAAGTATTAACGTCGTTAGAAGCGATATGCGTTACTTTCTACTCACCCTGTATGAGTGTTCCCATTTTTTACATTTTAATTTATAACGAGCTCGATTCTAATATAAAGTGATACTAATTTACATCGACCGTAAAAAGTATATCTTAAAAGTCGATGAAATAATTGTTAAACTCATGTTCTTTATATTATGACCAACCATAAAACGATAAACCAAGAATATTCAAGACAAATTAGAGATTGTGTATATAAATTCTTTTGACGATATGTTTAGTTAACCTATCATATAATATGGATAAGGGATAGTTAAATGATCATAAAACGGTTCAAATTAAACGCCAGACATAAATTTTAAGTTTGTTTATGAGACAATGAAATTGTGAACAGAAATAATTGTTCATGCATGTTTGTCACCCTGTCATAAAAGTTATAGGCGATAAATCGGATTTTAATAAAAAAAAAATCGACAACCATTTTGCAATTTATTGGTCTTGAAATTTTATTTATTTAAATGAATTAATTTATATTATTATTATATTGAATTTAATAAACCCTCAGACAATTTTTGATGTTTTTGGAAATTCCTATTAACCACAACGTTAACAAAACATTACAAACAAGAATTTTTTTATACTTCTTGCAGGTCTGATCTGTTAAAGTAAAATTTTTAACAACTCTTAAAAAATCGAAAAGCTTCCTCGAAATTTTACTGAAATATACAGGTTGTTTCCGAAAGTCGTTTCAATAATTTAACCCGAGATTCCTTACCCAAAAATAGTTCGATTAAGCCCCATTTACCTGTATCCAAAAGTGCACCGTTTTCGAGATACAGGCTGTTTTCCAAAACCAAAATTTTTATGTTTTTTTTCATTACTATTAAATGAAACAACATAGAAAAATAAAATTTGGTATAATTGTCTTACTTTTTATGATCGACACAATGGTCGTAAAGAGAAACCCATAGATTTATTCCATAACCTCAAAATGGGACACCTGCGCCCCCTCTTGGGGCATAACTTTTTTTGTATTTGAATTTTCAAAAAATAAATTATTTTATCGGTAAGATACGTTTAATACGAAGAAAAAATTATACCACATTTTTTTTGAAAAAACTAACCCTTCTTCAAAATTATTCACATTTCATAATTTCATGTTTCATTCTACTTTTTGAAATATTTTTGCAATTTTTTTTTCTGGAAAACATAAAACTATTATAAACTAGCGTAAACAAAAAAAACTAGAATTGGTCCCACAATAGGACACTGGGCTCCCTTTTTGGAGCATCGGGACCCCTTTTTGGGACTTTTTAAAATATTATTGCATTTTTTTTTCTTGAAAGCTTAAAACTATTATAAACTAGCGTAAACAAAAAAGAAATTAAATTTGCCCCAAAAAAGGACACTGGGCCCCCTTTTGGGGCACCGGACTTTAAATGATGACAATGATGTACTTTTTCTGTAATATATATATATATATATTCGTATGATATTATAAATACATGTCAAAAATAGGTACAAATGAACATTATAAAATGGAAGATGTTTAATTTCCAAAAGGTATAAGTGATGTTCATTTTTTCACGTCCATGGCCGATTTTTATTATTCTGGTAAAGCATTTACTTCGCGGCCGAGAAAAACCATGGAAAGAACTCAGGCATACCAGTGTTGTCAAAATTGTGGTGGTACAATAAATCCCAGCGAAAAAGTTACAGCTGTTTTAGGGTTGATATCCAACTCAAAGTTTCTGGAGTTATTTGGTGTATTTCTTGAAAACCACCCTCAAATTTAGTGTTTGGACATTCTTCTACAATATGTTTAATCGTTTCTGGCAATGCACCACATTCTGTAATAAAATCTTCAAACGCCTAGTATTCTTTTCTTTACAAAATAAAAAAATATGTGAGTCCCAAAAAGGGGTCAGGTGCCCCAAAAAGGGGGCCCAGTGTCCTATTGTGGGGCCAATTCTAGTTTTTTTTGTCTACGCTAGTTTATAAGAGTCTTCTGGATCTGGATCTGGATTAAGGTAGAGGTCAACTCAAGGTTGATGCACTTAGGCCACTTAATTGGGCCCATTGTACATGCCTCCAACGAGACCCGAGACAATTCCAGCCTCAGGTTCGGATCTTTAACGTGCACGAGTATACGCACACGGAACCACCCGCTTTACTTCGCTTTCGAACGAAGGTGTCCTGAGATACAAATATCTCTCCACTAAACGTGACCGGCAGCCTTTTTCATTTTTGATCATTCCTGGGGTTTGAACCCAGGTCACTTTGGTTAGGAGTCAGACACTCACTCGCTAAGTCAACTGCGCGGCTTATAAGAGTCTTAAGTTTTCAAGAAAAAAAAATTGCAAAAAGATTTCAATAAGCAGAATGCAACATGAAATTATGAAATGTGAATAATTTTGAAAACGGGTTGGTTTTTTAAAAAAAATGTGGTATAATTTTTTCTTCGTATTAAACGTATCTTACCGATAAAATAATTTATTTTTTGAAAATTCAAATACAAAAAAAGTTATGCCCCAAGAGGGGGCGCAGGTGTCCCATTTTGAGGTTATGTAATAAATCTATGGGTTTCTCTTTACGACCATTGTGTCGATCATAAAAAGTAAGACAATTATACCAAATTTTGTTTTTCTATGTTGTTGCATTTAATAGTAATGAAAAAAAACATAAAAATTTTGGTTTTGGAAAACAGCCTGTATCTCGAAAACGGTGCACTTTTGGATACAGGTAAATGGGGCTTAATCGAACTATTTTTGGGTAAGGAATCTCGGGTTAAATTATTGAAACGACTTTCGGAAACACCCTGTATAGTTGTCAAGACCTTTTTCCAAAAATGTGATGCTCATGGGATATTACCTTCGATAATAAAGTCCTATAAGTCTGGGGCTAGGTGGCTTTGCAAAAACATTTAAAACAAAGGAGGATCTTTCTCACGCCAACTTAAAACCTTAACGTCAGTGTCAGAATAAATATTCATGCTCCTTGCTAATTTTTTGTTAGAATGAGCTAGATAATAGTTGCCTATCAATAATATTATTAGTAATTAGTATTAAGGCTGGAAATTCAACTCCGAAACGTATTATTTAAATAAAACCATAATACGTTTTTAGCCCTATTTTTCTAGTTTTTAAACTACATTTAGTTTTAACATACGATGGCGCCTTTATGTAGATGTGCTATTTAGTAGAATTGTTAGGAGTTTTATAGAGATGACTTATACTAGCTTCTAGGAGCACAGTTCTTCGAATCCGTAAATTTTAATCTCTAGCCTTAATACATTAATCTTTTGTACAAAAGTACAAGAATAATAAATAATTTTATTTTGATATTTAGGTACATTTATGGTATGAAAATTGTAATTGAACTTTTTTATAGTGTCATCAAACATTTACTTACCTTTGTTTTAAGATCCTGGTTTTATTGTTCTGAATAATTAAGTGTAGAGAACAACACTTAATTTTTAATTTATTCTCAAACGTGTCTAAATTGTTGAATTGTTTTGATCACACATGACGATATAGACAACGACTATAATAATAATACATGAGCATAATGTAATACAAAATTTAAATTCATTCATATTAAACAACGGTTACTAATAACCTGATGGTATGCTTAAGTTTTAAACCGTGCGAAAATATGAATGACATATTTTTGTTTTTAATATTTGCATAAGACACTCCTTTATATTTTACATTATTATGGTGATCCAATATATCACCTGAATCTTAATTAATATATTACCTACATATTTTAATATTTATTTAAAATGGTTACAAAAATAAGTGTAACGGATACAAAAAACTCTAAAAGAATTAAAACGTTTAGATTATAAAATGTAAATTTTAGCATGGTTCTTTATTTATTTAAGAAAATTATCCCATTTAAAATAAATTTTCCAAAAGCATTGTTAATTTAAAATTACATTTCAAGCAAAAATGTCTCGAGGGGAACATAAAATACGCTTTTCGTGTCGTTTTATTTTTATCTAAATTGCTTTAGTAAAAGGGAGCGTGTCATGTAAAGCTAAGAAGAAATATTTAAAATATTGTACAGATTGACTTAAAAATTCCATTTTGAGATGGAACTGACGGCAAGCAGCTGCAATAATAATAACATAAATCCTACCAACTATTAAGAAGAAAAAGCTCCTTTTTTTATTGTCTTATAGAAGTATAAAAATTTATTAGTTTTTTTTTAATTGGCCTGTGTTAACGAAGTTTTTAAGTCAAGGAACTTTTTCACCCCTTTTATTTTGTACATCTTGTCAAGTGAAAAAGAATTCACTACAAAAATGTTGAACCTTAGGCACGAATAATTTTTTTAAAGTACTATAAGTGTTGAATTTTTTATCTAAAACGGAAGAAGGTATATTAAAATCTACAAAAACCCTATTTAGTGTTCATCTCATTTCGGACAAATCCATAACTTCACTAACGATTTTGAAGTTTTCCCCCTAAAGTAAACAAAATCAACAATTATATATTTGCTTTGTATAAGGGTGTAAAGTTACATTCTGCTTGCTGCCGCTACGCCGTTTTAAACTTTTAATTAAAAACTCCATTTTCTAATTTTTAACAGATGTCAATTCAAGTAAACAACTAAACGTGCAGATGCATTTTATACACACCATAATAAACCACATTATACACAAAGCATAATAACAACACACCGCACAAAATAAAGTAACGTGCGTAATAAATGATAATTAATTAGGTGTAGATGCTACAGATGAATGTGAAAACTTGGATATGCTAGGTTAGATAAAATAACTGAAAGAAGGAAAAATGTAATCCAGGCGTGCGTCGTAAATATGTCAAAAATGGTTTCGTTTTTAAATGGAAAACAATGAGACGGGAGATTTGTGTGTCTGATTCTTGAGTCGCGATGAGAACGTCACTGCAGCTGTCAACTTACACCACCAAATCTTTAATATCTGTTCCAAGCCGGACTATCTCAGTATTATCTATTATCGCGTTTTACTAATTTAAGTTTTCTTTGGCATTCATTTTAGAAAATTTTAGGATATTTATGAATTAAAATGACATTCTCAAAGTAATTGCTTGAATTTTATTTTACATTTTACACTCATTCCTAAAATGTGATTTTAGTTTATAGTGTTTATAAACTAACAGTTCTTATTTTTTTAACAATTTTTTGGGGATCCTTAGGCATGTCCCAACAGCGTACCATACAGGTGATGCGCCAATTGGGACACCCTGTATGTCATAAAAATAATACACCCTGTACATTTACTTAACTAATTTTGTTGATTGTTAGTATAATTATTTATTTTTATTTCATTTTAAACTCAAAAACAATAAAAAGTACCACTAAACAACCAACATTAGAGACTTATGGTCACAATAAACTCTAAACTAATGACCACAGTGCGGCGTTGGATAAGGTTGGCTTAAAAGTCAAAACACTTAAAACTAAAATATTTAACGTTTAACGCCACCCTTTGATGTAACTCTGAGTATATAAACAAACATTATATTGTAGAAATGGCCGTTGGTTTATTAATTCAAACTTGTGTGACCTTAAAGTTAACACCTTTCTTACCAAAATTACTCGTTGGTGAATTATTGTTTAAATAAAGGTTTAAATTATTAAATTTTTTGACTTAAACTTTGCAATATCTAAGGTGCGAGCATCAAGAGATGACGAAACATGATTTGGTTCTTAATCTCATCAAACATTTAAGACGCCAAATGCAAAAGAGACGAATTGAATTTTCCAACTAGCAGACACCACATCAACACGTAGCTTTGTGAGTTAATATACAGTCCCCTAACTTCATCTTTCTAATTAATAATTTAGTTCGTTGATGCCAGAGATTTCCCTAATGTTTATTAGTTATAATTTTTTAATGAGTTGTGAAGTTTCAAAATCCATGCAAATATCGTTTTATACGAGTACGTTTCAGAACTTTGAGGTTCTAATTTTATAAGTGTAATTTTTTCAAAGATATTAGTGCAATTGGAAATAAAATGTGTGCAGTAAATAGACAGTCGGACTGTTATAGTGATTCTTAAATACGATACAATCATATGCAACCAGACTAAAAATATTCTTAAAAAATATACATGTAGAAAAAAATTCTAGTACCTTGGGAGTAAAAAAAACTCTCTGATGTCCATTTAAATAAAAACAAAAACCTGGTTTGGATTGACAGAAAGGGGACCACCATAGCAAATAAATCTACAAAGGACAATTTTTATTGTAGCTGGCCCCCTTTGCGACTGCATAAACCACGACTTGGGACATTTCCGGATGTCAGCAGTAAATCAAAGGAGGCGCCAGGCTACTCACCTGGGACACATTCATCCATGGAAACCACCCGCTACTACCTGAGAGAAACTCTATCTCGACCATCTAAAACAAATATCATTTTTACGTAATTTTTGATTTATTTTGCGGGTGTTTTGGTTTTATGATTTTAAAGTTTATTAGTTTTTTATCAGATTGGATATGTTTAGTATTTTACGGCCAAACATTAAATTCCAAGGCATCAAATACCAAGAAGACGTTTCGTTTTGGCAGGAGATTTTTTTCTGACTTAAAATTGTCCCCGAACACATTTTTTACCAAAATATGAGAAGATGATATGATCTTTATGCAATTTTTAGACTCAATAAAAAAATAAATTTTTATTACGATTCCCGATTTAAAGATGCCCCGCAGGTATTAACTACCTTGGCCCAATTTTTAGTATCTGACTCCTAATCGAAGATGTTTGAACCCCAGGAGTGATACAAAATAAAAAAATACTACCGACCACATTCGGGGTGCGTTTTTTTGACACCTTTTCGAAGCTTATGTTAATGCACTTCATTGGTCAGTTTTAAATTTTATATCGAGTGAGTAAATAAAAACGGCTCATAAGTAGTCCATGGGGATTGTCAAAATATTGTTAATTGACATATTTTACATCGTTCTTGCCTACTAAGGGGCCGTTTTTATTTGCTCACCCGATAGTTTAAATAAATCAATAGACCGCATCGGCAACATCTTCCGCTTCCAAAAGAGTTATGCAAAAACGCCACCTTAGTGGTGGCTTGAGCATCCTTCGTTTGAAAGCGAAGTAAAGCTGTTGCCGCCGAGGATATTCGCGCACGTTAAGAGGAGATGCGAAATCTAGAACGCTCAGATTAAATGTGGAAGAAATTGAAACTATTATTATCGACAGGTGCCTCCCTCAAGTGGATTAGTTAATAACTAATGAGTAGAAATCTATAATTCTACTTTGTCTATTGCCTACTAGAGGTAGAGTTAAGATTAACCTTTATACCTGGAATAATAGGTACTTACTTATGATTTTTATTGCCATACCGAAATAGGATTAAACTTTTATTTATTACCTGCTTTTGTTCACAATTTCGTCTAATTATTTCTTTAGGAATGAATAAAAAGTTAATTCAAATTTACCAAAAATTAGCACAAGAAGCTTTTGATTTCGTATCTATAATATCCTAAAAGGGTGTATTTGCATTCTGCCGCGCCGGTGATTAATAACAGTTGCTGTTGCGCCGATTTGGTCATACAGAAATAGTTTGTTTTGCGCCGCTATTGTTTATAAAAGGTCTATTGTTATACCAGGAGCTAAGAAGACCCATCAGGTAAAAAGGATTAAGAAAACTCGATTTAAATACATTTTCTGGTATATTCTAACTATCACGAATAAACGCTGGGGTTTATTGAATTTCCCGCCTTACAATTTTTGCTGGCTTTTCGGTGATATTATTAGTAGCTTTCCGTTTTTAAAAAGTTTGCAAAAGGCAAAACTGTAAAATAAAAGAATAATTGCTAATAAAAATAACTATTTAAGTGTATACAGTGAGAGGCTAAAGTCCCCACCCCATGGCCTTTACTTCTGAACGGTTCAAGATATTGATTTTCAAAAATTTTTAGGTTAATTTACACAAAAAAAATTACCCCCAGGACTATGAACTTAGTTTTTTTTTAATGTAAAGAGGGGTCAAGTGACCCCTCATTTGAAAGAGATTTTAATTTCTAACACAATGGTGTTAGTACCAATTTAAGATATATTTATTATTTTTTGCTGTGAGCTTCTCAATAAGAAGAACAACTTTCTTAATAAATCAAATAGTGAAAAAATAAAACTATTTGAAATTAGGTGGGAGTGCATGTTTTTCTATAATTAAAAAAAATATGCAACATTTTTTTTGTTAAAATGTGTTATCTCTTTACATTTAAAAAAATTAAGTTAGTATTCCCCCTATGTGGGGGTTATTCTGTTTTTTTAGTGCAAATTTGTCAAGAATTTTTTTTAAATATTGATCTCAAACCGTTTAAAAAGGCGGACTTTTGTCTCGCACTGTATGTATGTTTTTTATTATAAACTACGTTTACTTGGGCAGCAACTATCGACAATAAGTAATAAAGTTTCAATTTATTCCCAATAATTTTAATAGATAATAAATATTTTGTAACACAAAGCAAAGCGAGTTCAGCTCTTTTATTCAAACAAAGAACCTACTAGAATAACCCTTTATTATTTAGGTACCCACCTAATTTGATTTGCAGGTAAACGTAAGGACCAAAGAACAGTTAAAAGTTTATAAGTACTTTTCTAGCTACTTCCTTTTTGCAGGTATTTTTAGATTTTACTTTGATGCCCTCTATTAGAGAAAGTCTGAACTAGATCTTCTAGTAATCTATAATTTTATCTAGTCTAATAAAATGTCTGATTGGGGTTGCTGTTTTGGTGCATTGCACCAGCATTTCATGGAAAAAAGCTCAACAAAAGCAATTTTGAATGTTGTTTGTTGTTGTATGGATTCTTAAAGGATGTGGGCATATAGTGTGTGGTTTAGATTTCCAAAAAATACCGTAGTTAAGGAGTAATAAAAGTAAATCGATTTTTAGTTTTTTACAAATTACATTGACATTGCTTATTATTTTTACTTTTAAAATAGCTTATGCTGTAAAGAATTAGGTGCCCGATCTGATGCTGGCTTTAAAACTTTAAAAAACTATTTAATTTTTGAGTTATGCACAAAAAACAAAATTTACAGTAACTCCATCTATTTTTAAAAAAGGTCCCTATTCGTTCTTAAAGATCCGAACCAAAGGTTGGAAAGGTACAAGTATGTACAATGGGCGCACCTAAAAAGCCTAAAGTATCAATCTTGAGTTGATCTCTAATTAAATCCAGATCCAGGACCCAGACCATATTGCCGTTAAAAAACATTATTCCTTTGTTTTTGATTAAGAATATCTTACATTTTAAAGTAAGTTTTGTAAAAGATGTAAGAAGCGTCTCAGTATCCTTTAGCACTAATTTATAGGTCTAAAATCATTTAACAACAAACCACAAGCGTCAATGAAATTTATGTTTTTTTGTTTTATAGGTGAAACCCTAATATTTAACGTAATGAAGGTCGGACACTAACGTCCTTATCTGGACTGTCTGGCATAATGTCGTCTACGACGAAGTGCTTTTTATAATTTTATTTAGATTTGGATGACACGTTATGCTTTCCTTAGGAAATCTCATACCTAGATTATTATCTTTCATAAAATTTATTGCTATGGCAAAATAATGTTGTAGATTCAGCGATAACTTTATTGTTTTTTAATTGTCATAGTCAAACCCTAGGCTCGTAAAGAGCTTCGCTATTGTATTTGAGTATACGAATAAACGTCTGGTTGTCTTTATTACTTATTTACTTACAGGAGACACGCACACCATTTTTGTTTTTATTTCAATTTTTATTTCTTATTATTTTATACCATTACCTGCATAAAAAAGGCTTTGAATGTTTGGTCTCAAATCAGAACATCCGTTCTTGGGGATGCAAAAGGCATAATACAAACTTTTAGCATTTACTTCGGTGCAGAAAATCCTCCGAATTGCATTGTCGGTAAAAAGCATCATCGCAAAGAAGATTCTTTTTCCAATTGTGAATTGTTTGTGGCACAATAATATTTAATTGAGTATAAAGTTTCTTTTTATTTGGCAAAATTAATATCCTCCTTACTGAGAAAATTAAGTGTAAAGATGACGCAAAGTGATATTTTCCCGGAAATGTATCGTACCGTAAATTTGCCCAAGTGCAATATAATGAGCGTGTACAATATAATATTCTTGATGTGACTCGACAAGGTGATAATTGCAAATCTTCACATAAAGTTTGCAAATACTGATGCATAGAGCGTACCTCCGGCATTGATGATGAGACGTCCTGTTATTCCCAGAAACACAACATCATTAATATCTTGACCATAAAAGACGTCGATTAAATAAAATATAACTGGATTAACTTGCAATATTCTTGGATGTACGTTTTAAAAAAGCCAGTCATTCATTTTCTATTACATTTATGTATTAAACATTCCTTTGCAGAAAGATAATAGCTTCTGCGTAAATTAACAATTGACCCCAGATGTGTGGTCTTATTCAAATCATTGTTGTTAGTTACTCTTTAATCAATCTTAGGTTCGTGCTAACAAAGATTTTATCGATTTTTTATAGCTTTTATCATTAAAGTCCCACAATCCTATGATGTAATTGTGGATTGTTCTATAAGCGTTGAATTAATGCAAAGCATTCTTTTTAAGAAAGTTATTAAAAAATCTATAGTAAGTAACACATTAAACTTTGATCTATTTTTTCGTCTGCTGTTCAATTTCTCATGCTGATTCTGATGAGTGTAACTCCAACTAAAAGTAAGGTAGCACTTTAAAATAGTGTTGTCTATGTCAGTCTTTATATTTGTTGCATACCTAACCGTAAAGTTACAGTCATAACCCTTCTGCGGAAAAATAATTTCGTTTTTTCGAAGCATAATCTGGTTTTGATGTAAAACAACAAGGACCTTAAAGTAGCATGACCAGTAAAGGAGAAGATCAAAAAGGAAAGTTATTTCACGGTCGGGAGAATTTAGCGCAAGAAGGTAATGGTAGGTAGGTATAACAATATGTCGCTTGCAGGTGTCATTGCCGCATCCCGATTTCCTAGAAGACCGACAATCTTCCATCTCGAGCTGGAAAATGACTCCTGCTTATTGCATGACACCTACCCATTTATTTCTTGAATTCAAGTCTGTATAAAAATATGAAATTTCCAGTACATCATTGTCATTCTGATGTAACAGTAATATGTAGAATCCAAGGATGCACGCGAATGGAACGATTAGGAAGCAGACCTGTCTCGTCAGTTGTCAGTCAAAGACGAGTGTGTTTTGTTTTTAGCACATGTTTAAGGCGGTGGGCACGTCGCGATAGTGACGGCAGATTGTGGAATTGACGAGCCGGTCTCTCGTAACTAGCTTCTGCAAAAAGTGCGCGACACTGAAAATCGGTCTACCAGCTAAGATGCAGGTTCTCTGCTGAAACAAGGAACCGCCGTTACATCGTGGGTGGTAGCAGACTTCAACGACTATGTATTATTTAATATTTATAACTGGTGATGACAACCTTTTGATGGTTAGCCTTATATGTGCTCATATAACACAAATTACTTTAAGAATCCCGCAGTTTATTTTTCATTCATCATGGCTTTAAATTATTGTATTATACTTTAAATTAAATCTGACGATAAATTTTCTTTACTTAGATAGCCACAAGTCTGCATCAGAAAGCAATACTGTATTAATTAATTTACTATTGAATAAAAAACTGTTTAAAAAAAAAATTATCATTAGCAATGACTAAAAGTTTTGAACAAATAAACAGCTAGGCTAGGGATACCCGTAGAATTAAACTGATCTATCTGATGGTTGGGTTTCATGAAAAGTCCTGTGCCGGGATCCAAAGCCTAACTTAGCGACGCTATGCTTCCCCTTCTACCACCCAATTTTGCTAATTCTAAAATTGGTATCCTCAAGTCCGCTAAATCTAGCTATAGCAAGATAGCGTAGCGAGACTCTAAAGGTATTGCTAACTCATAGCGGGTGGATTTTTAATTTAAAATGGGTGTTATTTCTTTAGAATTGCGGTTATTTTTGGTTTATATATATTTTTTTAAATAATGACAATAAGTATAGGATAAGTTTTAAACTAAAAAGTACAATTACTTGGGTATTAGCATGGACGAAATATATTCAATGGCATTAGGTATATTAGATAGGATTTGTATAAAACACAATTTATTCTTAAAAAAGAAATACTCTTTAATTATCACCTTATTTTATGTTTCCTTATTAATCATATTTATATCGATATTCCTAGATAATTTGAAAACGTTCTTTTAAATCTAATTTTTGCCTGGCCTTTTAAAAGTAGGATGTTAATAAACTCTCTAGTTGTTGCAGATTTAAATTTTAGTCATTTTTTTCTATCCCAAAATAATATATTTTTTTCCTATAAGCACTTATTAGATACATAATACTATTTGCTATAAGTTATAATTAGACAAAAATAGATATGTAATTTTTTTTTGTTTAGGTACATTTTTTTATTAGTTTACGAATAGATACGAATTAGCAGATGCTTTAAACAATAATAAAATTTAGGGCAATAAATAATATAAAATAAGTTTAAAAAATCTAGCCCCTCAAACCGTAATTAATTGTTTATTATTAATATAATTTTTTATGTTATTCAGCCTACATTATGTCTAGGTAAATATATAAAAACGTTGTTAACCGTAAATCACCTTTTTTTTTACCGAAATTTCAATCATTTTTTAAGAAATATATTGATGTAAAATACCTAGCTGTTGCATTCTATTCTCATGTCAATGGTGATTAAGGTTCAATATGCCCTAAAATCCAAAATAAATGCTTATGTTATTAGAACTGGTAATATTTCTCCGAGAGAAGCCGAAGATACTTAGCAAGTACTATTTAGGGTAGCTCTTCGCTTAGCGAAGCTACGCTATCCAACGCTAACTTGCTAAATTGCTAAAATCAGCTAGACGTGAGGATCCCTGTACAGTTTTGCGTCTTTGCTAACGTGCGATCCACAATATTTTGCATCAATCCTTGCCAAGAATCAGTCAACCTTTAAGGATATAGTCCGTAAGTCATTTTGGTAAACCAAATTGACAGTTGTAACAATCATTTTCTCTGACAACGGATTGTGTAACAAGTCGTTTTTTGTCACTTTGGTTATTGTCACTTTACCAAAATGACGGACTATGTCACAAATTTTATACTTTCTTGACTGTGATCTTGACGTTTCATGACAAGAGTAGAGTCAACATTTTGTGGATCGCAGTCGCACTTTAGAAGTAATATAACTCATGTCCGGATTCACCGCACATTCTTAACTGTGCCTCAAAGTCTAAGTGACGTTTTCCATTAAAAACTGTAGCATAGACATTGTTTAAAATTATACTTTCTATGAAATAAATTCACTTAGATCAATCCCCTTATTACTAGTATTAGACAAATCTTAAAATAAACATAAGGAATTTTATGCTTAACTCGAATTTATTAAATGCATCAGACCACCTTGTTAATAGGTATCATAAAAATTGCTCTTCATTATTTCTCAAGAGACTGATGAGGCTTTGTATTTCATTGCACTGTAGAAATGGATTATGTCCACCAAAGTAGTCTGTCATTTCTTTTGATGACTTGTAATTTATAATTTAGTTTCCAATAATCCTGTCGGCTTTTGATACATGACTGTCCGACTGCGCTTCGAATAGATATTGCTCATTTAGACCTCCTTTAAATTCATTTCAATTATAAAAAGATTTTTAATTGCTCGTTCTATTAGGTACTTTTTCCTTTATTGGTATTTATTTTTTTAATTACCTTCAGAAAGAAGTTACTTGGTTAATGTCTATAAAGCAAGTCTTCGACCTCACATACAACAGGACGCTGTGAGGGACGCGGACGGAGTAATAATTAAACATTTTTCAATATTAAATTTATTTAAAGTAGCACTTTAAAACGGTTAATTGCGTCATTGGTCTAGTAAATGACATATACGATACACAACATTTAAATTGATCCTAATAAATTTAAACCAAATAAGTACCTACCTATTAGAATTTCTTTTGAAAGTTTCTAACAGTGGTCTAACTAATGGTAGTTACTAGTAAGAAACCGATTTGTTTTCATGTAGTAAAGATTTCCGTTTCACGTTTCACGTCCTTAAGCAAAACCATTGGAATCTTGCTTACTTTAAGAAATACAGGATCAGTATATGGGGGCAAAATTGCCTATTTTAATTCCCATCGACTTCCCGCAAGCAGAATTTGAAATTCACTTTTTTTGTTTTTTAAAGGTAACCGAAAAAGACTAAAGATAATCAAGTTAGGCTTGCGGGGTTTAATGGGCATTAAAGTAGGAAACTTTTTCCCCGACCGTAAGCAAGATCCCATTGGCAGTGGCGGCGCTAGAGGGGGGCTATAATCCCCCTCAGATAACATCTGAACCCCTGGTTAGCCCCCCCAGTTATAGGATTAGATTTTCTAACTACCTAATTTAATAAAATTTGGATTAAGTATTTCCACTAGTGTCTGGAAAATGTATGACTTAAATGTAAAAAAAAAATCGCCTGCGAGGCTATTTGCAGGTTATTAAATTTGCTCCTCCATTAATTGCCTTAGCCCCAGTTAGTCCCCCTACAATGGTGGCCCTCGAATTCGCGACATCCTGTTTATGGAATGTTGAATAAACCAATCTCTTCTTACCTTTAAAGGCTTCCTTACAGCAATATAAAAGAACGTTAGTTTTTGAAAAGCAACCATTAAGAATAAACAATCAGATATTAATTGTACATTTATCTGAGTTACATAATAGAGCTCAGCGCATTCGCCAAAATGGAAAATATTTCCTGAAAAATAAACAGTAATTTTGTTATGTTGTCGAAAATTCGAGAACTTTTTTTTATCATGCAATTAAAGATAAAAGATTAATGTAGAATTTATTTGTAATTTCAGACATGTATAGAGGAATTAATGCTTTATTTTTACAAGAATCAAATTAGAATGTACGGAATCAAGTGCAGTATTTCCAATATTACCTTCAACTAATGTCCAATAATTTCAAATTTGTGTGAAATTAAATTAACAATGCAAGTAGGAACATAACGAACAAATTATTTGCAGCATCTGGGGTAATATCAAGTCAAGTCATGCACCAGAGTTATAAAGTTTAGTCAAGACCTGGTTCGGACTATCATGCCATGTTTGTCAGCTTATTTTTAATTTCCAACCTTTTCTTCAACTTAGAACGATTTACAATTGCAGGTTTAATTAAAAAAATGTTTAGGTAGTTCTTTTTTTAACTTTTATAAATTCCAATCGTTTGATTCTAAATACGTGACTTTATCGTATACAAATTCCTAGTTGCCAAACATCTAATACTTTTTTAATATTCCCGAAACACTGATCATAAAAATGCAATTAAATTGGTACCGGGAACCATTCCCATAATATTGATGGTGGTCTTTATTTAGTATTTTAAACAACGTGCCGATTTGGAAATCCTACATTTTACACTTTACTATTAGCCCCAAAAAATAGCAATTGGAGAACTGCAGTCGCCGCTCCTCACTATCGCCATCTTTTTACATAATTTCATACTTTAAAAATTAATATTGTAACGAAATTTTTGTTTACAAACCTCCGCTAGCTCAGCAATGAAGGTGTGGGTATGGTTTCGTTTATTTGTTTTTCTTGTTATTCTGTAGGTATGTTAGTAATTTTTAAAATGGTTAAAATATGAACAAATTTGTTGGACGCCAAGTAATTTTTAATTGATTGTAAAAAATTACTAAAATTGAATTTAAATAATGAATATAGGAATTTAGTTATAATTAAAATATCAGGCATAAATTTTAAACACTACAAAGAGAAAAAACTTACTAAGAGATCTCTTTTCTAACCTGCTCAAATTGTTTAATAAATGCACCCTATTAATTTCTACAAATAAAATTAATAAAAGTACACACACTAAACAATTATCGCTACAAAATAAATCACAAGTTTTATTCAAAATTAAATTGTTTATAATACCTAACGTTAAAAAGGCGCGCATCAACCGAACGAAATCCCGAGCGATAAAAGGACGCAGAAAGGTAACGTACCAAAACTGTAGCTCCAACAATAAAAAGCAGAAACAAGAAATATGAAGAAAAAAACCGATAAGTAAAATCCAAAAACAAAACCCGAAAGAAATACCTCCTTATCTCGCGATATGGTGTCCACTAGGCCAAACAGGATGTAAAATACTCCAACCAACATCAAGTACCAAGTTTCAATCTGAAATAATTAGGAAAAATCCCAATTACTTTATGTACTTGTTTTAAAAAAAATGATGCAACATACCTGAACCTTGGCACGACTGCAACACAAAATTTAGCGTATTTCTCACGCGTAAATACTTCTCAATGAAGAAGAAATGTTGAAATGGATAAATTGAAATCCTATAAGGTAAAATTTAAATTACTATCATGGCGATTTAGTTAAAGAAAATGCGACATACCTTTATGTGTTACGTAGATTCACTTGAAAAATAAGCGTTTATAAATCCGGACAAGCCGTAAAATAATATCAAATATATATTATTAAAATTATGACTTATTTGCCACCAAATCCCACAAAGGAAATAATTATTAATTGCACACAAATTAATACAAATTATTAACAAGGCAAATTGTCATAGCACTAACGCTTACTGAGATCAACTGACCAACGATAGGTATCTAGAGAGGGTCGCGGGAAAACTCGCGAGCGGCTTATCTTAGAAATCACCTCTGTAGCCTATAGGTATCTTCTAGAACAACAGCAACGCAAATATACCTTACATTTAGGAATAAAATTATGCCCAATATTTAAAATGAAATAAATGCAAAAATATAACGTAACAAACCACCCCCCTTCTTAAAGAAAATTACCTGTAATTTTCTCAGAAGAAAAAAAAATATATCAACATACTAATCAACAACAACATGTGGTTTCAAATCTTTCACATGCCAATTTCCTTTTGACTTTCCTCGATCATCCTCTAATTCATATATATTATACCCAACTCTTTTCTTGATTCTAAATGGACCATCAAACTTGTCAGCTAACTTAGCAGAAATATACTCGCCACCTTTCGATAACACAAACTGTTTCTTCCAAACTTTATCACCAGGATCAAATTGTACATCTCTCCTACGCAAGTTGTAACGTTCTCTAGTTACCGCAGCTACCTTTTTAAGACGTTTTTGTACAAAACTACGCAAATTTTGCAACGATTGAACCTTAAGTTCACGTTTATCGGACGTAAGCACAACACCTTGATCTGGACCTAATTTATAATCCGAACCATGAAGACACATCTCTTGACCGAAGTTAAGAAAATATGGAGTACGATTTGTAGCTTCTTGACACGCAGTTCTAACGGCACATCCAAGAGCACTTAAATTATCATCCCACAACCTATGATTACCTCTGGTATACGCAGATAACATGGTTTTCAACACACGGTTAACCCTTTCAGTCGTATTCGCTTGTGGATGATAATGCGGATTATAAAAAATCTTAACACCATATTTACTACAAAGATCCTTAAATTCACGGCTAATAAACTGGGGTCCATTATCAGCTTGCAAACTCTCAGGAACACCAAATAACAAGAAAATTTGTTCTTCTAAAATCTTAATAATATGCTTTGCCAATGCACGTCGCAAAGGGAAAAACATCGAAAACTTGGAGAAATTATCAGTAACTACAAAGATATGCATATTACCACGTAAACTTTTGGGCAAAGGGCCAACAAGATCCATACTAATATTTTGCCAAGGCTTGAATGGAACAAAACGAGGGGTCATAATACCAGCAGGTTGCTTTTGCTCTGGTTTAATTCGTAAGCATACATCACAACGTTTTACATATTTGGTAACATCACTCCTCATTGAAGGCCAATAATACTGCCTGGAAATGCGATCAAAAGTTTTAAATATTCCAAGGTGTCCAGAAGTAACTGCGTCATGACAATCTTGAAGAATATTTCGCCTATTTTCCTTTGGAACTACCAACCGCCAAAAATCATTTACGCCACGCAATTCTGGAAAATCTAACTTAACATGTTTGTATAACTTTTCGTCATCACCTATACGCCATTTCCCAAATTTCAAAGGATTTTTAGAGACCCTATCCAACATAGAAATGTACCATTTATCTTTCACTTCCGGTACCGAAAAACTAATAGCGTTAACTTCAGGAACAGCACGGGACAACGCATCAGGAACCAAATGCTCTTTTCCTTTTCTGTGTATCACTTCATAGTCATATTGCTGTAGACGTAACGCCCAACGACCTAAACGACCTTGAGGATCTTTCAAATTATCCAACCAAGTTAAACTGTGATGGTCAGTAATAACGGAAAACCTTGGAGCACCCTCTAAATAACAACGAAGTTTTTCTATGCTCCATAAAACAGCCAACAATTCGCGTTCCGTTGCAGAATAATTCTTTTCCGCCTTATTCAAAGAACGAGACAAATAACAAATGACATGTTCCTCACCTTCAATCATTTGCGACAAAACGGCTCCGATCCCATAATTTGAAGCATCAGTTTGGAGGACGAACGGATAATTAAAATTTGGACTTGTCAAAATTGGAGCTGTAACAAGAGCTTGCTTTAACTTATTAAAACTATCGTTACACGACTCATCCCACAAAAATTTACAATTTTTACGCAAAAGTTTGGTCATCGGCGCTATCAAATCAGAATAGGACGGTACAAAACGTCGGTACCACGAAGTCATACCAATGATTCTGCGAACCTCTGAGACATTGACTGGAGACGGAATTTTTAAAATGGCTTCAACCTTTTCAGAGTCAACTTGGATACCCCTAGTATTGATAACATAACCCAAATATTTTAACTCTGGCATACAAAAGGAACACTTCTTTTTATTGAGTACTAATCCTGCATTTTTTAACCTGTCGAGTACTTCACGAAGAATTTCACAATGCTTTTCAAAGGTCGGCGCAACAACAATAATATCGTCAAGATATGCAAACACAAACGGCTCTAACTGTGCACCTAATAACGTTTCGACCAGCCTTTGAAAAGTAGCGGGAGCATTATGTAATCCGAATGGAAGACGAGTAAACTGGTATAGCCCTCTTCCAGGAACAGTAAAAGAAGTTAGTTCTTTGCTACTCTCCTCCAACTCAACCTGCCAATAAGCACTTTGGATATCCAACGACGACATAAACTTAGAAGCACCTAATTTTGCAAGAATTGATGAAATATACGGAAGCGGGTATGCGTCTTTAACTGTCACAGCATTCAGTTTACGATAATCTATACAAAATCGTTGACTACCATCCTTCTTAGGAACAAGCAGAACCGGTGAAGACCAAGCACTATTCGACTTCTCTACAACACCTGCTTTAATCATCTTATCCAGCTCTTCATCGATTAGTTTCTGCTTAAATGGAGAAACGGGGTAATATCTCTGCTTAATCGGCTCTGTACCATCCTTAACAGTAATCTTATGCTTAATCACGCTAGTACAGCCCAATTCACCTTCTTGAATATTACTAAAATAATCAGAAACTATATCGTCTAACTGTTCACGTTGAATCTCTGTCAAATCACTTTTACAAGAAACAGAATTGACACGGCAAACTCCTAAGTCATCCATAGAAAAAGACCATTCGTTGTTACGAATATCAAACACAATTCCTGACTCCTTCCAAAATTTAAGACCCAAATATAAACAATGTCCCAAGTTTGGACAGACAAAAGCATCAATAATAAAAATTTTATCCTTAACCTTAAGAGGAAGTGTAACAGTTCCAATACATTCTGAACCAAATCCATCGGCAACAACACATTTTACCTTACGATTAGAGTTCAAGGTCACACCTAAAGCTTTTACCATGTCCCAACCTTTGGCATTTATACATACCACATTACAACCGGTATCTACAAGACCAAAAATATCTACACCAAGAATAGAGACTTTAAGGTAAACACTTTGTTTATTTTCTGCTTGCGACAAAATATAATTAAGAACAACAGCATCACTACTAACAACATCAGCCGAAGATTTTCCAAGAGACAGTTGCTGGCCTACGACTGTCTCGTTTGATCGTTTCCCGAACTTGAAGAATTTTTATTGCAGTTAGGGCAATTTCTTACTGTGTAATTAGGAGTTTGACATTTAAAACACTTTAACTGTGTTGATTCCCTACAATAACGAGCAATATGTCCTTTTTTCTGGCAACGGTGACAAACAATGTCCTGAATATCCATTGCACGAACCCTGGGAGTAGAACCGCTTGCACGTTGATCGCATTTAGGTGCAACATATGACAAATCACATTCCAGAGTGAGTTCACTATCTTCTGGAGGTCTGAAGTTTTGAACCGAAATCTTAGTACTTTCTAGTTTCCTACAAAACTCGATCAATTCAAAAGGAGAATTAATATCTACCAACGTAAGTCGCTCCTGATAAAAAGGAAGAATATTACTACGCAAAACTTTTAACCGTAGCGATTCTGCTACCTCTGTCGGCATCCGATCAAAAAGACTACACATATTAGCAACATAAATGCCTATCGACTCATATTGTCCTTGCGTTCTTGACAAAATTTGCTTCCACAGCAGATCTGCAGCATTCGGTGGGGTAAATTCTTCTTTCATCAATTTAACTAGACTATCCCAATCATGAACATACTTAACGATAGTACGGTACCACAAAAGCGCATCAGACTCAAAAAGATCAAAAGCTGAGGCAAAAAGTTCCTCTCTACTCACGTTCCTTGCTTTACGTAACTCCTCTACACGTTCAAGAAAAGCGTTTATACTTAATCCAGAATCAGCCTTACCAGAAAATTTCAAACCCCATTTATAAACAGGAATCGGTTTAACTGAAAAATTACCAGTACCTTGGATGGTATTATTCACTGGAGCTAAATTAGGAGGTGGAATAACAGCAGCAGAAGAAGTTGGTGGAACAACAGGTGTATTTTTATTTGGAGTACTACCTATATTTGGAGTAAATGAAGGATCAACAGGCACATCCTCGCTAGACTTTTTATCCAAAATGTCTCGCTTAGCATCAAACTCGGCAATGCATCGAAACAACCCACTTAACAATGTAGCACGTTTTTCAACCAATGCAGTATCCTCGCTTGTAATTCGATTTAAACGACCAAACAAGTGTGCAAAACATGTATCAATTTTCTTTTCCTGAGATTTAGAACCTGGAAAAGTTTCGACAAGAGTGACCACAGCATCTAATTTCTGTTGACACGTCTCAAGTTCAGCAATCGGATTCAAAAGTGTTGATGTATTTAAAAAGTCACCGCCTTTCTCTAATTTCATAACACTGCGCAACGTAGAACGCATTACATCGACGGTACCTTCAGCAGAAACTCCACGTACCTTTAACTCGTACTGAATTTCATCCTGCAGCAGCCTATTAATATCGATTTTAAGAGAAGACATAATGTACGGTATAATTTCGGGTTAATAAAAAAAAATGTTTACTAAATTAAAGCAAAAAAATAATGTACTAAATACCTACAAGAATAACCAAGATTTTCGGGGCCACACGTTGGACACGCCACTTTATTTGTAACGAAATTTTTGTTTACAAACCTCCGCTAGCTCAGCAATGAAGGTGTGGGTATGGTTTCGTTTATTTGTTTTTCTTGTTATTCTGTAGGTATGTTAGTAATTTTTAAAATGGTTAAAATATGAACAAATTTGTTGGACGCCAAGTAATTTTTAATTGATTGTAAAAAATTACTAAAATTGAATTTAAATAATGAATATAGGAATTTAGTTATAATTAAAATATCAGGCATAAATTTTAAACACTACAAAGAGAAAAAACTTACTAAGAGATCTCTTTTCTAACCTGCTCAAATTGTTTAATAAATGCACCCTATTAATTTCTACAAATAAAATTAATAAAAGTACACACACTAAACAATTATCGCTACAAAATAAATCACAAGTTTTATTCAAAATTAAATTGTTTATAATACCTAACGTTAAAAAGGCGCGCATCAACCGAACGAAATCCCGAGCGATAAAAGGACGCAGAAAGGTAACGTACCAAAACTGTAGCTCCAACAATAAAAAGCAGAAACAAGAAATATGAAGAAAAAAACCGATAAGTAAAATCCAAAAACAAAACCCGAAAGAAATACCTCCTTATCTCGCGATATGGTGTCCACTAGGCCAAACAGGATGTAAAATACTCCAACCAACATCAAGTACCAAGTTTCAATCTGAAATAATTAGGAAAAATCCCAATTACTTTATGTACTTGTTTTAAAAAAAATGATGCAACATACCTGAACCTTGGCACGACTGCAACACAAAATTTAGCGTATTTCTCACGCGTAAATACTTCTCAATGAAGAAGAAATGTTGAAATGGATAAATTGAAATCCTATAAGGTAAAATTTAAATTACTATCATGGCGATTTAGTTAAAGAAAATGCGACATACCTTTATGTGTTACGTAGATTCACTTGAAAAATAAGCGTTTATAAATCCGGACAAGCCGTAAAATAATATCAAATATATATTATTAAAATTATGACTTATTTGCCACCAAATCCCACAAAGGAAATAATTATTAATTGCACACAAATTAATACAAATTATTAACAAGGCAAATTGTCATAGCACTAACGCTTACTGAGATCAACTGACCAACGATAGGTATCTAGAGAGGGTCGCGGGAAAACTCGCGAGCGGCTTATCTTAGAAATCACCTCTGTAGCCTATAGGTATCTTCTAGAACAACAGCAACGCAAATATACCTTACATTTAGGAATAAAATTATGCCCAATATTTAAAATGAAATAAATGCAAAAATATAACGTAACAATATGGAAAACTTAAATATAAATCTGTAATATGTACAAACTTTTAAAAGATTTCTCCAATGTTATAACGATAGTTCTTATTCCTGATAAATGCGTTAACCATAGTTTGTTTCTCTAATAGGCTACTTCAGCAGAATTCTTCAGGGTTTAAAGGACCTTCTTTAGAATGAAAAACAGGGGGCACCTACAGTAAAGATAAATTCGAACCACGATCAGGAAACATTTGTTATTTTGGAAATATAACCTATCTTATCAGCTTGAGTTCTTAAGCCTCTGGGCCCGGTTACCAAAAGTTAATGGCAAATATAAAAAACTTTGGGGTGCTAAGAGCAGTAGCACTGCCCAACCAGTCTTTTTCCCAATCAGTTAAATATGCATTTTTTGTGATTTGTACCCACCTGACGATTAAAGCACAGGACAAATCATCCCACGGTGTTGGAGTTTAATCGACGCTACATGAGGTCTTTGGGTCGGCTTCTCCCGGGCTTTATTAGGTGTTTTCAACTCGTGTTTTCGCAGTAAATCAGATGCAGAGCCTCCAGCTATTTCTAACAGCAGGATTCCTTCTATTGAAAATAATTTGTGACGGTGTTGCTTGTGCATCCAGCTGTTGTTATCTGAAAATAATAGACGATTTGTTTTTATTATTAATTTTTAAGTAATCGTCATCAGCCTTAAATAGGAATTATTAAATTAACATTATGAGGAAACTACTCATTTGGGCTAATTTTACCATAACTAAGGAAATATTAGTGAAATGAAATGAACAAGCTATAAATACTCGTATTCTAAAATGTTTCTTATTTGTTTTAAAAAAAGACAATAAGACAAAAAGAAATAATATTTTCGGCCGGTCCAAAATTTAGAAAATTCATAGTAAATGTTATTTATTATTTCACTTCAAAAGGTACAATTGTACAAACAAAGTATTTGCAGATAATATATTTTATAGAATGTACTATATTATTAATATAAATACCTACCGGTAAAATTTAAGCTGGAATGTTTAATTAAACTAATCTATACCGATTTCTAATTTAGAACAATTTAACCTGCTCTATTTCCACCCAATTCTAGGCTAAATTTCCACCTAGTAGCTTCTTACCTATCTCGAACGTTAAGGTTGAAAAATGAAGGTTTAATCTAAATTCTTATTTAAAACAAAATGTGTCAGGAAGAAATCGTTGGTGTATTGGGGATTTACAATACGGGGGTGGTGGGTGAAATACAGCGGGGGTGCAGATAATTCATGTCACTTAACAACATCGCCGAAGCTTTACTTTGGCAGTTTTATTGGAGCTCCAAATTGGATCGAAGCAGTTGGCAGGCCGTATAACGTGACGGTGGACTATGTTCTGAATTAACACCGTATCATTGATCACAGGACGACTAATAATCCACTAATTTGTCCCGCACAGGCTAATAGAAATTGTCAATCCCGTACTGGGAAGCACCAGGGATTCCGTAAAACCATTGCGTAAATCGCCCTACCTTGTTTTTAAATTACTTTTTCATTTTATTTCATTTCAAATTTGTTATCCTTCCAGCTCTGGCTGCTCAGTTTATTATCAGATCCTGGGGATTTAATTTTGCTAAAATTAAAATACTTTAAACTTTGGCCATACCTACATAGGAAAACAATTTACAGTACCTACCCTGAAAATAATTTATTGTTTTTACTGTTTACTGTACAAACCAAACAGGACAGCAATAATCCGCCGTTGAATACATTACTTAATAATGATTTTTAAAGGGGAGGTGTTTTAAATTAGAACAAGGAGCATCTACGGATTAACATGGAGTACGAACCTTATAGTAACATTTTCTATGCGCAGGACCAACTAAATTACCAAAAACAACAAGTACTACCTAACTTATTTCAGTAACACTAGTGCAAAAATTATAACATTAATATTAAGAAAGCTTATAGAACGCTTGGGATGCATCATCCTTAAGATTTCCCATCAACTGCATTTTATATTGAATAAAAATAAAAAAGAAAAGTTAATATGATCAGCATTCATGCCGACATATTATAATCAGATCAGACATGCATGTACTTATGTAGCCAAATAAAGATGGGCTTTATGAGAAAAAGGTGTTGATTATTATCAAAGTTAATATGGTCTGAAATATCCATTATAAGGTATAATATGCGAGTCATCAGAGCTTACATCCTGTGATTGATGACGATATGGTTCGCTTTAATTCCGATCACTAGACAAATTAGCCATGCCTCAAGGCAATAACTTTATATGAATTAAAAGCTATTCTCCTGTTGCAAGTCGTTACGATCGCTTTGTCTCACGCTACGATAATTTTTTAACTTTCGCACCTTCCTTTAAAATTTGACTGTTAAACTTATTTTTAAAATTCCCCTCTGTGTGCATGAATAAAGAGAGCAAGTGCTCTAGTACTAGTAGCTCAGTGGTTAAGGGGAAAAATAAGGCCTCTATCTGCAAATTGTGCTCACGGCCTGAAATTCACAACATATACTCTTCAAGACATTTAAAAAAAAATGGCTCGATGAGACATTTCGAAATTTTGATAGGAGCCCCGCTGTGCCCCCTTCTTTTTTTACGGTTATTTTATTTTTTTATACCGTTGCGTTTTAACATTTTTTCATGAAACTTTATATTTGGGTATCTAAGAAGATCCTTTAACCACTTTGGGTTCGCACTGTTTTCAAATGTTACCATGGGCCCCCCTAGAGTGCATTAGTACACTTTCTTCATGTCGCATTTGAAGGGGTAACTGGTTGAATTAAACCTTATAACTTGGAACATAAGCTTTTAAGGACAGACTCCTGCGATCTATTTGATGAGACATGTCGAAATTATTTTCAGAGCCCCCCTGCACCCCATTTATTGTTATTCAATATTTAACACATCCTGTTGGTTTGATTGTCACAAAAATGAATACCTAGGTTCTTTGTATCCTACTTTATGAGTTCAGATGATAAATTAGTTTAAAAAAATGACAGGGGCCCCATTCAGCCTAAAATAAGATTATTAAAGAGATTTTGTTTTGGGGTGTTCCCATTTGCAAAAGACATGAAATTGGGATGATACAATGCCATTAATGTTTTAAAACGATAAATAGGTTTTGTTAACTGAAAAAATATTCAGGGGCCCCATTATGCTTTCCTAAGTTTAAAACTTGACATGCGTTTATCTGGTACCTCAAATTTAATTTTGGATAAAATTATGAGAAAATGTAAATTTGAACGTGTCCTTCTATTAAATCAATGCCAATCTAATACCTTAAACTGTCAGAAGCCCCTTAATAAGTAACATTTACAAAGATGTCTAGTTAAAAAATAACGCTATCTCATAAAAAAAAAAAAAAATTATTTTTTTTTTCTCGATCAAACTTGTGTAATTGATAAAAATGGATTAAATTATACCTATTTAGAAAGAAAAAATCAAAATAAGAAAAGCTTGTGCATCCAAAATAAAAAAATAACAACTTTTAAATGCTTGTAAATGCTTGTTTTTGAATAAATTATTGAGTTGAGAAATATACGTCATTGTGAACAGTCCTTATTTATGGGGCTTCTGACAGTTTTAGGAGTTGAATGGGCATTGATTTAATATAAGGACACGTTTAATTTTACATTTTATCATGTTTTTTTCCAAAATTAAATTTGAGGTACCATATAAACGCATGTCAAGTTTTAAACTTAGGAAAGCATAATGGGGCCCCTAAATATATTTTCGGTTATTAAAACCTATTTCTCGATTTAAAACATTAATGGCGTTGTATCATCCAAATTTCATGCGTTTTTACAATTGGGAACACTCCAAATCAAAATCTCTTAAATTATCTTATTTTGGGCTGAATGGGGCTCCTGTCATTTTTTTAAACTAATTTATCATTTGAACTTATAAAGTGGGATCCAAAGAACCTAGGTATTAATTTTTGTGTCAATCAAACCAACAGGTTATGTTAAATGATGAATAACAATAAATGGGGCGCAGGGGGGCTTTGACAAAAATTTCGACATGTCTCATCGAATAGATCGCAGGAGTATGTCCTTAAAAGCTTATGTTTCAAGTTATAAGGTTTAATTCAACCTGTTACCCCTTCAAATGCGTCATGAAGAAAGTGTACTAATGGACTCTAGGGGGGCCCATGGTAACATTTGAAATCAGTGCGAACCCAAAGTGGTTACAGGATCTTCTTAGATACCCAAATATAAAGTTTCATGAAAAAATGTTAAAACGCAACGGTATCAAAAAATAAAGTAACCGTAAAAAAAGAAGGGGGCATACCGGGGCTCCTATCAAAATTTCGAAATGTTTCATCGAGCCATTTTTTTTTAAATGTCTTGAAGAGTATATGTTGTAAATTTCAGGCCGTGAGCACAATTTGCAGATTCGTACCCCTTAACCACTGAGCTATAGTTCTTTTTTATATAGGAAATCACAGGCTTGTGCGTTGTTGTCTTAACTCTAAACAAAAAATCTTTGTCGTTGTAGAAGTAGTATGTACTATCATTGGTCTTTCTTTTTGACATATAAAAGCACGTCTGTTTCTTTCCATTTAACTACAACATTCTGCGGATCAACTTAAATTTACCTTTACAACTATGGGAACCAATACCTTCTGGTTATGTCAAAAAACTGCTATCCAGCTCAATTTCTAAATTACAGCGTGTTTTATAAAAAGTTAATATGTTTAAGATCTATTTTTGCTTGCCTTACAATTATATCACCAAAAGATTTTATGAATTATCGGCATATGAATAAAAAAGCGTACTTCCGGCCCACCACATAATTTTGACACGTCCAAAAACAGAACCATTGTGATTGTGCGTAACGAACATATGAACAGTCTCGGCGGTGGTATACGGATACAAAATCCTCCTGAAATCACAATTGGGCGAATGATGCAGCAATAAGCTGTTAATTGGATGTTTTAATACAACGGAAGGCATCATCGAAATGAATAAATCAAGGCATCGTGTTCTGGGAACGATGAGGACTCCGCGATAGTCCAGTAGCCGAGATGGCGCTTCTGTCGTCTTATCGCTCCATCTTGCAACTAATACATGCACCATTTAAATTGGCTCTTTGTTTTCATTACGAGTTACTTTCCCCCTTTCCCCTTCTAAGTTGTCAGTCTACCTTAGCAAGTACAGTTCGCGGAACTTTGGATAGCAATTAAAAAATGCTGTCTACTAAAATTTAACAGTTCTTAGTACCATGCCGAACTTTTTAACTTCAGTCTTATTGAGGACTACTTCAAATAATTAATTAAATTTCTTAGGAGATAGGAATGCTTATATGCTTTTTGCGCAATAAATCAGGTGCCAATGCAGACGGCTAAAGCCCTCGAATCCCGCACGGGACACTTTCAGCCGCCCTCCAGAACCGTATCTAAACAAGTACCAATCAATATGTTTAAAATATTAATATAATATAAGTTTACAAAGTCAGTTTTAACAACCTTAACTAATAAAGGCATCACATTGCGAATATTTTATCTTAGAAATTGATTTTCTTGCTGTTCATTTTTTAAGACTAAAAAATCCTTTAACTAAGGGACAAGGGTGGACTTAGATTAAAACCCCGACAGAGATGGTTAAATGGACATAAGCGAAAGGTATTTTTTAAACAAGCATTTTCAGTAATGTTTATATCCAGTTACTTTCCTTCTAACCATCCTAATACATGGATAGTGTACCAAGTACCAAAAGAAATCTCAAAGTTTATCAATTGGATAATTATGAGCATTTTCCCTCTCAAAATACGATTTTTCTTACAGCAACTAAAATAAGACAAGAGCCATGGGTCCCAAAAAGTTAGGGCGACTGATGCGTCCCTGATAATAATATTCAATGGACTCTCTCTTTGGCACTGTCGATCATTGCTTGATTCGTAGAAATAGGCCAAGATCAGTCGGGAGTCCGTCAGGGTGGCTACAACAAAGAATTCGTAACATTTAAATAGTCGAATTCATAATATTGCATTCATTCCTCATCTTACTAATTAAGTCTGCCAGTCCAAAATGACAACTTGTATAGTCTACATACATCAAACCAATAAAATGTTAAACTTGTAGGAATATAAATTGCTTAGCTGGACAAATAGCAGTCATTATAAGTCATTAATATCATATATTTTAAGTCATAAAAATAGGTAAGATTATTTTAGTCAATTAATTAAATTTTAGAATCATTAAAGGAACGGTTTAATCAGCAAACTATTGCTGTGGACACTATCATGATTTGTTTTCAGTATGGCCTATATATAAATATACTTTTTGATCATGTTATCATTTTGTAAAACAAAGACAATTGCAATTGACAATTCCAATAAGATAAATGTCACATTTTTTGTCAGACATGTAGCAGTGCCTACTTCATTTGACTTGAAAGTCACCTTCATTTGACCTTGCTGAAGACATCTGAACTTGAACCAAATCTTTGTCTGACGGCGTCAAAGGGGAATTATTAGATGAACTTGCAATCGCAGAGGTGGATGGTCCTAACAAGTTAAAAGATACTTTCGGTTCATCAGACTTCGGATTTCTTGTTTTCGTGTTGTTGACGTGATTTTTTTGGTGAATTTTTCGAAGGGGGTGTATGGTTTAAAGTATTTAGAAGCTCAGAGTGAGATTTGCTACCTAATTTATGTATGTTTATTTTAATCTCTTTGGAATTTTTGGTGCGCGAGATATTTTTACTTTTTCCTGAGATTTTTTCTTTTTGTTCTCATTCTTTCTTTGTTTTGTTTTTGGACAGGTTACTGTCTGATTTCTTTACAGTTTTTACATTCTTTTGTTTGTCAAGATTTTTCTTGATTTTTTTTATTTTCGGTTATTTTTGGGGCGGTAGTTTTAACCGAAACAAACGATGTTAAGGGGGGCGAAGTCAGTGATTTTAATGTTTCTTGTGATCTTTTCTGATTTGGAATTGTTAAAATCGTCTTCATCTAAAGTCATATTTTATTTTAATAATTGACAATTGTTCATAGTTAAGGGTATGGTCCGTAAGCCATTTTGGTAAACCAAAGTGACAGAAAACGACTTTGTTACACAATTCGTTGTCATAGAAAATGATTGTTACAACTGTCATTTTGGTTTACCAAAATGACTTACGGACTATACCCTAAATGTGTTAAATTATTATGCTGAACCAATTTAATTAACTCGTCAAATGCTATACCATTTGGTGATTTACTTGGCAATTTGGGTTCATCGTGCACCAAATAAGAATCAAACATGTCCACATGTATTTGTTTGGCTTATTTGGGTTTTTCTTGGTTTGAAATTCTCAGGTGATTCAGGACAAATATTAATTGAATCCAAATCATTTGATATATTTTTCTTCGGTATGGTATTCGTATGTTTTGTAAGATATTAATTTTTTGTTTGTTTAAAGATTTTGTAATATTTGTTTAAGGTACTTCTTCAGAGGTGACTAAAGTTCTTTGTGGAAAAGTAGCAAAATATCCAATCGTTGTTATTCAGAAGCAGGTTCAATAGAAGCTACAATTTGGAGCTCATGTACAACATTCTCTGTATTAGTACCAGGTTCTTTGGTTGATTTAACTATATCCTTAGAATCCACAGAAGAAGAAATACTTATATGTCTCTTATCCATTATTCTGTTTAACGCTGAATTATGAGGTTCGTTATCTACAATAGCAGCTCAATTTATAACCATGCAAAATTATAAAATTCTTAAAGGTATAGTATATTACTACCGTGGGTGGAAAGGGTTTCATTTCTGTCGAGAGAAAAAGATGGTCTCGAGACAGAAAGGAAATTTACACCGAGGTTAGTATACTATTTTATTTACAACTGCTTATGTTAATGTTTAATTTTAAAAAGCTTTAATTTTGCAAATTTATATTATTCATTGCTAACATCTTAGTTAACATGATTATTTTTTTTTAATTTACTACCTTGGTTACAATTGCTTGACATCAAAGTAAAAATTATTTTTAATTTTCAAAAAACGTAATTTCTCGCATTATTTTAAACCAACTAAAATTAAAAAACCATATCGGATAATGATGACGAATGTACAGAAATATAAAGAGTGTGCGCAAAAGGACGAAGAGGATTTGCTCCCATAAAATTAAAAATTACTTTTTTTTATTGTGACTTTTTTCATTACCCAGTCGGAAAGTAGTTACTTTCCGCCCAGGTGGAAAGTGACAGCTTAATAAAACTAATAAAATGACATTTTCTAACTTTTAAAAAGTCAGAAATGTCATTATTTCATATGCAGTTGTAAATAAAAAAATTTACATGCAGTTTTTATTTACACTACCAGTGTTAAACCTATTTTAAAGGTGGCCTCAAATTTTAAAATTGATTTAAAATGACCGTTTTTATTACCTTTATTGATTGTACAAATTTCAGGATGGTTAGACAAAACATTGGTAAATATTTACGATTAAGTGTTTTTAGTCCTGCCTGAAGGTCATTATTTCCGAAGGGGGCACTTTTTCCAATAAACTGTTTTTATCGTATGTCTTGGACTTTTCAGTTTTTCCAGCTATTTTTCATATCAAAACAAACTATACGCGTACACCATGCATATAATTCCTGAACATCCTCATTGGACCGATTTCCAACCGTCCAAAATTTAATGAATTTTGCAAAATTACAATTTTCTATGCATGCAAAGAATGAATGTCATTAACCAGAGAGGTATTAAATAAAAAGTATCCGAAGCACCCCAATATCTATTTATACGCCAATCATTTGCATAACATAACAGTTGTTTTGTTTTCATCGCCGCAATAGCGAGACAGAATTCTGTCACGTTGCAGTTCCCTTCTTCCCGTTTTTAATATTGCCGCCTTGCTCGTATAATAAACATTTACTCTGTTCAAATACGACCACTTAGACTCCCTATAAAATAATATAACTTTGGCTCATTCTATGCTGACTATGGTATACGGTATACATACTAATATGCCTTTTAGTCAATAGAGTTCCTTGTTGCTTTTGTCCTTTATTGCATGTAAAAGCAGAATTGTAATTATTACATAAAATTTAAAACAGAGAACACTTCATAAAGTAAACCAAATAAATTGGATCTTTTTATGTTTCGAAGATGACTATTTTAGAGGTCATAACATACCTAAGTAAGTTTCTTTATATTTTAATGTGCCACAAAACTTTTATATCATTTTAAAATTAAAAACTCCTCAAACATTTTGTTGACATGTTTTGGCTCCGAGAAGATAATAAAATTGAAAATAAAAATTATTGAGTACGGAAACTAAAATAATTTGGATTTATCCAAAATAGAGGTAAACAATGGCCCCATGTAATGTTCAATAAACGTGTCTTTAATTTTCTAGGAATAATCACAATTTTAGAATTGGACCACCCATGAGCCAATATATAAATAGTGGGTACGTAAATAAATAAAACCAATAATCTCTAAAGCAGGGTCAATTTATATCAGATGGAATAAACACCTTTATTTAACAAAAAAGTTAACATATTGTCGTTTTTTAAAACGAACTTCAATGCTTTATAAAATAGCATAAAATTAAATAAAGATGCTTCATCATGGTTTCGTTACTTTATTTAGGAAGGTGTCTTTACCTACATCACTCTAAAATATGAATGACTTCCTCCTATGAACATCATTAATTAAAATGTTGAATCAGCTTAATAGATGAGAAATTTATTAAAATTTAACAATGCATTAATGATTACTTTTTGCGAACAATTTTAGCAATTAACTGTTCTTTTTCTGCAAAGGTTACACGGTTAATTTAGCAAGGAGACTGCTTTATTTAATTCTTTGTTAGATAAAAAGCTGAGATAACTTTTCAAGTAAAAAAAATAAGTGTTGTAAAAATAAGTTCAACAGTATTAATTTAATGTCCTTATTATGTAGAAAGAAAAAAATTTATAAAGTACATACACCCTGTATTTGAGCCATGTATAATATTTGTCTGGCAACTTATGGTCACCGATCTAATAAGTTTAGTGCCATCTTTTAGAAGTTACGTGAACCTGCTTCTATAGGTACGAATTTCCTTTTAGTGCTGTTACGTTCTTGAATAATCGGTACTGTCGATTTTAATACGCAGAGTGGGTATTAACACAATTTTTTCTTTAAACAAGGGTTTGTTGAAAAAAAAATTAACGGCAATTTACCATGCTGATTGCATTTCTAAACAAAAAGGACAACAAAAATCATAATATTAAGTGGGGAGTACTTCATCTTGCATAAAATATTGCCAAATTTTTTTTCATTTTAACTTAAACAATACGCTGCTATAAATCTTGTAGCATTTTATCAACTTCCAAGTTTAACAATAAATACACTAAAGGCATATCAATAAAGCTATACAAATATATTTTGGCAGGACGATGAACAAAGGATATTGTACAGAACAATGATTTAGATGCAGCGCTAGCAGTAAATGTATCAGATTGAATTCGTAAAGTACATTATTGATGAACAGGTACTTGAGACCAGGACTGCACAGAGTGACCCTTGTACTAAAATGTAATAGAATGAAGTGAATGTTTCTCGTCCCTTTGGACATTTTAAATGAAAAGTCCCTCATTTATGCATTATTCTAGTAGCTACCCCATGTCCGACATCAGTTTCAGGGAGAGAATTCCAGTCTTTATAAAAAATGATACTTGTTTCATGGTTAATTTGGCAGCTTACACATGCCATTACGGTAATTGCTTAAGTTTATTGAAAAATGGAGATGACAAAAATTTCCATCTTTTATAAATTCGATTAATCTTAACGGTGCTACGACATAAATAATTTTAAATTTTGTTGATCATAACTATAATACATACTTTTTAAAAGCCGCAACTGTGAGTCTTTTTTATCAAGAATTGTTTCTTGTTACTTTAAGGAATCTTAAGTTCCCTAATAAGAAAGCTTCTGAGCTTTTATTTTCTCATTATTGGTCGAAAATAACGCAAATTAACTTTCGATGTCCAACCCTCTAAAGTTGATAAAAACAAACCATTTTTGACTTCTAACAACTGCCCTCTTATTTAAGAAAACCTAAATAATTAAAATATTATTATTGTCAGGTTTGAGAATTATTCTTTTTACATTTTTATGGAATCTTGAGTTTATTGTAAGATATTTTCCCTCGGGCAGTTTAAATAGGTAGGTAACAAATGTTTATTGTTACATGAATTTTATATGAAAATTCTCGCTGGGTTTTGTGTTTTCTTCGCTATTGGGAAAATATATTCGTGCAATAAAATTTAAAATATGGCCCTGCAGGCAAATAGGAATGAGGCAGGTTTAGTAGCATTTGTGTATAAGGATGAACATTCGCACATATAGTTATCGCACCGTAAAAGTGATGAAGCACAAAGTGAAACATGGCCCAGTTTGTTATTTGCAACATCAGAAGCTGAATGGCGGTCCTATACTGTTCGTGGCGGTGCAAAGGCTTATCTCTAATTCTCCATTTCAGTTGGTACGCGCCTGAAAAGTGCGAATTTATTCATAGAGCGGCATAATGAGAAACTGTAAAAATGGACATTTTCTGCACCCTGAAGCTTTTATGTTTTGATAAGGGGAATAACACGCCATTTTTCCAGCCACGCAGTTCTTTTTGCTGAAGAAAAAGAGGATGCCAGTTATTCTTTTAAAATGCCTGAAATGTCGTTATGCAGATTTCTCCTGCGGATATAAATACTAAGCCGAGGACGCCCTTTCTACATATTCTACAATTGATATCAACAGAATATTGCCTTAAACTAAACGATTTCCATTCTGGAACCTGGATATTTAGATTCGCATAAAACTCCTAAGATGTCAATACTTTCATGAGAATAATTTCCTTTGCGAATCTTGAAAGGTCATCATTAAGTATTTATTTTATTGTTATACCTGCTTTTATTTCTAATATGAATTATGAATGTACTTTCTAACGTATAAACAACAATAAAGTTTAAAGATATTTAATTTACATCTCGTTTACTGGACTTAAACAAAATCCCAACAAGAAGATCCATGTTACGTTAGCCAGAGAAATACATTTTAATAAAAATTCTGTGAATACCTATGTTTACATATTTTTGTAACATATTTCTGACAACTAGATAACACAAGCACATATGCTTATTATGTGTAGTAACCCTTTTAACATATTTATGAAACCATCATGTGACATTTATGATGATAAGTGCTAAAGGTGCTCTCCATGAAATTAAAAGGTTTTCTAATGTTGTCAGTAGGTATTAATAATTAAAAAGACATTTATCGTTATTTTTATGTCTTCTTCTAAAAGGTATATTTTATATGAATATTTTATTTGCGGTGAACCAACACCAAACACTATATAATATGACGAAAATATAAGTTTAGAATTTCATGTATACTTACAAAGAAGTATTATAATTTTCTCTGCCGTAACAATGTACGGAAAGATAAATAGCAATAGCCGTATTTTTCAATAATAAAAATAACTTAAATGTTTAACAAACAATATATTGGAATATTTTATAACTCTGTAATGTAAACATAACATTTGAAAATGGCGAAAGCGATGGACTAATTTACCCAACCATGTGTAAAATCTATCAGATTTTTGAGCAATTTTTTTTAAACTCTTATATAGTACAAGTTGGATAATGCGTTTGATCACCCCAATAATACTATTTATATTATCATATAAAAAATATTATCAAAATACTAATATATAGGACAACAAGTTTATGTTTCCGACGGGAAGCAATATACATTAGGCTGATATGTGACTTATGGTTATTAAATCAAATAGTCATGGATGGTTAGCTCGAAAATTAACCAACGCACCCTCGATCAACGTTATGACAACATGCGGAAATCATGTCCAAACAGCGAGATCGCAATATTAACCCTCAAACGCCAACTCAGAACCGACAAAGCGACTTCCTGAAGAGACCGGAAGTGCTCTTCGGCTGATTAGGCACTCGCTTCATTACAGTCTGACTTAAATCGACATATATCACGCCATCTACTGCATTATGAATTATTCGGCATTTGCATTTGTTAAAAAAACGCGATGAGAATAATAATTTGTAAACAGGGTCCTTACATTTTAAAAATTGCTTGTTTTATTAAAAAAAGAATGACATAAAAGACATTGTCTTTCGATTTAAAAAAGACCCCTGTATTGCAGAAATATTTAAGTGGAAGATATTTGTTATGTCGGATTAAACAGGGAATCCATTTCTTTAAGACAAGTTTTCTCTGTATCTCTTTAAAAGTCAAACAGCTATACATAAGCCAATTTATAAGCTAAAATGTATATGCAAAGGTAATTATGTTAACCACGTCAAAGTTAGCATCATTAACTTTCCATAATATCCAAAAACTGGGTAGCTAAGTTAACGAGGCAATCAGCATATATTACGGAAAATTGTAGGAAGCGGAAGATGTTGAAAGCAAGTGGTCCATAATCAATCATGACCTGTCAAAACTGACTTCAACACGTGTACAAATGGATCTCATAAATATTGACACTCCATAAATTGATAGAGGGGAATTATGCAGTGAATTAAAACACTTCCCGGTGTTTTATTGAAGTTAAACTATTTAATTTTAGCTCCCTTTCACTCATATTCCCGATGGAGAACATATTTCATTAAAAGTAGCGCCCGAGCTTGAGTGGTTACACCCGTCAAATAATCGTCACACCTAAAAATCCAAATTGAATCGCCGATTGTTCTGTTATATCGTTAGAGGGCGCGACCCCATATCACAAGAAAATGCATTCAATTCGCGATCAAGTATGTATGAACACTTATTATAAGAGGGAATAAAATGATGACATTATGCTTTATGTAACGTTATAATTGTTTTATTATTCTATAGCCCTCTTAAAATAATACACTACATAGCATAATCGAACAAAAATATAATTAGACCTACCTAATATATACTATTTTAAGCAAAAAATTTTGAGTCTTGAGGGGAGGGTAACGATCCTCAGTACCCCCCTTATAAATCCGCACTGTTTTTTTGTATATGAGTATGAATTCTATATCACTATGAAATCTTGGTTATTAGGATATTTAAAAACGTGTGTGGTACAGTAGGAAAAATGTTTTACTGAACAGTGTACACAGTTGCTGCCCCCTATAAATGGTTTTGGTTTTTATACAACTTAAAACTCAATATTCTTGAAAATATTCTGCCATGTAAAAATAAATACTCTTACCAATAAAATATATGGCTGGTGTTGCCCAGCGTTTTATAGAAACATAATTTTAAAGATTCTGTTTTAAGAACCTTGACTGGACAAGAACTTATCGTGGAATTTCAAGCACAACATCCCAATTTTTAGTTTTCCTCGAAGGGTTTGAACCGGAGGAGAAATTTTTTAAAAGACACCGCGTCTAGATATGCTTTGACGAGTAGTGTGTGATTTCTACTCAATATATAAATCACCTATCCCTTTGGTATGTATCAATACACCATATTAGTGATGACGATATTTGGTGCCAACAAAGACAAAATCTCATCTAAGTTTCCATGATTTTGAAGTTTTTACAACTACGTGTCAAAAAGTTATTGTCAAAGTAATTGTTAAAACGTCAAAACTATGAAAACTACAATGCGATTTTGTCTTTGTTGGCTTCAGTGACGACACACTAATATGATGTATTTATGGCATTCTCACATCTGCCTTTTTAAAATGGAAGATTTTTTTTTATTATTGTCTTTTTTTTCGATTCAAATATTTGTTTAGAAACATTACTGCTTTTGTAAAAAAGTAAAACAGTTAGTGAGTACTTGACAAGTAAAGAGTGCGCAACCAACCAACCCCAAATTTATATTAATTTTTTTCTTATTTTGGCTTGTGAAATATCCATTTTTAGACATGGTCTTTGAAGCACCATAATGACAAATGACAAATTTTCCAGTGCGTTAACTTAGTAATACCATAATTTACAAAATAATCCCATGCAGAATTAAAATTCTTAAATTTATCATTTTGATGATTAATGTTGATTGCAAGTGAACATTCATTTACAACTGAATAGGCTACTAGAAGAACATCATATGGTAAATGTACACAATGCGTGTGCTAGGGGGAGTTAAATATTATATTGAATAGAACTGGGAATAGAATTGTTGCCGAACTATTCAATTGTTCCTCGTTAACCCTACACCACTCGACCAGATGAGTTGCAACCACATTCGTGTAACGTTTTAGAATCTAAATTACTAATGGGGCACTGCTTTCCACATATAGCATTTTATACTTTTATGGTGTATGCATATTTGATATATTAACGTGACAAATTAAGGTCCTTTTCCGTATATCTCAAATTGAGAACGATATTGTTTAACTTACCCTTCAATGAGTCCTAAAGAGGGGGATTCGGTTGCAGTGATTTTGGGAAAATTGAAACTTCTACCTAATTTCATAGGTACTTAAGATTTTATGGTGCAAATAATAAATAAAAGAAGAAAAATAATAAATAGATATACAATATTTTAAAATAATGTTTCCAGGTATTAAAATAACAGAAATCTAATTTAAGAATGAAAACTTAAAATTATAAATAATTTTTGCGTTTTTGTTAAGGTTGCATAAATTGTAAACATTTTTAAATGGATTGGAGTTTTCTAAAAAATTTCACCATTTTCCATGCATCTGTTTTTTGTCTGTTGTTGCCTTATAACAAATCTGGTTTAAGTTATTAAGATCTTTCATAGGTTTAACAAAATAAATTTCCATTTAAATGTTTTCAAAACATTTTTAGCTTACACAACAAAAAAATCGATAGCCTTTACGTCCAGTTGTCTATAAATATTTAATCTTTTATGTGCGTAAAAGCAAATTTAAGTGTATATACATCTTAGACGACCAAGGGGAGATGTATAGTCCAGAGATACACATGTATTCTCGTATTTATTGTAGACGATTGTGTCGTAGTATGTGCAATCAATTTGGGCATTATTCGTAGGGAGCGTTCTCAGGAGAATACCGAGTGACCATTTTAAAGGACGCACTTCGTAAATAGATATTCCTCACTGACCCTCGCTCTGCTTCTATTCACCAAATATTACTTCCTTTGATATGTGAGATAGCTTTTGCAATTGCTATTGAAATTCCTTCTTATAATAAAATATTGGAAGTTTCAATAGCGCAGCGTTGCGTCATTCTACTCAATGAACAAAATACAGTACCTATTACAAAGCTTTAAAGAAAAGTAACTTTTATGGTTTGTGAAAAAAATTAAGGTACCCTCTTTAGGGGGATGATTGAACCTGCAGTTTATACCCGTAAAAAGGGTATAATGAAAATTCACATTTCGCATCAGGTATGCAAACTAAGCGTACAATAACTGACGCATAAATTAACAATTTAATTTAACAGATAGACAGAGTTATGTCAGGGTGCACGAACAATGGAGCATCCAGCTAGCTGATCGCTAATTCGGTTTGTTTCTGAATACCTGCACAATCGGCGGGGTTTGATCTGGCAGAGTACTTTATTTCACTTCATCGGTCGTAATAAATTCACAAGTTTAGGTGGACCGGTTATAAAAACACCTCTTTAGCCATTTAACGCTGCAGCACAAGCGAGTTTTGCTCCCAAAATGAATCTTATCGAACATCCCATAAGTCTTGACATCACCTATTTCTTTCTGTTCGTTTTATGCGGTGGGCCAGGGTGCAAAGTACAAACGGAGACTTAAATATAAGTACCAAGGGAAAAGTTTTCCATTTAAGAAAGCAAACGTTGCGAATGGTAATGAATGTTTGCCATCAATAATGCCCGCGAATACGCCTTGTCCATATCTACGATTCCAAGTGCAACTATAAAAATCTTTTTCACCTTAAACAAAGATAAAAGTATTGGGATTTTGTCACTTTATTTTAAATCGGTACAAGCTCGAGTGCAAGAAACATGTACATATTAATTGGAGTTGTCCGGCGCATTCGCCATATTCTTCACTACAATCATCTAAAAGGTATCTTAATAATAATGACAAGCAATTGTTGTTGTTGTTGTTTTAAAATAATAAAAAATTAAGAATTAATACCTGTTTTATGCGAATCTGAACGGCTAAAAGATAAAGTTATAGTTGTCCAATAAATTATAATAATCCCTAATATTTCGGTGGGTGTTCCGTAATACGTAGC
The DNA here is from genome assembly GCA_963920755.1 of Cartodere bifasciata. NCBI lineage: Eukaryota > Metazoa > Arthropoda > Insecta > Coleoptera > Latridiidae > Cartodere > Cartodere bifasciata. The sequence continues at coordinate 13,034,837 of OY987195.1, forward strand.
TTATTTTACACATAAACAGAAATAATTCTAAACACGTGCCCGAGTGATAAACAACATTGTAATAGATCTGACTGATATCGTTTCTGCAGCAGAGTAAGCGTAGGGGGACGTAGTCGGTGGCGCTATCTAGGGCGTGAGTTACGCTCATCATGGATTATAATAACGGCGTCACTTTGCATATCTCTCTGCCGATTATCCTAGCTCTATCTTGTTTATGTTAAAGCATTTATAAGCCGCCCGGTACAGAAGCTTGTTGCCATGGTATCCGAAATTGCACATAAATATGCTCCTCCCCGTGTTATTCCTTTGTTTCTCTCATAACAATGTGGACTTTAATTACAAATGATAACGCTATCTCTCTGATTTAGTTCACACTGATATCGCACACGTTTTGTACGACGTAAATACTAAAGAGAAAGGTCGGTGGTCGCAGGAAGTTAGTCTTTGTTTCTAGCACTTAAAACAATGATCGCATAATTGTTGAGTTAACTACAAAATTGGATTTGCGTGATTTCTACAATTGCTCGAGTGCCTACTTTGATTGTTCATAAGTTAATTGAAGTAAACCCTAATTACCTTGAATGATTTTTATTTGATCTAATTATATCAAAAAAGGAAACGTCACAATGTTAAGTTCAGGACAAAATAAATCTTTTATCATGAGTCATTGCATGTTAAAGTTTACTTTAAAGTGCCTCCTCTTTCCGCTTTGCGATTACGGTATCAGTAAAGTCAAGAGAATGTGTCAGATTCATAACTGATAGCTTCATGCCACCCTGCTTACCAGACATATTCTTGCAACAAAGTTACATATGTTTTAATTACAGAAGTAAATGGTTGCGAATGCCACAAGATTTGTGAGGCCAGCCAGAGCGAGGGCTGAGAAATGCTCATAAGATTCCAGGCGTGAGGAGGCGGACGGGAGCGGGCTAAGAGAAACTTTCCTTGAGGTATAAGATTAGCGGGCGTCGTCATTAAAGTTGTGTAATAGCTTTTCCTTACTTTATGCTTTAGAATGCCTTCTTCTTTATATTTATGTTCTATGTACTAATGGAACAAAACATATTTTTTGATCTTAGCAAGAGTCTCTATAGGATACGTATACATATAATAATAATTGTTAATAGAAAAACTATCTTTAAAGAGTGTGCTATTTTATTTACTTCCTCTTCTTTAAATGTAAATTTATTTAAAGGAGCGGGAAATTAAATTGAACGTGTTCAATTTTCTAAAATTATTAAACAGGCTTAATTTAATGTTCCGAATAATTTTAGGATCCTCTATTGGCCACCGTTGAAGGTAGTTAACATTCAGCTCACAATGTGGTGAAAATTTGCATTTGCTTGTTATTAGCCATAACCCGAAGTGTAGTTTCGTCAAATTAGCATATTAGACGATGAACCAGAGGAAATGTTAGCAGGCCGAGATGCAAGCAGGAGGCGTCAGGTATCACCCGAGCATCTCCCGGATTGTACACGACTTCCACCAATCAGGGTTCGAATTCTGGTCACGTTTTGGCCTTTGCAATATTACATTCGAAAAGGAAAAATTAACATCACTCGTTTTATGACTGTTTAAAATTCAAACGAAGCGACCTGTCGAAGCTTGGTTCCGGAAGGTGGCGAAAGCAATATCAGAGGTGGCGCCCCCTACAACTTTTAATTTAAGCTATCGACTCCATATGCAAATCACGCGTGTCTTTTAGTTGGAGATCAGTTATTTTATGGCAAAGCGCGCGCGAGGTTAGATATAGGAATCGATGGGTTGGAATCACCGGGATGATCGAAGCGGGCCGAGGAGCGCAGGTACCTAGCTACCACTTTAGACATAAACCCAAGCCTAGCTGCAGCAATAACATAAAACAGGAGCAATTCATTTCTATAGCACGCACACTGGATCTTATTACTATTCAATGATGCAGCAGCATTCGCTTGGTTATGGCTGGGGGCGGTTACGCCTAAAATACCCAACTTCAAAATATCATCCCACATAACCCGCCAAATATATTCGCACAATCTGAAAAGCCACTTCATGTGTCACAAACTTTATTCGATAAACGACGGATTTAATATTCAAACTGACACAACACCACACCCTTGAATGGCTTTTCAAACTTTTTCTTTCATTTTGCAAATGACTATGCCTTGCTGGATTTCAGTTATATCTTTCAATTTTCTTATGTTAATTTTCTCGAGCTATGGAAGATTGATGTTCGTTTGAGTTTGAGCTTTCTCATTGTGTGAAATCTTAATGGTTTCTAATCTATTTCATAACATAAAGTTTTATATTTTTAGATCTCAAAAAACATCTTTACATGGTTCTTCTTTAATTTAAGGACCAAGATTATAATGGATGGAACTTTGTTAGTTAGCTTAATCCATACAGCTTTCATCATTATTATTACGTTCATAGAAAAACATGTTTATTATTTTTTGGATATTATAATTTGCCTTATTTTTAAATTTTGTTGTTAAACGTAGGATATCTTTACAATTACAATTTTTATAGCCTCCATTTTGTTAAGGTACGTAGGAGGTGCATAGTCTATAACAAATTACAAATAAGTAGAGGAAGATCAAGTAATCCATGAACGTTTTCGCGGAAGGAAACCGTCAATCATGTAAACTCGTGATGAGCAATTTGCTACAATATCGTGTGCTGAATGTAGCCATTCCCAGATTACCCACGCCTGTGTTTCGCTGTTGTTTTTTAGACAAGTGACGTTGTAATTGTGAACCCTTTCGACCCGATTTTAATTTTTCTAGCGGAAGACCATAATTTGTGCACAACCATGTAATATTTACTTCAAATTGAAGTGATAATACTGGCTTTTGAAAACTTGGTATTACACCAGCTATTACTATTATATCACGCATTCCTTTGGCTGACTTGCTTAATTCGCACGAGGTTTTACTAAAGTAGTATGGTCCCTTTTAATTGGATATCAGATACAAACATTTACTAATAATATTATGCTGCAATATAATTACAGACTACTAGCCAATCTTAACTTACATTGATTATAAAATCATTTAAGTTTCAAAGCCGTTTACAACACTAAATACCAAAGAGCATGCAAAAAGTTAATTTTTAGGAAAACTAAAAACTACAAAAAATATAGAAGATGAAAAATAATTGTAGTAATTTATTGAACTGAATGTATGGACCGCTTGTGTCGTAATGAGTCTTAAGCTTGAATTATAGATGAATTAACTTAACTTAACTTATAATTAACGTATCGCGACTGAAATAAATTATACGAAAGATGAAATCGCATTTACACATCCAATTAACTTAACTTGACGTTTACTTAAGGTTCTATTTCTTAATTTTGGTTAATTTCATCTAATTCTATGTAAAGTAAGCCTCTTCACAGAGCCATCTATCGGCTACTAGACCAAATTTTTAAAATTACAAAGATAATCGAAGAATTTCATATGAATTTCTGTATATTTACAGAAATAAGACGATTCTAACATTTACCGATAGATGGCGTTTACTAAATTAGCTTGTGGTTAACTAACGTATAAATTTATACTATAAATGCCTTAATTTAGTCAAGTCAAGTTAAGTGGAGTAAAGTAGCTTTGAGTGGCGTTGAGTTGATTTAATTTAACTCTAAATCACACTTTAGAGCAAGCCATTAATATTTTTAAACCTTAAAAGTGTTTCTGCAACACACAATAAAACCAAAACCAAAAACAATTAACCCAATAACTCTGGTATTCCTTTTATAAAAACTTAAAATTCAACCTAATAACCAATAAAAATATTTTATTAAAATATTTCCACATAGAGCAAATCTCCAAGGTTTATTGCTCTGGTTCTAATTAAAAGCAAATCTGAAGACATTTTTATTGAAGTTTTTTCTAGTAAAGTGGTTTACTTACCATAGTTGAAAAGTTTTTGATCCATATAAAATAGCAAACCATAAAGTTCTTCGTAATAACAGGAGTTAATTAAAAAGCATTAAATACAAATAAATATAAAACGGCAATAATGTGTCTATATTTGGTCCTTAGATAGTTTAATGTGTTTTAAAATTCTAGATGATACATCATAATACCTTACATATAAGTAATTACTACAACGTTCTTTAATGTTTATTCGTTAAGAATACTTTGTCGGTAGGTTTATGGACGTTACTCAATGGATACAGTTTTTATTGTTGCGAGAACACCTGTCCCATAAGTGCACGATACGTTTTATTATAAACAATACCTTGCTATTAATCAATACTCCTTTTTTGTTCCTAATTTATGCAAGATCTTAACGAGTCTGTAACTTGACAAAAACAAAAATGTTGCCACGTTGTAGTACCTAAATATTTAGGAAAATAATATGAAGGTTAAAAGGACTTAACCTTTACGCTACCCCCCACTTACTGAATTTAAGTAACAATAAAACATATGTTAATACCTGTAATCGTAAAACGTTTCTTACGTTTGCTCTTGCCCTTAAGGCTGAAGATTCAAATTCACAGATTAATCAATTATTTTTTTGTGTCGAAAATCTGACTTCAAAAACCAAAATAATATAATGATTTTAGACACAAAGAAATAACCGATTTGAATTGAATTTGAAACTCTAGCCTTAACAAAGCGAAACAAAAAATAAATGAACATTATTTTTTTTGGATAAGTTTTATTATTTACCGACAATGTTAGAAAGCTATTATTTGCTTAGATATTCGTAGTGCAGATAAAGCTTAGATCATTGTACTAACGTTTATTAACACTTTAAATTAAATAATAAGTAAAGTTTCTGTTATTTATTATTCAATATATAGTCGTGGAATAGCGAATTTCAAATTTAAAGTAGGTAAAGATCATTTATCATCTCAGAGACCACGAAGTGAGATTCGGTGTAACCCATTTGTAACCGCCGAGTAGTGAATAGAGCTCTCAATGCAATATAAAGCAAACCTTCACCTGTGCATTAATAAGCCATTTGTTGGAGTAAGCCAGTGCGTTTGCACAATAACTTGCTCATTTATAAACATCAACAATTGCACTTAGTGTACCACATTTACTATTCAACCATCGTGAATCATTTATTATTTATAGGCAAATATCTGTCAGAAATTGTATCATTTGCATTTCATTTGAATGAATTGAACAATGACGACCAATTGCAAAGTTATATTGAAAACTGTCTTTTAGGCTATGATCCATATAAATTCAGTCATCTGGATGGAATACAACAAAAATCATCGTCCGGCGCATTCGCCATATTACAAATCATCGTGTAATGTTGAATAATATAGCTTCAAAATTAAAAAAAAAACTGCACTCTTTTATTTCTTTATCTTATATCTAAAAAAAATAATTGCACAAAAGTTTTGTTTAACTATTAACAAAAGTAAACTTTGTGAGAAGCTATTTAATCCCCTTCTGAAAGTAAAGTTATTGCGATGTGATCAGAAAAAGAAAAGAGAGAAGAAATCCAAACTAAAGTCAAACAATAATTACAAGAACAACAAAGATCTTTCAGAGCAGAAAGATGCTGGATCTTTATCGGGGTAAAAAGAATGTCTTGCATTAGGAATGACAAACGATGATAACCGCGGGCTTGCGCGGGTGACCCAAGATGGCCGGGTGGCGGTTATGATAAGGCGATGGTTAATGACGAGGTGGTTGTCATGGAGACGCCGGCCACTGGGCAGGCCCGGTCATGCAGTAGGTGAAGGGAGCGGGGCGCCGCGACGGCCATCACGCAATCTCAAGCGGCCAACCCGTCAATATACTCCTTGCTTACCGCCACCGCCGCGGCCGCCGTAGATGATGATGACCAGCCTTCAGATCATACCGACCTCCAATATCTGCACTACAGGGTCTCCTGAAAAAAGTGGCTTTTGATAAAACCTCAGATCAGATTTCTTTTAATGATTGTCACTGCAATTGCTAAATATTTTACAAAATCTAGGTGAATGTTTATACAAGATGTCACAGAATTGACCACCTGTATGGTATATGCGGTTGGGGCATGCCTAGAAAGCCTCTGAAAATTGTTAAAAAAAAATCCATTTTTTCATATCTCTGATAAGGAGAATGCGATCAAAGTTTGATTAATTTGGCATCTCTGTTAAGTAAAGCGCCTTTTAAAACCCCTCTATGATTCTTGAATCTTGGTCATACCTTTTTGCATCAAATTTTATTGACATTGTTGTGGGCTGAAGCTTTCATGAAAATTTTGTGAAATTAAATTAATTATAAAAATGTTATTTAATTATTATAAAGAAAACAAATACTAAAATGTAGTAATTGTAGTTAAAAGATAGAATATGCCTTTATATTAGGCTATATTTTTCGTTAATATGTGCCGTTGTTTTAAAGGTACAAGAGTTTAAACTTTTGTACTCCTCATATCTCCGAAGGTATATAAGATGGACTTTTTAACAAGTCTGGGCATCCCTAGGCATGCCCTATAACAGCGTACTATGTGCGCCAATTCTGGGAGACCCTGTATATGAGATAATTTTAAACAATATCTGTATGTATTGCAGTTGTTTTTGAAAAACAGTCACTAAGACTTTATGGAAAAGTAAAGAATGTGCACTGTGCAGTGAATCAGCTGGGCATAAGTCGATATAACTTTTTAAAGATATTTACTTTAAAAAAATGTCGATATAACCTTTTGTACAATTAAATTACCTAAAAATCTTCAGGTTGCCTAAATGGGTTAAATTTCTGCCTCCTTAAATAAATTTGGGTTTGTATTCAATGTGGTTGTTAGTAGGAAATTTAGTCCGTGCTTATACAGGGTGTCCACCGAGTAGCGGGGCGGGCTCTAGCGCCTAAAATACCTAATCAATTTTTGTAATTTTTTTTTGGGCTACCTACTCATTACTAGTCACATTTTAAAAATGATTTCATTTACACAGGGTGTTCTGATTTTCAACAAACCATCTAACAACTATATTTTTAAATGCAAGACCCCTTTTTTTTCGTACAATAATGTAACTTTGCTTTTTCCAAAAGATTTTGAAAATTATAATATTTTAAGAATATTCCATACCTAGGATGTCATACCATATCTCAGAAACGAAATAATCTTTTGGGATTAAATTTTAACCATACCTTTTTCATGGTTGTAAAAATCTTTTAGAAAAGAAATCTGGTTGATATCTGCACCAGGAATTTAAAAAAAAAATTGTAAAGTTTGGAAATTTCGAACTTTTTTGTTTTTTGTGATTTTCTTAAATGGGACACCCCATTATTTTTTTCTTTATTTTACTCAAATTTATTGTACCTATCTTCTTATAACTGCGGGTTTTTTATTTTAAATTAAACGGTTTCGAATTACCAACAACACAGTTGAAATAACCGCTATTGCCCATCTTACCACTCTTAAAATTGTTAAAATTTAAACAAATTGAATTATAAAATCATTTTATTACATAAAACATTTAGAACTTTTTTTATTTCCCTATAAAAACTTTAAATTTATGAAAAAATGTAAAATAGAATTTTGTCAACTTTTAGAATAAAAAAACCCACAGTTATTAGAAGACACAAGAAATTTGAGTAAAATAAAGAAAAAAAATATGGGGTGTCCTATTTAAGAAAATCACAAAAAAGAAGTTTAAAGTTTCCAAACTTTAAAAAATCCCTGAGGCAGATAGCAACTAGATTTTTTTTCTAAAAGATTTTTACACCCATGGAAAAGGTATGGTTAAAATTTAGTTCCAAAAGATTATTTTGTCCCTGAGATATAGTGTCACTTCTTAGGTATTGAAAGGCTATAGCAGATCCTTGATAAAAATCGGCCAGCACACTATAGTAGGAAAGGAATCAATTTTGGATTCAGCAGTAGTTTAACATCCAATGGGGTTACTTATGCAGTTACGCAAGCTTTTTGAGAGCATTCTTCAATAGTTATTAGCTAGGTACCCTTTAATGGACAGCTCTATACACAGCTTTATCTTTTTATAAAACTAAAAAAAGACATGAAGACTAGTTTTACATCGCTATATATTCTCCCTATAGAAGTAAAATTGAAAAGACCTTCCAATGACAAAAAAAATCTAATTTGACCCAATGCGACTTTTTCTTTTGAAACCATAATATGTGCAGCTATGTATTTGCCTTTAATCTTGTTCTCTCTTTAAAAGAATCCAAACAAAATAAATAATTCAACTCTGTTCAGGGATATTCTGAGAATGTTTTCCAAAAGCAACGTCCAGTAGATTTAATAATCCTCTGAGACAAATGGAACTTCAGAGATGACCAAATATTTTGTTAGCGTAAGAGTGTGGAGTTTTAAAAGATAGAATGTCCATCGATAAAGAATGAAACTCACCGAAGCGGAAATGCAAAGAAAGTATTTGCTGGCGATTTATAGAGAACTGAGGGGTGGTGACCAAGATGATTGTTATATAAAATGATGCCCTTATGAAACTTTTTTCTTCACATTGTTTGCTTTCCTCAAATATATGTTCCAAAAGAGATATACAGGATGTACCATAATTATAAAGATAAAACAAAAAAAACATTTAAAAAGTAGATGTTCAACATTTAATTTTTACGTCATTTAAATGTTAAAATGTATCGGTAACCACATCAGCAAGTGAACTGAAAAGTGAAATAATCTTATCGTAATGTTTGCAAAATATTAACTTCAGAACAAAAGAAACATATTGCCAAAATATAGCTAATAACTCGGTGCAAAATACTACTAACATTACGCTAACAGATAGTTTATAGAAATAAACAAAGTTAATTGCCGAAATAAAAATCAATAACTTGGATGCTGCAGCTATCATTCACGAATTAAGTGGTGGTAGTTCTTAGAAGACAAAGTAGGAAGTTTAATTTATTAAATGGCGGGAACATTTCGGTCAGCATCAGCACTTTGATAGATGGATGTCTAAGAGTAGTTATAAAGAGAAGGAAGGACGCTTTCCATCATGGAAATTAATGTTCCCTAAAGTATAATTTGTGGAGACGAGTGGAGCTATGCCTGCTGTATTGCCACGATGCTTGGCTGACTATAATATGCCGCTTAATTGTCTCCAAATGAGAAATTCGTTTCTAACTTATAATTGGATATACGCCCAATAATCTTTACAATTTCCATACTACGTTGCGTGATTTTCATTTTAATTAAAGTGCTTCTAAAATGTTTTATATAACCTTCCTCTTTTGATTAAATATGTAACTTGAATGAACCGCTTTACAAAACGGATTTTATTCAATTGAATTAAACTAAAGCCGCTGGCGGTGTGAGCATAATTTTGTTTGGAATTTTGACAAGAAAACTAAGGTAAAAAAATTTCAGGATAATAAAGGTTACATCTGCCAAAGTCATTATTTATTCTTTGCACTGGTATGGGTTGCCTACATCAATTCCATCTTTCCAAGAATCTATAATAGTAACTGGCATTCTAAATTAATCTCAAACACCCTAATGAAAAGAAAAATAAACTAAACCAAAAACAACCTTAGTAATTTATATGTGTGTAGATTAGTTGAAAAAGAAAACTTTTCTTTATATTTCTTTAATTGAATTCGAAAAAACCCAGTTTTTGTAGAAAGTCACGTACTGATTTATCCAGATAACGGTGTAAACAAAGGGATTCAAGCAAGCAGGAAAGCTATCCTAGGCTATAGAGATAGTAATATGATGCTCGGCCTTTGGTTGTCATTTCTGTCACGGTTTCGTCTGATTGCGGCCGCCTCATGCCGGACACGTATGTCTACAACTGCAACTCTGGATCTCAACTACTAACTTTGGAAATAAGTATATACTTCAATTCGTCTTTCTGGAATTTACGATATGAAAGAAATTTAGGCAATCAACTAAATATATAAGTAATAGTTTACTTCCTAGTGGATTCTCTTGTGGTCAACATATCAATGCTGCATGCCAATGTTTAACAGAGATAGACGAAGAAATTTTAGTCAAAGGAACAAAATATAATTTTTTTTAACTCAGGAATATTTCTTACATTGACAATAGAAGTTTTATGAAAAATTTTACATGGATTTGTAGCATTGTGCTATTTCATTAAAAAATGTATGCAACCCATGCATACTTTTTGAACCATTTAGTATCAGCCTTTCATATACTTAATTTTTGCCAGTAAATTTTCCATAGGGCCGAAGAAGATCAGTGAATTTGTATCTCTAGCTTTAATTAAGGGCGCCAAATAGTATCAAAATTTTAGAAACAAAAATGAAAAAAAAATTACTTTAACGTCCGTTGCTATACAAAAAAGGAACACCTGCAAATAAGGGCAATGAAAAAATAGAATTATAGAGAGTTAAAGTGATGTTGCCAACTCTGTTTTTTTCCTCATTTTTAACATCTGTGTAAAGTTTGTCTGTTTTATTGTGTATCCTTATTGTCCTTATCAAATTGATTAGTATTTGCTTCACTTATGTTTTATATACTCGTGATGTCGGTGCTGAAAACAGGATTAACAAACAATAATTAAATCAATGGTAAGTCGATAGCCAAGATGTCCTATCAATCTGAATCTAGATAGAAAGGCTGGGGGCAACCACAGCCATCGTGATTACGTTTCCATAATTGGGCGTTGAATTCATGTAAACAAGGAAGAGTGGATGAAGTAAGTGACACCGCGGTAAAACAGGCGTCGAGACGCTCCCGCCGGCCGGTCACACGCATTCCCAGCTGCGTTTGTTTACTCCATCTGGTTTCATTTCGCGGATGACTGACTGCTCCATATCTGCCTATCTAATGTGTCACCGTTTTAAGTTTTAATATTGAAAAAGAGACTGATTCGTTTCTGTTTGAAGAGATGTGTCACAGTTACAGGGTATTTACAAACTGGTTTTTAGTACATAAACAATTGATTTTTGTTGTAGACAAAGCACTCACAAAAATTTATTGCATATTTTAACTCTAAGGTCATATATCTAAACATTTTGTTAAATCACTTTAATACTGCAACATGTGCAGTTCTTAAATAAGGTAATAAAAACGAAAAATTTTAAAGAAAAAAATTGCCTGCGGAGTTATATTTTTGATTTCCGAGCTTTATGCACCTCCCTTTTAAAAATCCTGCGGGCGCTCATGTTTAAATAAATCAACAAATTATTAAGCATCGTTATTATCTGCAGGCAAGTTGTTAAGCGTGATGTGTTAAAAGCTTAGGTACTGTTTTTTGGATTAAAATACAGATAAACACCAGTAAGGAAAAAGAATCAGACTTACAGAAGCTTGGCATCAAAACAATGTGAAGTATTTCTTTTTCTTTTTGGCGTTTGTTCGCTAAAAATAATATTAGCCAACGCTAAAACATAGCGATAATGCATTACACAAGTTTGTTGTTTTTTGTCTCCGTACTCGGTACTGGAAAGAATTCTTTTAAATCAATATTGCATTACCGAGCCAGCTTGTGAGCAGAGCTGCCATTTATATAGCCCATCTTGAAACAATAGATCGTGATTTCCAGACGCATTTCAATCTTTTTATTTGCATACGAACATTGAAATTCTCCAATAAAAACTAATAAAGCGGCACATAAATTTATTTGGACATCGTTCATTCTCTCTGCCAGCTATCGGTTTACTTTTCCACTTCTATATTTATTCTCATATGTACACTTTGCCTGCATTCAAAAATAATTGAAATTCTTTTCCCATATATACCTACACATAAATTTAATTTTCGTTTAATTATGTTTAAATCGAAATTTATATCAACGTTATATTAAGGCGGTCTTTTATTACAATCGATGCTAAATTCGCGGAATTCGTTTGTTGACTTTTTATCATCCAATTTTGTTCATGCAATTCTTACTGATAATTACATTTTTCTCTTTCCTGATGGCTTATTCAGCATTTTTATTTACTTCCGTTAGCATTTATTATTGTCTACCAATTTTTTTTTTTATTTATTTTATTAAGACTAGGAAACTTTTATAAAAAAAGTTTTTATTATTAACATTTGAAAATAAAAGGGGCTTTCTCGACATCTGAGATGACGAATCCATTCGCGCTTGTCATCTCAGATGCCGAGAAAGCTCCTATTGTCATGATCTTGATAATGGCATTAATAATATATACAGGGTGTCTCAAAATGGGCGCCCACGGACCCCGAGGCGTGGTAGAGGAACACAGACGATATACAAAATCAGAAACAAAGATTTTATTGGGTGCCCCATTTCAAAAATATGGGGCTGCAAACTTAGCAACGTTTGGCAACACTGTTAGTTTAAATCCGCTTAAAGTTTAAAAAAAATCAAGTTAGTAGGTGAGCAAACATGAAATGTCAATTTGACATTAGGAAATAGGTTAATGTTTATTTATAATTTAAAAAATACAAAATAGTTTGTATACCTGCATTTTAAACTTCTTTCTTTATAAAATGTAACAAATCAATAAAATCATGTCGTAATTGTTAAAAACTAATGTATGTTCGAAATAACAACAAAACTGTTAAAAATTACGGCCATAAGAAAATAAGTTTAGACTCTTCCACACATTAATTATTGTTCTTCACGAGGTTCTTCATTTGGGAAATGATTGTAATTCTGCATTGGGTCTCACATTGGAACTTATTTCATTCAAATATTGCAAATTTCTGATGCTCCAAACTAAACACCTTTACCATTGGGATCAAATCTGCTCTATTCTCAAAGGAATTTTATAGAAGCACTTAATGCAGTGGATTCGTATTACCATATTTCTTGTTAGTAAAAGGAACCATTTAAAAAAACTTGAATTAAAAATTGACGCAAACAATAAATTAATGACACTTATCACTGATAAATAAAATTTATGCTCAGTTTCCCTTAGTTACGAGCATGGCAACTTTAATCAAAATCAAAAGGTAAGACAATGTTGCCGCATAGATTTTGGGGTAATATTCTAAAAATTAAAATTCATTTTTTATGGGAAATAAACATCATTGGACCGAAATTTTGCAATAAATAATTGGTTTTAGTCCCTGTCTTTCAATAATTAAGTAAATTATGTTTTATTATTATTTAAGAAAGTCGTTATAAGGGTGCAAAGTTTGTACCTTTGAAGCCCCATATCTTTGGAATGGGCCCGCACAAAAAATTTTCGTTACTGATTTTGTAAATCGTTTGTGTTGCTCTACCACCTTGGGGTCCGTGGGCGCCCATTTTGAGACACCCTGTATATTCTTTTTTGATGTAAGTATAGTAGTGTCTTCGATCATCTTACATTACTTATTTTGTTGTGGACCTGATATTTAAAAAAAAGTTATTTTGTAAACATATTATTCTTGTCTGATGAACGTTTTTATTATAATTATTATCAATGATCTTGAATGTAAATAATGTTTAGCATAACACAACAATGGATAATCCCCTATTTCCATGTAATATTTTTATACTTATTGTCTCATTAGTAGGTTAGGCACAATATCGTAGGCACTCATTTGATTTGTAGAGATAGGGGAATATAAAAAAGCAGAGCAAGAAATGCAGTAACTGTAGCATGTTGTCGTTATGAAGAGATTAAATGACATTTTGTCAATGAATGAAATCAGCGATCCGTAAAATATTCCCGAGGGCAAGACTCGTCAGTGTAAACATACACTGTGGGGAACTACCCGCTATTATTATGATAACTTGGTCACCAATCTAACATTCTTCCACTCGGATGCGCCATATTGGTTTAATAAAGATCCTTTCTTCGAGGATTAAAATCCAACACCGTGTAATCGTGTCACTGTAACCCGAATGATGCTGAAACCTTGTCATTCGCACCGGTTTGCAACTATTAAGACCATTCAACGTTTGCTAAATCAAGGGCTTTATTTTTCGTATAATCGCCGTGAAATTTACCATTTTATATTTTTAGTTTTTTTCCAAGAGTTTTATAAATTTTATTTTTTATGTTGCTTATTTAATTAATTTTATTTGTTTTTTTTTATTAGACATTTGCTATAAATTAGAAGATATCTAATAAAGTCACACGGATTTATCGTCCTGCTGCTCTGATAAATTTCAATCACCCTTTATGCAAATTCTTCTATTGCCAACGTGACTGAGAGCCTCATATATAAAAACTACATAGACAATATTCTATCATGCTCTTTTTTTGTTTGGGAAATAAATATATAATTGCTGTTTTAAATTTATTTCAGAATCGTGCAAAAGAAGTAGCTTTATTCTAGTTTTTTGATCTTGCTATAAATTACATATTTCGTTTAGTCGTCTTAAGAAATCTACATATAGTATAATATGTAAATCGGAAAGTAAATTTAATATACTCAAATTTATTAAAAAAAAAACTCTATACAACATAAGGTGGCTAATTTTGGTTTAGGTCACCCATCATCATTCAAGTTCAATGAAGTGCTAAATTAAACTCAAGTGAGGAATTATTAACCATGGTGCACTTTGGTAAATTAATATTGTAAAATTAGGGATAAGTCGCTAAAAAAATGATGGTATATTATTTCCAGTGGCGTGCGTTGGTGCAAAATATTTCTTTTTTATTTTCAGGGGTAAATTTTATAATTACATGTTTGAGAAATGATGTGCACTTTGTCGTGGTTAATTATTCATTTAATGAAAGGCAATAAAGAAACAAAACATTTTATATGTTTACCAAGTATACTCTTATACAGAGTGTCCCAAAATTGGTGCAACACCTATATGGCAGTAAAAAAAACACCCTTACTTCTTTTAAAATCGAAAATTTATCAAGGGCACGATGTCTATTCGACACGATTATTTTATATACAGGGTGTCCAAAAAATGGCGCATAAACGCGATGGTACGTTGTTGGGGCATGTCTCAGGAACCCCAGAAAATTGTTAAAAAAAATCTATCTCATATACCCTCGGACATATGTTGCCCCAAAGTGCGAAACTTTAAACGCTTATATCTTGAATATAGCAGCACATATTAACGAAATAAATGGTTTAATACAAAGCTACAGTCTACCTTAAACCATTCAAACATTTGTTTATTTATTAAATGGTCAAATTACATTTTTATAATCAATTTAATTTTACAAAATTTTTATGAAATGAAGCTGACAACAACGTCAATAAAATCTAGTGCAAAAGTGTATGATCAAGACTTATAAATGGGATTTTTAGACTCATAGATGGGATTTTAAGATGTATTTTTCTAGACTGTGTTGCCGAATTTATGGAACTTTGTTCGCATTTTTCTCGATAAATATAACAGATGGATTTTTTTTGACAATTTTCTAGGGATCCCTTGAAATGTCCCAAGAGCGCACCATCGCGTTTATGCGCCATTTTTTGGACACCCTGTATATAAATACTACTTACCCAAAAATATAATATTAATTTAATTTTAACACTGAATACGACTAACCAAAAGAACAATTATTGACAAAATTAACAACAAATTATAACTTTGATTTCTACCCAGGCAAATTAATTCGCTGTCAGTGCTTGCCAACGGGATATTTCAGCTCAAGTTGTTGACGGGTGATTTCCAGTATAATTCGCAGTAAAATGCTTCAAATTTTTTGGCATAAACTTCTAATTTGACATATAAATAAAATAATCAATTTAGGCTATGGTCCGTAAGTCATTTTGGTAAACCAAAGTGACAGAAAACGACTTGTTACACAATTCGTTGTCATAGAAAATGATTGTTAAAACAGTCACTTTGGTTTACCAAAATGACTTACGGACTATACCCTTAATTTTGAAAAATTTATGAAATGAAGCTAACAACAATGTTAATCAAATCTTATGCAAAAGAATATGTATACAGGGTGATTGCAAATAAAAATTTAAACTAGAATGGGTAGAAGTTACTCTTCGCAGATGAGTAGCTCGAGTAGAATTCAAAATCGGTAGAAGTTTAATGCTATATTTTTTAAGTCAAAGCTAAATCAATATTTTATATAATTGCTACACATTCTATAGTATACTCTTCGCAAGAAAACTATTATTGGATAATAGTTTCTTTTAAATAAAACAAATTTTAAAAGAAATCTGCGAAGAGTGCAAACTATTAACAGAAAACACGAAGAATTTCGTCAACGAACGAGTCAACGAAGAAGATAAACGTCAGTTCTGACGTCTCAAAAATTTGGGGTTATTTGTTCTGACAGCTAGTTTTGTTTCTTTGTTTAAAATATTTTTGGCATGGCCATCTTGACTGACGCGTGACGCTATTCGGACTTTGAAGTTTTTTGCTACTAAAATATTTTGTTTTTTGTTTTTTTAACCTCACTGTCTACATTTACAAAAATCGAACAATCATTTTTAATAGAAAATTAAATTTTCATTAATTTTGTAAAGAATAATTTTTTGTGTAGATTAAATAATAACGAAGATAGGAGGTTTTTTTGTGCTGGGGGGAAATTGGGGGGTCGGACAAAAAAACTAACGAATACTTTTCTATAAAGAATTAAATTTTCCATGTTTTATGTCAAATAATTTTTTTTGTAAATTTAATAATAGTCGAGCTACAATTTTTTTTTCATTTGGGGGGCTTAAAAGGGGGCTTTGTAGTAATCAGATTTTTGCCAAAAACAATAGGGTTCTTCCTCTTATAGGGATCGATTTTTCCTTAAAATTTGAGTTTGATATCGCTTTTGGTTTTTGAGATAGCGTGACCACAAGAAACGTGACAGACAGACAGACAGACGGACGGACAAAAAATGAAAATCTTAAAAAGTCATGAAACGCACGAATCTGCAAAAATTTTTGCTCTACGACGAAAATTGACGATTTTAGGATTTTCTGATCGATTGCAATATACTCTTCGGACCTAGTCTTGCGAAGAGTATAATAATTTTTTGTAAGAAAACGGTTAACATTTGAGATGGGGATTAAACGGTAAACTTACCTTAATTTAAGGGAGAATCCAAATCAATAATACAAAATAGGGTGTTTCTTGTAAAATAAGCGAGTTACGTCAACTTCTGGTTAAACCTGAAGTTGAAAATTATGAAAATATTTTTAAAAGATGGATCATTTCAAACTTATGCAAACCAAATTTAAAATTTCTAAGTATTTTGTTCTCCATATACGTCTAAGCTACCAAATATATGGTCCACCTGTATATGTATTATAAAAAATCATAAATGGGATTTAAAATGCACTTTCCTTTTGCCAAATTTAACGAGCTTTATCTCTCAGAGATAAGAAAAGGATTTGTATGCATATGTATTAAAAAAATAGCAATCGCTTTCGGACTAGTTTTTCCTTTTTTTTATACAAATTCAACATATAATTGGCTGAAGGACCTCGGTCAATGGCCTTTTGAGTTTAACTCAATAAAGATATTTTTTATTTTATTTTTTTTCAACATATAAGGTGCAAAATTTGACAAATTCGCTTTTCACAAATATAGGTATGTACCTACAAGTAGATACGCTGAGGACATATTTTTGCACTCGAAAACAGCCTGTAGTGTGCCACCTTCCCCACCTTGGTGCATTAATGGCAATGACTATGAAGGGGAATAATCCCCAAGGCATTTCAATGCTTATTTGACCTTCTGTCGCTTTATCTGAGCCGTCACGCGCAAAATTGATATAATGTCTAATTCATTTCGTTTGCTTAATGTTTATTAGAGATGTGTTTCCTGGTTATGATGTGCATTTATGCAGGATGTCCAAAAAATGACGCATAAACGCGATGGTACGCTCTTGGGACTTTCTCAGAGATCCCTAGAAATTTGTAAAAAAAATCCATCTGTTATATTCATCGAGAATAAAGCGAACAAAGTTGCATAAGTTTGGCAACACAGTTTGTAAAACACATCTTAAAAACTCTAGATTCTTTAGCATACATTTTTGCATTAAATCATATTGACATTGTTGTCAGCTTCATTTCAGAAAATTTTGGTAAAATCAAATTAAGTATTAATATTTAACTTGACCATTTAAAAGATAAATAAATGGTAAAATAATTGATAGATTTGTGCCTTTGTATTTAAACATTCGTTAATATGTGCTGTTAAATTTAGGATATTTAAGCGTTTAAACTTTAAAGTTTCGCACTTTGGAGCCTCATATCTCCGAAGGTATCTGAGATAGATTTTTGTTGACAATTTTCTGGGGCTCCCTATACATGCCCCAACTACGTACCGTGCTTATGCGCCATTTTTTGGACACTCTGTACATAGTATAGTATAAAGATTTAAATACCCGTTCTTTTAAAAATTATTTTGTACATACGCAGCCAGATTTACAACTGTTGAACTGTCGCTGGTCGAGAAAATTACTCAACAAGAGTCAATAAAACCTAAAAAATTACTTACCTTAATTTTACTTAAGGCTAGAGATTCAAACTCACAGATTCAAAGATCTGTGCTCCTAGAAGCTTGTATAAGTCATCTCCGTTAAGCTCGCGTCAATTCTATAAATAGCACATCTGGGTAGGGTAGGAAGATTCAAATTCACAGATTTAAAAATGTGTGCTTCTAGAAGCTCGTATTAAGTCTCCGTTGAGCAGCTCCCGTCAATTCTACTAAATAGAACATCTATGAGGCCCCATCGTATATAAAAACTAAATATAGTTTTGAAAACTAAGAAAATGCGGTTACAAAGGTATTATAAGTTTCATTTTAAAAATCAGCAACATTAAAATACCTAGGATTTGAAATCTTTTATAAGTGACTTTATTTTCAACCATAATTAGCATCCTACTGGACCCAGGGACTACTTTTCATTGTGAATTAACTTTTCTTGTTACCGGATATAGGTACATACGTACCATTTAATGACATTATTTTTTATAGCTACAATTTTATACCGTGAAAATAGTTCATCCTCGAATTTGCATGACAGTCAGCAATAAACAAAACATCAAAATGTTAAAAATTGTGAATAACACTATAACAGCATTACGAATGAATTGATGTAATCACCAATTCAAATGATAAAATTAAATTGGAAAAGTTTACCAGTTATTGAAAGCAATTTTAAATGAAATAGCTGGATGGTAAATGTAATGCATGTCGACATGTAATCATAACGCGGTGTTTACTTATTGATATTTTAGTTGGCTTTATTGCGTGACCGGAAACAGCGACTTGACGTTCTAGTACACCATATATTGACAAAGGGCATCATGCTATTTTAACCCTAGTTATTGTTGTCAATTTAACAAGCACGTGTCAAATCAAATTATGAATATTAATAGACGCGTTCTTTTATTCGATTTTAAAAGCAATTAAAGAAGTTCTTTTAAAAGTACTTTTAAAGAGCAACTAGCGCGTAACTTTCCCTTACTTGACTATGACTATGAGCGTCAAAATACTTTCAAAATTATTCACTTAACTGGACACGCAGCTTTAGAAAGAAGTATACAATGTGTTTTAAACGATTAAAAAGATATATATATAAATATTATACAGGACGTATAAAAAATGGAAAAACACAGCTGTGGTACGCTAGAGTGCCTTGAAGAATTGACAGTTATTGTCGCCTTATAGAGTGACATCATTCCTTCTCTGTCATACAGATAACGTAATTAATTGTGATTTTAAGTTGTAATTGTTGTCACTTTGGCTATAACGTTGATGACGTTATCTGTATGACAGAGAAAGAATGATGCATTGCGTCACTCTATAAGGCGACAATAACTGTCAATTCTTCAAGGCACTCTATGGTACGCTGCTGGGGCATGCTAGGGATTCTTGGAAAATTGTTAAAAAAAAATCCATTTTTTCTTACCTCTGAGAAAAATACGGTTAAAATTCAATAAATTTGGCAACTCTATTAGACTAGTGCAATTTAAATTCAATCTATGATTCATGATCATACCAATTTGCATCAGATCTCATTGACATTGTTGTCAGCTTTATTTCATTAAAACTTTGCAAAATTAAATTAATTATAAAAACTTTATTTGACCGTTTAAAAGATAAATAAAAAGTAAAATAAATTGAGGTAGACTGGGCTTTTGTATTAAGACATTCTTTCCGTTAATATGTGCTGTTGTTTTCAAGGTATAAGCGTTTAAAGTTTTGCACGTTGAGGCCTCATATCTCCAAGGGTTTATGAGATAGATTTTTTGGGCAATTTTCTGAAGATTCCTAGGCATGCACCAACAGCGTACCATAGCTGTGTTTCGTCAATTTCGGGTCATCCTGTATTTAGTCCTTCATCTGGCTCTATTATTGCGCCGTGGTATGTACACTGAATTTGACTTTAGAATATTATTAGACATTATTTTAGGATGCCTTCACCGTGCGGTGGACATCTGGCATCATGTGACTTTGGCCGCCATATTGGATTTTATGTCAAATTGACATAATTTTTTTTCTTGGTAACGGCTGGTCCGATATGAATAATTTTTTTTTTGTTAAATTTCTTATTTTATAAGGAACAAGATACTCTCTTAAGAATTTTTGATTTTAATGTAACAACTGATATAAACGCCCAAAACTTGATTCGAAAATATGCGATATTACAAAATGGCCTATACTTTTTTTAATAGGTATATTTAAAAAATAAATTTTATATAAAAGTTGTTGCCCTATTCAATAGCCATCATCGACTTTTAAAATTTTTACAATATCTTTAATAATAAAGGTTGCATGGCCCACTTTTTCCAAAAAAACACGGAAATTTTGAAATGTTAAAAACGGCTAGAATGTCGAAATCGAAAATTTTTTGCATTTAGAAGATACATTAATTAGTTGTTAACATTTTTAATAAAAAAAAAATATTTTTCAATAAAAAATAAAGAAATCTTTTTATGAAATTCAATTTGATAATTTCTAACAATTTTTGTTTCCTGGTTTTTGGTGTCCACTTTTTGGTCAGGTAATTTTTTTAAAAAAACATTTGATGAAAATTGTTGCTCTATTCGATAACCATAATCCACTTTTAAAATTTTTACAATACCTTACATAATAAAAAAAATATGGCCCACTTCTTATTAAGAAACACGAAAATTTTAATGCTGAAAACCAGTCTTAAATCCGAAAAAATTATCCAAATTAAAAAATTGTTACATTTAAGAAATAAAATAATTGGTTAACATTCTTTAACGTTTTTCCTTCATACAAAACAAGCGAAATTATTGCCTTTGTAACAATTAATATATAAAAATGTGCAAAAATAGGCTCTTTTAACATGATCTACCACGGATGAAGAATTGGCTGCTTTCCTTTACCGGTTTTTCCATCGTTTTTATTAAGAAAAAACGTTAAAGAATGTTAATCAATTATTTTATTTCTCAAATGCAAGAATTTTTTAATTTGGATAATTTTTTCGGTTTTAAGACTGGTTTTAAGCATTAAAATTTTCGTGTTTTTTAATAAGAAGTGGGCCATATTTTTTTTATTATGTAAGGTATTGTAAAAATTTTAAAAGTGGATTATGGTTATCGAATAGAGCAACAATTTTCATCAAATGTTTTTTTTTAAAAATTACCTGACCAAAAAGTGGACACCAAAAACCAGGAAACAAAAATTGTTAAAAATTATCAAATTGAATTTCATAAAAAATTTTCTTTATTTTTTATTGAAAAATAATTTTTTTTTTATTAAAAATGTTAACAACTAATTAATGTATCTTCTAAATGCAAAAAATTTTCGATTTCGACATTCTAGCCGTTTTTAGCATTTCAAAATTTCCGTGTTTTTTTGGAAAAAGTGGGCCATGCAACCTTTATTATTAAAGATATTGTAAAAATTTTAAAAGTCGATGATGGCTATTGAATAGGGCAATAACTTTTATATAAAATTTATTTTTTAAATATACCTATTAAAAAAAGTATAGGCCATTTTGTAATATCGCATATTTTTGAATCAAGTTTTGGGCGTTTATATCAGTTGTTACATTAAAATCAAAAATTCTTAAGAGAGTATCTCGTTTCTTATAAAATAAGAAATTTAACAAAAAAAAAATTATTCAAATCAGACCAGCCGTTACCGAGAAAAAAAATTATGTCAATTTGACATAAAATCCAATATGGCGGCCAAAGTCACATGATGCCAGATGTCCACCGCACGGTGGAGGCATCCTAAAATAATGTCTAATAATATTCTAAAGTCAAATTCAGTCTACATACCAGGGCGCAATAATAGAGCCAGATGAAGGACTAATTGCTGTCTTTCTCTCTCTTTCACCGGCAGTAAATTTGCAAACCAATATTCCTAATCGGAAAATAATTGCATCGAAAGTGGCAGATAATCAAACTACAACATAGTAAAGGGACATTCCATATAAAATCGACCAATCATAGTTGCTATTATTTAATTTGTTTTATATTTGGTGGGTACAATCCTTACCCATGGTGAAGGTGGTAAAAAAAACAATTTTTTAAATTTTCCTAATTTTTCTTGTATTAGACTGAAAATCGATTTGCGAGTTTTGAAGATTAAAATTGGTAGTAATTTTAAGTTGACAATGGACACTTATTTTTATTAAAAAATCAGGAGCTGCATATTTGCACTCCTTCTCTACTAGTAAGTACATACCTCAAACTATAGAAAATGACCAAGTTTAGGTCTAAAAAAAGCTATGTGGGACTGGGTAGATTTTTTTTTTCATAATTTTAAAATGTTAATGTGCCAATGGAGATGCATAAAAATTTTTTTTAATTTTGTTTGTGATTAAACTTCGTTTAGAAACAGCAATACTTTTAAAATGTTACCGAGTACCCTAAATTTAAACAAGATCAAATCATATTTTAAATTCTTGGAAGATTAACATTAGTAGTAGTTTTTAGTTGACAAAGGACACATCTTTTTATAAAAAAAAATAGGAACCGCATCTTTGCACTCCTTCTCTACCTGACAGCTATGGAAAATGACGAAATATGGCACTAAAAAAAGTTATGTGGGACTGATGAGTAGATTTTTTTTTTAGGGTAATAGAGACGCATGAAAAAAAAATTTTGATTTGTGATTTAACTTCGTTCAGAAGCCGCAACGGTTTTAATATGCTACATTTACACATAATCGAATCACATTTCGTTTATTTTTTTATTGTGTACCATGTCCTTGGTAACACTTTAACATAAAAATAAAAAAAGTCTACTCACTCCCACATGGCTTTTTCTAGGCCTGAATTTGGTCATTTTTCATAGTTTGAGGAGCTAACTATTAGGGAAGGAGTGCAAATATGCAGCTGCTATATAATTTTTTAATAAAAAGAAGTTACCAGGAGTATAAGCACTGGACTAAACCTCAAAAGGATTTGAAATCATGCAGCAACTCGAAACCCGAATTTTGGTCGATTATACATGGAATAGGCCTAAAACGTAAAAATAGTAACACAGACCCAAAAGTTTATCCCGTATAAACAGTATTTTTTATAAGGATGAAAACTAATTTAAACATTTTAATAAAGTTAAATGAAACTATGGCTTCGACAATTACCATATCTAGGACAAGTAGCACGCCTTGCAATATAAGGCAAAGTCTTTGAGATGTAAATGACGATGTCCACGTAGTAGGCTAGTTTCTAATCAAGTTGAATGAGAGAACCTTATGAATATTAACCAGAGTACTAATTTAGTATTGGCGCTAGTTAATAACAGTCTTCAGTGATCACTATAGAGATCATGATGAGCCATCGTCTCTGCCATGATTATGCCGCCTACAGGATAAATAATCCTTCTATAGCAGCTATTTCTACCCGATGAGCTTAATTATCTTTGTTATAAGGATGTAACGAGAGATGGGACAGCGAAAATGCGTTCAGGGTTGTTTTGTTTAAGCAGAGGGTTATTAAAAGTACACTGCTTTGTCAAACAATGTACTGGGAGATTCAAGTAAAATGTCCTTCGAATCGTTCACGTTTTTGTTCTTAATTTAAATGTGCTAAAAACTACTTCATTTATAATCGATTAGTAGTAATCAGTTTAATCAAGACCAATACCTATACAGTATATTTTTAAATAAAAGGGTTATATTTTCCTTAATAAATAATAAAGAACAAATATATTTTGGGTAATAATAACATTATATCAAAATAAAGTCTCCTTTTTCGTCCAGAATTTGTTTCCACCGGAAGAAAATTAACGCTATCGGGAGCCATTTCATCCAGTTTAATAACAACTGGATTAGGCTTATTGCATAGTGCAACATCACACTCTGTGCAATTTGTTACGAAATCCGGAAATTCATTAGTATATTTTACTGAAAATATTCGGCAAACATTTTGTTTGCTACAACCTCCTTTTAAAAATTCATCATTGTTAAGAACTGAGTGAGTTCTGAAGCATATGTGAGATTCTGTTTCACACTCATTGACATGATAACGATATGGTTCCTCTTCGACTACTTGTTCTAAATGCAACTTACTATACCAAAGATAGGATTCACATTCCAATTTAACTGCAAGAACAGCAACGAATTTTACAAATAATAAGAGTTCTTTCATTTCTGTCACAAAATGAGTTCTCGTCTGACAATTACCACATTAAACAAGTTCATTTTTTTAATAAATTTTCCGTATTCGATTTTTGTCCAAACCCAAATGCCCAATTTAGTCAAAATATTATATTTGTATGAAGGGAGAGGTAACATTACCTGTATACTTTCAGCAACTATAAAAATTGGTGGAATAAATTAAAATCTAAGTTATCTAGTCAGGGTAGGTAATGAACTCTGTAATAAATTATAATCAGAAGTAAATGTATTCCTGCAGCAGAAATAATTAATCAATGGTCACTTTAACGTAATTCCAGCTACAAGTTATATTACCTACCACTATTAATTTACTCCCTCAGAGCCCTGTCAAGAATTCATAGCTTTAAGTCCAAGAGTTTACCACAAAATAAATGCCAGAAGGACTATCTGTTATCCGCTGCTTTAAAATTACTATTCACTTATAACTTGGCACCAAATTGTGTGCGGTGTGGGGTAACGGTTTTTATTACGTAGCACCAAAAAGGTTCCTTTTCTATTTTCAAACTTATCAAAAATCTTATAATTAATTTTTAGTTCATCTTTTAACAAGATTAAAAATTTCTTTGAATACAGGCTGTCCCGAATTCGACAGCCACTATACTGAGATCTCGCTTATCGTGAAAATATAATCCAATAATAAGTTTAGTATAAGGAAAAAGAGGCTTATATTAATGTCCATTAAATTCGCACATAATTATCTCCCTTTAAAGATTATTAACAAATTTTGACATTATTGCCCTTTTTGTAATTTTCAGCTGTAATGTCCCAAAACCATACCGAATAGAAGCTTTTGGATAAGCATTCTTCGTGACGACACGAAAATTGGTTTGTCTATATTCGTCAATGGTATATCTCTAGTCAGCAATAATAATAATTTTGTTGACACAATAAATATATCCAACATAATCTTAATTAAAAAAATAAAATAACCCAAGACAAGAAAGAAAAGAACAAAAATTTCTGGAATAATAAATGACGTTGTATTTTCCTAAAGAAAAGCAACATAAATCTTTCTCCAAAAAAGTAAATTACAATTTTTGTGTATATTTCAAAGGCGGAACTCTAAAATGAATCGCATCCATCAGGAGGACTTTCGAGTTCCGACAGCTCCGACGCCAGAGATGATGAAACTGAAGCTTCTACAACATTTCTGATAAGAAAAGCAAAAAAGTTGGCGGGGTGACTCCTTCAGATACTTTATGTATAAAAGAAATGCACAGACGACGAATCTTCTAAATCGCGTAAAAGCTTCACATTTATAACTAACCTCATCTATCTTCTTCCAACGGGGGAATCTCAAATGCAGCTCAATTTGTCAGAAAATCTAATACTACAGTTTCTTCTATAGCTATGCCAATAAAACCAAGCACCTCATCTCAATATCATGTCTATGTATAGGTATACCTTCCTAAAAACCTTATAAGCGGCGACGCCGCAACGCGTTCTACAATACCCATTTTTACAGACAATACACATTATCGTGACTCACAAGTTAACTAACTAAGACAAAGCCCACCAAAGATTCCATGGCTTTAATGTTTGAACAATTACTTCAACAATTCAACTTTTATGACAGGTACTTCAAATTCAATCAAAACTATGGAAACAGCTAGCTTCAGTATGAGTAACGTCACTACTTACACGTTGTATAAAGACAATATGGAACTTTTCTGTCGTTGACCATCTTCGCGGTCGCTATACTTGGGAATAGGATAACCACCCGCATCAGAATGACTCGAGTCAATCTGACGCATATCTGACGTTTCGCAAGGTCCATTAGATTTTTTCGTGGAAGACAGAATTCTGGATTTTGACAGTTTGAAATGTCAACAGGTTAGGCATATCAAAAAGTTGAAGTTCTGCGCAGGATTTTTTCGCCTGTGGACAGTCAAAATCCGGGGTTCTGTCCTCTACAAACAAGGCTAACATAACAAATAGTTTAGTTTTCTCTATTTTCAAATTCCAAATTAATGATTACTTAGGTTTGTAAAAAGGTACTTACAAAATGGCGAATGCCCGGGTAGACAATCCTTCCTATATTGGCGTTTTATTAGTTGCCTACATTGGGAAAACAAGAAATTAATTCTTCATTATTTTGGTTCAAAAACTTTATTAAATATGTATAATAAGTTATAGTCCGGTGCGTAAGGTAAATTAATCTGCATTTTGAGGTAGAAACATGAAATTTGGAACATATGTTCCTTGGAATATTTAAAAAATATTTGGATATGGAACCCCCCTGAGAAAGCCCCCCAGGGGGGCCCTCTGTATTTGTAGCTTGTGGAATTTTTTTTTAAATAACTGTTTATGATAAATGTTTAAAAATCAGTTAGATGATTAATAATATGTTAGTCTTTAACTCCATATTTTTTTTTTTTTAAAAAAAGTCCCCACTGGTGCCCCAAATTTTCATGTTTATGATTTTTAATTATTTCCTAAAAAACTGTTTTTAAATTCAAAATTATACAATTTAAAGATTCTTTTTACACATTTAGACAATTGACCATTTGGGGGTCTTACAATAATTTTTTCCCAAAGATAATAATTTAAGTGATTTTTTATTTGATTGTCCAACATTTATTCTGCAGATATAAAAAAAAATTATAAGTATGTCAAATTTTCGGCAAAGGGGAATACTGGGGGGCTAACAGATATTTTGGGGGGTCAAAGATATAAATCTGTAAATAGGGTCGTGAAAGTGTATATGATTCTAGAATAAAACAGTGATAAAGAAAAAATTAAAATGCGTTAGTGGGGGGGGGGGGGGCAAAGCAATTGGGGGATTTAAAATAAATTTTCTTTTCTCAAAATAGTAACAATAGTGATTTTTTATTTAATTGTCAAACATTTATCCTGCACAGTTGGCAAAAAAATTATGAAAATGTCAAATTTTTGGCAAAGGCGGATTTTGGGGGGGTTAACATATATTTTGGGTGGGTCAATTGTCTAAATGTGTAATAAAAATCTTTAAATTGTATAATTTTGAATTTAAAAATAGTTTTTTAAGAAAAAATCATAAAAATGAAAATTTGGGACAACAGTGGGGATTTTTTCTCAAAAAAAAAAAATATGGAGTTAAAGACTAACATTAATAATATGTCATCCATCTAATTTTTAAACATTTATCACAAACAGTTATTTAAAAAAAAATCCTACAAGCTTCAAATACAGAGGGCCCCCCTGGGGGGCTCCCGGGACTTTCTCAGGAGGGTTCCATATCCAAATATTTTTTAAATATTCTAAGGAACATATGTTCCAAATTTCATGTTTCTACCTCAAAATGCAGATTACCCTTATTTTTTGAACCTTACGCACCGGACTATTATTTTAGTCCGAGAGCTAATGACATACATATTTTTTAGTTAATCGGCTGAAAGCACAATTTTTACCAAGTAGCCCCCCAAAGGGCCTCATTTAATGTGTAGCATTAGATCACGATGGATCTACCATAAATTTATCAAAAAGGTGCCTAATAAAGTTTTAAAAAAATTCTTGAAAACATTTTATCTCTAAAAAAAAATATTCACCCCCTATAATAGCCTTGAAGAGTAATATTCCATCGGGTTAGATTTACTCCAAACTTTGCAAATAGATGGAAAATAAGATTCTGAAAAATCTATTCGTGGTACTTTTTTTCTAAAAAAATTTTTTTAGAGAACATTTTGTTTAAGAATTATGACCTTACCGCTTGACAAAAATTCAACTTTCAGCCAGATCGGCCGAAAAAATGTCGTTACGGGCTATATTTTTGTTTCGGATATTGTAAACCATCTTCATAAAAGACTTTAAAGTTATATTTTAGGTATACTTATTTCAAATACGAAAATAGTATATGGTCTCAAACCTGAAGAATTAACAAGAGCGGGTTAGATCAGTGAATGGGATAGATCATTTAAAAAGTTAAACTTTGCAGATAGCTCATTTTTATGGCTATTTTTTTTTATTTTTATATACTTGTTACACATTCTATATGATACTCTTTGCAGTAGATGATTAAAAAGGTGCATTTTTTATTTGATTGAAAACAACGTAAAACTTTTTTTTTTTGTAAACGGGTGGGGATACAAAAAAATTACCAAATGCTTTTTTATAGAGAAAAATACAATCTTTAATTTTATTAAGAATATTTTTTTTTCGTAAAGTTGATATTAACGAAAATATGAATTTTTTTCTACTTTAGGGGTGTTTTTAACCCTCTATCCAAAAACAATAGGGCTCTTCCTCTAAATGGGATTGATTTTTATGTTAAATCTCAAGTCGATCCGATAAACCGTTCTTGAGTTATGGTGGTCACGAATTTCGTTACAGACAGACGGACAAATAATAAAAGTCTTAAAAAATCATGAAACGAACGAATATGCAAAAATTTTTGCTCTAGGATGAATATTAACGATTTTAGAGAAGGTCCGAGTAATCGCAATATACTCTTTTGCGAAGAGTATAATAACTAAAAGGGTTTAAGTTTATGTCAGGATCGCATAATTTGAAAGGATAGTAGGTACATACTGCAGCATTTTTTTGTTTTTAAAAATATTGACCTTATGTGTTTCGGATTTTACCTCACTTTTGAAAAATGCTTCACATTTTGTTTAAACAAAAATAAAACTCAAGAAATGAGTCGGGTCTATTGTCCTCGACTCAGTTAGTTTAAATTTTAAAATAAAAAGTTAAATTTTAAGGCCTCACAAATATCTAGAAAAATAGGAAAATTTGATCGGTTAAATCTAAACTTCCAAAGCCGCAGTACTATATCTTAGCTGCTATTTTTCCGAGCTCGTGATTTATTCAGTCCCAATTAATTGAGTAAAGTAAACCGACGCAGTATATTTCATCAACACTAATAACAAAATAGCATATCAGATATCCAGGCATGACATACGATTCGAGTGACAGGGGTTAATTTGAACTTAGACCTGATAAATGTAGCAAATATAATAAAGGCTGATGTTGTGAATCTCCCCGTGCTGCGCTGAATAATTTGGTGCTTTGTCAAAGATGCAGTCAGGGGCGATAATAACATCGAGGATCGGCCGCAGTGGCTCCGCACTCTCAGTTTATCATTATTAGCCGCAGCGTTGCTGGAGGTAGGGGTGAAGGATGACGCTTATCGTTTTTCTGTTCTTGTGTTCTTCTGGATCATATTTTCCACTTTATTTGACAAGTGGGACGGACCTTTTTTGTTAGGGGCAAATTATTTTACAAAAAAATCCAATCACATTGTGCTTGCGTTATCATTGGATGATAAAATCTAAAGATGTTGATGCAGCAAAATTCTTTCAGGCGTTTCTTTTATGTAGAAAAGTTAGCTGGACAATTTTTACATTGCGTTTGAATTTTTGCAAAACTGCTTTAAAAGAGTCGACTTGAAATACACACCGCACAAGTATTGAAGCATCACCCATAATTTCTATCCTAAAAACTTTATTTTTATTTCGATTGGAGGTTTTTCAGTTTCTACTTTTTTTTGGATTTAAGAACATCAATATTAAACCAAAAAAACCGCCATTTATTGCCTAGTTTTTTTGTAATCTACCAAGAAAGAAGAAATGGTTTTTTGAAGTCGATATTTGGTGAACTTTTGCAGGGTTTTTTTTAATTATACAGTTAAAAATTGTAAACCTTTTTTAAGTTTAGTAATGATGGTTGTTACCTAATGCCTTGTATGCCATTTTAGTGACCAAATAGTGATTGGGTTAGTCTCATTTACGGAGGAGAGCCGATGCTCTCGTTAAGTGGCTAATTTGCCAAATTTGCAACATTGCACCATTTTAAGTGGGTATAATTGTTTCAAAGGTACACAAAAAAGCTTCCGAGAAAAAAATCGCATTACAATAGCCACTAAGGATCGATTTTAGCGTTAAACAGGACTAAGAATACGACATGGTACGTTCAGAATGTTACAAAATAAACCACAAGAGGCTTAAGACCAGGAGGTTTTGTTGCAAACAGTTCGAAACAGTCTCAGAGAGCACATTACTTGTCTAAGGGTTCCTGCCCCTGTCCCCAAACCAAACCAGAACCAACCAGAGAACATTGTGTTTAAAACTTTCAGAATCTGTTAAATTGGGGTACTAACATTGGGACATTTAACTGGTTCTATGGGCATAAATTTTGTTTATTATCCAAGGGCAGACCAAATAGACACATTCCAGTTGAAAAAAACTTCGGGGACCGAATATTGAACCGATTCCGAATGCCCCAATGTAACAGATCCTGAAAGCTTTTAACGCAGTGTTCTCTGGTTGGTTCTGGTGAGTTTAGGGACAGGGGCAGGAACCCTTAGACAAGTTTTGCGCTCTCTGAGACTTATTCGAACTGTTTGCAACAAAACCCCCTGGTTTTAAGCATCTAGTGGTTTATTTTGTAACATTCTGAACGTACAATCTCATATTCTTAGTCCTTTTAAACGCTAAAATCGATCTTTAATGGCTATTGTAATGCGATTTCTTGTCTCGTATAGCTTTTTTGCATACCAATTGTAACAATTATTCCCACTTTAAAGGGGGCGAGATTGCAAATTTGGCAAATTAGACCCCTAACGAGAGCATCGGCTCTCCTCCGTAGATGAGACTAACCCAATCACTACTTGGTCACTAAAATGTCATCTAAGCCATTGGGTAGCAACCATCATTACTAAACTTAAAAAAGATTTACAATTTTTGACCGTATTGCGCAAAAAAACCCTGCAAAAGTTTACTAAATATCCACTTCAAAAAACCATTTCTTCTTTCTTGGTAGATTACAAAAATAATAGGCAACAAATGGCGGGTTTTTTTGTTTAATATTGATGTTCTTAAATCCAAAAAAAAGTGGAAACTGAAAATCCTTTAATCAAAATAATAATTAAGCCGATTGACGAAAAAATATGTCATCATAGCCAGGCGTGCACCAATAATTACAGAAATTACAACTTTTAGCTAACATTTGGTTAAACGATGAAACTTTTACAGCTTTTCTTTGGTCTCAAATAATCGTAAAGAAGCTGTAAAATAGAACTAAGTTCTTTGTCTGATAGTAAGAATTCGCTTCAGTTCAGGTGAAAGAATTTAACGGGGGTTGAGGGTACAATGGTCTCTTTGAAGAGAAAAGGCATGTCGATATAAAGTTATTATATTGAAAAAGTTGTCAAAGTCGTTTGCATATTGATTGAAATTTCAAAGACAACTGTAGCAATAGAGCTTTGTGTAGAATCCGGGGCATTTTAGAATTAAAATATTTACATCTCATCTCTGTTGATTACATTTCCAATTCTAAAATTAATTTTCTCCGAGTAAAATGCAAAATCACAAGCAATCTCAAGTTCTAAAAACGAAATTATTTCTCCCTATTCACTTTGTACTTCTTTCCTTAAATCCAAATACTCAATCATTCATGGAAATGACGTAAAATCCGTCATTTCCATGAATGATTGAGTATGTTACAAAGTTTTAATTCTTTATGCTGGCGGATGTCATTGGAAATATCTTTACATTTTTATTTAAATGTATTGAAGGGTCTGTTAGGATGCCGAAATTACCCAACGCTTTTTATTTCCCCGTAGAGACCAGAGCCCAAGTTAATTTGTGGTAAAATCTGCGGACGATGTTCTTTCGCTATTTGATATTCCAATGATGCAAATGCTTACTTCTTCGCCTTTAGAAACCTACTTTACGATTATGGGTACCTACGTTTTTTAAATTCAACTACCTTCCACAAACTGGTTTAAATGCTTTGTTTTATTGACCACTTGATGTTTTCTTATTTTAATTCTGTTTTTTTTATTAAAGGTATTAGGTTCTAAAGAATTGGCAAATGTATATAAAATAAATTATAGAAAAGCTATGAGTTTCAAATAAACATAAACCGAAAATACTAAACCTAAACTTTAGAATAAAAAATTCGTAATGTAATATAATGTTTGGGCCGGGGTCCACGGAACATGCTTGCAAATATTCTATTTTTTGTCCTCCAAACCCCAAATACAACTAAACGAGAATTATTTGATTTATGTATTAATTTTTTTTCTAGGCTGGAATATTTATACCTATTAAAGTTCTAAAACAATAAATTATTATGTTTCCATGATTCAAACGTAAACATAAATTATTTATTATTATTTAATTATAAAACTGCGATTTGACTAATTTATTACTATTACTCAATATACCATAACTTTTCTAATTACATCTAAACATTAAGAATGGGTAATAAAAACCAGAAATAGCTGTTTCAAATAGAGAAACACCAATATAATGAATAATATATTTTCAACATCTGTGCACGGCTGCAAAAGGCAGAGAAATTAAGGGTGCATTGTCCTTTTATTTCAGAAATTTACTCTCATTGCTACAGAACGTCGATTTTGCCCAAATCCTTTGAAGGAACAAGTGAGATGGTGATATTTAACGTAATGGGAAGTAATTCCGAATATTCCTGCAAAATTCGAGCTGACCGGTGGTCAGTTTCCTCCCTTTAACGATCCCTTTTCAGTTATTGCTTAATCTCTCGGCTTACACTCAAATAACATACGCGAACTGAACATAGAATATGTCATTAACCGGCGTTTTCTCCCAATTTCATGTAACAATCTAACTCTGGGCTGTACTTTATGGCTATTATTATTGAAAGTTTGACATTTACAGTGATTAATTATGGCTATGAATGTTGCTGAAATGTTCGATCAATAACTGACTGCTCTTACTTCTTATATCTAAACGTAATTTGTTTTACAATGATTGATTGAGAATCAAATCTAATAGAGAGATTTAGTGCCAAGATTGTGTTCATAATCCTTATGTTTGGAGTAATTTAGGCTTATTAGTTCGGTCATACCAATCCACATATAAAAAATATTTACTTTAAAGCCAACCGAAAACGTACATGTTATTAAAATTGCACAAAATATTGTATAGGATAAGTTTGATTTAACATCAGCATCATTTGGATATATTAGTAAATGCACTGTTTTTCCAATTAAGAATTGTCGGCATATGGTAAAAAGTTAATATACCTAGTTAACGTATCCTTATAATATGAATAAAAAATAGCCTATATTACTAAAAATACAAGATTTGTTAATGAGAATTGTAGGATCCTTAATCAAACCCATGTTTCCATTAGTTTTTATAGCACATTGAAGACCTTTCGCGGAGAGTGAAACCACATAAAACTGCAAAACAAGTAGAGAAGGCGAAGCAAAAGAGAAAATCCATTTTCTCATTTTATCTCTTGATGAACAATAGTCCAGAATCCGTTATAGTTGCTTTGTTGGCACTCCGGCGGTAGACCTGGGTATTGATCAGAGCTGCTGCCTCTCTGCCCCCGCACCAGGGGCAGGGGCGGATGGGCCCATCTGGAGTTCTGGAGATTTCCAGAAGGGCCGCCGTACTTTGGGCCGGTAAGGTCCAGTTGTTTAAAATAATTTCTTAGTTTGTTCTTATTTTAAGCAAAAAAAATTTCGCCTGCGGCGCAAATTTGGGCCGGCATACCTCTTTTCCAGGGCCGGTCAAGAGCTTCCCATCCGCCCCTGACCAGGGGGACTGACCGGTGGTCTGCAGCTTAGTTGCCCGACACCCACCACACTATGACAAATGCTCGCCCCAATCGATATATAACTGCTATTGACAGACGCACTCTCCAATTACTCGCTATTAGATTAAACCGTGTTCTACGATGATCATCTCATTCATCTCCTTTGTTACTTTGAAGATTTTGCATAAATCTCGAAAAGTCTAGTACAGATTTCAAACTGGGGCACAAACGATGCCAAAACTTAAACGAAGAAAAGGTTACCTTCTTTTTTAAAAAAAAACATTGTGGAGAAAGATTTGTTACTCAAATACTGTACACCAATTTTTCCAAAACTATCTCTTCTAATTTTGTTACGATCACTTTTACCAATTCTTCCAAAAAATATTTATAACAAATACCTGAGGTCCTTGGTGAGTTTCTATGGGCTTTTACATATTGTCATTAAAAATGTTATCCTAGATTTTTGGGTTATAGGTGGGCCGAAAAACACCTTTTTTTAAATTTTAGGTAGGGCTAGTAAAAAATCGATTTCTTGGGTTAATTGTGTATCCCTCAGAAAAAATTACATTTTTAAAAAAATATTTCACCGGGCCCCAAGACCAAAAATGTTGTAATTAATAAAAAATTGCTAAAAATTTTATTTTTTACAATTCACTTTAAAGTAATGCAAATAAATTTTCTTATAGTAACAGCATATTCTATAAAAAAAAAACGAAATTATTTTGACCAAATTTGACCGTGCCCCCAAAGGACAAAAAATTGTAAATTTTGTTTTTTTTGTTTTTATGCGAGAAAAGAAGTTTTTTAATAATTATATTATATTTCTTTCCAACAGGTAATCTATTTTGCCTAAAATTATTCAGATCTCAAAGATGAGTCAAAATTTTTCATTTTGAATTTACACTGTTTATACCTAAAGTAAGCGATTTTAGCATCTCATGGGGGCCGGCTAAATATTTTTTTAAAAATATAATTTTTTTAGAGGAGTATACTATTGACCCAAGGAATCATTTTTTCACTAGCCATACCTAAAATTCAAAAAAAAGTGTTTTTTGGCCTTCTTAAGTGGGATATTTGTTTTAATAAAATATCATCGACAGGCGTAGTCTAGTGGCTTGGGTCACTGGCTACCACGCAGGAGGCGTGGGTTCAAACCCTACGAGGTCCAATAAAGGAAAAAGTCTGTCGGTCGTGGTTCGGATTACACGTTATGCAGGAGGCCCCCCTTTGTTTCTAATCCGGGCAAGGTCCATGAAACAGGACCTTAGGAGTAGCATATGGAACATAGGGTTACAATACATTACATTACTACCTACATCAATATTTAAGGCTAGAGATTCAAATTCACAGATCTTCTAATCTGTGCTCCTAGAAGCTCGTATAAGTCATCTCCGTTGAGCTCCAGTCAATTCTACTAAACAGCACATCTACATGAGGGCTCCATCGTATACTTAAACTAAATCTAGTTTTGAAAACTAGAAAAATATAAATCGGTTATTTATGTCGAAAATCTGACTTCTAAAATCAAAAATATTTCATGATTTTTTGATGTAAGATTTTTGACACAAAGAAATAATTGATTTAAATAAAACCAAAATACGTTTGTTGCTCTTTTTTTAGTTTTCAATACTATATTTTGGTTTAATACACGATGGGGCCCTCGTGTATAGATGTGCTATTTAGTAGAATTGATGGAAGCTCACTTATACGAGCTTCTATGAGCACTGATTAGAAGATCTGTGAATTTAAATCTCTAACCTTAAGAAAAAATATCTACCTAGCGGGGACTAAGTATAGGTATTCTGACCTATTCAACTGACCCTCCCATGCTGATCATATATGTACTTGATTATTCATAAATCATGTCACAACAATGATCAATCCCAACATTTTCATATCAAAGTTGTTGAAATATTTTACAAATCAATCAACACGCAATATCCAGTGTCTGTAGAGTTTGATAAAGGTAAAACATTTTTGAGGGAGATTTGATACATTTTTAATAAACATGAGCTTGAACGCTCGACCAGTAAATTATACATCATGCTCGAAATTAAAAAGCATTTCATGCACACGAAGAAATATTTTATTCATAGCTATTTCCGTCAAATGTAAGAATCAAATATTAAATACGGCAATTTGTTAGCTACTAAAGTATACAAAACTGAATAATTTGTATACTTTTAAAATAATTTTTGGTCTACAGAAAAGCGATTGTTAACATTTTTTACCATTAAATTTTATTTACCTAGGTTCTCTTAATTATTGTAATTTTTAAAAAATTATTAATTAATTTGCTAAAACCTGGACGTTTAAGAAAGTTACAACTTGTTTTTATTTTCTTTAGGAGCGAGTGATTTCTGCAAATATAAATTTACAATAAGATTGCTACCGTTCTTAATATTCACAAAACAAAATTATGCTAAACAATTTCAATTTCAGCTTGAAAAAGGGTGAATAATAAATTTTATTGCATGGAGAGGTAGGGTGAAAAATGTATGTGTCCTTTTACAATCTTATTTCATTGTATCTCTGGGTATAGTAATCTATCAATTGTTTAGTATATATTCAAAACAAATGGAAGGGGCATTGGAGTGAGAAACTGCGTAAATTGAAAAGTAGAAAAATGACCACTGTCCGAGAGCTATGTGCTTCATTTAGTTAGAGGAAAACTTATCAAACTTTGATGGCCTCGCCTGGAGTTATATCAGAACCTCAGGCACATCCCCGTTCAACTTTCTTGATAAAAGAACAAATAACTGAAACAAAAGTTTGCTCGAGAGCTGTCTGCAAACACCTGGATATAAACTTTCCCATTTTTACGACGTTTACATCCCTTTATTGTTTTATAGCTTCTCTTTTTATAATAAAATTCACATTTTCTTTACCAATGTTTAAATCTCTAAAAGGGTCTTAAATACTCTTTTCTAAAAATAAAAGAAATCACATTTCAACACCAATTAAATTGGTGATCTTGTCTAGAATAACAAAATGGTGAATGCGCCGGGTTAGCGGTGCAAGTTGCATGTTCTCTTGCTCTCTAAATGTTTTGATATTACAATAAATTAGCTTACCATTAAAATGATTTTCTGTGCTGGTTTCAGATTTTTTTTTTTGAAATAAATATGAAGTGTATAAGTATAATGCTTTTCATTTTTTATGTTATGTCAAAAAATTTATAGCATTTTTTTTTCCTTTACAGTAATTTTCTCAAATGCAAAGTTCTTCCCACGTCTTTGGTACTTGTTAAAGTATACCGGTGAGTAAATAATTTTCTTTCTTAAAATTGAATCAGTGATTTTGACATCTTTAACCTGGAGGAACAATTTAAAATGTTTCTTGGGTACGCCATCTATTAATAATAACATCATCCTATCCAGAGAATACACATGAGCTTTCGCCACGCTCGCTTGTCTGCTCATTCTTTCTGTATCTGACAGAATTAATTTACCTTTTTAGAGATTTTCTTTGATGCGGTTGTAGAATAGGTATGCAACACCAACTAATTCCTAATTGCTTTTGATAGCAAGTGGATAGATATCCATCCTTGTTGAGAATTCTTTTTAAAAATAGGAACGATGATAAATTAAAGTACGAAGCAGTTTATTTGCCAAAGCAAAGCACATTTGTTGTAACAAATGCCCATTGAAAATCTTTAAATATACTTTAGTGTACCGGAAATAATGTTTATTATACAATTTATTGTGCCCACAAATGACGCTATAGCAGTAGCCAAATTTGGTTGAAATTAATTTTGGAATTTTGAAGATGCAAGATTATTCTATTTGGAACGAAAAGTAAAGTTAAGTTTTAAGATAACTTTTGTTGGACCTTTTCGGGAATTCTATTTACGTTACGCATCTGGTCATTTATTAAACTAAAAGGAGATACCGTATAACTAAGACACTAGATAGATAGGAATGATCACGGTCCAGCATTTTTGGTCCATAGCAAAGTAAGTTTTAGTAAAGTAGTAAACTTGTCCTTAAAAATGACATGGACGTAAACTAACGTCAATGTTATTTTGGGTCCATAGCAAAGTAAGTTTTTAGTAAAGTAGTATACTTGTCCTTAAAAATGACATGGACGTAACGTCAATGTTAAAATATTCAGATAAAAATAATTTAAAAAATTAAAACAACATGAAACTAGACTTATTTTCGCTTTTTGAGTTGAGTTAAAATGGTGCGGATTGGATGTTCGCAGGAACTTAGTAAAAACTGATTAATTGACATTCTTCTAAACGAAAATGTTTCTACAGAAGGAGACAAGGTTGCAGTAAAAAAAAAATTAATTACTTGTTCGGAAATGACGAAAGTAGCTTTGTGGATGCGGACAGTAATTTACAAAAATTTTCGTTAAACGATGCCCTGATGGTTTTGTTAAAAAGCGAGCTGAAAAGTGTGAAATCCTTAAATAAACATTTGGAAACCCGCATTAAGAACCAGTTGGAACCCGTCTCCATATTCCATATTCGGGAGGAGCCCTAAATTTACAAATTGGTTCAAAATAACTGTTTTGATTACCTTCATTGATTGTGCACTTACTGGTCCAGTACTCAGGAGCCCGTTTGTTACTAAATTATCAGCTCATATCGTCGAAAAAGCATTATAATGGGGACTGTGGATATGTGTTAAAATTTGAAATAAGCATTTTTAATCAACCTCACTTAAAAAGCTGTATTTTTGGAACGGTATACCCTTTCAAAATATTTTTTGAATAAAAGTAAGCCATTCACACTTTTTGAGTATAATATTTTCATCGTAAAATTTTTACGCAACAATATAAAGCGAAAATAAGTCTAGTTTCATGTTGTTTTAATTTTTTAAATTATTTTAATTTGAATATTTTAACATTGACGTTACGTCCATGTCATTTTTAAGGACAAGTTTACTACTTTACTAAAAACTTACTTTGTTATGGACCCAAAATAACATTGACGTTAGTTTACGTCCATGTCATTGTTAAGGACAAGTTTACTACTTTACTAAAGCTTACTTTGCTATGGACCAAAAATGCCGGACCGTGATCATTCCTATCTATCTAGTGCCTTAGTATAACTGGACATTAAAGCCAATGGAGCATCAAAAAATAGATGGTCCAGCTCGAGTGTCCGTCTTTCACGCCGACGGTTTAAATATTATATAGACGAAATCAAAGAGCAAATAAAGAGGAAGCATATGGGGGCAGAGAGGGGATTCATGCACACGGCTCGGAGCTCGTAGCTTAATGGCCGGATCCCGGAAATTGTGAGCACATATATCTCGCACCAGATTTATGAAAGTGCTTTTATTCCTCACCCCCACTCACAAGAAATATACACAATAGTGGGACCGACTCCACCTGCTCCTGTAGGATCCGGGAGCTGCTCAACTCCGGGTTTGGAGAGCGCGATATCAGCCAGCGGTCAGCGCCTTCGCTGCTACAATAATTTATATCACAATTTAAAAGGAAAACGAAACTTCTCGGATATACGTGCACCCTTTATATTTATTACGGTATAAATATCTACAATTTCTTTTTTCACTTTATTCACATTATTCCACGACGCAAATCATTTGCTAAACAATGCTTATTTAAATAGACTTAAATTATTTACACATGTGATGTACAAATAATAATAATAATAAAGGGTGAGCACAAACACAATAATAATAATATTCATAATACAAATTATTTTCATAAAATTATAAAATAAAATGGTTTGTTACCTAATCTTTATATACTTACTTTAAGCTAAGATTCTTTGATAAAGGTAGGTATATTGTGTTTAGTTCATATACTATACCGTCGCGTCGCTCCAAGTTTCCGTTGCTCGTCCGTCCACGCTGGATTATTTAAGACGACAGTGCTATGTCCCACAGATTCTTGGCAAATCTTATCCTACCGAATCTTATGCCTTTCCTTGTCAGCCGTTCTAAAGCGACATTTACCTTACTCTTAAGACACTGCTTGGCAGTAATACCTTCTTCTTATACGTTCTTGTCCAACAACCATAAGAAATTGGAAAGTACCTGACCCTTAAGTAATAAAATAAAAATGCAAAAAAGTGGATAAAATACCACACACATATTATATTTCTTTTATTCACCATATTCAATTTCAATCCTAGAAATGCAGTTGGCTGTAGCCTAGATGTTGAATTTTAGTTTTTACACCTGGCACTGACATTTTTTTAAGTTATTGTGGACTTATTCTGGTAGCTTGTTACAAAAACGATAACTAATTCTGCAATAATAAATAATTGTGTGAGCGCTTTATAAAATGGCGAATGCGCCGGACGATTACGTCTGTGTAAATAACAATTTAGATTTTACTCATCAGAGTTAACTTCATCTCTATGTGTAAAGACTTGTCAGTCAGCTTGGCAATAAATCCCTTTTGCAATAAAAAAATAGGATCCGTCTTTCTTTGTTAGCTTTTCTAATATCACTTAAAATTTAATAAATAATGCATTAATGGCATATTACATATTTATTTTTGCAGAAGTCTCGCAATAAAAACTCATTTTATTGCCTATAAACTTATATATCCCTAGTTCCCAACTTTGGCAATCATCTTTTCTTGCTCGTAAAAACACATTTTCGTTTTATGTAGGTATATAGGAAAAATATAATAAATTCCCCTTTGTTGGCGAGCTGTAAGATATCTGGACGCTGGCAGCAAGAAAGAAACTTGACAAGGAAAGTAACTTTATGAAACGGAAGTGGGAATAGTTGAGTTTGGTGGAGTTCCATAAAGTCCAGCGTGTCCGGCAAGGCGCGCGCAACCCGCGACTTTAGACGCAAAAATTCAATATTAATATCAGAGCGATGCTGGTCTCGGGGAGGAGTGAAGAAATCCGCATTGCGCCACGTAAGCCAATGGCGGCCCACGAACTATGAATATGATGAATTTATGGAAGTAATAACTGCTTGCATCGCCATTGGTTGATCTACAAACCCCCGACGCTCACTATTACCGTCCCTTCCTCCACATTACTGACGGGTTTTCGGTTTAGTTATTTTTATTAACAAGAATATAACTCCTATTGGGTTTTCTGGATACCTACCACACATCTGCTTTTGATAGACATACCAGACGAGACGGAGAGATACAGAAGAAAATCTATTCTCG
The DNA here is from genome assembly GCA_963920755.1 of Cartodere bifasciata. Taxonomy (NCBI): domain Eukaryota; kingdom Metazoa; phylum Arthropoda; class Insecta; order Coleoptera; family Latridiidae; genus Cartodere; species Cartodere bifasciata. The sequence goes on from OY987195.1 coordinate 13,075,779, forward strand.
TAATTTAATTCTGATATACCACTACTTAAAGAGAATATATTACACATTTTACGTAAAATCGGACTTTAATATGTTTTGCTGATTGCGTACTGAATTGTTACAGTCAAGGGTAAAATATTTTTGGGGGGACTAGCAATTTATTTAGTGGAAGCAAACTAGCTGTTTTAAATTTTAGGGCTGTAGATTCAATTTCATGGATCTTTTAATCTGTTTTCCTAGAAGCTCTTGTATGTCATCTCCGTTGAGCTCCTGTCAATTCTACATGAGGGCCCCATCGTATATTAAAACTAAATGTAGTTTTAAGAACTAGAAAAATAGGGCTAGAAACGTATTATGGTTTTATTTAAATCGGTTATTTCATCTGTCTTTAAAAATCATAATATTTTTGTTTTTTAAAGTCAGATTTTCTACATAAATGAAATAGCCGATTTAAATGAAACTATAATACGTTTGTAGCCCTACTTTTCCAATTTTCAAATCTAAATTTAGTTTTAAATGTTTTAATATCATGTAGGTGTACCATTTAGTAGCATTGACGGAAGCTCAACGAAGATAACTTATACGAACTTCCAGGAGCACAGATTAGAAGATCTGCAAATTTGATTTGAATCTTTATCCGTAAGTTAAATTTTGTTGATATCTTTTTTGGCATATTTTGTAAACAATTTAATTTTAAGAAATTGTGACTTTTTTGCCATGGTTTTTATCGAGGTTTTTATGCAATTTATAATACGAAAAGGATCTTATACATTTAATAAAACCCTGTATTTTTTTGTTAATTGTGCTGTACTCCATTAAGAGCCCTGAAATAAGCTATTATACAAAGATCTCTTATAGCGAAACAAAATTCCGTAAGTTCGTAATTACCAAAAGAGTTTGTAGGTCTGCAGTTCACTTGAACAGGAACTAAGGCAGGCGAGATAACTCCATGACAAGTGCATTAAGATTCCCCATCATAGGGTCAGTCAGTCTTGGTATGCAGATCATGTGAACGGAACAAAGCAGCCGTAACCAAGAACGACGAGCAAGATCCTTACTTCCGGACGACTGCATGCCGTCGCCGTCTTTGACAGCAACCAATTGGACCGCGGTTGGCCACAGGTAGGTTACCCAACACTCCTTGCTAATCCTTTGGAATCTTACTTTCTTCTGGTTTGTTGCTGAAAATGCTGAAATGAGCTAAGGAATCTGTTTATTTTTTAAATTAGGGCCACTTCCAATACTTTATGTGAAGCAATATTTTTATATCCTGTTAGCAAAACTTGATATTCTCTAGCCAAAACAAATAAAAGTACAATGCACAGTTGTAATGTTTAAGCTATGTTTGTGTAGTTTCTTATTATTATTGGCAAAGAATTAAAATAAAGTCTGATGCGACGTATACTCATCAGTATTGTTGTTTACTATAAATTAATATTAAAATTCCTGAAACCTTTTGGAAAGTGCAAATGAAACTCCTTATTTCTGCGACTCGAAGGAAATTAATATAAAGGTAATGGATGCTTTGGCACAACAAAAACAAAAGTTATTTTTGGTAATATGTGTGCAGTGCAGTATGAGATAATGAGAAGCGGGGGTAAAAAGGGGAAAGCAAGCTAGGACGGTGAGAGGCAAGAAGGGGTGCTAAGTGTGAGGTGGAGTGGGCTGCATAAAGCCTCAACAGAGCGCGGTATCTGAGAGATTCCTATATAGAGCTGGACGCTGGCCGCTAGCTGCCCCGCACCATCCCAACGCGAAAATCAATAACATCTTTGAGCAAACACTTGGCAATGCACACACGCATCGCTTTCCCAGGGGTTATAGATAGATGCCCACACAGAGACGGACTTCATCTACAAAGTCATAAACAAATCGACAAACGTTTTATTTTATAAAAGAATCCGATACAGTTTTACTGAGAAGCACGCCCGAGCTGCGTCCATAGATTGCCTGTACCTAATTCGTAGAAATAGTTTTAAATGTAGGTATACATTGTTTTTCAGTAACTTTTTCATTTATTTATTTAACAAATAACTTAATATGTCAAATGTTTAATATAATAGCAATAATTCTCTAAACCTGAAAAAAGTTTTATCTACTTCCGTTAGGTAACAGCTACTTTATTTTACTCATTTAAGTTAGCTAATGACTTACCTTATTTCACGGAAATAAAATAAGTTAACAAGTTAATAAGTTAATAATGAACTCATTACCTAACGGAAATCATTTTCCGTTAGGTAATGAGTTCATTACCTAACTTATTTTATTATTTTTTTAAATTTTATATTTTATTATGCGGTCGTAGATAAAATCGTAAGGAAACGGTTATTATTTATTATTTATGACCATCGTTTTCTTACTAGTTGTATAAATAGATATTAAATACCTAGTAATGTTTTTAACGAGTGGAAAGAATAACAGTGAAGTTATTGATTGTCAATCATACGCTGGTATTAGTGGTATAAATAATATAATAGGGTAATTATCCCCCCAGGGCATTACTTTTGTTTTGTTTTTGACGGTTATGTCTTTTTTACCCAGAAGTTTCGTCTTAATCCGCGCTTGTGTCAGATAAACCGAAACATTTTTAAGTAATATTCTATAGATTGCCGTTGACCACAATCGCGGTCGTTAAGGCCGATTTATACCACGTAACTTTCACTTTACTTCCGCTTTACTTCGTCGTAACTTAATCGAAAATTAAATAAAATACATGGGAATGTATTGGCAAATTTATACTTCACTTTAGCGCTACTTTTCTGATTCATTTAGCTTAAAGTCGTATAAAGTCGTACTAACTCGAGACCCGAGCTTGGCCATCATGCGCAAAATTTGCAAAAATGAGATATTCGCCCTTATTGTCAAGGGTAGTGATTCCGGAATATCGCTTCGTATACAATACCTGTTAGGTCTTCTTATGTAGGTTTTACGAAGCGATATTCCGTAATTACAGCCCAGGTATAAATTGTCAGAAGTCGCGAGTTCAGACACATGCGCATATCTGATCCCAATTTCACGTAACTTTGCAATCTGTAAATTAGGCAAATTTGTAAAGTTAAGTGGAAGTGAAGTTACGCCGAAGTAAAGTAAAAGGTATGTGGTCCGGTATGTTCTCGCGCATTTTTGGCCTACTTGACCAAGCATTTGTGACGTCATGTGGTTGCTGCACAGAAATTATATTTCTATGGGTTGCTGTCACATCCACTTTGTCCGTCAGTAGAAACGTCAAAATACACAAAACAAACGTCTTCCAATACATGTCAGATTTTACTTTTATTTTATTGTTATTTAAAGATATGCGAACCCTTATTGTCCAGTTATAGAAAGGTCTGCTACTATTTATTTAAACTAAATATTATTCTACAATTATTAAAATGTATTGTTGTGTGAATACTGAACAGAAAAGCTGGTTTACGAATTTAAATATAACAAACCATTTTTTAAGTTAATTTCGTTTTTTCTTTCTGCGCCAGCATATTTTAGCCATGTCCACATCCTTTCGAAAACTATAGTAATAATTAGTATTAATGTCGCTGCCTTTTGTAAGAACCAAATGGTTTCCACTGTTAGAACTCGCTACCGCACAATAAATCATCGTAAAGTAGTTTATAAAAAATCACAAATTACTTCACTCAAAAACTTGTTTAAAAATAATAGTTTATACAACAATAAACAATAAAAATCTTTTGAATAATTTAAAACACCAAAAAATTTGCTGAAATGTTTTTAAAACTGCTTGACATATAAAACTAGTGACTAGATTTAAAGCGCTTCATATTTTTTATGTTTGAACATCAAAACAATAACTAGGTGACTAGATTCTTGCTTTGGTTTCATACCACATGACGTCATGCGCAGAAATGAACGAATTTTATTCAAGCCTCGAGCATACCAGTGTTCTTTGCCATGTATGTGGTATAAATCGGCCTTTATACTTGGAAAACTGAATGACCACCAGCATCACAATGGTTTAAGTCAATCTGACGCATATCTCACGTTTCCCAAGTATAACGACTGCGAAGGTGGTCAACAGCGGGAAAGGTGAATAGGTAAGGATGATTTTTTGTGCTTTCTGACACTAATTACGCTTTGAATGTCCCCATTAATTCGGGCTGCAGCACCGTCAGCATCACCCACCCTGTTATTATAGAGGTGATACTGGCAGTGATGCAGTACTCTTACTTTATTCGGATTTTAAAATTACCTACATGTATATTGGAGAAAATTATTGATTTTATTAGTAAAGATAACACATAAATAGTGAAAATAGGTAATTATATTATAATAATAGGTGCTTTCGTGTCATCTATACAGTGTGTTCAATTGAGGATTAGACACCCCCTACCTTTCTTAATACAGCAAATACATTTTTAAGCAAAAACGGATCAATTTAGTTACGGAGGGGGACTTTTAAAAAATATATAACATTTTTTTTTTCTTTAACCCTCTGTCACCCACCAACCCCAACCTGCAATTTTTAAATTACAACCCCTATCTTGCGATACCTCATTTGAAAGAGAAAAAAATAAGCTTTACGATGGCATCAAAAAAATTAAAATCGGTTGACCCCTTTTTAAAATAATAAGAGGGCCGTTTTCTGGCGATAACTTTTGATCGGTTTGTGATATTAACTTCTGAAAATGTTTAAATAATTATTTAAAAAAAACACTAATTTTTGACAACACAAAATTATTTTTTTTTACTTTTGTACAGGGTGAGTCTCTATGAATTCCCCCTCTACTTTTCTCAGTTATTAATAAGATTGTTAAAAAATTTAAAAACTCGTTTAACTCAGCAGATCCTAAAGTTTTTGAATCCAAAGTCAAATTTTTTGTAGGACCTATATTATACAGGGGGTAAAAAAAAATATTTTTTTTTAAACGGAACACCCTATATTTTTTTATTTTTTCTTTTAGAACTTTTTACCCTGAATTCAAAAATATATAACATGTTAACGCTAAAATTAAAAATGGCAGAGTTATTAACTGTCAAAATTTATGTTATTTAGCCATTTTATTCAAGTTTTTTGTGAATAACTTTGTAATAACACTGAAAACCCCGATTTTCATTCATTATTATGTTCTAAGCAAGAAAACTGTAACTTAAATTAATTAAAAATAATTTTATTTTAAATTTTTGATTGAAAAATTAGGAAAAAATGACAAAAAATAATTAATTTTGACAGCTAATAACTCCGCCATTTTTAATTTTAGCGTTAACATGTGGGTCATTCCACCAGATATCAACAAATATTAATTTATTTTGTCGCTCGATGTTTCTGCTTTTTCTTCATATTTTGCACATTGAATTCTACGAGTGTAGAGATGAAAAAAAAATTCATATTTTTTTTTTAATCATTTAAGTTTTTTATGGAGGTCCTTATGAAATTTGAGTTTGGTCGGATTTTAAAATTATGTAAAATAGTCATAACACAAACAATTGATGTTCTACTTAAAGAAACGTAATTGTGGACCCATCATGTTCTTAAATAAAAATATTGAATCTTCTAGAAGCATAAACGGGACGAAAAACTATATATTATATATTATATATTTATTTATTTACCCCAACAATATACAAAAATATCAATTACAGAGGCAGGCATATACATATTAATTAAGTATAGCAATTTAAGCGTAAGGCTTTTTTAAATAAATTGATATTATCAAAATTAAATAAATCTAAATTTTTGAATTGAGTGTTATACAGGGTGTTCAAAAAATAGCGCATAAACGCGATGTTACGCTCTTGGGGCATTCTCAGGGATCCCCAGAAAATTGTCAAAAAAAATCCATCTGTTATATTCATCGGAAAAAATGCGAACAAAGTTGCATAAATTCGGCAACACAGTCTATGAAAATACATCTTAATATCCAATCTATTAGAGTGCCTCGATGTCATTTTGACAGATATTGTCGCCTTATAGAGTGACGACATGCATCATTCTGTCTCTGTCATACAGATAACGTCATTAATTGTGATTGTAAGTTGTAATTGTTGTCACTTTGGCTATAACGTTGATGACGTTATCTGTATGACAGAGAAAGAATGATGCATGTCGTCACTCTATAGGGCGACAATAATTGTCAAAATCATCGAGGCACTCTACAATCTATAAGTCTAAAAATCCCATTTATGAGTCTTGATCATACACTTTTGCACTAGATTTTATTGACGTTGTTGTCAGCTTCATTTCATGAAAATTGTGTAAAATTAAATTGATTATAAAAATGTAATTCGACCATTTAATAAATAAACAAATAGTTGAATGGTTTAAGATATACTGTAGCTTTGTATTAAACCATTTGTTTCGTTAATATGTGCTGTTATATTTAAGATATAAGCATTTAAAGTTTCGCACTTTGGGGCAACATATCTCCGAGGGTATATGAGATGGATTTTTTTTAACAATTTTCTGGGGCTCCCTTGACATGCACCAACAACGTACCATCGCGTTTATGCGCCATTTTTTGGACACCCTGTATAAATGGCATATTCTAAATATGGGAGAGTTCATCAAAATGTTTGTGTTAGAGATTTTATTTACAAACAGGTTAGCGTTTCTAAGCTGAACAAGTGGCCCCTTTAACCATAATTTTCCAAGTAGATAGCTGTCATCAATGTAGTGGTTTAGGATTTTAAATAAAAACATAATACCAAGGTAGGTTCTTCTTTTCTTGAGAGTTACAGTGTTATACAAGGTATAAATGAAATTTATCTCACCATGGTGGTAGGTGCCAAATTGACGAAAATATTTTACTCGAAGATATTTGCGCTGCAACTTCTCTAGGCCGTCAACATAAACGTTGTACTGAGGACTCCAGGCCATTTGACCATATTCCAGTTTGGACCGCACAAAACTGATAAATAGAGTATCGAGCGGCACTGAACTCTTAAACGAAACCGTATTACGAATAATAAAACCCATTGATTTATTTGCACTCGATATTAAGTTTAAAATGTGATAGTTAAAACGAAAATTCTCATCGAACACTACACCTAGGTCTTTAAAGGTAGCACATTTTTCAAGGTTAATGTTATTTATCGCGTACGAAGAGTTAATTTTCAACAGTTTATTAGTGTAGGTTACAAATTTACACTTTGATATATTAAGATTTAAGTTATTAAGTGCCGACCACGTAACAAGATTATCGAGATCATTTTGCAGCAATTTAACGTCGGCAACGGAGTCTATAGCCCGAAAAAGTTTAATATCATCACAGTACAATAATATATTAGAGTTTTTTATAACCGAACACACATCATCCACATACAAGAGAAAAAGTAATGGACCGACATTACTCCCTTGAGGGACTCCGGATTTAGCGATATATTTGATAGACTGAAATCTATTTATTTCCACGAAATTTTCCCGTCCATAGAGGTAAGATTTAAAAAAGTCAATTAGATTTTCACTGAAGCCCCAGCACTTCATTTTGATAAGTAATGTCGTATGATCTAATTTATCAAAAGCTTTCGCCATATCAGTATAAATTGTATCAACTTGACCACGATCGTCCATTATTTCAGACACATATTGCACAAAGCCACTTAAATTGGTCTCCGTAGATCTTTTAGCAAAAAATCCGTGCTGGTTTACCGATATTTTATTTTGCAATGACCAAAAGATGTGATTATGTATAATAGTTTCAAATATCTTCGAAGGAGCAGACAAAATCGAAACCGGTCGGTAGTTCATAATATGATTCTTCTTTCCAGACTTAAAAACAGGACATACTCTGGTTGTCTTCCATTTAACCGGAAAAGTACCCGTACTTAGACACTTGGTAAAAATTGCAGCAAGTGGCTTACTCAAAAAATCAATGCAACCTTTCAAAATAAATGGTGGTACGTTGTCAGGTCCAATAGCGCCGGTTTTCAATTTTTTAGTTGCTTCCACGACATCACTCTCTAATATTGTGCAAAAATTAATTATGTCACTCGAGAAGTCCTGAAGATCATAATAGTTAGTTACTTCTTGAAGATTAGAAGAGCTAGTACTGTAAGCAGATTTAAAATGTGACGCAAAGGCATTACATATTTCTTGAGTACCCTCAACTGGACGATCTTGCAAAACCATTGAAGCAGGATAGCAGCTACCTTTTTTTAAATCCTTTATGAAAGTCCAAAAGAATTTTGGATCATCCTTTATATTGTTTTCACATTTATTTAAATAGTTATTATAAGCACGCCGTATGCTAAACTTAGCACAAATTCGAGCAATTTTAAAATTATTTTCATCAGGACTTGAACTTGATTTTATGAACTTTTTTCTGCATTTATCTTTTTGTTTTAAAGAGTTAATTACATCCTTATCATACCACACAGGATACTTGTTGCTGCGACAACTTTTAGGGATGCATTCATCAAAAATGTTGTATAGTTTTTCATAAAAAGCATTTACCATGTCGTCTGCACTTAACTGAGCATCGAAATCCCATATTGTATCGCGCATTAAATTGTGTAATTTTAAGTAATCACCTTTTCTAAAATTATAAGTCTTTAGTTTATTGACATTGCAGATTTTTAAATTTTTTGGCAGCTCTGCCATGATTTCAAGAGTTGGATGGTGAAGATCTTCGCGCACAAAGCAAGAAGTTGACCTATTTATTTATATAGTCATTTTTACGTAAATTAAGCATGTTTAGATCGCCTCCAAAATGGGCAGGTTGGTTGCATTTTCGGATTTTTAACAGGTAAATTATAAAATGGACTTTTTGCTTTATTGTGTAAAAATTTTAACTTTGTACTATACATTTTATATACTTTCGCAACTTGTCTATTTTTAAAATTTTGGAAAGTTTGCGAGCTCGTAACTTTTTTGGGGGAAGTTGCAGATTTTTGCCAAAAAATATTTTATTGGTGTAGAGTTGGAGAAGCATTAATCCAAAGTTTTGAGCTGTGGTTTTGCATAGTAAATAAATTACAGGCTCCCAAAAAGTGGAATATAGGGGATTAATACAGGTTCAAATCTATCTTCAGGCTGATGGAAATGTTGCGCTATTTTTAGCATAGTTTAACAATTTAGCTTCTATTTTATTAGTGACACAGATATTTTTAAAATCAGAGGTAGATGTGCCTAAAATACCCACCCTCATCGCTACCCTAAAATCTACTTTTTTCTTATAACCATCTAAGTGGATTAAAACAAAAACCACAAATATTTTTTTTCATGTATAGAATAAGCATGGACATATAATGTTAATGCTAGAATTTTGACTTTCTACAAGTTCCCCCAACCGAGATACAGATAGCCAAATTTAGGATATTTTTAAATTTTAAGCTACTATATTTCCGTAAACGTTAAAACCTTAAAGTTAGAAATTTAACCAATTAATTAGTAAGCCTTAAACATTTAAAATTTGGTAATAGTGCCTTTCTAAATTCTCTGGTTCAGTAAATATTGCTATGCCAAAATTGGAAAAAAAAGCTTTTTTTGCTAATTTTTTCAATTGGATTAATTAATACAAAAAAACTTATTTTAGGCAATTTGTTCACATGTCATTAATTGGGTGATTGCATAAAATGTAATAAACCCCTAATTTGAAAATTTTCTTACGGATTGTAATCGCAAGAGATAAAAGATATTTAAGATGTCAACGTGAATTATGCCTCAAGCTGTGAAGCTTTTGGAAAAAAAAAGTATATATATTTTTTTTGAGACATAACTAATTTAATTCCCAAAATATAATAAAAATCTGAAACGGTCGAGCGGCATGGGTTTGTTGATTTTTCATGGATTTACCCATGTTATACAGTGCGAGGCAAAAGTCCCCCCCCCCCCACCTTAACTTTTGAACGGTTTAAGATATTGATTTAAAAAAAATTCTTGGCAAATTAGCACTAAAAAAACTACCTTTTAACGAAAGTTGTTTTTCAAAAAATAATAACCCCCACATAGGGGGACTATCTACTTAATTTTTTTAAATGTAAAGGGGGGTCAAGTGACCCCTCATTTGAAAGCTATTTTTATTTCCAAGACAATGACGTTTACGAATTTTAGATTGATTCAGTAGTTCTATTGTACTGTGTGTTTTAAAATAAAGCACAAAAATCCTGTTTTACGTAATAAATGCAACAATAAAAGACTTAAGTGAATCCAAACTAAGTAGGGGTGTATGTTTTATTTTTATTTAAAAATATTAATAATTTTTTTTTTGTTAGTATGTTTTATAACAAATTTTTTAAAATAACCTACCAAAATTATTTTTTTTTCAAAAAAACGAAGTAAAATAGGGTTAAAAAATATAATTAATTAAAAAAAAATTATTAAGAAGCATAAGGTTTTGTTTTTTTGTATTTTATGTTGGGACACAGGGTATAACAAATTTTAACAAAAAAATATTACATATTTTTTTTAATTAAAGAAAAACATGCACCCTTACCTAATTTCAAATAGTTTTATTTTTTCACTGTCGCATTTATTAAGGAAATCGTTCTTTTTATTGAGAAGCTCCTAGCCAAAAAAATAATAAATATATCTTAAATTGGTAAACACCATTGTGTTAGAAATAAAAATAGCTTTCAAATGAGGGGTCACTTGACCCCCCTTTACATTTAAAAAAATTAAGTAGATAGTCCCCCTATGTGGGGGTTATTATTTTTTGAAAAACCAATTTCGTCAAAAGGTGTTTTTTTTTGTGTAAATTAACCTAAAATTTTTTGGAAATCAATATCTCGAGCCGTTCAAAAGTTAAGGCCAGGGGGGGGGACTTTTGCCTCTCACTGTATATTTTTGAATTCAGGGTAAAAAGTTCTAAAAGAAAAAATAAAAAAATATAGGGCGTTCCATTTAAAAAAAAATATTTTTTTTTACCCCCTGTATACTATAGGTCCTAAAAAAATTTTGACTTTGGATTTAAAAACTTTAGGATCTGCTGAATTAAACGAGTTTTTAAATTTTTAAAAAATATTATTAATAACTGAGAAAAGTAGGGGGGGAATTCATAGAGACTCACCCTGTACAAGGGGCAAATTTTTTTTTTTTTGTTTTTGAATGGAAAGATGGGTCATGTGACACCTCATTTTAAAGGTATTTTTATGTTCTACTCAAAGGTTTGAAAAAAATTTTAACAAATTCGTTGGTTTGTTTTTTAAGAATTTGTTGTAAAAAAAAAACAGAAAGGCATTTTGCAGAAATAGCTCAACTTATTAACTTTATTTTTCTTAGATCAATAATTGTGCCCATTTTAAACTTGCAGTAAGGTAAATCATTTTTGAAAAAGGTCCTTGGGTTTTATTTTTTTTTGCTGCAGAAAATTTGTGTTTATTTACAGAATTATTCAAAATAATTTAGAAGTAAATATCACAAACCGATCAAAAGTTATCGCCAGAAAACGGCCCTCTTATTATTTCAAAAAGGGGTCAACCGATTTTAATTTATTTAATGCCATCGTAAAGCTTATTTTTTTCTCTTTCAAATGAGGTATCGCAAGATAGGGGTTGTAATTTAAAAATTGCAGGTTGGGGTTGGTGGGTGACAGAGGGATACAGAAAAAAAAAATTATATTTTTTAGATGTCCCCCTTCGTAACTAAATTGACCTGTTTTTGCTTAAAAATATATTTGCTGTATTAGGAAAGTTATAGGGGGTGACTAATCCTCAATTGAACACACTGCATATTAACTTAATTGGATTTCAAGTTCACAAAAAAATGTTACAGAATGTTATTGAAAATTCAAAAAAAGACATGAATTAGAAAGAATTTTTGCTTTACGACGAGTTTTGAATATTTTAGAATTTTCGAAACAATCACAAAATCTACTCCTCACTTTCGATTCGACTTAGTCATGGAAGGAGTATAATAACTTGGGCCTGAGATGTGAGATTAAAGTGGCTTACGATAACTTTTTGGGTTTCCCCCATTATGAAATGTTATCGCTAAGTCATTTCAAGTACCCAAAAAGTGCATTGTGCAAATTTAATTCTATAAATTTTTAAATAAAAAATACAATTAAGATATCAATATTGCATTATAGTTTTATTTTTTATCGAAATCATTTAATGCTACCTACTTAATAGTATTGCTTCTCAATCCAACATGATTATCGAATTATGTAGGTATCTGGGTATATGACAAAATAAGCTAAGTCTTTTTTGTAGTTACAGTGTTTGAATAAAAAGTATACCTCATTTGAAAATATGTTCAGATTTTAAGGACTTATTAGTATTAGCTAATTAGGTATGCTGACAAGAGTTTTATAATGTATTTAACGAGGTATTTAATGAGGTATTTTTGATATCAAATTGTGTTTTCTAGACTTTGTACTTTAAAAATGGGTTTTTCATTTACGAAAAACAAATAACCTTGCTGTATCTCATCCAAAAACTTACCCAATACTCAATATTTATTTGATAAAATAATTTTCTTAAATACATTTGATTTCTGATTGAACCCTACGTGTATAACGTCTTAAGACACTCTGTATACTGTATAGATTGGGTACGGATCTGAAAGGCTGAAGTTCCATTGCGATTGCCATCTATCTATTCTCCTGTTGCATTATAAAGAATGAGAAATGCAATATCAACATCGTATCTGAGTCCATCTCGGACAATTCCTTTGACTGGACATCGAATCTAAAGCGCTCCATTTTTCTTTTGCTTTGGTACATTCCTAAGGGAGGCAGCCAGCACACGACTGGGATGTTAAGTGTTCCTGACTACGTTTACTTACTTTTATTACTACTAACTTTGCACTAAATCACCTTCAAACATCGAAATCTTTGCACCAAAATGATTGGATATACTGACAACACAAAATTTATAAGATTGGCTATTTAAAGGTATAATAGAATTTAAGGTGTGGAATAATAAAGGTGATGATGTTGTAAATAAGAAGTTGGCAGTAGTTTTTAGTTTTAGCATTGATCGAGTATAGCTAGCCTAAGCATAACAGAGGCTTTGGTAGATGCGCTTTTCTCAATCGCAGAAGTGTTAATTTTGAGGATTATAAAATGTTGTATACCTAACACTTTTGTCGGCAAAAAAAAATGTGGGTCATAGATGTTAAATCGTTTTTGGCAGTGTTTATGATTTTTTTCTGCAAGAATTGTAATGCCAAAAATCGGAGAGATGGCCATGTGGGCCAAAAATTGAGACTATTGCAAATACCTCTATTTTTCTAGAACTTAAGGCAAAAATCGTAAAGGGCAGCGTTTAAAAAAAATTGATTAGCAAGAAGGGAAAAAAATAATTCTATAAAAATTTCCTGGTGGCTCATGATGCCAAATAAAAGTCTAGGAATTATTTTGCAAAATATTTATCATGATGGTCAGTGGTCACACTCTGCAGAACTCAATGATATTTAGCGCCTTATTCTTTATATTTTGTCGAAGGTGGTTAATTTTAGGCAATGTATATAGTTTAATGCTACTATTTTTCCTGAAATTACTTCTACAACCACGGTTAACATAATATAACTGCGATAATATTATCAGAAATATAACCAGTAATTTGATAACATTACCCGATGGTTTTTAGTAAAGTACCTTTAAAACAAAGTAGCGCCAATACGATGTTATTCTATGATATCCATTGTTTAACTAAACTTCTATTTGGTTTAACCATTGTTTAACATTAGTTTATTCTATGACTTTTTGCCCATTTCACAGGAAGGTCTAAAATTTAAAAAGTTTTATTATCTGTGGTTAAAAATAGATTTTTGATATTGTGACATTTAAAACAGAAATAAAATTGTCAAAATGACAAAATGTAAGTTTTTGGCCATACTGTAAAGTGGGCAAAAGGTGTCAACCAATCAAAAGCTGCCTAGTATCGGCGTATCTTTTTATTAAGGATCTTTAGTTTTTAGTAACGCCCGATTTCCACCTAATTGGCATCGGCCGATCGGCTCTGTTCGGCTATGCCGATCGGAAAAAGATAAGCGTCGCCGATGTCATTCGGTAGAGCCGATCGACAAATACCGATTAGGTAGAAACCCAGCTTAATATTACCAAAATATAAATTACCGGTTATTTAGCATCTCATACATAAAATAGCCAATAGTATTCTTGGAAATGCAGTTTTCCTAGATCAACTTCATAAACACTTTTTTTGCACCCAATAATACTCTGGTTCTAGAAATCTGTGAATTTTATTTGTGGTTTTAGTGATAATAAGTAATAATGATATTTTTATAATATAACAAAGAAATTAAAAAAAACCCTCGAAAAAACCTGTGTAGGTATCATGCCGCAAAGGTTTAAACATTATTATAGAAAATAAGTAAATTATTTACCTAGATAACTGTTTTATTATTAATCACTCTAAAAACTATGTTTGATAACCATAATCCTAGGACCAAGGTACATGGGTTTATTGATTAATTTTGCAAAATTGTTGATATGATGTTGCAAAATAAAAGGTAAAATACCTTTTAAAATACATATTTAATATAAGTATTTGCATGGTTAGGTACCCTATTTTATAGGGTGATTCTGCTCCAAATCTTGTAATATAGAGGCGTCTCCAACCAATCATGTATGTTTTATGAAATATTATAAAGATCACGTTATTGGTCGAAAGGTTGCATATACGTCCAATAAGACTGAAATATGAAATCATATTCTCGAGAGTTTCAGGAGTAGGGTCGACGCTGGTCTCGGCAGGAAACGACGCCAGCAGCGCCGATTGCTATGTTGCCAAACATTCTAGTTATTACCGAAATTATGTGAAGATTTACTAAGTTTTTTTTTAATAAATGAATTGCGAAATGACAAATGCAGATTGTAATTATTTATAGGATTATTCTGATACCCTGATAAGACAATCTTTTTTAGAATTTATAATTTCAAATGGTATAAAAAAATATAAAAGCAGACCTTTGCAAACAAATACAACAGCCTTTTATATACTCTTGCTTTTGTAATAATTGCTTCTTAATAATATAATAGCGACGCTTATTAGGAAATTTAAAAACATAAGTTTTTTTTATAGATACTAACCAAAATTAGGGTTTTGTAGTGTCATCTTTCTTATTAATAACAAGTACACATGGCAACATCGGAAAGATCAATACACACGTGAATCTCATATCATATTGTATATCGTCGTCATTGGACGGCCGTCTAGGTTCATAACGGCGCAGGACAATGCTTGATGCAAGTAGCCACTTACCACAATTTAAAAGGTAAGCAAAGCGTTAGAGCAAGCGGATATAAATCTGCAAAACGGCAGGATAACAGAGCAGCCTGCAGCAAGGGCAACACGCTTCTCACGGCGGACGTTACGCGAACACTACAAATTTGCATCAACGTCTCTGCATCACCAAGCCTGATCAATAGAAACATGTGTGCTACTAACACACTATTTTCAATTAATGATTTTTTTAATGTTTTCGCTGCAATTAGAGTTTTGATCTGTTTCTGTATTAATTTAAAGAGAGGTAGAATTACAAACTGTTTTTTTTTTACCTGTACCTTTAAAATGTCGCTTATCGCACTACTTTTCTTAATAAATGACAATTGTTTTCTCATGTCTTACAAACCGTGAGTAATATGCATTTTACTCACAAGTTGCAACAAGCTTATTAGTCACAGGGTGAAGTTAGCGTTGCTTGCAGTGACATTTTTCTTATTTATTTTAGTTGACAAAAACGTATAATTTGGTATCTTTATTTATTTATAAAAATAATTTTAATAAAAGTTAAAGTAAAATATATATGTTTTTCTACTTCCACCTTTAAAATGACACTTATCGCACGACTTGATTAGACCTAAAACAATCTTTTTGCTATGTCTTGCAAACCGTGGGTAAAATGGAACTTTACCCACGGGGTGAAGTTGCAACAAGTTTTTTACCCACAGGCAGAAGAACTTCGGCTCTCAGAAAATTACAGATGACATTTTTTGTATTCATTTTAGTTATCAAAAACGTATAATTTGGTGTCTTCTATTAATTCAAATGCATTCTATTAAAGTTAAAGCGAAAAATTAACTATATGTTTACATTACATTTCTTAAAAATTAAAGCCATTGCAACTGTTGTTAGTGTTAGTTTTTACGGATGTCAACAAGTTTGCCGTGAGTTGTTTTTGAACATTTTAATAATTTTAGACCCTATTTAGTGTAGTGCAAATAGACATTTATTGATTATTGCAACATGTTTCTTTATTTTTACTTCTAAAATGTTTTTTCTAACCTAACTTTTCTTCTAGTTGAAATTGTTTTCTTTGAAAAAGTATTGTTTGTATAAACGTCATTACTCATTCGTTTATAAAACCCCCGCTTGCGCTCGTGTTTTAACAAACTGGTTAATAAAAACTCGTTTATGAAGCTTAATACGAAGACTACTATTTTTTTTTGTTAAACTTATACGCCATATTAGTGATGACGAAATATGAAACCAACAAAAACAAAATCGCATCTTAGTTTCCATGGTTTTGAAGTTTTGACAACTACGTCTCAAAATAGTATATTAAAACATAGAGTTTTATAAGGAACGTTTTTTAGCACGCGTCCAGGTTTGGAAAATGAGCCGCGCAGCGGCGAGTTTTCCAATGGACAAGTTATAAAAAACGCCTTATAAAACGAGTTTTTTATACTATTTTTTATATTTGCTTCATTTAATTCATTAAAAAGCATTTTTAATTTGAATTAAAAACTTAAGATAAAATTTTGTTTTTATGACCAACCTTATAGCATAACATTGACATTTTGAAGTAAAAAATAAATTAAAGTTAGACATATTGAATAATGACATTTGTGAACTTTACTCATTTAATACTGAATGAATAGGCGTTTTTGAGAAAATGTAACCATTGATATCGTTTCTTCAATTCTTCTAGTTATTCCCTCTACAAAAAAACTATGTCCCCCGATTGATAATAATAGTAAAATTTGTAAATAAAAAGTACCTTGCAAGAAAAGAATTTATCTTTTTGCATCAGGAAAACCAACCAATAAAATAAAATTTTGGGTTTAATAATGAAGCAATTTAGAAACTTTAAAAAACCAAATTTCGGGTTTCATAATGTGCATATTATAGAACGCAAATATAAAAAGTAATATTTTTTATTTGGTATATCAATTTCATTCCACAAACCTTTTAATGGTACTGACAGTACTTGATGTTGATGAATAAGTTGGTGTATCC
Organism: Cartodere bifasciata; assembly: GCA_963920755.1. Taxonomy (NCBI): domain Eukaryota; kingdom Metazoa; phylum Arthropoda; class Insecta; order Coleoptera; family Latridiidae; genus Cartodere; species Cartodere bifasciata. Next base: position 13,092,852 of record OY987195.1, read on the forward strand.
TTTATAGACCTTTCCTGTCGTTGGCCACGTTTGCGGTTGTTATATTTGGGAAACTGTATGACCACCAGCATCACAATGACTCGCGTCAAACTTACGTATATCTGACGTTTTCCAAGTATAACGACCGCGACGGTGGTCAACGGCGGGAAAGGTGAATAACATCTCTACTGGGCATATACGAGGTGGCCGCGCCGCGCAATTTAATGAGGGGTGATTTGGTGGAGGTGGCCGCACTCTACTGCATGGGTCATGGTGGAAGTGGCCGCGGTGCCTTTTCTACCTGCTTCCATGTTTAGCAGGTAGAAAAGGAGCTGTCTCAGAAGTTTTATAGAATTTATAGATGAGTAGAAACACCAAACGAATTTTATTTTTATAAAATAACAACGATAACTATCAATATTTTATTGAAAAAATTATTTACATTGCAGTTTGGTGACAAGCACATTTGTTTAAATATTCTTTTTAGCAGCAAAACTTACCCTAACCTACCTAACCTAGTGTCCCCCAGTGGATGTGTCCACCAGTGCTTTTAAAAAAGTCTGTCGGTAACAATAAAACTTAAACACATGCATTGAGTACTTTCAACGTTGCTGGCTTGTTTTAATGATAATAAAAGTCTGTATATTATCCAAAGAATTCTCTGTTTTATAATTTTCTAATATCAAAACTCAATAAAACATCGGATACAGAAAAATAAATCTAGGTAAAAGGAAGTTAATTAGTCGCGGCCAGTACGACCAAACCAGAAATATCGCGCGGCCACTTCGACCATGCACCCTGCAATTAGGCGCGGCCACCTACATAGTATTCTTTTCAGGTAGATGCGGCCACTTGGTATTCTTCCTCTCTACTACATTACTATAAAGATATATTTAAAGAATAGGAAATGTACCTGCCATGATATTGTACGAGGGGAAATCCGGTGAAGGAAATGGTGTACAAAATCAGTAAATTTGAAGGATTTTTAGGGAATTTAGGGAAATTCTTTTAAAAAATTAATGAAATTTGTTGCTTCTTTAACGCCCCTAAAACAATATACAACGGCAAACAATTTTCACCTGCGGCTTGAACACTTTTTCCCAGTTAAGCCTATTATACATGTTAACTTTGCTCCCCCTCGCTAATAATTCTAGCGAACTGGGAATTGAAAGGAATTTCGGGGAATGTAGTTTATTTTGGGAAAATTTTGGGATATACAGATTTTGACCACCGATTCACCCCTCGATTTGTATTACCTACAGTAACAACTACCTGACATAAAGCAATCTTGTATAGGGGTCTGGCACCAGCAGCAGCATATTTCTTATCAACTAGGCACTTCTAGACTGTTTTGAAGTAAAAATAAAAAATTCAATAAGATAGTGTCCAACAACAACTACATACTTTGATATATATTGTTAGTGCTTGATCACTATTCAAAAACAATTATTGATTCAAGTGTTCACACTCCGCAAACCTTGTAAACTTAGTAAGTAAGTAGTACAATTTTAAATTTTAATACAATATGCACTTTAAATTTAAAACTTGTTAGTAAAAGTAGAATTCGTAAGTTAAGTATATTTCGAAATCGAAAGATTAAAAGAGTATCTAATTGCAAAACGGTAAGTTTCCCATAAGGCAAAAATTTTAAATTTAAAATTTAATAAAAACTATATGTAAACAATTGATATTTATGAACAAAGTTGGCTGAAGGAATTCGGTCAATGGCCTTTGGAGGTTGACTTAATAAAGATATTTTTTCACTACTACCTATAGAAGAGACAATTTTTGACCGATTTTCTACCAGAGAAATCACATTTCTCTCCCTTGGTCAATAATAATTTCCATGTCTATGTACACTGTACAATAATGAAATGTCAAAACATATGTCAAGGTTTTATCATAAATAGAACGGTACTTACAGCAGTTTTTGTGAGTTTTTTACGAAGATTTTTTTATTTTGAAAACATATAACTAGTTTAAAATGCTTCAAAACATTTTATTGCACAAATATTTTAACGAAAAAAAAATTGTACAGTTGTAAACATGTCGCACTTTTTTCTGTAGCTGTGTCAGTGTTCTATCATTATCATTATATTTACAAATTCCTTATCAGTGACCATCATATTATTTAAATCATTTTCGCCATTTACGTGCAAATTATGAGTTATTTTGAAAAAAACACCCATTTGAAGAACTTTTTATTGTTTTGATTGATGTAACAACGTCATTGTCATTTCCATGGAAACTTCGATTAATTTTTTGTAAAAATCATATACAGGGTTTTGATAAAAATTGCACATATTTTTAAATTAACATTTTACAAGAAAATACTAGTAGTGAAAAAAATAGTATATAAACCACGGTAGAGAAGGTCATTATTGACTACGCGCAATTGTGTCCCTTGCCGCTGCGCGGCTCGGGACACAATCTTTGCGCTAGGTCAATAATGACCCTCTTCTCTACCTTGGTTAATAATGTACTATTTTTATTTATTTATATGTACCAAAGGCGTAAAGTGTCACTTTTTCTACCGCGGATGAAATCATCTAAGGGCCAAAAATAAACTTTACGCCAGAAGAACATACACTATTTCTTATATGACCGGAAAAAACATTACTTAAAATAATAATTGTAAAGTTAAGTTTTGAAAATTAGAGCATAATAATTAAAAGGCAGCCTGTACTGAGATCCCTTAGAATTTATTGCGTTTTTATGCTTGCGAGATATCTTTTTTTGGCTCTAGGACCGGAGAGTGCTCTTTTTGGCCCTAGAGTGCCTGAATGTCAAATTAACAGATATTGTCGCTTTATTTGTTATATGAGTGGAGCCATACATCAATCCATCTCTGTCATACACATTCTGTCATCAATTATTGTAATTGTTGTCACTTTTGATATTATGTTGATGACAAAATCTGTATGACAGAGATAAAATGATGCATTGCGCCACTCTATAAAGCGACAATATCTGTCAATTTGACAACCTGACACTCTATTTGGCCATATAGGCCTAAAAAGTGACACTTTACGCTCTGTCACTCTGCGATCGTTCGTACAAAGAAAATGTTTAACGTACCTATTTAAAACCTTAATTTTTTTGAAAGGATTTGTAACAAAAAATAGTACATTTATTTTTCAGTACCTACTTACCATTTTACTATTAATTTTTTTATAGGAATATGGAAAATCCAGATGCATCTGATGAAAAAGAAAGGTAGGTTTGTAGAATTTGTGTCGTAAATAATCGTACTACCAAGGAATTTTATATAAAACGCCTTGAGGTAGTACGATAATTTTTGATATTTTTGACAGGTTGCAAAATTCAAAGTCCATTAAAATATGTATGTTTATGATTACAACTGCAAATTTGACCAATTACTTATAGGGAACTTTTAAAACAAAAATGAATCGCCATAACTCATAAATAATTTTTTTTTAAAATAGTTTATCAAAATTTAGTTATCAATCCACGTCATACTACTTACAAGAATAAGGTTTTAAGCACAGATTTAATATACAGTGTGTTCAATTTCAAAGTAGCCACCCCCTATAACTTTGTTAATACAGCAAATCCATTTTTAAGAAAAAACAGGTCGATTTAGATTTGAAGGGGGACATCTAAAAAATATAAAATAGATTTTTTTTATTTAACCCTCCACCATCCAGCCACCCTAATATAAAAATTTTAAATTACAACCCCTATCTTGCGATGCCTCAATCATTTCAAAGAGAAAAAAATAAGCTGTACGAAAACGTCAAAAAATCCAAAATCGATTTACCCCTTATTGAAATAACAAAGGAGCCATTCTCCGTCTATAACTTTTAAACGATTTGTGATATTTGCCTAAAACAAAATTAAGATAATACTTTAAAAAAAATTTTAACTTTTGGCATAAAAAAAATTTTGTTTACCCCAACTTAACGAAAAATATGAGGACACTACAAGAAATAATTTGGAAAATTTAAAACAGATGCTTTATTACCCTTTAGCTCGAGGGTCAATTTAATGAAAAAATAATGTGCACTAATTACACAAACTCCAAGCAAATTCCACAATAAATTTCTAGCAAATTGCAAATTACTAGAAAAATGGACAATTATTTTATTTAATGAATAGCCCCTTGGTTAAGTCAGTAACTGTGCCCAATTTAAACATTTTAGGAAGTGAAATATTTTTCAAAAATGATTTTTTCTTTTCTTTTTTATAAAAAGTCGTCAAAAAAAATAAAAACTAAATTAAATTTTAATTTGTTACAACCATTTTATGGAAAATAAAAATACCTTCAAAATGATGTATAACATGACCCCCGACTTTTAAAAATAAAAACAAAAAATTTTTTTGCCAGAAGTTAGAATTTTTTGTAGTGTATTATTTAAATTTTGTTTTAGGTAAGTATCACAAATCGTTACAAAGTTATCGCCAGGAAAAGGAACCTTTGTTATTTCGATAAGGGGTAAATCGATTTTAAATTTTTTGACGTTATCGTACAACTTATTTTATTTTCTTTGAAATGAGGTATCGCAAGATAGGGGTTGTAATTTAAAATTCTTATGTTAGGGCAACTGGATGGTGGAGGGTTGAACAAAAAAAATATATTTTTTAGATGTCCCCCTCCCAATCTAAATCGACCTGTTTTTTTTTTTTTTAATGGATTTGCTACATTAACAAAGATATAGTGGAGTGGCTACTCTGAAATTGAACACACCATGTATATCCAATTCTCTTAGGTTTTAAGTTTTCCTTTTTTTGCATACAGATGGCCCAAAATTGGCGCATCACCTGTATGGTACGTTGTTGGGGCATGCCTAGAGTTCTCCAAAAATGGATGTTTGGGCACATATTAACGAAAAAATGGCTTGATACAAAGACACTGTCTGCCTAAATTTATTTTACTTTTTATTTATCTTTTAATTGGTCAAATAACATTTTTATCAAGAATCATAAATGGGTCTTAAAACGCAATTTTCTTAAGAGAGTGCCAAATTTATTAACTATTTTCCTCTGAGATAGGAGAAGATGGTTTTTTTTTTTATTTTTAAAGAATCCCTATGCCAGAGCACCACACTATGTGATGCGCCAATTTTGGAACATACATATAAGTAAGCAGCAGCATATTAATAATAATCAAAACCTTTCAGGAGTACGGACAATTTCAATGAAGATGATAAAACCGAGGATGAAACGTAAGCTATTATATTGTTTAAAGTCCTACAATAACAACGCAAGCGCGAATTTATGAGAAGAGGGGGGACGTGTATTAGGGGTAATTATAATAAAAATGGTGTAAATGCTATCTTCTTTTTTATTTATTTCTGTTTAAAATATGATATAAGTAAATAATGAAGGTTAAGATGACCCAAAAACAGTCAAAAATATAAAATTGTTGACACGAAAATAGGACTGACGGATGAAAACCCTTACAAAAAACGACTTCTATGTGACTGCCTTAATTTTTCGCCTGAAATTAAGACAAAAATTAAGACTCTTAATTTTCATTGTGAATGGGCTTTTACCTCCCCCCGACAAAATCACCAAATCCGCGCTTGCGACAACGACGCACAGTGTGTATCCTGACAATACGGGGAGGGTTTTTATTGTTCGCCCCCCATCTTAGCTATTATACGAATCAATATTTTTTTAGAAATGCCCCTCAATGCCATGTTCGTGTCAAAAGAAACTTGGTTGACTGTCCCTTACGAGATGATGAGAGCGTAAATGAGTTTAAATAACACAGTATTATAAATTATATGTAGACTTGTACTTAATAATAAAATTACTTATTTTAGTTATTTACTTTATTCTAAAACCAAATTACAAAACCATTTTGGGTGGTTACAACAAACATTGCAATCGATTAATAAAAATTAGTCCAACAAACCCTGTTAGAAGTTAAATTTTTTATTTCAAAAAAAAATGATAACATTTTTATGTGCATCAAGGTCCCTTTAGATAGGAAATTATATTTTTAATTTGGGTCTTTACATTAAACTCTTTTATTTATATGAAATTCATCTTAAGGCTCTTAAGCCGCGTTCAGACGGAGCAATTTAAGCGGATCAACTTCAGTCGAACAACAATTCGCCATATTAGTGTGTCGTCACTGAAGTCAACAAAGACAAAATCGCATATTACTTTTCAAGGTTTTGACGTTTTAACAATTACTTTGACAATTAGTTTTTAACACGTAGTTGTTAAAACTTTAAAACTATGGAAACTAAGATGCGATTTTGTCATTGTTGGCTTCAAATACCGTAATCACTAATATGGCGTATTAAAATTATTTAACTAAAACTAAATAACAAGGTTCACGTTCAAGTTGCCCTGTCTGAACGTGACTTTAATGTACATCGCCTTCAAGCTCTTTAAAAAAAAACGATCCATAGAAATAGAATGACTAGAAATTAATTGCTAATAATCATAACATTATCAGTTCTTAGGATGTGGGTCCAAGATCTAAAAGGCTAGCATAGGGAAGTTCCATTGAAACCGTTTGTTTGTTTACGTCCACTTACTCATTAGTTCAACTTACATTGGATAAACAAAAAGATCTTGACCCCAAACAATGGATTTTTATACCTTATTGTAAATATATAATCTCTTTGTGTCAAACGCATTCGATCTTCGATTTAAGGTTCATGCCTTAATGCTGATTCTAAGATGGCTCGATTACCCATGTGAGTACCTTCTATCTAATTGTCTAAAATAACAAACCTACCTAGTATTTCCTAATAAATAATTTTTAGGTAAGTAGATACCAAAACACTTACCGGTAAATTCCATTTTTTTGTTAATGGGTATATTGTTATATTAAAAATCGATTGATAAGATACTATGATAAATCCACATAAACAAATTTTTTGCTAAAATATTTGGGTATGATTATATCCGTTAAAAGAATTTGTACATATTCTGAACTTTAAATCTAGCGAGTAGGTAAGTTTCATATAACTTGGCGTTAATTAACAAGATAGATAGATTTTTACCTTGCAAAAAATACACAACAGGTAGATTTTTTATGTGTTAGAACATCTATTCAGGAAGCTAAATCCACAAAATGCACATAAATAAGAGTTTAGGAGTAGCGTGAAAAAAAAAGCCCCCTCTAATTTTCTACATTTGATTACGATGAACCTGCACAAAATTTTACAAATAGGTGCTAAATAAGATTTTAAAACAGTTTCTGCAAAAATTACTCCTTTAAAAAAATTATTTTACTTCCTAAATGGCCCCCGAATAGAAATATTTAATCATGTTAGATTTACACCAAACTTGGTTAACAGATACAAACTAAGGTGCTTAACAACTTACACATCATACTTTTATAAAAAAAAATTCCTCACCCTATTTGACAAGGAGGCCCAAGGAAAGATATAGACTTAAAAAAATAATTAAGTTTAAGTTTTTTAGAACCTTGTTTTGCATCTATTTGCAAATTTTGATGTAAATCCAACATGATTAAATATAACTTTCCGGGGGCCATTTAGAGACCGAAGAAATTTTTTTAAAGGAGCAATTTTTTTAAAATCATTTTACAATTTTATTTACTTTAATATTTATCTTGGCTCATTAAAGATTATTTGAGAAATAAGTACTTATGAATAATCAAAGTGGGGTGAACAAAAAATTTCACGCCATGGCGCTTGACGGTTTTCGCAATTGAGAACGCGTCACACTTGATAGTAATTTACACAAGAAGAAAATATTTTTTTCTACGACTGCTTAGAAAATGTCTAAAAAAACACTGCTTACTATAACTGAAAATCAGTTATTGCACACAGCGTGCGATAAATCCATTGCGCACGCTAAAAGCGTGTGCAAAGAATTCGCCCTCATTTGTTCTGTTTGGAATGTCAAGAATGAGCCATAATGTCTTTACTGCATTAAATCAAGTAGGTAGGCTTTTGTTTTTTAATCTCGAACCCAATGTTCGTTTTATCTTTATAACCATAGAACAAGAATTTTAAATAGTGTTATTTAATAAAAAATTAAAAAATCATGCCTTTTTAGTGTTTTGGTGCAGTCGTAGAAAAAGTATAGTGTGCAACACGTGTGAAAGGCACTTTTCACACTTGAAAAGTGCTACTTTCACCACTAGTTGCACAATATACTATTTTAAAACTATAAATACAAATTAAATTTTTCGGAACGTTAAAATTCAGGTAAAATTCACTAATCAATTTGGATTAAAATAAAAAAAAGGCACATCCGAATTATTTGAATTTCAATTCGTTTACAAAACACCATCAAAGACAACGGGTAAACATGCCTAAAACAGAAAAGATGCCTTTAGAAGTATGAATTTGTAGGCCGAGAAACATAATGCGATATTCATTTGAGGTTTTCGTATTAAACTGGAAATAAGTGGAATGCAGAGAACGTATAAAGCCCCATTCAGCGTTCAATTACGTTCTGTTAAAATTTAATTTGTGCCGACGAAATGTAACTTTGTTTTGTGCATCAAACCGGTAGGAGATGATTCGCAGTTAGATATAACACGTAGATGGAACATGGAACACTTTAATATAATTTCCAGTTGCGCGGTTTGGTTCAATCCCTTCGGAGTTTGCACGTGCGTAAGCATGGTGGTGCATGCCAATTTTCAGCGAAATTACATGCCGTACGAATTATACAATCTGCACAGTTTACACACCATATTTAACCCTTGTAAGCACGTTTTCGTCTCTTTCGATTTGTTCGTTCAACATAGGATCATATTTAGTAGTAATTAGCTATTCTGTTTAAAATAACTGTCAACTATTCAAAAACCATGGGTTAATTAAAATTTATAATGAATTAAGCATAACCCCGTTTCCAAGACAGGTTGAGATACGCAAATTTAAGGTTTTACATTTTGAACCCCCAGTCCAGTTATTAAAAATGGCTGTTATTTAAACAAACCTTCACAAAAGGAATCCTGCAATGAAAATTATGTGTGTTATATCGCTCTTATAAGAAATTTAAGAAGAAAAGTAAATTAAGAGTATGAATCTTATAATTATAGCAATGAATCTTGATCGAGTTCATTTTTGTACTATTGTAGCATTTTGTAATTAGTTTTATTCGGATATATGGCAAGCGGGAATCTCATAGGTGCTATTGGGAAGAATTATCGACGATGACCACTGTCCCTTCTATAATCTAATTACAACCATTACCCTCTACTACCCTCTCTACGACCTCAATGCATCACCCTTGAATACCAACTTTGGATCCATACCGACTTACACTTAATGTTTATCTTTTTGGAGAGATCTTTTACAATAAATGTTGCCCTATACACTTTATCTTAAAATAAGTTAAAAAAAAGTTGGTAAAATCTTAAAAATAACTATGTAATATAAATACATGGGCCTTGAGGGGAAGGTGGGTTATTCTAGAACATAATTCCTATAGGAACTTTGATTTCTCTGATTTCTTATAGGGTGCCATCTACTTTTAATCCTTAATGATACTTTACTAGGTCTATAGATCGCATCGTTTTAAATATAACTGAAAACTTTTGCAAACTTTATAAAGAGTCATTAAAACTTTATTAAATAAATATAATGCAATAAATAACTTATAGTAAAACAATGCAACAAATTTTACAAAGGACTTGAAGACACATTGTCATTGTAATTTTTGTAATACGATAATCTGTCGTACGGCGACCAATTATAAATTCGGTCATGCTCATCCTCATGGATAGTGTGCACCTTTATTTTTGGTCCTGGTTCATGATCCTTTTCAAACAATTTCTTAAGAGCCACAGAACCAACGATAATGAGCGCAACTTTACTCGCTATTAACGCTTTTGCTGCCATAATGGCCAATGTTTTCATGAACAGGGGTCCTGTTAAGCCAAATATGCCGAGAAGAACCATGAAGGCGTATTTTGAGTAGCCTCTTTGATTTTTTCCACCGCCACCACCGCCTCCAGATAATCCACCACCACCGCCTCCTCCTCCACCTTTACGGTGTTCTTCGGCTCGTCCTTGGCGATCACCACCATGGTTGGTCCAGTCCACGGACAGCGTATGGGTTTGTAAAAACGACGACAGTGCCGAGGTAAGCTTAGGAATACCTGACATTGACGCCCTGGCTTCACTCACTGATTTATTTTGCAATGGTTCGTCGTTTCGCACTAGTTTTACCCCATCAAACAATTCAATATCCCAGCTCATGGCCCGATCTAAAGCAGTCGCGGCCTTATTTGCGAAACATGTTATTCTGGATGGTGATTCTGAGCACTTTTTGATCACCGCTTTTATTAATTGTTCCTCAGGATCTACTGCTACGCACAACATAAAATTTAGATAGAAAATTAACACTAACACATTTTTAATGTGTATCTTAAACATTGTAAAGTTACGTCCTAGATGCGTTGCATCAAAGAGTGTGATGGTCAAGGTACAAATGAAGCCCCATTTAGGTGTTTCTTTTGTTATATACCGTGGTGATATTGCATGTTTGAATTAGTGAAGCAAGTCTTTTTTTCTTTCATGTAGCGCGTTTAAGAAGGATCTTGATATCGTGATTTTTATGAATATACCTTACCTACGTGTGTGATATACTTATTGACCGCGTTATTCTCTAAGATGAATTAAAATATCCTATTAAAATATTTTACGGTTGATTTTTAAAGTAGTTATCAATTATAGATAGGTAAAACTAAAAATAAGAAATTCTTCCACTCGGGACCAGTGGAATTAGGTAAGCGAACCAACCCCAGCGACGTCCTTTTAGGCAAGCCGCACACCAAAGAAACGTAAAATGTTAGGTTTCAAACGACCAGATGTGAAACCTAGCAGATGAAATAGATACCACGAAACCATCTCTTTTGCATACACTAACTGAAGAAACCCAAATAAAACAGTTTCTTAGTGTCCTTCGTTCTAGATGGAATCCGATGACGAAGTTCTAGTTGGCCTTTTGTCAACTTTTTTGTTGGCAAAAAAAAACCCAAAAGAAAACGACGTTACTGGGTGCACCCATATAATAAAATAAATTTTCATCATAATGTTTATTTGGTTTTTCTGGAGCTTGTTTGTTTGAGTATTTATCCAAGTTGTAATTGTACAACTCCTCGTATTGTTCCACAATAATCACAAAAGCAACATTAAAATCTGGGTCGTTTCTCATTTTACTTTAGTTTTTTACATTAAAAACATGCTGTAGCTTCTCCGCTGAATCTAAAATTTTCATTACCTACTTTTAGATGGGGTGGTCAAGTCGAGTGTCACTGCAGGGTTGTATTGTACATCTTATTATTCTTGGGTTATTTATTACTGTTATTGTAAACCATCAAGACAAGAATGACAGTAACATTGTTTCGATCTAAAACAACATTTTAGTGCAAGCAATGAATTATTTAAGGGAACAACCCTTAACGGCATCTCAAAAATAAAGAAATCCTAATTTTATTTATTTTGTATTTAGGTATTTTAAAATTATAAATAGATAAAAAAAATTTTGTTTATGTAGACCCATAGGTATACTTGGTGGTTTTTTAACGATCTAATATTATTATAAAATTAAATTGGCAGAGTAATAAAAACAAGTATAATGTTCATATGAATTAATAAAAAACACCTGACAAAAACTATCCCGTGAAAAAAAAATTGCAGGTTAATCTTTTGCAAAAAAACTGCAAAAATTATACAAGTTAAATGGAAGAAACGTTGAAACCGAGATAGAAAAATAGAACATGATCTATTTCATCAAAAAGGTTTCAAATGGGTTTTAAACATAATAAATCATTGCCAGATGTGAAATACTTTCGTCTCATCGGTGTGCGGTCTCCAATTGCTTAAGCCGTGTTCTATTTTTTCATTTCAAACCTTACGTCTTTTATTTCTTTGGTGTGCGGCCTGCCTTAGGCTTTCGGGGTCTTTAAAAGCAAGTGATAAGGCCGATTTATAGAACGTAACTTTCACTTTACTTCCGCTTTACTTCGGCGTAACCGAGGGGGAATTCACATACCCAAATAGTGTACACCACTTCCCCAAGAGGAATTATTTGTAAAAAATTCCCAAAAAATTCCACAAATTCCCCCAATTCCTAAAAAATTCCCCCAATTCCCAAAAAATTCCCCCAATTCCCCAAAAATTCCCCCAATTCCCCAAAAATTCCTCCAATTGTGTACACCAATTCCCCTAGTGAAACCCCCCTCGGGCGTAACTTAACCGAAAATTAAATAAAATACATGGGAATGTATTGGCAAATGTATACTTCACTTTAGCGCTACTTTGCTGCTTCATTTAGCTTTAAGTCGTATAAAGTCGTAGTAAGACCAGACCCGAGCTTGGCCGATCATGCGTAATATTTGCAAAATGAGATATTCACCCTTATTGTCAAGGGTAGTGATTACGGAATATCGCTTTGGACGATACCTGTTAGGTCTATGTAGGTTTTGTACGAAGCGATATTCCGATATTATCGCCCAGGTGTAAATAGTCAGAAGTCGCGAGTTCAGACACATGCGCTTAACTGATCCCAATTTCACGTAACTTTGCAATCTGTAAATTAGGCAAATTTGTAAAGTTAAGTGGAAGTGAAGTTACGTCGAAGTTAAGTAAAAGTTAGGTTGTATAAATCACCCTTTATTGGAGCTGCAAAAATTGGAATTTATATCCATTTAAATAAAAAATTCAAAAACAGTTTGAGACTAGTGTTTTATCTTTACAAACCGGAATCTCCAGCTGAGTTAGCGGTCCGCTACGCTAATTTTTCCTATGCTATTAGACCGACAATGTTATCGTATCAAGTTTGCTCACTTAGCTCAGGATAGGGCACCAGAGCAAGGGATCTCAGTACAGAATGGTTCACAATTCTTTTAAATTATGTTTCTCCCGGTCGTACAAAAAATTGTGTATCCACCTCTATAGTTTATCAACTTCTGGCATACATTACCTATCTTTTTGACTCAGGGCTCTTAGACGATTGTACCCGCAAACCAAAAAGTGAGACTTGTACAGCAAGCATAGGCAATCAGGATGACTTTCTGTAATCCTTAAATAAAAATAATTATTTTTGCACATTTTTAAACACTACTACCACACTGCCACTATAATTGTGGCTAATGTTTAGGTATAATAATTCTTGATGGGATTTTTCTAAAATCAAATTAATTGTAAGTGTAATGCATATAAAAGATGCATTTTATAGATAATTATTGTTAAGTACCTACTCACGTGCATAAGAAATCTTTTTTTTATCAATGCTCCGGAATCAAGATTATTTTTAGGCCGCTAACTCAAATAATAATTTGCTAAACCATGCAAAACGCATACATACACTGTTTATGTTTATTTAAATTACAATTTTCCTTGTGTCTTGTTCTTTAAACTAGATTCATCTTTCGATGTTAGATTAAATATTTTTTTGATAAAAACTAAACTGAATATTATAAACGCTGCTCTAGGCGCCACATTAACGACTAGTAGTTTCAAATGATTATGAAAAGTTAAAAAAAATCAAAATTATTTTAAAAGAAAAAATCTTTTTGCAATTTTTTGTGTTTTAATGGGGCGAAAACAGTTTCTTTCTACTTCTAAGACTAAAGATACCACCATAGATAAGGATACCACTGTCTTTTTTAACAGTGATTGAAGTGTTATTTTTTATCCTGCCTGGATTTTCAACTGTTTCTGTTCAGGAGGGACGAAAACTGACACTTCATAAGTAGCATTAGTATCATTCTTAGTCTCAGAAGTACAAAAAAAAACATAATTATACAATTATAAAGAAATTTTAGTAGTAAGTACGAAAAATGTGCTATGCCCTTATAATAAGAGAATATTTCCTATATTAGAAGAATTCATCGCTTCGCGAGCATTGAGCTATAGTCTTCTATTGCCAAATTAAAACATTCACTTCAGTCCCACGGTTTATGATGTACTATTAATTCTAGGTAGTAATGCCCGCCCTAGACGCAGTTTTTTGTCGGCTTCTTTGCTGTTATTGGTTAAAAATAACATTTACATGTCATTAACGTCATTTTTAACCAATAGGCGAAGAAGTCGACTTTAAGAGGCTGCGTGTAAGTCTAGCATGAAAGTGACAGATGTCAGCAACATATCGGAAGCTTAGCACCGCAAAAAGTTGTGCAGATAGATCTAGTAAACTAGATCTTGACTTCATAATACATTAATGTTTTATGACAATAAAGGATCAAACATAGATCCGGTAATAGTAATAGTGCGTATGTTATAGAGATGGCGCAGATGCTAAAACATAGGCAACGCGTTTATCAACACATAGATGCTTATGCACAAACTTTGTATTGGTACACATGTTACCCATGCTTTAACTTCTGCGCTATTACTATAACATACGCACTACTATTACCGGAATTACCGGATCTATGTTTGATCCTTAAGAACCTCGATAAAAAAAATTGATTGATTATTGTTGGGTATCTAAGTGGATGACTAAAGAAAATACAAATAGTTAATAATTTAAAACAGATTTATTAAATAAAAACTCAACAAAAATTTAAAATATTACAATATCATATTTTAATATATTATCACTTTCGTTGGCTTTGATGGCACAATGTCTTCGCTAAGTCCATTATCTTCTACAAATCCTTGATTCTTAAAAAAATAATAACAATAACTTTAAAAATACTGTACTAAAATTCTTTTACTAAACAATTAACCTAAACGATTAAAAATATTTATATCTTTTATACGCTTCAAGACAAATTTGTAAAAAGCTCAGTCATTTTTTAATTTTTATAAACAGTGTAAAAAATTTACCTACCTACTTAAAAATAAATAAGCGAAAATTACCTTTCCATTGTCCACTGATTGCAATGCTAGTCCAAAAACGAATCAGCTGCGCTCGCCGATGTGCCATTCTCTCCATAATTTTATACTTAATTATCTCTTGGAAAGTGTAATCAATCGAAAATGGTTATACTAATTAAGTGTAAAAGTTTTTCCCAATGTAATAAACTTAAAATATGTCCAATTATTTGAACTTTAAATAAGTTTAGCTATATGTAATATGTATAAGAGCAAACAGATTCTATTCAAAAATGGTCTCAAAAAAATTAAATTGGGGTTCATTTACAAGAAATTATTTAAACTAAGTAATATTTGCAGATTTCTACCTTACCAAGATTCCCAATTAAGGTGAATTAGCAGCCCAATGCGCTGGATTCCTCCAATGTCCCCATATTGGGTTAATAAGTCATCTCAACATCTTATTGACCTTTCCCGTCGTTGACCACCTTCGCGATCGTTATACTTGAGAATGCGTTAGATTGACTCGAGTCATTGTGATGCTGGTGGTCATTCCATTCCCAAGTATAACGACCGCGAGGGTGGTCGACGACGGGAAAGGTCTATTAAATGCAAATAAAACTTAAAGTTAACCACAAGACGATTGTTTTAAATGTTTTCAAGAGATCACTTAAAGAAAAAACATTGATTTGAATTTTACATGTTCGATTTGATTTACTGTTTGTTTCGTTTTTGTTTTTTCTACCATAGCTACTTAATTAAAAAATTGAGACTAATTTTATAGTAGGTAGTCTCTATCTGATTATCATTCATGATTACATAATGCCACAAAAATGTTAAAAGTGCTATTCACAAACGGCGATCATAGAGGAGCTAGCAAATTGTAAATTCACGTCATTAACATTGTCATGTCATTACTTTTCTTAGGGCCGGTTGTACAAACCAAGTTTAAACTTCGGTTTAGCTAAACTGACTTATAACCATAGAGAGATCAATTTTAGACACTGTCCATGTTGTAGTTGGTAAAGTCTGTCTGTGATAAAATGTCAGTTTAGCTAAACCGTAGTTTAAACTAGGATTGTACAACCGGCCCTTAGTCCCACAAAATGGCATGTATAACGAGGATCGTTTTCTTCGTATGTACACTTAAATTCACATAAAAGTGGTACACTGTCAAAATTTTTTCAAGTAAACTTCGCCTTAATTTTGCCATATTTCAATTATGATGGTTGCTTCGTTACTTTGCCATATTTTATGAATACCATGAAGAACTAAGCAGAAATTAATGCCGATTAAACAAACTTTGACAGTGTACCTACCAACCACATTTATGTGAATTAAACTGGACAAGTAAAATTGACATTTGCACATAAGAGCCATAACTCTGCCAGAACTTTATGATAAACCAATCGCTTTTAAAATGTGCTTTACACATTACGCAAAAAAGTCTATAGATTCCTACACCAGATTCAAATCAGTTACTTTATAAAGTTCTTGCAGTGTTATGGCTTGTATGTGCCCCTAACGATTTACTTGTACGAAAAAAACTATCTCACTTCTGATGTTTTTCAAAACGCTACCTGTTAGCAATGTCACAGACCACACAGTAGGGCGATAGTGGGAAACATTTCAACATACAATGCGCAGTGTCTTAAAAATATTATTAATTTCTTGGCTAAACTACTGCCTAAAAAAAAACGAACACTACAAAATAAAACTAGAATGGGTAGAAGTCGAAACGCGTAGAAGTTACTCTTCGCAAATAATTAGCTCGAGTAGAATTCGGAATCGGTAGAAGTGTAGGTAGTTTTATATTTTGTAAATCAAAGCTAAATCAATTTTTTCTATAATTGCTACACATTCTATGGTATACTCTTCGCAAGAAAACTATTATAGGATAATTAATAAATTATTATAAAAAAAAATTATGCAAATAAAATCTGCGAAGAGTACAAACTATTAACAGAAAACACGAATAATTTAGTTAACGAAGAGAATAAACGTCAGTTCTGACGTTTAAGATATTTGAGGTTATTTGTTCTGACAGCTGGCTTTGTTTCTTTGTTTGAAACATTTTTGGCATGGCCTTCTTGACCGACGCGTGACGCGTTTTGGACTTAGATTTTTTTTGCTGCTGAAATCTTTTAGTTTTTGGTTTTTTAACTCTTCTGGCTAATTTTACAAAAAATGAACCAACATTTTTAATAGAAAATTAAATTTTTATTAATTTTTTAAAAAATATTTTTTTTTGTAGATTAAATAATAACGCAGATAGGACGTTTTTTTGTGCTGGGGGATAATTGGGGGGCCGGACAAAAAATACTAAAGAATATTTTTTGGTGAAGAATTAAATTGTCTACATTTTATGTCGAATAATTTTTTTTCTAAATTTAATTATAGTCGAGCTACGATTTTTTTTTCATTTGGGGGGTTGAAAAGGGGGCTTTGCAGTACTCGGAAACTCGTCAAAAACAATAGGGTTCTTCCTCTTATAGAGATCGATTTTTCCCTAAAATTTGAATTGGATAGAAGTTTTGGTTCTTGAGATAGCGTGTTTACAAGAAACGTGACATACACCCTACCGACCGACCGACCGACCGACCGACCGACCGACCGACAGACGGACGGATTTTTTCAAAGTTGTTCAAAATTCGATGAAAAACACGAATCTGCAAGAATTTTTGCTCTAGGATGAAAATTGACGATTTTAGATTTTTCGTATCGATTGCAATATACTCTTCGGACCTGGTCTTGCGAAGAGTATAATAACGATGATATGCAAATGCAGCATCAAATCGAACATGTCATTTGCGAGATTGTGAAGGTTAAACTTTAACAGAAAAACCGACTGGACCTCATTGTACTACTTTGGCAAATTCGTATCACAGAAGAAGTTTATGATACTTGAAATTGGAAGCTCTTATCACAGCGAAGTTTTAGATGTAAACACTCGTGAAAACACTAATTATCTTCAAATTTTGACACTTAGGGTAATACTGCTAGTTCCAAAATATTTGTCTTGTTTTAGCAAATTTTAAAGTACTTTGTTCAGGACAGAGCAGTATTGTATTTCTACGAGAACAGTATTTATTTAACATAGTCCTTATAGTACTTTTATAAAAGCTCGTAGAAGAAAATATTGGTTTTCAAAAGAATACATAATTGCTTAAAGACAAATACAACTACATTGCTGTTAACAATAACCGCGTTGCCAAATTTAGGCTTCTTTTTTCGTGCACATAAGTAATTGATTTGTTGTCGTTACTTTAGTAACGACATTATTTATAATGATGCAAAAAAGCCTGTACCACAAAAAATCCATATTTTGCAATAAGAGTAAATAGTGCGCATTTTTTGTTAACAGCAATGTCCATACCTAGATAATTATAATAAAACCCTATTACTAAACCTACTTTACTTAATTTAAATCATAGATTATAGTAAATCTAAATCAATTATCTCTAATAGTTAGTATCTGTATCAATAAAATAAATATTTAACTATTACACTACACTCTACTCTAGCTAATGTAAATCATTAAATAAATATTTTTCTTTAAATAAGTAGGAAAAATTATCTTATCCGATATAGTCTGACAATAACAAAGTATTAACTAAGAGATATTAAAACAGATTAAAATAAGAATTGCTTTTTGTTTAACAATATTAACCAGCAACATTGCAAACTCAATATATTAAAAGCCAATTAGCGAAAAATTATGAGGTATAAAAAAAATTGTTATTTAGAAGCTTAGGATTTATATGTAGATATTTAAATTTAATTCTTCTTTTCTCTTGTACGCTATGTTTATTCAAATGTACAATTGTTATTACTATTACATCTAATATTAATTCCAACAAAATGTACAGCACCACCAATTTTAATTACTTTTTTTCAATAAATTCTTCTGAATAGATTTTAAGAACAATTATTTGCTAAAAACTATTTTGGACAGCAAAACTACTAAAGAAATAAAGAATTACTGAATTAATTATTAATGTAAAATTAATATAACACCATTTAGGAGTTTTAATTAATTACCTATATGTATATTATTTTCATCTTTTTTAATTCAACATCTAAATTAAAAAATACGGATAATTTATAGTCGTCTTTGCATTCTGGCATAAATTCAATCGATCATGTTTATTGGTGTCATTTCATTTACCACAAATTATTAAATATTATGTTTTGAGGTTTATTGTATAAATAAAACATGTTGCAATTTTTAAAACAAATTGAAAAAATGATACTTTTATCGTTATAAAAATAGTAAAAATTGCTTCTCTTTAAGAAAATATACTATAAACTGTTTTTACCTGAAAAGAAAGAAAACATAATCTTAGTATAATGTTGTTGGTAAAAAAAGAATGCAGTAAATTATAATAATAATAACGTTGAATTGAACAATATTTTCATGAAGGCCTATCTGAAATACTATTAGGGCTTTTTCCTCGTTTTTTTTTTATTTGTTCGAGTTTTAATGAGAATGTAAGCACAATCGAATCCAGACCTTGTCATATTTTATATTATTACAATTTATTTATTCTTACTGCATTCTTCTATACAAATTTCAAAATATGAATATGTACTCTTTCGGTTCGTACCCAGGTCGACGCCAGACGGTCTACACATCTTAATAACCATCAGATTGACGCTTTAATTTTTAACGTATTTGGATGTATCTGAGATTCGTCGACCGTTAACCTGGGTACGAACGAAAAGGATTAAGTATACAACAATTATCTTTATTATTTTCTAGCTATAGTCTCTGAAAAGCTTTAAAAACTTAATTTTAGCAAAAGAAAATAGGCAAGTAATTTTATTGGGATTTAACTTTAAGTATCTCATATGTCGTTTTGGGATTTTTACAATTTTTGAGACAAGAGAAACCAACAGTTCACTAAAAAATATGAAACACTATAGTTAAATATCCTTTAAGTAAAGTTTATATTATCAAGTACAAAACAGTACATTTTTTTTGCAAACACAATTCCCTACAATTTTAAACATTAAGGTACTATTGTGGAATCAAAAAAGTAATCGATTTTTTATCTACATGGCTAGATTCTTGTGAAATTGCTGGGTGTAAATAGGGTTTAAAGTTTGTCACATTTATTTTGACACTTTGACAACAAAAATGGCTGCGTCAGATATATTTTGTACAAAAAATCCAACTAAGGGTATAGTCCGCAAGTCATTTTGGTAAACCAAAGTGAAAGTTGTAACAATCATTTTCTATGACAACGAATTGTGTAACAAGTCGTTTTCTGTCACTTTGGTTTACCAAAATGACTTACGGACTATACCCTAAGTACCTATGTAATTATGGTAAAAGGAATAGAGTCGTTCCATCTATCTGTTGATTATGCGCGAAAACAGTCACCTGATTTTGACAACCAACTTAATTTTAACTTTTTACATTAGAAAAACACAATTTACACAAGTTAAACACTTCAAAACAAATTATTTAATATGTTTCAAACTATTTAAACAGAAAACATACACTAATAAAACATTTTTTAATTCGATCAGCTGATGAGTAGTTCATTGTGCGACTCAGTTCATCAGCTGATCGAATTAAAAAATGTGTTATTAGTGTATGTTTTATGTTTAAATAGTTTAAAACATATTAAAAATTTTGTTTTGAAGTGTTTAACTTGTGTAAATTGTGTTTTTCTAATGTAAAAACTTAAAATTAAGTTGGTTGTCAAAATCAGGTGACTGTTTTCGCGCATAATCAACAGATAGATGGAACGAGTAAATTGTCGAAACATACTTGCTTTTTTAATTATACTTCTTAGTTGCATCCTCATAGATCACCCGGTATAGTAGTTTCTTTGCTAGTACGTCACGCAATGTTTACAGTAAAAAGTTCCCCCTCTCCTACCCTAGCTACCCCGCACGCCTCTCACCAATATGATTCATTATGTTTCTTTGCGTTGTACGGCGCGCGTGTTGCAATAAACAAAGAGTGAATAATACAAAAACATTTAATATTAATCTAAATCATTGAAACTAAACCATCATTAGGAATATTTTAAAAGTATTAATTATAAATCAAACCATAAATAAACAATTTTAGTGTTTTTAGCATGGATTGGGTAAAGATTAATAATTATTACGCAACAGAGGTCATAGTGGATATTACACCTGCTTTAATAAACAACATTTAGCATATTTAATAAAAATTGTCTGCCTAAAAACAATTTTTAGATGAAGAGAAAAGCAATCAAAAAATCTAATTCAAACAACAAACTAATAACTAATCCAATATGTGAAATAAATAAATACGTTAATTAGAAAACATATAAAGAAACAACTGTAGTGTTTCAGCATTGCTTTTGATATGAGAAAATTAACAGACGATTACTGCAAAAACTAGAATGTTGGATATAAGGCAACAGTAACTTCTGGTTACTTGTTGGGCTGAACCTACCTTGTAGGGAATAACACGATACAGCCTCTCGCAACCTTTGGTTTGCGTAGCCGATAAAAACAAATTATTAACCAGTGACCTCCGACGACTGATATTTAACCTAGCCTGTAGGATAGTAAGACAACATTATCTGTTGGCTATTTGTTGAGCTGATTACCTACCATGTAGGAAATAAAACGATACAGCCTCACGTAACCTTTGGTTTACGTAGCCGTATTTAACAGAGCATTTACCAGTGACTCCCAACGACTAATGTTAAACCGAGACTGCAGAATATAAGCTAAAAGTGGCTCTTGACTACTTGTCGGATTGAACCTACCTTGTAGGAAATATCACGAGCCTCTCGCAACCTTTGGTCTGCGTTGCCGATATTTAACAGAACATTTACCAGTGATCTCCAACGACTAATGTTAAACCGAGCCTGCAGAATATAAGGTAAAAGTGGCTCTTTACTACTTGTTGGATTGAACCTACCTTGTAGGAAATATCACGAGCCTCTCGCAACCTTTGGTCTGCGTTGCCGATATTTAACAGAACATTTACCAGTGATCTCCAACGATTACTGTTAAACAGAACTTGCAGGATATAAAACATTAGGGTCATTACTCTTCAAACTCTCCTGCCCGAGAAGTGAGATTTGTTTGAGACAGAAGATACGATTGTATACGAGAGAGAAAGAGATAGACATATATTTTCGTGCACGAAAATATTCTCACCGTTTCGTGAATACGGCTGCAGTAGCTTTTGGCTTCCTGTTAGTCTGAACCTACCAAGTAGAAAATAACACGATACAGCCTCTCGAAACCTTGGTTTGCGTAGCCAATATTTAACAGAGCATTTGTCACCTCCGACAACTCATGTTAAACCCATGTTAAACCTCATGATAAATGTCAATTAAGAGCAAGCTCTTGGTCTCTTGTTGAGTTAAATCTATCTTTGAGAAAATAACACGATGCAGCCTCTCGCAACTTGCTTAGCGAAAAATTTGCCAGTGACTTGACTTATGAGGATTAATCTTAATCCTAGCCTATAGAATATAAGGCAAAAATGATTCTTGACTATTCGGTGGGTTGAACCCAGCTCGTAAGAAACACAATACTGCCTCTCGCAGCTTTTGATTTGTGTATAGCAACTAATTTAATCGAAAATTTGCAAGTCATTTGTTGGATTAAACCTACCAATCAAAAATGGAAAATTTTTTTTTGGCTGCTCACTTATTGAACTGAGCTTATCTAAAAATTCTAAATGGAAACTCGCTATTCAAAATGAAAGTAAAAACAACTTGATATTTATTCAAGACTAAAGCCTAAAATACAATTATAGTCCTAACTTGTGAGGAATACAAGACAGTTGTTTTGCAACTAACATGGTCATGCACTATAGAGAAAGGGTCACATCTTAAATAGGTGCATTAAATAAGGACTTCTTATTTAAGAATTTACTTCAAAGCCAACGAAAATGTGGGACATTGGACATTATACGAGAAAACCTAAAGAATATAAAAGGATTGGTGCCCCTTGACCTACCTATCAGCATTAGCAGGACGGATCGATACAATCAATTTGTAAAAATCTCACAAAATGCCTAATATAAACAATAAGCACATTGCAGTATACTATTGTACAGTAGTGAAACCCAAAAATAATCAGGGAAATAAAACAAGCCTACGAAAGTAAGAATAACAGTTGCTTAGTCAATTCCTAGCCCCAAAAGAAAAGTGCGCTATGCCCTTAAACCATGCATTAGATAATCTAATAGGACAACAAGCCAACAATATGTTATTCGATACATACAAGAAGGTTATCAGAAAAGAACCGTCATCAACGCCTTGATTACACTCACAAACAAGCCCTTAAAAAAAAAAAAAAAATCAAAGCTTAATATAGCAATTGAGACTTCATTTTATAGCCTTCATAGGTGTATGTGTGAAAACAAGCTTTGTGAAGCTTACAAAAATCACATGAAGAAACCTGAAACTTATACAAAACGAGGGGGGGGCCGAAAACAAGAGGGCATTATAATGATAAAAGCAGCCATGTCAACGATTCGCATATTCAATTCTAAGTTATCATTAGAATAGCTATGTTTTAAGCTAAGATCTTTTTAATACAACAACCACTCATGCAACAACTTTAGCAGTTGTCAGAAGAATACGGGGAAAATAGTGGGTACTTGTATGGTATACGGTGCAGTAGCTTTATACTAGTCTTCCAGGAAATTAAGCTAGGAAATATACATAGATTAGCTACCTAGAACTCAAAAAACCATTTTAACTGCAAGTTTGAAGATAATGCTGTTCATGCCATCACTCAGGATACTAATCCAGGGGGAGACAAGAATGATCATTTATAAAATGCAGTGTACAAACCAACTGAGAGCTCAAATAATATAATAGAAGAAACAATCAATCGGAAACTTGATCATAGATCGCATCCTAACACTTAACTAACTAACTACATAACTTCCACATACAGAAAATTACGAGATATTTATAGATCAAGAGAAGGGAAAAAACTATGCACAAAAGGCGCTCCCAAATTGCTTAATCTGACATAAGTGCAGACAAATCTAACCAGAAGAAATGTGCAGGTAGAGAGGCAATTATGGTGAAAGGCCGAGTAGAGGGTGAACTGCAGTGTAGCCTTGTGGAAATATGCCACCGTATTTGATACGGAAGTATGTACCGAAATATACTGTTGCATACAAGAAAAATACCAGGAGGAATTACACAAACAAACGAATTCCAATCATAACCTGGATGCCTTTTGGCACTGCAGATCAATAGACTAACGTTAAAACTAGTTTTTCTCCAATTCTTGAAGACTTTTTTCCTAACAAGTCCAAACACAATCAGGTGAAAGTGATATGGGTATACCAAACCTGGCAAATTAAAAATGCTGCACTTGAAGAGCAAAAATAACTCAGCCAATAATAAGACCAGAGTCAGAGAGTACTTTTATAAATTCTCTAGGAAGGTGGACCAAAAAGGAACAGACAGAACATGGAAACAAACACGGCAAACAAACTGTCGTGGGACCAAAATAAAAGCAGAAGAACTGTTTTTACGTAGCAAGGATTACCTTGCAACAGGACTGTTAACTACCGGTAAGACAGCACTTACACAACATCTTACCTGGCTTGCAGACTATACAAGGTAGAAACTGATATAATAGAGTACCTATATTAGATATCGAAGCACTAGCTCGAAGAGTCGAGGACGATGATGAAATTTACGAAACATCTGCGATAGATCTGAAGAAAATTAGTCACAAACCAATCAGAGACCTTGAACGCCTTGTAAACTACACAGGGTTAGAGGAATAATTTGACTGGAATACATTGGATTCGTGCAATAAACCTTAAGCCTTTAATGCTACCAAAGCAACAGGCGGAATTAAAAAAAAAAAAAAAATCACAAAATCACAGCTCCGATAACTAACGATAACTGGATGGTATCCATTAGAACGTATTGAAAAATTACGTTAATCTTATATTTTAGAAGTTAATTTAAATAATAAAATCGGACACCCCGACTATAACAATTTAAGCAGTACATGCAAGTACTACTAAGTAGCAGTCCAGGGTTTATTAAATCCACCGCACTTTAAACACATACCGGGTGATCTATGAGGATGCAACTAAGAAGTATAATTAGAGGTTAAACGACTTACCTTAAGGAAGTTCAATCCTCAATTATACGATTAGTTGCATCCGAAATAGATCACCACCCGCCAACCCCCAAAATATTGGTGTCCCCATAGAGGGGGATTTAATAAAACAAAAAACATAATGAATCATATTGGTGAGAGGCGTGCGGGGTAGCTAGGGTAGGAGAGGGGGAACTTTTTACTGTAAACATTGCGTGACGTACTAGCAAAGAAACTACTATACCGGGTGATCTATTTCGGATGCAACTAATCGTATAATTGAGGATTGAACTTCCTTAAGGTAAGTCGTTTAACCTCTAAATTTATTTGATTTAGCACGACAAAAAGGCTGCAATTTTCGTAAAATAGTTAAAATGGTAACCCACTTACACGCACTTTGAATTAAACTTAAGATTTGTAAGCTGCTTTATATGGCCATAATTACAATAAAGAAAATCGTCGGTTACTTTATTGTTTCCACAATATTATATTCAAAAATTTAAAGGAAGCCCAAGGGTGTCCAAAAAATGGCGCATAAACGCGATGGTACGTTGTTGGGGCATGTCTAGGGAGCCTCAGAAAATTGTTAAAAAAAATCTATCTTATACACCCTCATAGATATGTTGCCACAAAGTGCGAAACTTTAAATGCTTATATCTTGAATATAACAGCACATATTAACGAAACAAATGGTTTAATACAAAGCTACAGTATATCTTAAACCATTCAACCATTTGTTTATTTATTAAATGGTCGAATTACATTTTTATAATCAATTAAATTTTACAAAATTTGTATGAATGAACAAAGTCAATAAAATCTAGTGCAAAAGTGTATGATCAAGACTCACAATTGGGATTTTTAGACTTATAGATTGGATTTTTAGATGTATTTTCCTAGACTGTGTTGCCGAATTTATGCAACTTTGTTCGCATTTTTCTCGATGAATATAACAGATGGATTTTTTTTGACAATTTTCTGGGGCTCCCTAGACATGCCCCAAGAGCGTACCATCGCGTTTATGCGCCATTTTTTTGACACCCTGTATAGGGTGTTTTTCAAAGTGTATACAAAAGTACGCAACTTTTATTAAGCGTTCTTCTTTTTATTACTTCTAAAAAATCTTAATCGACCCTAGGAAAATTACCTGCGTTTATTTCATGTTCTTATAATCACACATATTACTTTCCAAGCTTTCAAGCGACGTAGCAGTTGACAAATAATCATCCAGCGATTGCCTGACCTTATCAATATCCAAATTTCGTTCCCTAATGATTGTGGGGGTAGCAGTTTGTTGTTGTTGTTCCCTTTCTGCACTTGCAGCTGCTAAGAGCATAAGTTCCTTGTGCGATTCCCTAGCTTCTACCAGGAAAATGCTTTCTTTTATTTCTTTACTGGAGTATTGGTAAATCTTATCGTAAATGACACCATGCAATCCTAACTCTTTAAGGAACTTGATTGTTGCCGGGTCTGCATTATCGTCACCCCAGCAGAATACTATTAGGTTTTTGTGCTTTGGGTATTGTATCTAAAAAAATATAACAATTATTTAACTGGAAAACACTCACACGCAAAATTTTTTTAAATAAACATTTTTTCGGGACAATTCCATCTTTTCGAAGACTATTCAACTTTGAAAAATTATTGTGGCTAAAATACTGACAAAACTTTCAGTATAGTCCTAATAAACTTGAAGGTTTTTTTTTGCACTTATGGTGTAGGGCACTACATGACTACATACTATAAAAACGAAGCTTCTAGCAAATTTAGTCGCCTTATCGTGGTGACGTTGGTGGCGCCGCCTGTTTGTCTATATGCCAAATATAAAAGTCAACCCTCGTAATTACCATAATCCATTAAAGGACGCTCTTAAGCATACTGACCTTTCCCTTAGTTGACTACCTTCGCGGTCGTTATACTTGGGAAACGTCAGATATGCGTCAGATTGACTCGAGTGATTATCATGATGGTAGAGTGCCTTGATGTCATATTGACAGATATTGTCGCCTTATAGAGTGGCGACATGCATCATTCCTTCTCTGTTATACAGATAACGTCATCAATTGTGTTTGTAAGTTGTATTTGTTGTCATCTTTGCTAATATGTGGATGACGTTATCTGTATGACAGAGAAGGAATGATGCATGTCGCCACTCTATAAGGCGACAATATCTGTCAATATGACATCAAGGCACTCTACATGATGGTGGTCATTCTATTCCCAAGTATAACGGCCGTGGGGTGGTCGACGTTGGAAAGGGCCAATATTAGCAAAGTTAAAATTTTAACTCACCAAAGATGGATCTCGCAACAAATCCTCAGTATGCACATTAATACCCAAAATCTCAAAATTGGCAGCAAAATGCGCAGCTGCCTTAATCGACCAACACCTGGGATCCATGTATCTCGGATAATGAATACTTTCGCCAACAGTCAAAAACATCACAGGGTACTTGTTTTGCTTCATTCGAATCATGGCGCAAACGTCCGGATTAAAGCATGAGAAAACTATACGTCGTTCTCCACCATGCTTTAGGACAACCTCAAGAATGGTGTCGAGGTATAGATTAAGGTCGGTAGGGTGGTGAAGCTCGTAGGAGCCGTCGTAAAGCTGCATAGTCCATTTGATTTCAATGTTAAATCCTACGTGGGGGTTGAGTACGTCTAAAGTTTGCTCTAACGTGGGGAAGGGTTGATGGTCTTCGAGATCTTCGTCAAAGAAGCGAGGGTTTTTGGTTTTTGCTTCTGTTAAATGATATACCTAAAAAATTAAAAAAACATATTAAATAGGCACATATTTTTTAACACTCGCAATTATTTGGGTCTTATGCGTACAAAAATTGGTTGGGGTTACCTAGGATATACAGGGTGTCCAAAAAATGGCGCATAAACGCGATGATACGCTCTTGGGGCATTCTCAGAGATCCCTAGAAAATTGTCAAAAAAAATCCATCTATTATATTCATCGAGAAAAATGCGAACAAAGTTGCATAAATTCGGCAACACAGTCTAGGAAAATACATTTAAAAATCCCATCTATAAGTCTTAAAATCCCATTTATGAGTCTTGATCATACACTTTTGCACTAGATTTTATTGACGTTGTTGTCAGCTTCATTTCACGAAAATTTTGTAAAATTAAATTGATTATAAAAATGCAATTCGACCATTTAATAAATAAACAAATGGTTGAATGGTTTAAGATATACTGTAGCTTTGTATTAAACCATTTGTTTCGTTAATATGTGCTGTTATATTCAAGATATAAGCATTTAAAGTTTCGTACTTTGGGGCAACATATCTACGAGGGTATATGAGATAGATTTTTTTTAACAATTTTCTGGGGCTTCCTAGACATGTCCCAACAACGTACCATCGCGTTTATGCGCCATTTTTTGGACAGCCTGTATGTCATATCACACGTCGTTCAAGATGCTAACTGACATCACTTCTTAGTATAATTATATTATACTTTTATCAAATATAACGCTATTATACCAAAAAACAACAAAGTGCCGGTTTAAAACATTCAATATACCAGCTAAAAGGTTTGTATAACATTTAATTTAGACAGGGTTTTATATCTTTAATTCTTTCTAATTAATTAGGTAAAAAAAGGAAATAATGTCTCATTTACAAAAGGACTTTCATGAATGTGTAAAATAATCCGCATTTTTTTGGAATTGAGTCATTATGTCCTTTTTAACCTAATTATGAAGAATTGAAGATGTAAAACACTTTCTATGTGTTATACAAACCTTTTAGCTGGTACATTGAATGTTTTAAACCGGCATCAGTTTGTTGTTTTATGGTATATTAGCGATATATTTGATAAAAAATATAAAATAGAGAAGTTATGTCAGTTAGCATCTTGAACGAAAAGTGGTATGACATATATCCTAAGTAACCCCAACCAATTTTTGCACGAATACGACCCATAATTAACGTTTTTGATAACTGCATTATTAATTTTAATTATATAATTCCGGGATAGCGCGAACGCAGTCCCGACTACCAAAAATTACGCGCCCGAGCTATCCACATTAGGGATAATCGCAGAGGTCAGCCCCATCGTAGTGCAATGAAGGGGCCTCACTCCGGGGGAACCGCCTTGTTGATCAAGGTAACCCCTACGCCAGGTAAGTATGCTTTTCAACACGTATACTAATCGCCCTATAAAATATGCTTAGATACCCATTTGCTAGTTGAAAACCCAACACCATCTGTTACCGATCCTGACACTAATGTGAAGAAGAATGCGCATGATCAACAACTGTTCTTAATTTCAAAACTTTTAATTATTTGTTTCCAGGTTAAAAAAAATTATCAATGAAGTGATAAAATAAAAGTTGGTTTAGCAACATTTTAAAGGAAAAAAATATATTTGCAATAATTTAGCTCGATAACAATAATGGTTTAGCAATTTACCAATACGTAGCTTGAGTTATTACTTGTGTAATTCATATTTATTTTGAAGCAATTGTTTGAACATTATTATTAAAGACGAGACATTTTGAGATACATATTATTATTAACAGGCGACAACGTCATTAAAGGCAATGAAATTGGATCACGTCATTTACTATGATTTCTAAACAAGAGCAATTTCAATAATTTCGCGTGTGTCTAAATTTGTCCAATAAACTTAAAAGAATAATTGATTTTGCAATTTGAGATGATTATTGTTCCTTTGTTTTATACTTATTTAAATAATTTTACGCTTATTTTTAACTTGAAGGGGGTACATTATTCTTAAGTAGTCCAAAATTTGGTCAAATAAATTATTATATCCTTGCCACGATTCATATTGGATAACATGATAATTTTGGGACAATTTAAAAATATTTTTAAAGGAGAATGTTTGTTTTTTTTCTAACAAGTGAAAATCATAAAAATGGTCAAAAACAATTTTTAAAATACAATTTTTGAACAATTCCTTATTTATTAATTTTCTTGCTTACTTATTGGAAATTAACTTAAAGTTTTGCAAAATTTAATTATTAAAATGTTATACTGTTTGTTAAAAATTGTTTACCAGAACTTTTATATTATTTGGTTAATATCTACGAGAGTTACAAAAATAAAGCAAAAAAAAATACTATTACTCTTAATCAGTGCTAATTTTAAGTTAAATTTTAATTTATTAGCGGAACTTTTTATTTTGCAATGCAATATTTTGTTTTTTAAAATCAGTCTACAATCAGCAAAAATAAATGTATGTAATACAAAAATATTCATTACGCTAAATTATTTCCATGACCTTTGCGAATATGAAAGCAACTATTACTGCCAAAAACCAAGCACCTGATCTGTTAATTTTAAAAACTTAATCTGTAGATTGCCAAAATATTATTTTAAAAATAAAATTACATAGGTACTTTGCTAGCAACCCACTGCTGAACAAAAGCGAACATCTGAAACATGGTAATATGGACCCTTCGCGTCGCCGATCAACCTCGCGGTCGGTATATCGAGTGAGCAAATAAAAACGGCCCATAAGTAGGCCATGGGGATTGTCAAAATATTGTTAATTGACAGATTTTACATTGTTCATAGCCTACTAAGGGGACGTTTTTATTTGCTCACCCGATACTTGGGAAACGTCAGATATGCGTCAGATTGACTTGAGTCATTGTAATGCTGGGGGTCATTCAGTATCCCAAGTATAACGACCGCTAAGGTGGTCGGCGACGGAAAGGTCCATAATTCGAATCAGGCCCGTGGGCATTAAAAGTAAATACCTTACTTGTAAAATTAGTCTAGATTTACATTAGTGTTCTTTTTTCCAAATAAAAAATTATGCAAGGTTTGCGTGAAAATTGTAATATCCAAAATAATGAAGTCGTTAAAAAGATGTAGGTATTTTCTAGACAAAACCCAAAAATTCCTTCTACAACAGCGCTCTGGTTTTTTTGGAATGTTAAAAACATTCGCATAAATTATAGTTTAATTCTTGTTTTGAATAAATGTAGCTTGTGACATAATCAGCCAATATTTTTTATTTTTTGAAAAATGAGAGCAAGATAATTTTTTCTTATTTATTTTATTAATTATAATAATATAGTTGATATTCCAAAAATAGTATTAATTACTTGATTAATTAGCTTGATAGGTCATTATTAAATTCTTTAGTTACCAGTTTATTATAATTATTAAACAAACATAAATAGCTTCATTATTTGTTTACTATTTTATCATTCACCTTCTATTATTTACATTGATAAAGATAATATTATTTAAGTTAATAACCGACTCGGATAAGCATCATTTTTTGGTTTAAAAATTAAAAAATTCTTTTAATATTTGCGTTTTATAATGAGATTATCATAAAACTCCAACGCGTGCTATAATAAAACTATATAATCTATCAAATTGTTCTTGGGGCATTCTTAGAGGAATCCCAAAAAAAAATATAAAAAAAAATCTACAGATTAATATTACAATCGAGGAAAATGCGAACAAAGTTGCATAAGTTCGGCAAATTTCAGATAAATAATAAATTCGAAAAACGTTCAAAAGCAGATCTTTTTTTATTAAACTTATCTACTTGTAGGCCATCAGATTCTAAAACAATTCTCTGAAAATTAAAAAAACACAATTTTTTTTTTGGCACATTAATAGTACATTACATATCCGAAGGGAAAGTGCATCATTACAGTCGAGGGCAGTTTAACCGACCGAGAACGAAGCTCAAGGGCGGCAATGAGCCCGAGGCTGCAATGAAGCATTTTACCTGAGGTATGTATACTATTTTATTCACAAACGATGTTAAACGTCACTTCCCACCCGCATATACATGTAATGATATCAAACTTAATGATAGTGTACTTTCCACCTTTAATTTGCATATTAGTACAGTCAATCCGTATGTGGACATCGACAAAATTCCTGATAGGGCCGCCTTTTTTATATGATGTAACTGGATGTCCAAAGAGCAAAACCCCAAATTGGCGTATATCTACCTATTGCAGAAACGGAGTTATCGCTCCTCAAAGGGCCCCCTTTAATTCACCAAGGTGGAACTGCACCAAATTTTGCAAATAGATGTCAAATAAGGTTTTAAAAAGATTTTTATAAAATAAAAATCTCTAAAACAATTCCTTAACCCTCAAATAGTCCCCAAAGAGTAATAACTAATCACGTTGGATGTACACCAAATTGTGCAGATAGATGTAAAATGAGATGCTAAAAAATATTTATTAATAATTTTTTTTGAAAAAAAAATTAAATGCCCTTCTTAAAGGCCTCCTTCGTTTATGGGGCGAAGGAATTATTTTTTGAAAAAAAAGTTATAAGGAAATATTTTTAAGCATCTTATTATGCATCTATCTGTAAAATTTGGTGTAAATCCAACGTGATTGGTTATTACTCTTTGGACGCTATTTAGGGGGTGATTGAATTTTTTTAAAAAATTTTTTTTTATGAAAAAATTTTTAAAACCTTATTTGACATCTATTTGCAAAATTTGGTGCACTTCCACCGTGATAAATTAAAGGGGGCCCTTTGGGGAGCCATAACTCCGTTTCTGCAATAGGTAGATATACGCCAATTTGCGATTTTAGTCTTTGGACATCCAGTTACATCATATAAAAAAGGCGGCCCTACCAGGAATTTTGTCGATGTACCCTTATTATTTAGGACAGATTGGCTGTACTATACATATGTAATGATGATATTACAAAGTGATTGTGAATAATATTTTTTTTTATATTTGTGTAGAAAATGACACCTTGACCCCCCTTACTATTTAAAAATTTTAGAGAAGCACCACCCTACGTTAGAGGGCGACTTTCTCAGTGTCAAATCAATGACATATTATGTTCCCCTCCAATCAAAAAAAGATATGTCCGAAAAAAATTTAAAATTTTAGAATGGGCCGTCAAAAATTTGTCTGGAAAGTTTTAAAATAAAGTGTATAAGATAAAAAAAATTCTAGGGGTCCTTAGGCACGCCCCAACAACGTACCATCGCGTTTGTGCGCCAATTTGTGAACACTCTGTATCTCATAAATGTAAGAATAATTCAAGGACTTATCATTATACTTCCACGTGGTTTTGTGAGTAAATACTGACTAGAAACAGCCGAGATAGTTCAATAATTGGACTTTGGTTTATATAAAAGGAGTAGGTACTACTGAAAGTAGCATCTCTTAAATTTTTTAAAGGTTTAAAGAGATTTAAAAAATTAATTAATTTTAATTTAACAAAAAAGAAATAAGATTATGATCATATAATAATAGGATCTACCTACCTCGAAAATTACCTTTCAAGGTTTATACTTTTGTTATCATTACTATTATTAACAGGCATTTGGCTTATCAAAAAGTTGCTAGCGGTCGAGCTAGAAGTTTTAATTAAATACCTAACACGTGAATACATTTTTTGCATGCCTTCTTTAAAGCATTGGAAATAGGAGACTTTATACTTCTTTATTTTTTTATTGAAACCGCAACAAAACCACACTTTGATAGTGTATATTTTAAGTATGCACTGCAATTTAAATAATTTATGAAGAATACTGTGCTATTATACCTATTATCTTTGAGTCAAAATATTTTATCTAAATAAATTCAAAAATATTATAATTTTTATTATTTGTCGCGCACTAACGACAACTCCAAATAGAAGTTTTCCTTCTGTATTTGTTTTTGCGACAAATTAATTACACGATTAGTAAATCATTTACTCAAGAACTGCTAAAAATCATCAGAAAATAATTTTAAATTAAATAATTACCTTCAAAAGTTTAAGTTGATCCAAAGTCAGTTCCTTTACCGGCAACTCCAGCATGTCGGTATCCTCAAGCTCCTTCTTTTTCTTCATTGAAATACAAACATGGAAATCATGATAAATAATAGGAATTAAGTCTTTGCTAAGCTGCACATCAAACTCAACATAATCAGCCCCATGATCGATGGCGTTCTTAAGACTTGCTATTGTGTTTTCTCTCACTTCTGCGCAGTTTTGTGTCTTGAAGCTGTTGCCTGAGCCCCTGTGCCCAACATCCAAACCAGCCCTGGTACGCTTCCAATGTCTGGTGTAGGAAATGCTCATGTCGCACTTAAAGTTATTCATGGGACGAATTACTAAATAATCTATGCGAATCTGTCCTAAGGGGCGGTGCTTCGTGCTGGTGACAGGAAGAGTTACGTTTCCCTCAGAGCCCTGTAAAACGCTAGGAAGCAAATAACTGAACCCAGCGTGGTAAGGAGGCTCCCCTTCACTGGCGTGGGAACTGTAGATGTAGAGATCAATTAGAAAGGCTACATTCACTGGGAACAAAACCGTAGTTTGGAATATGAGCATGTCGTCTGGCTTGTATTCGCGGCCAAATTGGCCTTGTGTAACAAAAACGGCGTCGTCATCGTCTAAAGAAGCCACTTCTGTATACGCATGTTTTGGATTTTCTACGTTATCTATCGTATCCGTGCTAAGCGATTCCTCCATGGCATCTTGAAGCGTTTTGGGTGTGCCGTTTAGGTTATACCTGCACAAGGCTACTGGCGTAATTTTGATATAAACAGATCGATTTGCATACTTTGGTCGCCACAAAGTAAGATAATGGTTTCCTAGCTTAAGTTGAACTACGGTTTCTTTGTTAAGCCAGCCTCTATCAACACGTTCAACTGGATCACAGTCTCCGTAAAGTGACGGTTCATGATGGAAAGTGGGTGAGTGATCCTCGGGTTTAATGCTTCTTGGAGTTATAAAGGTCTCCCAACTTCGGACTATAACTTGAAGACCAGCATCAATAATTACACAAGTACAATATCTGTACTGTATTGGCTTATTTACTTGAATATCGACCAGGGCTGACCACACTTCGGGGTCATCTTCCTCTTGTTCAAGAGGAACACATTTCTCGGCCTGCCAAGCCCCTAGTTCAGGGATATTTCCTGTAACGCATATGGTTTCATCGGGTTTAACGTCAGGTACTCTTATGCGAAACAGCCAGTTCTTTGGTGGGTATTTGGAGGGTTCTGAAGATTCTTTGGAAGTTCTTCTTTGCTCTGATAAGGTTTTAGCACATCGTGCTTGCTCGTTTGCAGGATCTTCTAGGAAGAACCAACGCTGCATTGTGGCTTTATTTTTTGATTGTTTCTCTTATTTATATGCTGATTTTTCTTGCTAGGACAAATAAGACTTACATTAACACATTTTAGTTTCAGAAATTCGTTATGATGTTATCTAGATACTTTTTACACTACATTCCTTGCAAATAATGGCGAAATTTTACCTTTTATTGTAACATTAGAGCGGTCGATAGAGCATAAACAAAGCTAATGTTATCTAAAGAAGGCTTTAAAACTATTATGCATATTTACAGAAATACTTTTCACTCACAAATTCACAGCATCATCATGCAAACTTCCTTGTATAGTTATAATTAACACTTTAAAATGTTTATAACAATTTTTTCACCCGTCAAGTTGTAACGATGTGACCCACGATTTGCTTATGGAATAAAGCGAGCCCGACAAACAGCTGACAACACTTTTTTGACTTGACTGTCATATTTCAAGAGCACGTGACGTCACCAACGAGTGCGCACTGCGCATAGTTTAACGAGGGTATATCCGAAAGTTAAATACCAAGAGTATTTACTTTCACTAGCAATTTCTATCATTTTTTATGCAAAAGAGAAATGAGGTTCTGGCGGCTTGCTTTCAAAATAAAAAATTATAAAATATTCTTGCTATGTTTATACTGCGCAAAGTTGTGAAACAAAAAAAAAGACTGTAAATTGTAATAAATCTCAGTTTATTATAAATAAACTTAACTCAAATAATAATGGCTGTTTTTGTTTAATGAATTAAAAATTAAACAATTTTCTGAACGTTCTAACTTAATACCTACTTAAAAGTCCAAATAAATACTTCAAACGACAAATAGAATTATTAGTTCATCATTACAAGACTTTTCTTAAATTTTATTTTACAATATTTTGTACAAAATTCTAACACGTAAAATTATTAATAAAATATGTTATAATAATATTTACATTTTTACAAAAATGCTTTGTACAATGTACATTATGGATAATATTTTGTTATCCTCCATCTAATAAAATATTTAAAACAAAATGCTTAAATACAATTATTAAGATTAAAATATCACTTCTACTCGTAATATCACAATGATTCCTTAAAATAGCAATACAAAATTAATCGTTTAAAAAATAAATTGCGAAAATGTCTAATTTGGATGAATATAAGGGCAATTGTCAATATTTCTACAAAAACCTTTGTTTTTTATATTATTACACAATCGGCTTCTTCCACGATTCATTACGCCCCCACCTCTCTTCCAATTCCCAACGTCTCTACTAGGTCCACCGGATATCCTTTGCCAATGACCATTATTATTATTATTACCCTGGTGTCCTTGATGGTGCCTAAAATTGTTTCTATTGTTATGCCCTCGGTTATTAAAGTTGTTTTGATGTGGTGGTCCACCGCCAGGTCCAAACATATTCATATTTGGTTGATTAAAAGGCATTGGATAATTGTTGTCATTCATCATGGGAGGGAAAGCATCAGGCCCAGGACCTGGCCCAAATATGTTAGGATTCATAGGTGGTTGATTCATCATGTCTATTGGCGGTCCCATGTTTGGCCCGCCCATTAAATTACCATTCATCATGTTATTAGCATTGGGTAATAAGTTTGGAGGTACAAAACCTGGGGGCATTCCCTGAAACCCTGGCAGACTTTGGGCAAAGCTATTAAACGTAGGTGCGCCAGGTATGTTGGGAAACATATTTGGCATGTTTGTGACTGGATCTACTTTCGGTTCTGGCCAAGGTGTATTGCGCAAGTCATATTCTTGGCTTTCTGGGTCTTCCAAAGGAATGGTGATGGGATCGTGCATTGGATGCGATTCAGGAATAGGCTCACCGGGACTGTCAGGTATCATACTTTTATTAAAATACAGAGCTTGCAATATATTCTTTTCGCGAGCAAATTGGATTTTGTGTTCTAAACTCTTGGAGCCGGATTGTACGGGCAGCTCAGGTTGATCTACAATATACGGCACTCTCCATAGCACCAGGGGTTCCATTAAATCTTCATTGATCAACTTTCTACTACCCATTAGGGCTTCTCGTTCGTTGCTCATTTCCATTTTAGCCATATCGTAGAAGGTCTTACGAGACACATTTTCTCGTTCATTTTCGTCCAATTCAAAGTATCTAATGTCAACCAAGTCGTCGTCATTTTTCCATTTAATTGATCGCTTTGGACCTTTTTTTTTGACGTATACTAAAACACCTTTAAGACCATCATCAGACTTGATTCTCTTGGGTTCACTGGACTCCTCCTCTTCTGCGTTTTGGTTGTCGGTGGGCGTGGCCGATCTGACTGGTGACGCTTCTTCTGCTTTGGTATCGGCAAGTCTATCTTCAACTTTCTCTTCCTCGGTAGGTGTCTCCTCTTTTGGCGTTTCTTCAGTCGTTTCCATTGTGTCTTGATAGAAATTGGCTGGGGAGATGTTCTTCAATCCAATAGGAGAGGTTACAGTAGTTGGTGATTGCTGCACGACTGGTGAAGCTTCAGGAGACTCTTTAGTAACACTAGGACGCCGTTTCCTCTTTTTGGGTTCTTTTTTCGATGTAGCTGCCGTAAGCGCATCCATGAAAATATCGCTCTCCTGTAGAGCTGCTGCTGAAAGAAAACAAAATTGGAATTAGACAAATTTTAATTAATTAGAACGTTTTATTAAACAAGAAAAATTATGGACCAAAACGTTAACGCTTAGATATTGAGATTGCTGTAAAAAAAAAGTTATTAACACTGTGCTGTGCTGTGTTTAGGCATCAATACCTAAAAAGGCCTGTATTACACAACTTTTTAGTGGCGGAGTCGTTTTAATCTAAATACACACAAGTGGTTATTTCGTAAACTAATTATAATATTTAATTCTTCTTTTCTGTAATTATGGAGAAAACATTACTATTTTTGACTAGGTTCTCGTCCCTTGGTAAATGTAGGACAAAAATATCGGGTAAACGGGACTTACGTAATTGAAGAATGCATAATTCAAGAATAGTCTTCGTCAATTACGTAAGTCCCGTTTACCCGATATTTTTGGCCTACATTGTAACATTATTATTTTTCTTAAAAATACGTTCTTAATAATTTATGTCGCCAATTGGTTTTAGCTAATTTTATTTGGAAAAACAATGCTAACATAATTTAAAAATATTAGACTTCTTAAAAATGTCGATGTCGCCAATTGGTTTTAACTAATTTCGAGGCTAATTTTATTTAGAAATATCAAAATGATTTATAGCGCAATTTTTTCATCTGTTTATTAGCAGTTAATTTTAATATTGTTTGTATGCGAAGACGTAAATGCTTAGCTATTATCTTGGAAAAATAAATATCTAAATTAAAAATCTAGGACGGTATTCACGTCAATAATAGATTTCAAGAATTAATATTTTCTATTTAGTAAAAAAAAAAGTACATAAGCTAAATATAAAAAGTTATCACAGACGTCTAAAAAGAAACATCAAAAAAGTTACCAAAAGAATTAAGGAATTACGGTCTTTTTTATAAAAAAATATAAATTAATTAGTTTAATACAATTTAAGTAATCATTTTTTTATAGACTTTTTTCAATTTAATTGCACCACAAAGATAAATAAATCTTTACATTTTAACCTTGTCCATTGTAATATTTAAACACATTTTTACATCGCTTGATGATTCAAGATGCTTTGCAGAATTATATTAAAATTTATTCGCTAGCAAAAGTGAAAAGCTACTTGAATTTTTTGTACCTCGAACTATTGCTCATCACAAATACTCATCATACTTAACGTATGACTCGGCACGTGTTGTAAAAAAACATCGAACCATGTAACAGCTGATTTTGTTAAGTACCTAAACAATTTAAATTTGGTTTTAAAATAAACTTTGGTTTAATTATCAATATCAGTAGTTTTTGTTTTTTTAGTTAGATAGGTACTTATTATACTCCTCGCAGACAAAGTCAAAAACGAGGAGTATATTGTGATTGTTTTGAAAATTCTAAAATCGTAAAAAATCATCGTAGAGCAAAAATTTTTGCAGATTCGCGCGTTTCATCGAATTTTGAACAACTTTCAAAAAATCCGTCTGTCCGTCTGTACTCTGTCACGTTTTTTGTAAACACGATAACTTAAGAACAAAAATCCCTCGAAAAATCCTAATCATGTTCAAATTTTCAGGAAAAATCGTTCCTATTAAAATCTTGGTTGGGATTGTTTTTGAGAGAAATCAGATAATGACAAAGGGGGCTCCAGGGCCCCCTAACTGGAAAAAAATTTATATTTCGGTTATTATAAAATTTATAAAAATTTTTTTTTGGTAATATACAAGCCTTTCCAATTCTTTACAAAAAGTAATCGAAAGTTTTTTTTGTCCGACCCCACATAAGCCCCCCAATTAATAAAAATGCCGTATCTTCGTTATTTTTCAATTTACAAAAAATAATGAAGTTATATAAATGGAAGAAAATTAAATTCTGTATTAAAAAGTATTTTTTGTTTTTTTTTCTATTAAGTTTCTAAAACAAAAATGTCCAAAAGAATGATTTTTAGTTATAAAAAAGTTCTAAGTCCCGAAAGTCAAGGATCGGTCAAGGTGGCTTTGCAAAATAAAATCAAAACAAAAGCATCTTTCCTCAGCCAAATTAAATCATAAACGTCAGTGTCAGAATTGATACCTATTTATTCTCTTCGCGAAAAAAAATTATTTTTTTTGTTTATTAGAGTGTAAATAGTTTGACCTCTTCGCAGATTTTTTTAAATAATATTAAAAAAAAAAAAAATTTTAATTTTATGTCTGATTACTGCGAGGAGTATCCTATTAAATGTTGTCATTTTATAAAACATTCAACCCGCTCACTGATCTAACCCACTCGCTGACCTAGCCCATTTCTAGTTTCAGAATTTGATTTTTTATAAAACCAAAATTTTATGGAATACTATTTTTTTTTTGGTAAAATTGACGTTAACCCTACTATGGTATTCTTGAACTTTGGGGGTGCTTTGTCTTCTATTTATTTTACGTTTTTTTTTTATAAAATGAATAGTGTTTTCTTTTCCAAAATGAGATTTTTGTGCCAAATTTCAAGTCGATATAAATATCAAATAATAAACCATGAAATTTTTTTAATACGAATGCATGATACTTAAAATTTCTTAATTATTTTAATTGGGCTCACATGCATTATTTGCCGATATTCCTATTTGCCGTAATTTAAAATGTATGCTAAACATTGTCATCAGCGGCTGTCGTGAGTACCTAAGTAAATTTTATGAATTAGTTTCGTATACTATTATTCTGTAAAAGTTCGAAGTCATATCACTAGAACCTTTCGCTTCGTCAATTTGCGAAAAGGCATTCGTTCCAGAGATGAGAGAACTCAACAAACGGCGTAATTTGGAATAAACACAACTTCATTTTGACCACCCAAGAATTACTCGACGTGTAGTCACAAGTTCCAACGTCATTACAGGCCGACCCGCCGACGCACATTACACCTGCATCTACCTCGCGGTCTTTTTTGACGTTATTCACAATACTTTTTTGAAGTCTGACGAATATCAAACAATATGCAAACAATCAAAAAAAGACCGCGAGGTAGATGCAGGTGTAAAGTGCGTCGGCCTGTATAAAGGTGGCCATGGTAGTCATCATGTCAAAAGAGACGATTAAATTTCTGGGCATCACTCTCGAAGAAAACAATTAGGTTCTTGTGCTTTGGACAACTATAGAACAATTGGCAAAAATACCTTCAAAATAAAACTGAAGCTATGCTAACTTCTTGTAGGTGTCACATGTCCTTCCAAAAAAAATCTATGCTGCACTAGTTCAAGGTAAAGCCACGTTCAGATGGGGCAACTTCAGTTAATCAACTGGCTTTCTCGATCAATCAGTACGTCTCCATGGAGCCTCGGAGAAGTTACAATTGGCCGAGAAAGCTAGTTAATCCGCTGAAGTTGCCTTAACGCGGCTTAAAATGGGACATATTTGGATCAGGGGCAAGACACGGGTGGATGGCACCCTATTCCCTATTGGACTATTACAGTCGTAAAAAATGGGAGCACTATTTTGTGCGTTAAAAACACCACACCTCGCACGAGCAAGATTCAAAAACTAAACAGAAATTTAAAAAACTAATTGCGGAACTAAATTCAGCATACTTTACTCTAGCAGGTCAGAACCTTTGGTTCTAAAAGAATATATATTTTTTTCTTCTCTTGTTGGGTATTACCATTGCGTCCTTTCATCTATAATTGTCATATCACCCGTCTTATATATTTTTTTGGTCCAAAAAATGTATGTTATTTTGGAATCAAACTTTTTTACCTCCGAGTAAAGTTAAAGAATGCTAAATCAAAATCTAGTTCCGCAATTAGATTTTTAAAAAAAATTTGGTTTGGTTTTTTGAAGCTTGCACGTGCGAATTGTGGTGCCATACACCCACACCTTAAGCAGTCGCCCCTGTCCGAATTTTAAAATGCACGAAAGCCCTATGTCCGCCTTTGCCCACTTTCCCCTAGAGTTTGATTTTTAACCGAGCTGTAAAATCTATCCTTTATGTAACCCCATAAAACAGAATCATTTTAAACCGATCTTCATGAAGCAGCAGAATTAACGAATTAAACCATTACAACCCAAATGATCGCAATTAAAATATGTAGCAGTTAAGAAAGGTCGTTTCTAAAATCCGAACGGCTGACCGATTTCTAAATCCAGGATGTCATTATAACAAGACGAAATGGTAATATTTGTAAGTCATGATTACTGCAAACTTGCACCTTAGATGCAACATCGTTCGAGAAGTTGGTGTTATTGGCAAAGAGTGAATAAATTAAACCATTTAGCGTACATGTTATTTAAAACTACAAAAATACAAAATATTTATATACTTTAACGTCGATATTTTTTAACCGTAAAAATATGTCACGCACATACAGGCTTCCGTTTCATCTTTTATAAAGAAACCTTCTTTTGAATTTGTTTAAATAAAAAAATAATTATTTGCCGAGCACCTTTAAATAATGATGACGTGACGTCGGCGAAATAGTAGAATCATTTATGTTAAAAAAAAAACGAACGCATTGCGGATGCACTTCCTCATGAATGAAAATGTGTAAAAACAAAAATAAGGTAAATGTCCCAGTTATCGACCGCGTACCAATTATCGACCACTTTTTTATATTTTTGCTTAAAATAAGAAACTAAGAGCTTCTACCACAAAGCAAATTATTTTATGTTATAACTTAACATTTTGCAAACAGATGGATATCAATTCTGCCAATTTGGATTGTAAAAAAAACCGTATTTTAATTTTTAACCATGTTAAGTTGAGCTTTGCGCAGAAAAGTTTAAAATTCTTAAGCAGGTAAGGTAGCCCTCTAGCAACATTAAAGGGCTTTTGTCCTAACTTCTCAATAGATAATATAATTTAGATGTGATTAAACAAGATTTAAAAGCTTTGTAGATGCATATTTTGTGTTTAAAATTAAATAAAATATGATATTAGGAAAAATAATAGGGGGGTCGATAATACGGCCACAAATTTTATCTAGTTCCAATTATCGACCGGGGGTGGTCGATAAATGGGACATCGCAATTATTTTTGAAATAAGCATAAATAATTACTGGTATATTGTATAAAGCCAAAACTAAAGTAAAATAAATCTAAATTATAATAACTTTTTCTAGACCAATTATCGACCTATCATTTTTTATCAAATAAACTTACAAATTAAACATTTGTTTTCCGGCATAAACCGACCGGTCGATATAAGGGACATTGAAATCATTAAACAAAAAAAGAATAAAACATATAAAAAAAAATATTTTAGTCTCGCAAAAAATATTTTTAACTACAAAAATGCATACATTTTTTGGGGACCAATTATCGACCTACCTTTTTTTGACAAATAATCTCTCTAAAAAATTGTAATAGCTTGACAATTGGTATTAAGAATTACAGACTTTTTCAATAATTTTATTTAAAAGTTATAATAAAGAAAGAACTTTTTTAAATAAACAAGATGTAGAGGTACAAGAGGCAACACGAAAAAAAGAAAAAATAATTGCAAGACAAAGAATTTTGAAAACAGCAGGCTAAAAAAAAGAACAAACAAAGTTTAAAAAAAATGAAATAAAAAGTGGCCAAAAGAATTCCATTTAGCCGATATTCAACCTCTTACGAACCTGCAACGACGAAAAAAAAGAACGACGCGGACGTTCCAATTTTATATGATAGTGAATTTGATCATGAGTCAAATGATCCAATTCTTGAAAACTCTTTTGGTATAACACATATTCAATAAAAGCTATGACCAAAAGTGAGTTAAACCAGAGGTGGCCCAAAGTGGTGGTTATTTTGTATTACGAACAAGATGACATAATCCGAACTATTCCCACTTTAGTATACGTGATCTCAACATTGAGCTCACAAAGAGCGGGGATATTGAGAATGAACCACCGTGATAAGGACTTCTTCAATTGTTGGACCAATTTCTTATCATTTCCCACTCATTGTAAGCTTAATGTTGAGATCATGTATGCCAAAGTGGAAATAGCTCGTAATATCAAAAATAAAAAATCTCAACAAATAAACAAAAGAAAGATGAATTGCCCGAAGTGAATGATTTTTAGAGTTAACTAGCATTTATTTTTTATTCATTTTAAAAGTTACATTCTTTTTTTTTGTTATTTCCTAATTTTTTTGTGCAATAAAGTAATATTTTAAACAAATTGAGTTTTTTTTAGAGTAGGTGCACAAAGATTTCAGATAAAATTAGGTGGTCGATAATAGGAACATTCAGCCGGTCGATAAATGGTACAAACGAAATAATAGCACTGGTCAATAAATGGGACAATGGTTTTTTTTTTTAATTAAATTTATTACTAATAATCAAGAAATTTGGTAAAATATCTCAGAACGTCAAATTCACGAAAATAAGTACTGAAATTCAATGGCGTTTACCAAATAATTATTGGGCCTTTTATATGCATTTGGCAAATTTTTAAAGTTAATTTGTGTGTCTTAAGGGTCTTAAGCGGTCGATAATTGGGACATTTACCTTAGGTACTGAGATACAATCGAAGACAACTAATGATATGCCTAATAATAATTTTTTAAATTAAATCATAATTATTCTCGAAGAGTAACTCTTAGGTCTCAAATTCTACCCTAGGTAATGTAATTTCATCTAAAACAATTAAGCAAGTGCTAGCCGTCGTTTTATATTGGCTGACTATACG
This sequence comes from Cartodere bifasciata, assembly GCA_963920755.1. Classification (NCBI taxonomy): domain Eukaryota; kingdom Metazoa; phylum Arthropoda; class Insecta; order Coleoptera; family Latridiidae; genus Cartodere; species Cartodere bifasciata. The sequence continues at coordinate 13,136,920 of OY987195.1, forward strand.
GCCAATGCATAGGCAACATAATAATAATATAAGAATTAAAAAAAAACCGCCTGTCTGCATACCGCATTATTATAAAATTTTGATATTTAGAAAGAAAGAACCATATTATAGCAAAGGTAAATCAAAAGCAGCGTAGGAAGTATTAGGTACCTAATGACTGCTAAGCAGCTGTTTGTGTTAGTTACGAGGGTACATGCATTGGTTATTGACTCTACTCGTAATAACGCACTGTATCACTATCGTAAGATTTAATAAATGATTGGGACTCTAGCTGGCAGTTAATTTTTGTCTATAACACGCTATATTTTTGCTCTAGAAATAAATGCAAATCATTTACGCTACATCCATCTACAAGAATAATTAATGTAATCATTATACAAAATTTAAACGCGGAAAGTAGTCTAGCACTTTTAATTAGAGAATAAATAGCTTTACGTTAATTGTCTTCTTTAAGCAATATTAAAAGGCTCGTCTTGCATGATGCTTTATAAATGTGAGCTCACCATTACTATCGTGAGACAGACAGATTAGCCTTAATGAAAGAAAGTACACAAATCTAAACATTAATCGTTTCTCGGTCTACCCTAAATAGTTACCATTTCCTTTAATTATATTAATTTAGATTGTCATTAAAAACAAATCATTACACTTCCGTAAAGGCAACAATCAAAGTTTTAGATTTTTGTGTCGAGACCAAATGCCATAATTTGTTGAAGAGTAGGACCCCCATAAATGTGACAATCAGAGCAATGCTAACTTTGTCACAAACGATCCCAGCATTGACTTTACAGTGAGTAGGGATAAGAATGAATCACCTGACTGACTACGTCTGCATTGATTGTTGGATCAATTTCTTATCTTTAAAGTCAATGTTGAGATCGCTCATAGCGAAGTAAGAATAGCTCCAAATGTATATTTAGGTCAACAATCAACGCTCAAGGATGACCTGATGGGTGTGGATGAGCTGGCTAAGAACCATGTTTTTCCATTTTTAAGTGACGTTTTTTTTTTTTAAATATAAAGAAACATAATTTTGAACAATTTTTTAACTACCTATTTAAAACTGAACGTTGTTTTAAAGTAATAACATAGACTGTATTATTTTCTTAGCACGACCACGAGCCTTTGAAATTTCGAAATTTGGATGACCCCGGTACATCCTATTAAGTATCGGGTGAGCAAATAAAAACGACCCATAAGTAGGCCGTGGACATTGTCAACATATTGTAGATTGGCAGATTTTACATTGTTTACAGCCTACTTATGGGCCGTTTTTATTTGCTCACCCGATATGTATCTATTTAGTAATAAAGGATGCCTTTTTGACTTTTGTGAAAAAAAAGGAAATAATTGAAAAAAGGATAATTCATTTCAGAAACTCAAATTGGGACATTTACTCTCGTAACTAAAAAAAAATAATCCGAAGTAACCTACTAATTAAATTCAAATCCTTTTAAAAACGAATAAAAGCAATTATAGCTTGCAGCGTCATAATAGAACTTACTAATTGAAATACTTTATACAGGAAGGTAAAATTTAAAAAAACAATATTGTGTACCTAATTATGTATTAAAATCAATAAAATTCCGTTACATAGCGTTTGTAACAAACTTCTTAATAAGTACACAAATAGGTTCTGGCAGGAGCGGACTGACGATTTTCAAAATAAACGACTTAGGAAATTTATAACATGGCTTAACGGGCAAAATACTCAGTCCGCCCCTGAGTAAGTAATCTAAAACTATTTTTATAATTTTTTTAACAAATTAAAGACTGCAGAAAATGAAAATTTTGAAATAGGTATCTGTGCAAAATTAAACATGAGGAAAAGTATGAATTTCGATAATAATCATTCATACAAAAAAATGTTACGCACATTCATAATTGTAAAATAAAAGTAGCATTTCATTTTAGGTTTCGAATAGAGAAAAAATTCTGAAATTACTTAGTGAAAGTTTCCGTTTTTTTTTTTGAGTTAGTACATCACCCAGTTCTTAAAAAAATATCGAAATATTTACGAAAAAAACTGATCTTTATGCTATCCAAATATTTTTTAAACCAAAATTTAGAATGAAACTTTATCTACAAAACAAAATATGTCTAAACAGCATTACAATAATCTAGAAAAATTGTAGATTGCCGTCCTGTTTAGTGTTTGTATTAAGGAAGAAATTTAAAAATTCGACTATTTTAAGTAGGTACGTTTTAATTTAAATCTACGAAAAATTTAGTAATGTTTTTACCAACTAATTATGGGTATTTAGTTACCCATACATAGTGCGTCACTCAAACCAAATTATTCTAAAAATGTATAGGGAAGCGTGGGGCCCATTCGTACATTTTAAATTAAGTGCCTTAGAACCAATCCTTACTTAAACCTTAACTTTGATAGATAAATTTACAATTAATATCTGACACCACTATCAACTTTACTCAAGCCAACAGAAACAGAATTGAATTTTAAAAACATAAGCATCTTGGGCAAAATGTTTGTTAAAGTTTACTTTTTAACTTTTCACTTTTTCTGATATTATTAAGTGCAAATTTTTATAAGATTAGTAAATGAATCTAAAATTTTAGGTTTTTTTAGTTTAAGGCCACCCTGCATGACCTAATGCCCTATAGGTGATGACCAACAACGCGAAACAAAAATACTGTTTAAAAATGAATTGGTGCCCCATTACCGAATGTGCCTACTATGCCCTTTTGAACTTTCTGCTCGTCATTTACTCTTTATGTAAGAAAAATGTTTTGTTTTCGAATTAAACGTCACAACTAAAGCCCAAAACTAAAATTCTCCCTTATACCTTTTTTGACCATTATAAAACACTACTTTGGTTAAGTGAGGCCCTATGTACAAACAACCTACATTTTAAAATCATTAAAAAAATTGTTATTCCACCCTATTCAGAGAGATAGATAAATTGATTTCAACATTAACTTTAAAAAAGTGGGGATAAGAATGAACCACCACCACCACTAATGACTGTTTAAATTGTTCGACCCATTTCTTATATTTTCCCACCTAGGGTAATACGGATTGATTATTAAGTAAAATTATACGGCAATTAACTATATCATCCACAACACAACTTAAGCCGACGTTAATTATGGATAGGGAAGAGTGTGGCTCTTTTAAACATGGGGCATTTGTAAACATTAAAAAATTTAGTGTTTTAAAAGCATTATTGGTGTGCAAAAGTTTGATACAACTATCCTAAGTCTAAAGGTGCCCACTCTCTCCTACATAGATTATAAATGGATAAGAATAATAATTAACGACATTTATTTTTATCAATAAATGTCATTTAATATTCTTTTTAGACATATGCAATCTATAAATCCATAATTTGCGAATAACGAGCGAGCATTTAAATTCTACCTCGACTCTTGCCATGGAAAACAAAAGATGCTTTTCCGTAGGTCTTTGATAGTTTCTACTAATGTCATTTTTGATGTTGTCATCTTTTTTTGACGTTTAAACAAACTATCAAAGACATACGGAAAAGCAGCTTTTGTTTTCCATGGCAAGAGTCGAGGTAGAATTTAAATGCTCGCTCGTTATTTAAGTTGTGAATGGTACTTTTAAACGCCCCCAATATACAGAGTGAATCAAATTCGGTAGACACTATTCAAATTTTGTCTATCTTAGGTGTTAAGAGACATCCTGTGTAGTATATTAGCAAAACCCAAATAATTTTTTAACAAAAAAAAACTTTGCTTTCGAAAATAAACATACTGTACCACAGTGAAAACCCCTTTTTTGATAAGGGTATACAGGGTGTTCAAAATTAGCGCACAAACGCAATGCTACGTTGTTGGAGCACTCTTAGGGATCCCTAGAAGATTTAAAAAATGTAATTTAACCATTTAAAATATAAAAAAATGCTAAAATAAGTTAAGATAGATGGGCTTTTGTATTAAGCTATTTTTTCTTTCAATGTGCTGTTGCCTTTAAGATATAAGCGTTCGATGACTCTTTTGGATCTCATTTCTCCAAGGTACATGAAAAATTTTTTAACAATTTTTTTCTAGGGATCTCTAGGACTGCCCTAACAACGTACGATCGGGTTTATGAGCCAATTTTTAAACAGGGTTTTGCAAATGTTATTTTTAAAATTGATTAAGACAACACAATTTTTTGTCGTTACTTTTTAAACATTGGACACCCTATTTGAAATATCATCTTTGTTACAACTGTTTTAAGGAAAGAATCATTTAAGAAAATTTAAAAACAAAAATGTTTTTTCTAATGTGAAAGAAAATAATTTAAAAAGTTAAAATAATATTCTATGCTGAATACTTTATTTAAAAACAATTGTTTTGTAAGTTTATAAACATTAGACACCCTGTTAGAAGATTTGTGAAAAAAAAGATATTTAAAGAAATCTTAGAAATTGAAAATGTACTTTGAACTGGTACTTTTGATAATAAACAAATACTTATATAGCATTAATTTTACACCTTAAATACCTCTTTTTAAAAGTTATTGTTTTAAAGAAGTATTTGAAAGAATTACATTTGTAATGAAAATTAAGCCAAAGTAGGAAGCTAATTAACATACTGGTTTACTAAGAAAAAAATTATAAAGCTATTTGAATAAAAAAAAAGAACTTTTGAAATTTGAGAACATAGGGTATTTTTTTTTTTTTTGGAAATAATAATTGAAGAAGCGTTGGGATTTTTTTAAGGAAATCTTAACTAAAATAATATGGTTAAAGAAACCGGAATAAAGCTGTTGAAATATGAAGTAATTTAAATTATGCGAGTCAAACCTATCTATGTTAGTAATTAGTAACTGTGTAAACGGGTATATGACCCTACAAAAGTAAAAAAATGCACGCGTTTAAAAAATAGTTTAGCACTTATTTACTTGCTTTAGAAATAGAAACATATTCACATCATGTGGCTTCATTCATCATACACAGTCACACACCCTTTAACACACCTATTCGCCGATTCATCCTGGCCATTGTTTAATTGGTACCAATTTTTTCGCCTTTGAGCTAACCTAACATCATTATGTTACCCCTAACTTCATAGGCGTTTCATAGTTTTATAGGTACAAGAGTAAGTTTCAGCTTTCTGTTGTATTTTGTATTTAATACTTCTCTACAAAAATCTACTGGCACTTTTAAAATTCCAACTCGTGCAATTGATGAGTTTAGTAGTCATTGCTGCCAACCCGCCGAGTCTCACAGATTTGTTCAAGCGCAACTGCACCTCGATTGTCACCAAGCTATTTATTTTTTTAAAATGTTAAAGTTAACTCGCAGTTATAACCTAAAAAGGAATTTTACTACTCGCACATGTTGTGTAATTTAGGAATGATATTTTTTAGGATTAACTTACCAAAACTCGCGTAAATATTTCAAAAAAATTCTCTAATTGAGTAAATAAAGAAATCACGAATTCACTTAATCTCTTACGGCATTGCTCACGGTTGCACTTATAGGATTTTGATCACATCGAAAAATCGGTATAAACGGCTATTTTCTCAATATTTTGTGAAAAACACTGCATTTTAAATCATGTTTAACAAATGCAAATCATAAAAAATAATGCATTTTTTAACACTTATTGATGTAACTGTAACAGAAAACTTAAAATATTAATAGGAAACAAATTCAACAATCTCAATCTCTAAGCCATCACGTTTTTGTTCCACTTCATCTGTTGGCATAGAAAGGATGTTCCCGGGCTTCCGCTCGGTTTCGTACCTTCCAAGTGCCTTCAGGTTCTACCTGAAAAATAAAAAACCCATAAATACAATGTTCGAAAAAACTTACGTTTTGGCTTTGGTGGTATCAATTTAATGGCTCCAACTCTTTCTGGTATCTCTATTTTCATCTTTTTCTCAGCGGGTGCTAAAGGTGTGTCTTTGGGCGGTGAGGCTCGCTTGACAGGAAGCGCCGGAATGGGGGCGGTAGGTGCCTTTTTGACAGGCCTTGGCGGGGGCGGTTTAACTTCTTCTTCGAGGCCAGTAGACCTCATTTTGGCGTTAAATACTTTAACGGTTTTTGGTCGCTCTTCGGCATTTTTTCGGACCTCTATCGACATAGTAGGTTTTTTCTTGGTTTCTTTGTCTTTTTCGTCAGAGCTGCTCTTTTTAGGAATTCTGCCGATTTTATCTAGACTTTGAGGTTTAATTTTAGCAAGAGTGTCTTTATCTTTCTCGGCTTGCTTTTCTTTGGTCTCTTTGCTGTCTCTTCTATCTTTATCTCTCGAACTGCTACTAGATGATTTTTTGCTGCTGCTACTACTACTGCTTCGTTTTGAATCATTGCTTTTGTGCCTGTCGCGATCTTTTCGATCTCTATTTCTATCCTTATCTCTAGTCGAGCTAGAACTACTTCTAGAAGACGGTGAGCTCTTAGAGCTGCTTCTATGTTTATCTTTATCCCTACTACTACTAGATCGACTAGAGTTACTTTTAGAACTACTGCTACTTCTGCGTTTTTCTTTTAATTCATCTTTTTTATCCTCTTTTTTATTGTCAACTTTATTTTCTTTTACTTCATCCTTATTTTCAGTTTCTACCGTCTCCTCTTTCGCTACTTTCTCTTCGCTTTCCCCTTCTTCTGAAGCATTCGATAATCTACTAATGACCTGCTTTCCATCACGAACTGTGAGTTTATAAAATGTCCCTGTACTAATAGCTTCACTATCTTCATCTTCAGCATTTGCTACTGTTTCCTCATTAACGGGAAGTTCCTGAACAACGACAGTTTCAATGTTATTAGAAACTGGGTGTTGTTCCTCGGCAACAACTACAGCAACTTCTTTTTGAATCTTTTCGACATCTGGCGTCGAAACGTTACTTTTTACAATAGCGAGCCAATTATTCACTAATTGGTCCGCCATTTGTTTAACACCTGTAAAAAAGGGCTAAATAAGAAGAAGAAACCTCACTTTCATAAACAAATAACAAATTTTGCAAATATGTACAAATAGATTCATATCATTTATATAATTTTTACGTGAGGTGAAAACAAGTTTAAAATGACTTACCCCCCAATTCATCGCGCTTAGATAAACTCTTCACCAGCTTGGGAATATTATTCAGTCTTAATCGGGCCGAATCAACTGGAGTTGTAAGAAGAAGCTCCAAGATTTCGACGACTAAATCCCAGTTTGAAACGACCATGGCTTCCTGTAGCCAAGTTTGAACCAGGGACCAACCCCCTGACGACATGAACATGTCAACCAATTGTTGTTCTGTATTTCTTAAAATCAGCAGGTAGACGCATTTGCTGACCAGTTTTTTAGAAAATTTTGTCATTAAACTGAAAAGAAATATCGTTTATTTTAAAAGCACTAAACAGAAAATTTACAAAACAAAATGTGGATAACCCTATAATTAAGTAATTTGGATAGTCATTAGGGTAAATTTTAATAGGAAACTATAATTTAAGATAATTTAAAGGGTATTAATAAACGATTAATGTATTTTAATTCCAATCCAAGTTGAATTTTATTATTACTTTTGTTCTAAAATAAGGCAACGAGTACTAATTCATATGACAAAACAAAAAAATTAATAAAAACAACTTTTACATACTCAAAATCAAAGTTTTACAAAAATTTAGAAACACTTGCGCCAAATGATTTGTTATAAATTTTGTATTTTAATTATAACTAAATTACTCAATTTGCACAAAATATTATTTAACACATTTAAGGTTGAAGACTGTCTAAAATACATAATTGGATATTTTTAAACGAATCTAGATAAACAAAATTAACCAATAAATGTAGGTCAACTAACAAAGAACGCCAAGCAGTTTTATGAACTAAATTAAATTTGGTAAAACCTCAGTTGTTCGTTTTTTCTGCTAAAAATAATTTGGGCCCTAGAGAATATGTAACGAGTGAGCAAAGAAAATCGGGCTGAAGGATGTTGCATGTTGAAGGAAGGCCTTCAACATGCAAAAAACTCATTCTATATTAATGATTGAAAATTAAAAAAAAAATCACTGACTGAGCTCTTGTTGCATAACGGTTGTTTTGCATTTTGCATAAATGGGAAACAAAGGTCAAGCAGCTGTGCACTGCAATGTTAGACAACTTACTTAGACAAAATAAAAATACGGGTACACAATATAAATTAAAAATAAACGGAATAAAAATTATAATACAAGACTAAAATACTTACTTTACAAGACGTGGAACCTCTTCTTTCGACAAAATTCCTCCTTCAGGCGATAAAAGCACTGATAAGCACTTAAGCAGCTGTAGCGGATCTATTCTAGGCTATAAAATGTAATTATTTGTTAATAAGCGACGTATTTAAAGAATCTATTTAGATGGTGATTCATTTATGTAAATAATTTCGTTTTCATACAGTTTTTAGTCTGACCTGATTTTAAAAGTAGTTACTTTCAAGTTTCAACAAAAATGATTTTTGCGCCTTGACGTCATCAACATGGCGACCAAGTTTATTGATCTTTCTTTTGTTCTCAATTTTTACGAGGGGTACCCTCAATTGATATAACTATTTTAGTATTTTTCTGAGAAATAAACAAACATGATAGTAGTAATAGCGCATTTTTTTACCATGAATATAAAATCTTTGGGGTAGATTATCAGGTTATAATAAATTAAAGCAACTGCGAATAAAAATCACATGTAAATTTTATTCCGTACAAAAAGTAAATACCTTACCATTTTTAATTCCTATTTTGCCGCACAACTTTAGCTTTTAACACTAACAAAACGAAATGTTATGTAAATAATGAACAATAGTCACAAATAATGTCTGGTGGCCAACACCCTATCCTCCATTATAACGCTACGCAGTTCAACTTCAATCAAATGTTGCGTAAATGCGATATGAATTAAAGTAACGAAGCGAATATATTGTAGAAATATGTCTTATCAAAAGAATAAATGTAATTTGCAAAATTAGAAACTATTTTCTACAATTTGTACGTTATTTTTATAAAATGATTTGCACGAAAATGCAACGACATGAAAACCTGTGTATTTCTAAACGGACAAGACGGAAATGACGAAAGCAAATAAAATTGAAGTGGGCCTCGGTTCCTTGGAGAAGGGGAATCTATGCGCAAACGCAATAACAAAACGGATGTTGCGTCAGAAGCGCACAAAAAACTCCGTGCTCTTAAGATTAGTTCGTGCTTTTAAGTTTTAATTTTATTTGACGACCAGATTTTGTTGGTTATGTTTAAGAAATTTACAAAAAGTTGAAATGATTTTAAATTCACTGCAAGTATTAAAAACCATTTGCCACAAAACAGTGCAACCTCGTTCGCTGTTCGTCTCTTCGCTTCTGAGAAATTCTGACAACAAAGATAAAGTGCTGATCGAAGCACGGGAAATATCCAAAGATAGAACCGAAGAAGTGCCTGTAGAAACTAGCATAAGATATTTAAAAAGTGCTGCTTATAAGCAGACTTACGGAGAAGATCCAGTTTGGCTTCCATACAGAAGAAATCACAAAGGATCCATTCCACCCAGAAAAACTAGGAAAACTTGCATAAGAGGGGGCCAAATATCCACAGGAAACCCTTGCCCGATCTGCCGAGACGAATACCTAGTTTTGAATGAAAATAACGTTGACTTATTAAAGCAATTTATAAGTCCTCACACTGGTACCACTTTAAGCTACTCCAAAACTGGTTTGTGCCAACAAAAGCACAACCAACTAAAAGTAAGCATTCAAAAAGCACAAGATTTGGGGATAATAACATACGACGTGCCATTCCGCAAGTACGACTATTCGGAATATTATCCCAAAACCGAAGAGAATTAATGGAAGCTACTTTCGTAGTTGTTGGAGGTGGTATATCTGGAGTATCAACCACTGAAACATTAGCCTTTTTAGAACCCTTGCAATCTATTATTTTGATTAGCGAGTCTTCACTTATTAAAACCGTAACCAATCTACATGCAATTACAAAAACCATAACCAGTTTTGATGTAGTAGAAGCCCAAGCCACTAGTTTAAACCAAAAATATAGCAACGTTACTGTAATTCACGACTCATTAATGCACATTCTGGACAAAGAAAATACAATAGTTACCAAAAACAAGCTACAGATAAAGTACACTTTTTTATGTTTATGTGTGGGGGCCCAGCCTAAATTATTACCTCAAGCGACTTCCCTTCCCTATGTTTTGGGAATTCGAGATACGGATTCAGTGGACAATTTCGTAAAAATACTGGAAAACTCCAAACGTGTAGCTATCGTAGGAAATGGGGGAATTGCCTCTGAAGTTGTTTATAAAATTCAAAATGCAGATGTTCATTGGATTATTAAAGACAACCACATAACCGCAACTTTTGTCGACCCAGGCGCAGCTGAATTTTTCCAACAATCACTTAATAACAAAAAGGAAACAAATCTAGAGCCCCTTATTAAAAGAATGCGATATGAAGAAGATACGCAACTAAAATCTGGTGCTGCTTTAGGACCCGACTGGTACAAAAATCTTAAAATCGAAGGCAACAATTTTCTTCAGAGTCAACTTAACGTACATTATGGTGTAGAAGTAACCCATATTTCACAGTGCGAAAATCCGGAATATAATCTTGAAGTTCATTTAAGCAACAATGAACGCCTTGAAGTTGATCTAGTAGTTTCGGCCACAGGAGTCGTCCCCAATTTAAATTTTACATCGCAGTCCAGTTTTCAAGTTTCGGAAGAAGGTTACCTAAAAGTGGATGAGTTTTTACGAACGTCGCTTTCAAACGTTTACGCTGCTGGAGATGTTTGCCAGCCAAACTGGCCCCTTACTAAACATTGGTTCCCTATGAAACTTTGGACCCAAGCTCGTCAAATGGGCTGTTATGCCGCAAAAGCTATGTCTGGGCATTTTCAAAACGAAGAGGTTTTGCAAGATTTTTGTTTTGAGTTGTTTGGGCATTCGACTAAACTTTTTGGACACAAAGTTATACTTTTGGGACTTTTTAATGGCCAAAAACTGGGGACTAATTATGAAATTTTGCTTAGAATGACCAAAGAAAAGGAATACATAAAATTTGTGCTTGAAAATAATAAATTGCAAGGTGCTATACTAATTGGAGATACAGATTTGGAAGAAATGTGCGAAAATTTAATTCTTAATCAACTTGATTTAAGCCCCTATGGTGACGATATTTTAAATCCAGATATAGATATTGAAGATTATTTCGATTAAGCATTAACGTTGTTTTGTAATTATAGAAATGCAATAAAATTTAATTAAACAAATAATTTAATATTTTTCATTTTTATGTCTATTTTTAAAAACAATTTACTTTCATGCTAACGTAACGTAGTGTAGTTTATACGTTACGGATGATATAAACGATTCATTAAATTAATGCTTAGTTTGTTATTGTTCTTAACATAAACTATTTTGTGTTACGTAATGTGTAAACGCAGCTTTGTGCATTCACGGAATTTTTACTTTTCTCATAAACTGTCCTTTATGAGCATTGTTGTTAATCTGTCAAGAAATGTGACGTTTGTAGCAACGGTTTTTCATGTTTGTATTCAAAATGTGCCTTTCTGTTGTTGTTATTAAAGAATAGTAGTATATTTTGGACAATTTAAGAAGCATATTTTTATATAATTTATTGCAAAATGGCATTGTCGGCTCCAAGGAACAATTATACTCCACGAAGAAACCTCAACCAAGAAAACAGGGACACTTTAAACTTCCTACACCCCGTTACCCCGAGATCTCAGCTTACAACACCAAAGAGACTGCCCAAAACACCCCTATCGGAGACCCCCGACTGTTTTAGCAATGTCACAGTTGAAACGCCAGGATCCGCTTACAAAAGGAGAAGCAGCAAAGATAACAAATATGACGAAATAAGTAACCTCACCGTTGCAGTCCGCATTCGCCCCATGAATGCACGAGAACTTGCTATTATGGGCACCAACGATGTTGTCCAGGTAAAGGGGCAAGATTTGATAATACGCTCGAATAATGTGAGCCATTCAACTATGTCTGTTGACCATATTTTCCAATACGATCATATATTCTGGTCCTGTGACGAAACAAATAAATTGTACACAACCCAAGAGGATGTTTTCTTAACATTGGGGCAACCCCTGCTTAACTCTGCGTTTAGGGGATACAATGCGTGTTTATTTGCATACGGACAAACTGGATCTGGTAAAAGTTTTAGCATGATGGGCCGTAATACCTGCGAAGTTGTTGATATCGACTCTGAAGATTACTCAGGAATAACGCCGAGATTTTGCAGAGAACTCTTTAATCGAATAAACTCTTTACCCAATGGCAGCAGTGCTAGTGTAGAAGTTAGTTACTTTGAAATATACAATGAAAAAATACATGATTTACTTTCTAGTCAAACAAGCGCCAGTAAAACGCCACTAAAAGTACGCGAGCACCCAGTTTGGGGACCGTACGTAGTAGACTTAAGCGTTCACACAGTAAAGTGCTACAAGGAGCTTCGAAATTGGCTCCTAATCGGAAATAAAAACAGAGCAACAGCAGCCACGAACATGAACGAAAAATCATCACGATCGCACAGTATATTCTCAATAGAATTATGCCTGTCCGAGGGACTTAATGATGGAGACAGTAGTCGTAGAAGTAAAGTCAGCCTTATCGATTTGGCGGGAAGCGAACGTTTGGGAAATTCACATTCACACAACACTGAAGAAAAAATCCGACAAGGAGTCAGCATTAACAAATCTTTGTTAACTTTGGGAAAAGTTATTTCATCTCTGGCGGATCAGAAACGGAACCATTTTATTCCTTATAGAGACTCTGTCCTGACTTGGCTTTTACGGGTAAGACTTTTCTCTTTTATGTTTAAACACCTGTCGAATCAAAGAAGAAGATTGTATTAAATATTTATTATTTCCTTTTTTTTCAGGAAAGTTTAGGGGGTAACTCCCTGACATCCATGTTAGCCACCATAACACCATCAAGCACAAACATCGACGAAACTCTAGCAACCCTGAGATACGCCTGCCAAGCCCGCTCCATCGTTAACAGAGCTCGTATTAACGAAAACCCACATGACAAGCTTATTCGAGAACTACGCTCCGAGGTGGAACGGCTCCGAGCCCTTAGACAAGACTACGAAAGAACTTCTATAGGATCCTCATCAAGCACAATTCTTCATTTGAGCGACATAAGCAATTGTGAAGAACTTGAGGACTTACGTCATAAGTTATCCGAAACCGAGCTGCAACTTCAAGAAGCACAGCTAAAATGGGAACAAAAATTGATAGAAACCAAAGAAAAGCAGCTGGTAGAACTAGCGGAAGCTGATAAAAAGCGGGCAGAGCTAGAGTCCAAAGTACGAGTAATGAGAACTTCTGATAAGGAAGTTAACTTATCTCCATACCGAACAAACTTTTTACAGCAACTTGAAAGCGTCCTGGAAAAAGAACAGAAGCAAAACCAAAACAACTTGGACAATTTCGAGTCCATCCGGACGTGGTGCCTTAAAAATTCACTTCATTGTTCGTCTCCTTCACCAAATACCCTCAAAATAATAGACTATGAAAATAAATCTCAGACTGTTATAACTCTAAGTGACTTGGCAAACTTTACCCATTCAATCGAACCGTTTTTAGAGCGGCTAAATTGGACGCCGTACCGCTCAAACAAAAAGTTAACGAAATCCGATATTGTTAATAACATGAATCAAATTCATGAGGCTTTAGCTAATTTACTGCCATCTGGTAGTGAAGATAATTTGAGTTTACTGTATGCAAAAGTCAATAAATCGTTGCAGGGATTTGAAACCGCGCTTTTAAACAGTGTTGGTAAAAATGGACCCAAAAGTGTTACATTTAATATGAATCTTGATGTGGACTCGTAGGGTTTACTTGACTGAGTTTTTGTGCCATGCTTGCCAATGTATATAATAGTGTATTTTTATTCTGATAATGTAACTTGGAGTGTTTTGTATGTTTTTAAATGTTGCTTTCTACCAAGCTTTTAATTTTATTATGTATGAAAAAACATTACTACGTTGACTTTGTGTTGCGGTTGCATTTTAAAATTATAAACAAAATCTTAGGTTTAATTAATATGTAGTGGTGTCACTCCGATAGGTATATAATTTATTTGTTTACCTAAACATCAATAAAAGTAATTTTAAAAATATTTTAACAGAACCTTATGTCTTATGTCTAATTAAAAAGAAAAATACCCTACCCTGCTAGTAATATTTATTTGTGTGAAAATTTATAAAAAGTTCGTTCATTTTATAAATGGACCATACATTTTGTATGTATGATCCTAAAAGGTTGTGCTATAATTATTCCAAACATTTATGAAACTCATAAACTGGTAAGTTAAAAATAAAAAGACTCTTTTTTTTTAGATGAATTTTCCTTTTTATCAGTTGGGGGTAATTTTCATTCATTTGCTAAGTTTATAAAAAACAAAACTTTCACCCTTATTTACAGATTCTTTATTACAACACAATTAAACAATAACACACATTATTTCTTTTGTAACAGAATAACATAAAGAAACAAATCACTTTACTATGTAGGTATAATTGAAAACAAGATTAGGATAGATCAATCTTTTTGTAAGCAAACGTTAACTAAATTTCAAAATTCCTGGACCAATTTTAAGAAAAAAAGTTCATATGAACTTGTGTTCCATTTTGACCTTTTTTAAACACTCAACCCCCTTCTTCCTTTTATAGATTATAGAATATTTTTAATATTTAGATGCATCAAAAAGGTACTTTTTTTTATTATTTTTGGAAATAAAGAGAAAAAAATATTGTTTTAGAGGGCTGTAACTAACTAAGGTGGTTTTAAAATCGGTTTAGGAATCAATTCCTAATTTTTTCTTTTTCACGACATTAGGAAGTTTAAAATAGCTTTTGTGTTCAAACCCTAAAATGAACACGAATGCTACCACAAAAGAAATGTCTAATTTAGTTTTATCAGTTCAACTTTCGGTTCACCCAGATTTGTTAACTTTTGTTTTACTCCCAATAGGAGAGTTTTCACCTTTTAAAAATAATTTGCTTTAATTATTTTACCATAATACGTAATTATCACAGACAACCTAAAGTATTTAAACTCGACAAATATTATTTAAAATCATCAGGTTCGTCGTTACGCTTTATGTAGATGTCTCCAAACTTATTCATGTACTTTTTAATATATTCTCTTGCTTTAACCTTAACGCTATCGCTGCACACCAATTCTTCGATAGCGGAGATGTGTTTCATTTCTTTTAGCATTACAAAATGAGTAAGCTGAAATAAAAATTACATTTAAATAAGGAAATTTTTTAGAAAGTATGTTACAAACCTTTCTAGCCAAATGTTTAAAATCTTCAGTGTTTGTAATTTTGCCTTGTTTGCAGTCTGGTTTTCTGTAGTGATTGAGAGAGCTAACCACTGTATGGGCCATGGTTGATCTGAATGTTTCTTTAATTTTTCTAGCTTCGTCTGTATTCATGTGTTTAAGTTTAGGTTTTAGTTTCACTTCGACTTCCTTTACTTTTTCTTTCTTGGTTTTTAAATGTTTTTTTGATTGAGCTAGTATGAGTTGACGTTGCTTTTTTAACTTCTCCTTGTTTTCTCTGTAACGTTTTACGTCCTCTTTAAATTGAGACTTGTCTTCTTCTGTTCTTGGCTAAAGAGATAATAATAATGATAAAGATAAGTTTATTATGATCCCGATTACCCACTATCTTTTATGCAAACTTATGTTAAACTTAGGCTCCAGTTTTTAGCATTATTTTTAAAGCAATTGTTTTAAAATTTTGATAATATTACTCTAGCTTCTTTTTAAATACCTTTTGTTTTGTATTTATAGTTAAGCAAAAATAACTAACAGTTCAAAGAAGGGTAAAATATGCTAAAAACAAACTGATTTTTATTAAAGATGTGCTTATGACCAAATCATTTTGGTATGGTCATAATCTCTGGTCATATTACGGTCAAATATGGTCAAAGAAAACCCTTGGTGATGTCATATGAAAAATTAAATTATGGTCACCTAAATACTATATTTTGACTTATAAATCCCACCAAGCCAATTTTATGTAAAATGAATTAGCAAAATTAAGACAGCAACATTAAAAATTTAGCAAAAAGTGGCAGATTAAAAAAATATTTAGAATTTGACCAATTTCCCCAAATTTGGGTGATCAAATGACGGTAAAATGACCTAGTCAAAATCTTGGTCAAATACCACTGGCACATCTCTAAATTGAGATTTTAAAAGCGTAGTTTAAAAAACAAATAGGTATTAAATAATAAATTATTAAATTATCTTTTTAATGACACCAAGTTTTTAAAAATCCGATAAAAATACACCATATTAGTGTGACGTCACTGAAGCCAAAACAGCCAATCGGTTTTATGGCTTTGACGTTTTAACAATTGTCGCCAAAATGACAATTACGAGAATTACTTCTTGACTCTTGCGAGGTGATAACGGAATATCGCTTCGTACGAAACTTACATAAGAAAACCATTAGGTTTCGTACCAAGCGATATTCCGTAATCACCCCATTAGTCGTTAAAACTCTGGAAACTAATATGGTAAATTAGCACAAATATTTTGGGTCTAAATTTTGTTTATATTTATATTTAAAAGTGCTGCCAGCTTACGAAATAAGATTTTTCACAGCGTCTATCCGAGTTTATACGAATTTATCCAGTTGACTTGGTGGTACTAAGTAGAAACTCTAGGTAAATGTTAATATTTGTTTAACTATGGACCTTCCTTGTCGTCAACCACCCTCGCGGCAGCGCATCATTACACAAATTATTCCTTTCTCTTCGCCTTTAAGTCGTCCTTTGTCTCCTCAACATGTTATAAGGACTGAACATAGGACTCTTAAGTTTGCTCATTTACTATTGTACTTACACTGATAATAATTTCCTGAACCAATGAAGAAACTCTCCTCTTTTTAGTCGGCGGTTTATCATCCTTTAACAAGCCAACCTCCTTCAGTCTTTTATCTATGGAAGACTCCTCACTCACAGTTGCAGTGCTTGTTTCCATAGCGTCAGTATCCACATCCGTGGATACGTTTACCGGGCTAGGAGTATCGGCTTGGTCGTCAGCTAGGTGTACAGGAATTGCTTTTGGTTTGTACTTGCTGTCCATTTGTTTGCAGACTTCTCGAAGTAGCTTGGCGTCATCGATATCGTCGTCGCTGTCACTGTCTTCTGAACTGGCTTCGGAGGATTCACTGCTCGATTCGGAACTAGAGGATTCCGATGCTAGATTTAAAAAAAACAAGAAATGGGTTAGTTTAATGAATTGGTTAAACAATACTTTGCAGATGTGTATTTTACAAAAACAATGAGGGGCACTTATGGGTGTACAAAAAATATGTATAGAATGCTATTTGATAAAAAAAAATTATTTAATTTCACTAAGAATATTTCTAATCAAATTAATATTCAAGAAAATGTGATTTTTTTAAATTTGGGGATGTTTTTCACCCCCTATTTACTAATTGATTATCTCATAAAACTAGAATGGGTAGAAGTCGAAACGCGTAGAAGTTACTCTTCGCAAATGAGTAGCTCGAGTAGAACTCGGATTCAGTAAAAATGCGATTTTATATTTTTTAAATCAAAACTAAATCAATTTGTTATATAATTGCTACACATTCTATAAAATACTCTTCGCGAGAAATAATTACAAGATAATAGTTATTAAAATAAAACAATTTTTTTTATTTATCTGCGCAAAATATTAACAGAAAACACGAAGAATTTCGTTAACGAAGAGAATAAACTTCAGTTTTGACTTTTAACATAAACTGCTCCAACAAAGTTAGGGATATGGTTGTTTGTGAACCTTCCTAAAGTTTTAGAAAAAAAAAATTTTCTTTTAAAATAACAAATAAAAAAAAAACAAATCTTACCATAAAGTTTTTTTTTTAATTTTATTTACGGTTCAATATTTTTTTGGACTTTGATTAAAATGTTAATGTTTCGAGTTTTATAATCGGTTCATAAAATTATTCTAGTAGTTTTTAAAAGTAGGCTTACTGTCTTGTTTAATTTTTAGGAAAGTCTGGAAGCCAATAGAATACTCTGGATGATTGGGACCGGACGTCTCTGGTTGATATGGTCAATTTCTTTAACGTTAGTCAAATTGTAAATCCTTCTTTTGATAACGGTCAATTTAAAACAGAAGCTACTTCTAGAAGTCCTTAAAGTTGTAAAACAGTCGCTTCAACCAGTACCAGAATGATACCTTTCAGATTAAGTTTGAAGAAAGCATTTAAGTCTGTGTAGGTCCTTGCGGGAACGGCTTCCGAATGCCGATAGTGCTTCTAAACCCATTTTAACGGTAAAAAAACTTCTTCACGAAGTCAATGTAAGATCTAGGCAATTTTTAAGAAAAGTTCCGTCAACCCCAGATCACAAACAAAAACCATTGGAAGGAGAAAAGAAAAGAGTATATGGGCATGAAAAGTGGGAATCTGTAATGATTACAGGGGAATCCAGATGCAGCAGGTTTCTAAGTATGATCACGATTCCTAACCCGTACATGACGACTGGCAGAAAATCTACCAAATCTGGAATCGTTTGTAAGCAGTATGGATTGTCCCTTTTCATGCCGATATACTCTTTTCTTTTCCCCTTCCAATGGTTTTTCTTTGTGATCTGGGGTTAAAGGAACTCTTCTTAAAAATTGCGTAGATCTTACATTGACTTCGTAAAGACGTTTTTTACCGTTAAAATGGGTTCAGAAGCACCATCAGCATTCGGAAACCGTTCCCGCAAGGACCTACACAGACTTAAAGGCTTTCTCCAAACTTAATCTAAAAGGTATCATTCTGGTACTGGTTGAAGCGACTGATTTACAACTTTTAGGACTTCCAGAAGTAGCTTCTGTTTTAAACTGACCGTTATCAAAAGAAGGATTTACAATTTGACTAACGTTAAAGAAATTGACCATATCAACCAGAGACGTCCGGTCCCAATCATCCAGAGTATTCTATTGGCTTCCAGACTTAAACAAGACAGAAAGCCTACTTTTAAAAACGACTAGAATAATTTTGTGAACCGATTATAAAACTCGAAACATTAACATTTTAATCAAAGTCCAAAAAAATATTGAACCCATAAAATTAAAAAAAAAACTTTATGGTAAGATTTGTTTTTTTTTATTTGTTATTTTAAAAGAAAATTTTTTTTTCTAAAACTTTAGAAGGTTGACAAACAACCATATCCCTAACTTTGTTGGAGCAGTTTATTTGTGGCTAGAGTGCCTTGATGATTTTGACAATTATTGTCGCCTTATAGAGTGACGACATGCATCATTCTTTCTCTGTCATACAGATAACGTCATCAACGTTATAGCCAAAGTGACAACAATTACAACTTACAATCACAATTAATGACGTTATCTGTATGACAGAGAAAGAATGATGCATGTCGTCACTCTATAAGGCGACAATAATTGTCAAAATCATGAAGGCACTCTATTTGTGGCTATTTGTTTTGACAGCTGCTTTTGTTTCTTTGGTTGAAATATTTTTGGCATGGCCTTCTTGAACGAATCGTGACGAGATTCGGACTTGGAAGTTTTTTGAAACTAAAATCATTAATATTTTGTTTTTTTTAACCTTACTGTCTACATTTACAAAAAACGAACCAACATTTTTAATAGAAAATTCAATTTTGATTAATTTTGTAAAGAATAATTTTTTTGTAGATTGAATAATAACGGAGATAGGAGGTTTTTTTTGTGCTGGGGGGTAATTGGGGGGTCGGACAAAAAAACAAACGAATACTTTTTTGTAAAAAATTAAATTTTCTATGTTTTATGTCGAATAATTTTTTTTGTAAATTTAATAATAGTCGAGCTACAATTTTTTTTTATTTGGGGGGCTTAAAAGGGGGCTTTGTAGTAATCAAATTCTTGCCAAAAACAATAGGGTTCTTCCTTTTATAGGGATCGATTTTTCTTTAAAATTTGAGTTTGATATCGCTTGTGGTTTTTGAGATAGCGTGACCACAAGAAACGTGACAGACAGACGGACGGACAAAAAATGACAATCTTAAAAAGTCATGAAACGCACGAATCTGCAAAAATTTTTGCTCTACGACGAAAATTTACGATTTTAGGATTTTCTGATCGATTGCAATATACTCTTCGGACCTAGTCTTGCGAAGAGTATAATAAGAGGAGTTTTTTCCTAAACAAGATTGGTTTTTGTGCCAAATTTTAAATCGATACGTTAAGTAATGGCGGGCGATAACAAATTTCCTTAGAGACAGACGGACAAACACAAAATAAAATTTTTAAAACCAAATAATCAAATTTTTTGCTCTAGGATTTCAGAAAATGTTTAAGCAACACTTGTCTAAAAAAATAGTAAAGTTTTGCGTGGAAAAAACTCTACAATGAACTATTGTAGAAATCTAATTTTAAAGTTTTTAATTAATTATTAAATATTTAGGGAAAACATGCTCTTTTGTTATATTTAAAAAACAGTAAAAACACTATTTGAGTTTTATTAATAATTGCGTCAGTTTAGTTCCGGATGTGCGATATAGTCGAAATCCAAATCTTACTAATAAATTTGAAGGGCGTCCTTTTAGTTTGTTCTTTAATTTAATAATTAAAAATTAATTAATGTTTTTTATACACCTGCATTACTATAAATGAATTAACTGTTTCTTAAAGACTATCACATTTGTCAGTATACTTGTGTTAAATACATCCTACTACAAAAATATCAACAATGAAATTTGCTGTTGCTTCTTTTGTTTTATTTTTCGTTTGTGTAATTAATGCTCGCCCTGAAGACGCAAAATTTACCACTAAATATGATAACATCAATCTGGATGACATTTTGAAAAATGATCGCTTGGTGTTAAACTACTTTAATTGTTTAATGGAAAAAGAAAAGTGCAGTCCTGAAGGCGCTGAACTTAAAAGTGAGTAAAATTTGCAATACTTTAAGGTCCATTATTATGGACCTTAAAATAATGCAAATCTTAGTTAAGTCGAAATTTTTGATCAATTATCACTTTTTTTAACTACACTTATGCGATGCATCGAGTTTCTTTATTAGATTAGTATTTAATTTAACTTGGTTAGTTAAACTTCTGTGATTTTGCTAATTACAAATAATTTATGCTTCTGTCTTAATTGTGTGAGGAATAATAAATAGATAAAATTTAACGATGTTTTCCATTGTATCAAGTGCAAAACTAATGTTTTGTATTTTGTTGCAGAAGTTATTCCCAAAGCAATCGCTAATGGATGTAAGGATTGTTCTAAAAAACATCGAGAAGGTTCTAAAAAGGTGATCAAACATATGGTTGAGAAAAAACCTGAACTTTGGCAACAACTTAAGGGAAAATACGATCCAGAAAACAAGATTGCTCAAAAATACGCTGATGAACTTAAAATTGCTGGATTATAAATAGACAATAAATTAGGCTATAAATTATTGATAGGTACACCAATTCAAATTTTCTGCAAAATTTTATAGATCTACGAAAATATAAAACCAATAAAAATAAAATTTATTAAATTACCTATTCACTTTTATTGCTGACTAGAGAGATACTATTAGAGAGTAGCCAAACTAATATTTGTGACGTCACGAAAAGTAACCATGTAGACAATATGGCCTTTATGATTCAAAAAGAAATGAACATGAGAGTGCGTACGGCCTGATAAAATGAAGTATGCCTTGCTACAAATCACATTTCTCTTGTTGGAATTTTTAATTGACAATGGAGCGTATTCGTACAAAAATTGGTTGGAGTTAATTATGAAGAATTAAAGTTGTAAAACACTCCGTAAATGTTATACAAACCTTTTAGCTGGTACATGTTTTAAACCGGCAGTTTGTTGTTTTTTGGTATTAGCGTTATATGTATTTGATAAAAATATAAAATTCAGAAGTAATGTCAGTTAGCATCTGGAACAGCGGGGGGTATTACAGATCTTCTAGGCAACCCCAACCAATTTTTGTACGAATACGCTTCATTCCATTTTTTTTTTTAGAATATTTGACATTCCAAGATACGAATTTCTAAAAATGTATCCTCAGGTTGATCTTGTCTGGCAAAAACTATCGGACTTTAATAATCAAGACTCCAAATAGACTTACATTCGTCTGGCTCCTCCTGCGGCGCATCCAAAGACGGCGGCTCCCACTGACTTTTCCTAATCTTAACATGATAATAATACGGTCTCCCATATTTATCTTTGGCACATTTCCACTTCGGCGGCAGTACAGCAGGCGGCGGTATCGGTCCCATAAACTTAACCGTACTGGCATCATCAATCTTCTTCTCCTGTTGCTGGAATATCACATTCCCTATCCCAGGAAGGTGCACTGTTCCAGGTAAAGTGGGAATAGCGGCGTATGGATACGCTGTTGTTGGAGGTATTTGTGCCCGACTGCTAACACCCGGTATCTGAGACGGTGTGTATCGGGTAGAAATCGGAATGTTTTGCCATTGCCCAATCTGTGGATTCCAAATGCACTGGACGTCTTTGTTGGGGTCGAACGGCGCAGTAAAGCGTGGATCCGCGCCTATCAAGAGACAGTTTTTCTCGTGTTGCAACCAGAATTCTCGCTGTTTGCGCCTGCGGTCCTCTTCCTGTTGCTCCACTTGTAATGCGAAAAGCTTTCGTCGTTTGTACTTGCTCATGTTGGATAAGTTGACTAGGTTTCTGTCGTCTGGTCGGTTGGATTTTTTTCCGAAGGAGGTTTCCATGGCTTTGACGCGTTTAAGACCGCGGTACCTGCTGTCGTTCTTTTTCTCGGCATATTGTTCCAGCCCCAAACCTTCGAAATTAATAGAATTGTATCAGTACAACAATATGATCTGCTTTAGAGATAAAATAGACAACCGCAGAATGTATTTAATTATTTTATTAATTATTTTGCAAATAAAATGAAATGAGCATCGGGATTTAAATTGCTTAATTCACACCTTATTTTCAAATGCAGTTATAGACCTTTCCCGTCGTTGACCACCCTCACGGTCGTTGGCCACCGCGAAGGTGGCCAACGACGGGAAAAGTGAATAGGGGAAAAAGACTTAAAGATCTTATTCAGAAGAAGTTAATTTATTACCCACAAACCTACCATCTACTCTTTAAAACCCCAAATCTATGATAATACCGCAATCTCCACAAGCATACAAATAAAGAAGAACCAAAAATCTAAGACATCGAGATGCTTCCAAAAACTCCTGACAAAACCAGCCTAGCTTCTAAGCAACTGTTTACCCCGACTAAAATTTAAAAAATAACACTAAATGCTCAAGAATTAATTGAGTTATAAAAACAGCCGAAACTCAAGAAAAAAGAGACGCCAACCAAAACACCAATAACAGTGGCAAAAAAAAGAAAATGCGTAGAAAAAATGCGAGAAAAAAAAAGAAAAAGAATAAGAGAAAAGAAACGAAAAACGAAGAAAGAAAAGCAAATCAAAATCTAACCGATTGGAGACAAAGAAAAGGACGATGACAGCTCCATCCGAAGATCGCGTCGCATTAAGTTAGCGTCCTTAAAAAACCATCAGAGACTAGTTAAAAATCGTTCAGAAAACGATCGCTCAGAAAGTAACGACACGTAAAACTCCCCGATAATAATATGTAGCAAAGACGATCTTAAACCCATTAAGGTAAAGTTACGTTGGAGACGATCAAGCGAACTACAACGTCTGATGGGTCGCATGAGGATACACCGAAACCACCAATGAAAGACGAAGTAGCAGAAGCCAGGCCAAAGCAGTTAGTGCATTTGAAGGAGAATCTATATTTGACAAATCGGTTGACCTTCAAAAAGCCCAAAAAATGACATGCGATTGTTTCCTAACGAAAAAGGAGGGGAGGGGAAAGCGAGTGTGGAGAAGAAATGTTAAAATAGATTGCTTATATAATAAAATGGTAAGTTTAAAACCTCTAGGTAAAAAAAATTCAATAAAAAACGAAATAAGTTGGTCCTATAAAATTAAAAATTTCCTAAACAATTTGTTCATTTTGAAGTACAACTTTCCAAAATATTTTGTTGTCTAACAAAATACACTTTATTTAACTTTTTTTCAGTTCGACCTTTATTTTCTGGGCACATTGTTCCAGCCCCAAACCTTGAAAATAAATAGCAATCTGAAGACTAAAGCACAAATGTATGCAATAAAAACTCGTAACAATTTTATCTTTATTAAATCGTTGTAAGTAAGTAATAAACGTTTAAAAGACTTACCACCAGTAATGTAGCCCTTGTTAGCTTCCCTTTCATGCTCCTTCATTTGCTCAATACGCTCTTTTTTAGGAATGCGAAACACTTCCTTTAAATTCGACCATTCTTCCAATAGTTTTAAAGCCAGCGCAATAATTTCCTCCACATAGTTAGGCTCATTAGACTTAACTTCAACCACAGCTTTCTCTTCTTGAGTAACCACCACAGGTTCACTTTTAACCTCTTTAATAATAACATCATCATTTATTAAAGGAGTTGTTGATGTTGATGATTCTTCTTCATCGTCGTCATCATCAAAGCAACTGGCAATAACTTTCGCCAAATCTGATCCACTTTTGTTTAAGTAATCATCCAGTTGGGTCTTTGATGTGTCCATCCCTACTGATTTCCGAATATGTTCTTCTGATTCTGAATGCTCGACTTCTTCTGATTTTACAACAGTACCTTCTTTGATGGGCGGTTCTGTAATTTCAGTTTCTTGTTTTACTAAAACGTCTGGTGGCGATTGGCTTGGTTCTTCAATGGGAGAGTTGCTGTCAGAGTCAACATTTGTGTTGACCGAGACTGCGGATGACCATTTTTCAACAGTTGGGAGAACTTTACTATCTTGGAGCATGGTTTTGTTGGGAATTGGAAGCACGGCCAATGTTTGTAACATTTCAAGACTGTTAAAAGATAAGAAACGTTGGAAAATTGTATTAGTCTTATTGGTTGTGATCTTACCGTAAGGATTCAAACTTTTTGTCAGTCAAGGCAAGATGCTGGGCATCCGTCATGTATCCATGCATTAACCTCAATCCATGATAATCTAAAAACAGTCTCCTGCAAGGTAGTTCGCCCCTTCGAAGCACTCTCAGTAACTTGGCTCTTTGGGCTGGCTCCTTGGCACGCACCATTAATCTACTTAGTTTTAGGGTATGAGCTTGGTTCTTAAGGCCTGTTGTAAGTAACATCTCGATGTCCTCGTCCAATTGCTAAAATGACATTTTATTTATTGAAAACGCACGATTAGGTCGGAGTATTTAAGAGGAAAGAATAAATCTATAATACATTTTCAAAGCATTGTAAACGATTACTTACATCATCTTCGAAACGTTCCTTATGAGCTTTCTTTCTCGGTGCTCGTTTTGCCTTTTCAGCCTTAGGTGCTTTGGGTATTTTAACTTTAGCTTGAGAGGGAGTTTTGCCCTCCTTTTCATCAATTCGTTCATCAGCAACTTCTGCGTCGTCATCCTCCTCCTCTTCTTCGTCCTCATCATCATCTGGTTCTTCTCCTAACCAACCTCGACAAAGTGCAGCTCCACAGTAACATTTTTGAGCTTCTTTTCTGTAATTTTGTAAAAATAGGAATAAGAGAAAATTTAAATAAGTAGTAATAATTGATGAAAGTTGTTAAAAGTGTTGCTAAACGCGTAAATACTCAAGAGATATTTCTAACGCGAGCTACGAACTTTACCAAACTAGAATAATTAATTGTAAAAACAAATTTCTTACCCATATCTTTGGAATCTGTAATCAAACGTAATTTCTTCTCCGGCCAAAATAGTCCTTGTACTAAAAAAACCAATCCGTAACTCGCCATTAACAGTCCACTTCTGCGTTTCAGCATTCGGATCACATGAATGATTAATAAATCTGGAAATGTTTCCTTTCATTGTAGCATCAATAACTGCGTCCGCTCTGAGGGACATAAAATAATAATGCTGATTTTTATCCTTTGAGTAATGCTCTGCTCTGGTTTCAAACTCATCTGAATTAAGTACTTCGCCAACGTATTCCAGAATGAATTCTCCAAAGGGAACGTTGGCAGCCGCGCGAAGACCTAAGCCTTTTTTATCAGCGTTGAAAACTTCTACGGGGGCGAATTGGCCTTTTTGGAACTTTTTGTTTGTGCAGCGGTCTCCTACCGGACAGTAGGCCGAACTGAAAAAAAGTAAAATAGGGTGTTGTCCCTTACAAAATACTTTGGGGAGATGTATTACCAAAACGAAGAAATTGTTCATGAATTTTGTGTTTTTTATTTTTTTAAACCTGCTTACATAGCAAGTGAGGCATTTTAATTTAAGGTTGCAAATGCAGATTTAAAAATCTGATTATTAAAATGTTTTTTCTATGTTTACTTTATGGTACGTTTGCATACCACAGGATAATTATTCCGGTACGATTGGAGCTACGCAATTTTGCATACAGCTAGCTGACCACATTAAAAATATACCTTAAAAATGGTTATGAAAGATTGCCCCATTTCTTAAATACGGCGATCCAAGAATTCAAGAAGTTTTATTATGACCATTAAATAGGAAGTTAATAGAAAGGTATACTACAATTCATAAGGTCTCTTTATTATGCTTAAAGATTTGTCTTTTGTATATGGGTGACTAACAAAAAAAGCCCCACAAATATTAGGCCAAACTAGTGCATTTTAAGTAAAAATACATTTTTTCAAGCATTTTGTACTGTACAGAAATAGTTTTACTTAATCAACTAGTTCGACTCAATGTTTGTGGCGGGCTTTTGTCTAGGTAAATACGTATGTTACCCAAAGGTTAATTTTTTAACATAAGTGGAAATAACTAATATAATAAATAATTGACACGCTCCTTTCAAACTGTTGCAAAGCGCTGTTTTAGCAGTCTTTTTGGAGCCTCATATTTTAGATATGGGGTAATAAAACAATCATCCGTTAACTGCATGCAAAATTTAAGTTAATGTTAACCAAGACGTTAACTATTCTACCGCTATGCAGACGAACTATCAGGAATCAGCACGAAATATTTATATTTAAAATGTAAATTTTACGACACCTTGTCTCCGCATTGCAAATGTACTTATGTAGAAAAATAATTTTCAAACTTACCATTCTATCATAAGCAATCTATTTAAACAGTCTTCACCACAACCGTATTCCCCTCTGTGTATCTCATCTTTCGTCAAGAAACAGTCGCATGTCATCTTTTTGGCCTCTTTACAAGCCAACCGATCTGTCAAATATAAATTCTCCTTCAAATGCACAAACTGTTTTAATCTGGCTTCCACTACTTCGTCTTTCTTTGGTGGTTTTGGTTTTTCCTCGTGCGGCCCATCAGACGTTGTAGACTCGGAGGAGTGAACCGCGTTCATTTCTAGTTCGCTTGATCGTCTCCAACGTGACTTAACCTTAATTGGTTTAAGATCGTCTTTGCTACTTATTGTTATCGGGGAGTTAGACGTGTCGTTACTCTCTGAGAGATCGTTTTCTGATCGACTTTTAACTAGGCCATGTCCCACCGATGGTTTTTTAAGAACGCTTATTGATTTAATTCGGCTAGATCTCCGTATGGAGCTGTCGTCGTCCTTTTCTTTGTCTTCCTTCGGTTTGGTTTTAAGTTGCTTTTCTTTCTTCTTGCTTAGTTTCTTTTCTCTGATTTTTTTAGGTTTAGGGATCTTTTCTGCTTTCTCAGCTTTTTCTTTTTTTGTCACTGTTTTTGGTGCTTTAGTTGGCGTATCTTTTTTCTTGGGTTTCGGCTGTTTCGATAACTCAATTAATTCTTGGGCTTTTAGCAGTTCTTCTTCAAATTTAGTTGGGGTGGACAATTGCTTAGAAGTTGTGCTGGTTCTTTCAGGAGTTTTTGGAAGCTTCTCGATGTCTTCGATTTTTTGTTCTTCTTGATTTGTATGCTTTTGGGTTTGTGGAGAGGGCGGTATAATCTTTGATTTGGGTTTTTGAGGAGTAGTTGGTAGTTTTGTTTGTAATAAGTTGGGTTCCTCTGAAGAAGGTATTGAGTCTTTTTGCTCTATAACTGCATCTGAAAATAAAAGGTTAGGTAAGCAACTGATCTTAATTTAATTTTCTTTGCAGAATAACTAATGACATTACTAAATTCAGTCTGCGGTTGTCTATTTTATCTCTAAAGCAGTTCGTATTTGTAATTAAATCTAATTTAAAAACATCTTACCAAAGATTTCTTCCGTTTGCATTTCAGTCGCCGCAAAAATTAAATCATCCGCACTTTTGCTGATATCTTCAGCCTCATTTTCTGGTTTGATAGATGGTAAAGTTTGACTAGTTTCCATTACCTCCTCAGCCGGTTCCAGGTTTAAAGAAGGTTTACCTGCATTAAGTGCTTTGATTTTCTGCTCAATTTCGTCAATGATTTCATCATTTGAAGATTCGTCAACGATCATTGCATTTGTCTCTTCTGAAACCTTTTCCAGTATTTCGGTCGAATTTACGTCCAGTTCTTTAACTTTTTGGGATAAATCTTCTTCTACCTTTGTCGATTCTTCATTGGAATGTTGTTCACACGCGTCTGGTATTTCAATATCATCTTTCGCAGGTTCGTCCATAACTAAAACTTCTTCTACCGAGTCATGTTCTTCAAGAATTTCAACTATGTGTTCATTTTCATCGGTCATCTGATTGCAGGTTTCTATTGCATTAACTTGTGCTTCTTGATCTGTGTTGATATTTGCTTGCGTGCCAAGTTCTATATTTTCTGTAGCTTCAACTAATGGCGAATAAACATTAGATGAGGCATCTTGTGAGGTGTCATCACTTGTTAAATTTACAACGCTATCCGTTACAGGCAAAATTTTAGCTTCTGATGAACTTGACGAATCATCAACATTAAAAATTTCCATTTCTGCTGGTTCAACATTATTGAATTGAATGTTTGAAAAAGCGCCCTGTTTTGTGGTTTCTACACTATCGATTTTGTTTTCAATCTGATTTTCAATTTGAATACCTTGAGAATCCGATTCTTCTGCATTTTCTGCAACCTCATCGCACAAAACTTCTTCGACTATTTCAGCAGTTTTGTATGAGTCGTTGCTGCTTTCATTTGTTTTTTCAATTTCAATCGCAACATCTTGTGAGTTATCAACCGAGTCCTCGTTCATGCTTTCACAAATTTCAACTGTTTCCTCGCTGACAGGTTCCGGAAGCGAATCTTCAATGATGATTTCACCTTCCGGCAATTCAACTTGATCAAATTCGATATATTCTACATTGGAATCGTCTATAATTTCTTCCTCGATATCTTCCTCACTTACAATTTTTTTCTGGACATTTTCCTCTAGTATTGCTTCGACACTGTCTTCAAGTGGTTCTAGTACATTTTCGTTATTAACGTCAACAACTTCTTCGTCGCAAACGTCTTCCCCTATAATACTATCAGGCTCAACATCCTGAATAATATCTTCGCTTTCTGTTACTTCTTCGGACAAAACATTAATATTAGAATCTTCTACTATCTCAAGAGGGTCAACACTTTCTAAAACTTCCTCATCTTCATGTTTTTTTGATTTTCTAGGCCTTCCTCTTGGTCTAGGCGCAGGCTTTTCAGATTCTAATGGAGTACTTATGAGCTCTTCTAAAGGATCAATTTCTTCGACGGCAACCTTTTTAGATGTTTTAGTTCCTGCGGAACGTGCTCTAGTTGCTGCTTTTCCACCTCTTTTCTTTCTTGGGGCCATTTTTGCAGATTAAGTTACCGATCAACTTCAGCCAATTTTGCAATTTTTCCTTACTTAAGTTAGGTCAAACGCAGACTTTTGGACATCCACAATTAGTAGAAAGAACTCGAAAACATTATGATAAACTTAACTTTTACAAGAAGCTATTTATTTATAAATAAATGTTATGTTTTTGTACAAAAATCTCACCATGTCTCTACACTTAATTATGGCCTGTTTACAGTTTACAGTGTGTTTATTTATTAAGCCGCGCGAAGGCATCTGTAAACTAAAGATCCTTTAAAGGTACTTTACTGTAAACGTAAAATAAAAGTTCGTGGCTTTCTACTAAAGGTTGGTTTATGATCTAGAAACGTAACGTAAACATAAAATTCCGTGATAATTATGGTGGGTTTGTTTCAATCGTGACGTAATGCACCTAAATGACATAAACATAACCCAACTTTAAATCGAACCTTTTTTTTTAAGAAAAATGTCTATTATTCCCAATGTGCTTCATAAATGTTGTATAAAATCATTGGAAGATAAGTTACTCACATTATCGTACGTAATAGACAATTAACATTTTACCTCCAATGTTTTAAAACTTATTTTCTGTTTTAGAATCTCTGCAAGTACAGTTCAAATAAGAGAACGGCATGTTTTAAATCCTAAACCAAGACTTAGAAATCCAACTTGGTTTACAAAGAAAATAAGAGCGGTAAGTACAGCAAGTGATGTATATGCTTGATAATTTTCTTATCTTCGTAGACGGTTGATGATCCCGTTACACAAGAGAATAAGGCATTTCTAAAGGAGGTTGTTCAAGATAGATACTTCGACAATGTTTCTCCGGTAAAACACATAGCTACAAACATTGACTGGCGCCCAGATTTACAAAGATCTGGACTAATAGCTAAGAAAATTGGAGTATATCCAATATGGTTAAAAAACGGCAAGAAAATACAAACAACATTACTCCAAGTATTAGATAATCATGTAATTAAATATACACCTCCAGAAGAATATGATCCACCGAAAAAGCGGATACGAGTTGTAAATAAGAAAGGATGCCTTCTCATAGGTGCAGAGGGAGCAGATCCTTCAATCTTCACGAAAGAGTATTGTGGGCTGTTTAAAGACTCAGGTGTCATACCAAAGAAAATACTGGGAAGGTTTTTTATTAGTCCGGACGCTGTTTTACCTGCAGGAACTTTGCTTACAGCGCAGCATTTTCAAGTTGGGAATTATGTTGATGTTCGTGGAAAAACGTAAGCTCATTTCTCTAAGCGCATTTTTAAAGCTTTAAAAAAGAGCATCACACAAGAAAGATTTAATAAATTGTTTTTGGGGTAAAAAAGAACCTATAAAATTATACAGGGTGTTACCAAATAACTAGGAAAAAATTCAGGGAGCAATTCCTGGACACATTTTAAGTAAAAAAGTTCATATCAATATGTGTCAAAAAATCCTTCTTTTCTGAGATACAGGGCGCCAAAATTTCTAAAAAAAAACTTGTTTTTTAAGATTACCAAGAAACTAAACCAGATATTTATTTAAAACTTAGCACGGGTAATTTTCTTACCATTAGGCATAAAGTGCGGTAGAAAAAAAATAAAAATTATAATTGGAAGGGACACATTTGGGGGTACCATGGGGGTTGTTTACCCCCATCTTTTTTGTGTGTTACTTTTTTGGTATTTTCATAAAATAATTAGAAGCCCTAGAATATGATCTTTAAAATTAATGTCTTGTTCTTTTTTCATAAAACTAACCGTTTTCGAGAAAAAAATTCATTGCCCACGGGCACCAAAATTTCTTTTTTAAGTTTCGTTTTTTTATGTTAATGAAAATAAAACATAGTTAACAATTAAGGGTTAATTAATTTCTTTTTTTTATTATTATTTCAAATAAATATCCGATTTAGCTTTTTAGTAATCTTAAGATTAAATTTTTTTTTTAAAAAACTTTGACACCCTGTATCTCAGAAACGAAGGATTTTCGGACACATGTTTATATGAACTTTTTTTCTTAAAATGGGTTCAGGAGTTACCCCCTGAATTTTTTCCTAGTTATTTGGTAACACCCTGTATTATTATCCCTTTTTTAGGATTGATCGAGGATTTCAAGGTGTTATGAAACGTCACGGATTTAGCGGAATGCCAGCATCTCATGGTGTGACAAAAACGCATCGTCGTGGTGGTAATATCGGAGGTGGAGGTGAAAAAGGTCGCGTATGGCCTGGTACTAAAATGCCTGGGCATATGGGTAACCGCTACCGAATTGCTAAAGGTCTTCGCGTATGGAGAATCAACACCAAATATAATGTTCTTTGGGTTTCTGGGTTGGCAGTTCCAGGTAAGATAGCCATAAATGCTGACATATTAGAAGGGCAAAAAAACTCTTTAAAAAGAAACATTGGTTAAATTACGGTTATTGGGATTAGTTAGCGTTTTTAAATTGTTTTGGAATATTTATTTATGCTAGCATTTTTACAGGTGAAACCAACTCTATAGTCTACGTGTACGACACAAAATTGCCTCTCAGAAAGGCAACCGACAAACTGCCTTTCCCGACTTACTTATTAAATGATGAAAATGTACCAGAAGACATATACCACGAAGATGTACATAAGTTCAACGACAGCACTGTTGTTTTTGATGAAAAGAAGAAATGATTTTAAGCTTTAGTATAGTAGGTAGGTGATTAATTTTTGAATTTATTTACTGTGTAATTTTTTTTTCTTAAATACAATTTATGACAAAAATTATTGGATAGTAGTATTTTTAAAATAACGTACAAAGTTTATGATTTATTATTATTTATTTACTTATAAATTATATACAAAAAACTGCACACATTCAAAAATTCAGCATTGTTTCACAACAAAATAATAAATATTTAATATTTACATCTAGGTACTATGAAATTAGTTTTTAAAACCCTCGAAGTCCATTATAAACTTTGTTATTTGAACTTTGATTAAGTATTTTCTTGATAGCTAAAAAAATGGTTGCAATTAGTTACTAATAAGTTTAGGAGCCAGCAACATGTAAATCCGCCGTCAACAAAATAGAAGGTCAAACGGGGCGCGCTTTTTTTATGTTAAAACCTCGGTTAAAACCATTATAAGTGAGATTGTTTGCTTCGTACAAGAAAATTGACATTTGCACATACAATCCATAATCTTGCCAGAACGTTATAATGGGTTAATAATTGCTTTTAAAATTTGGTCTCCAAGAACAGAGAAACCTGTTACCAAAATCGCTTATATTGCCGAAAAAAGTCTAAGGATCACATTAGATTCAAAATTAACTTTATAAAGTTCTGGAAATTTTATGGCTCATATGTGCACCTATCAATTTACTTGTACACTAAATCGATGGGATCGTATTTTTTAGTGTACAACTTCTGATGTTTTTAAAATTGCTACGAAATATTATGTAATGCTCAAAATAACATGACAGCGTTCGATGACGTGTTTTTTTTTTGTTGCCAGCAGCTTTTTATCTATTTCCAAGGCCAGAAGGTTTATTTTTTAACGGTAAAATTAATAATATTATAAAACGGTCTTCCTAATTTTACGAAAGAAATATTCGTATTTAAGATCTTGACTAATAATATTGTGCAAAACATAACAAAAGCAAATTTAACTTACTGTCTTTTTCTTCATTGCTCAGTTCTTGTTTAGGAAACTCAACATCAAACGTAATGTACAAAGTACCGTACAAATTATTATTTTCGTAGTTAGGCATGCCTTCTCCCTTCTTGCGGATTCTGGCACCAGGCCAAGTTATTTTATCTCTTGTTATTGAGACCATGTGCCCATCTAAGTGTTTTAGCTCCATTGCAAAACCAGTTAGGGCATCCTGTAAACAAAATAAGTTACAAAACAATGTATGGGTCCCAGAAGATTGTAATTACTTGTAAACTGAGTGTTATATTAGTGTACAGATCATCCTCTCGCCTTTCAAATAGGGGATGAGGTTGGGTTTTGATCTTAAGAATCAAGTCTCCAGCTTCCCCGTCAATGTGAGGCTCTCCTTCACCTACGAACTTGGTCTCTTGTCCATCCACCATTCCAGGTTCTACTTCCATCTCTAACACACGTTCTTCATTTACCAATTTAACATTGGGACACTCATCACACACGGTCTGCTGAGTCATTTGAAACCGTCCAGGACCCAAGTTCCTAGTTATCATTTCTTGTCGGCAGTTGCACTGACGTGTTCCTTTAGCTTCTTTGGCCACAGGTTTGTTACGAGTTATTTCAACAAATGTTCCAGTATACAAATCTTCTAGGGTTACGTATATATCCATAGCTAGGTTTGCTCCCCTTGGAATCTCATTTCTTTGTTCATTGCCACCAAAGTGAAATCCGAAATCGCCGAAGAAGCTAGAAAAAGGATCCATACCCCCATCCATCATACCGTCTTTTTGTAAGCAATCTTCCCCACATCTGTCGTACTTTTTTCTTTTGTCGTCATCAGACAAAACTTCATAGGCAGCCCCCAGATCTTGAAACTTTTGGGAAGCTTCTGGATCGTCCGAGTTTTTGTCGGGATGTAATTGTTTGGCTAATTTACGATAAGCTTTTTTTACTTCATGTAAACTTGCCGATTTGGTTACTCCTAATATTTTGTAGAAATCTCTTCCAGCCGACACTTCGGTGTAAGTTAAATAAATAATGCACAGCACTATATGAAGTACGTTCAAATTCATTTTTGCTACTATATAATAACTAGTATCACAGTTTTAAATAATTTAATAAATCATTAGTCAATCTTGATTAATTTACTAAACCGCATTCGTTTCATGTTTTTAAGCGACAACTAAAAATCGATTGCGCAACTCCCGATGTGGAGGGCTTTGGTTGGTCGAGAAATATTTCAATTTTTTTTATTGGTTGATGAGCTAGGGATGTGCATAATGTACTTATGTAAACTGACGCTAAAGGTGGTTTTAAACGAAAACGTAACGGAGTGGTTTGTCCGTGAGGGGTCCAACTAATTTGCATATTGCATATTCTGCATACTCAACCATAGAGTTCCCCCCACCACTATTTTACACAACCTAAAGGCCAGTTTATTGTGCTTATAGCTGTATATTGAGTAATTAGTCTGGATATTGAGTATTTTAGTCTGCATATTGAGTATCTAATCTGCATATTGAGTATTATTTAGTCTAAACATTGAATATTGATTCTGCATATTGGGTATTTATTCTGCATATTGAGTTATCAGTCTGCATATTGAGTTTCTAGTCTGCATATTGAGTTTCTAGTCTGCATATTGAGTATTATTTAGTCTAAACATTGAATATTCATTCTGCATATTGGGTATTTATTCTGCATATTGAGTAATCAGTCTGCATATTGTGTATCTAATCTGCATATTGAGTATTATTTAGTCTAAACATTGAATATTGATTCTGCATATTGGGTATTTATTCTGCATATTGAGTTATCAGTCTGCATATTGAGTATCTAATCTGCATATTGAGTATTATTTAGTCTAAACATTGAATATTGATTCTGCATATTGGGTATTTATTCTGCATATTGAGTTATCAGTCTGCATATTGAGTTTCTAGTCTGCATATTGAGTATTATTTAGTCTAAACATTGAATATTCATTCTGCATATTGGGTATTTATTCTGCATATTGAGTAATCAGTCTGCATATTGTGTATCTAATCTGCATATTGAGTATTATTTAGTCTAAACATTGAATATTGATTCTGCATATTGGGTATTTATTCTGCATATTGAGTTATCAGTCTGCATATTGAGTTTCTAGTCTGCATATTGAGTTTCTAGTCTGCATATTGAGTATTATTTAGCCTAAACATTGAATATTGATTCTGCATATTGGGTATTTATTTTGCATATTGAGTTATCAGTCTGCATATTGAGTATCTAGTCTGCATATTGAGTATTATTTAGTCTAAACATTAAATATTCATTCTGCATATTGGCTATTTATTCTGCATATTGAGTAATCAGTCTGCATATTGTGTATCTAATCTGCATATTGAGTATTATTTAGTCTAAACATTGAATATTGATTCTGCATATTGGGTATTTATTCTGCATATTGAGTATTATTTAGCCTAAACATTGAATATTTATTCTGCATATTGGGTATTTATTCTGCATATTGAGTTATCAGTCTGCATATTGAGTATTATTTAGTCTAGACATTAAATATTCATTCTGCATATTGGGTATTTATTCTGCATATTGAGTTTCTAGTCTGCATATTGAGTATTATTTAGTCTAAACATTGAATATTTATTCTGCATATTGGGTATTTATTCTGCATATTGAGTTATCAGTCTGCATATTGAGTTTCTAGTCTGCATATTGAGTATTATTTAGTCTAAACATTAAATATTCATTCTGCATATTGGGTATTTATTCTGCATATTGAGTTATGAGTCTGCATATTGAGTATCTAATCTGCATATTGAGTATTATTTAGTTTAAACATTGAATATTGATTCTGTATATTGGGTATTTAAATAAATAAATAAAATAAAAATATTTTTTTTATTTATTTTATTTATTTATTCTGCATATTGAGTTATCAGTCTGCATATTGAGTATCTAGTCTGCATATTGAGTATTATTTAGTCTAGACATTAAATATTCATTCTGCATATTGGGTATTTATTCTGCATATTGAGTATCTAATCTGCATATCAATATTCAATGTTTAGACTAAATAATACTCAATATGCAGATTAGATACTCAATATGCAGACTGATAACTCAATATGCAGAATAAATACCCAATATGCAGAATGAATATTTAATGTTTAGACTGAATAATACTCAATATGCAGACTAGAAACTCAATATGCAGACTGATAACTCAATATGCAGAATAAATACCCAATATGCACAATCAATATTCAATATTTAGACTAAATAATACTCAATATGCAGATTAGATACTCAATATGCAGACTGATAACTCAATATGCAGAATAAATACCCAATATGCAGAATGAATATTTAATGTTTAGACTAAATAATACTCAATATGCAGACTAGAAACTCAATATGCAGACTGATAACTCAATATGCAGAATAAATACCCAATATGCACAATCAATATTCAATGTTTAGACTAAATAATACTCAATATGCAGATTAGATACTCAATATGCAGACTAATAACTCAATATGCAGAATAAATACCCAATATGCAGAATCAATATTCAATGTTTATACTAAATAATACTCAATATGCAGACTAGAAACTCAATATGCAGACTGATAACTCAATATGCAGAATAAATATTCAATGTTTAGACTAAATAATACTCAATATGCTGACTAGAAACTCAATATGCAGACTGATAACTCAATATGCAGAATAAATATCCAATATGCAGAATGAATATTTAATGTTTAGACTAAATAATACTCAATATGCAGATTAGATACTCAATATGCAGACTAGAAACTCAATATGCAGAATAAATAGCCAATATGCAGAATGAATATTCAATGTTTAGACTAAATAATACTCAATATACAGACTAGATACTCAATATGCAGACTAAATACTCAATATGCAGACCAAATAATACTCAATATGCAGATTAGATACTCAATATGCAGACTTGATACACAATATGCAGACTTGATACACAATATGCAGACTGAATATTCAATATGCAGCATAAATACTCAATATGCAGACCAAATAATACTCAATATGCAGATTAGATACTTAATATGCAGACTTGATACTCAATATGCAGACTTGATACACAATATGCAGACTTAATACACAATATGCAGACTGAATATTCAATATGCAGTATAAATACTCAATATGCAGACCAATTAATACTCAATATGCAGATTAGATACTCAATATGCAGACTTGATACTCAATATGCAGACTTGATACTCAATATGCAGACTTGATACACAATATGCAGACTGAATATTCAATATGCAGCATAAATACTCAATATGCAGACCAAATAATACTCAATATGCAGATTAGATACTCAATATGCAGACTTGATACTCAATATGCAGACTTGATACACAATATGCAGACTTGATACACAATATGCAGACTGAATATTCAATATGCAGCATAAATACTCAATATGCAGACCAAATAATACTCAATATGCAGATTAGATACTTAATATGCAGACTTGATACTCAATATGCAGACTTGATACACAATATGCAGACTTAATACACAATATGCAGACTGAATATTCAATATGCAGCATAAATACTCAATATGCAGACCAATTAATACTCAATATGCAGATTAGATACTCAATATGCAGACTTGATACTTAATATGCAGACTTGATACTCAATATGCAGACTTGATACACAATATGCAGACTGAATATTCAATATGCAGCATAAATACTCAATATGCAGACCAAATAATACTCAATATGCAGATTAGATACTTAATATGCAGACTTGATACTCAATATGCAGACTTGATACACAATATGCAGACTTAATACACAATATGCAGACTGAATATTCAATATGCAGCATAAATACTCAATATGCAGACCAATTAATACTCAATATGCAGATTAGATACTCAATATGCAGACTTGATACTTAATATGCAGACTTGATACTCAATATGCAGACTTGATACACAATATGCAGACTGAATATTCAATATGCAGCATAAATACTCAATATGCAGACCAAATAATACTCAATATGCAGATTAGATACTCAATATGCAGATTCGACACTCAATATGCAGAGTATGCAGACTAAATACTCAATATGCAGCGTGAAGCGACCATTACATCAGGAACTCTATGGTTGAGTATGCAGAATATGCAGAATATGCAAGTATGCAAATTAGAATCTCCCGTCCGTGAGTTTGTAAACTGTCAGTAACATTAACCTAAAAATGTATATTTGTTTTGTGTGTTGTTTTTTGGAGCGATTTTAGAAAATTTATCATTTTTATAAAATTTCTCTTAAATCCTTGCTACATAAACAGTTTTAAAATATGAATCCATTTGAAGATACTTGCTTTTTGTGTAAAAAAATAATACCTGAAGACAAAACTTCCTTTAACTTCGAGGAATCGTGTACATCTAGCTATGAGACGCCGTTAAAAAATTTACTGGAAGAAATAACGGGAATTGTATTAATAATGAATCCAGCAGATAAGGTTTGCTTGTCTTGTTATCGCTTATTTGATGAATGGGATAGCATCAAAAATAGATCCAAACAAATTAAACAACTTTTAGTATTGTACTGCGAAAATAAGCAATTTGTTAACGTGAACAAGATCGAAACCGAAGAGGTAGTACTTGAGGAAGAATATTTAACTGATTTATTATTCAAGAATGAGGCAATTTCTGTCGAAAAAGTAACAACGCCGAAGCCGAAGCCTAAAAAAGTATCTTTTAATAATGAGGAAATCGTAACTGTTTTTGTTAAAAAAGAAGAAAACCCAGACATTACTTCTAGTAATGCATACGAGTCCATGGTGGATGAATCGGCATATGTAGAGCCACAGTTTGAAAATGATATGACTGATGGTTCCCAAAAAGTTTCCAACATCAATGTTGTACAGGTTTATGTAAAAGAAGTACCACCAAACGCTTCAATTACTCGTGGTAAACGTGGACGTCCCAGAAAAAAGAACACTCTCAACTCCCGCGTGGTTACGAAAACTGCTGCCACAAAGACTTCGTATTTATGTCGCTTTTGTAGAAAACCGTTCAAAGGATTACAAGCATTACGTATTCATGAGGAAAAGCATAAATCTTTTAATTCATTTATTTGCGATCAGTGTGGAAATGCTTATTCATCCCAGAAAAGTTTGGATACACATATTGGGGTTCATAATGGTATTTATCCCTTCACCTGCGACATATGTCATACCAATTTTACCCTAAAAGGAACTATGCAAAGGCATATGCGAATACATACCGGTAAGTTAAATAATAAACTTATTTCCAAAAAATTTTCCCTTTCAATTTACTGATCTTGTTTTATTTATAGGAGAAAGAAACTATCAGTGCGAACTATGTGGACGAGCTTTTATTCATAGCACATCTTTCGATATGCATATGAAATTCCATGCGGGAGATAGGCAAAACAAATGTCCACTTTGTGATTTGGCCTTTGTACAGACATCTCATCTTAATCGACACATGAGAGTGCATAGCGGAGAAAAGAAATTTGCTTGCTCAGAGTGTGGTAGAACGTTTGCTGAACGATATAACATGGTTCAACACATGAAAACACACAATGGAAAAGCTCCAAAAAGAGTAAGAGGATCCGAATCAAATCCGAGATCAAATTATTTCAAAGTAAAACAATCCAGAAAACCACAAAAGTAAGTTGGCTCTTTTGCAAACACTTACTTTTTTTTAATATTAATCAACAGCAACAACAAAATGTTTTATTGTTGTAAATAATATAATAAAATTTTGATTTCTATTTCAGTTTGGCTTCAAGTAACATTTCCAATTCAGATTTGGGTTCAGAAAGTTTTGTATCAACTTATGAAATCTTTACTTCAGCAGTAGAATAATGTTTGAGCATCGGACGTGCCCTGTTGGACATTATACTTGAGTGGCAATGGGTAAGAATAAGATTAGCCAAGGAATTTAACTTTGTGTGGAACTTTACATTATTCACATTTTGTTTTGAGATTTTGAGTTAATCATTTTATTCTTTTATGTACAACTTAAATTTTCTTTATTTC
The DNA here is from genome assembly GCA_963920755.1 of Cartodere bifasciata. NCBI lineage: Eukaryota > Metazoa > Arthropoda > Insecta > Coleoptera > Latridiidae > Cartodere > Cartodere bifasciata. The sequence continues at coordinate 13,177,277 of OY987195.1, forward strand.
CTTTAAGAATACTTTTAATGTTTACGGCAAATATTTAAAAACATAAAAGTAAAGATTAACTTGAAATTATCCGATTAGCCGCCAATCGCCATGTCAAATCTAAGGAGGAGTTATATTTCAAAGTTCACTCAAAGCTACTTAACTTATTTTGCAATAAAAATAGGACCGCAGTATTTTTGTTATTAAGATCTTAAATTATTAAAAAAAACTCGATTTCTACCTTGACTTCTACATTCTTTTAAGTTGAGTAATAACTAAGTTTATCGAATTTGAAATATGTTGCGACTTACTTGCATTAAGTAATAAATATCTTATTATGAGTTGATATTCAATTCCTGTACATTGTTTTTAATTAATACCATAATTAATGTGTAAATAATTATTTCTTGTGTCTTCTTAATAAAAAAAGAACGTAAAGTTATATTCAACAAGTTTTATTTTTTTAAAGGCTAACTCACTCAGGGTATTTTTTAAGCCATTTTACAAGCAGTGCAAACTTAAAAACACACATATGACAAAAATTAGTCAACTTGTATTTAAAATTGATATTTAATCAGAAACCTACCCATTTCGATCAAAATACTTAATCTTACAGCCTCAATCATATTTAAAAAAAAATAACAAAAGAATACTTCATAGGTTAATAATTATAATACCTAACTAAAAAGTTTGTCCAAATTATCATTGTCCAATCGGAATAATTGCCATTTCTCACTCGTTGTCAGATTAACAGCCCCCAAACTTTTGTAGAACTGCGCTGCAGGATTCCACGATAAACAGTGAAAGTCCATTCTTTTACTTTTTGTTTCATGTGCTACTTTAGCCACTGCTAGAAATAGTTGCTTTCCGATTCCATTTCCTCGGTATGCGGCTTGCACGTAGAGATCTTCAAGGAATATGGATTTACCCAACCATGTAGAGTATGATGTGTAATAGAGGGCATAGCCCATGATGTGTCCATCCGATAGTTCAGCTACTAAACATGTGAAGGCCGGGACGTCTGTATCGAACCCGTCTTTTTCTAATACTAATGCGTCGATTTTTACTTGGTTTTCGAGTTTTTCGAATTCAGCTAGGCTCTACAACAAAATAAAGATGTGATATTAAAAAAGTGATTGTTCTTTAAACTTTTGATTCTCTCGGTAAAAATTATAAAAAAAAAAAACATCCTTAATTAAATCCATGCATCCTTTTTCAAAAAAAAGCATTTTTAATCTACAGACAAATAAACGAAAGAAAAGATATTAATTTTGGCTGAACATTTTCTGAAATCGTAAATACGGGGTGTCCAAAAATTGGCGCATTAAACGGGGTAGTTGAGCCTTTTTGGAAAAAAATACAGGCGTATAGTATACGAAAAATTAGCTTATACCCCTTCAGTAAAAAAATTCTAAAAAAATTCCGTCTGCGTAAAAAAAAATCTTAAAGTACTGATTTTGAGAAAAAGCGTTTAAATATTTCATTTGCTGACGTCATCGGCAAGACGCTATTATCGACATTTGCTTTCCATACTTAGATTTTAGAATGTGGCTCTTATTAGCTTATAAGAAACGTTAATCATCACAGTCTAACAAACCGGATACGACGATGAGAATTGCGTACGATGTGTAGTTCGTGTCTCCGTAAATTCCTAAAGGTTGACACAGTAATACTGTAACATAACCTACAAAGTTGTTAATGTTTCATTATTGTTGTTATTTTATGCATAATAGAGCAAAGACACTTGTAAACTGTTGGGGCTGCTTGAATTGGGATAGCAATATTCTATCCCTAGTGCCTTTGTCCGTATAAAACAAGTGTGTGTTCGTTGATCACTAAAATAAAATGCCAAGGCTAGGCTTACTGGATTGTGAAAAGACAGGTAGCCTTACGTTGATATGGAGCGACACTGTAACATAAACCCCAACTATTACTCATCTAAGCTTATAAATGTTATAACCCAACGGTAAGTTTTTTGCTATTTATTTTTTTTAAGTATTGACAAGCGACAAATGGACTAAACATTTTTTTTTAGTTCAGCTCAGAGCATGCTATGGAGAGATGTTGCAGCCGTTGGATACGTTCAAGTAAAAAGGACGACTCAGTACATTTGTACAGTTAAAGCAATGAAACCTCATCCTCAAGAACATAAAGTTGTAATCGATGATAAAGAAAAAGAAACGATGCACAAACTGCTCAGCGTTTGAAAGTATGTTTAACAAAAGTGTGCCCTAGACGAAGCCAAGGGGACCCTTTAAAGGGACTCAAGATCAAGCTAAACTTTATGTCATACGATTACGAATAGAATCTTAAACTGTAAATGTGAGAAACAACAAACAAAAGCAACATTGTTATTTCGTCCATTTAGGTAAAAATTAATTGTTTTCTCTCAAATATTTTTTAGTTTTAGGTATTCACAAGCATTATTAAGCACAAACGTCTTGATTTTAATTAATTATTATTTTTTACAGGGGAATATAAATATGCAGTTGCGCTTTTCTAATGGCGCAAGAGAAGAGCCCTCATTTACTGACTTGATGTTATTGGAAAAAAACAGCTTTAGCAAGTGTAGGAGTCATCCAATGGATCTAAGCTCTCTGTTTCCAAAGAAGCTTTCGGTATTACCTCCCAAAAACAAAAGAATAGTCGAAGAACCAAAAAAATATCCCATTCAGAGCAAGGAACTTTCTTGAAACGCTTGGATAGTCCAGTAGCTTGGCAAGTGTTGACGTACTACCAAATAATGCTACAAATATACTTCTGCGACAAAAAAGGGCTTATTCTGCATAGCAGCCCCAAATTTTAAAGATAATGAGGAAGTTTTTATAACTGAAGTGATTTTTGTTGGAGAAATGTTGCAAAGCATCATTGGAAGTGCTGAGAAATGTTGAAACGACAGTATTTTTGAGGTTATAAGAAATATTTAACACATTTTGTTCATTTATTATGTATTCTATCTAATAAGGATTTATTGTACATCAATAAAAATGTTTTTCAAAAAGAAAACCTTCTTGATAACTTAAGTTTACATAATATTACTAGCAAAATACGTTTTTGTAAACATTTTACAATAAAAAGTTAATTTTTTGGAAACACGTTCGTTTATCCTTTTCGTTATATCATCCATTTCGGCTTTCCGCCTCTTAAGTCTTAAACTAAAAGGGGTGCCAACGGTTGATCATGAGGCTCACGAAATAAAGTTCTTTTGGTAGACTTTTTGACGTCAAATCTTTGCAAATTGTCTTTTTCTTTTCTTGACTGACCCTGTAAGTTAACTTTGTTCTGCTTGCCCCTTGCCCTGCAAAGTTTTCAGGCTTTAGTTTCTGAATAGTTTTACAATCAAACCAGTTTTCAGTATCTTTTTTTATGCTGTAAAAAAATAATCGTAAGTTTATAAACTTTCCCTTAATTTGACATTTCTTAGGGCCGGTTGCACTGCAAATTTTAACTGTTCCCTAAAATCTAAGTTACTGTTTTTTATAGAAAGCCTAATTTTAGAAAATGTCAATGCTATACAGTTATCAAACTCTGTTTATGGTAAACAGCAACTTAGACTTTAAGGAACTTTTAAGAATGTGCGGTGAATTTGGGCATTAAGATGAATTTAAATCAAAGAAGGTTTTTTTAAACTTAACTTCAAAAAGGCACTAGTACCTTTAGGTGTTTCTCAAAAGTATAAGCTGTTATCATCATATCATCTTCTATCAGCTGTTTTCATAATATTATTATGCATGACTAAGGGCACTCGTCCAAACAGTTCTTCCACATTTTTACAACCTTAGGAACGTGCAGGAACACTTTGTTCGGATGCGTGTAACTATTAGGTATTATTACACTTTGGCACAACACAAAACACTTTATTTTTTCGTAATTGTCGCTCTGGCTCCATTATTGTAGGTTATATTATTTATAACAGTTGTCAAATTTTACTTTATCCGTGATATTTTTGTGAGCATGCGCTTTAGTAACTTGCCGATGATGTCATGGGGCGCGTTTTACAGAAGTTTTTAAAGGTGTGCTTGATGTTTACCATTTTTTTATAAAAAAAGGGGGACCTCTAATTTTTTTTTTTGCCATGGGTAATTTTTATTTGTTAGTACTTTATGCAATAAGTAACTCAAAAATAGCTTTTTTTGACCTATTCAACTACCCCATACTTTGTTGGGGTATGTCTTAGGAACCCCAGAAAATTGTTAAAAAATCTATATCATACATCCTTTAAGGTCCCAAAGTGCGAAACTTCGAACCCTTTAAGGAAACAGCAAATATTAACGAAAGATACGGTCAAATACAATTAAGGGAACAATCTGTTTAAAATTAACTTATTATTTGTTTATCTTTTAAATGGTCAAATTGGGAACTTCAATTTGGTCCGTCTATAATAAAATTTGTTACCATCATAAGATAACAGGAACGCTTCATTGGATCGACTTAAATTTTAATACAAAAATCATCTCATTCGAGGGGAATACACTGGGTTTGCCTAATGTCGTAGAAAACATTCAGGGGGTGATTTCTGGACCAATTTTAAGAAATAAAGTTTGCATAAACATGTGTCCAATTTTGACTTTTGGTGAGTTTCTTTTAACTTACAGCCCCCCCAAGGAACACCACACTTTTTTCAAAATTTAACAAATATCCCTTATTAGGTATTTAGATGCATCAAAAAGGTCCTATAGACCTTTCCCGTCTGCGACCATCTTTGCGGTTGTTTTACTTGGGAAACGTGAGATATGCGTCAGATTGACTCGAGTCATTGTGATGCTGAAGGTGGTCGTCGACGAAAAAGGTTTATTCGTTTCGAAAATAAAGCGAAAAAGGAGGGCTGTTACTAACTAAGGAGGAAAAAATGGACAGATGTTTACCTATATGATTTTTTTTTTAAATGGGACAAAGAATCAACAACTGAATTTTTTTACGACATTAGGAAACACCTGTATAAAAAAAACGTACCAAAATTATTATAAATTCTTTTTAAACATATATTTTGACCCTCTCACTTCGCCTCTCAGTCTCTCACCAGGAGCGGATTTTAAACAAAAGACCCGATCCAAAAAAATCTATGGGGGACCCAGTATTTTAATAAAATATTCAAATTTTGTTTTTAAACTCTCTCTTGCTGGGCTTCTGTCGAAAGCCCACATAGCAATAGGCCCAGTCAGAATTTTCTGACCCACCTGACCGCAAATCACGCCCCTGCCTCTCACTGATATATTTAAATAAAAACGCACATATTTAACAATTTATTAGAAGGGTATTTGGTCTTTTAATCCATTTTACAAAAGAAGAATTTTGGAGAAAAATAATTATATGTAGGTATTAGGGTATCTATCTTTTCAAAAAACATTTATATGTAAGTATCTGCTTAAAAAAGCAAGTATAATTTTTTACGACGATTGACAAAGAAAAAAGTACAATGTAATTTTTGTTTATCTAAGAATTAAATTAATAAAACTCTTAATCTTATAAAAATACTCTGGGCAAGTTTGTGCATTGCCTCAAGGCATATACAACGCATTTTTATTATTTGTTCTTAAATAAAAGGAAAAGCGCATTTTAAGTTTTTACCTTAATAAGTTTGTACACTTGAACCATATCATCCTTTTTTGCTTTTCGAATGGTCACTTTTATTTCTCTGCACTTTAACATTTTTCTATTTGGTAAAATGTTAATGCACGCACAATGGGAGTAAATAAACTAGATTAGGTAAGTATTTGCTTGCAGAATAAATCCTTGCCAGACAATTTACCTGTAAAAATTGTTATCTCAGAAAAGATAAGATATCAAAAGGTTCAGAAGCATCCAATTAATTACCTCTACAAAACTTAAGAAACTTAATTACAGAAGTGTAGACATTTGTTCATTGCATGGTAAATTAGCCTATGCAAATATTTAAAATTATTCCAAGAATAATTATTCTAAAAATACTCAAGAACTACTGATGTGTTTCTTTTGCGATGCGGGCTTTTCCATTTTATAAAAAATCAATTGTTTTTCTTTAGTTTCATTGACTCGGAGTACGACGATAAAAGCCTATATTAAAGCAAATTAACCTTTGAACTTGCAACTGCCTGCCTGTTTAAATAATTCATTAACAAATTACTTTACAAAATATTTAAATTCAAAGTCTATTATTATTGACCAATGAGAGATCACGAACATACGTCGACTGAACCAATAAGGACGAAGCACCTAGCGTGAATGTGCCTTTAGGATGGGCTGTGCGGACGTCAGTTTGATTTATTTTTGCTGTCATCTTCAACCATCAAAATTATTCTGAAATGGCTACGATGTTAAAGGGAATATCTCTAGCAGAGAATATCGTTTTAAAAAATGGACCCAAGGTAAGTCTTCTATTTTAATGATATGTTCAGTCCTCATCTAAATAAAAAAAGTCCTTGACCTTGACTCTGAGAATAGATTTGCACTGTTAAAAGTGTTACATAAAATAGCTATTGGCCTATTATAGGTCGTCAAATAAAAAGATTGCTTTTAGATTTTGGGCTCCACGCCAAGCTCAGGATGGCAACCACAGCACCAACAACGAAGAAACCTAAACGTACACGAACACATAAGTTACACCCTCTTAAAAGATGCTGGCATCCCAGTTCCAAAGTTCGGTGTAGCCAAAACCAAAGAAGAAGCAAAAAAAATCGCAGAATCACTAAACACCAAAGACCTGGCCCTTAAAGCTCAGGTTTTGGCAGGTGGAAGAGGCAAAGGAACCTTTAAAAATGGTCTTAAAAGCGGCGTGAGGATGATCTCAACGTAAGGTTTTGTCGTTTAAAGGTTCATTTAGACGTTAAGCGTTATATTTTAGTCCTCAAGAAGCGGAAGAAATAACCGGACAAATGTTAGGTCAATTTCTAGTCACTAAACAAACTGGAGAGAAGGGTAGGATTTGCAATGCCGTTATGGTTACTGAACGAAAATTCCCAAGGAAGGAATACTATTTCGCTATTATGATGGAACGTGCTTTTAATGTAAGTGATAGGTATGACAAAGTTTTCAAGATTGTCATGTTTTTAAAGATTGAAAATTTATCTTTAATTTTAGTAAAAATTAAAATAGGTCTAATTTGATAATAAATAATTTAATGTCGGACCTCCTTTTGTTTTATAAAAGCAACTTTCACAGATTTCCTAATTGATTGATTGGAAATTTTTGTCTCAGCTAAAATATGATTCTTTAAGAAAACATGAAACTTGTGAATGTTTAGTTCTCGGTTTAGTTTAGATAAAATATCAACAAAAAAGGCCTTGAACTCGAAATGCGACTGATCTATTGATCTTTTCGTCTAATCCGGATGACACAAAGGGACAATTTACTCGATAATTTGAATTCTGTTCTGTTACTTTAAGATACTAATTTCAAGATATTTTTTTATTTTAAGATGTAAAATACTTTACTCGACGCCAATAATTACCCTTCTTATACAGCAATATTATTACTCCTGAATAAAAAATAAACTTGTCGATGTGTTTATTACAGGGTCCCGTCATAATTGCATCCTCCCAAGGAGGTGTAAATATTGAAGAAGTTGCAGCAGAAAACCCAGATGCAATTCTTTACGAGCCTATTGACATTAGCAAAGGTTTAGATAAGGCAACAGCCGAAAAAGTGGCTGTTAAAGTCGGTTTGGAAAAGCAAAAGGACAAAACCGCAGACATGCTCTTGCGGATGTATGATCTGTTCTTAAAGAAAGATGCTCTTCTTATTGAGATTAACCCATATGCCGAAGATGCCGGTGAACAATGTAAGTTAATTTTAACTACCTTTTTTAGGCAAACTAAATTTTTAATAAAAATTAAATTTTTTCCTATTTTGCGCTATTTTGTTTAAAAAAGAAAGCTTTTTTTGTATAAATAAATTCGAGAGTAAATTGATAGGTGCACATATGCAAGAACATTATGATAAAATTAATTTGAATTTAGTATAATTTAAAGACTTTTCTGCCTAATATTAACGATTGACCCATCATAATCTTCTAGTGTTGTGAATTTACCGGTAAATTAAAAATGCGGTTAATTAACCGGTTAATTTACCGGTAAATTAACCGGTAAATTAAAAAAATGCTACCGAATACTAAATTATGTATAAAATCACTTAACGATTTGTTTATTACCAAAAACATATGTGTTTTTTCTTATTTATTTAATTTTGAAGAAAAAGGACAATAAGGAATAAATAAATAAAACATGGTATATTTAACCTCACTTGTCCATTAAGGTCAACGCCCCCAACATGTGACCCTAAATAACGTACAATGATTGGATTCGACGCCACCATCCGCGGGACATTTAAATTGTTACCTTCAAACTTTTTATAATTTAAAATTTATAACTTTTTTGTCCAATGGAACTAGTAGGTTAACGGAAATAAATTAAATATCTCTAAAGAAAATTAGATACAAAAATAAAAGATTTTAATTTACCGGTAAATATCTTAATTTACCGGTTAATTAACTGGTAAATTAACCGGTAAATTATAATCTCACAACACTATAATCTTCTGACAGAGTTATAGTTCGTATGTGCAAATATCAAATTTCTTGTATGGACCTTTCCCATCGTCGACCACCCTCGCGGTCGTTATACTTGGGAAACGTCAGATTGACTTGAGCCATTGTGATGCTGGTGGTCATTCAGTTTCCCAAGTATAACGACCGCAAAGGTCCATAAAGAAAATGATCCAACATGATGTTTTTAATATTTAAGAGCCCCATACTCAGTCCTTATACCATGTAGAGGGGCTACGGGCTGCGGTGGCGAGAATAGACTAAAGAATAGTTGAACAGATATATTTTTATCATGAAATATGCGTCTAGAGTAGCCACCTACCAGCCGTTCAACTAGAGAGACGCTTGACCTTGGTCGTATTTAAGATGCTGCACTCCTTTTTTGTGAAAATATTCACAAAACTTAGACCATAAATATCTTAGTTAATTCTTATCCGATTTTGAAAAACTTGGTGTCATTAGAAAGATAATTAATTTTGTAATACTTATTGTTTTTTTAAAATCGTTTTTGGGGCTTTATTTAAGAAAGAAAAGCAGTTGTTGTTTTTAGTACAGTTACCCCTTCTTTAAACTTTTATTTTTGCTAAACTAGGGCTACAAAACAAAATGTGCCAAACAATAAGTATTTTAAAAAGGCCTAACATTATATTGTCAAAATTTTAAAAAAATTGCTCTTATAATAACGCTAAAAACTGCGGTCTAAGTTGTACACAAGTTTGCATAAGAGAAAATGGGTATCGGGCTCTTAAAAAAATCAGTATTTGTGTTTGATCTGCCATTTTGCTAGAGTAAAGAAAATAATATTAAATTATTTAATTCTCAAAAAATTATGACAACGTTGATGACGTGGATTTACATGTAGCTAGCTTCTACAGGGTGTCCAAAAAATGGCGCATGAACGCGATGGAACGCTCTTGGTGCATTCTCGGGAATCCCAAGAAAATTGTCAAAAAATATTCATCGAGAAAAATGCGAACAAAGTTGCATATGTTCGGCAACACAGTTTGTAAAATACATCTTAAAAACTCTAGATTATTGAGCATATGTACATTGTTGCATTAGATCATATTGACATTGTTTTCAGCTTCATTTTATAAAATTTTTGTAAAATTAAAATTATTATAAAAATATAATTTGACCATTTAAACTAGCTAAAATTGAATTTATACGTGAGAAATGAACTTGAAGAGTCGAAGCCGGTAGATCCGATCCGACTCTTCAAGTTCATTTCTCACGTATAAATTCAATTTTTTAAGAACAACCTTTTGTGTTTTCAAAAACATGTCCAACATTTACCTTACATTTAACTTAGCATAGTTTTTTAATAACAAAAATGCAATTGACCTTTAGAAAGATATGACCTTGGACCCCTGTCTTTTATGTATCCATCCACTAAGTTTGAGATCTCTAACTAAAGACAACTGAAATTAACTATATTGGCTTAAATTTCGACAGATGTCAGAAAGTTTTTGCGCCCAAAACTCAAAACAACAATGAAAAAAACAATACATTACACACTTACTATCTTTAGAATCTTAAAATCGCGCCCAAAACTTAAGTTTTAGAAGTTGTCTAAGAGCCTAATTTCAGTTGTCAATTGTAGTATTGGAGCTATAATAATGCAAACATTGACATTTAAAAACGTCATAGCTATTTTCCTAGACATAGAGTTTTTTTAAAAAGTTTTAAGACAAAGGGCTCTGCAAAAGAATATTTTTAAACAAAAAAAAAATCCAATATTTTGGGCTAGTTTGTTTTTTGCATGAAATATCTACTTACCTTGACCAGTGGTCAGTATGATCACAATACTTTGGTATTTACTTATGCCAAGTTTGAACCTTGTATCTAGTACAGGGTGTCCCACGTAAGATGACCAACCCCTTATCTCAGGAACTAAAAATGCTAGCAAATTTTTGTTTTCGCAGGATTGTTTGTAATAAACCAAATTTTTATTTTTAGTAATGTTTTACTCTACAGGGTGTTCCATTTACTCGGAACACACATTCACTTCTTTATTTTAAATGGAACACCCTATATTTTTTTATATTTTTAAATACTCCCAAAAATAAGGATTATTTTGGTAAAAGTCCGAAATCTCCCACTTTTTTAGTTTTTGCAAAAAAAAATTTTTGCCAGTTGCAGCATTTTTTTAAAAAAATCATTGCGCTTTTTATGGGTGATATTTTTGCATGAAATTTAAACAACGTATAATCAAGATGCTTAAAAAGCACTTTTATCTACAATTTGACCAAAAATCGTAACCGGAAGTGAAAAATCCGCCATTGAAAATCGATACATTAAAACCGTTTTATTTCTGAAAAATTAAATGCAAAGCTATATTTTTTTTTGGCTCATTAAATTTACTTTTTAATTTCCTTTCATTTGATACCCCACTTCCCTATACCTATCTCCAACCCTTTTGGAGATATTCGATAAGGGTAGTTTTACAAATAGTTTTTACCCCAATTACAAAAAATATATCACATACATGTCCCCTTTCATAGGATAATCGACTTGTCTTAGCCTTTTTTTAATTAAATTTAAATAAAACATAATTGGGGTAAAAACGATTCCTAAAAACACCCTTATTGAGTATCTCCAAAAGGGTTGGATATAGGTATAGAGAAGTGGGGTATCAAATGAAAGGAAATTAAAAAGTAAATTTAATGAGCCAGAAAAAAATATAGCTTTGCATTTAATTTTTTAGAAATAAAACGGTTTTAATGTATCGATTTTCAATGGCGGATTTTTCACTTCCGGTTACAATTTTTTGTCAAATTGTAGATAAAAGTGCTTTTTAAGCATCATGATTATACGTTGTTTAAATTTCATGCAAAAATATCCCCCATGAAAAGCACCATGGTTTTTTTAAAAAAATGCTGCAACTGGCAAAAATTTCGGAAAAATTTTTTTTTTGCAAAAACTAAAAAAGTGGGAGATTTCGGACTTTTACCAAAATAATCCTTATTTTTGGGAGTATTTAAAAATATAAAAAAATATAGGGTGTTCCATTTAAAATAAAGAAGTGAATGTGTGTTCCGAGTAAATGGAACACCCTGTAGAGTAAAACATTACTAAAAATAAAAATTTAGTTCATTACAAACAATCTTACGAAAAGAAAAATTTGCTAGCATTTTTAGTTCCTGAGATAAGGGGTTGGGTCATCTTACGTGGGACACCCTGTACCATAGTTGAGTAAATTACGGTTAAAGAAATATTTTGCTCCGTACATCCATCCATCCATCCTAACATACACCAAAGTGATATTTTTTAGTAACAACCCAATGGATGGTCCGATCGTTAACATTCACGTATCTTGCTTCGTTTAGGCACAGTTGCAAAAAAACATCGATTTTTAGAAATTGCAATTACAATAGTACATTTCCTTTAGAGAAATGAACTAAAAATTAACAAATGGTAAAATAATTTTAGATAGATTGTGCCTTTGCATTTAGCCATTTCTTTCGTTAACATGTGCTGTTATCTTCAAGATATAAGCGTTTAAAGTTTCGCACTTTGAGGCCTCATATCTCCAAGGGTATTTAAGATTTTTTTCGATAATTTTCTGGGGCTCCCTAAACATGCTCCAACAACGTACCATCGCGTGAATGCGCCATTTTAAATGGAATGAAGTTATTTTAAAAATGCCCAATTTATTTTTCTGACCATTATTTTAGACTTCTCGCTCGATGCCAAATTCCGCTTTGACGACAACGCTGCTTTTCGCCAAAAGGACCTTTTCGCCTTACGTGACTGGACCCAAGAAGACGAGAAAGAAGTCGCTGCCGCTAAGTTCGACCTCAACTACATCGCTCTGGATGGAAGCATTGGTTGTCTCGTCAACGGTGCTGGTCTTGCCATGGCGACCATGGACATCATTACCCTGCACGGCGGCTCTCCCGCTAACTTCCTCGACGTCGGAGGTGGCGCCACCGCTCAAGCCGTAAAAGAAGCCTTCAAGATCATCACTGCCGATCCCAAAGTCTTGGCCATCATGGTGAACATCTTCGGAGGTATCATGAGGTGCGATGTTATCGCCGAGGGAATTATTGCGGCCGCTAAGGAGCTCGACTTAAAGATGCCCATCATTTGCCGCTTACAAGGTACCAAAGTTGATGACGCCAAGGTTTTAATTGCAAGATCTGGTTTGAAAATCCTTCCTGTTGATAATTTGGATGAAGCGGCTCGTTTGGCCGTTAAATTGTCTAGTATTGTAAGTTTAGCGCGCGATGCCAAACTCGATGTTAACTTTGAAATTCCATTGTAAATTTTCTGAATTTAAAGTATTAAAGCAAGTGTTTGTAAACACAATTGTTTTCATTTTATTTTGAGTAATTCTAATTTATTGTACATTTTTTTTCCTAATAAAGCTTTGCTATTGTATCATATTCTCACCTAAATGTTGTTGTTAAATTAATTGTACGTACGTGTTTTTATGCACATGATATACATTAATCTTTAGGTAATTTATTTAAGTATTTTAAGTTGACTATATTAAATTATTATGGTTACCATTCTGAGTTTTTGTTAATTCTCCAGATTGCTTACAACAAAATTCATTTACATAGTTGTATTTTTTAATAACGAAATCAAAAACAATCACATTAAAACATTTCAATAATAATAATTAATTATTAATATTATTATACGTACCACTTATACAAAATAATTTACTTAAACTGACCAGGAGTTGGTCCAAACAACCCCGTACTTTGTTTGCTTGCTGCTCGAGAAGGTGCAAATCCAAGCAATTTTTGAATATTTTGTCTGATGGACATGGTGCATAGGATGTATAAGAAGATAAATGAACAATCGTAGTAATCATCACCTGGTAAATTTCTATGACTTAAGCCTTGGATCCATGATATGGGTTGGAAAGGTAAACGGGCTACCACTCGACCATCAAATCTATAAAATTTGTACATATTTAGGAAACGACTTAATTTAAGAAGGCTTAACTCACATGTTGTTAAACATGCTCAAAAGAGCTGTAAATGCAAAACCAATGGCAAACATTGATTTCATTTTGACTAGAGATAAATCCCTGTTGTTGTTCTTTAATCGCTCCTCCTCCCGTTCAATCTTCTTTTTGACTTGCTTATCAAGTGAGTCTCCATGTGTTTCTTTCCTTTTTTCCACTAAAAGAAACGTTAGTTTATTACAATTAGCATTTACATTCAGATTCTTCTTTAAATACCACGTAATACTCACGTCTTTTGCTTTGCTTTTCGACTTCGGTCTTTAATTTTTGGTATTTTTCTGTACGATAAACCATTAACCAGGTAAGACCTTCGCCCAATAAGGCTGTGCATATTGAAATAAAGACTATTAAAAGCGTATCGGCAAGCATTTTGTGTTATAAATAAAGAAATCGAATTATAAACTCAAACTTTTTTCATTTTTCATGCACTTCTTAAAAGTAAAAAATCGAAACGTCACATATCGTAAAGATATGATCACGCTTTTCGTAACGGTATATAAGTAAGTTAAGGTACGGAGAACACGGATTAAATTAATGCTAAGGTTGTGGTTCACGTAACGGAGTATTTAATGGTAGGTTTATGGCACTTACGTAACGACAACTCTAGGGGTGGGCATATAGTTTTGGTATACGCATGCCACAAGACGGATTGTTTATTTTTCACTCCCTTTTTTGAGTTTTTATTGGCTGAGCTAACATATTTAATTGATAGACTGTAATAAACTTTAGTGAAATGGCTAAAAATACTTTCAGTTCAGAATTTAGAAAAATAGATGTAGACCAATATTGTGAAGACAATTACAAAGAAGACGAAACTGACGGGGAACCAACCGGCCCTGATGAATCAGAAGTGAATAATCTACTTCAAAAATATCCTTTTTTTGCTGTGGTATAAGTTATAGGTAGATTTAAAAATTAAGCAAATTGTTAGTACTTTTCCTTAATGAGTCATACAGGACAATACTTGGATGCCCTCAAAAATGTGTTAACCAATGCACCCCTGGGAAGCAAAAATCAACAAGCTAAGGTACTAAACTAAAACCCTTTCATAGAATGTTACTTTATTTAAGTTAATTGTTTTGCAGGATAATGCTTTGCAACTCGCACTAAAAGTAATTCTCTCTATCAAGGCCTCTCAAATTGATGAGGCTGTAAATGCTCTAAATCTAAAATTATTAGATGTTTTAATGAAATACGTTTACAAAGGGTTTGAAAACCCCTCAGAAGGTAGTAGTGGACATTTACTAACGTGGCATGAGAAAATCTACAGCGTGGGTGGAGTCGGGTGCATTGTCAGGGTCCTTTCCGACACTCGAAGAGCTTAATAATATAAATATTTAAGTAAATATCTAATAATAATTATAATGAAGGTAAGAAAAGTAATTTATTAATATGTTTTGTACTGAATTTGTTTCCTAATTTTTTGTAAAACGGTTTTAGGTACTATTTGTATTCAAATTTAATTAAGTAATAGCTACGCAGGCTACGCTTATTAAGTAACTTTGTTTTATTCAATAATTATTAAAAAAAAACAACAACAAAAATATTATTAGTTTATTAAACCTTACCTACAAACCGCTTGTTATACGTATATTCAACCAAAAAAGTATCACTTGTCATGTTTGTTACTTTGGAGTGTAAACAATTTTCTTTCTCTTGGCAAATTTTTGCATTACTTCAACTTTTTTGGTTAAACGTTAAATCTATCAAAAATATAAGTTAATCTCTTCCAATAATGTGAATAATTATAGTTTAGACTTTTGCACTTTCGCCAAAGCATCATGCATCTCTTTCAAACTGCATTCCAACGCAGTTTTGAACTTTTCCGCATCTGTCTTTGGGTTATCCTTAAAAGCAGATACTGAGAAGTTCATGTCGTTGTCTCTGGGGTTATAACAACACCCATAACCGTCCGGTACAAGAGGCCCATAACACATAAAACCATCACATTTGGTTGCAACTTGGCTCGATGAAATCCTCATGTAAGTACTACGGGTATAAGCTGGGTCACTATAAAACTTGGGAAGATCCATTTTAAGCTCCATCGCTGCTAGTTTCAAACCTGTCAAGTGCCGATCTACTCCCAAACCATTTACTGCCTAAAATATTTGTTGGTAAATATCTCGGTAAATATTTGATTAAATAAGCTAACAAAAAATGACTTACATCAAGAGTATATTTCTTATGGGCATCGATAGCTTTTTTTAAAGCTTCAACTTTAACATCGCTGCGTTTGGTGTTATCTAACATAACATTCGCAAAATGTATTGATTCGCATGAGCAGGATCTGATTGTCTCGGTACGGCCGTGAATAAATCTTCTGGTTGCTGCTGATTCATAATGACCTGGGGCTTCTCTATGCATCCTTAAATTTAAACAAACCAGTTAAAAGAGTTCTTTATATTACAAAAAAATAAGCTCGAAAATTACAGAATTTTTCCGAGATCTATTATATTAGTGACCATTCTTATAGCATGTTTATTTCTTACCAAGATGTGTTTCTTACCTTACGTAGGCAAGTTGCATTGCCATTTGAATAAAACTATCAGGACTTAATTTTTGAGCTTTAACAAAATTCTTTCCAAACATATCAAATTGAAAGGAATACAAATCTAAATTTTTAACTAAATTATTAACATTCTGTGAAGCTGTGTCAATAGCTTCGCAAACATCACAGTGATCAAATGGTAAAGCTTGTGGACCGCATTCTCGTCTACTATCTGGAATTGTTTTCCAAATAGTTCCATTTCTAAAAAAAAAAAGATTTTATTTAAATTCTTGCCAAATGAAAATAAGAAAAAACAAAAGTTCTTACACATATTCCACCAGATAATCCGTTAAAACAGCAATTGGTTGTCCTTCACTTGGAGAATGCTCATAAGTTAATCCAACGTTACCATCAGCACCAACAATAAACTGCAAAAGAAATACCAGACTCAGGGTTGGTGTTTTTTTTTTAACTTTTATCATTTAAAACAAAATTTTGTTTAAAACTGTTTTAAACACCCAGTTTAAAACAACTTGTTTTAAACTTTACCAACCCTGACCACACTATACATATAGAAAATATTGTAGAATAGAATAGAGAATAGGGCCTTTAAAAGATAATTATTATACTCTTCGCAAGACTAGGTCCGAAGAGTATATTGCAATCGATCAGAAAATCCTAAAATCGTCAATTTTCGTCGTAGAGCAAAAAATTTTGCAGATTCGTGCGTTTCATGACTTTTTAAGATTTTCATTTTTTGTCCGTCCGTCTGTCTGTCACGTTTCTTGTGGTCACGCTATCTCAAAAACCAAAAGCGATATCAAACTCAAATTTTAAGGAAAAATCGATCCCTATAAAAGGAAGAACCCTATTGTTTTTGGCAAGAATCTGATTACTACAAAGCCCCCCAAATGAAAAAAAAAATTGTAGCTCGACTATTATTAAATTTACAAAAAAAATTATTCGACATAAAACATAGAAAATTTAATTCTTTACAAAAAAGTATTCGTTAGTTTTTTTGTCCGACCCCCCAATTACCCCCCAGCATAAAAAAAACTTTCTATCTCCGTTATTATTCAATCTACAAAAAAATTACTCTTTACAAAATTAATGAAAATTTAATTTTCTATTAAAAATGTTTGTTCGTTTTTGTAAATGTAGACAGTGAGGTTAAAAAAACATAAAATTAATGATTTTAATAGCAAAAAACTTCTAAGTCCGAATCGCGTCACGATTCAGTCAAGAAGGCCTTGCCAAAAATATTTCAACCAAAGAAACAAAAGCAGCTGTCAAAACAAATAACCTCAAATATGTTAAACGTCAGAATTGACGTTTATCCTTCTTCGTGTTTTCTGTTAGCACTCTTCGCAGATAAATAAAAAAAATTGTTTTATTTTAAAAACTATTATCTTACAGCCCTCTTTGAGTTCAATGGATCACCTTTCCAATTATATTATCTTATAATTATTGTTTCTTGCGAAGAGTGTTCTATAGAATGTGTAGCAATTATATAACAAACTGGTTAAGCTTTGATTTAAAAAATATAAAATCGCACTTTCACCGAATCCGAGTTTTACTCGAGCTACTCTTTTGCGAAGAGTAACTTACGCGTTTCGACTACTACCCATTCCGACTTCTGCCCATTCTAGTTTAAATAAAAACTAAGATTGAGAATAATTAAATCACATAGTCAATGTTATCATACCTGAATCGTTTTATCAAACCATCTATTTCCAGAATTTGCGTTACTTCCACCTCCATGAATACATTGTTTTCCTACTAATGATCTTCTGTTTGAACTTCCCTCACAGGTCATTTTCATTGCCTTATCCAGACAAACTATAAAAAGGGATTGTTCTATTTCCTTAACACTTGCTTTGTTTTGGTCATCTAAAACAAGTATCATCGTAAGTTGTAGTTGTTGCACAATAAAGAAAAATTAACAAAATACCTTGAATTAAAATTTGATAAGCCTCGCCCCAGTTATCTCTGTTATCAGATGTTAAAATACCAATTGCTGGTCCGGGAGTTTTGGATTTTTCTAACACTTCTTGGAGTTCGGTAATTAGTTGTTTTAGTGATGGTGGTTCAAGGCAAGTGTTTAAAACCGTTAATTTAAAGTACTGTAAAGTAAAACATTTCGTGGTTGGGGATTTAAAAATGTTGAATGTAAAGAGAACTTACGTTATTATTTTTAACAACAATAATGTGCCTCGATTTAGGATTAAATTCCAAGGTATCTTTACGAACTCCAGGTATTCGGTTAGTTCCGTAGATTTTTTTGTATTGATTCATATCTAAAGTATCTTTACCCATTTTATCCAAGGGAATTTTATCACTGAAATCGGTAAATTATTTAAACTACACCGTCCAGTTTTAACATAACTTACTCGTCTATTTTTTGTTTGTAATCCAAATTAGCTAAAATAAGCTTAGCAGTATATGAAAGTCGTTCCTCTTCATTTTTAAAATTCTGGAAAGGAAACACAAGCCCTGGACTCGAGAAAACTGTCACAGGATCTCGATACGACAAATAGGCAACGTCTTCCCACCAAGGAGTTAACCAATTCTCCAGACAATTATATCGCTCCTCCAAAACTTTTTGCAAAACCGGTCCTTCAGCTTGTTCAAACTGCCTGATTGCTTGTTTTGAAGTCTCTACCTCACAATCATCAAGGAAAGGTCTTGCAGATTTTAGGTATTTTTCTAATGTGTCGCCTAGTTTGGGTACTGGCAGTTTGGGCAGATTGTGCGGATTTGTGAACTTTGGGGGGCATTGTTGATTGCTTAGGGCTCGAGCATTGGAACACGAAACTGTGGTTCCTTTCGTAAAGAACAGGGCATCAAAATATCGTAAATTGCGAGCCTACGAGTATGTAAATTTATCTTATCAGTAACTACAAAGTTTATTAGGAAGTGTTACTTACCAAATTTTTTTCTAGGTAAAACCCCATTGTTTCTTGCTGCACTTTTTTCTTATTCAAAAAATAGTTTTGCTCACTAAAAAATAAAAATGCATTAAAATGTTAATTGTTATGTCAAAATAAATCACTGGATAGTGCAATAGTTAATGTCAACTGAAGTAGCTTACCTCCTCATCATCGTATGGTTGGTTTAAAACTGGAATAACTTGATAAAACATTTTTAATTAGCAAGTGAAAGTTGGACAATTTATAATATTCGATTTACTTAAGTTATTGCAGTTTAAAGTGATAAAGATCAAGGTTCTTTTAGGGCTTGTTTGCTCGTTAATTTATTTCTTTTAATGAAATAGTAATGCTATTGGTTTTTTCATTTTGTTTGTTTGCAACATCCTTAAAAAATTAAAATAAATTCACAATCAATTTAAAAATAAAATAAACAAACATTTTTAAAGGTCCGTGACGCCAGCGACGCCACTTTAATTTTTTTCAAAAAAAACTATACCATTGTTTAGTGCTATATTTGTTCTAATTTGTTCCGTAAAAATTTTAATTTGTTCCGCCCCCCTTGACCCCCAAAAACGCAATTTTCAAATGGCGTCGCCAGCGTCACAAAAAAACGCCACTTTGTTCAAATTTAATGATTTATGTTTTAAATGATAGATTTTAATTTGTTCTATTTGTTCTGCTATTTGTGCTAATTTGTTCTGGCCCCCAAGTCGGAAAAAAAGTCCCCCAAAGATTGGCACTCCCCAACGCCACTTGCACCTATTTTTGTTATTTTGGTATTTTTAAATAGATAAATATCGTAGTAAATTTGTTCCGTTAAAATTTTTAATTTTCTTACATTCTACGACCCCCAAAAAAATTAAAAAAGATCATTAATTTTTATCAAATGTCGGTGAAAGTATGAACTACTATTTGCAAAGTAGGCTAGATGCACACACGATGTCAAAACTCAGCTGTTTGTCAGTGGCTAACCTATAGGGGTTGGAGGTACTTTAGAATAAAGAACTGCATGTTCTTGGTTATTATCAAAATTAGTATAAGCATTTGGATTTTAGGTATTTTGTTTATACGAATAATATGAAAAGAGTCTTGTTTAAAAAATAGGCACTACCTACAGTTAGTTCTTAGCCACATTATTTTCATCTCTTGTTTAAGTGCTTGAAAGCTAAAGTGGACTTTATTTAATATTTAAAGTCTGTTTTCTACTAGCCCCACTGCATAGCGAAAACATCGTTCCCGTTAACTTGGTGCTTTAAAATTTGGGCATGCACTTTGCTGACCTCATTTTTGAAATATAAAAAAATATTTTTTACACCCCTGACTAGGGTTTTAGCAAAACTTTGGTAGGCAGTCTGGCTACTAGTTATTATTTCTTTTTATTTATGAAAAAAAAAATTATTTGGTATTGCGGTAAGTTACAAAGAAGGACACCAGTATGCAGGATGTTCTAGTGTTGGGAAGAACTAAAATCATCCTTTAAATACACCTTTATATTTTTTTATTGGATTTTTAATTGGATCTTTTTAAAATTTATTAATGAGCTTGGTGTGAGTATATGCAAAAAATAGGACAATGAAAATGAGACTTGAGTCATTTGACCCCCCTCCTCATAAGATATTTTTTTCAAAAATGCCGAAAAATGAAATTGTTTTCTTCAATTAAAAATATGAAACCGTTAGTAGGTATATTCGAAAGGTAATGTAAACAAAATCCTAAGTCCCAAAATTTATTTGGTTGTGAAGTAAAGATAATTCGCTTAGGTATTTTATTAAATAAGATTAAATGCTTTAAATGGGATCTAAAAACCTTTAAAGGTATCAATACTTATTATACCTATTTGATATGAAGGTAAAGAATCCAAGAAGGAATAGTCGTAAATTAATATATTATAATGGAAAATCCCAAAATTTAATTGTCGTAAAAGTTCTGCATAAATAATGTTTAATGTACATTCTTTTCATTAATAATAATTAATAATCTAGTTTTGTAATACAAACTACAGGTCGTCTTTCATACGATACTTCTGTAGTTCGGGTACAGGGTGAGTCTCTATGAATTCCCCCCCTACTTTTCTCAGTTATTAATAAGTTTTTGAATCCAAAGTCAAAATTTGTATACAGTATACAGGGGGTAAAAAAAAATATTTTTTTTTAAATGAAACACCCTATATTTTTTTATTTTTTCTTTAAGAACTTTCTACCCTTAATTAAAAAATATCTAACATGTTAACTTAAAAATTGAGTTATTAGCTGTCAAAGTTTATCGTTTTTTGTAATTTTTACTAATTTAAACCGAAAATTAAAAAAAAAAATCATTTTGAATTGATTAAAGTTCTATCATCAATTAATTGATTAAAGTTATAGTTTTCTTGCTTAGAACATACTAATGAATAAAAATCAGGTTTTTCAGTGTTATTACAATATTATTTACAAAAAACTTCGATAAAATGATTAAAAAACATAAGTTTTGAAAGTTAATAACTACGCCATTTTTAATTACTTTTTGAAGAGAATTGGAAGGGCTTTAAAATTACAAAAAAAAAAATTGTACATTTTATAATAACCGAAATATGAATTTTTTTCCAGTTGGGGGGCTCTGGAGCCCCCTTTGTCATTATTTGATTTTTCTCAAAAACAATCCCAACCAAGATTTTAATAGGAACGATTTTTCCTGAAAATTTGAACATGATTGGGGTCTTCGTTCTCAAGTTATCGTGTTTACAAAAAACGTGACAGAGTTCAGACGGACAGACAGACAGACGGATTTTTTGAAAGTTGTTCAAAATTCGATGAAACGCACGAATCTGCAAGAATTCTTGCTCTAGGATGATTTTTGACGATTTTAGAATTTTCAAAACAATCACAATATACTCCTCGTTTTCGACTTTGTCTGCGAGGAGTATAATAAGTTATCCTAACATAGTCGGCTGATTTAGTCTTTATTTTATTAATTATCTTAGGTAGGTGGGCTACAGATTTAAAACTTTTCTGTGTTCTTATTGTGTTGACAAATTATGACAATCGTGGTTTATTGTTAATAACGTCAAAATAATGAGTGTCATAAGCGCAAAACAAATTTAACGCCTGCCTAAATAAAAAAAAGAACCATTTTAGCCAGGTATTTTAAGAAACTTTATGAATTTATTCTAAAACAACGGACATTCTTAATTAATATGTAAAAACTGATATAAATGTAAAATATTACAGATTTTTCGAAAAAAAATAAATATTACCATAAAAATGTAAGAAAATGCTTATGACTCTCGTTTTCTGCAAAAGTAATAAACCAATATAAATTTTGTTTTTACCAGTCGCAAGCACAGGTCTTAAATGGTCACTCCAGAAATTTTCATGAAAATCGAATTGCACATAGCTGAGCAAAACGCTACTAAAGTCTACAAAATAACACCCTGTATATGTATAGGTAGATATTCATTACGTGATTTATTTAGACCAAATAAATGCATTATTTACTTATGTTGTTTTTTGTTTATAATTAAAAATTTCCCGGGACGCAAACGGCAAAAGTAAAGTTAAATGAATAATATTTCATTCGCCTAATAAGCCGTACCTACATACACATACATTATATCACAATGTAAAGTTATCTTACAATAAAATGTGGATTTTTTATTTCAAAATTTTATACTAACCGTACTAACGTGTTCAAACAAAATATAATCGCATGCGAACGTTGTTGAAACTAAAATTAATTATTAAATACTTTCCGACCCCTTTTACATGCGCTACTGACAAACAGCTGAGTTTTGACATCGTGTGTGCATCTAGCCTACTTTGCAAATAGTAGTTCATACTTTCACCGACATTTGATAAAAATTAATGATCTTTTTTAATTTTTTTGGGGGTCGTAGAATGTTAGAAAATTAAAAATTTCAACGGAACAAATTTACTACGATGTTTATCTATTTAAAAATACCAAAAAAACAAAAATAGGTGCAAGTGGCGTTGGGGAGTGCCAATCTTTGGGGGACTTTTTTTCCGACTTGGGGGCCAGAACAAATAAGCACAAATAGCAGAACAAATAGAACAAATTAAAATCTATCATTTAAAACATAAATCATTAAATTTGAACAAAGTGGCGTTTTTTTGTGACGCTGGCGACGCCATTTGAAAATTGCGTTTTTGGGGGTCAAGGGGGGCGGAACAAATTAAAATTTTTACGGAACAAATTAGAACAAATATAGCACTAAACAGAATGGTATAGTTTTTTTTGAAAAAAATTAAAGTGGCGTCGCTGGCGTCACGGACCTCATTTTTAATAGATTATGGAAAACGTCAAGCATTACGTTACAACCTTAGTAAGTTTAGCCTTACGTATCAAAATTCGTGGGCACACGAAGTTCTTATCTTCTTACGTAAAGTGTGAACCAAGCTTTAGTGAAAATCTCCGTGTTCTCGTCGTGAAATGTTCCGCACCTTGGCGACAGACATTTTTGATTTTTATGACAAGTTCAAAAAAAATCGCAACAGAAACTGTTTTGACATGGCGTGCTTTTAGTTTACGATAAATTTACAAGTAGTTTTAATTAACAAGTCCAAGTGTATATAAAATATACAACAAACAGTGAAATTGCAACCAGTGAGTTCCTTAAAGTGTTTTAACAACGCAACGCTCAGTATTCGATTTTAGGTTAGAATCAAGGCCCTTATACATTTAAACATTGAATAATGTTTAATTCCTCATTTCTCAACACAACGCAACAAAAAAATGCAAAACAAACTAATGAAATGGATAGTATTCTATCATCTACTTTTACAAATCCAAGAATAACTTCTACTCCTCTACATTCTCCAACGCATCGAAGGAGCCCCCTTAATTTGTCTATGCCTCCCAGGGGTCTGCTAGGGCCCAAAAGGTAATTATTAAGTAGTAGTTATTAGTAATAATGATTAATAACACTATTTCTACAGTAGCTAAGACAAATCAAAAACAAAGCTTACCTTGTATTCAAGGATGCTTTATTAATCATTACGTTTAAATGGTGTATATATCTTGAAACGATTTTTATTTTAAGGTACTTGCTGTCGGATAATTCTTCCACGTCAAGGTCGTTTGCGGATTCCCGCTCAAATACAAGACAAGTTCATGCACCAGGACCACTTTTGGCTGGTACTTGTTTTAGCGACAATGTTAGTACATATGTGGACACAAAAAGTCCAGGTTATGCTGGACGAGTAGTTCAATATAGCGAAGAGACTTCACATGCAACGCATCAACAAAAATATGGAAGTGCAGGACTGTTTCCGATAGTACATTTATTTAAGAAAGATTTGCCAGTTATTTCGCCAAAACCGAAGAAAAATACCATACGAATTGGTTCACCAGGTGTGTAGTTTAAAAGCAAAATTAAAAATTACGTTTCTATAACTCTTGTTTTTTTAGACTACTTGAGGCACAACATGCTGGACCACAACAGACTTTTGTTAGATGGAATAGTGCAAAATGGGACCATTGGAAATGACTCTAGTATTAGTCGGGCCAACGATAGCACGAGAAGCGTCTTGGATGCTTTAAGAGAAATATCAAGAAAACGAATTCACTCCAATGAAGTACGTAGCAATAAAAATACCGTAGCATTAAAAATAATAACATTAAAATAAATACGAGAATAAATATTAAATTTAAATAATCAACTTTTGAATTTAATAAAGTAATTAAAAAATTCTTGCAGGAATATGAACTAGCAGAGGAAAGTAACAAAAAATTTAGAAAGGATTGCATGAATGCTGATGGAGACTCTTTGAAAAGGTCACGGGTAGAATCACCTACTTTGGATACCTCAACCAGTCCTACAAAACCCAGACATAAAAAACTTTGTACCGTGGATCCAGTGGTAGCATCCAAAACCTCATCCGAAATTTCAATTAAATATCTCCAAAAGAATCGAATTAAACGAAAAACCATAGGTAAGTTTTGCCTTATTGGCATAGTAATTTATTTTATAGGATTAAAGACACATTTAAAAACACAGTTTGTTACCACAACTTGTTAAATACTAAAATATTCTATCTTTTATTGCAGTTGACTCTCCACCTAGTCCTCCAATTATACAAGAACAAAAAAAGAAACTAATCAGCGTAGAAACACAAACAATAACACAAGAAAAAGAAAAAGTTGATAAAAATTCAGACGACAAACAGGAACGTCCCGACAAAGTGGATGAAGAAAAACCAATTCGTAGACAAGTCGTTAAAATATTTGACGACAAACCTTTGGAAACCATAAGGAAGAACAGACTCGGCGCTTTATTGGGCGCCCTAACTGGACAAGCAATACCCGTAATTGAGAAAGAAGATCGTACCAGGGCTCTAAATGGTCTATCAGACGATGAAGTCGATAACAGGGACAACTCTAAATTGGTTTCGATATTAACCCCAACAAACAAGCCTAGGCGGTCTTTGGACAAGCATGTCACCTTTAATATTCCCGATTCAGAACAAACCAGCATCGCTAGCGTTTCTTATGAAAGCACAACTCTTTTATCGTCCTTCACAACAACTTCTTCATCAATTACGTCCCCCATTGCTTCAAGTGCGGTGTTGGATTCACCGAAATCTAGTTTAACGACGGTATCACCAGCTAGAATTGACGCCCTGTCAACTCCCACACCAGTTTTCTCGAAAAGTTCAAGTACAACAACTTTAGGTATGCCCGTAGTACCTAAGTTAAGTTTTGACATTGCACAAGAAAAAACTGAGACCATTTCTACGTTTATCTCCACCAGTTCTATACAAACTACGTTGTCAACTGTAGCTGCTACTACACCAACATTCAGTTTTGGCTCCACTTTACCAGCTATATCTAAAGAAGCCCCTATTAGTACCGCTACTGTACCAACTACTTCCATAACGCCTACATCTGCTTTTGGGATTATGACGTCGACTCCAAGCGTTGGTGGTTTTAAATTTGATTTAAACAAGCCTTCTGTTGCTACTAGTCCTTCATTATCGTTTGGTAGCCCTTCAAAGACTGGTACTATCGCTAATAGTTCTGCTGGTTTTACTCTAAGCCCAGGTTTGACCACATCCGCTTCTACAAGTAATACTCCTGTTAGTGTTACAAATATTATGTTCTCCAATTCCACGGCGACAAATAAGCCTAATGGTAATGCTATGTTTGGCGGTACTTCTCTCGCACCACCTGTTACGACTTCACTTGGTTTGGGAACTCCAGCTACGACTAGTATCGCATTCGGAGCCCCATCTTCTGCGCCTGTTTCATCTATTGGTAGTACTCCTTTTGGTGTGCCTACAACTACAACACCAAGCGCGGAAAGTCCATTTACATTTGGCTCGTCTAACACAGCAGTTCCATCTACTAGCAGTACTTTTGGTGCTATTAATACTTCAACTTTTGGTGTGACAGCACCTGTAACATCTGCGTCACCATTTGCTTTTGGAGGCGCAAGTACTACAGCAACACCAGCTTCTGGAGTAACTCCTAGCACAACTTCAACTGCGTTTATGTTTAAAAGGGCAGAAACTGCTACGGTTAGTGCAACGTCCTCAGCGGCGCCTACGTTTGCTTTTGGAAGTAGTCCAGCATCAGTACCTAGCGCGGTGCCTAATAACCCAATGTTTGGTTCAACTTTAAATTTTGCTGTACCTACAACATCAGCACCATCCTTTGGAAATAACTCTATAACCTCACCTTTTGGAATCAAACCCTCTGTTGCATTGGGTTCGACAACAGCGCAATCAACATTTGGAAGTAATACTACTTTTGGAGCAACAACAACTGCTAGTACTACATTTGGTACTGGTGCAACTCATTCTTTCTCAAGAGCTGCTCCAGCCCCAACATTTGGAACTAATTCTATTGCATCATCTTTTGGTGCCCCCCCAACGACAAATGCGTCACTTTTTGGTGGTGTACCGACTACTTCTTCACCAGCATCAGGTTTTGGCGGTTTTGGTGCTCCAACGACTACAGGTTTGACTTCACAATTTGGAACGCCTTCTGTAGCACCACCAACTTTTGGTGCACCCACTGCAGCTGCTCCCGCTTTTGGTGCCCCCACGACCGCTCCTCCTGCTTATGGTACACCCACTAAGACTCATTCAGCTTTTGGAGTACCTACCACGGCTCCTCCAGCTTTTGGGGTCCCCACTACAGCTTCACCTGCTTTTGGAACTGTATCTACCACCTTATCTTTTGCTGCTAATCCACCAGCATTCGGATCAACATTGAAGAACAATATCCCAAGTTTCAATGCTTCCTTTGGGGCTACAACAGCATCTTCTGTGGCCTTTGGTTCTGCTGCACCAACTTTCGGGGCAGTTACCACAGCTTCTACGGGCTTTGGTGCACCATCTGCTTCAACTTTCGGGGTCCCAACAACATCAAATGGCACAGGAAATACTGCAATTGGTGGCTTTGGTTCGACTTCTGGTTCATCTGCTTTTAAATTTGGGGGTGGTGGTACCGCCCCAGGAGCTAATCCATTTGGTAGTGTTGCTCCTACCAATACTTTTGGTGGCACCCCAACTACCACAGCAGCTTCGGGTTTTGGCAGTACTGCCTTGCCCTCGTTTAATGCAAGTGGTTCAGTTTTCGGTGGTAACAACAATACAGCCCCCGCTTTTGGGGCAGCATCAGGAAGTGTTTTTGGGCAAAGCAATGCAGCACCATCTTTTGGCAGTACTGGCGCAAACTTCGGGTCTTCCTCTAATAATGCTTTTGGTTCCCCTGGTACGGGAAATGCCTTTGGAAACAATGTACCAAGCAATGGATTTGGTAGCGGAATTGCGCCATCGTCTATGCCAAGCTTTGGTAGTGGTGCTGCACCCGCAGCGCAAAATGGGGGAGTATTTGCTTTTGGGTCTGGTGCATCTGCTGCGCCAGCAAGTCAAAGTGGCGTTTTTGCGTTTGGTTCAGCTGAAGCTCCGAAACCGTCTTTTAATTTTTCTGCTGGATCAAATCCTCCAGCTTTTGGGGCGACACCGCCTCCTGCGTTTGGCAATGGACTTAACGTGCCAGCTCCTAGTGGTCCTGGAATGTTCACAATCGGTTCGGGGCCTGCGTCTTCTAACGCTAGATCAAGGACACAATTAAAAGCAAAAAGACGAACATAATTTGTGTCTGTTATTTTAACATTTTTTTTGTATATAATTCGGTATATTAGTTAAGTTGCTAGAGAGTGGAACTTTTTTTAACACATCCATAAGAATACAATGTGAGCATGATGTTTTATCGATTTCTATGAAAATTTTTAGGCATTTTATCAGTAAACTAGTAGCAAATTTGAAAATGTGATATGTACAAAGAATTTATTATTGAAATCATGCTTACAATGTAGGTCTAGAATATAAAATTTGATGTAATATTATTTTTATATTTTTTTGTAATGAAATAATGTCTATTTTATTTTTTGTTTTATTGTATACTTTGTTAAAGTCTATATTAAACTTTTTGTAGGTAAGCATTCTTTGTGTTACCGCTTGTACTTGAAAATTAAATAAATTCGATTATTATTATTCGATACTTAGATTTACTATACCCCAACCCAAAGAAATCCCCACTAGAGAATACCTCAAAATGGATTCGAATATGTATTCGAATACATTTCCATGTATTCGTGCACATCCCTGCCCATAAGTAGGCCGTGGGCATTGTCAAAATATTGTTGATTGGCAGATTTTACATTGTTCACAGCCTACTTATGGGCCGTTTTTATTTGCTCACCCGATATAACGGACGCGAGGGTGACCAACGCCAACGGCGGGAAAGGTAAATATACATGTGTCCGAAAATCCTTCGTTTCTGAGATACAGGGTGTCGAAATTACAAAAAAAAAAGATTACTAAGAGACTAAACCAGATATTTATTTGAAATAATATTAAAAAAAAAAAGAATAAAATTAACACTTCATAGCTATGTTGTATTTTTTTTCAAAATATTCGTCCTTTATAAGCACATGCGCAGACCCTGTCATACATCTCCCATTATTAATCATAATATGAATGATTGTCGTATATTTGCTTTAATTTACATACTGCCGGGTTCCTGTATCATGTTCCACGTAAATGTTTCGTCTCCACTTTATTGCATCTGAACACATCAGCTTTGTCATCAGTGATAAAGAAACCCCAGAAAAACCAAGTGTGCGAAGCACCCCCTCGTTTTGGCGATCCCAAGTCGCCCGAGCAATTACCCAAGATACTTGTACATGTTATATCATTTAATGCTGAGTTCTTGCGCTAGGTCTGCATATTTTTCGCGTTTGTGCAGGCTGCCGGCTTTGTTGTAGAAT
Organism: Cartodere bifasciata; assembly: GCA_963920755.1. Classification (NCBI taxonomy): domain Eukaryota; kingdom Metazoa; phylum Arthropoda; class Insecta; order Coleoptera; family Latridiidae; genus Cartodere; species Cartodere bifasciata. Next base: position 13,206,446 of record OY987195.1, read on the forward strand.
ATGGAAGCCATTTTCGAATGGAATTGCGACATCAACTATGTAAATCGCCTCATTGGTAATGACAATATCCGAACTCAAGGTGGAAGCTGAGCCCGGATCCTGCCTATTTACCACAACGTCGCCGATGTTCTTAGGCAGACCTTTCACCAATATATCCTGGACCGTGTTGTGACGCTTCTACCAAGCGGTAGAATAGACCCCACAGTGGTTGAGAACATGTGCTAGGATCTTGCCTCTGTCTCCGCATCTACGACACCTTTTATCGTCATTCCCGAATCTTCTGGTTGCATTTAGATGGAACGTATTCTAGTCTGGCGGTGGATAAAGGGCCAGTCACAGAACCTAGTGGCTCACCCTGTTCTTAGAAAGTGGTTACTGGATGACCATTTCAAAAACACTTGAAAGACTTTGCTTGTTCGGTTGCGGAAGATGTAGTTGCAACTTACAAACCTCCAACAGCCTGCAAGTATTCCTACTAAACATCAAACCTTTTTTGAGTTTTCGGGAGGCGTTACGAGCCCGTGACCATAGTGAGGTAATGTCACCGCCATCTCGTTGGAATTCTCCGGATGTGGAACCGTTGAGGTTGGTGGCTAGATCTTGATTAGATGGGGCGTGCCCAAGCTTCTGCCGAACTACTAACCCGGTATTTTAGTTTTTTTGTCTAATTACCCCTACCTTCACCTCCCAACGGACCAACCCCAAACATCATCGCCCCAGTACCGACGGCGAGATCGATGCCCGGATCTCGACCCATTCCAGGTCGCGATGCGGGCATCTTTAGCGCTACTCGGGGAGCGAAGATGCTTGGGAGTGTCGCCGAAAGGAGGAGAAAAAAAAAATTCGCAAAAATACAACACAAATAAAAAAATCAATAAAAGCCCCCTCGGACCAACCCCAAACACCCCTGCCCTACAACAGCAGCGATATCGATGCCCGGATTTCGACTTTTTGGTATAACATGGTCGCGATGCGGGCATCTTTACCGGCGTTGGGGGGCGGGGGTGCTTGGGTGTGTCGCTGATGGGGGCCCAATTCTTGATCCTCACAAAAAAAATATTTCTATGAATAATTTTGGGCATTTTATCAGTAAACAATTCAGTATAGCAAATTTAAAAATGTGGTTTGTAAAAAGAATTTATTATTGAAATCATGCTAACCATGTAAGTCTAGAATATAAAATTTGATGTAATATAATTTTTTGTAATGAAATAATGTCTATTTTTTGTTTTATTGTATACGTACTTTATTGTATCATTTCTTGCAATAAATATTATTATACTTTGTTAAAGTCTACAATTAACTTTTTGAAAGTGCTGCATTCCTTTCGTTCACCTTAATAGAATTAACATAAGCGTTGGAAAGGAACGATACCCAATCCAAAACGATTTTAGAAATAAAGTTAAAAAAATCATATTTTTGTTAAATCGTGAGCAATCTTCTCGTCCAGTACAGTAATAACGGAGTATCACACGAAGCGATGTGGGAAGTTTGACATTTGTTGGGAACTCGAATCTCTTAAAACTAAAATACGTATTACCGAGAACTCATGCGATTTCCTCCATTCCATATTTTATAATTTACCAATTAAAACAAGGAATTGATGGTCGATTGGTCTTGCGCACTTGATTGTATGTCATTGATGGGCAATTTTATTGTTAAAAATTATAAAATCAGGCAATTTTCTCCTATTCATAGAAATTATAATTTATATTTCTGTTATTTTGATGTATCTTAGTAAAATTATTATTTTTCTGTTAGTTTCAATACAGGGTGTTACCAAATAACTAGGAAAAAATCAGGGGGTAATTCCTGGACCCATTTTAAGAAAAAAAGTTCATATAAACATGTGTCCAAAAATTCTTCGTTTCTGAGATACAGAGGGTGTCGAAGTTTCTCAAAAAAAAATTTTATCTTAAGATTACTTAGACACTGAACCAGATATTTATTTGAAATAATAATAAAAAAAAGCAAGGCCTTCTACGATAAGAAGCTTGCGTTCTGCTATAACGCAAGCTTCTTATCGTAGAAGGCCTTAAAAAAAAGAAATAAATTAACCCTTCATTGTTAACTATGTTCTATATTCATTAAAATAAAAAAGTCAAACTTAAAAGAGAAATTTTGTTGCCTTTGGGCAATGAATTTTTTTCTCGAAAACGGTTGGTTTTATGAAAAAAAAACAAGACATTAATTTTAAAGATCATATTCTAAGGCTTCCAATTATTTTATGAAAATATCAAAAAAATAACACACAAAAAACTTGGGGGTGAACAACCTCCATGGTACCCCCAAATGTGCCCCTTCCAACTAAAATTTTTATTTTTTTTTACCGCACTTTATGCCTTAGGGCAAGAAAATTACCCGTGCTAGGTTTCAAATAAATAGCTGGTTTAGTATTTAGGTAATCTTTAAAAAAAAGTTTTTTTTTAGAAACTTTGGCACCCTGTATCTCAGAAACGAAGGATTTCTGGACACATGTTTATATGAACTTTTTTTTCTTAAAGTTGGTTCAGGAATTATTCCCTGAATTTTTTCCTAGTTATTTGGTAGCATAATATAATGCTTTTTTGCTTTATAAAATTTTTATTTTTACTTATTTACCTTCTACCTCTCAATTGTTTTTATTTGTTTTAAAATTACGATAGGAGCGGGTTAAATCGATTAATTAAAGGGGCTTGGAGGTCCGTACAAAAGCGTAGAAGGCCCATGGTAATGTTTTTTTTATAATTGACACATATATCTGTCTATTATATAATAGACAGATATATGTGTCTATTAGACAGATGTATGTGTCTAATAGACACATATATCTGTCTAATAGACACATCTATCTGTCTAATAGACACATGTATCTGTCAATTACGCATGCGCATATTGAAGCTGCTTTTAAAAGCACTGGGGGACACTAGGTTAACTATGTAAGTTTCGATGCTTAAAAGAAAATAAAAACAAATATGCTACTCCTCATACTTTTGTCGGTGCCAATACCTATATACGCTTTTTAAAGATGTCATTCTTTAGCTATATTGTTCCTGGTTATGTAGCTGCCCATAGCTATTCACGGTTTCTATGGAGTCGGTCTTTAGCTATGTCGGTGACTGGTAGTGCGTTCCTCGGCTTTATAAAACGACTTGGCAACAGGGCCGGATTAGCCATTAGGCTGAGTAGGCTAAAGCCTCAGGCGCCAAATCCAAAATAGGCGCCAAAATCAGTGCGTCTGAGATTTTTTTACAAAAAATTCGCCTGCGGCGCGTTTCGTATTTTTTTATTTATAAAATAGGCGCTAAAATTATTTTAGCCTTAGGCGCTTGGAGGTCTTAATCCGGCTCTGCTTGGCAAAGACGCTCGTATCTTATTACACCGCATTAGTGTGACGTCACTGAATCTAACTAAGACAAAAAGCACACCATCGTTGCCATGGCATTGATGTTTTGACAATAACTTTTTGTCACGTACTTGCAAAACTACAAAAACTAGCTTCAGTGACTTCACTACTAATGCGGTGTATTAATAAAAGAACAGTCTATTTGTTAATACCCCCTTTCCGTTAAGGTGCGCTTTCTACACCCCGAAGATGTACCTAAACGGGAAAGGTGAATATTTTCTTTTTAGCAGCAAACCTGAACCTAACCTACCTAACCTAGTATCCCCCAGTGATTTTAAGAGCTCCTGTCTATAGCTTCACGCATGCGTAATTGACAGATACATCTATTAGACAGATACATGTGTCTATTAGACACATACATCTGTCCAATAGACACATATATGTGTCAATTACCTAATAGACACATATATCTGTCTATTATATAATAGACACAGACAGATATATGTGTCAATTATAAAAAAAACATTACCATGGGCCTTCTACGCTTTCGTAGGTCCGGGTTAACCTATAGAAATTATTTCAGGGCGCAGCCCCATTGAAGATTGATGGTAATTTTTTACTTACTTAACTTTATAATTTTTTATTTAACTTTTCTTTAAAACTTAAGCTATAAGGAGACTGGCGTACCCAAATAATATACAGTGTGTTATGTGTTTGATAGTATTGGCGGGTTACACCTATTTTTTGTTTTTTTGACTGATGAAAACCGCATTTCGATGTCTTTTTCATATAAACCATTTTTCACTTTTCTCAGATTATGAGGGGTCGCCGTATTTCCCTTATTATTGATTATATTTAGATACGGTAAAAAAATGTAATGATAAATTTTTTAACGAGAATTTAAATGTGGATGGGGTAAATCCATGAAATATCAACAAATCCATGCCGCTCGACCGTTTCAGATTTTTATTATATTTTGGGAATTAAATTAGTAATGTCTCAAAAAAAATATATACACTTTTTTTTTCCAAAAGCTCCACAGCTTGAGGCATAATTCACGTTGACATCTTAAATAATTATCTCTTGTGATTACAATCCGTAAGAAAATTTTAAAATTAGGGGTTTATTACATTTTATGCAATCACCCAATTAATGACATGTGAACAAATTGCCTAAAATAAGTTTTTTTGTATTAATTAATCCAATTGAAAAAAAAATAGCAAATTTTTCCAATTTTGGCATAGCAATATTTACTGAACAAGAGAATTTAGAAAGGCACTATTACCAAATTTTAAAGGTTTAAGGCTTACTAATTAACTGGTTAAATTTCTAACTTTAAGGTTTTAACGTTAACTGAAATACAGTAGCTTAAAATTTAAAAATATCCCAAATTTGGCTATCTGTATCTCGGTTGGGGGAACTTTTAGGAAGTCAAAATTCTAGTATTAACATTATATGTCCATGCTTATTCTATACATGAAAAAAAATATTTGTGGTTTTTGTTTTAATCCACTTAGATGGTTATAAGAAAAAAGTAGATTTTAGGGTAGCGATAAGGGTGGGTATTTTAGGCACATCTATCTCAGATTTTAAAAATATCTATGTCACTAATAAAATAGAAGCTAAATTGTTAAACTATGCTAAAAATAGCGCAACATTTCCATTAGCCTGAAGATAGATTTGAATTTGTATTAATCCCCTATATTCCAATTTTTGGGAGCCTGTAATTTATTTACTATGCAAAACCACAGCTCAAAACTTTGGATTAATGCTTCTCTAACTCTACACCAATAAAATTTTTTTTGGCAAAAATCTGCAACTTCCCCCAAAAAAGTTACGAGCTCGTAAACTTTTCAAAATTTTAAAAATAGACAAGTTGCGAAAGTATATAAAATGTATAGTACAAAGTTAAAATTTTACAGAATAAAGCAAAAAGTCCATCGTTTACTTTCCCTGTTAAAAATCCGAAAATGCAACCAACCTGCCCATTTTGGAGGCGATCTAAATATGCTTAATTTACGTAAAAATGACTATGTAGTTTTTCGTCCCGTTTATGCTTCTAAAAGATTCAATATTTTTATTTAAGAATATGATGGGTCCACAATTACGTTTCTTTAAGTAGAATATCAATTGTATGTGTTATGACTATTTTACATAATTTTAAAATCCGACCAAACTAAAATTTCATAAGGACCTCCATAAAAAACTTGAATGATTAAAAAAAAAATATGAATTTTTTTTTCATCTCTACACTCGTAGAATTTAATGTGCAAAATATGGAGAAAAAGCAGAAACACCGAGCGACAAAATAAATTAATATTTGTTGATATCTGGCGGAATGACCCGATGGCCTTTTGAGTTTAACTCAATAAAGATATTTTTTATTTTATTTATTTAAATGTCGCCGTTGACAATTTTTGTCTGCAGAGCTAAGAAGAAAATAAGAAGTTTATAATTATTTGTTTGTGTAAAATTTAATTTCATATGACCATCATTGTTTGAAATTTTGTTAATTTGTTTATTTAAATGCAAGATATGATCTCGGATCTGATGTATAATTGGCAAAATCTTTATTTTTTTAATTTTCCTTATGAAAAAATATACACAAATATTAAAGTAAAACATATTTCATGTTTCCGCATCTATGGGTTAATAGTCTTGCATAATGCGCATGATATTTACATCACACGATAGCTTCGCTTGGTCCAAAGCAGTGGAACAGGGCGAACAGCGTTTTTAGACGATGCGATGACTCGAAATAAGGTCTTCCCACGTTCACATGAAAACTACACGAAGCGGGTGCGAAGCGGATCTCGGATATCGAGCTCCAGGTACAATAAAAATAAATAAATTATGCTTGGATGAGACGATTGCCCATACCTTTTTCCTGCCTAATCGTTAATTTTAGTTGTATAAAAGTGGGCCGATCCCGGAGGTACTGCAATACCGGGCCAACCCGTGACAGGAGTGGAGCAAGCCCCTAACTCCCATTAGTTTCCAAAAATCAGTTTAATATACTGGCCCCGCATGCGGGGCGTATCAGATATTAAGCTGATAAGAACAGATTGAGACGTTTATTAAACAAATAGAAAATATAAAAAATATAAAATATAACTTTACGAATAATGGTATTGTGATATGTATGCTTTGGTTTTAGCTATTAATAAGTATTTACTTAAATATAAAAAAATAATAAGTATCAAAAAAATATAAAAAATATTAAGAATTAACCTTAAATATAATAGTATTAAACAAATAATCTTTGCTTTAATTTACGTATTGCCTTGTACCCGTTACATGTTCCACATATATGTCGCGGCTCCACTTTATGGCATCAGAACACATTAGTTTTCTCATTAGCGAAGAATAAAATCTAGGAATGCCAAGTATGCGAAGCACCTCCTCGTTGTCTCGGTCCCAAGATCCCAGAGCACCAACTTGAAAGGCATTAAGGTACACTTTGATCTTAGCCAAAAGGCCGAGAAGCGATGCCAAAAAATAAGTTTTCTTTTAATATCAAGAAAAACACTTTAGTTGTTTCAAGAGTTTTGCAATACCAGCGCGATCTGTTGGCGCTGAAAGTTACAAATGCCGGGCGTCAGTGCATCTGCATAGGGACCCTAAACCTGCGCGAAGTCCCTGCTATACTGGGTGCGCAGTGGTATAATCACGTGTGTTGCCGATGAGCATTCGAATAGGAATGGCGAATGCTCCATAGTAATGATGACGTAAGAAGCCGTAAGCATGCGTAGAACTAAAAACTTGGGGTGCAATTAACTCATTCAGAATTGGCGATGAAAAAAGTCCCTATCTAATCTACATGTATTTATTTTTATGCTTGCTTGTGCAGTGGGTATTGCAAACTTGGTATTTTCTTGAAATAGAATTTAACGCTAAATAAACATTAAAAACATCTTATAAACACAAGGAGATTCTGGTTCTTGTCTGGTTGCTAAATTAATTGCAGAGCAGTTCAATACATATTTTTCGAATCTTGCAAGTAAAAAAACAGTCATTTATTCAAATAGCATTTTTTGAAAACATTAAAATCGTTTTAAATACATTTCCCTGTAATTTTTTTAATGCAACTTCTCTATAAATAATAAAAAGAACTCATGCTTTTCCCAAAATATTGCTCGGTAAAAAACATAGAAATTAAAAAGTAACTTTTGGAGTTGTGCATGTTCGTATTTACACTCGTAATTTACAAAACAAAATAAATTTAGAACATTTTATCGAAAACGCGGTTCTTATAAAATTGCCTTACAAATTTATTTTGTTTTGTAAAGTGCACAACACTTTTTTTATTTCACGAAAATTGTAAATTAAAATATCTGGGAAATTTAAAATAAAGGATAAATAAAGTTGGTATTTCGACGCCGTTTTATTAGACCATTTTTTCCTGACATCTCACTGCACACATTTTTCATTAATTATTTTTAATTTTATAACACTAAATCTCGCACCAAACACTATGTACAGGGTGGTCCAAGCAAAAGTTTCCACCCCCATTATTTCCTGAACGAATTTGTTCTGGAGGAACTGCCGCGACACGTCATTTTTTTTTTGGAGGGGGACATCTAATTAGGGTATTTTTCAATTTTTTTGTTCAACCCTCCAAGCGGGGTGATTACCCCATCAAAAATTTTAAATGGCACTACGGGTCAAGTGGGGTCTTATTTGAAAGCTACAATTTTTCTCTTTTCAAAAAAAGAAATTTGTTCAAAATCGGGCGAAAATTTTTGAAAATTTTTATTTTTTTGAATTTTAAATTTAATCATATTTTACGCTTCTTAAAAAGAAAATGCTTAGACAGGTCGATTTTCTTTCGAAGAAGAACATCTAACAACATATTTCTTAATTTTTTTCTTTAACCCCCCAAGCGGGGTAATAACCCCACCAATAATCTTTAATGACCATTCTGGGTAAGTGGGGCCTTATTTGAAAGCTACAATTTTTCTCTTTTCAGCAAAGTATAAAATTTTAAAATCGGACAAATATTTTTTGAAATTTTGTTGTTTTTTTTTTATTTTAAATCTAAAAGTAAATTTACACAACTAAAAATTCTGATTTTTTAAGAAATTATTCTTAAAAAAGATCAAAAATGTTATTTCAAGAATACTTTCTTAAAAAATTTACTTTTAGATTTAAAATAAAAAAGCAACAAAATTTCAAAAAATATTTGTCCGATTTTAAAATTTTTTATTTTGCTGAAAATAAAAAAATTGTAGCTTTCAAATAAGGCCCCACTTACCCAGAATGGCCATTAAAGATTATTGATGGGGTTGTTACCCCGCTTGGGGGGTTGAAGAAAAAAATAAAGAAATATGTTGTTAGATGTTCTTCTTCAAAAGAAAATCGACCTGTCTAAGCATTTTCTTCTTAAGAAGCGTAAAATTTGATTAAATTTAAAATTCAAAAAAATAAAAATTTTGAAAAATTTTCGCCCGATTTTGAAAATATTTGTTTTTTTAAAAAGAGAAAAATTGTAGCTTTTAAATAAGGCCCCACTTGACCCGTAGTGCCATTTGAAATTTTTGATAGAGTAATCACCCCGCTTGGAGGGTTGAACAAAAAAAATAAAAAATACCCTAATTAGATGTCCCCCTCAAAAAAAAAAATGACGTGTCGCGGCAGTTCCTCCAGAACAAATTCGTTCAGGAAATAATGGGGGTGGAAACTTTTGCTTGGACCACCCTGTATATTTACGAGTATATTTATATACAAGAAATATTTACCTTTTTTTTTATCAATTTGTATATTATTTCCACACTGATGGGGAGTGAAATATTACTTTTAAATGAGTTTTAAACAGACTTTGTCTTCTTTGGTGCCAAATAGAAAAATAGTTGAGTCTCAAATTGATATCTTATAAAAAAGGTTTACTACCTGCTACTCACAACCCCCATAACTCATGTTAACGATGATGTTCACATTTTACTAGAGGCACGTGATTTTTGTTTGGCGGCAAATAAGTGTAAGTCGTAGGCGTTGGTTGATAGAAACCAAAAAGTTGTTTCATCAACCTAATTGTAATGCCTTGAAATTTTTTTTAAAAAAGAACTAATTCAAGAATTTAAAAAAATACTTTTGCACAAAACTTTTATTCTAATGCAAAATACATAAACATAAGAATTTGTAAAGGAAAGTATGAGCAAACTAACTAAAAAAAATTAATTTTCTATTCATACTATTTTAAAATATTTCCATTAAATATAAATAAAAAATGCAAATTGTAAATTTTAAGTTCGCTACAAACTTTTGCTGTTTTAAATTTATAAGCTAAATAGGTCATTACTAAATTAAGTAAATAGGGTATTACAGAATAAATTAAACCTAATTAAAGTACAAATTAATTTTCAAAATTATTACAACAAATATAAATAACCGTTTTTAATACATTTTGAAATTATATTTTATGGTTTAATTTTCACTTCTACGCATATAGTTAGAATTTGCTCAACTATAAAAAACATTGTCCAAAATCAGAAAAAAAAATATTTTTACCTTGAGTTGTTCAGCAAAATAAAATTTTATACCACTTCTCAAACAGTTTTAAAAGGTAGACAAATTACTTTTTTTTTTAGAATTTTCTAACAAGAAAAACATACTGCCGATGCAGCTTGTTTTTCCATTTACAATTTTGAATGAGCATTTGGCAGTATCCTCCCTTTTAGGAATATGTAAATAGAACCCACCATAAGTTTCAGCTCGTTATTAATTTCAAAATAGGTGTAGAATAATTATAAGAAACAAAATTATAGCTTTACAGCGTTCCGCTTCAAAATAACACAAAGTAAAACACAATAAACATTTCAAATACTTTATTTCTATCTTTTTTACTTTTTTTTGTTTAAAACTAGTAGGTATTTACTTTTATATTCAATAGATGTCTATGTTTTTGTAGCTTATATTTTGGGTATAAAATTCTCAAAATTCAACACTTTTGAACAATGTTTTTTTACTCATACAATCAAGAATTATTACGACGATCCTATCACGTATTTACATTATTCATTCACGCACTGTAATTCAATTATATATACACTTTCTACTCATCACCTAATCCCGGTAAAATATCTAACTTAATTTTCTTGGAATTATTCGCTTCTTCTTCATCGTCGTCAATCAGAATTGGAGACTCTCGTTTATTTTTTGAAATGTTTTCACCAAGCATCTCTTCCGCCTTTCTTATTAAATCATCTTCAGACAAGGAATTTAAAACACTGGTCAATTCTTTACTTTTGGTTTTTGATGGAGTATGTAAGGGGGTCTTATCTGACGAGGAACCTGGGGCTAGCGGTCTTGAAAATTTATTAGGAAGCAATAAAGGAATAGTTAGATTTCCATCTTGTTTTGTTGGAGCATCCTGAAATAAAAATGTGGTTAAATACAAATCTAACATACAATTATAGTAATTTTACCTCTGGACCGTCAGTACCAATAGTCTTGATACTGTCCAAAATTTGTTGTAGATTGCTAGGCAAAGCGATGCTGGCCAACGCATTTGTACCAATTTCAGTTGAAGCGGAAACAATGTTCTTTGAAATGCTAGTAATTTCGGACTTCTGCATTGCGATTTTCTTGTTTAGTTCCTCCATTTGTCTTTGAAGTTCTAAAGCATTTGAAGGAAGTGCTGGTGGTGGGTCCAGACCTAAAAATAATAACCAAGATATAAACTTGTCTTGTCACTTTAAAGAACGACTGATTGGTTCACGGTGCTTCTGAACGAAATTAAATCAAAATTCGATGCACCTCCGATTTTTTTTTGGAATTATGTTCTTAAAATGTTAAGGAATCAGAATTAATTTAGTTTAAAATCCTAGAGTCAGCGCTTTTTTTTTAAATATGATTTTTCTAAAAAAGCTTACTCGCTCCCTAGGGGATGGATGCATTTCTACGTGCGCTATCCGTACTAATCCATATCGTTGAAGAATATTTTTTATTAAAAAAAAAAAGATTGTTGTGTAATCCAATTATTGAAAATAACTCCGGGGGCCCCATTTTAAGTTTTTATTTTTATGACATTTAAACATTTAATTTTAAGAAAATACCAACGGTAGGACAAACCTGTGAATGTGGGGATTAGTAAGAAATACTTTTTCTTTCGAATAATAAATATAACAGCAAAATTGGTCCCCCATGGCTCACAATATTCCCATCCAAAAGTTATTGTCAAAAAGTGACGTTTACTTTTTTCGAATTAAAAAAGAGGGGCTGTTTTCAGAAAAACAATAAGCAATTTTTAATGTTATTTAATAAAGTTTTCAATTACCTTTCTGAAAAAAAAAAAATTAATGCAAGAAAATTAGTTTTTAACATAATACATTATTTTTTTGCTAATTGCTCAAATTGCTGGGCCAATACTATGCAATTAGTAGTGTTTGTGGAACATATAATGGAATGCTTTATTAAGTACACATGTAATTCCTTAGTGTTTTTTCCCCTAAACGGCCCCCTTTTTTTAAAAATCGTAAAAAAGTAAACGTCACTTTTTGACAATAACTTTCGGATAGGAATATTGTGAGCCCTGGGGGACCAATGTTGCTGTTATATATATTGTTCGAAAGAATAAGTATTTCTTATTAATCCGCACATTCACCGGTTTGTCCTACCGTTGGTATTTTCCTAAAATTAAATGTCATAGAAATAAAAACTTAAAATGGGGCCCCGGAGTTATTTTCAATGATTGGATTACACAACAATCTTTTTTTTTAAATAAAAAAAATTCTTCATCGATATGGATTAGTACGGATAGCTGCTAGTAGAAATGCATTCATCTCCTAGGTAGCGAGTAAGCTTTTTAAGAAAAATCATATTTAAAAAAAAAGCGCTGACTCTAGGATTTTAAACTAAATTAATTCTGATTTCTTAACATTTTAAGAACATAATTCCAAAAAAAAATAATGAATGTTTGCATAAACTTTTGCATAACAAAAAGGACAAAGTTTAAACCTCGGGTTAAACTCTAAAATAAAGCAGCAAAAATAATAAGAAATAGCAATTCGCAATAAAAAAAAAACAGAAAAAGATTTTGAATATTATTATTTGCGAGAAAAGTCATCTTTTTGTAAAACCAACCTGGTATATTATCATATTGCACGCCTGGTACATCTGTATCTTTAGGTAAACTGTTATCAGCAGCTTCTGGAGATGAAGTCGAATCGCCAGGGCTGTAGGGCTCATCTAAAACAACAAAAATTTAAATTACCATTTTAAAGAATATTGCCTTCTCAAGTTTATGAGTTTTCAGTTTATTCATTGCGTTCGAAAAAAATAATTTCATGAGTACTGACCTTCATCTTTATCTTCTTTTTCACTGGTCGATGGCAGAGGCAGCTTAATTCTTGGGTCTTTAACAGGAGGCGGTGTGTAGGATCTATTAAGCGTACCCTCCTCTGGCGTTGGTGGAGTAGTTGGCTGCGGGGATGACTTATTTTTCTTGGACTTTTTACTAGGCGCCGCAGTTGAGCCTGGAAGTGGCGCAACATCCAATAACGGACGTTTCCGTTTATCACGCACTATTATGCCCAACAATAACGCGGGTCTGAATTCCTCAAATCCTGGGCCGCTCAACGGAAGCAGTGCTTGTGGAATTGGTTTTTGAGAACCTAGTGGTAAGATATAAAAGTCTTTAACGGACTTATTGCTTGTTTTAACAACACCAAGTCGGTTTCTGCTGGATAAGTAGCTGTATAGAGCAAGGTAGGGCATTTTTTCTTCCACATTGGTGGCAGTCAGTCTTACAAGAGATATTATTTTGTTATTAGAACCTTTGATTTTTCCGATATAGTCCCATACTGTGTCTGGGGATATTCTACCCACGATGTCGAGGTTGGATGGAAGCTCTTTACCAATGTATGTGCAATCACCTACAAATACACTCAAATTAGACTGTTATGCCAGAGCCAATAAAAAAATTAAATATGAACGCCTTTAGGAATAGGAGTAGCAACTAATCTTGTAAAAAAATTGATACGCACCAGAAACAGGATGAGCCGAAATTGATATTTGTGCGACATCTACCATGTTTATTGTTCCTTTCCAAATTTCTTCAGGAATCAATTTTGGAGGTGGAGACATGCTACGTTCGCCTGCGTCCGATTCTTTATCTTTTTCAGATGACGATTTACCTTATGAAAGAAAAGTAACTACAACTTAGAATTCTATAGTAAACACGATTGAAACTAAAAGATGAAAATGGCGTAATATTTTTCACAAATATTAATGAAAGAATAGCGGTAAAGGATCAGAACCAATAAAGACCAGTTTTTTTTATTGTCGACAATTTAAAAATTGGTATTTATTGGTTTTGATCCTTTCCCGTTATTCATTCATTAATATATTACATTTGGATGGTCACCTTTCACTCAACATTTTTTACGAAATTGAACATACATTTTTAAATTTTAAAACATTCGGCTACAACTTAACCTAGGGTTTTAAGACTTACTCTTAGTTTCGGTGGAAGATTGACTGCCTTGATAATCCTCTAGGTCACTACTTCTTGGAGGAGTGGGTATGGTAACAGTAGATGAAGGTTCATGGTCACTATCACTTTCGATCGGTGGAGCTAACAAAAAATATAAAAAATTGTTAGGCACTTAACTGTTTAAACAATTTCCAGTTGTATAAAAAAAAGTTTTTTTTATTTCCTACCTGGAACAACGTCTTCTTGAGGAATATGCTTCCATATTCGGTCCTCCAGCGGCGGTACAATCTTACTATCGACCAACTGCTCCAAAATCTCCTTTGACTTTTTATCCAACTTATCAGTTGTAGAAATGTGGGATTCCTTCTTATGCCGTGAGCTTTTATGCGAAGAGGATTTTCTGTGCTTATCTCTACTGCGCGATCGTTTCTTTTCTTTGTGCGAAGAACTGCGATCTCGACTAGTAGACCTTCGCTTGTTTCTATCGCGGTCTCTACTGTGGTGGCTTTTACTACTGCTAGTCTTTCGATCTTTATCGCGGTGACTGTGTTTTGACAAACCTTTCTTGTCTTTGGACGAGTCGGTTTTGGGGATTTCGTCAGATGTGAGGCTTGTTATAACGTCCGTGTTGTCGATTTTGTCTTTGGAGACTTCCACAACTTCCTCACCCTTATGTGTTTTCAAGACGTATGTCCTGTTGCAATTTAAAAGTTCCAGTTCGGATTTTTTTATCATATCCAGTTGATGCTTAGTTTCTCGCTCTCTCCAAAGAGCCAATTCTTGACTGGCTAAATCATCGGGAGACAGTCTTACCTATAAAAAAAATATTATAATATAGGTTTATATAGTAATGTGGTATATTTATAAGGCATCATATTTTAATATGAAAACTTACGAGCTGATAAGGGTTAACACTCTTCTCACAAATTCTCCTCCATAAAGTCTGATTCTTAACATCTTTAATATTGAAAATCAAGCTTCGGTATTTATTCCTGTATTTTTGCCCAGTATCCCCAAAACATTTATAAAGCTGCGACTCTATCTCTGTCGAAATTCCTTTAACGTCATCTTTAGACAAAACAAGATTTCCATCCAGTTTCAATCTATTCGTAAGCTGTTCATGCAAAGTTTTTTGTACATTTTCGCGTATATTTTCTTGTTTAGGTTGTGGGATGATTGTTGTTTCTGCTTGTCTTGATTTGGGCGTTTTGACAGGGATCGGTTTATCTTTTGGAGTTGTAGGTTTGTTGGGTGTTGTTTGCTTAACCGGTGTTATTTTGGGGCCAATTATGGTCTTTACTTTTGTTGTAGTAGGTGTGTCCAGTAGTAAATTCCTAGACATCGGGGGCTGAATAAGTTTGGTCTTTGTTTTGGTTTGACCTGGCGCCACCTGTTTGCTTATTATTTTAAACTGAATTTGCTAAAAGAAGAATAAATTAACAAATGTAATACAATACACAATACCAAATAAAAAGTGATTGCTTTTTTAACACACTTACTTTTCCTGTATGTTTTTCTCCTGGCGAACCCTTTGGTAAATGTTTTAAAACGCCAACTTTTATTCCTTTTCTTTGCAATGCTAAAGAAACTCCATCATTTTCTTTGTTTTTTACCAATTGAAGTTTAGCTTGGGTTAAATTTTGCGGTTGATTCGATGCCTACGAATACAAAATAAGAATATCTTACAACAAATACATAATTTTTTTAAAAGCAAGTTAAAAAGTCTTAATGTTAATATACCTTTGCAGTCACAATTTTTCTACCAGAGCGAACAACTTCGTAACCAGGATGTTGCTTTAACCATTGGTCAAGATTGGCAGCACTGGGAGCCTTGTTTCCGGTTAGCATATTTCCGG
Organism: Cartodere bifasciata; assembly: GCA_963920755.1. Lineage (NCBI taxonomy): Eukaryota > Metazoa > Arthropoda > Insecta > Coleoptera > Latridiidae > Cartodere > Cartodere bifasciata. Next base: position 13,222,059 of record OY987195.1, read on the forward strand.
TCGTACGTTCGAATACCACAACCTACAAACATTAATCTCGTTAACTTTTAGTAAAGAATAAAGTAAATAATCTTACCCGTTCAACGCCTTGTGCATGCGCTAAAATACAGGCTTCGCTGCAAAATATTGAATTTTTCCTCGCTGGTTTTTGGCAGGCAACGCACGAAATCGATGTAGAACCAGCCGGAGTACTTGCTCCACTCTTAGTTGTTGATGGTGACGCTTCCATACTCTTAGTTTTCGAGCTACTAACACTCTCGGTAGAAGTGCGGGAGTTCCTTGATGCTTTTCTTATTCTTCTAGCGGCGGCTTGCGGCCGTTTTTTGTTGGGATCCTAACAAAATATTAATTTTAACACCAAATAAAAACAAAGTGATTGCGTTTTTTTATTAATTTATTACAGATTAGAAATATAGCATGGATGAAGATGGTACAACGTACCCTGCAAAAGGTGCAAATCCATTCCTTGCCCTCAGATTCCATCTGCTGGCCCATGGCTTTGGTGATGTTCACACATTTACCGTGATACCATTCTTCACAGGTGTCGCAACAAATCATGAAGCGATTGTTGTGGGGTTGGTTGCAAACACACCATAGTTTATTGGGGTCATCTTCATTTTCTTCTTCGGCACCGGAACTGTCAAGTTCATTCCCGGAAACGTGCTCATTGTCCAGAGGTTTAACAGGCCTACGAAAAATAAGTTTGTTCTGATTGGGTTGCAAATGCATTGGCCATTAAAGCCTGGTTATTATAAACAGTACACTTTAAGAATGTTTTTTTTCAAGAATGTTTTAAGACTACTTACTTAATAGAAGGGCGGCTTTCGCTAGTCTTCCGTTTATTGCGACTCCGAGTAGCAGGCCTCTCAATTGGAGGAATGACAACGACTCTTCCATCTGGTCTGACAATCTGTAATCCTTTCTGTGGTAAAATACTTCCCACCACAATATCATTTACGTTTCCTTCCATTTCCATTGATGTATTAGAAAGCGCATCTTGCACTGACGGATCAAAAACCAGATTTCCTTCATTTAAACCCTTATCAATAGCATTTTGAATGTCTGGATTTCCGACGAGAGATTGCGCCACCTGATAGAGAATATCTTCGGAGATTTCATCGCTGTTTATGTTGTCAAGTAATGTTTGATCGATTTCCAGACCGGAAGCATCCAGCGCCATGCTGGAATGGTCGATCGATTGGTCGGTGGAGCTAACTTCACCTGTGTTGTCGTTAAGTGGAGGCACATTTAGCACTAATGTCAAATCGTCAGCTTGGCGAAGAATGTTTGTGACCCCCGTTTTGTTAGACTCCGGTTTTAGCTTTTCGTCAGTACTTATGCGTTTTGGTTTCTCACTTCCGGTTAAACTTTCGCGTCTTTCTTTTACTTTCGGACTCGCAGGCGGCTTAATTACAACTGAGGACAGTATTTTGATTTTATCAGATGATTTTCCATCCAAACTAAGTCTATTTGCCTTGTTTGGAGATAAAGCTCGACTTGATTCTGATTTTGATCTGTTGTCCTGGGAAATTTTAGCAGGTTGATCACCAGACGTAGTTGCATCGAGAGTTTTTGGTGTTAATGGCTCTTTGCCTCCAACACGTTTAATTATGTCAGGCGTAGAAAATAAGCAGAAATCATCTGGGATAGGTGGTTTGGGGATTTTCTTCTCTTTTTTAATTGGTTTAACTTCAATCTTATTGATTTCTGTGGTTGTGGGTTCCGCGATAGGTCTTTCCAGTTTCGGCGCATCAACAATGACAGGTTCGAGTTTTTTAGGTTCTGGTGTGGCAACTACTTTTGGTTTTGGTCTTGTTGCTTTATTAGTATCTGCTGATCGAGTAATTACTCGTTTAGACCTTTTAAGTGTTTTTGGTTTTTCCTCCAACTCATAATCTGAATCGTTATCGTCATCCTAAAAGAAATAATTATTTATTGCCATTTTAATTTTAAATTCACTTACTTCTGAATCAAAATCCTGATCGTCGGATTCTTCTTCTTCTTCAACATTTTCCTCCTCGGGTCCTTCACTTTCAGAAACTTCTTGTTTTGTTTTTTGAGATCCTGTTTTAGTAGTAGGTTTTGCGACAGTAATCGTTTTAATAATTTTGCTATTTGCAGCTGTTGTCCTTGCCCCCTTTTGACCAGAAATTGCAGTTGCATATTTAGGGGGTGGGGGAGCTGGAGGTGCCTTTACCTCCTTGGGCGTTAAGATCGATTTTACTGGTGTTTCATTTAAATCCAATTCGCCACCACCATCCAGGATTTCCAATGTTTTTGCGAGCTCATCAACCTCCTCCGTTGATTCATCTAAGCGAGTGGGAGACGTCAAAGGAGTGTAATCGTGATCTAACTTGAAATGATACAAATTTCTTGATGCTTCATCCAAGAACACCGGTTGATCACTCATTATATCGTCTAAACAAAAATGATAACTTAGATTATACAAAATTGTCATTTGAGAAGGAGCTTACCTTTCTCGTCGATGTCAGCAAAAAAAGTTAAATTATCAAGAGATACTTCAATACCTTGTGGATCTGATTTATTAATTTGCATAAGCTGAATGTTTGTGCTTCCTTCCTTTGAACCTAAAATGTCGTTAAATTGGTGTTTTTGAAGAGCATTTCCAAAACTTAAGTTATTTACCTAAATAATTATCAACTGTATCTCTATCAGGTGTAACTGTTCCATCTTCTCCAACAAGCAAGAACAAGCTGTCATTCAGCATTGAATCGGTTACCTTAACAACGCTATTGGACATCTTCCTGCTTTCCTAAAAATTATATATTATTTTTTACCAAATAAACCAAAGCTGAGTTTTTCCCATATCTTTTTACTAAAAGCAGCATGTGTTACTGTGCTTAAAAATAAGATAATCTATTTAAAAAATTGCACAGGAATTGGAAAAAAATAAAGATTGAGGTTAGAAAAAACTACATCTTCAAATGTTGTTGCTTTAATTTGGTTGTGATCTAAGGGTTAGGAAAAAAATAAATTATTAAGGAACTAAAGGGAATATTTTTTGTAAATAAAAATTAAAAAGATATGACATGGAATACACTGCAACAAAAATTCCAAAAAGGTATGTGGCCTCTTGCAAACATGCAAAAAGCAAACACAAAACATAACGACTTTAGAAAGGATGTATTAGGTTTAATCATACTTTATTTATAAATATTATACTTGGTTGTAATTAAATCACTGAGAAATAATACCTAAATATTAAAATACAACAAGAAAGGGCTCTTGCCGCCTATTTAGGCGAGGCGCTGGCGATTGCACTCTTGTTTATTGATTCTAGTAACACTAAGTCTCTGTAGCACTGGTATTGCACAATTAATGTTTTTAATTTATTATATGTACTGGTATTTGTGAAAAAGAACCATCATTTCTAAAAATCCTTGAATAAAACGGCTTTTAATCACATTTTTTCGTAAAACTTCATGCAAAAGCATCTTCGTCCATCTTGTTTGATTATTTTCTTCATCTATCTAGTGCGCTTGCGTCAAAGCGCGCGGTTTTTTTATTTGTTAACGTTGCGCCATCTATGGGGCATTTGTATCTTTGTGACAGTTGGGCCACCCGCCAACCAGCGGCGCGCAGCGTACTAAAGTTTTAAAAGTTATACCTACTGTAAAATTTAGGTAAAAAATGAATATTGAATAAACAAAAAGCAAATGCTGGATCAACTTTTTATGATAAACCTTAAAAATAAAACAGTAAGTTGAGTAAGTACCTAACGTGCGATCCACAAAATTTGACGTCGACTCTGGCTGTGGAACGTCAAAAATATGACAATCGACAATGTTTTAACAATGAAAAAAATTGAAATTTTACAAATGCATGGCAAGAGTCGACGTCAAATTTTGTGGATCGCACAGTATTTTTGATATATTTTTGAACGAAAAACCCTATTTATTTTTTTAATGCACCCTATTAATATTTAGATTTTTTTGTAAGATATATTTAAAGTTTTGCAAATTATGTTCTAGATACCTAGCGATACTAGGTGTTTTACCTTTTATATGAATGAACTTTATAAACGATGGACCTATGCTTAAAATAACTAGGATGGGTAGAAGTCGAAACGCGTAGAAGTTACTCTTCGCAAATGAGTAGCTCGAGTAGAACTCGGATTCGCTGAAAGTGCGATTTTATATTTTTTAAATCAAAGCTAAATCAATTTGTTATATAATTGCTACACATTCTATAGAATACTCTATAAGATAATATTTTTTAAAATAAAACAATTTTTTTTATTTATCTGCGAAGAGTGCAAACTATTAACAGAAAACACGAAGAATTTCGTTAACGAAGAGGATAAACATCAGTTTTGACGTTTAACATATTTGAGGTTATTTGTTTTGACAGCTGCTTTTGTTTCTTTGGTTGAAATATTTTTGGCATGGCCTTTTTGACCGAAACGTGACGCGATTCTGACTTAGAACTTTTTTGCTTCTAAAATCATTATTTTTTTGTTTGTTTAACCTCAATGTCTACAGTTACAAAAATCGAACAAACATTTTTAATAGAAAATTAAATTTTCATTAATTTTGTAAAGAATAATTTTTTTTTTAGATTGAATAATAACGGACATATAAGGTTTTTTTGTGCTGGGGGGTAATTGGGGGGTCAGACAAAAAAACAAACAAATACTTTTTTGTAAAGAATTAAATTTTCTATATCTTATGTCGAATAATTTTTTTTTGTAAATTTAATAATAGTCGAGCTACAATTTTTTTTTCATTTGGGGGGCTTAAAAGAGGGCTTCGTAGTAATCAGATTCTTGCCAAAAACAATAGGGTTCTTCCTCTTATAGGGATCGATTTTTCCCTAAAATTTAAGTTTGATATCGCTTTTGGTTTTTGAGATAGCGTGACCACAAGAAACGTGACAGACAGACGGACGGACAAAAAATGAAAACTTAAAAAGTCATGAAACGCACGAATCTGCAAACATTTTTGCGGTTTTGACGAGTTTAAGATTTTCTGATCGATTGCAATATACTCTTCGGACCTAGTCTTGCGAAGAGTATAATAATAGGTAAGGAAGTCACGTTCAAAAGAATTTCCGATTAGTTTTATATTCTTTCTTCAACACCTAAATATTAAATGGCTATTATTTTGCTAGTTTTAGTTTAGTGTGGTGTGTGGTCAAATAATATTTCCATAAAAGCGTTATTAACCCATAGGTATGAACCATATTTGTAACAAAAAAATTCTGTTTCTTAAACTAACGTGCGATCCACAAAATTTGACGTCGACTCTGGCTGTGGAACGTCAAAAATGCCAATCAACAATGGTTTAACAATGAAAATAAATTGAAATTTTACAAATGCATGGCAAGAGTCGACGTCAGATTTTGTGGATCGCACGATATTTTTGACATTAAAAATAACTATACCATGGAACTATAGAACTGCCTTAATTAACTAGCTGAGTCGAGGCCGGTAGATCCGACTCTTAAGTTCATTTCTTACGTATAAATTCATTTTTTAGTTAGAATTAAAGTGTTTCCTGATGATAGCCCAGTAGATCCAAAACATAAAAACAATCTTTTATGTTTTTAAAGACATGTCCAGTCCAACATTTACATTGCATTTAACTTGACATAATTTTTTAATAATAAAAATGCTATTGACTTTACAAACAATATGACCTTGACGTGACCTTGAAGTCCTGTCTTTTGGTTATCCATTCTCCAAGTTTTAAACCTTAACTATTGTGATGCTTGAGATAATCGAAGTCAAACTATAAATCGTTTCCTGAAGATGGCCTACTAAGTCCGAAACATAAGAACAATCTTGTGTGTATTCAAAAACATGTCCAAAATTTACCTTGCATTTAACTTAACATAGATTTTTAATAGTAAAAATCCTATTGACCATTAAAAAGGTATGACCTTAACATGACCTTGAACCCCTGTGTCTTGTGTATCCATCCTCCAAGTTTTAGATCTTTAACTATTGTAGTATTGGAGCTATGTTCATGCAAACATTGACATTTAAATACGTCATAGCTTTTTTCCTAGACATAGAATTTTTTTTAAAAAGTTTTAACACAATGGGCTCTGTGAAAGAATATGTTTAAGCAAAAAAAATACACAATATTTTGGGCTAGATTTTTTTTTGCATGCAATATCTTCTAACCTTGACCAGTGGTCAGTTTGACCTTCAGGTCACCTTGACCATAAGACTTTGGTATTTACTTATGCCAAGTTTGAACCTCCTAAATAGTACCATAGTTGAGTAAATTATGGTTAAAAAAATACACAAAAGTGATATTTTTTAATAACAACCCAGTGGATGATCCTATCGATATGATTCTAGTATCAAAAGATCGGGAATTTTTTGTAGCATCTCTTCAACAGCATGAAGTATGCAAGTATCTTGCTTCGTTTAGGCGCAATTGCAAAAAAACATCGATTTTCAGAAATTGCAATTACAATAGTACATTTCCTTTAGAGAAATGAACTAAAAGTAATAATTTTAGGACCAGGAATTCATTTTTGGTTAAATAATAATTTAATAAGTTTGGTTTTTGTGCTTCTCCATATTTCAATTTTAAAAAAGGTTAATAAAAGGAAATTACATTACAATCTATTAAAAACAGTGTTGTAAAATATTAAAAATGTTTTGTGATGTAAAAAATTTCGTTCTAAAATCTAGACCACTTCTACTTGGGAAAATAATAAGTTTTAATTTAAACCATTAAATATACCAGCAGTGCTATTCTGATTTCTCGATTCGACACAAACATAAAGCAGACTTATGTACAAAATAGTTAGAGGGAAGAAGATAGAACTATCGAATCGTGAAATCAGAATCGCCTACCAGATTTTGTGCTAGTCTAAAATTGCATTTTATAATTTACCCACAAAACTTACTTACTTAAAATATAGGGTCTTTTATAGGGTTTTATAGTGAAGGACACTCTACGGAGCTGGTAACTATGTCTACTCTACACGTAGCTTCTTGCTGGCTTCTAGAAGCTAGCTTCTTCGCTGCTATTGGAGGATTTAAATGTTTTAGGTACGCGCGCGCAAGAAGAAGCTAAAAGAAATCAAGCACGGTTTGATTTTTTTTTAGCTTCCAATGCGCGCGCATACCTAAAACATTTGAATCCTCCAGTAGCAGCGAAGAAGCTAGCAAGAAGTTGCGTGTGGAGCTAGCATGAGAGTATCAGGGGTCACAAAGTGACCCCGGTCTTAATTTTAAATTTAAAAATATTTGATTTTTTTGTAAAGACAAACATTTAACCTCAATAACTATTAATATTAATAAAATAGTATACATACCTCAGGTAAAATGCTTAATTCCAGCCTCGGGCACATTTCCGCCCTCGAATTTCGCTCTCGATTGGTCAAACTGCCCTCGGCTGTAATGATGCACTTTCCGTCGGATATGCAATGTACTATATTATTTATTTGCAAAAGGATTTCCGTGAATGTTTAAAATAATTCGCATTTTTTTGGATGCACGGATTTTGCATTAAAAGTATTTTTGTAAATGAGTCATTATGCCCTATTTTACCTAATTATGACGAATTGAAGTAAAACACTCCGTAAATGTTATACAAACCTTTAAGCTGGTACTTTAAATGTTTTAAACCGGCAGTTTGTTGTTTTTTGGTGTATTAGCGTTTTATTTGATAAAAATATAAAATACTAAAGTTATGTCAGTTAGCATCTGAAACGACAGGTGGTATGACCAATCTCCTGTAACACCAACCAATTTTTGTACGAATACGCTCCATTTAAAAAAATGAACATGAGAGTGCGCCGGCCTTATAAAATGGAGCATGCCTTGCTACAAATCACTTTTTGTCTGCCAAAAAATGTGACATTTCTCTTGTTGGAATTGTCAATAGGTAGGTATAACAAAAAACGTACACCCTGTACACATCAAAATTTTATTTATATCATGGGCCTACGCCAGTGATTGCGATAATTTATAAGTAATTCAATTTACCAACTTGTATGCAAAAAAGTTGAATTATCTTCAGCCACTTACAATATTACAAACACGAAATCAGCATTTATCACGCATCATAATGAAAAAATCCTACAATAAAATGTATGTTAACGATTACGATTTAATTAAAAAATGCTTGATTTACTTTCATAAAAGGAATATACCACATCTACACACATGTATGTAAACGTGGGTATTTACCTTTACAAGGCCGGTTTGTTAATCATAAGTTTGTACGCGATTTAAGATCAGTTAACGTGATAACTTAGTTTGCTTAGAAATCTCGTGATCTTACCCGCAAAATAATATTTTATTATATTTTTCGTTTCAAATCAGCAGTCAGCATACATAACTTATAGTTAAAAAAAAATTAATAGTTTTTAGTGAAAGTTGTGGTGCCGGTGCCCTAGGGTTAGGTACTTTTTAATGCAAAATTAAGATGTTGCCAACGATGATGTCTGTCACCTTAATTTAGGATAAGATGTGTTGAAAATCAGTTTTGCTTTACGGCCTATGAGTGACCCATCTTTGGAAATGCCGTCTGAAGTTATATCGGTTGCATTTGCGACCGGTTTCGGTGTCAGTGTTCTTGCTGGAATTCTCTCCGGAGTGTGGTATATTTATTCACAAAGCAAAGGATCTGCCATCTCACAAAGGTATTTTATTAGATTAGTAGAAAATTTGCTTGTTTATGTTATGTTATGTCCTTACACTTATACAGGTATCCCAAAATTGCAAAATTAACTGTTTGGTTTGATGTTAAGGCATTCCTATAAAGGATCCTTGGAAAATTGTTAATAAAATCCATATCTGAGGAAAGTACGGTTAAGTTTAATTTTGGCAACTCTGTTAAGGAGTCATATTGATGATATTGAGTCATATTGATGATATAATAAACAGATTGTGCGGGCTTGTCGGTGCCTTAAGACGCGTAAACAAAGTATTAACGGGCAAATGTAAATTTTTTTTGTATAACTCTTCCATACAATCGACACTTTCCTATTTATTGGTGATTTGGTCTAACTCCTCAGTGAATAACATTAATCGGATAGAAAGACTCCAAAATAAAGCAATAAAAGCTATCTTTAACTTAAAATATAGTACTCGAAGTACCGAACTGTATTCTAAAACAAAAATTATGCCATTAAAAAAACTTAAAAAATTAGAACTCTCCAAATTAATCCACAAATTAAAAAATAAAAATATAAAAAGTTCCATCACCCTCGATGTAAACTCAAGCCAACACGGGTATTGTACGAGAATAGCAGACCACATCAGACTTCAAAACGTCAGAACCAACAAGGGCTTTGCTTCACCGATCTACCAAGGCAGTCAAATGTTTAATTCTTTACCAATGACTTTGAGAAATATAACCAAATTTGATATTTTTGTTAAACAATTAAAAAAATATTTATTGGACTTATAAATCTACATATTTGATCTTATTATTACTACTGAATATCTTAATCTCAATTTAAAACGAGATAACAATTATTGTAAACCTTTTTATGTAAAATTTTGATACTCTACGTTAACAGCTGCGCTGATTTGTAGTTTAAATTATTAAAATAAATAAAATGCGTTTAAAAACCCATCTATAATTCTTGATCACACCTTTTTGCATCAGATTTTATTGATTTTTGTCAGCTTCACCTTATTTAAACCTTTAAAAGATACACAAATAGTAAAATAGTTTAAGATAGACTATGGCTTTCTAAACCATTTTTTTCGTTTATATATGTGTTGTTCTTAAGGTAAGTATGGGTGTTCTAAGTTTCGCACTTATTTGGAAAAACATACATTTAAGAGTATGAGATAATCTTTTTTAATAATTTCCTGGAGATCCCAAGGCATGAAACAACGTACCATGCAAATGGTGCGCCAATAGAGATAAACTTAAAAAAAAATACTAATCTACCTCTCAGAATTTATTTCTAAACACATCGTCCATTTAGAAAACAATTTGTTTAAAAACTATTTATTCTAGATTTCTGCAGAGAAATATGGCTGTTATTTTTTAAAGATTATTATTTTTGAATACTTACCTCTAATTAAATATATCGTTAAATATCATCCACATCCAGATTTCAGAACTATCTTGCTAGGGTTAGTTATTAGGTTTACATATATCCAACAACAGTTGTCAGTTCCATCAAAAGACGGCGTTGGATTTTAGAAGTGGGTTTGTCTTTTAAACTAACCTTATCTAACGTCGTCCTTCGATGAAACGGTTTATTTATAAACAAACATCATATTGTAGGAATGGCCTTAAAAGTTTGGTAGTTTGACTGTTGACATCTGCTACATATACCTGCCTATCATTGCCAGTTGTAACCCCTCTTCATGCATTTAGTTAAAAAATGTTTCAGTAATGCGCACAATAGTTCCGGATGACCGGAATATGCATTGTAGGCGCAATTCCGGTACATACAAACCAACCACATAAAATTAATCTAAAACAATATTACTATAATAATATTTAGTTCTATCCAACATAAATAATAATAATAACAAATTCCCAAGTGATCGTGTCCAATCAAAAGTTTTATTGGTTTTCATCTTTATGTTTTTTTTTTAATTTAGATTGTAAAAGAATAAATACTAAAGTAGTGAAATTTATGTTACCAAGCCAGACAAAAAACGTTACTACTTTTATTTGAAAGCCGTGTAGACTGAGTGTTTGTGAACTAGTTTATCTAAGTGAAATAACTAATTGTTTTAACAATTACTCATTAACAATTACTTATACGGACAATTAGATTTTAACATGACTAAAGGTATAGTATATTTTGACTTTCGTTTTTATTAATAATTAAAGAATTCTGAAAAGATTAATAAGTTTATACAGGATGTCTAAAAATTGGCGCATACACCCTAAGGGTATCCGGAGAATTCACCACCCACAATTCACCGCCGACAATTCATCGCCCACAATTCACCGATCCACAGTTCATCGATAAGACAGTTCATCGACAAGTCAAATCATCGCCACACAATTGTTCGATGGGAGAATTTATCGCCTAGTATGAATATTAGTTTATTCAATAAACAAAATAAATAACAGAAATTTATTTACCTAAAATATTGCCTGCCACCAAAACTAGAATGGGTAGAAGTCGGAATGGGTAGAAGTCAAAACGCCTAGAAGTTACTCTTCGCAAATAAGTATGAATGAATGAATGAATGTTTATTTCTGTCAATTTTACAATTTACATTTGATTAATACATATTTAGTATAAAACGGCAGCAATAAACTATTGTCCCCACCTTAACTGCCCCTAACGGGAAGTTTTATGTGCATCGGACACACTGCATTAACAAATATTACAATACATTTTATAATAACTTAATAACTAATGACAAAAAATACTTAGGTTAAATTATTGTTTTTTTTTTTATTAGTTATTTATTTTTTTTTTTTTTTTTATTATTATTACTTTTTTTTCATTTTTTATATTTATAAGGAAAATTTGAATTTAAATTCATCTCAAGAATAAGTAATTTGTGTTCTACAATTTTAAACTTTAATTATTTTTTATGTCTATAATTTGGTTAATTTGACTTCTAGGTGTCTCAAATATAAATTTTAAGCATTCCTTTTTAAATGTTATTTTCTTTTGATTTTTTTTTATATAAGTAGCTCAAGTAGAATTCGGAATCGGTAGAAGTGTAGTATTATATTTTGTAAATCAAAGCTAAATCAATTTTTTATATAATTGCTACACATTCTATGGTATACTCTTCGCAAGAAAGCTATTATAGGATAATTAATAATTTCTTATAAAAAAAAATCTATGTAAATAAAATCTGCAAAGAGTGCAAACTATTAACAGAAAACACAAAGAATTTAGTTAACGAAGAGGATAAACGTCAGTTCTGACGTTTAAGATATTTGAGGTTATTTGTTCTGACAGCTAGCTTTGTTTCTTTGTTTGAAATATTTTTGGCATGGCCTCGTGACGCGTTTTGGACTTAGAAGTTTTTTGCTACTGAAATCTTTTAGTTTTTGTTTTTTTAACCTTACTGGCTAATTTTACAAAAAATGAAGTAACATTTTTAATAGAAAATTAGATTTTTATTAATTTTGTAAAAAATATTTTTTTTTGTAGATTGACTAATAACGGAGATAGGAGGTTTTTTTGTGCTGGGGGGTAATTGGGGGGTCGGACAAAAAAACTAAATAATACTTTTTGGTGAAGAATTAAATTGTCTTTATTTTATGTCGAATAATTTTTTTTGTAAATTCAATAATAGTTGAGCTACGATTTTTTTTTTTCATTTGGGGGGCTGAAAAGGGGGCGTTGTAGTTCTCGGATTCTCGTCAAAAACAATAGGGTTCTTCCTCTTATAGGGACCGATTTTTCCTTAAAATTTGAATTAGATTGGAGTTTTGGTTCTTAAGATAGCGTGTTTACAAGAAACGTGACATACATACAGACCGACCGACCTACCGACCTACCGACTACCGACGGACGGATTTTTTCAAAGTTGTTCAAAATTCGATGAAAAACAAGAATCTGCAAGAATTTTTGCTCTAGGACGAAAATTGACGATTTTAGGATTTTCGTATCGATTGCAATATACTCTTCGGACCTAGTCTTGCGAAGAGTATAATAATTATAGATAATAATTACCTAATGATTTTATTAAAATTTCTTGGATATTTATTTACCTAGAATATTTGCAGACTTAAATGTTCAAATAGGATAGAGGTAATGGAATTTTTTTACCTGGGTAAAGTCCAATATGCATACTTTTTTTTGAATTTTAGGATTTTAGACTGACTTATATGAAAGCACTGGGGGTCACGTTCCACTGGGGGACATTAGGTTAGGTAGGTTAGGTTAAGTTTTGCTGCTAAAACGAAAATATATAAACAACTCTAGCTATGTCGGTGCCTAACAGTGCGTCCAAAATTGTGTGCATTACACTGAGGGACATATTACTAGGTGTTGTTCTCGGTGTTGTTATGCTAAAAATGTACCAACACATTATCAGAAAGCATTCTAGTTTAAAATCATTTCATTTAATATTCATACTAGGCGATGAATTCTCCCATCGAACAATTTTGTGGCGGTGAATTGACTTGTCGATGAATTGTCTTATCGATGAACTGTGGATCGGTGAATTGTGGGCGATGAATTGTCGGCGGTGAATTGTGGGTGGTGAATTCTCCTAGACCCACACCCTAAGTTACATTGGCATTCTAAGGGATCCCTTAAAAAACGTAAAAAAATTCATCTGTTATTTATGGAGGAAAAAATGGGAACAAAGTTGCAAGTTTGGCAATACTGATTGTGAAAATTCATCTTAAAAACTCATCCAGATTCTTGATCATACATTTTTAATTTTTATTTACTCATAGATACCGAGTGTCCCAGAATTGGCGCACCATCTGTATGGTACGCTGTTAGGGCATGCCTGGGGATTCCAGGAAAATTGTTTAAAAAAATCCATCTGTTATATTCATTGAGGAAAGTGCTAACAAAGTTGCTGAAATTCGGCAACACAGACTAGAAAAATACTACCCAGTCTAGGTAAATAACTCAAATAAGTCTAAAAATTCCATCTATGAGTCTTGATTATACACTTTTGCATAAAATTTTATTGACATTGTTGTCAGCTTATTTCAAGAAAATTTTGTAAAATTAAATTGATTATAAAAATGTTATTTGACCTTTTAAAAGAAGAAAAATATGTAGACTGCAGCGGGTGTATTTGAACTGCGTACAGCCGCTGAAAAACACTTATAACTGAGCCCAAAGTTGAGTTTGAGGAGCGCACATCATAATCCTTCTACCTGGAAGTCACAAATTGTATTTTCGAGAAATACTAGAAATTAATCTAATTACCTGCTTAATCCTTTTACCTTAGACTCTGGGTTGTACCCTTCGCAGGTTTTTTTTTAATTTTAGGGTTTTAGACTGAATTTTATGAAAGCACTGGGGGAGACTTTTCCACTGGAGGATACTAGGTTAGGTTAAGTTTTGCTGCTAAAATGAGAATATAAACTCTAGCTGTTGATGCCTAGCAGTGCGTCCAAAATTTTGTTCATTACAATGAGGGACATATTACTAGGTGTTGTTCTGTTAAAAATGGATCAACACAGTCAGAAAGCATTGTAATTTAAAATTATTTGATCTTCATACAAAATAAAAGTACTTATAAAATATTTTTACTGCTGTACCTATACAGGGTATCCAAAAAATGGCGCATAAACGCGATGGTACGTTGTTGGGGCATGTCTGGGGAGCCCCATAAAATTGTTAAAAAAAATCTATCTGATATACCCTCGGAGATATGAGGCCCCAAAGTGCGAAACTTTAAACGCTTATATTTTAAATATAACAGCACATATTAACGGAACAAATGGTTTAATACAAAGCTACAGTATATCTTAAACTATTCAACCATTTTTTTATTTATTAAATGGTCGAATTACAGTTTTATAATCAATTTAATTTTAAAAAAATTTCATAAAATGAAGCTGACAACAACGTCAATAAAATCTAAGGCAAAAGTGTATGATCAAGACTAATTAATGGGATTTTGAGACTTATAGATGGGATTTTTAGATGTATTTTTCTAGACTGTGTTGCCGAATTTATGCAACTTTGTTCGCATTTTTCTCGATGAATATAACAGATGGATTTTTTTTGACAATTTTTTAGGGATTCCTGAGAATGCCCCAAGAGCGTACCATCGCGTTTATGCGCCATTTTTTGGACACCCTGTATCTAAACATCTTAAATTAAAGGATTATTCTTTTCTTAATGAGGGTACTTAAATGGATTAACTCTCGATAACAAAAGTGTGCGCAGCTCAAACTTATTTGGTATGCCTAAAGGGTTGTCTGTGCGCTGCTCCTATATACCCACTGCAGCTTTGTGTTAAACCATATTTTTCGTTAAAGACCGATGTTATGAAAATCCCCTGGTGATATTTTTTAGAACTTAGGCTAAAAAACTTTAAACAAATCATACAAGATGGCAGCACTTCTTACAAAAAAATTTAATCTTTTAATTTTGGGGTTATGTCGTTGTCAAAAAATGTCAAATTATGTAGATCATATACAGGATCAAGCACAAAAATTGCTCTACCAGCTCTAGTTAATTTTTTTAGTACCTACCTTCTTAAAAGTTACGCAAATTTACAAAGTGGTAGATTTTAGATCAATTAACATAATTTACACAATACTTATCAATAAAAGATAAAAATACAAATAAAAAATTACTTGAATTAAATATTCATTTTATTGTGGTATATCTTTGTAAGGTAATATACCTAATAATTGTTAATAATTCTATCAAACAACAACGTGTAAACAAATTTAATACATTAAAATTATAAGGTGCTTCCATTTTTAATAATAATTAGTTACTCGTTATTTATATTTAAAAAAATGCAATATAAAAATATTTGTAATCCGTCGGTGTGTAAAACTACAAAAAGTTTTCCCAAAATGTATAATAATTACTCCAGGTTATATCCGAGTTAAAGATTTGGCCATCCATTATATCAAAATTACCATTATTAACGTCCAAACGGCTATACACTTCTAGAATCCTATAAAATTAAATTGGTTTTAACAAAATGTTGGTACAAAGTACAACATAGCATGGCTTGCAAAAAATTTGAATTTAAAAAAGGAAATAGAATGTATTGTTTTTTAAATTTGCACGATTTGATTGCCAAGCAGAAAGTTTTAAGAAATTTATCGAAGAAAATTAAGCATAAATGAAATTCGGCAAGATTATTTTACGAATTGGATGTTGTTTTAGATATAAATCAAAGGCTAAAGCCAAGGCCGTATTTAGCATTAGAATTCGGGGGAGTTTGCTGGATGATATAGCCGCTGCATGGGGTCCCGGGGGACGGCAGCTACTTGCAAGTAGCGCCGCAGGCGAAAATTTTCAGGCTTCGGTGGGGACCGTACTCAATTTGTCTTGGCTGCCGATGTTGTTGTCAACTTGTGATCGGGCTCTTTCGCTATACGCTTTGCGCAGATGCACGGTGCGCATCCACTACTGTAGACTAGTAGAGACTGCAGGGTTGCCAGATTGGGCGATTTATCGCCAAATGGGCGACTTGAACATGGGCATTTGCGATGAGTTTTTCAATTTGGTGATTGGCGATCAAAATGGGCGACATCGATCTTTTGGCGCTATATGGGCGACTTTTAATTTTTTGGTGATTAAAATCATAAAATTGGCGTTTTCGATCTTTTGGTGTTATTTGGGTGATTTTTGAATTTTAAGTTATAAATGGTGAATGGTCCAGTAACGAAGGCCATTAAACACATAAGTAAGAACAAGAAGTCTAACCTGCAAATGTGAACAGTGAGCCGGCACAATTTATTATTATTTACTAAATAGCTTTAGCTTATTATATTTTAATTTGTACAATGGGTAGATACTCAAAGTACCAAAGGAAGTACGTGTCCTCGTGGGAACAAATGACTTGGGCCAAAGGTAAATTGAATACTTGAAAAAATATCCTGATATTTAGATTTTCATTTTAGGTTGGTTAAAAAAGACAACAGACGGAAACATAAGTGTAGAAAAAGAGGCATACTGCACAGTATGTAAATCAGCTATGAGGGCCCACAAGGGTGATTTACAAAAACATGCTTTAACTGCACAACATTTAAAAAATGTGAAGCGCTTAAATGTACCAAGTGCTAACAGAATCACAAAGCATATGGCTATTAATATAACAAATGAAGAGAAAGAAAGGGACATCAGAATTAGCGCGTTTATTGCTGCACATTCTGCCATAAGAACTGTGGATCATTTAACCAACATGTTAAAGGTTCTAGGTAAATCATCCCAATCTGTTTTCCACAACATGAAAATGCATAGGACCAAAACAACTTGCATAATAAAAAATGTAATTGCTCCAAGCCACCAGCAGGAGTTGATAGATGATATTAAGGAGTCTCCTTTTTTTTCCCTAATTGTAGATGAATCTACAGATATTTCAGTTATTAAATATTTGTGTGTCTGCGTTAAATACTTTTCAAGAAGCAGAAATGTAATATCTAGTGATTTTTTGGGGTTAATTCAGATAGAACGTGCTACTGCACAAGACCTATTTAATGAGGTTAACATTTTTTTACAAAAGATTGGACTTGATATAAAAAACATGATTGGGATTGGTACGGATGGTGCCAATAATTTATGTGGCCAAAAGTCGTCTTTATTTGCGCTGCTACGTAAAGAAAATCCAAAAATTCAGTTGGTGCGATGTATATGTCACTCATTGGACAATTGTGCCTCTTCAGCAGTTAAAGAACTTCCTGCTTGCGTAGACTTTCTGTGCCGGGAAGTTTATGATTGGTTTAGTAAGAGTTCCCTACGAAGAATTGAGTACCAAAAGCTTTGTGACTTGCTTAAAGATGGTGAAAAACCCTTTCATCAATTTGTTCAGCTGAGTACCACAAGATGGTTATGCAGGTTCAATGCAGTTAATGTTTTACTTGAAAACTGGGAAGATTTGAAAGAACATTTTAAAATAGTTGTCAATAAGGAAAAGTGTTACATGGCTAGAGTTTTAAACGATATGTTGCAAGATGATACAAATTTACTTCTCTTAAAAATTGTTAAACCTATCATCTTTGAAATTAATAAGACAAATATAATATTTCAAAAGAATGACGTTGAACTAGGAAGTGCACATACCGATTTAGGTAATTTAGTGTTATTTTTGGCTAAAAAAATTTTAAAACCTCAGTTTAGCGATGATTTAGACAAAATTTTAAATGTGTTTTCTAATGATTTCACCATTCCATTTTTGGCACCACAAGATTGCGATTTTGGTATTGAATATTATAAAACTTTAAGCAAAGTAAAAATTAGTCCTGAACAAAAAACTTCAGTAGAAACAAAATCTTTTAATTATTTAAAATGTCTCATAAAGGAATTGGTAAAGCGCTTACCAGATTACTTAAAACACTTTAAAAAATTAGAATATTTTTCACCGCAAAAATGTTTATCACAAGGTACAAGGCAAGGATTTAAACATTTGCCATTTACTGATATTTATGTTGATCCATCTGATTTGTTTAAAATGGAGTCCGAATATAACAATATAATAAATGTTAATTGGGTTGAGTTATATGGGGAGGATGTTATTAAAAAGAGCAGCACATTTTGGCCCATAGTACACCAACACAAAGATGCTGGTGGCAATTCTGCTTTTCCAATATTGTCCAAATTTGTGTTGCTAATTCTTGCTTTACCAATGAGTAATGCTTTAGTGGAAAGAGTATTTTCAATTATGAATAACACTAAAACTAAAATTAGAAATAGAATGTCCATTGCATTATTGCAAGCTATTCTTACAATTAAATCAAACTTTTTTTCAAAAAAGTGTTGCTGTGACGATTTTGTAATTACCAAAGATATGTACCAAAGATTAAACGCCAATATTTATAAGACTGTAGAAAATAATGAAACGGTGGATTTGGAGAGTGAAGAACTTGAATATGAATTATTTGATCTCGAACTTAATGTACCTGTTTTGCGTATTGAATAGGCCAATAACCGAAGCAATTTCGAAAGCAATAGTCGGTTGTTTGTCGTTTCTGTTTGTGAATGAATACTTGTCTTTGTTTGTTTATTATTATATTCTATTAAGCCATTTGTTTATCGTTTTTCTTTTTATTTAAAATGTACGAATAAGTTTTTTTCGTTTTGTTTATTAGTGTCTATCTAAGTATTACGTGTTTTTTCTTAGTAAGTAAGATATTACTATTTGGCATAAAATATGTGTTTGTTCATCGTTTTTCTTTTTATTTTAAATGTACAAGTTTTTATGAATAAAGTATTTTTTATATAAATATAATATATTGTTCACATATAATGGTGGTTTCAAAAAAAATATTAAAATTTTTTTTTTCTAAAAAATAAAAAAAATATTGTTGGTTTTGGCGAGATTTTTGGAAATTTGGCGATTTTTTAATGTCCTTAAAAAGTCGCCAAATTAAAAAAAAAGTCGCCAAACTTCAAAAAATTTCGCCTGCGGCGGGCTTTTCGGCTCGCTTCGCTCGCTTGGCGACTTTTGGCGATGTTTCTATTTCAACTTGGTGACTTTTGCTATTGGACATCTGGCAACCCTGGTAGAGAGGAAGCAATGGCCGTCTGCGGTGTCTTGGTGCATTTCGGGTATTTGTCTTCATTTTACGTTAATAAGGTTCCTTAGTCCTTACAAACAAGTGAAATGGTGGAACGAGGAACGTTAATTGAAATGCGTGGAAGAGAACGAATGAAGTAAAATTAAAATTGATCTGGGCTCGCCAGTTTAAAATCACCAACGTTTTCTGCTTGCAAACAAGAAGGTATCATTTGTATTTGGTATTTACAAAATATCTTTAAAAAGTGGCTCTCTAGTGTAATTATAGTCTAAAAATCAACGAGTTTGTAGGGTGAAAGTGAAAGGTTACGTTAAGTTGTTTCCTTTGCTGTATTTTTTGGAAAAACTTTTACGAAAATGAGTTTGCATCTTCAGAAAGGGTAAAAAAATGCTTGTAAAATTTTTGTAAGTACCTGCCTGTGTAATTTTTTGTTTAATTCGTTTCTTTCTTTGATCATTGCTGAAGAGAAACACCTTCGGTTTTATTTGTATTTAAAGTTAAAAGTGAATCTCTTTCTTAGGCCTTTCTCTACTTCTCTCATTCCAAAAATGTTGCAAGTTTTTACTCTTTGTACGTTTCTTTCGAGAATGGTACATTGACCGGGATTTTCGCTTTCCCATTTTATGAACCTAAAATATTAACATTTTAAATAAAGTTTTATATTTATTATACTTTTTTACTTACTTGTACGAAATAGGATTAACTAACTTCATAAAAACCAATAATAACTCACAAAGATACTAAATTTAGGAAATTCGCTCAAAAAATTCCTTACGAATATTTTAAAACTGTTTATGTTTAACCTTGACGTTTATCCTTTCATATTTTTTAAATATCGGTAATGCAGGGGTCGACAATTTTTATATTTTTTTTAATTTTTTGACATTTTTAAGCATTGCAAATTCGTTTCAAGGACTCAGGGTGTATTTGAATTATAAACATCTATCATGTGGTAAATAATTATTCTACGTAAAATGAAGAACAAGATGTCCTATTTTGGGTTCGTAAATCAATCTAAAAAGTGCTGAAAATAATGACTAAACAGGAGCTAAAAATGGCCAAAAAAAAAGTGTTTTTTAATTCACTAAATTTGGTATGTTAATGCCTTTTGATACATATTTGAAACTACACACATTGTTTATTGACCTTTTCTCTTGCGTGTAAGTACCTTTTTTAAACATAAATGTTCCTTATATTCCCTGAGTTCTTGAAACAGAAAGTGCTGTTTTTCCAGAAATTACCACAGAAACAGACAAATTTGTTATGTTTCTATGCTTACGACATCGGTCTTTAATATGTGCTGTTGTTTTTAAGGTATATGAGTTTAAAGTTTTGCACTTTGGGGCCTCATATCTTCGAGGGTGTATGAGATGGATTTTTTTTGAAAATTTTCTGGGGATCCCTGGGCATGCCCCAACAACGTACCATACAAGTGGTGCGCCAATTCTGGGACATCCTGTATATCGTGCGATTCACAAAATTTGACGTCGACTCTTGCCATGCATTTGTAAAATTTCAATTTTTTTCATTGTTAAAACATTGTCGATTGTCATATTTTTGACGTTCCACAGCCGGAGTCGACGTCAAATTTTGTGGATCGCACGCCAAGAACACTTAAGGATGTATAGGACTATAATCGGAGGAAAAAGTATCGCGATTTTTTAACTAAATTACGGCATTTTTAGCGGCAGTACAATGAAAAAAACCATTATAAGTAGTACTTACAGCTTTTATCTATACATTTAACTAATTTCCCTCTTATTTTACAAGATTTTAGGATATTTTCAGTTTTTATAAAATACTTTTGGCGCAGAAAAATGACTTGATTGAATCCTAGCAAAATAAAAATTTCAAAGTTTTTTTGAGCCTAATAATTGTTTGTGTGTACTAAAAAGTGTTTAAATGCTCTTAAAAAGTTCATTTTTGTAAATAAATCACCAAAAGTTATTCAAATTTGTGGTGAAAATTCAAAAATAAACATGTAATTTTTAGTTGGAAATCGTGGCAACACCTCGGAAGTTGGTAACACTTACTTGTCCGTTGACGTCTTATAAAATTTTTAAAAATGTCAGAAAATGATGCGATTAAAAACGAAAATGTACAAAGTTTATGTTCCGAACTAATAAATAGTGACGTAACATCAAATTATTTCAAAATGATTTAAAAGCAAGACCCTACCAACATTGTTTGCAATACATATCTCACTAAAATCCAACAACAATCTTTTAAGAAGACATGGGTGTCGAAGTTGTGCCCCAAATCAAACATTGAAGAAGAATTGCTTGTTCAAGTCTCAAGTTTATGTATTAAAATTTTGGAAATGAAACATTCACCAAAATTTATGCACTGAGGCTGGAAGTTATAGTAGCTATTTAATTCATTCGACTTTTCAAAAATGCAAGACCATATTTTTCTGAAAAAATAAAATGAGAAATTCAATTTACAACGATTCTTAATTGTTACTACGGTAAGGAACCCCATCAAGTATCATTGCGCCGTGATAGATTCCGCAGTTTCGTAGTAACGAGTGGCTAGGACAGTACTTGGATGGAGTACCACTTACCAAATAAAAAGCTAGTTCTCAATACTAACTAAATTAAGTAAATTATAAAGTATTTAATAATTCCTGTACTTAATTACACTACAAAATGTATCTTATTTTACATTCTTTAATTTTATTGTTTAATTTAAAATTTACAGTAAATCTTTTGTGTGCGTTTATTTTTCAAAACCTTCGGTTAAAACATGTTTAATGCCAAGAGCTGACTTTTTGGTAAATTCCTAGGATTTTTAAGAAACTTGAGCCTTAATTCTTAAAAGTATAATAAGATATTTAAAAACCAAAGTCTGCAGTATTTTTGAAGCAAAAATTGACATTTTTCAAACTTTCGCCCTAAATGAGACTAATAAAACACTTGTAGAGGCTATAGAGCATAGAATAAAAATATACCGTGTTTGTGTTCACCTCCGCAGCGTTGCCATATTTTCTAGTTAAATAATTTTTAGAGTGTAAATATTCTAAATTATAATTAATATCTCAAAAACAAGTCCGATGACCCCCAAATTTTTTTTACTATTATCTTTTAAGACCTTCAGCTATGCGTATACAAATTTAGAAAAAAAGTTCATTATTTTTTCTACTTTTCTTTTGCATAAGTAACCAAAATCTTGTAACATGTTAACATATAATAATGCTAAACTATGTTATATTACAATTATTTTTGATGTTTTATGATTAAAATTGTTAGTTATTAATCTATCTAGCCAAATTAATCGAAACTATAACGAAATTCCTTCGGATTTCTATAAAATTAACAAAAAACATTATAAACTTTAACCCGTGTTTTTTCTGAAACGGGTTAGCAAACCGAATTAAAATTTTTAGTGAAGCTTTATATTAATAATAGAAACCTTGTGTGCAATTTTCATCAATTTCTCATTATTTTTGCAAACCATCCAGTACATCCTTAACAAGATCGCACGTTACTTAATAAACTAGATTGATAACAAGGGTTATTGTAAATGTCAATGGATTTTATTCACATTGTTGTCAGCTTTATTTAATACAATTTTTGTAAAATTAAACACCCCATATTACTCCCGTAAAATTCAAAAACCTAGTAACTTGAGTTAGGCAGTTTGTGTTTAACCGAAGATTGTGCCAAAACCAAAGCCATTTTTAGAAAGCTACATTTTTAACCTTTCTAAAAATGGCTTTGGTCCTAACCTTGGACCTCCAGTTTTGGCACAATCTTCGTTTAAACACAAACTGCCTAACTCAAGTTACTAGGTTTTTGAATTGTACGGGAGATTAGTGATGACGAAATATGAAGCCAACAAAGAGAAAATCGCATCCCAGTTTCCATGCTTTTGAAGCTTTGACAACTGCGTGTCGAAAGGTAGTTGTGAAACTAAAAGCACTTGGGACCTTAATGACCTTAGATCTCCAAGAATAAAATAGATTTCTTTTTGCAATTTTCTTAGGATCCCTACTCCCTAGGCATGCCTTATATCCCACCTTCTCTTATGCAAATTTGTGTACAACTTAGACCGCAGTTTTTAGAGTTATTATTAACGCAATGATTTTGAAATTTTGATAGCATTACCTTAACTTCTTTTAAAATACTTATTGTTTGGCACATTTTGATTTGGGTCCCTAGTTTAGCAAAAATAACAGTTTAAAGGTGGGTAAACCATGCCAAAAACAACAACTATTTTTTATAAGAAATTCAGCGCTCAAAAACAAATTTTAAAAAACAATAAGTATTACAATAAGCTTTCCAATGACACCAAGTTTTTAAAAATCCGATAAGAAATAGCAAAGATATTTGAAGTCTAAATTACGTGAATATTTACATAGGAAAGGGTTCCCCCTCCGCCAGCCTCTATCGTAGTACGGAAAAAGGATGTATCTGATTTTAACATGTTTACTGATTTATTCGTTTTTTGGACCATGCGAAAACGATAATCATATCTTATACATTATATTATTGATAAATATTTAGATATTAATACGTCTGAAGGTGTACCAGCAGTTCAATGTGAAGCATATTGAATAAAACCTTATTATTTCAAAATCCGATTTTTGCACATACACTCTTTTTTCATTCGACGGTAGGCCCTCTCATGCTAGCGTTCCTCGCACCGATTCGCGTCTCACCATGGTAGTCGGAGGAGATATGAGACTCTTAACATCGTACCATCGCGTTTATGCGCCAATTTTTGAACATTTTGTATAATAATTGTATTGTATCTAGCATGTTTTTTAATTGGCATATTAAAATTAGAGCCATCAAAATTTAAATTAAAAGGATGCTCCATCGGGCAACTAGAATTCTGACAGTTCCTAAACGTCAAACCACTCTGACATTTCTTTCTTTTAAAAAGTGCCAGGAAAAAAATCCGCCATCGAATAATATCGGGTGAGCAAATAAAAACGGCCCCTAAGTATAGGCTATGAACAATGTAAAATCTGTCAATTAACAATATACTTATGCGCCGTTTTTATTTGCTCACTAAGGGTATAGTCCGTAAGTTATTTTGGTAAACCAAAGTGATAGTTGTAACAATCGTTTTCTATGACAACAAATTGTGTAACCAGTCGTTTTCTGTCACTTTGGTTTACCAAAATGACTTACGGACTATACCTTTAATACAAACATTGGGTCCTTTATATCAGTATGTCAGATTTTTTTTTGTCATAATTGGGGCAAGTTTAAAAATATAAGATGGAATAAGTTCTTGGTTATGCATATTATATCAATTTCACTTTGTATACCTAATGAATACATTTTTAGATATCTAATCTGCTTTAAATGGGAATGATTATGTAATCTCTGCAAGGATAAAATACTAGAGTGCCCTGATGATTTTGACAGTTATTGTCGCCTTATAGAGTGGCGACATGCATCATTCTTTCTCTGTCATATAGATAACGTCATTAATTGTGTTTGTAAGATGTATTTGTTGTCATCTTTGCTAATATAAGGATGACGTTATCTGTATGACAGAGAAAGAATGATGCATGTCGTCACTCTATAAGGCGACAATAATTGTCAAAATCATCAAGGCACTCTATAAAATACTACCAGTTTTGACATTGACTTAGTCTAGTTTTATTATTAATTCAAAAAAATAGATACAGTAAAATATACTTTAATTTTCTTTTTATTAATTAATATTTAAACACCTAGGTATGTGAGCAAAATAAACAAACAAACGTTAGTAATTTTTAATTCGGAAGCAACTGCAATATATTAAAAAATAAAAATAAAACACAATTTATTAAATTTACCTAAAAAAAAAATATGGCTGATCAAAATAACCACTTTATGAAGCAATGAATACAATTACTCTTAAGGGGGACTTATTATTAGGTATCACAAAAATATTCAATAGAACAGGAACAAAAAAGTTTTAGGTACTTATTTACTACCGATCAAACCAATGGCTAGCCGATGATGTGCTGGGTTGTACTTGTTGGCCCTCGTCTGCGTTTAACATCATAATCTTCATAACCACAATTTCAATAGTACACAACATAACTAAAGCCATAAAAACATCCAAATGGGTATAATTAATATTGCTCCGGCTGTTGGCGTCAGGTGTGTAGTCACCCCCCGAATTGGTTTCGAACGATTGCACATTTGTTAAAACAGACAACATTAACATTTTAAAAGGGAGCTTCACTTTAAGAATTTACAGGACGGGGGCACTCGATTTAGTAACACTCCCGCAAGCTATATGGCAAGCAAGAGTTTTTATGTGTTGTGAATTAAGGAAATACATCGGGAGTATATTAAGGTATATTATTGTTTATGTTATGGTTAACTCGAGGTCTATCCACTATGAGCATTTACAAGCTCTGTTAACACACTGGCCCATTTTTGAAATTAAAAGTAAAAGTGGTACTCTCGATGGTACGTTACTGCTTTACGTTTTACCGTTGACTATCCAATCTAAAGATACTAAGTACCTTTCGCAAAATGATTAAACAACACTCGTTAATATGTTGCATAATAGTGTTGCTAAATTGCGGAATTTCTATAAATTGCAAATAGGTTTCAACAATTTTTTACATAAATTTTATAGCCTAGAATTAGGGGAGTGTGTTGGATTGTATCGGTTTTATTTACACAGAAATGTCCCTTACTTGGTGCATTACCTGTATGTGTAGTACGCTGTACGCTGTTGGGGCAGAGCCTATAGGGATCCTTAGAAAATTGTAAAAAACATCCATTTTTTCTTAATCTCTAAGGGCCGGTTGTACAAACCAAGTTTAAACTTCGGTTTAGCTAAACTGACATTTTATCACAAACAGACTTTGTCAACTACAACATGGATAGTGTCTAAAATTGTTCTTTCTATGGTTATAAGTCAGTTTAGCTAAACCGAAGAAAAATACGGTAAAAGTTTGGTAATTTTGGCAACTCTGTTAGGGAAAGTGCATTAATACCTAGATTCTTGATGATATATCTGCTTTTCGCATAAGATTGCATTGACATTGTTGTCAGCTTTATTTCATACAAAATTTGTGGGAAATGGATTATAACCATACCTATAATATAATATACCTCAAGAAAATAAATGGGTAAACATACTTTATTTATATTTTACGGCAACGGCACTCATTAGGTCTAACTACTCTAAAGACATTTAGGAAATGACAAAATAAAAATAGATACATACATTCTAGTGTTATTTTATTCAATGGTAATTTGTAAATATCGTTACTTGTGCAATAACTTTCCCAGACAAGTACTATTTTGTTTAGTGGGCACATTTTCTTATGTAACTATTATTTAATCCTTCGGATTTCCTATACATCCAAATGTGGGTCAGTCTAATCTAAACTTAAGATATTTCAATGATGCGTTAGCAACGTAACATGTTATGCATTTGAACAAGCAATAAAGACAAAGAGGGAGGCATTCTAAGTAAAACTTGAAGGATAATTATAGACGTTTGTTTACGTATTTTGTTTAAAATTGATTACATATTTTAAATTACAAAATAGTTGTGAATCATAATGGATTATAATGTCAATTATATTTTGTTTTTTTTTACGAAACCATTTCGGAGAAAGGATGTTTTATTATATTTTTTTGCCATTATTATTATACAAAAAAATTGAGGTGGTTTTTCATTATTAGTAGTTATTATTTTTTGTCAAACAATACTTTTTGCACATGTCTAATTAGAGGGCGGTCACCTTACTGTGTAAAAAATGCACAGCAAAAACAATTAATTAGCTTTTTAATAAAGTTCCTGTTGTTTATCGTTTTGCAAAAATTTAAATTAATTAAATAATAAAAAAAAACTGCACACATAAAAAAAATATGATTTTTTTTACTATTTGGTACAATAGGTACAGTATTTTTTTTTAAATTATAGGATTTTTGTTTGTTTCAGAAAACGCAAGAGCCATTGTAATGTTTGTGGTACAAACTTCAAATCGTTGAAAAGTACTACGAAGAAAGAACGTGTCGTAATATGCTACGATTGTGAAGCTAAAATTTGCAGAAAAAAATGCTCCCTTAAAAACAAACAAGGATTTTGGACATGCCATAATTGTTACATTTATTCCAGTTCTTGGCTCGACGGGATGCTTAAATTTGTACAACCATTTTCCAAAAGTAAATATATATCTCATTTAAAATGGGTTGGAGGAAAGAGATTAACAACAAAAAAACAGTATCGTATATCGATTTAAGGAATTGATATGAAAAACCAATAATTTAAAAAGTTCGAGAAGTCATAAAATACAGATTTTAAAAATAAAAAAAACCGATTTTAAAAAACAATTTTGCTTTAAATTTATGTGCTTGAGTTAGTCTAGGATTGATAGGGGAGACTCACCAACAATGGTCACCTTTTAACAGTGGTCATTATCTAATGACTTTGCAATATTGTGTTTTTTTTTCATAAAAAGCAAAATTTTAGGAATATTAAAAGGAAAACATGGTATTCGATGTATTGTCCTATTTTAAAAGGGTGTTTCCACTGTTGAAAGTAAAGCTCCAAAAGTGGCCACTTTCACAAATAAAATTGAAAGGATAACAAACAAATTTTTTTTTTTTATTAATTGTTTGTACCTACTGATGTTAGTGTGGTAACAAATAAGACAAACTATATTGACAACAAAGATATACCAACGATTCTAAAAAGGTGACTATACTGTTATAATGTGTCTTCCCTATTCCTATTAATAGTATAGTAATTTGGTCCACTTTAAAAGGCTTCTTTTACATTGGATAAGCCGGTTTTTTTGCTTTTTGTTTTGTGTCAACTAGATGTAGTTAATAACATTCCAAATATTCCTGTTTTAAAAACTATGCCATCAACTTCAACAAAAACGTGTATTTTGCAGCATATTCTAAAAATTCCACTATGGATCAACAACATTACGATTTGCTTCAACTTCCTAATAAAACGTATGACAACCTCGATAGAGTTTCTTCGAGGGGCTCTGTTACATCCCAACGTGGACGAACAGAGAAAGAGCAGGTGCGAGACTTTATCGAACGCGTCATTAGTGAAATGCTCGGAGAAAATATTGATGATGCAACTGTTGCGAGGATGTATAACGATGAAAGATGTAAGTATTCAAAAAATCTGATAGATTTTTGTGTTAATTAACGATAATTTGCTCCTTTACATTAAAGATCCTTAATAAAAAGATACGCCGATACTAGGCAGCTTTTGATTGGTTGACACCTTTTGCCCACTTCACAGTATGGCCAAAAACTTACATTTTGTCATTTTGACAATTCTATTTCGGTTTTAAATGCCACCCACAGATAATGAAACTTTTTAAATTTTAGACCTTCCTGTGAAATGGGCAAAAAGTCATAGAATAAACTAATGTTAAACAGTGATAGGAGTTTACTTGATGATTAGTTAAACAATGGATATCATAGAATAACATCGTATTGGCGCTACTTTGTTTTAAAGGTACTTTACTTCACATTAGAGAGCGAATACCTTGCGCTGTGTTTGATAATAATTAATAATTTGGTAACTTTAGAGGTAAACAAGGTATTATTTATATGCACGGTTTGTATGATTTTCTAATTCATGTTTTAAAACACAATACACATTTGTATACTAATAGCACCAGTAACGAGCTAATTCTAAATAATTAATTCTTTCTTGATTGGGTATGCTTAGTTGTTAGACGGGTTGCTTAGTTCCTTTAAAAATAAGAAAACCTAAGAAATTGCCAAATACAGAAGCTCATAGATAAATAAAATAACTCCCTGATTTGCTATTGCGAAGTTAAGGCATTTTTATCAAGTAAGCAATTTATGAACAAAACACTGTCGAAGAGTTAAGCAAAGTTCAAAACCCGAACGAAAAGAATTTTTGAAGTTTCTCGGTTTGTTTTCATTAGTGTCAAGTGTTTGACATTAAATTAGTTTTTATTTTATTAATTGTTATGTGTATGCTGGTATTTAAAAGAAAACGGCGATAGTCATTCAGAAGGGGCAAAATGAGGTGCACCCAGGAAATATAAATGTGTGCGGGGTTATAGAAAAAATTTTGTTATTAGCAATAAAGGTTTATTAGTAATTGCCTAAAGATAATAGCATAAACAGTCCGGAACCACATACGATAATTGAAGAATTAAAGAAAATAACTGAAGAAGTGGAAATTTTAAGATTCAATTGCTCTTTAAGGCGAGCGTTTCAAGTGCTTGCAAGCAGTGCTACTCCAAAGAAAATAAAAAATTCTCGTTGCTTTTGTATATCGTTCTAGAAGTCCAATTGGAAAACTAATGAATAAGAATATGAATTTATTTGCTACTTATGAAACACTAATGTCATGTGTTAAGATATTTCACTATTTGATATTAAATAAGTTGTATTAAACTAAAATGGTCCTATTTATTTTTTTTTTGTTTGCTCCATTTCGCAAGGCCTTGTTTTTTGTGAATTGTTTTATTTTTTTGTGAATTAGTTTAATTTCTTCTTCATCAGAATAATTGGGTACTGCAAAGATGGAACGGCATCCTTACGCAGAAATCAGGCTGCATCATGAAAAAATAGGAAGGAAAGAAATTCACTTTTGCTTAAATAAATTATCTGACTTACGATCATTAGGGGTAAGACAATCTTTCTCAAAAAATGTCCGGAAAAGACCTTAAAACTTGCAATATTAATTTTTAAGTTTGCCCTGTTAAAATCAGACGGAAAACTATGAAAAGAAAGCTCTGGGTGCTTTCTTACGGCGGCAGAACATCCACTTCATAGCATTAAACTAAACTTATGCCCTTAGTTCGTTTTTTTTAAATTAACTGCAGTGTTATAAATTTTTTTAAATTTCAAATTTTATAAAAGTTTATCGTTAACATGGCAATAATAAATTTAAAAATTTAATGAAATTTTCTACGAATAGTTTTTGAGATCATAATTGCATTGCAATCTTGAAGAATGGATAGTTGACAGTGACCTTCTAAATTGTTAATTAATTGAAAAAATGTCCTTTAATAGGGAAGAAAAACAAAACAAAAAATAATATGTAAAATGTAAAGTACCAAAATAACCTACTATTTTTTGTTAACAATGTTAAATGACCATAGTTTTTTGTCTTATTATTTTTGCTAACTCATAATGCAGGTAATTAAATAATTTATAAACTGACGACTAGTGTACAATTAGTTTCGCTAGATTTGCTTTGTGTGCTTCTTGAATGATTTTAACATTCAATTTACTCTAAATAAATAATTGATAATTTACTTTTGTTTTACAGATTCAAAGTAATAATATTAATAATTTCACTTTTTCGATTATTATTTCCGTTGGATACTTGGCATGCTTAAAATTCTTGCGGCTTTATTAAATCAATGAAAAATAGATGCTTTTATTTAGAAATAAAATGGACGGTTTATACAGCGTCTTTAGTCCAACTTCTTTCCCCTTTACCTCATAGTCTTTACCTCTGAGTTCAACTAATTGAAATTTATGGTTTATACAACTCTAGCTCTTACCTCTAATTTGGAAAAAGATACATAACCTTTCTAGTAATATGTTTTTACCCCTCGCATAATTTGTTGTTTAAAATTGACCTATAATCACTATTTCACCCATTTTTATTTCAAAAACTTATAACAGAATTAAGCAGTTTGCATATTTTGACATTTTTAAGGTTAGGATACATGACCAACTTTATTTAGGCACGCGCATTTTACACCTACATCAACCTCGCGATTCTTTTTGGATTGTTTGCATATTGTTTAGTATCCGTCAGACGTCAGAAAACTATTGTCTAAAACGTCAAAAATTTTCTGCGAGGTAAATGGAGGTCAAGGTGTAGAGTGCGTCGACTTGTAATAACGATGATCCCGTTAGAATGACATAATTTATTAGCCCAGGTAGTTCAAATGTTAAATACGTAGTTTAAATGTTGATTGAGTAGTTCAAATGTTACTGCAAAAAAATCTTACCTTTTAGTCTGTAACCTAACCATAAAAGATAAAATAGTTGAGGTAAAGACTATGAGAGACGGAGGTAAAGATTTTCTGTTTGAACGCCAAATGATATTTGCACATATTTATCTTTGAAGATTATGAGGTAAAGGGGAAAGAAGTTGGGGTAATGGTTGTGTAAACCGTGCATAAGACCGACAAACTGTATTTTTCTCTTCGTGATGCACAAGTCCTCGTTTTATCTTTTTTTATTTATTTTAAAATAAAGATTTAAATGAAACTTTATAAATTATTTCGAGATATGGTCAATTTGAAAGTTATAGTAAGTTGACTCTGCATGATTGATTTGTGAGCAGCAGATAACATTACTTCTTACTTTACAAAGGTTTATTTATTTTACTCATGTATTTTTTTTAATTTCGACAACATCTTCTTCGTCCATAATAAATTGTTTAAGTTCGTTCAAATTCAGAAAATTGCGGATCAAATTACCTAATAGTGAACATTCAAGATTCTCTCTTAAATATTGTTGCATATTTCATAAAAAATACAAATTACATACATCAAATATATTTATATTAATCTGGCTGGCTACTATAATAAATATATAATGAACAATTTAGTTATTTTAAATCAGTTTATAAAAATTACCTGTGCGTGACTGAACGAGATATTATAATGTGCAATGACATTGAAATTTACTACTCATTTAAATTAAGAAATAAACAACATTTTGGTTTTAATTTATCCCTAATTCATCATTAGCATCTATGAAATTTTTCCATCAAAATTAACTTAATTAACCTTTTTTAAAATGTTTTAGTTTATTTATGATCAATTCTTGTAATAATTTTGATTGTCCATTTAGATGGGAAATGGTATTTTAATTAATAACGTTGGTCTTGTGCATAATGTATGTTTAAGCTGACCTTAAAAATTTAACTCTTATGTTTGTACATAAAACCTGTGTTTACTCGCTGTACAAAATTTGTAATATTCTCAATTTTACTGTGTTTTTGATATTTTGCATTAGTATTTAGAATTCGATACACAAATTGAATAATCCCCTAAGAAGTTCTTTTTAATAAACCTCAATAAATACCGTAAAAAAATGACTGGTTGCATGGATACAATTTAAGAATAACCCCAATAGATAGTAGAAACTGAAAGGTTTATACTTACTTTTCATTTTCTTTTTTATTTGTTCAGAACCTAACCTAAACATAAGGAAAATATGTAAAAAAAATCGCAAGATTTTGGCTGGGACTCAATTAATAAAACACGACCTCATTTTATAGACAAATACCTAGGTGCCCATTAATATTTAAATAATAATGTCTATTTTTTTTAAGTGCTTACTTTTATTAAAATTTCACCTGTCTAGGAATGGTATTAATTTGATTTTGACTGATATGCGTACATGCGGAACAATTTCTATAAGTTATTATACCAAATATACAATATTTTTATAACAAATTACCAACTAATTTGGCGTACTAAAATAAACTTTCCTTGTATAAATTTTACAGATGACGCATTATTCAAAAAATACCATCAAGATCTAAGTAATATCATAACAGAATTGGATTCATCCTTACTTTTATCCATAAATAGTAAGTTTATAGTTATGCATGCTGTTTGTTTTTTGCACTGTGTTGTTTTTATTTCAAATATAATATTTTATTTATTACACCTCTCGAAACTTATCTCTAATTTATCTATTTCTTTAAAAGGGAATCCATATTATTTAAATGCACCTTACAATTAAGATAAATTACATTTGATGGCCTTATTAAACGCTTAGCTTGCACTCAAAGTTATACTGAGTTAGTAAAAAATTAAAACGTTCAACTCCGGCTTCGGTATTTTGATATTGTAGACAAGAAATAAAAATTGAATTATTTGTAGCAAATGTTTTAAACAACTTTAAACAGATTTAAAAGGCAAAACTTAAAATAAAAATATGAAAGCTGCTTTTAAATTTTTTACTGCCAAGACATATAGACGGAGAGCCAGCAGTCATTTTGACTAAGGTGTTTTAACAAGGCTAAAAAGTTGTAGAGATATTATTTATAACATTCTAATACAGAATTGTCCGGTCTGGCAGGCCAACCCCGGTTGCATCATCAACCAATACTTCTTTAAAACTGTCAAAAAATAATTTTAATTATGTTGTTTTAACAAGGTTGAAATTTTCATATGTTTTACTTCAAACATTGTAAAATACAAAAACAAAACTGCCAGACCGATTTAACGGTTGCAAGTACGTGCCAGACCGTCCTAAAGGATGTCCCGCCGGGAGTTTCGAGTAGAAATATCTCAGGAACGGTTTGCATTAGCTTTATAAAATTTTGTATACTGGGGTTTATTCGTATTATCTCACAAATGAAAATATTTTCAACATGGCGACACTTCCGGTTCTACCGGAAGTTGGCCATTACTACCTTTTTTTGGCCGACATACCCCATTTTTATTTTAGATTTGAATTGATTAACTTATTTTAAGTTAAGTTTTTCAATTTTAACGGTTGCAAGTACGTGCCAGACCGCCTTAAAGTTGTTTTGCAATGGATTATTTTTATATTGCTTTAACAAGACTAAGATTTTCAGTAATTTGTTATTAACTTATTTAACGAGAGAATTTAAAATGCCATACGATTTTTGCGGTTAAAAGTGTCCGCCAGATAAGATTACTTATTGGAAATTCCAATTGGATTGGTAGTCCTCATTTTTGACATGGTAGGTATGAATGTTATTGTATATTTCAGCGAATTATCAAAAATATGCTCTATATAAACTATCAAATCGACCAAATGTGTAGTTTATATGGAGCAATTTTTTGAAAATTGGAATTTCCAAGCATGGATTTTGATCATTGGGAATGCACCTTAACTAAAAAAAATCATTTTTTAATAAAATTAAGTTTTGTCAGTTAATGGTAGGTACCAAAAGTCAGCTCTGGATTTAGTTCTTTTTTTTTAATTACCCTTTTAGAAAAGAAGCAAGATTAGGGTCTAGGTAGCTATGGCCATAACATTTTAAACAAAAGCGCGTATAGGTAAACGTCAAAACAAAATTTAATTAGCATCAACTTTAAGGCGGTCTGGCAACGGTTACTTGCAACCGTTAAAATTGAAAAACTTAACTTAAAATAAGTTAATCAATTCAAATCTAAAATAAAAATGGGGTATGTCGGCCAAAAAAAGGTAGTAATGGCCAACTTCCGGTAGAACCGGAAGTGTCGCCATGTTGAAAATATTTTCATTTGTGAGATAATACAAATAAACCCCAGTATACAAAATTTTATAAAGCTAATGCAAACCGTTCCTGAGATATTTCTACTCGAAACTCCCGGCGGGACATCCTTTAGGACGGTCTGGCACGTACTTGCAACCGTTAAATCGGTCTGGCAGTTTTGTTTTTGTATTTTACAATGTTTGAAGTAAAACATATGAAAATTTCAACCTTGTTAAAACAACATAATTAAAATTATTTTTTGACAGTTTTAAAGAAGTATTGGTTGATGATGCAACCTGGGTTGGCCTGCCAGACCGGACAATTCTTTATTAGAATGTTATCAATAATATCTCTACAACTTTTTAGCCTTGTTAAAACACCTTAGTCAAAATGCCTGCTGGCTCTTAGTCTAATAGTGTTTAACGATTATACTAAATAGTAGATTTTAGTACCAAGAGTTGAATTGAAGTGATGCTTTGTGTGACGAGGCAGAAAGATTGTCTGATGAGCGAAGCGAGACAGACAATTCTGCCTTCAACCGTATTCCGCGAAAACGCTAGATGTGGCCCGGCGAGTTCTTTTTAGTTTGTTAATGGACAAACGCTTTAAAGTAATGATTTAATTAAAATAATTTAAGTGACTAATGCACAGCATTTTTATTTTTTTTTTGTCTCACATTAAAAAAAATTATAATTTTATCTTTGCAAGCAAATTATTGGTTTTTAAAATTATTGGTTGATTAATTAATACAGTAGTGGTAGTAAAGAGTAGGTATGATCATGTGAAGCTCCTAAATAAACGCTTACATACAGGATTTTAGTTGGTACATAATATCGATAATAATAATTAATCTAGCTGATAATATCAATAATGACAGTCGTACATTTTAGGTCTGTTTACACTATTACCGTTAAAGTGATGTCATAATTTTCTTTCAAATTAACCACTTGCTTAATAGAAATAGACTACACTACAGGTAAAAATATTGACGTAAAATTTAACCTTCAAGTAAGTGGAGTTGATGCTCTTGAAAAATGTACCTTGACCATCTTATCTGTGCCATTATTTTGCAGTTTTAACTTCATACGTTACCGAATGTCAGTAGTTAAGTTTATGTTTGGATAGAATTTAGCCATATTTGTGCGCGTCCTTACTAATTCCTTATTTGTCCTTAATCTGTTAGGAAAGAACTACTATAGGGAATCCGTACAACACCGCTCGTAAAAATCAGTTTAATCGCGCAAACTAAGGCAATTAGGTGATCATTACAAAAGTATGAGTGTAGTGAAAATCATTTTAGTTTCTAGTTTATAAATATTCGCGTGCTATAAATAATAATATTTGCCAAAATATCTTATCCAATAATTGATTGACAAAATTTAAATGAATGTTGTTTGTTGCAAAACGAGTCAATAATATCCAAGAATCTAATCTATATTATTTTTTTCAACTTTCTAAATTTTTAAATAATAATAAACTATTAGTTTGATTTTTTGTGGAATAAATAATCTATGCATATAAATTACTTATTAAAACCGGATAATTTAGCGTTTTAAGGTGGATTCATTTAAATGGAAATATTGCACCGCTATTATTAATTAATTACTCGAGATCGAAATTATCTAATACACTTCACATCTTTTCGTTGTTATTATACTCCTCGCAGACAAAGTCAAAAACGGGGAGTATATTGTGATTGTTTTGAAAATTCTAAAATCGTCAAAAATCGTCATAGTGCAAAAATGCTTGCAGATTCGTGCGTTTCATCAAATTTTGAACAACTTTCAAAAAATCCGTCCGTCCGTCAGTCACGTTTTTTGTAGACACTCTAACTTGAGTACCAAAGATCCCATCAAGTTTAAATTTTCAGGAAAAATCGTTCTCATTCAAATCTAGATCCCTATTGTTTTTGAAAGAAATCGAAAAATAATAAGGGGGGCTGCGGCACCCCCCAAGTAAGAAAAAATTCATATTTCAGTTATCATAAAAATTACAGAATTTTTTTTCTGGTAACTTTAAAGCCCTCTTAATTCTCTACTAAAAGTATATTTAATTTTCTTTTGTCCGGACCCACATAAGCCCCCCAGTTTAAAAAAAAGCCGTATCTTCGTTATTTTTCAATTTACAAAAAAAACTTAGGTCATAAAAATGAAAGGAAATTAAATTTTGTATTAAAAAATATTTTTTGTTTTTTTTTGTGAAGTTTTTAAGACAAAAATGGTCAAAATAAAGGTTTTTGGTGATTAAAAAGCTCTAAGTCACTTAAGTCTAGGTTCGGTCAAGGTGGCTTTGCCAAAAAAATTGAAACAAAAACATCCTTCCAAAGCCAAATTAAATCCTAAACGCCATTGTCATAATTGATACCTATTTATGCTTTTCGCAAATAAATGTTTTTTCTATAGAAGAATTAATAGTTTAACCTCTTCGCAGAGTTTTTTTGATAATATTAAAAAATTATTGTTTTTTTTTTAATTTTATTATTCTCTGATTACCCACTGCGAGGAGTATCCTATTAAATGTCGGCATTTTATAAAAAAAACTCTAACAGGCTCACTAATCTAACCTATCCACTGACCTAACCCATATCTAGTTTAAAGTTATGTTTCAATTCTCTTTCATTTTTATGTCTCTATAAAATGATGTGTTTTAAAATTATCCTTAAACCTAATTTTATGTAAGTATTTTGTATAACAAAAAGCGATTATGATTTCTTATTACAATTTACCTAGTGTTGTTCCTCATAATACATATACTACTAAATATTGTGAACAACCTATTGCAAAAATATCGATGTTTATGTTGTCTTACCTAATGTATGGTTTTTTGTTTGTAGTTCTAGCATTGTCATTTTAAAAGACGAAAAGAAGAAAAGATTTTTTTTCTTATATTCTTTATTGTTTTCTGCATGCTGTCTAAAGTAGTTACGAAATTATTTTTACTTAGCTTATGTATTGTTTAGGAGAAAAATAAATAAATTTAATCCATTTCAAAAGATTTAAAATTTCTTAAGAAATTCTCGTTTTAATGAAGTAAAGAATTTTTTTATCAACTTCTAAGTACAATGTTGCTAGCAATCAATCCATTTGCATTCTTCTCGCAAGCTTTTAGTTTTTCTCAGCTCGTGTCTTTTACAGAATGTTTTTTTTAATTTAAAAGTATAAATAACTTTTAACGAGTAAATGATAAAGGGTTAGTTATATGACTTTTGCAATAACACTATCCGTCTTCACCGTCTAACAATCTTGATAAATATTTATAAATTGTTCAAAATTAATACTGGTAAAATTGGTATTTAATTTAATTTTTTTTACCGATTATAAATAGAATGTGTCAGGTGGTAAAAATATGTTAATGCAAAGATGAAAGAGACTCACCAAATTGGCGTATGATTAATTAAGATTATAACAAATATTCAACTTAATTAAAGATTAAAATCATAAACAACATATTTGCTTTCACTAACCTCATAGTGAGCAATGTTTAAAAAAGGCCCTTTTTTAGTAAAAGATGTGTATACTTTAAATCGATAAAAGCACCTTAAACAACTTTCCTTGCAGAAGGAAAAGTAAATTAATCAAGCTAGAGTAACGTCCGTGTCCAATATTCATGTCTTTGCATAAAGTCTTGATAAAAAGGTTTCTTCTGTTACCCACATTAATTATCGCTTTATTAAT
This sequence comes from Cartodere bifasciata, assembly GCA_963920755.1. NCBI lineage: Eukaryota > Metazoa > Arthropoda > Insecta > Coleoptera > Latridiidae > Cartodere > Cartodere bifasciata. The sequence goes on from OY987195.1 coordinate 13,260,001, forward strand.
ATTTATCCTTAGCTAAATGAAAAATAGCCAAGATAGCACTTGAAAATAACTTGTGCTCTAGATTTTGATAATTTTATTACTTACATATTCACTGTTGTATTTACCCCATTTTTACAGTTTTCTGTTATTCATATTTCCTTCAAGTTGATGCGCTTTACTAACATGCCTTAGCAACATAAAATTCTTCTTCTTTATGTTTTGTTATGTAGTATCTTTGGCTGATTTTTAAAGAATGTGCTTATTGGAATAGGTAACTACTTAATGTTGATAAGAAGTAATCGGAAATTTTATATTTCATATTTACCGTATTGAAATCTAAACAAAATCTGTCATCAAATGTTCTGGTGGTCTTACTGCGGTTCACCTTTGAAGTTCAAGAACTCTCTAAACCTTGTGGTAATACATTTTGATTTATTTATAAGTTTCTACACAAACAGGAATTTTCTCATCCTTTACTTTTTACAATGGCTTTGCATAAACTTGTATGTAATTTACTCATTTACAAGTAGTAATAGTTAATGATGAGCTTTATCAAGTTAAACAATTCCGCGAGAATGAGAAGTTATTTATCATTATTCCAAATTGAAAACAAGTGAAATTGCTTTTGATCATGAATATTAAATTATATCTTTTTACTTTCGTACAGTCCATAACTACCTATCTATAATCAAGTTTGATGTTGATGAATCTCTAGATCCGGCTGAACAGTTAGAAAAGGATATTTATTTTTTCTAACCAAAGAAAGAGGACTAGAAGAACCAAGACCAATGGATTCAGTTCTTGAGTTCATTTATTTTTGCTTTTATCAATAGTATAAACTACAGTGTAACAGAAAACATAAATTATAATAATTGTAGGTAGAGAACGATCAAAGATTAGTATAATAAAAAAAAACTTGATCATGATTTCAAGGACAAAAAAAACAAGAAAATTGTCTTTCTTTGCAGATCCACAATTAGTCAAAGATAAAAAATATTTGGAAAAAGTCAAAAACTAAATATCCATTATATCAGGTTTAAAAAATGTATCTCATTTTAAAGTACAGAATTGTGGGTTTTTTGTAATTTTTGCTAATTAGTTGCTCCTTAATTTTTGATAGCATGAAATAAGCCGCTCCTGGAAAGAGATTGACAGTAACGAAATTCACGACGGAATTCATTAAAACTGAACTTATCAAGAGCTCGTTTCAACTATTATCAAAATATGAAAGTGATTAAATTCGATCTTTAGCTAAGGCAAATTCTCTCTGGAGTAATAAATGTTACTTTTAGAAGTTACCTACTTATTCTAATTGCCGCGGTGATGGTAGACTATTCCGCGAGTTGAAATGAAGAAGTCAATGTCGGCAGTTACTTCTTCGGATAATAACACAACAATGCATCCCAAAGTGCCATAAGATTAATAATAAATTGATTATTCGTGATTTATTGTTCAGAAAAGTTGTGAGTTTATTGTAACCTATTTTTGTTATCTTGCATCTATTGTTATCCAGCGCAAACACTTTTATTAGTATTTGGGCAAATATTTATAGACATTTTTTAAACTCTCCGACTATCTCAATCCTGCAATTAAACACGATTTTAATACAATACAATATTATTCCAGTAAACATTTTTTAAATTTATTGTTACCTAGTACACCGGTTATAAAAAGTGTTTTTATGTAGATATAGATAATTGTGATAACAGTTTTAATAAGTTAAAATAATTATTGTAGGTGATATCGTACAACCTTACGAATGCATTATTGAAAATAACCATAAGTGCAATAACTTTAATTCCGTGATAAACAATGTTTGTGTCAATTTTTACAAGTATTTTGTTAAGTTTTTGGATTTTATTGTGTATTGCTGTATATTCCTACTATTATATTGTGGAAGTTCTTTTGGGTAAGTTATTCTACTCTATAAAAATGTTAGGTACTTATTAAATTACAATACAACGAATAACACAGAAATTCTTTATGCCTTTTTAATTTTTAATAAAATTTTAAATTGTTGAAACAAAAAATGTGAAATATGACTTGCAGGCAGTACTGCAGTACCATGTTTAACTAATTTTTAAATATTGTGACTTGTGTCACGCCCTTTAAATTAACAATAAAAAAGAAACATTAATAATATAGCTTTTGGGTATTGTACTGTAAAAAAATAATTAGTAAAAATAACAACAAATAGTTTAATTTGGTTGGTTGGTTTGCATCTGGGGCCAGTTTAAAAAAAAAGTCTTAATAAGCAAGACATCTGTACTAAATACATAGATATAATAAAATAATTAATAATTTTCTAAACAATGAAATTGATTTTAATAGAATATTACCTAACAACGACCAACTTATCTAAAGTATTCAAGAAAACTGAAGAAAACCGTTAATAGATAATTACAAGTGCAGCCAAATTGGTTGCTTCTGGCAAATCAATCTTTTGGTTTATCAAAATAAAACAGTATTCTGGGCTCAAAATTCTGTATTATTCACCAACTCTTACCATATCATTCACCTTTTACATTTTGAATTTTGATGGCAAGAGTTGAGGCGAGGTAGTTTTTTGCGGACCACTTCCTAATAGAAAAAAATTATAGGGAGGAAGTAATCGTTTGTTTGAAGTGGGTATTTCTACTAAATTTCAATAATCTAATCTAAAATTCCAGTCAAATATTTAAGATTATAGTAAGTTGGTTCTTATTGAATTACACTGGCTTTCAAAAGTCTTGCACCCCCCCTTTAAAAACTTTCGCGTTTGCCTGACTAAAATTAAATTTTCTTTAAAATAAACTTTAAAGCCTTGTTGATATAATACACAAGATAGAAAAGCGTTTAATTAATTTTCTTCAATGGTACCAAGCGTTTAAAAAAAAAGTGTAAAATTCCTGAAAATTGAAGAAGTGTAAAAATTAAAAATAAAGCAAACAAGGGATTATTAGTGAGTGGTATTAGTACTCCTTGTTCTAAATGATGCATTCAAATGGTTTCGCATACTTCTAACGGGGCTATTAACAACTTCTAGGGGTGCATTCGCCATTTTCTCGCAACGCAACAATTAGCCCCTGTCTGCTTTTTAGCGTTTTTTTTTCGGGTTTTTTTTTGCGGAAAACTTGTTTAGAGATAATATCCCACTATGTCCAAAAGAATTCAGGTTCGATTAGCTGTCAGGCCAGTCACATCACTCCCTGCGGGAATATTTCGACACGTTTCATACGACGCAGAGTCCCTTTGCCGCCCATAAATGCAAAATTTTAAAAAGAAATAACATGAGAAGGATACATTAGGAGACAGACAAAAGTCTCTTCGTAAACTTGACCATCGATATTGCCAGGACTATGAATCGGAGCAAACTTTTCGTAAAACATTATACCACTCCAAAACATTTCAGTACCCGTATGATATGGGGCAACTTTAATTTAAGTATTCAATCGATGGTGTCTTTTTGCATCTTGCCAAACTCATTAAAGATAATCATTACTCATTAGGGCAAACCTGGACTTCCCAATAAAAATCAATTTTTTTTACCCACGAAGCATCCCGCCTAATTTTTTCTTTGACCAATGAAAACGGGTTTGCACATAATGTTATATTAACATAATACCCTTACACTAGGAGTTCATAAAAAAAAATCCGAAATTTTGCTTTTAAGGGCGACAATGGAAATCCGCGTCTTATTAAACGTGTCGAAATATTCCCACAGGGAGTGATGTGACTGGCCTGCTTGCTAATCGAACCTGAATTCTTTTGGACATAGTGGGATTTTATCTCTTAACAAGTTTTCCGCAAAAAAAAACCCGAAAAAAAAAACGCTAAAAAGCAGACAGGGGCTAATTGTTGCGTTGCGAGAAAATGGCGAATGCACCCCTAGAAGTTGTTAATAGCCCCGTTAGAAGTACGCGAAACCATTTGAATGCATCATTTAGAACAAGGAGTACTAATACCACTGACTAATAATCCCGTGTTTGCTTTATTTTTAATTTTTACACTTCTTCAATTTTCAGGAATTTTACACTTTTTTTTTAAACGATTGGTACCATTGAAGAAAATTGATTAAACGCTTTTCTATCTTGTGTATTATATCACCAAGGCTTTAAAGTTTATTTTAAAGAAAATTTAATTTCAGTCAGGCAAACGCGAAAGTTTTTAAAGGGGGGGTGCATCACTTTTGAAAGCCAGTGTATTTAAAAGGGTTATATTATTAGTGATTACATCTAAAGTATAGGTACTTCACTACAATAACAATAATTATTTGCACCATTTTTACCCTAAAGATAAAGTAAAATTTAAAAATGGCAAAAAAAAAACGTGTACCTATAATTTCTCTTTACTTTTTTTTTTATTTCACTTTTAGTTCAGTCAATCCGTATTTGTACATGGACAAAATTAGGGGTAGGATAACCTTTATTATAATATGTTATAACTGGAACTTCAAAAAGTAAGACCCCAAATTGGCGTATCTCTACCTGTTTTGGAAACCGGGTTATGGGCCCCACAAGTCCCACCTTTATTTTGCAATATAGAATCACGAGGGAAGGGAACTGCATCAAATTTTGCAAGATTTTTTTTCAAGCTTTTAAAAGAAATCTTTGACGAAATTCCTTCACCCTCTAATAGCCCCTAAAGAGTATAACCAATCAAATTTTGCAACTAGATGCAAAATAAGCATGGTGTTAAAACAAATATTTTCTTATACTTTTTTTTCAAAAAAAGTTATGCCCCTATTAAAAGGCCCCAATCCTTTATGTCGTGCCGGAATTTTTTCAGAGAAAGAGTATCAATAAAATATTTTTTAGCACCTTATTTTGTATCTATTTGCAAAATTTGGTTTACATCCAACTTAATATTGGATATTACTCTTTGGGGGCTATTTAATGTACCTATGATGGAATTTTTTCTGGAAAAATTTGTGTAGTTCCACTGTAATATAAAACTACGTATTAATTAAAGGAAGCCCTATTTGGGTCAATAAACCCGTTTCCAGAGCAGAAAGAGATACGCCAACAGGAGACTTTACTCTTTGGAACTTCAGATATAACATATAACAATGAGGGAGCTATCCCTAATTTTGTCGATATTCTTTTATTATTTAGGACAAATTGAATGTATGTACTACTTAGGTACCTACTTTTCTTTATAATTTTTCTTTTTTATTTTTAAATGTCACATAACTCTTTATAAATTTGGGTTAAAGTAGTCAGATGTAAAATCTTCAAATATCCAATTTGATTCTGATTCTTAATTTCTACCTAATTTTAAACTCTATTTATTGCCATAGTTTTAGCAGCTAAAGTTTTTTTATGTTTTTTTACCTTTGCATGATTTAGCACAATTAATAATACTTAGAGCCATTATTCATCGCTTGTTAATGTGCCTGTTAGCTTCTATGTACACAATAATGTATTATTAATTGGATTACACAAAAACAAGTATACCTACAAATTAATTCTCATTTTTAAAATGCTTAGTTGGAATTATTATGGAATGAAATTGCATACATCTATCATTTTGATAAAAAAACTACATAATTAATAACATAATCGATGAAAATACTAATGTCCAGAAGCTAGAAATCTGTTAAATCATTTTGTGACAACATTTTCCATTATTGAGCGGAAATTGGTGACAAAGAATGTTATCAAATTAAAAGGGTAAATTTGTAATCTTCCTTTAGGGGTAAATATTACATTTTAATTCGACGTTATTTTCCCGAAATAATAAATTTATGTTATTTGACTGGATGTTTAATAAAATAGCTAATATTTATAAAAAACTAAAATTACATCACCTAGTACAAAAGTAGGTAATTATTGGTTGAAAAAGTATAGCGAAATTAATTTGCTTTTAAGAGAAAAACCTTGTTAAAGTAAAATTGTTGGTAAAGGTGCATGCTTCTTAATTATTTGGGTGATTAAAAACATATAAAGGTGTTTTACAAAACAACATAAAAAAAAATTTAATTACCGACACATACTTAGGTACATACATCGGTATAGAGTGAAAACCATTTATAAAAAGCACTTAAAAAAATATACTTAACCCCATTATTTTCATCAATTGTTAATGTGCCTGTTAGTTAAAGTTACCGTTAATGTTGAGTTTAGTTAATCACGATAGCTAAGGCACTTTAACAAGGTGATAAACATAATGATCCTTGTTTTAAAAATTTCTAAAATGTACAAAAATAAATGTATCTTTTTACAGATCTTCCTGGAGATTCACCTACATCAGCTCATGTAGCATTAAAACAGTTTATTGAAAAAATAGTCCGAGATGCATTAGATTTACCACAACTTCCAAGGGAAACAAACCCTACCATAATAGATGAAAGCCAAAACAACACCTATGGAGATTTACTTTCGACAGCTATTATAAATAAGGTAAACTCCTTATTGACAAAAATTTCCGAGAATGCTAGTGAAAAAAAGGTTAAAATGTTAATTATACATATATTTTTTAGGTGGTATCTGATTCCCAAAACGAACGACCATCCTCATCTGCGAGTTACTCTAGTCGACAATCAACGTCATCCCGCAATTTTGATAACAAAGAATTTTTTTTTGGTGATGAAACCCTCGAAAATAAATATAAAAATGCTGATCAAGATACAACATCTTCTGTATCAAGTTTAGAAGAATGGATACAAACAGATTCTAGTTTAGGATCTACAAAATATGTAGATCGATTGTCCCTTACCGTAAGTATGCTTGTTGTAGAATGTAAAAGTTAGGAAATCTGATAGTGAGAATGTAAAATGGTATTGTATTTCTTTCTTACATAAAGATGGATGACAGGTTAATGATAAATTATCTACTAATATCTATACGCAAACATATGTAGAATGGAAATATTATTTTATTCTTTGTATTTTAACTATCCGGAAATATTTTCTTACAATTCTACAATGATAAAGTAATTTTTATTTCATTATTATATGCAAATTGAATTTACTTATTTTTTGGTTCATTAATTAATATTTAATTAATTTAATGATAAAGATAATACGTTAATTAAAATGCTTTAAAACATCGGTTCATAATTTTTGTGTTTTTTGTTGAATTTAAAAAATTAGCTAAATAATAAGTATTACTTTTTTGTACTTTCTCCTGTCATTATGCTATCTTCTGCAAAGTAAGACTGCATAGATTTTAAGAAATCTTTGTTTTCATACTAACATGTATGCTATCACTTACTTACATTTATAATTTTTTTATAAGAATGTTTTTTAGATACAACAAAGTATTGAAGAGGTACCAGCAAACGAATCCGATTGTGAAGATGAAGACCAAGGATTTGAATATTCCAGATCCAAAAATGTAAAAGATGAAGACCTTAACTGGTTTTTGCAAAAAAGACAATTTCCTGGAAGCAATTCTCCTGTGCCAGTACCAATGTTGGTTCCTGATCCTTCAACAGATGCCAAAGTAAACAGTTTTTCAAATAGCAACCCACGTTTAGCAAAATATTATTCCTAATTTTATCTTTTATTTAGGTACTTATAGGTGATCGAGAAGTAGATGATACTTCAGATTTATCAGACGCTGGTTCTGACTACGAAGATAAAAGTTCATATAAAGGCATTAATACTCTTTTAGTGGATTCAAAAACTGTAATCGGTGGCAAAAATGTCTTTACTCCAAACTCATTTAATTTGTCGGATGATGAAATATCAGCCGATTCTGGAGTAAAAGAAGGAAAATTCTTTGAACTTGACGATACGGATGATATTGATGGTTGTATTATCGACGAAGATGAATTAAAACGTGAGAAAATTCTTAATATATTGATAATATTCAATAATTCAAAATCTTTTAGCTGGCGAAGATATGTCAATATGTTTAAGTAACAGCAATTTTGAAAAAGACGCTGAATACACAGAAAAATACGGCTCTTTACCAAGACAAGTCTACAAAACAATAAGGTAAAATAAAACAAATACTTTACCAAATAAGTATTTGCAAAAATAAATATTTACTTTTAGAAGGGAAGAAAACGGTTTAAGCGATTATGAAATTAAAGAAAGTGCCGAAGAATATTCCGAAATGAACAACAATAATGATTTCGAAAATAAAGAATTTACGGGTTCGTTTAATGTTATTGCGCTCATCTCTTATAAATAAAATTTTTGCTTCTAGGGAATTACAGTAAAAAAGAAAAGGAAAAGTGGAAAAACGCAGTTGAAATGAAAAACAATCCATACTCGAAAGAAAATATCGAGAAAAGAATAAACAAAACAAGTAGCATAGTAGACTCACTGTAAGTACTTTTTGTAAAACAGAAAGAGATTTTTTAAAACTTACATACGAATTCTTATTTCTTAGTTTCAGTCGAAGTCTTGCAAAAACGTTACCTTTGGAAGAAAAATTCGATACACCAGTGGAGGTAAGTTTAGACAAAAGCATAAACCAATTGGAGGAAAATTATACCTATTCCAGCCTACCCAGAAGTATTTATTCTAGAAATTCTAGCAAAAACTTTGTTAAAAATCCATTGCTTAATTTTCCTGAAAATTACAGCTCTTTGTGACGTTATTGTGCCTTACTTAGGTATTTATTTTTAGAAATAAATATTGTTATTTATTGTACGATAGGTTAAAGCAAAAGGGTATAATCGAATAGAGGGGTTTTATGTTCCACTAATTTTATTGATATTTTTTGTTTATTTGTAATATAAATCTAGCCATACTAGCTTTAGCTTTAACTGTTTTTATTAAGAATTGAGTATTGTTGATATTGAAAACTGTAAAGTGAAATAAATAGTAAATTATTATTTATCTTTAGTTTACTTAATTAAAAATGGTTAGGTCATATCTGTTGGTAAGTTTGCGATCAAATATTTTAAAGAACTAATAAATTTTAGGTGGGTAAATTGTAATTAGTGGCGCAATACTAACAATACTCAGAGGTACTTAGGCTTTACAAACTTAATGCGGGATGTCTTAGAACGGTTTGCCGAAACAAAAACCAAAAGATTCGAATTAAATTAAGAAATTCGTGGTTTAGTTGAAGCAAAATCTTTCAGTCACACATTAACATTGGGATAATTGTATTTTAAATGCTGTAAATCATGCTCATTATTTGACATTATTGTAAAATAAAATTAAGTATTATGCTTTTGGTGAATGTTATGGGCATTTGGCATAGGCAATGGTAGTTGGTCAGGGGTCTCAAATCAATGTTTTATTCTTGTTGAATATGTCAATCATTACCTAATTAAATAATTCATTTTGTGTAGTTAAGGTTTCTGAAAAAGGCAAATAAAATTGTGAAAAAAATATCGACTCATCTTATTTGTGTATTTTATTTTATAATGCTCAATAAAACACATCCCAAACTAAAGAATGATGCACAAATATTATGTGGTTGATTTTTTTTCTGGGAATCCTAATTCATTAATTTGATGTTTAAGTTTTATATTAGAAATAAATCCTGTTTTACGTTTTAGGATAACACACAAGATTCGTTAAGTCCTAACAATAAACCTCTAGTCAATCAACTTAACAACGCCGAAAAAGAATACATATTCAAAGCTATTCCAGTCATAACAGACTATTCAGATCCGCCAAACGATTTTGAAACAGCGGAAATTGTAGACGAAATAACTCCTCGACTAGTTAAACAAATCCCAGATCAAGACAGCGTAACTGATGTTAGCATTTCCGAAATAACCAGTGATTCTGATCTTAGTTTAATGAATTGTTATGACGTAAGAACTTCACTGGTTTATCAAATTAACAACAAAGACAATACCACTACTTCCAGAGATGAGAATTATAATTTGTACGATAGCATCGATAAACCCGTTGCCAAACCCAGAGCGTTTAGAAACTGGGATAAGTCTGAAAACATAGAAACCAAAGATGGCCTTGATGGGCAAAAAGAGTCAGAAAATGACGTGAGCTGTGACAAAGAATTGACTGATCTAAATTTACAGAATGACGATAACAAAACAAAAAATACAAAAATATTCAGTTCTAATCTAAACAAATCAATGTCCTTTTCTGTGAACGACATAAATGAAAATCCTTTTAAATCAAACGATAGGCGGCCAAAACGGCGCAATTCACTAAATTTAAGTACTAAAAAATGCGAAATTGAACCTGAAATCACGTCGTTAAAAGAACAGAAAATTGTAGCCAGTAGAATAGACGCCTTTTCCAAAGAGTTTCCAAATGTAAGTCGAGTTTTCGAGAGAGAAGCTTCCTTAGTTGAGCTAGATACGAGCAAAGACAGCAATGCATCTCTTCTTGTTAAACAGGTTGAAACCGACAGTCAACTTTCCGTAAAAGATTTGATGAAGAAGTTCGAAACAATTAGTGTAAGTACTTCGTACATATTTTTGTCCAAGTTTAAAGCAATTTTTGTTTTAGATTAAAAATAAAGCTGGACATCCGATTCACAGCATTTCAGGACGAAATTTAGTCAAACGTGAGAGAGATAGCCACAAAGAGGATTACCCAAAAATAACTGGCAATGTTTCTGCTAATGAAGGTAAATATCTACAAGTATCTTGCATTTAATAGTAGCAGTTTTTATTTTTGTGATTTTAAAAGCTACTTTTGGCCGGCCGACTAGTATTTTTACACATGAAGTTTTAAAATTACATGCACTTTGTAACACCACAATAGCAAGTAAAGAACTTTTGTAAAGTTTGAAATTGTTACTCTGTTATGGTGCAAATATTAGCTTATTTTTTCAGATCCTGGACCCCTATCAAGTTCAGGAACTTTTACTGAAATAATTCTTCCAGAAGATGCAGTTATTGAGGAAAACGCCATTTAATATTTAACTGCAATATTTATGTATTAAGCAATTACTTAAATTAAATCGTATTGTACAAATTAATTACAACAAAATCCTTCTTGCATTACATAAGCTTATGTAATTTTTAATAAATAAAATATTTTATACCTACTACGAAAAATGTATTCCTTCACTGTTAAATGCATGTAGTAATCTGGAACAATATTAATGGGTCAGTCACAGTCAAGACACCAAACTGGATTGCATTGGCTAAATTATGTTATTTAGCCGATATCCGACACCAGGCTAAATAAATTCATTGTTTATTATCAAAATTATTCGTGCTAAAGAAGTTGTTTTTGAACGATCACTTTTGATTTAAAATAAATTTAGAATACATTATGAACCTCAAAGCAAAATTACTAAAATATATCTACTTTTTAGGGCATTATTTTCTATTTTGCTTATTTTATTAAAAAAAACTGCTAAGAGGTAAATTGGTTCCATATGATTGGGTAGATTTTGTAAACTTTTCACAATTTTTACCAAAACACTAATTCCGAATATAACTCATTCGCCACATAGCGGAGGGATGACTATTTTCTAGCCGCATAGTACACTAAGCCATATCGATAAAGATTTTTGTTACTTCTAGAAAAACTTGATGTGCAACCCCAATTCTTGGGGCGGATTTTGTAACCCCCGGTGGACCCATGTTGCTTTTATATACAGTGTGTTCAATTGAGGATTAGACACCCCCTATAACTTTCTTAATACAGCAAATATATTTTTAAGCAAAAGCAGGTCAATTTATTTACGGAGGGGGACATCTAAATAATATAAAAAAATTTTTTTCTTTAACCCTCTGTCACCCACCAACCCCAACCTGTAATTTTTAAATTACAACCCCTATCTTGCGATACCTCATTTGAAAGAGAAAAAAATAAGCTTTACGATGACGTTAACAAAACTAAAATCGGTTGACCCCTTTTTGAAATAATAAGAGGACCGTTTTCTGGCGATAACTTTTGATCGGTTTGTGATATTTTCTTCAAAATTTTTTAGTAATAACTTGTAAATAAACACAATTTTTTTGCAGCAAAAAAAATTTTTTTTTAACTTTTACACAAGGATTTAAACAAATGTTTTGTTTTTTTCTATTAGTAAGGGAATTATGTAACACTTTATTATAAAGGTATTTTTATTTTCTATACAAAGGTTATAAAAAAATTTAAAAAAATTAATTAGTTTTTTTTTCAGAACTTATTATGAAAAATAAAACCCAAGGGTTTTTTTCAAAAATGATTAACCTTACTGCAAGTTTGAAATGGGAACAATTATTGGTCTAAGAAAAATAAAGTCAATAAGTTGAGCTATTTCTGCAAAATGCCTTGTTGTTTTCTTTTTTTACAACAAATTCTTAAAAAACAAACCAACGAATTCGTTTTAAATTTTTTTATAACCTTTGAGTAGGAAATAAAAATACCTTGAAAATGAGGTGTCACATGACCCATCTTTTCATTCAAAAACACAAAAAAAAAATTTTGCTCCTTGTGCAAAAGTAAAAAATAATAATTTGTGTTGTCAAAAATTAGTTTTTTTTTAAACAATTATTTAAAATTTTTTAGAAGTAAATATCACAAACCAATCAAAAGTTATCGCCAGAAAACGGTCCTCTTATTATTTCAAAAAGGGGTCAACCGATTTTAGTTTTGTTAACGTCATCGTAAAGCTTATTTTTTTCTCTTCAAATGAGGTATCGCAAGATAGGGGTTGTAATTTAAAAATTACAGGTTGGGGTTGGTGGGTGACAGAGGGTTAAAGAAAAATTTTTTTTTATATTATTTAGATGTCCCCCTCCGTAACTAAATTAACCTGTTTTTTCTTAAAAATATATTTGCTTTATTAAAACAATTATAGGGGGTGTCTAATCCTCAATTGAACACACTGTATATTTTTCAAAAGAAAACAAGTGTCTCTTTAATCCCAACATTCACAGGTTTGTGATAATATTTGTATTTTCCCAAAATTAAATGTCTTGAAAATATAAACTTTAAATGAGATTTTCGGATAGACACCCCAAGAATTGGGGTTGCACACAAAGTTTTTTTAGAAGTAAAAAAATTCTCTATCGATATGGCTTGGTTTACTATTCGACTAGAAAAAAGTCATCACTCTCCTATGTGGCGAATGGTTAATAATGATAAAAAATTTAATAAAAATACTTACACCATAAAATCATCAATATCCATCGTTCTGGCTCTTTTTTGGTCTGCGTCAACGTTTTGTAATATGCTTTCTATTTTAGATTTTATATTAAATTCCTCTGGTATATCCTAAAAAATAACATAAAAAAATTAAATGAAATCTTACCTTGTTTTTTTTTTTGAAATTGCAATTACATTATTACATTTTATTTTCGGAAATTAACTAAAAGGAAATAAATAATTTTGCCGCATAAGATCGAAACACAAGAATTCTTTGTTAAATTTACTTTATGGCTGAAATCTTAAATTTACCACTAAAGGTATAAGTGGGGTCTACTGTTTTGAGTTATCAAGAATATACTTACTTTGTTGTGAAGACTGCAGTGTAATTTATAATTTTTTTCCAAGGTAGTCAGAACACTGGTTTGTTTAAAAGCAGCCCCAATCGTTTTGTTTTTTCGTGTAAAAGCTATCCTTGTTAACCCATCCCACTCGGTATAAGATATTGGCGGCGGTGGATTTCGAGGTTCAATTCGTACAACTGAAGATTCTACTTTCGGAGGAGGCCTAAAGTTGTTTTTACCTACCTAAAAAAAAGGAAAATATGTAGCTTTGGATCAAATGTTAAGGCAGCCATTCTTACTTTCATAAGCATGTCAATTCTCGCTAAAAGCTGGGTATTGATTGATAATCTGCAATAAAGTTTGTCTCCAGGCTTTGCTACTAATCTCTGTGCAAACTCTCTTTGAAACATTAATACGGCACATCGGAAAAATGGGCGATGAAGTAACAACTTGAAAACTAAAGGTGATGAGATTTGGTAAGGCACATTAGCGATGCAAATATCAAAAAATGGAAGCTCTGTTTTTAACACATCCCCTACTAGAATTTGTAGTTTAGGCTTTAACGGTGTGGCTTGGACTCTTTTCTGTAATTCTGCTACAAGTCTTGTATCTATTTCACAGGCAATAACTTTTTTTGCTTGCTCCAGCATTTTTACTGTCATGTTTCCTGTACCCGGACCTATTTCCAGAACAACATCTGTGGTTCTTAAACCAGATTTATCTAGCATTGATGTGATTATCATGGGATTCTTAAGAATGTGTTGACCAAAGTCCTTGTTGAACATAATACCTACAATATTCAGACAAATAAATAAACAATGACAAATAATTGAAACAAACTATTTACCTTGTTTTGCCACATCGCTATGTATCCTAGTTTTCTTTTCTGATTTAATTTTAGGCATTTTTTCTTAAATTTTAAATTTTCGGTTCTTGGGTTTTAGGTTATGTTGTTATGCTACACATGTCAAACAAAAGTTTTAAGGTTAGGACAGTGGCGTAGAAATATTTAAAACACTTCTGCAGGGTTGGGTAAAGCACCTACAGTGTCAGTCTGTTTAATTGAGGATGAGGATATACAGAATGAGTTGAAAGTAACGCATATCGCTTCTAACGGCGTAAATACTTTTCCTAGAGTTCTAATTTTTTTCAGGTCGATTCCTAATAGTAGAGTTCAGAATTCGATTTTTCGAAAGTTTCGTGTGCACGAAAAAACGTAGTTTTGAAACATTATTTTTATGAAAGCTTATACCTTGGAGATATCCAAACCACTTTTTGGCACAAAAACTCTGGCGACAGGGGCTGTCTGGGCCCCATTTTAAAAAAATATGTGACAAAATAAACTTTTGATATTTTGTTGCCAGAACTCTTGGGATTAAATTAGTATTAAAACTTTTTCTAATTTTTTATTATAAGTCAGTTAAATTCTGCAATGAATCTTGAAAATCAAAGGGTCCCCCCTTTGGTTTTTAAACTTTAATCGCGTTTTTCTCGGAAATATTTTTTTGCAATAATTTAAAATAACATATCACTCATTTGTAGAGAAACCTTATGTGGAAATAAAAAATAGTTTTTATAAAGGTTTAAGCTTGTTTCTTTGGGATTCGTATGGTTTTTGAATTTTCAAAATATTTTAACAAATAGACCCACCATTGGAAAAAAACTAAGATGATGCAAAGTTCTCGCGTCTAACGTCATCAACGTTATAGCCAAAGTGACAACAATTACAACTTACAATCACAATTAATGACGTTATCTGTATGACAGAGAAAGAATGATGCATGTCGCCACTCTATAAGGCGACAATAATTGTCAAAATGATCAAGGCACTCTAACCCCCACATATCACACACCTTTCTTTTTGCCGGTTGTTTTCTCGTGATTTCAAGAAGGGTTTTAAATATTTACTGCCTCCCATGACTAAAAACTTACTTTATTACATATTTTATTAATATAAATTAAAATAGTTTACCTCAATTCTTGATTTTAAACCTTAAACAATGTTAAATTCATACAAAATGTCTTAAAGACCGATGTAATGAAAATCCCCTGGTGATACTTTTTAGAACCTACGCTGAAAAACTTTGAACAAATCATACAAGATGGCACCACTTTTTTAATTTTGGGGTTATGTCGATGTCAAATTATGTAGGTCATATACAGGATCATACACAAAATTTCTATAACGGCCGTTTCTGCTTTTGTTATTTTTTTATGCATGTACCTACCAAGAAGTTAATAACATAAATAGTATATTATTTTCTCAACGTTTTATAAAATATCTATAAAAATTTGGTTTGTAGTTTTAGAAAAAAAGTTGCTTTTTGAAAAAAGAATAATTTTTTTGGTTTAAATTAGTTTATTTTAAATAAAATCATACAACGTATTTAAAATATATTGTTCATTTTAATTTAATGAGGAAATGCCTGCTAATGCCCGCCCTAGATGTAACGATAAATTAGTATATTGAACTGTGGACTGGACTCCATCGAACATAAGAGATATTTTTTATGCTATCATAATAACCGCGGGTAATTTTAAACAAAGCATGTGTTATTGTGCTGATCTAATTGGCTTTTATTCTCGTCAGACTCCGCTCTGATTGGACAGTAAGAGTCCTTATAAATGCGCAACCACCGTGCGCATAGTCAATTCAATGCAGTCGGATAATTTCGGTACGTTCAACGAAAGGTAAAAATCTGAATTCTGAAATGAAGATAAAAATTAACCTAAAAAGTTAAATTAATAATAAAATAATAATTATCTGCAAAAATGATACCTATTTCTTGTTTTGCTTTAGTTGTTTCTTGTCAATCTTGTATATGAGCAAAGTTCTGTTAAACCGATTTAAACTGTGTCTTAGTGTCTTTGTGAAATTCTTCTAAATAACTCGTTTAATCGTGGAATTACTGTATGGATTTTTGGTTTGTATTTGTAATTATTTATACATTACACAAGCACCACAGTGTGTGCACAGCGTAACTTGCACAAACGTTGTTAGTCTTAGCTTCATTTAGGCTTTAAAAAATTGATAATGAGGTTTGAGGTAATTGCTCTCCTTCGTCAAAAATACCTCTTAAGTAACTCTTTATTGGCATATGCTTTTATCTTTTGACTATGATAATTCTAAATCTTAAAGTTTTCCTTTCAATTTTTGTTAAACTAAAACAGGAAAAAAGGAATGATTTATGAAGAATTTTACGAACGAGTACTTACCTACTACAAATAGATAAATATTAAATGACCGTCTTAATCATCTTAGTTACAAAAGTTTTAATTATTATGAAATTTGCAGCTGCAAATATTTAAATTTGTATGAGTTTCTAAAAATTCATTAAAATCTGACAATGTTACTTGTCAACCATCACTTTTTTTAAAATGCCGGTATAACAGAATACCTTTTTTAGTTGTCAAATTTTGATATTTTTCTTCATTTTGTGCCAGGAAGGACTAAATTATAGGTTTTGAGTAAAATTTAAGAAGAAACGTATTTCTTGCAGTCAATAATTATTATAAATAAAATGAAGAATCAGATAAGTAAGTTTCGTATCCTAAATCTATTTCTAAATTACTAAAAACAAGCAATGAAAAGTTGTCTTGATATGCACAAAAGTAGTGCTTTTTAATTTGCTTAAATTTTTTATGATAATGCATTGTGATGTAATTTAAAAATAGCTTACCCCATTCTTTAATCTATTTTCTTACTAATTATAACATTTGTTGCTCAAAATACTTCCTCATATTCTTTAAACTCATAATTTAAAAAGTGCTGTTTTTCCTGAAATTTAGGCAGGCAACATTACATATTTCACAGAAAAAGACAAATTTATTTTGTTTCTATGCTTACGACATCGGTCTTTAAATAATATTATGTAACCTTAAAGATTTGACAAGAAAAGTCAAAGAGAAAAAACAAATTTTAACATAGAGTTGTGTGTCTACACACAACATGGACTGCAGCGGGGAGAAGCGGGACGCGTAAATATGCGGGGGGAAGACGCGAGAACTTTGCATCATCTTAGTTTTTTTCCAATGGTGGGTCTATTTGTTAAAATATTTTGAAAATTCAAAAACCATACGAATCCCAAAGAAACAAGCTTAAACCTTTATAAAAACTATTTTTTATTTCCACATAAGGTTTCTCTACAAATGAGTGATATGTTATTTTAAATTATTGCAAAAAAATAATTCCGAGAAAAACGCGATTAAAGTTTAAAAACAAAAGGGGGGACCCTTTGATTTTCAAGATTCATTGCAGAATTTAACTGACTTATAATAAAAAATTAGAAAAAGTTTTAATACTAATTTAATCCCAAGAGTTCTGGCAACAAAATATCAAAAGTTTATTTTGTCACATATTTTTTTAAAATGGGGCCCAGACAGCCCCTGTCGCCAGATTTTTTGTGCCAAAAAGTGGTTTGGATATCTCCAAGGTATAAGC
Source organism: Cartodere bifasciata (assembly GCA_963920755.1). Lineage (NCBI taxonomy): Eukaryota > Metazoa > Arthropoda > Insecta > Coleoptera > Latridiidae > Cartodere > Cartodere bifasciata. The sequence continues at coordinate 13,277,714 of OY987195.1, forward strand.
TTTCATAAAAATAATGTTTCAAAACTACGTTTTTCCGTGCATACGAACTTCGTAAATAAGCGACTTTTTGAGTAAATTTTCCTCTACTATAACATTTTTTTGCGCTTTTGATGAAACTAAATTTAAGTATAAAGGTTGTGCTAGTTTTAACTAATGAAATGCAACTTTTTAATTTTAAATGGGACACCCCATTTTTTTATTTTTTTTCCAAATCTACGATGAATATGCAGTTCAATGATATAAGTTTTGTTACTACCCCTTGTACGCAAAAAGGTTGTCAAACATCAAAAATACACTTTAAATATTTCAAGATATCCAACGATTATGTGCTTCTTTTTTGGTTGGATTTGACAGGTAAATAATATTTTTTAATAGAAAAAAAAATATATACAAAATTTTTCAAAAAACACCTCCACTTACAAAAAAAAATGCCTTACACTTTTAAAAATGTTCTAAACATTTTTGTTTTTTTTTAAATACCTTTAATTTTCCAAAAATTCTTTTAATTTCCCGAAAGTTCCTCCAACTTTCTAAAAATATCTTGATATTATATTCATGAAATAAATCCTTTGTGTCAGAACCAACAAAGAAAGATGTCCATAAGTGTTAAATACCTTAAACTTAAAATAATTAATGAATATTTTTGCGGTTGACAAAGAGGTAGTAGCAAAACCTATAGACCTTTTCCGTTGGTCCGACATACATTGTTAAATTTGACATAAGTCATTGTGACACTGGTGGTGACCTCCTGTATTACAAATGATTTATGTCAAATTTAACAATGAATGTCGGACCAACGGAAAAGGTCTATATCATTAAACTCCAAATTTATCATAGATTTGAAAAAAAAATCAAAAAATGGGGTGTCCCATTTAAAATAACGAAGTTGCGTTTTATTACTCAGGACTGGCACAACCTGTATATTTAAATTTGGTTTTATTAAATTCGGAAGAAAAAGTTAGGAATTGACCTAAAAAAAATTAAGGCTCTAAGAAAAGTATTAAGGCCGTTAGATAATATTTTTTTTATGGAGCTATTTCAAGCTATCTAATTATGAGATATGTCTTTTTCGACTAAATAAATGTTTTAAAATTCATTTTCAGTAACCACGACCCCATATAGTACAGTCAATCCGTATGTGGACATCGACAAAATTCCTGGTAGGGCCGCCTTTTTTATATGATGTAACTGGATGTCCAAAGAGTAAAACCCCAAATTGGCGTATATCTACCTATTAATTGCACAAACGGAGTTATGGCCCCCCAAAGGGCCCCCTTTAATTCATCACGGTGGAACTGCACCAAATTTTGCAAATAGATGTCAAATAAGGTTTTAAAAAGATTTTTATAAATTAAAAATCTCTAAAAAAATTCCTTCACCCCCTAAATAGCCCCCAAAGAGTAATAACCAATTACGTTGGATTTACACCAAATTTTGTAGATAGATGTAAAATGAGATGCTAAAAAATATTTATTAATAACTTTTTTTGAAAAAAAAATTCTATGCCCCCCCTAAAAGCCCCCTTCGTTTATGGGGCGAAGGAATTAATTTTTGTAAAAAAGTTATAAGGAAATATTTTTAAGCATCTTACTTTGCATCGATCTGCAAAATTTGGTGTAAATCCAACGTGATTGGTTATTACTTTTTGGGGGCTATTTAGGGGGTGAAGGAATTTTTTTAGAGATTTTTATTTTATAAAAATCTTTTTTAAACCTTATTTGACATCTATTTGCAAAATTTGGTGCAGTTCCACCGTGATGAATTAAAGGGGGCCCTTTGGGGGGCCATAACTCCGTTTCTGCAATAGGTAGATATACGCCAATTTGGGGTTTTACTCTTTGGACATACAGTTACATCATATAAAAAAGGCGGCCCTACCAGGAATTTTGTCGATGTACCCCCATTATTTAGGACAGATTGACTGTAGTAATATGTGCAATACTTTTTTCAGAAGGGATGATTTTGTTAAAAGTTGACGATTATCTTTTCAAAAATCAAGAAGTGCTTCAATATTTTAATTGGGGCCATTTTTTTGTAATAAAATGGTTTAATATATTTTTCTACTACTGATCAATTTAATTTTATTTTAACCCCATTATAGGGGAGTCTTTTAAAAACTCAATATAACTACTATAAATTATCTGTAACAAAACTTTTATATCTTTCGCTTATTTTTATACAATTTTTCTTTTCTTTGTCCTATAATAAGTAAAATATTTAATTAATACCCTGGGGGTGGAAATAGGGTGTGAAATATTATAATTATGCAAAAAATTCGTGCATGGTATGGTTTTCGGATAATTTGGGTTTTTCTGAATTCATTTATGCTATTTAAAATGTGTTTTAGTTAACTTTTTTTTAATTTAAAAGTTTAATAATAATAATAAGTTATTAATAATAAATGGAGAACAGTTTTAACAAATTAACACCCCAGTTTCTGGGATTGTCCAAATTCTCTTTATGTGATGTGACTTGCTCCAAATGTGTCTCGATTGGTTTGCAGCTCGCTTAAAAAGTTTAAATGCTTAGTTAAACCATTTTTAAAAGAGGGGATGATGAGGGGATGATTTTGTAGGAGGCTAGTGTTTGTACCAAACAAATGCTTTCTTATTAATAAATATTTTGTTCAACAGATAATTCCAATTACAGGTTCTTACGGTTCTTGTCTCATTAATCCCAATTTTTTTCCCACCATTCCATAGAGTTTTACTAAAAAGCATTTTAGATCTGCTAGTAGTTTTATTTGGGATATTGGATAAGATAAGAAAGCATTTGTTTTTCCCATCACTTTAAATACTTTACGCGAGCTGCAAACCAGTCGGGACACATTTGGGGCATGTCACAAGATTAAGAATATTTTGAAAATCCAAAAAACTGGCGTTGACATAAATTCAAAGAGCAGTGGTTTCCAAAATGGACCACAATATCATTAGTGTGGGGTAAATGCAGAGAGTTAGTACAATGCACCTGTCGAAATCGATGTGCTGGTAGATTCTCCTGCAAAAAATATTCGTTTTTCTGCACATTTTTATGCACCTGTGAAGAAAAGTTTGAAACAATGCTATGTAAAATTTGTTTTTTTAAGTTTTATTTGGTATGATTTTAAAAAATTGGTAAAAATTAAGAAAAAAGATGATGAATCCTAAGTAAATAGTGGGAGAATACCTGATATTTGTTAAAACTGCCATTTATTGTTAATAACTATTGTGTTTGTGCCCACCCTTACCCGGTTTAAGGAGACCGCTTAGGGTGGTTTTACGTTAACATACGGACATTGCTGTCAAGTATTGTTAAACTAGTAAACCCACCCCCAGGGTATTAATTAAATATTTTATTTATTATGGTAAAAAAAAAGTAAAATTTTATAAAAATAAACGAAAGATATAAAAGTTTTGTTACAAATAATTTATAGTAGTTACAGTGAGTTTTTAAAAGACACCCCTATAAAGGGGTTAAAATGAAATAAAATTGATACATTACAAAGAAATGGCCCCAATTAAAATCTTAAAGCATTTTTTGATTTTTTTAAAGATAATCGTCAACTTTTAACAAAATCATCCCTTCTGAAAAAAGTATTGCACATATGGGGTTGTGGTTAATAAAAATGAATTTTAAAACATTTATTTAGTCGAAAAATATATATATCTCATAATTAGATAGCTTAAAATTGCTCCATAACAAAAATATTATAGTTTTTAGAGAAAAGGGGTGGGTTTTCAACCCCTAAGGGAAAAATTTAGTGCCTCCACTTAAAAAATCATTCTAGGAGTACTCAGGAGCCTATGTGCCAAAGGGGACCTTTTAATCAATAATTGCCGTATTTTGCGATTTTTCCCATTGTACCAATCCTACTAATAGAAAAATACCACAATAAAATTGATTAAGCTATAGGTAATTTAAATACAGGGTGTGCAAAAAGTTTGGAACATCGCTCCTAATTTCGTAAATACTTTTCCTAGAAGGTTCATTTTTTCGAGGTCGATTTCTATTTTTTCAATGCGCATCTTTTCAATCTACATTTAAATATACAGGGTGTCCCAGTTTCTCAGAAGACTAGACAACTTTCTTATTTTAAATGGAACACCCTATTTTTTATTTTTTTTATGAATCTAGATGTCATTAGCAGTTCAACAATGTGTCGTTTGCTACCCTTAACTTACTAAATGTAACCCCTTTTAACAAAATTTGTTTCTGTGTTAAAAAGTTTGGAATATCGCCTGTAAAATCGTAAATACTTTTCGTGGAAGGTGAATTTTTTCGAGGTCCATTTGTATTTTTTTAATACGCATCTAACGAGCATACACTCAACTATACAGGGTGTTCCCCTTTTTTAGGAGACTAGACAACTTTCTTATTTTAAATGGAACACCCTATTTTTATTTTTTTTTATTAATCTAGATGACATTAGCAGTTCAACAATATGTCGCTTGCTACCCTTAAGTAACTAAATGTTACCCCTTTTAACAGAATTTGTTTCTGTGTTAAAAAGTTTGGAATATCGCCTGTAAAATCGTAAATATTTTTTGTAGAAAGATAATTTTTTCGAGGTCCATTTGTATTTTTTTAATACGCATCTAACGAGCATACACTCAACTATACAGGGTGTTCCCCTTTTTTAGGAGACTAGACAACTTTCTTATTTTAAATGGAACACCCTATTTTTTATTTTTTTTTATTAATCTAGATGACATTAGCAGTTCAACAATATGTCGCTTGCTACCCTTAAGTTACTAAATGTTACCCCTTTTAACAGAATTTGTTTCTGGGTTAAATTGGAATATCGCCTGTAAAATCGTAAATATTTTTCGTAGAAAGTTAATTTTTTCGAGGTCCATTTCTATTTTTTGAATACGCATCTAACAAGCATACACTCAACTATACAGGGTGTTCCCTTTTTTTAGGAGACTAGACAACTTTCTTATTTTAAATGGAACACCCTATTTTTAATTTTTTTTTATGAATCTAGTCATCTAGATTAAAAAAAATAAAAATCAGAATCTTCTATTTAAAATAAGAAAGTTGTCTAGCCTCCTAAAAAACGGGAACATGTTGTATAGTTAAATGTATGCTTGTTAGATGCATATTTAAAAAATAGAAATGAACCTCGAATATCAATATTTTATAGAAAAAATGATTTACATTGCGGTTTGGTGACAAGCACATTTGTTTAAATATTCTTTTTAGCAGCAAAACTTACCCTAACCTACCTAACCTAGTGTCCCCCAGTGGATGTGTCCACCAGTGCTTTTAAAAAAGTCTGTCGGTAACAATAAAACTTAAAAACACATGCATTGAGTACTTTCAACGTTGCTGGCTTGTTTTAATGATAATAAAAGTCTGTATATTATCCAAAGAATTCTCTGTTTTATAATTTTCTAATATCATAACTCAAAAACATCTAAAACATCGGATACAGAAAAATAAATCTAGGTAAAAGGAAGTTAATTAGTCGCGGCCACTACGACCAAACCAGAAATATCGCGCGGCCACTTCGACCATGCACCCTGCAATTAGGCGCGGCCACCTAGTAGTCTTTTCAGGTAGATGCGGCCAGTTGGTATTCTCCCCCTGGAAATAAGGCCCCAAAGTGCGAAACTTTAAACACATACCTATATCTTGAAAATAACAGCACATATTAAAGAAAGTAATAGCTAAATCCAAAGGCACAATCTATCTAAAACTTTTTTACAATCTGCTTATCCTTTAAATGGCCAAATTACATTTTTAGGCTCTCTAGTCACTTCCTAATCTAAATGCAAAAATGTATGCTCAAGAATCTAGATGAGCTTTTAAGATGTATTTTACAAACTGTGTTGCATCTTTGTTTGCATATTTTTTTGATGAATATAACAGATGGATTTTTTTTGACAATTTTCTGAGGATCCCTGAGAATGCTCCAACAGCGTACCATCGCGTTTATGCGCCATTTTTGGAACACCAATATAGCTAGGTATATCGTTCCTACATCTTATTAATAATACCTAAGCAGGTATGTAAAATGATCCATGCGTTAAAAGTATAAAGATTAAGCAAAGATAATAGAGAAATTATTTAAATTTGTATGCTCTTCTTATTTAAACTACGCAGTTTACTGTTTAAGTGGGCTCTTTTTAATGATTGGTGACATTTTAATCTTTTAATTAAAATTAATCAAACTTTTACCAAATCTCCATACTGGAATCTTTGTTTACAAAATAACGGACAGATATCCGTTATAAAATATGCATAGGTTTACTTTATCCCTAATTTTAATGTTAATTAACACTAAAATTGGCAACAAAGTAAATATAGGTACACACAATAATCTAAAGAAAAAATGTAAATAGCTACTAAAAGCGATAATTTTTAAGCTAGATCTAGCACACTTTCCTCTTCTTTGAATTTGTTTAATTAAGTAGTTATGATAAATCGTTTAACTATTGAGGGCAAACATATTTTTTTAAGTAGGCTGAAATTCGCACAATATGCAAACTGCTTGTTTTTTAAATTATTACACCTAAACAACCCATTTTACGTTTACCATATACCTAAATAGCTTTATCGGCCTTTTATTTCTACTCTTGTTGAATTGCTAAGCGAGTTACGTTTAATAGTATACTCTTTACATTAATAATACAATCATAATATTATACATACAGGGTGTTACCAAATAACTAGGAAGTAATTCAGGGGGTAATTCCTGGACATATTTTAAGTAAATAAGTTCATATAAACATGTGTCCGAAAATCCTTCTTTTCTGAGATACAGGGTGCCAAAGTTTCTAAAAAAAACTTTTTTTTTAAGATTACCAAGAAACTAAACCAGATAAGATGTTTATTTAAAACTTAGCACGGGTAATTTTCTTACCATTAGGCATAAAGTGCGGTAGAAAAAAAAATAAAAATTATAATTGGAAGGGGTACATTTGGGGGTACCATGGGGGTTGTTCACCCCCAACTTTTTTGTGTGTTACTTTTTTGGTATTTTCACAAAATAATTAGAAGCCCTAGAATATGATATTTAAAATTAATGTCTTGTTCTTTTTTCATAAAACTAACCGTTTTCGAGAAAAAAATTCATTGCCCAAACGCAACAAAATTTCTTTTTTAAGTTTGGCTTTTTTATGTTGATGAAAATAAAACATATTTAACAATGAAGGGTTAATTAATTTCTTTTTTTTATTATTATTTCAAATAAATATCTGGTTTAGCTTTTTAGTAATCTTAAGATTAAAATTTTTTTTGAGAAACTTGGTCACCCTGTATCTCAGAAACGAAGGATTTTCGGACACATGTTTATATGAACTTTTTTTCTTAAAATGGATTCAGGAATTACCCCCTGAATTTTTTCCTTGTTATTTGGTAACACCCTGTATAGGTACAAACATACATCAATAATTTCTCTATATTATTAAAAATCTGCGAATTAAGAGGCCAAAATATGAACTCTCCTATTAGCAAAAAAAAAATAAATGTTACCATCAGCGAAGGGCATAAATATCAATTCGAATCCTAACGTTAAGAATTTTTGCTTTAGGAAAATGCCAGTTTTGTTTCAATTGTATTTTTTAAAGCCACATTGAATAAGCCCTAGACTTATGGGTCTTACTAAAAAACCATTTTAGTTTTGGCCTTTTTTAAGCAACAACTTGACACAGAAATCTTTTTAATATAGAATTAAATTTCCGTTAATTTTATAATAAAAAACTTTCCTTGTAAATTGAGAAATACAAACGATAAGGCATTTTTTATTTTGAGGGCTTATGTGGGGTCCAATAAAAATACTTAAATTTACTTTTTCTTAAGAATTAAAGAAGCTTAATATTACTAAAAAAAGCTCTGTAAATTATTATAATACATAACTGAAATATGATATCTTTTCAGTCGGGAGGCTTTGCAGTCCTCTTTGTTATTACTTATCTGATTATTTTCAAAACAATTTCAACCAAAATATTGGAATTGGTCCATGTTTTCACTCAAGTTCACTTCAAGTGAAGTCTTGATATACATAAAAAATGGATATAATCTTAAACTAAATGAGGATAAGATTTTGATATTATATCCTATTTTTTATGAATTTCAACCAAGATTGAGTATTTGAACTTGATTGGACTTTTTATTTAAAGTTATTTAATTCTATGATATGCACGAATGTGCAGTTTTTTTGCTCTACGATGATTTTTCACGATTTTCGAATTTTTAAACATTACAATATTCACCTTGATTTCGACTTTGTCTGCAAAAAGTATAATAAATATTTAAGCTTTTGTATAAAAAAAAATGCTTAGTTGCTTACAGGTATCCTGAAAATAAAATCTTCAATTATGCTTAACAAAAAAACAAATCATTATTTTCTAGATAAGTGCCCGCCAAGTAAAATATTTCAGTGCCTAGGTTAATACTCATCCAGCCAATGAAATGCAAGTGTAAATATTTTCAGTATGGTTTAAATCGTAAAATAAATAACTACATGTTTAATAACGGAGTGCTGCCCTTGACCTCTGCTTGTTGCAGTTCTTGAAGAACTGTTCTTGTGAATGTAGCAATCTTACACCAAGTCCATCAGCTACTATCTATTCTGGACCGGTTGGGAAGACCGCCTATCAGCGATACTGGATGGAAAAAGCATCCTTCTATAAATACAAGAGAAAGAGTTCATCAACTTTAGTTAAAGATTTACCATCATGAGATTCAAGTGCTTTATTTTATTCGGAATATTTATTTCGGCCCACGCAAAATCAGTAGGTAAAAAAGAAATACCGGTTAATATAGTGTACGATAAGCATGTAGCGTTCATTGAACCACTCGAAAATAAGGACGCGCTAGGAGTTAGAAATTTACAAGAAAAAATTCAAATTTCCAAGGATGATCTTCTTCAATCAGACAAGCACTTGCCTTTAACTGAATCTAAACCAACTGAACAAGTTGATGGAGATTTATTAAAACGAACGAGAGATTCAGTACTTAGCAGCTTCAAGCAACTAAGGACCTATATTGACGCTTCTAGTTCTGAGGGAAAACGACCAACTGAAGAAGAATGGACTGGTTTTTACAAAAAACTTGAAGATATAATTGATTCCGAAAAAGAAATTAAAGAACAACGTCCAGAATTTTTGAAAAAGGTTGCTGCTGGGATTCAAAAAGCTTCCGATAGTTTTGGGCTAAATTTTTCTGAAAAGAAGCTTGTTCAAGTAAAACAAGGCTTTGGACAAAACATATTTACGGCTTTTCAAGAAGGTAAGTTCTTTTTTATGTCCAATTTTCTGTTATTTATTTTAAAACAAAAAAACAACAATATTTAACTCTTGCAGGAGTGCAACAAATTATCTATGGCGTAAACCCAAGTCAGCGTCCTGATGGAGTAGCTGGCGATGAAGGAGTCTCGTCAACAACCAGCGTTCCATTTTTCCAAAACATTGGAAATCAATTCAGTCAAGTATGGCAAAACTTTGGTTCCCAAAATCAAAATGTCTCTGGCGATGAAGGATCATCAAATCAACAAGGAAGCAACCCGTTCCAACAGTTTATTTCAAACAATCCATTCAACCAAAATTCAACAGGAGGAGGAAATCTTATTCAAAATTTCGGAAATTTGTTTAATGGAGGACAACAATCAGGACAATCAGATGAAGGTAATCAACAAGGATCAAATCCTGTTCAAGGTTTTGGTCAACAAGTGCAAAACTTTTTCCAAAATAATTCCTTGAATCAAAACGCAGGTGGATCTGGAGATTCAAGTACTTCAAACAACGTGTTCGCCAACTTTGGATCTCAGATTATTAATGCCATCAGACCTCAAGGCCAATCTAACCAATCTTCAGATGAAGGTACTCAACAACAAAGTAACAACCCCTTCCAAGGTTTTGGACAACAAGTAAGCAACGTTTTCAATCAAATTACGAACAACCGCCCCAGTAACTCGTCAGGAGATGAAAGCCAAACTCAACGCCCAGGAATTTTCCAGAACATTCAAAACTTTTTTAGCCAAGGACAAAATAATGGGGTTCAAAATCAAATTCAGGAAATTGGAAACCAAATCCAAAATGGAAGCAACCCATTGAATCAAGGATCCAGTTCCAATCCAATTGTTACCCAAATACAAAACTTTGGAAATCAAATTCCCGGTTCCAGTTCAGCTCAAGGCTCTCAAGGTGACTCAACTCAAAGCACAACGTCTTCAAACCCAATAATTGGAGGAATTCAAAATTTTGGAAACCAAATTAATGGGCTTCAAGGGCAGAACGCTGGTAATACTTTTGTCGAACAAATCCAAAATCAGGTACAACAATTTAGCAATGGCAGCAACCCTCTTCAACAAATTCAACAGTCCATTCCTAGCGGAAGCAAGACCGGTGAGGAGGCACCTATTAGTAATGAAATTGAGACTAAAGCCGAAACACCAGTCGAAATTACTACAGCTAGCGCTGCCATAATTGACGAAAGAATTAAAGAACAAACCACAAAAGTAATTTTGGAATCAACAACTATTGCCGATATTATTAAAGAAACCGTAACAAACAAAGAAGAAATTATGGTACCGACTGAATAATTTATTTTTATATTAGATATTAATTTATTGTGACTATTTATTGCGATTATTTATAATAAATTATTTTTAGGACTTTCATTTGATTATTTATTGTTGTTTTATGTTCTAGAACAAAAGTTAAGTTTGGCTCATGATATTGGCTAGAATGTAAAAGTTCCGTTTGGTTTCCGTTTGGCAATCGTGTTAAAATTTTAAGAATGGTTTTTAACAAGTATTATTAAAAAAAAAGTTTTATTTTTTACTAACTGTATACTAAGCTTATTTGCAGAACTTTAATGAAATCTTAAAAGGGGTCACTGGTCACAATGACACGTTAACCAAATGAATTGTTCAAACGCAGTTATTCGATAGTCGAGGCAGGATATTTAAAATATTTAGTATTTCTTTAACTTGTTATTCGATGATATCAAATATTACATGCATATTTTATAGAGATTTAAGGATCAAATGTAGATTTTAACAGTTGTTAAAACACAGGTTTTATGTAAAAAAATAAAAATGAAATCCTAGAGACAAGTTTTAAAACACATTATGCACAAGACCTACGTAATTAAATAAAAGAATATTTTTCATGTAAACGGACAATATCAATATTTTTTTAAGGGGGTATTTTTATGATTGAATGCTTGTGCACTATGCGCACTTACCAATACATTGACCCATATTCAATTCTTAAGAATCAAAAAAGGACTTAAAGACTCAAGAAAGGACTTTCTATTCAAAAATTGCATAATAACAATTGTACCTAATATTTTTTACCTATTTGTCAAGGTTTCTTGATTCAGTTTTTAATTTCTTAGCTGAGCTTAATTTTAAATTTTAATTCCAGTTTTTACTCTATTAAAAATACGAATGTATGTTTCTTAAGACATCTACATTAATAGAGTTGATAACATACTCGTTTTAAGCATTTTACTCTTCGACAAAGCAAAGAACGAAGAAATTTTATTGTGCTGTTAGTTATTTTTTTATTTACCGATGTAGTTGGTCCTTTATAATTGTTTGTTAATATTGTAAATTATAATGTCGTATATTAAGTTTCTCTACTGCATATCCTAGTATATCATACATATAAGCCCTTTTTATTTATTGAGGTACCTAAAACGATTATATATTATAACATAATAAAAATTTACCTAATTTAAAACTACCTCGTTTTTGTGTCCTAAGTAGTAATAAAGTATTTGCATCAAATAGATTATTAGGTAAGTACCTCCTATAAAAAAACGACTTCTATAAATTATTGCGAAGAGCAATTTCTATTGTTTAAGACTTGGCAATACATTGTTACTTTTTTCTTGCATTCTCGTGGAGTAACCGCGTGACACAGTAACGTCTATAGTGTTGTTGATCTTTTTATAACTATTAAATGATTGGCAATCACTCCCTTTAATGCATTGAATGCAATGCGGCATTAGATCTGGTGCCAAAATAATAATATGATCTAGGCAGTCGTGACAGTGGTGGAAGAATCAATGTGACCTGATTTTAGATGGTTTAAGTCTAATGGCAATTGAAATAAAGCTTCAAAAAGCCAATAATGAATCTTGGGGTTTTAGTTTAACTGGGGGTGTTGATTATAATTTACCTATTATTGTCAGCAGGGTATGTATTTCTATTTTATAAGAGTGTTGAACCAATGCCCAAATATGCCTCGGCGTTAGAATACCTCATTTATCCTTAAGCAAAAATATTTGCTTATCTAAAGATTTTCTAAATTAAATCTTTTAAGGATACTTAGATTACTTACATATGATTTTGATATGCATAGATCATGCGACAACATAAGCAAATTTTATTTTTTAAGCTGTTAAATTCATGTGTAAGATTATTAACTTAGTGAAATTGTTCTAGTAGATAGATACTACAAACTGTTGTTTTCATTTTTATAATATTTTATTTTTTTTGGTAAAGGTCATAGAGCGTGGAATCGCAGAACAGGCGGGTTTACAGCAGGATGATATTATTGTTCGCATCAATGATACTCCCACTGCAGGACTAACTCATTCTGAAACGCACGAAACTCTTCAAAATTCTGCGGGAGAACTTACTTTAGTCGTTAGAAGGTAGGACAAGATTTTACCTCAAAAATGTCTATCAATTAATTTTGTATCAACTTTTTTATTTTACTTTCACAACACGTAAATATTTGTAAAGCAAACTTTTCTTTATTTTAGAGATAGTTTGGAGGAAATTATTTTATCAGCAATAAATGTAAGTAAATTCATTTCTCTTTAATTTTGGTTTTTTATAGAGACATAATTTAAGGATGAAGAGAATAATAATGAAATAAAAGAAATTTTAAGAAAGGCGCTTGAATCTGAAAAGTGTTTGCAGAACAAAAAGCATTGCTTTACAAATTTGGGTACGTACTCGTATCTAATGCCATAAAGTGAATTTTTGTACTTTCAATTTTTAATTTTATATTTATATATTTAGAAGCAGCAACCCAAGTCCCTGAAAATCAAAAATCAGAAAGGTAAAACCGGTAAATACATTTTTTGTACTTTTGTTTTACAATTACATATTTTTAGCAAATGCAACACGATGACTATCGTAACAAAAGACTCGGATAGAGAAAACATAAAAATAAATAAGGACTATGAGAGGAAATGGTCTACATTTCTTCAAAAACCAAATAAACCTGTTCCAATACCAGAGTTGGAAAGAAGAAAGGTAAATCTTCCTATGCTAAAACAATTATAAACAAATAAATTTAAACATGTTTTAAGGAAAGCGATTACAAAGTAATAATAAAGAAGCAAAAGAAAAAAAGCAGATTTGCTAAACCAGATGAAGAGGTAACTTTAAAAAAGTTATTTTTAAGCGCGCTAAAATACACTTTTTTCAGAAAGTTATATTGCATGAAAGCGCTACTGAGTTAGAAGAAACACAAGCAGAAGATGTTTTGGAAAAGGGAGAAATTGAGCCAGGTGAATCGACTTTGGAAATTGAACTCAATTACAAAGTACTTGATGAAACAGAAATAACCGAATATGAAGGAGATGGGGAAGAAGAAGAAATATCCGAAAATATTAGCAAAGGTAACTTTTGATGATACTATCGAGAATTTTAACACAATTATTGCATATTATTTTAGCCAGCGGTCCATCCTTGGAATCAACGTTAAACATAACATTTGACAATGGTAAAACAACAAGGCGAATTAAAAAGTAAATAATATTTTTATTACTTTTTAGAACCCACAGAATGTACAGAAACTGGCAACGTACCTACTTTGGAAGAACAGTTAGCAGCAGTTCAAAAGCAATTACAAGAACTTTCGCAATTACCATCTGCCATACAAGACACTTTAAACGAAGTTACCAAGCAATTGGCACACATTGTTGGTGCTAAAGTGGAGGAAAAATCTGAAATGTCCAAGACAGACAAAGATGTAACAGACATCGAACAAACTGAAGATGAGCACACTGATCAAATTTTAAACGAAGGTGAATAATTGCTGCTATAAAATTAGGTAAATTGGGTTACTATTTGCATTTTGTTTTAGATACCGATGACTTAACATTTACGGATAAAACTGACACAGGAGAAATAGAACACAATGAAAATGCAACAGGAGATGAAAAAGAAATGACAGAGGATGAAAGTGCTGAACATGAAGAAACTGTAGAAACAACCGACATTGATGGTCTAACTGAAGAAGAACGTGAACTTATGATATTAGAAGATGGGAGAATAAGCAAGTTACAGAAGGTGAGATTTAATATTTTAATACCCAGCTGGAAATTCAACCTTTTTAAATTTGTCATTTTATAAATATTAAATATGCGAATCAAGAATTGCAAAATAAAAATGCTATTTTATTACATTTATTTTAAAAGCAGATAGTAACATTATGCTATTAGCAAATTATTTACTAATTTAAACAATAAGTATAGTTGTTCTTGTTTCGCAATTCCCTTTTAAAAATCACCATTATCATTTTTTATTTTTCGTTTTGCTCAACAATAAATTCAAATCAATAATGACAATATGTAATTTAGGAAATGATACTGGGAGATTTAACATCGCCGTCAAAGTTGCCCCCCAAACCAAATCTGAGGCCCATAATTTTACCTGGGGGTCGGAAGTGGTCGGCACCTGACGACGCATGTCCTGCACCGAACAATCCAAAAATGTCAGACGATAAAATTTGCAATACAATTGAAACATACTCAGAAGTCATTATTGGAAAAACTAAGGGGTAGGCATTTTAGTTGTAGTGTTTTCTTAAACCTTGGTATTTGCAGGTCAATCACTGGAATCAAATTTGGCCTTGGTCGGATCGCTCCAAACCAATTTACAGGTATGGTAAAAAATACGTCTTTTTGTACCGAACCGAGGGCTATAATTAGGATTCTATTATCCGTCTCATCATAAAGTGCAAACGACATGGTAAACAAATTATTATCTAACTAAAAAGACTGATTTGGCTGCATCTTGCTGATAATGAAATATAATTTTAGTTTCGAGAAATAAATCACTACTTACCATTAATTGAACGTGTGTGAATAATTCTTATTTTCATTTAGGTACTAGGTACTAAAAATGCAAATTATTTGTCTAGACGTTTGTAAATTGTTTTTTTTTTTATTAAATTGTTAAATAGGGTATCATATTTTCGCATGATAAATTAACAAAACATTTTCAGAGAGTCAAATTGCCACTGGGTCAAAAGTAGAGCAGTTTCGCAAGGATTGTAAGTATTAATTGGGATGGTATGCATAAAGTTTAAGTACTTGCTAAATACTTCAAGTATTTACAAAATACTTCCTATAGTTAGCACAGTAGTATTTAGTAAATACTTGAAGTATTTAGCAAGTACTTGAAGTATTAGCAAGTACTAAAACTTTATGCATATCACCCATTGTTTCTTTGTTTATCATGGACGCTAATTTTTTAGATGATCCACAGTGGTTTTTATTTGTTGTTATAATTTTCAGAATTAACTTTCTTAAGTATCAACCTCCACCAAAAAATTTGGATTATCTACAAAGATCTGATGTTTATAGAATGGTTCATGAAATGGAGCCTCCAGTCAAGGGAATTAGCTTAAGACCAGGAATAGTTTTAGCTGCAGAAGATTATTTGCAGGTAAATAAGTAGAGTCCATATTATTTGGCTGATTTACGTTTTATTTGTTTTAAATATTTCATCAATCAAAAGTTTTGTTAAACAAACTCAATTTTTTAAAATAAGCAAGCAAATAAAATTAAGTCCAAGCACCAAAGGTACCCTAGAACGCCGAAAAATTTAGTATCTCGCAGTATTGAGGAATTTTTTACCCAGGGGTAGGAAACCTTCCTTTCTAAAATAGGACCAGAAATTACTCTCTTAATTTTAATTTTTTTTATTTATTTATTATTATTCTTACTTGTTGGTATATTCGTTTGTTATTTTCAGGACAGTACATCCCACTAGTTAGAACTGCCGCATAAAATTTATGATATTTAGGGCAATTACGGTTTCGAACAGTTTTCGATCTATGTAGAGAAACAAATTTTGTTTACTTTTTCATGAAGCCCTCTTTTTTGCGTACATCCAATATGCGTATATACATTCCAAAATACTCTCCAATTTGCGCACATAGTCATTAACTAAGAGTTAATCCGTTTACCTGCAGTAGGAAAAGGATTATAATTTGAGATGTTTATGTGCAGAAGTCAGTAATAATATTTTATGCTTCTATTTAATATAATCATCAAATAATTTTAAACTAAAATACTTTCTGATAATGTATTGATACATTTTTTACATAACAACACCGAGAACAATACCTAGTAATATGTCCTTCAGTGTAATGCACACAATTTTGGACGCACTGCTAGGCACCGACATAGCTAGAGTTTATATTTTCATTTTAGCAGCAAAACTTAACCTAACCTACCAAACCTAATGTCCCCCAGTGCTTTCATAAAAGTCAGTCTAAAACCCTGAAATTCAAAAATAAATATGCATATTGGACTTTACCCAGGTAAAAAAACTCACTACCTCTAACCTTTCCGTTTTTGACCATTTAGGTCCGCAAATTGGGTATGTCCGCAAATCGGGTGTACGCAAATAAGAGGACACGTTTTTCACGACAATCCAGAAATTAAACCATATCGATTTGCACCGTAATTACCCTGATTATCACCTAATAATTAAAAAAATTTAAAATATTACACATACAACTTTTTAAGCCCACAAGTCTCGCTATAAAAATGCATGTATTTGGCACAGTGATTTTGTTTTATTATTTTTAAATTTTAATATGTATTTTAGGTAAATCCTTTTTAATTATATTATAATTAGAGATTTGGCAATATTTTTGCTTTGATTTGTTATATTTATCAATGTTATGTACATTATTATAAACATAGATTATAATATTATTATGTTTATTTGTTCAAAGTAAAAACAGACTTAAGGATTTTATTACTAATATTTATTTATCTGTAACTTAATAAAGAAATAAAGTTTTGTTTTGATCATTTCTTTCATAGGAACATGTGCCCGACCCTTGGGCCAGACCTATAATATGTATAATAATAGATAATTTAGTTTTATGAATCAGACTTTATGTTTATTGTTATGACTTTATTTCTACAATACGCAAATAAATTAAAGTTTTATTAAAAAAAATCATGTAAAATAGGAAATATTTAATTATAATAAAAGTTGGTCGAAGGGTCACTTTAACAAACGATTTTAACGCATGGCATAAAAATTCTGGAAATGTAAAAACATTAAACAAGATATTATTTTTCTGAGGGATAATTTAATGGGATAAATGTACACTAATTCCTTAATGAATTGTCCCTTATTGTAATTAATAGCAAAGTTAACGTGTTGGTGTAGGTAGTACGCAGTAGCCGAGGTAGTACCTATAGTTTAACTACATAATTATCTTATTTTTTATTAACCCTTTCGAGAGTGTGGGCCTATATATAGACCCAAAATGGTTTTGGCCTTGACTAGTGTGGGCCTATATATAGGCTTTTGTGTTTTTCTGCAAAGATTATTTTTTATTTTTTTGTGTAGGTACTTTTTTAGGGTTATTTTTTTGGAATGCTGTAAATAAAGGGGCGTTTTATCTAAATTTGGTAATTTTCTGCAAAAAAACTTATTGGGGTTAGGATAAGGGGCCCCTTTTACTCCCCTAAAACTGAAAAAAATAAAAATACTATGTTTTACTTCAAATTTTACAGAAAGATGCAAAATATTATTACAAAAAACTTTCTACCCATACTTTTTTCTCTAAAAAAATTGTAACCCCCCTAATGGCCCCCCCTTTTAACAATTTTATTGGATTTTGATAAAACTTTGTAAATAGGTACAGAATTATATTCTTAACAACTTTATTTCCATACATTTTTTTCTAAAAAAATTCGTAGCCCCCTAATGGCCCCCTTCTAATAGTTAATTTTAAATCTTGTTGAATTTAAACCAAACTTTGCAGATACGTGCTGAAAGGTATTCTACACAACTTTATTCTTAAACTTTTTTTTTTTTAAATTCGTTGCCCCCCTACTGGCCCCCCCATTTAAATAGTTTTATTGGATTTTGATAAAACTTTGTAAATAGGTACAAAATTATATTCTTAAAAACAGTATTCCCATAAATTTTTTTCTAAAAAAATTTGTAGCCCCCGAATGGTCCCCTCCTTATGCATAATTCTTATAGGCGAGGAAACGAAGAATTCCACCTCTAACTTATTTTGGCCAAAGTGGATTAAGATGCAGTTTTTTGCATTTGGTTGGAAAAGACCCCTTAAATGTTTTCATTTTTTATTTTGTAGTCTTGCTCCGTTGCCATCCAAATAACCCCCTTTTATAAAAAAAAAATTGATTTGCACCAAATTTTGTAAATAGGTACAAAATAAGGTCCCAAAAAAATTTTCCAAAATAGAAATTGTTTAAAAAATTTCCTTCCCCCTAAATGGCCCCCTTTTATTGGGTATAAAATTCAGTTTTGTTGGATTTGCACCAAAATTTGTTGATGTATGCAAAATTATAAGTTTAACAACTTTTCAAAATATATTTTTGGCTAAAAAATATTCTTGGCCCCTTTAAATGGCCCCCTTCTATTCGGAATGAGTAATATTCAGATTTGTTGGATTTGCACAAAAATTTGTAGATGTATGCAAAATGATATGTTTAACAACTATTTGTTGTAAATTTTTGTTGGAAAAAAATTCCTTAGCCCCCCAAATGGCCACCTTTTACTGGGTAAAATATTCAGAGTTATTGGATTGGCACCAAAATTTGTAGATGTATGCAAAATTATATATTAAATGACAATTTGCAGTACATTTTTGCTTAAATAGATTTCTTAGCCCCCCAAATGGCCCCCTTTTTCGAAATATAGGATTTGTTGCAATTGCACCAACATTTTTGGGTGTATGCAAAATTATATGTTAAACAATCCTTTTTGAGTAGGTACAATTTTGTTCAAAAAAGTTTCTTAGCCCCCCGAATAGCCCCTTTCCACTGGAAATAAGATTTGTTGGAATTTCACAAAAATTTGGGGATGTGTGCAAAATTGTTTGCTGAACAACCATTTATAGTACATTTCTGTTTAAAAAATTTCTTTAGCCCTCCAAATAGCCCGCTTTTTTGGGTCTAAGTAATGTGTTACTTTTTATTAGCAGTAGTAGCCTATATAGTTTGAACGGAAATCGTAAAATATCAGTTCTCAGCATGTACAGGGTGTCTCACAGTGAATTCCACCCCCACTTTTCTCAGTTATTTTTGAGTTATTTCAAAAATTTAAAATGCTATCCTGTGACCCATTTCCTAAATTTTTATAATATGTATTCAAAATTTTAATAGCTCTTTAAATATACCGGGTGTTGCAAAAAATATACTATTTTCTATAGGAACACCCTATATATTTTTACCATTTTTGGAAGAAGAAGTAATTCTAAGACACATTTATTCTTGAGTTTTTTTTATTTAATGAAAAATAAGATAATGGGGGAGTCTTATTTTTTTTGAAAATTATTATCATATTATCACGTTTATTTTTTTTCTTTTAAACTATTAAAATAATATTATAACACATAATTATTTTAAACACATTCTTAAGATATTTTATAACAAATTTTCAAATATTCCCCCATTATTGTTCAGGCCGACAAATAGTCCGGACTTAAGCCCCCTTTATTTTTTTTTGCGGTGCTTTAAAGGATTCTGCCAACAAGAAAAATTTAGAGGACGTGAACATGATAAAGAGGTTAATAAAAGAATAAATTAAAGAACTAAATAAAAAGCACATGATGTTTCAAAATTTAAAACAAAATGTTTTTAAGAGAATTAGAAAATGTCTTAACAATAATGGGGGAATATTTGAAAATTTACTATAAAATGTGTTTCAAGATTTTGTTTAAAATAAATATTGTTACTAATTATGAGTTATAATATAATTTTAATTGTTTAAAACAAAAACATAAACGTGATAATAAGATAAGACTTTTAAAAAAAACTAGAATGGGTAGAAGTTACTCTTCGCAGATGAGTAGCTCGAGTAGAATTCGAAATCGGTAGAAGTTTAATGTTATATTTTTTAAGTCAAAGCTAAATCAATATTTTATATAATTGCTACACATTCTATAATATACTCTTCGCAAGAAAATTATTATTGGATAATAGTAAGATAATAGTTTCTTTTAAATAAAACAAACTTAAAAAAATCTGCGAAGAGTGCAAACTATTAACAGAAAACACGAAGAATTTCGTCAACGAAGAAGAGAAACGTCAGTTCTGACGTCTCAGAAATTTGGGGTTATTTGTTCTGACAGCTAGTTTTGTTTCTTTGTTTAAAATATTTTTGGCATGGCCATCTTGACTGACGCGAGACGTTATTCGGACTTGGAAGTTTTTTGCTACTAAAATCATTTGTTTTTTGTTTTTTTAACCTCACTGTCTACATTTACAAAAAACGAACAAACATTTTTAATAGAAAATTAAATTTTCATTAATTTTGCAAAGAATAATTTTTTGTGTAGATTAAATAATAACGAAGATAGGAGGTTTTTTTGTGCTGGGGGGAAATTGGTTGGTCGGAGAAAAAAACTAAGGAATACTTTTTTGTAAAGAATTAAATTTTCTATGTTTTATGTCGAATAATTTTTTTTGTAAATTTAATAATAGTCGCGCTACAATTTTTTTTTCATTTGGAGGGCTCAAAAGGGGGCTTTGTAGTAATCAGATTTTTGCCAAAAACAATAGGGTTCTTCCTCTTATAGGGATCGATTTTTCCTTAAAATTTGAATTTGATATCGCTTTTGGTTTTTGAGATAGCGTGACCACAAGAAACGTGACAGACAGACAGACAGACGGACGGACAAAAAATGAAAATCTTAAAAAGTCATGAAACGCACGAATCTGCAAAAATTTTTGCTCTACGACGAAAATTGACGATTTTAGGATTTTCTGATCGATTGCAATATACTCTTCGGACCTAGTCTTGCGAAGAGTATAATAAGACGCTCCCATTTTCTTATTTTTCGGTAAATAAAAAAAAAAGGGATAAATGTGTCTTAGAATTACTTCTTCTTCCAAAAATGATAAAAATATATAGGGTGTTCCTATAGAAAAAAGTATATTTCTTGCAACACCCGGTATATTTAAAGAGCTATTAAAATTTTGAATACATATTATAAAAATATAGGAAATGGGTCACAGGGTAGCATTTTAAATTTTTGAAATAACTCAAAAATAACTGAGAAAAGTGGGGGTGGAATTCACTGTGAGACACCCTGTACCTAAACTAAACAATTTTGCACACATCCACAAATTTTGATGCAATTCCAACAAATCTTATACCCAGTAAAAAGGGGCTATTCGGGGAGCTTAAGAACTTTTTTAAACAAAAATGTACTGTAAATGGTAGTTGAGCAATAAATTTTGCACACATTCACAAATTTTGGTGCAATTCCAACAAATCTTATAAACAGGAAAAGGGGGCCATTTGGGGGGCTAAGGAATATTTTGCAACAAAAATGTACTGTAAAAGTGTCGCTTTAACATATAATTTTGCAGACAACCAAAAATGTTAGTGCCATTCGAGGAACCATTGCAACAAATCCTATATCCCAAAAAGGGGGCCATTTAGGGGTCTAAGGAATCTATTTAAACAAAAATGTACTGCAAATTGTCGTTTAATATATAATTTTGCATACATCTACAAATTTTGGTGCCAATCCAATAACTCTGAATATTTTACCCAGTAAAAGGGGGCTATTTGGGGGAGTAAGGAATTTTTTTTCAACAAAAATTTACAACAAATAGTTGTTAAGCATATCATTTTGCATACATGTGCAAATTCAACAAATCTGAATATTACTCATTCCGAATAGAAGGGGGACATTTAGGGGGCCAAGAATATTTTTTAGCCAAAAATATATTTTGAAAACTTGTTAAACATATAATTTTGCATACATTAACTAATTTTGGTGCAAATCCAACAAAACTGAATTTTATACCCAATAAAAGGGGGCCATTTAGGGGGTTAATGAAATTTTGGAAAATATTTTTGGGACCTTATTTTGTACCTATTTACAAAAGTTGGTGCAAATCAATTTTTTTTTATAAACAGGGGCTATTTGGGGGGCAACGGGGCAAGATCACAAAATAAAAAATGGAAACATTTTTTCTAGGGGTCTTTCACAACCAAATGCAAAAAACCGCATCCCAATCGACTTTGGCCAAAGAAAATTCGCGCTTTATAGGATTTTTGTGCTTAGTTTCCTCCCCCACTAGTCTTATTATTGTATTTAAACCAAACTTTGTAGATACGTGCTGAAATTTATTCTACACAACTTTATTTCCATACTTTTTTTCCAAAAATATTTGTAGTCCCCATTTCCATTTCAATAGTTTTATTGGATTTTGATAAAACTTTAAATACAGGCACAAAATCATATTTTTAAAAACTTTATTCTCATACATTTGTTTATAAAAAAATCGTAGGCCCATAGTGGCCCTCTTAATTTTAAATCTTGTTGGTTTTAAATCAAACTTTGCAGAATGATACTAGTACAGTCAATCCGTATGTGGACATGGACAAAATTCCTGGTAGGCTCGCCTTTTTTATATGATGTAAGGTAAATGTCCCAGTTATCGACCGCGTACCAATTATCGACCACTTTTTTATATTTTTGCTTAAAATAAGAAATTAAGAGCTTCTACCACAGAGCAAATAATTTTATGTTATAACTTTACATTTTGCAAACAGATGGATGTCAATTGTGCCAATTTAAATTGTAAAAAAACCGTATTTTAATTTTTAACCAGTGTTGTGTTGAGCTTTGTGCAGAAAAGTTAAAAATTCTTAAGCAGGTAAGATAGCCCTCTAGCAACATTAAAGGGCTTTTGTCCTAACTTCTCAATGGATAATATGATTTAAATGTGATTAAACAAGATTAAAAAGCTTTGTAGATGCATATTTTGTGTTTAAAATTAAATAAAATATGATATTAGAAAAAATATTAGGGGGGTCGATAATACGGCCACATATTTTATCTAGTTCCAATTATCGACCGGGGGTGGTCGATAAATGGGACATCGCAATTATTTTTGAAATAAGCATAAATAATTACTGGTATATTGTATAAAGCCAAAACTAAAGTAAAATAACTATAAATTATGGTAACTTTTTCGAGACCAATTATCGACCTACCATTTTTTATCAAATAAACTTACAAATTAAACATTTGTTTTCCGGCATAAACCGACCGGTCGATATTAGGGACATTGAAATCATTCACAAAAACAGAATAAAACATATAAAAAAAAATATTTTAGCCTCGCAAAAAATATTTTTAATTACAAAAATGAATAAATTTTTTTGGGACCATTTATCGACCTACCTTTTTTTGACAAATAATCTCTCTAAAAAATTGTAATAGCTTGGCAATTGGTATTAAGAATTACAGACTTTTTCAATAATTTTATTTAAAAGTTGTAATAAAGAAAGAACATTTCTAAATCGACAAGATGTACAAGAGGCAAGACGAAAAAAAGAAAAAATAATTGCAAGACAAAGAATTTCGAAAACAGCAGGCTAAAAAAAAAGAACAAACAAAGTTTAAAAAAAAATGAAATAAAAAGTGGCCAAAAGAATTCCATTTAGCCGATATTCAACCTCTTACGAACCTACAACGACGAAGAAAAAGAACGACGCGGACGTTCCAATTTTATATGATAGTGAATTTGATCATGAGTCAAATGATCCAATTCTTGAAAACTCTTTTAGTATAACACATATTCAATAATGACTATGACCAAAAGTGAGTTAAACTAGAGGTGGCCCAAAGTGGTGGTTATTTTGGATTACGAACAAGATGACATAATCCGAACTATTCCCACTTTAGTATACGTGAACTCAACATTGAGCTCACAAAGAGCGGGGATATTGAGAATGAACCACCCGTGATAAGGACTGCTTTAATTGTTGGACCAATTTCTTATCATTTCCCACTCATTGTAAGCTTAATGTTGAGATCATGTTTGCCAAAGTGGAAATAGCTCGTAATATCAAAAATAAAAAAATCTCAACAAATAAACAAAAGAAGGATGAATTGCCCGAAGTGAATGATTTTTAGAGTTAACTAGCATTTATTTTAAAAGTTAAATTCTTTTTTTTGTTATCTCCTAATTTTTTTGTGCAATAAAATAATATTTTAAACAAATTGAGTTTTTTTTTACAGTAGATGCACAAAGGTTTCAGATAAAATTAGGTGGTCGATAATAGGAACATTCAGCCGGTCGATAAATGGTACAAACGGAATAATAGCACTGGTCGATAAATGGGACAATGGTTTATCTTTTTTATTAAATTAATTACTAAACATCAAGAAATTTGGTAAAATATGTCAGAACGTCAAATTCACGAAAATAAGTACTGAAATTCAATGGCTTTTACCTAATAATTATTGGGCCTTTTATATGCATTTGGCAAATTTTTAAAGTTAATTTGTGTGTCTCAAGGGTCTTAAGCGGTCGATAATTGGGACATTTACCTTAACTGGATGTCCAAAGAGTAAAACCCCAAATTGGTGTATATCTACCTATTGCAGAAACGGAATTATAGCCCCCCAAAGGGCCCCCTTTAATTCATCACGGTGAAACTGCACCAAATTTTGGAAATAGATGTCAAATAAGGTTTAAAAAAAATTTATAAAAAAAAAATCTCTAAAAAAATTCCTTCACCCCCCAAATAGCACCCTAAGGGTAATAACCAATCACGTTGGATTTACACCAAATTTTGCAGATAGATGTAAAATGAGATGCTTAAAAATATTTATTAATAACTTTTTTTGAA
Organism: Cartodere bifasciata; assembly: GCA_963920755.1. Taxonomy (NCBI): domain Eukaryota; kingdom Metazoa; phylum Arthropoda; class Insecta; order Coleoptera; family Latridiidae; genus Cartodere; species Cartodere bifasciata. The sequence continues at coordinate 13,302,552 of OY987195.1, forward strand.
AAAAAAATTATATGCCCCCAGTGGGGATTTCTTTGATGCCTTAAACGCCCCCTTTGTTTATGGGGCGAAGGAATTATTTTTTGAAAAAAAGTTATAAGGAAATATTTTTAAGCATCTTATTATGCATCAATCTGCAAAATTTGGTGTAAATCTAACGTGATTGGTTATTACTCTTTGGGGGCTATTTAGGGGGTAAAGGATTTTTTTTAATTTTTTTTTTTTATAAAAATCTTTTTAAAACTTTATTTGACATCTATTTCCAAAATTTGGTGCAGTTCCACCGTGATGAATTAAAGGGGGCCCTTTGGAGGGCCATAATTCCGTTTCTGAAATAGGTAGATATACGCCAATTTGGGGTTTTACTCTTTGGACATCCAGTTACATCATATAAAAAAGGCGGCCCTACCAGGAATTTTGTCGATGTCCCCTTATTATTTAGGACAGATTGACTGTAAAATTTAAAACCTTGTAGATTTTACATCAAACATTGCAAATAGTTGCAAATAGTACAGTCATTCATTTATGAATATAGATCAAAACAGGGGGATTCAAGGGGTTAATTCTCCATTGGCGTATCTATACATATTTCGGAAACGGAATTGTTGCCCTCCAAGAACTTTTTCAATTTGTAATAATAAATCTGCATCAAATTTTACATCTTGGTGTCAAGTACGGTTTTAAAAAGTTTTTTTTTCCCTGAAAAAGTTCCTTTACCCCCTAAATAGCCCCTAAAGAAAACATTCAATCAGTTGGATTTACACCAAATTTTGCAAATAGATTCAACGCAAGGTTCTAAAAAACTTTATGAACCTGTAAGAGTCAAATGTTATGGCTTATAGGTGAAAGAATTTTTTTTAGATAAAACAGATTTAAGAAAAGGTTTTTAAGAACCTTTATTTGCATCTATTTGCCGAGTTTGGTGTAAATCCAACTGATTGAATATTTTCTTTGGGGGCTATTTAGGGGGGCAATGGAATTTATTTAGGGAAAAAATTTGTACTAAAATCATTTCAACATTTTATTTGATCTATTTGTAATATTTTGTGTTGATCCACCAAGATCTAATATTAAAAATTAAAGGTGGGCCTTTGGGGATTAACACCGTTTTTGAAACAGGTAGGAAAACGCCAATTTGGGCTTATACTTTTTGAACCCCCAGTTGAATTGTATATCAATATAAATTCTACCCAGAATTTTTTGATGTGACTATATAATATACGACAGGTTGACTGCAGCAAAAGTAATATCATACAACTTTATCATAATACTTTATTTGTAAAAGAAGGCAGTCCTCCAGATGCGCCCAACCAAAACGTGATACCAAAACTAATTATTTCTAAAGGGGGCTATTTGGGGAGCTACACATTTTTTTTTAGAAAAAAATATAAGACAAAAACCGTTTAGAATACTTCTTTGCAACTATTTGCAATGTTTGAAGCCAATACAAGAAGATTTAATATTAATTTTGAAAAGGGGGCTACTTGGATGTTACTAATTTTTTTTATAGAAAAAATATAAGACTGAAGTTGTTAAGAATACTACTTTACAGCTATTTGCAAAGTTTGAAGCAAATACAAAAATATTCAATATGAATCTTTGAAAGGGGGCTATTTAGGGGGCTACACATTTTTTTGCAGAAAAAAATATAGAACAAAAGTTGTTTAGATTACTACTTTGCAGCCATTTGCAAAATTTGGTGCAAATAAAAAATAATTAAATATTAGTTTTTGAAAGGGGGCTATTTGGGGGCTATTAAAATTTTTAGAAAATAAGTTATAAAAAAAAAGTTATTTTAAAAACTATTTTGTACCTCCTTGAAAAGTTTGACGCAAATCCAAAGTAAAATATATTTTCGTCTCTAAGGGGGCCATTAGGGGGGCTACAAAATTGTCTAATGTAAAATGTGTTTAGATATAAAGTAAAAATATTTATTATGTATCCAGAATGTGCCAACGAACAAAAAAAATACATTTTAAAAGGTATTAAACATCAAGCCTATTTAGTAGTGGCCCCCCCTAAATGCGTGGGGCAATTTTTTTTTTATATAAATTTACAAAACTAGAATAATAAATAAGTACAACTCTGAAAAAATCTTCCTCATAACTTGCTCTATTGTCCCAAAAATTAATTTTACATTTTCGTCAAAATTTCATAAAATTCAAAAATAATACCCTTTTAGGCGACATAAATTGATAGAAAATGCACTAGCGAAAGGGTTAAAAGTAAAAACAAAGAAAAACGAAAACACACTTTTCTGCATTTCTAATTTTTCTAATTAGGTACTTAACTACTACTTCAACTGTTTACTTAACATCTGAAGGTCATAGTGGAGGACCAATAAAACTTGTTATTGATTATCGGGTAGGTTACCTATTAGTTTTATAGATTAAATTCTGGTTCAGTTTTTAATTTTGACAAATAGGTGCAATAAACTATTTTTAAGAATCTAATATAGTTTCAAGTCTGCTAAGTTTAATTGTTTTAAGCCAAAAATTGATTAATATGAGACACTATGTCGTTTTATCTAACTATGTCATTTTGAGCACAATTCCCCTAAGTACATAGTTCATTATTAGATAACCAAAAACTACCATTATAATTTAATGATAAACACTTTCTTTTTTATTCCCAATATTTATATTTAAATGAGTTACTTATTTTGACTCATGGCTTTGACTAATATTTAATTTATGTAACAAAAAGCAGTTGCACTATTTTAATGCAGTTACAAATAAGCCCTCATAAAATACACTTGCAGAAAATGAAACGTTGTTTTTATTGATAATCGAATATAAATAACTTTTATAATTTAAGATCAATTTTTGTAATTTAATAAGTTGTTCAACATGCAGTGTGTAATAAACCAATCAATGTTTGTGTCTTTCAGTAAATCCTGGTAAGAAGTTTATTATTTGCAAAAACAAAATAATTCAAAGACCTTTTCCGTTGGTTCGACATTCATTGTTAAATTTGACATAAATCATTTGTAATACAGGCATAGACAAGTTAACTAAAGAATACAGGTGGTCACCACCAGAGTCACAATGATTTATGTCAAATTTAACAATGAACGTCGGACCAACGGAAAAGGTCTTATAGACTTTTTTGGTTTAAATACCTTGTATTTTAATAATTTTGATGCACCCCGTCATGATGGTTAATCCGAAAGTCTCTAAATGTATACATTTAGATACCTTGGGTTAATCCTCAATAAATAATACCCCGACCATAAAAGTCCTCTAATGTAAACGATGCGCTAAATTTGTTAGTACCTAATTCTAGACGTCATGTTTATTTACTTGTTTTTAAATGTAAAATAAAATAACTTTTTTATTTAACAGTTGGTAGGTATAATGTTATTTTTATTTTCAGGTAAAACTTAAAGGTATATGTTCCAGACCTTGATAGAAAAATAGGTATGATATTTTTTACAATTTTTAAATAATTTGAACAAATTTTTTTTTTTACCATTAAAGTTTTGTTAAAACTAATAATTTTTGGGCATGTAATTGTGATGAGCACATGATAGTACGTTTTTTATTGCAACTTTAATTATGCATGTATAATTTAATTTATCGATGTAGTTATGGGACCTTGTAAACATTCTATCAAACTTTTTTTTTAAAGTTTTTTCTTTTTACAATTTTGGTTTATGTATGTGCTTACCTAGTATGATAATTGGACAATTTTGGCAAAAACAATATTAATTAAGTTAAGAAACCATTTAATAATTTATAAGTACTGCTGCCAAAGAAAATACATGATAAGTACTTACGAGTAAAATAGACATTAAATTGTCCTTGTTATGCTTCGTTTTAAAAATTATTATAGTTGAGTAGGCTGCTGTAAGATAATTAATTAAATTTATGCGAATGTAATCACAATCGCATGTTATTTCTATTTATCAAAAAGTTTTTTTTAGAGAATCATCTAATAACATTGAAACATAGTATTGTTTAAAGTACAAAACGCATTTTTCTAAAGTACCTACTTACTTAGATGTTTAATAAGTAAAAATGGTCTTGGTTGAATTGTTTGTGGCTCTATTTATTGTTGGTTGTGTGACTTTGTATTTATTTAAATTCACATTTCACGAAGCCACTTTATACGCGAATAAGTTTTCCGGACCTAAGCCTCTTCCTTTGGTTGGAAACGCTTTTGAGTTTAATGGTCCTAATGGTAAGTAATACATTTTAATTTTTTTTGTAAATAACACTGCAATACTTATGTATTTTTGTATTTTAGAATTACTTAGTATCTTTGATAAATTTAGCAAAGAATATAATGGAATTACAAGAATTTTCTTGGGATGTGATGTGTTTTTACTTGTGACTGATTATGATTTTGTCGAATTCTTGCTAAGTAATAATTTTCTTATTGATAAAGCGATATCTTACAAAACATTTTCAAAATGGCTTGGGACTGGATTGTTAACCGGAAGTGGTAAAACTGAAACTAAGACTAACCATGTAAAATTTTGAAGTAATTATATTTTTAGGATCAAAATGGCGAAAGCACAGGAAAATCATAACTCCATCTTTCCACTTTCAAATCCTGGAATCTTTTGTACCGATTTTTGAATCAAACTCTGAAATATTGGTAAACAGTCTAAAAAAAGAATTAGGCAAAGAAAGTTTTGATGTTTACAACTATATCACTCTTGCTGCCTTGGACACTGTTTGTGAAACTGCGATGGGTACCAAAATAAACGCGCAGTTAGATAGCGATTCAAGTTATGTGAAAGCTGTTCGAGGAATGGGAAAGCTCATAATAGATCGTGCATTTTCTGCTATTGAAATGACTGATTTTCTTTATCCATTTACCAAAAATTACCGACTGGAAAAAAAATATCTCAAAGTTATGCATGGTTTTACTGAGGATGTTATACGCAAACGAAAGCAACAGCTAAAAATATCGACAAAAACGATAATTGCAGAAGCCGACGATGTTGGTGTAAAAAGAAAATTATCATTTTTAGATGTTCTTTTGAAATCTTCTTTGATTGATGGCCAAGCTTTATCCGATAAAGAATTAAGAGAAGAAGTGGACACTTTCATGTTCGAGGTAATACCTATTTTTGTTTAAAACTGCAAAATAAAATTAATATGTTAAAATATTTAGGGTCATGATACCACTTCCTCAGCAATGAGTTTTGCCCTTTGGTGCTTGGCAAATAATCCCGAAATTCAGGTAATAATCTTCTTTTTATCTTTTAATTTTTGATTATAAGTAAATTACGTTATTTGATTTATAAAGGAGTTGGCACTGCAAGAGCAAAAAAACATTTTTGGGGACGAAATAAACCCTGAAGTAACATTGGCAAAACTTCAAGAAATGAAATATATGGAGCTGGTTATTAAGGAAACCTTACGACTTTATCCATCGGTACCATTCTATGGCAGAAAATGTGAAAAAGATATAAAATACAGTAAGATTAAAGCTAAAATAAACATTCTCATAAGATGTACTGTGTAGTTTACATTTTAATTTTCTTCTTTTTTATTGTAGAAAATGACATTATTCCTAAAGGGGTAAATTTTATAATCTACGCCTTTGGGATACAACGTGATCCTCGATATTTTCCAAATCCAGACAAATTTGACCCGTCAAGATTTGAAACATCTACAAATCAACCATTTGCCTTTGTACCTTTTAGTGCTGGACCAAGGAATTGCATAGGTTGATCAAATATTTCCTTTTTCAAATCGGAATCGTTTTAAATTTTTTGTTTTAGGTCAAAAGTTTGCAATGCTGGAGATTAAATCATTGGTTTCAAGTGTTTTACGTTCTTTTGTATTATTGCCGGCAACACTAAATCCTGAAGTAAAAGTGAGCGCACAAACAATTTTGAAATCTGAAAATGGTATTAATATTAAAATAAAAGCAAGAACAAATTAGAACATTGCTTGGATTAGTTTTTAATGTGATTGTGATTTTTAAGATTAGTCCGAGAAAATCTTACATTAGGTCAAGAAATTTTCCGGGCAGCACAATTTTTATGGGAAATTGTAGTATTTGATATCTAGAAACATAATTAGCATGTGCGCACTCATGCGCATATTAGCATTTTGTGCTAGAGCCCCCGAAAGAGCCCCCTTTAATTGGTAATACTAGATCATGGAGGATTTAGACCAAATTTTTAAAATAGACACTAAACAAGGTTCTAAAATGATTGTTGTAAACAATTTTTTCGCAAAAAAATTTCTTCACCCCCCAAATGGCCCCAAAATGAGTAATATTTATCACGTTGGATTTACACCAAATTTTGAAAATAGGTTCATAATAAGGTTCTAAAGAACAATCTAAAAAAAAAATTCTGTAAAAAATTTTCTTCACCCCCCATGAGAAATAGCCCCCAGAAGGGGCAAAATTTTTTTTTTTTTAAATATTTTTTGAAAAAGGGTTTTTAGAACCTAATTTTGCATCTGTTTGTAAAATTTGGTGTAAATTGAACGTGGTAAATATTACTCATTTTTGGGCCTTTTAGGGGGTGAAGGAATTTTTTGGAATAATTTTTTTTATGAATATCACTTTAGAACCTTATTTTGTGTCTATTTGCAAAATTTGGTGCAGATCCACCATGATGTAGTATTACGAATTAAAGGGGGCTCTTTGGGGGGCTCTAGCACAAAATGCTAATAAGCGCATGTGTGCGCACATGGTAATTATGATTCTAGGTATCAAATACTACACTTTTTTACAAAAATTGTGCTGCCCGAAAAATTTCTGAAAAATAAGGATTTTTTGTAAGATTTTCTCGGACTAGATTAAGGATTTTTGATAGGATTAAATAGTAAGTTTTTATATATTGTTTTTTTTTTGAGAATTTTTTAAATATCCATTTGTTCTGGGTCCTAATTGCCGAACATCGCTTCCCACTTCCCCACAGTTAGAATCTAATGTAAGAGAGTGCAAAGCGAAATTCGTTTATTAGGCTTCTGATGTTATTTGACTCCCTGGGACTTTTTAATAGTTATTTTCGGGTTTCGAACATGATAAACGATTTCTCCTTGATGTGAGAGAGCACTGGAGCAGAAAGTATCAATGATATGCATGTAGCATACATCCTATATTACTGTTACCTATTGCATAGCGTGGACAGTTGTAGAGGTGATACGATAATAGCAATCAATCATTTTAATTAATCAGTCAGTAATTAGCATTGATACACAAATATAATAGTCCAAAATTCCCTCTAATACACGTATAGTACCTGTCTTATGATTTGCACCCTTAATAACCAGGGTAGCTATTCGTCAAATTCACTTCACGTTTCTCGGTATTAGAATGTGAATATATATTTATATAAATGGAAATCATCACAATTCAAAACCGAGGAACGTGAAGTGAATTTTGCGAATAGCTACCCACGAACTTTACATGGCGATTCTGCCAGGATCCAATACTTCTGCTAAATAAAATTTAGGTAAAATTCCAAAAGCGTTACTGGTTAACCGGTTAATAGCTTTGTCTCTCTCGTACTTGTTATATTTTGTATTTTCTTATCCTGTCTAGCCAGCATTCTAGTTCATTTGCAACGATATTGGAATGCTACCTTACATTATGAATGGATTTTTCATCATCACATTAATGGAAAATCTATTAAAATTGTCAAGACCCACACCTAATTTTAAATTATACAGAGTTTATCATATCAAATCTCGAATCTACTTCAAGATAAAGCACTAAGAGACCACTTGGTACGTCACCGCTTTTGTACCTCGTTTGGGACTAGATGCATATCATTTAATGTCGTTTGCCTTCATTTTACAAAACAGAATAAAGGTTACAATAAAATAATTAAGTAAATTGACTACGGCATGTTCGAATGTCGGTCTATACCTAATATAAATATTTATAATTTTTGATGATAATAGGTATCGAGAATTTATAATCGCACGGTCACTGTCAGTCGGTGGTTGTCTTCCCATCAAATATAAACAATGTCTGCATTTTATAATGAATTTGCGGTTGCTGTGGCTTTAGTTATTATTGGATTTTACTGGTATCTTAAGTACTTGAGTGAAAAACGACAATATTTAAAAAGTATTCCTGGCCCGCCAACTCTTCCGATTTTAGGAAATGCATTGGATTTTAAATCGACAAAAGGTATTTATAGTGGGTTTATAGATCACTTTGTACGTTATATTGTTTTAAGTTTACTGTTTATCTCTGAGTGACTTTAGCAAAAGGTAGTTAACATGTTTATAAATTTTTTGGTTTTACCTTATATCTAGAAGTGAAACAAAACACAAATTTAACCAAATCCATGGGTATTTCTTCACTTATTTCAATTTCAAAGAACCGAATGTCTCACTAAGTCAACAAAATAATATATATTTTGTTACTTTTTAAGGTTAGATGGCAGCGTTTGACATCTAGCACTAGTTCAAATTAAAAGATAAAATATTTTAGGTAAACAATACCAAGTGACTAAAGTTAAAGTTTTTTTTTATGAACAAGTAGGTAGGATTTGCACACATTTATCCTTTAAAATAAAAACATTTAACAAGACAAAGGGGTGTATTCTGTAACTTTTCCGTTAAAAGTTAAAATTTTAAAGGCTGTCACGTCAACGTAAAACGCTTGAAAACTGTTTTAAAGGCCGTTAAAAATTTTAAAGGCCCTTTAAAATTTAAATTTGAGTTACAGAATACACCCCAAAGTCATTTATAAACCGACCGTTTAGTTTCACAAAACGCTATACACATTTAAGGAAAAATATTAAAAAAAAATTAATTTTTTGTTTAGTAATTGATAGTAATAATTTCCGGATTTACATACAAAAACTTTCAATTATTTACTTAAAGTTTATAAAATAGTACATTATTAACCAAGGTAGAGAAGAGGGTCATTATTGACCTAGCGCAAAGATTTGCGCGTAGTCAATAATGACCTTCTCTACCGTGGTTTATATACTATTTTTTTCACTACTAGCATTTTCTTAAAAAATGTTAATTTAAAAATATGTTCAATTTTTATCAAAACCCCGTATATGATTTTTACAAAAAATTAATTGAAGTTTCCATGGAAATGACAATGACGTTACATCAATCAAAACAATAAAAAGTTCTTCAAATGGGTGTTTTTTCCAAAATAACTTATAATTCGCACGTAAATGGCGTAAATGATTTAAATAATATGATGGTCACTGATAAGGAATTTGTAAATATAATGATAATGATAGAACACTGACACAGCTACAGAAAAAAGTGCGACATGTTTACAACTGTACAATTTTTTTTTTCGGTAAAATATTTGTGCAATAAAATGTTTTGAAGTATTTTAAAGTATTTATGTTTCAAAATAAAAAAGTCTTCGTAAAAAACTCATAAAAACTGCTGTAAGCACCGTTCTATTTATGATAAAACCTTGACATATGTTTTGACATTTCATTATTGTACAGTGTACATAGACATGGAAATTATTATTGACCAAGGAAGAGAAATGTGATTTCTCTGGTAGAAGATTGGTCAATAATTGCGTTTTCTATAGGTAGTAGTGAAAAAATAATGTTTTTATATTTGCGTTCTATAATATGCACATTATAAAACCCGAAATTTGGTTTTTTTAAGTTTCTGAATTGATCCATTATTAAACCCAAAATTTTATTTTATTGGTTGGTTTTCCTGATGCAAAATGATGAATTATTTTCTTGCAAGGTACTTTTTATTTACACATTTTACTATTATAATCAATCGGGGGACATAGCTTTTTTGTAGAGGGAATAACTAGAAGAATTGGAGAAACGATATCAATGGTTACATTTTCTCAAAAACGCCTATTCTTTGAGTACTAAATGAGTAAAGTTTACTTTAGTTTAGTTTATTTAAAAAAATACATAAAATTACAAAATTCTTAAAGGTAAAGAAATTACATGCAGTTTTTATCTACACTACTAGTGTTTAACCCATTTTAAAGGGGGCCCCAAATTTCAAAATGGGTATAAAATGACCCTTTTTATTACCTTTAATGATAGTACAACTTTCATGATGGTTGGTGAAATCGTTTGGTAAATATTTACGATTAAGGGTTTTTAGTCTACATGTTTGAAGGCCGTTATTTCCGAAGGGGGGCACTTTTTCAAAAAACTGTTTTTACCAAATGTCTTGGATTTTTCCCAGCTATCTCCCATTAAAAAAAAAGCACATTGATCGCGGACACCCTGTATATTAGGGAAAAACGTAAGTTGCAATTTTAATCATTTACAAGCTTAAAAAAAACATGGTAAATAAACGTATTATAGTTTGGCATAGACCACGTAATGCATATAAACCAAAAAATGTATCCGTAGTTGTAGTTTTCAAAACTACGCTTAGTTTTAATATACGATGGGGCCCTTATGTAGATGTGCTACTTAGTAGAATTTGCGGGAGCTCAACGAAGATGCCTTATACGAGCTTCTAGGAGCACAGATTCGATGATTTGTGAATTTGAAACGCACGTCTTAATTTATTTTTTACTTCAAAATGTCTCAATGTTATGCTATAAGGTTGGTCATAAAAACAAAATTTCATCTTAAGTTTTTAATTCAAATTAAAAATGCTTTTTAATGAATTAAATGAAGCAAATATAAAAAATAGTATAAAAAACTCGTCTTATAAGGCGTTTTTTATCACTTGTCCATTGGAAAACTCGCCGCTGCGCGGCTCTTTTTCCAAACCTGGACGCGTGCTAAAAAACGTTCCTTATAAAACTCTATGTTTTAATATACTATTATTAACAAAATTAAATAATCATGTACTTTATTTTTAATTAATTCAAACAACCTTTTTTGCTACGCATTTTAAGACGAGGGGACATAATACCTATTTAAATAATTTTCACAAAATATCTCTTATTAGGCTTTTTTTTATTAGTAAATTTTCCCTTGTTTTAAATTTAAGATAACGTAAACTCAGTCTGTCTAATAAACAAAATGTATTTTGAAAAAAAAAGACACTTGAAATAATATTTTAATTCAATTTCAGTGTATTTGCACAATTTTTTTAAAACAACTAGGGTACCTATTTATTTTAATTTATGATAAAATGATTTTTGTTATTTCAGAAATGTTAGCAACAATTTGTAATTATAACAAAACTTATGGTGATTTGGTTAAAGTACAAATTGGGCCACTTCAACAATTTTTATTGATCAGTGATTATGAATTATTGGAATTCGTTTTTAATAGCAACAAATTATCGACAAAAGCGAATGAGTACAAGTTTTTCTTTAATTGGCTTGGAAATGGACTTCTTGTTAGTGACGGTATTTCTTTTAATTAACAAGTATTAAATAAATATAAACTATATCACTTTTAGGACCCAAATGGAAAAGCCACAGAAGAATATTAACACCCACATTTCATTTTAAAATTCTGGAATCATTTGTAAAAGTTTTTGAAAATGCTGATGATGTTCTAATAAGAAAATTAAAAGCAGAAATAGATAAGGATAGTTTTGACATTTATCCGTACATAACGCTATGTACTCTGGATATTATTTGCGGTATGGAAATAAATTTACTTGAGACAAATATATTAAACAATATTTAAAAATGATTTTTTTTAAAGAAAGTGCAATGGGAACCTCGGTAAACGCCCAAGAAAATGAAGATTGTGATTACGTTCAAGCCGTTCGAACCATGTGTCGAATAGTAATGGAAAGATCACTTTCACCGTTAGAAATGTACGATTTTCCATATCAGTTCACTTCAAATTGTGCTCAGGAAAAAAAAGCTTTACGTATTTTACATGATTACACTGACTCGGTTATAAAATCTAGAAGAGAATTGCTTAAAACAAGGGCAAAGATTGATTTTGAAGGCGATCCGGAAATTAATTCCAAAGACAAGTTGGCCTTTTTGGATTTGTTGCTGGAAGCAAGAATTGATGGTGCTCCTTTATCTGATAAGGATATTAGAGATGAGGTTGATACATTTATGTTTGAGGTAGGTAGTTCTTTTTGTTTTAATTCATATTAAAATTGTTTTAATAATTTTTTCTAAAGTACGAACAAACCTTAATGACATTATTCTACTTAATCGTGAAAAAAAATAAATAAATGTTAAGTTTTTCAATTTGTATAGACTGTTTTCTGTCAACAAAAAAAGTAATAGCTGTCTACAGAAATAATTAAGTTTTAATAATCAATTTGATAGTTTAATAATTATCAATTAACAATAAAATAATTGACCCATTGCAAATAATAAATAATTAGTAGACAAATTCTTAATTAAGAAAATATAATAAACTTTTTTTAAGGGGCATGATACAACATCAAGCGCAATCAGCTTTGCCTTATACTCTTTGTCAAATCATCCCGAAATTCAGGTAAGCACATTAAATGGTATTTGGTTGGTACCAGGGTATAACTAAGCATATTTTTAAGTTAATGGAATTACGAGGGGTTAATTTGTAGAAAAAAAAGTGTACAAACTATTTCCGTGACACATATTTCCTGGTATTTCCGTTATTTCCAAACTATTTCCTGGTATTTCCGTTATTTCCAAACTATTTCCGGTTATTTCCGTTATTTTCAAACTATTTCCGGGTATTTCCGTTATTTCCAAACTATTTCCGGGTATTTCCGCTAAATTTTTCCACGAAATTTTTTGCATATTTTGGATGATTTTTGATTATTTTTTGTAAATAAAGAATTAAAATGGCTATAGTAAAGTCATGTAAAATCATTTAACAATTTACATTTAATTTAAGAAAATTGCGGCATCTAATTGGTTGAATTGACAAATGAGTAACTATAATGTCAATGTCCATTTAACCAATTAGATGCCGCAAAATTAACTGTTAATTGTTAAATGATTTTACATGAATTAACTAATACATATTAAAATTATTTTTTGTTTTAATATCAAGTGAGGTAGTGAATCAGTAGTGTACATTGTGTTCAATTTTAAAGAAGCCACCCCCTATAACTTTTTTAATGTATCAAATGTATTAAAAAAAACTGGTTAATTTAGATACGAATGGAGGGATAATATAATATTTTTCTTTTTCCTTTAACCCACCGCCACTCAGCAACCCAAGCTTTAATAATTTTTAAATCATAACCAGAATACCTTATTTTAATAAAAAGAAAAGAATAAACTTTAAGATGGTGTTAAAAAAAATTAAACTATAAAGTGTGATTTAGTAAAATTAAATTAACTTAACACCACTCAAAGCTACTTAACTCCACTTAACTTGACACGACCAAATTAATGCATTTATAGTATAAATTAACAGGTTAATTTAGAACACGTTAATTTAGTAAACGTCATTTATTGATAAATGTGAGAATCGTATTATTTACCGAGATTCTTCGATAATCTTTGTAAATTTAAAAATTTGCTCTAGTAGTCGATAGATGGCTCTAGTGAAGATGCTCACTTTACCCTGAATTTGCTGAAATTTGACAAAATTAAGAAATAAAACCTATAAGTAAACGTAAAGTTAAGTTAATTGGATATGTAAATGCGATATCTTTTTTTTATATAATTCATTTTAGTCGCGATACGTTAATTATAAGTAAAGTTAAGTAATTCATCTATAAATCAAGCTTAACGTTTTATGTGAAATACAAAATTAATTAAATACTAATTGTGAATAAAAGACACCAGGTACTGACAACAAAGAAACAATTTATTTTTTTTTATTAAAGGGGGCTTATGTGACTCATTTTAAAGGTTTTATTAATTTTTATTACAAAGTTTTTCACAATGTTAAATACTTTATATTTATGAAAAATAAAGAAGAAATTATTACCGTCTTTATTACCTTATTACGAAATGGGCAACATTTGATTTGAAGGGTTCTTAAAAGGTCAATAATGACACTCTTTACTCCTAGTAGTGAAAAATAGTACATTATTAACCAAGGTAGAGAAGAGGGTCATTATTGACCTAGCGCAAAGATTGTGTCCCGAGCCGCGCAGCGGCAAGGGACACAATTGCGCGTAGTCAATAATGACCTTCTCTACCGTGGTTTATATACTATTTTTTTCACTACTAGCATTTTCTTGAAAAATGTTAATTTAAAAATATGTTCAATTTTTATCAAAACCCTGTATATGATTTTTACAAAAAATTAATCGAAGTTTCCATGGAAATGACAATGACGTTACATCAATCAAAACAATAAAAAGTTCTTCAAATGGGTGTTTTTTCCAAAATAACTTATAATTTGCACGTACATGGCGTAAATGGTTTAAATAATATGATGGTCACTGATAAGGAATTTCTAAATATAATAATAATGATAGAACACTGACACAGCTACAGAAAAAAGTGCGACATGTTTACAACTGTACAATTTTTTTTTTCGTTAAAATATTTGTGCAATAAAATGTTTTGAAGTATTTTAAAGTAGTTATGTTTTCAAAATAAAAAAATCTTCGTAAAAAACTCAAAAAAACTGCTGTACCATTCTATTTATGATAAATCCTTGCCATATGTTTTGACATTTCATTATTGTACAGTGTACATAGACATGGAAATTATTATTGACCAAGGGAGAGAAATATGATTTCTCTGGTAGAAGATCGGTCAAAAATTGCATTTTCTATAGGTAGTAGTGAAAAAAAGTTTTTTTGCCACCTGTGCAAAAGTATAAAAAATTTGTTTGCTCGTTATAATAAGTTTATTTACACAATTATTTTAGATCTCTTAATCACAAACTGATCAAAAATTACCACCAGAAATAGGTCCTCCTTTCATTTCAAAAAGGGGTCAACCGATTTTAATTTTTTTAACGTTATCATAATGTTTTATTTACATAAAAATTAAGAGTCTTAATTTTGATGAAATTGTCAAATTATATCATAAAAGGGTTCAGATAAAAAGACCAAAATTAAGACTCTTAATTTTCTAGCTTATTGCTGGTTGACTTAGACAGAGGGTTAATATAAAAAAATAATATAATTTTTTTAGATGTCTCCTCTGTATTTAATTTGATCTGTTTTATTATAAAAATGATGGGGGGTGGCTACTTTAAAATTCGACAAACTATATAAATAATTAAAAAAAATAAATAGGTAATAAAAAAACATTTTAGAAAATAATAACTTAAATTCTTGCTCAAATTATAATTAGATTTTGAATATAAAAAATCGCTTTATTTGACTTCTGAGAGTAAAAAGCGCGCCGCGCGCCGGCACGGCATTTACCAACAGTTAAAAGAACAAAAGTACTAATAGAATGTACCTACTTTTTAATCATTTTCGTTATTTTTTAAGTATTTAACTAGTTTTTAAAATATGTTGGCTATTTTCGGCCATGCAAACAGTTATTCTCTTTAAAATTATTAGTTATTTTAAGATATTGGTAAAATTATTTCAGGGTATTTCCTTTATTTCAGGGTATTTCCAACTATTTCCAGTAATTTCCGAGTCTTTCCGTTATTTCCAAAGTATTTCCGTTATTTCCGAGGTATTTCCGGACAAGCGTACAATTATTTCCGTTCAAATTCCGTGGCATTACAAGTAAAAATTTACACTTTTAAGTAGTTGTTTACAGCATAGGTGTACCTATAATAACAATTCATTTGCCATTTTTTTAGCGCTAATAATAATTAAAAAGAAATCATAAATACCTATCTACCTATAATAACATAAAATAAAACAAAAAGTGATAAAAGGTTATTTTTTTTTATAGATTTTTGAACAGATTTAAATTAAAAATACTCAATACCTACTATTATACATATTTGTCCACTTATAAAAAGCTAAATTCTTTAATTAATTTTAGGAAGAAGCCTTTCAAGAACAAAAATCATTATTTGGAAATGATCTAACCAAGGTGCCCTCATATCAACAGTTTCAGGAAATGAAATATTTGGAGTTGGTTATCAAAGAAACTCTTCGATTATATCCTTCTGTGCCATTCTTTGCACGCGAAGTAAAAGAAAATATTGAGTACAGTGAGTTAATTATTTGATAAAAAAAATTTATTTTACTGAACTCTCAGTAACTATTGTTTTTAAAAAGATCAAATAATAACAAAAAGGGCGGAGCCACCAAACCAAAAAAATCATAATTTAGTTATTATACAATTAAAAAAAATTGTTTTCTGGTAATGTTAAAGCCTATTTAATTCTTTGAAAAAATTATATTTAAGTTCTTTTGGCCCTCAATTAATAATAAAAAAACCTAACCCGGAGCCCGCTTACTTATCTAAACTTATTTACTTATCTTAACCACTAATTTATTTTTTTACATTTAGGCCAAATTCCGATTTCGAGTTGCTGCATGATTTTAAATTCTTTTGAGGTTTAGTCCAGTGCTTACTTCTGGTAACTTCTTTCTATTAAAAAATCAGCAGCTGCATATTTGCACTCCTTCCCTAATAGTTAGCACCTCAAACTATGAAAAATGACCAAATTTGGGCCTAAAAAAAGCTATGTGGGAGTGAGTAAACTTTTTTATTTTTAGGCTAAAATGTTACCAAGGACATAGTAAACAATAAAAAAAATAAACGGTCTTGTGATTCGATTTTGTGTAAATGTAGCATATTAAAAAAGTTGCAGATTCTAAACGAAGATAAATCACAAACCAAATTTTTTTTTCATGCCTCTCTATTACCCCTAAAACATTTTAAAATAATAAAAAAAAAAATTTACCCACTCCCACATAACTTTTTTTAGTGCCATATTTGGTCATTTTCCATAGCTGCCTGGTAGATAAGGGGTGCAAATATGCGGTTCATATTTTTTTATAAAAAGATGTGTCCTTTGTCTAAAAACCTAAACTAAAAACTAGTACTAATTTTAATCTTACAAGAATTTAAAATATGATTTGATCTTGTTTAAATTTAACCTACTCGGTAACATTTTAAAAGCATTGCTGTTTCTAAACGAAGTTAAATCACAAAAAAAAATATTTTTTTAATGAATCTTCATTAGCACACTAACATTTTAAAGTTATCACAAAAAAAAAATCTACCCAGTCCCACATAGCTTTATTTAGACCTAAACTTGATCATTTTCAATAGTTTGAGGAACTTAATAGTAGAGAAGGAGTGCAAATATGCACCTCCTGATTTTTTAATAAAAACTAGATATAGGTTAGGTCAGTGGATAGGTTAGATTAGTGAGCCTGTTAGAGTTTTTTTTATAAAATGCCGACATTTAATAGGATACTCCTCGCAGTAGGTAATCAGAGAATAATAAAATTTAAAAAAAAACAATAATTTTTTGATATTATCAAAAAAACTCTGCGAAGAGGTTAAACTATTAACTTTTCTATAGAAAAATCATTTACTTGCGAAAAGCATAAATAGGTATCAATTCTGACAATGGCGTTTAGGATTTAATTTG
This sequence comes from Cartodere bifasciata, assembly GCA_963920755.1. Lineage (NCBI taxonomy): Eukaryota > Metazoa > Arthropoda > Insecta > Coleoptera > Latridiidae > Cartodere > Cartodere bifasciata. The sequence goes on from OY987195.1 coordinate 13,319,842, forward strand.
GCTTTGGAAGGATGTTTTTGTTTTAATTTTTTTTGCAAAGCCACCTTGACCGAACCTAGACTTAAGTGACTTAGAGCTTTTTAATCACCAAAAACCTTTGTTTTGACCTTTTTTGTCTTCACAAAAAAAAAACAAAAAATATTTTTTAATACAAAATTTAATTTCCTTTCATTTTTATGACCTAAGTTTTTTTTGTAAATTGAAAAATAACGAAGATACGGCTTTTTTTTAAATTGGGGGGCTTATGTGGGGCCGGACAAAAAAAAGTTAAATATACTTTTAGTAGAGAATTAAGAGGGCTTTAAAGTTATCAGAAAAAAAATTCTGTAATTTTTATGATAACTGAAATATGAATTTTTTCTCACTTGGGGGGTGCCGCAGCCCCCCTTATTATTTTCCGATTTCTTTCAAAAACAATAGGAATCTAGATTTTAATGAGAACGATTTTTCCTGAAAATTTGAACTTGATGGGATCTTTGGTACTCAAGTTAGAGTGTCTACAAAAAACGTGACAGACGGACGGACGGACGAATTTTTTGAAAGTTGTTCAAAATTCGATGAAACGCACGAATCTGCAAGAATTTTTGCTCTACGACGATTTTTGACGATTTTAGAATTTTCAAAACAATCACAATATACTCCTCGTTTTTGACTTTGTCTACGAGGAGTATAATAAGTGTCTATTGTCAACTTAAAATTACTACCAATTTTAATCTTCCAAAATCGCAAAATTCAATTTTTAATCTAAGACAAAAAAAATTATGAAAATTAAAAAAAAAAAAAAATTTCCACCTTCACCATGTGTAAGGATTGTACCCACCAAATATAAAACAAATAAAACTAGAGTGGGTTAGGTCAGCGAGTGCGTTAGGTTAGCGAGTGGGTTACAGCAATGAGCCGGTTAAATTTTTCTATAAAATGCCGACATTTAATGGGATACTCCTCGCAGTAATACGACAATAACTAATAAAATTAAAAAAAAACAATTTTTTAATATTATTTAAAAAAATCCGCGAAGAGGCCAAACTATTAAACTCTCTCATAACAAAAAATAAATTTTATTAGCGAAGAGCATAGGTATCAATTCTGACACTGACGTTTAGGATTTAATTAGGCTTTAGAAAGATGCATTTGTTTTGATTTTGTTTGCAAAGCCACCTTGACCGAGCTCAGACTTACGTGACTTAGAACTTTTATATCACTAAAAATCTTTCATTTGACCTTTTTTGTCTTAAAAATTTGACAAAAAAAAAAAAAATACTTTTTAATACAGAATTTAGTTTTCTTTAATTTTTATAACTTCATTATTTTTTGTAAATTGAGAAATAACGAAGATATGGCTTTTTTTTTAATTGGGGGGCTTATGTGGGGACGGACAAAAAAAACTTTTAATTACTTTTTGTAAAGAATTGGAAGGCTTTCTCTTATTACAAAAAAAAAATTTTGTTTATTTTATAATAACCGAAATATGAATTTTTTTCCAGTTGGGGGGCTCTGGAGCCCCCTTTGCCATTATCTGATTTCTCTCAAAAACAATCCCAACCAAGATTTTAATAGGAACGATTTTTCCTGAAAATTTGAACATGATTGAGGTCTTCGTTCTCAAGTTATCGTGTTTACAAAAAACGTGACAGAGTTCAGACGGACAGACAGACAGACAGACAGACAGACAGACAGACAGACAGACAGACAGACAGACAGACAGACAGACAGACAGACAGACAGACAGACAGACAGACAGACAGACAGACAGACAGACAGACAGACAGACAGACAGACAGACAGACAGACAGACAGACAGACAGACAGACAGACAGACAGACAGACAGACAGACAGACAGACAGACAGACAGACAGACAGACAGACAGACAGACAGACAGACAGACAGACAGACAGACAGACAGACAGACAGACAGACAGACAGACAGACAGACAGACAGACAGACAGACAGACAGACAGACAGACAGACAGACAGACAGACAGACAGACAGACAGACAGACAGACAGACAGACAGACAGACAGACAGACAGACAGACAGACAGACAGACAGACAGACAGACAGACAGACAGACAGACAGACAGACAGACAGACAGACAGACAGACAGACAGACAGACAGACAGACAGACAGACAGACAGACAGACAGACAGACAGACAGACAGACAGACAGACAGACGGATTTTTTGAAAGTTGTTCAAAATTCGATGAAACGCACAAATCTGCAAGAATTTTTGCTCTACGACGATTTTTGACGATTTTAGAATTTTCAAAACAATCACAATATACTCCTCGTTTTTGACTTCGTCTGCGAGGAGTATAATAATAGCTACTATGATTGGTCGATTTTATATGGAATGTCCCTTTAAATTGATTTTTAGACGGAATTACTCTTCCTGCTGGAATAACTTTAGTTTTATTTGCATTTGGCATTCAAAGAAGCCCAAAATATTTTACTAATCCTGACGATTTTGATCCAATTCGCTTTCAAAGTGCCGAAACGAAACCGTTTTCGAACATTCCTTTTAGTGCAGGTCCTAGAAACTGTATTGGTAAGTAATCTTTTAAAAATTTGTTAATATTATATTTATATTCCTTGTTTAAGTGCAATCACTTCTTGAAGGGCATTAGGAGATAAATTAAAATAAAATATTAAACAAAATATTGTAAAAGTTCTGCAGGCATTAGGCATTTTTTTATTAAGGATGTACTGGATGGTTTGCAAAAACAATGAGAAATTGATAAAAATTGCTCACAAGGTTTCTATTATCTATATAAAGCTTCCCTAAAAATTTTAATTCGGTTTACTAACCCGTTTCAGAAAAAAACACGGGTTAAAGTTTATAATGTTTTTTGTTAATTATTTAGAAATCTTAAGGAATTTCGTTATAGTTTCAATTAATTTGGGTAAAAGAATTAATAACTAATAGTTATAATCATAAAACATTAGAAATAATTTTAATATAATAATAGTTTAGCATTATTTTATGTTAACATGTTACAAAATTTTGGATAAAAAAGCGAAAAAAAAGTAGAAAAAACAATGAACTTTTTTTCTAAATTTGTATACGCATAGCCTCAAAAGTTCGTAAAAGTAATAAAAGTCATCTCCCTGAATGTCAGTTATTTTTGAAATTTCAACAAAATATTTAAAAACATGGAGCAATACTAATAAATAAATAATAACTATGATTAAAAATATTTAGAATAATGTCTGTGATGCATAAAAGTGTTACTGAGTGCAAGAAATAATAAAAATATGGTAAACTAGAACTTTTGGTGCTTTTCTTTCTACATTAAAATCAAAATACAAAATTAAAAATGTTCATTTTATAAATGTCTGGCAGTGTTAATTCTCATATTTGGACATATTATTTTATATCTTAAAAAAAAAAAATATCCCATTTATCATGTTTAAAAAAAAACGCTACCTGTTAGCTCTGTCAGTGTTTGACAAAAGTTATGAAATATTAAATCTGTGGCAAATACGCTAAATAAGTATCTCTAGTGGCGCCCCCAAAAACGAACTATCGATAGTCAAGTTCATAGAAAGTGACGAAACTGTTCTATGATCTTAAGATAAACTTCTGTCCTTCAAATGTCATTTATTTAAAATTTAAATAAAATGTCGCAAAAAAGAAAATGTGGTCGCAATTGTTGCCTTCCAGATTGAAAATCTCAGGGCTGTGGTAAAAATATTGCATTAATGCATTTCACCACTACCCAAAAAAGCCCTGGGAAAAAGATAGGCGACATAAATGGATAAATAATGCTGAGGGACAAACACTGTAAGTATATGATATGTTTTTCTTTATGTTAATTACAAAATTCTTATTTATTTCGACGTACTACTGTAGTTATTTTTAATAAAAATGGAAATTCCTGGGAACATTCACAGATTCACACTCTGAAAATGGCTTATTATTGTAACATTTATGTTATCAGACATTTTTCAGTTTAAAAGTTTGAAATTTTAGTTTTGACAACCTTACGTCAACGCGTAGTCAAGTGTGCGATGCGGAACTATTGATAGTCACGTAGGTGGCGCGCACATCGATAAAATGAGATACTTACTTACAGGGGGATTTCAAGTCGAGTTTTGCGACGATGCAACGCAAAGCAGTGCAAATTTAACTTGCGCGGGGTTGCAGTGCGATTTCAAGTTAAATGTCAAACTGCTTGCGACTGTGATTTGCGCCGCAAATTTGCGCCACCTGCTAGAGGTGTTGCAAATGTTAATTTTACAATTTATTCTGCCCGCCGTTAAAATGTATTTCATTTATAGATAAAATTTAACGTTTTTATTTGTAATTGCTGTTGTTTTCATCGTTATTATACTTGTTAGTGAATTTTATACAAAAAGTTGGGTTGCCTAGTGATGATCGAAATGATATATTTTACTGCTCAAATTTAATCAGACGATTCTTTAAGTAATGCAGAACGCGAAATGTGAGTTATGAATAAAACAATTGTGCTAAAATGTCTCTTCTATTTATAAAAAATAACAATTTATAGATTTGATTTTGACATTCATAATATTTGTGAAAATAACCTAGTTATACAAAACATCTCGTGAATAGCGATGCTTGGACTTATAAGAGGGGCCTAAACAACATCCTGCAGTCATAATTTAATAAAATACTGTGTTTCTCCTTCTCATAATAAGTTGACCTTTTATTTCTACAAAGCATCAGAACGTTACTCATAAAAATTAGCAAAAAAGTACGAAAACCTTACTGGATTTGTGTAAACAAAGTGAACATTTTGGCTAGGGACGACCCCCTGAAAAATAAGATCGTCCAACAGAGAACTGATAAGAGCGGCACAAAGCATCTTCAGTAGTACCTACAGTTCGCGCTGATTACTGATTAAACGCGTTGGCCGTGTTGTTTTTTGATGAATTTATTGTCCTTTCTACAATATTTGTTTCTAAAATTAATTAATTCATGTTTAAAGTTGATTTAATAAAAAGTTATTTAAAATATCTGAGTTTTATTTAACGCAGTTTACATTGGAGTACTTTTCAAAACCAAAAAATGACAGCCACTGTATTTTATGAAAGGTTAGTTTTACAAATTGCCACCTCGATTTGCACCTCTTTTGCGCGGTCGCAATTTTTGAACTTAAAATACCGTGGCAAAGGGTGGCGCAACTCTGGCGCAAAATCGAGTCGCAAATATAAGTTGCAACTGATATTTGCGACGTCGCAAATATTAACATGAAATCCCCCTGTTAGCGTATAGGAAAAAGAGTATAAGTATAAAAACGCCTGCGGCGCTTTTTGTATTTTTTTTTTCATAAAATAGGCGCTTGGAGGTCTTAATCGGGCTCTGACAGAAGTAATGTAATGCACAAAAAATCATGACAACGTTCGATGATGTGTGTTTTTGGTTGCCAGCTCGGTACTTTATGATTTATTGCCAATTTTATGTAAAATGTTCCAATTATAATGTGTGCATCCATTTAAAATCCTTATAATAATTTTTGCAAAAAATATGCTCATATTTTATTGTGTTTTTTTAGGTCAAAAATTTGCAATTCTGGAACTAAAATCTGTTTTGTCAAGAATATTAAGAAACTTTGAACTGCTGCCTACCAATCCAAAGCATGAGCTGCAACTGAAGTCAGAAACTATACTTAAATCAGATAATGGGATAAAATTAAAATTAAGAAATAGAATATATTAAAATGTACAAAATGTGCTTTCAGGTTTTTAGGAAAATTATTGTAGTCCGGGATCACACTGTTCGTTTTTGTGGTCCGGTTAAACCGCAGTGTTTTTTTTTACATAGGTTTAAATAGCGAACCGCAACTGCATCAGTGTGGACGGCCTCATTTAAAACAATAAGTTGCTAAACCATGGAAACGCATGGTGTGATTCTGCACTTAGGGTGATACAGATATATGCCGAGTTCCGAAACTTTCATTTAAGAATCACTTTGAGTATAGACTTTACGACACCTCATTGGTTCCTTTGCATTTGACTTTTAAGTTGGTCATTTGTCAAACTATTGTTGGCAACTTTATTACACGTGTTTGTAAATTGTAAAAATAAATCCATCTCATATACCTTCGGAAATATAAGGCCCTAAAGTGCGGAACTTTAAACGCATGTACCATGCTAACAGCGGCACATATTAACGAAAATTATGGCTTAATAATACAAAGGAACAGTCTATCTTAAACTATTTCACTATTTGGTTATCTTTAAAATGGTCAAATAACATATTTATAATCAATTTAATTTTACAAAATTTTCATGAAATGAAGCTGACAACAATGTTAATATGATCGAAGCAAAAAAGGTATGATCAAGAATTATAGATGGGGTTTAAAGTGCCCCTTTCTTAATAGAGTTGCCAAATTTATTGAATTTTAACCGAGGGGCAATTCAATAGAAGAATTAGTGTACATTTTTTAAGAATTTGTTAAGAATCTGCAGAATTTGTTAAGAAATTGTAAAATTTGTCAGGAATTTGTAGAATTTGTTAAGAATTTGTAGAATTTGTTAAGAATTTGTAGAATTTGTTAAGAATTTGTAGAATTTGTCAAGAATTTGCTGAGAATTTGTGAAGAATTTGCTTAGAATTTGTTAAAAATTTGTAGAATTTGTTAAGAATTTGTCAAGAATTTGTAGAATTTGTTATAAATTTGTAGCATTTGTCAAGAATTTGTAGAATTTGTCAAAATTCTTGACAAATTCTTAGCAAATTTGCTGAGAATTTGTGAAGGATTTGTTAAGAATTTGTTAAAAATTTGCTAAGAATTTGTAGAATTTGTCAAGAATTTCCTTAGAATTTGTGAAGAATTTGCTAAGAATTTGTTAAAAATTTGCTAACAATTTGTTAAGAATTTGTAAAATTTGTTAAAAATTTGTAGAATTTGTTAAGATTTTGTTAAGAAGAATTTGCTAAGAATTTGTTAATTTGCTTGATAGATTGAGTCATAGAAGTGGATTAATTTCTATAGATCTAGCACTCTAGTGCTAATAAGCACTTTGTGTTGTCATCAGTTGTCATTAAATGTCATAATATATTACCTTTGTTCAATTATAAAATTAAGTTTTTAAAAAAGGGATTCCAATAGTATAAAAGTGTTGTATATTAAAGATGGAACGCCAATGATTAAATAAAAATAAATAAATTTGCACCATTCCAACCGGTAAGTCAGCATAAGTTAAATACATTTTATTTACAACTGCATATGAAATGATGACATTCCTGACTTTTTAAAAGTTGGAAAATGTCATTTTATTAGATTTATTAAGCTGTCACTTTCCACCCGGGCGGAAAGTAACTACTTTCCGCCTGGGTAATGAAAAAAGGTCGGATTTAACTCTTTTGTGGGAGAAAATCCTCTTCGACCTTTTACGCACAGTCATTTAATTCTGTACATTCGTCATCACTATCCGACATTATGTTTTTTTTTTAATATTAGTTGGTTTAAGACTTTAAAATAATGCGAGAAATGACGTTTTTTGAAAATTAAATAGTATATTACTACCGTGGGTGGAAAGGGTTTCATTTCTGTCGAGAGAAAAAGATGGTTTACCAAGGCGCGTAGCGCCGCGGTAAACCATTTCTCGAGACAGAAAGGAAATTTCCACCGAGGTTAGTATACTATTTTATTTACAACTGCTAACGTTTATGTTTAATTTTAAAAAGCTTTCATTTTGCAAATTAATATTATTCATTGTTAACATCTTAGTTAACATGATTATTTTTTTTTAATTTATTACCATGGTTACATTACAATTGCTTGACATCGAAGTAAAAAAATAGTTATTTTTAATTTTCAAAAAACGTCATTTCTCGCATTATTTTAAAGTTTTAAACAAATTAATATTAAAAAAAACATAATGTCGGATAGTGATCACGAATGTACAGAATTAAAAGAGTGTGCGCAAAAGGCCGGAGTGGATTTGCTTCCACAAAAGAGTTAAATCCGACTTGTTTTTATTACCCAGGCGGAAAGTAGTTAATTTCCGCCCGGGTGGAAAGTGACAGCTTAATAAAGCTAATAAAATGACATTTTCCAACTTTTAAAAAGTCAGAAATGTCATCATTTCATATGCAGTTGTAAATAAAATAACTATTTTTTTTACTTCGATGTCAAGCAATTGTAATGTAACCATGGTAATAAATTAAAAAAATATAATCATGTTTTCTAAGAACAATGAATAATATTAATTTGCAAAATTAAAGCTTTTTAAAATTAAATATAAACGTTATAAAGGCAGTTGTAAATAAAATAGTATACTAACCTCGGTGGAAATTTCCTTTCTGTCTCGAGAAATGGTTTACCGCGGCGCTACGCGCCTTGGTAAACCATCTTTTTCTCTCGACAGAAATGAAACCCTTTCCACCCACGGTAGTAATACAGGGTGTTATTTTGTAGACTTTACTAGCGTTTTGCTCAGCTATGTGCAATTCGATTTCTATGAAAATTTCTGGAGTGACCATTTAGGAACTGTGCTTGCGACTGGTAAATACAATATTTTAATTGCTCTAATGGTTTTGCAGAAATTGACAGTGACTATCATACTCATCGATTTTTATGTTAATAATTATTTTTTTTCGAAAAATCTGGATTATTTTACGTACAAATTATTTTTTACATTTTTAATAAACCTTACCATTGCTTTATAATCGATTTAATTAATTTAATAAGTTTTGCAAACATAGTCGGCTGATTTAGTCTTTGTTTATTAATTATCTTAGGTAAGTGAGCCTCAGATTTAAAACTTTTTTGTGTTCTTATTGTGTTGACAAATTATGACAATCGTGATTTATTGTTAATAACGTCAAAAAAATGAGTGTCATAAAGGCAAAACAAATTCAACGCCTGCCTAAATAAAAAAAGGACCATTTTAGCCAGGTATTTTAAGAAACTTTATGACTTTATTCTAAAACAACGGAGATTCTTAATTAATATGTAAAAACTAATTTAAGTGCAAAATAATAAAGCTTTTTCGAAAAAGAATAAATATTACCAGAAAAATATAAGAAAAAGGTAATGGCTGTCATTTTCTGCAAAAGTAATAAACCAATTAAAATTTTGTATTTACAAATCGCAAGCAAAGTTCTCAAATAGTCACTTCAGAAATTTTCATGAAAATCGAATTGCACATAGCTGAGAAAAACGCTAGTAAAGTCTACAAAATAACACCCTGTATACTATTACCTGGCACCTGCAAAAATCTCAAGCGAAAAGCAAAAAGCCGCTGGCAATTCAAACGCTCTCTAATAGGTTTTGGCGGGTAATTTCAAATTTTTGGCGCAAAATTTAAATTTATTGTTAATTTTGGCGCAAAATTTAAAAACATTAAAAAGTTTTGGCGGAAAATTTCAAGTTTAGACGCAAAATTTAAAGTTATTGTTAATTTGGGCACGAAATTCAAAAACATTAAAAAGTTTTGGCGAAAAATCTCAAATTTTTGAATAAAAAATAATCGATTACTGGAAACTACGATCACAATTACATAAAATATTTAAAAAAATGCAATCGATTACTTTTGGAAGTAATTATTCCCAATCATGAGTATTAACCCTTCCCGTTGAGGTATATCTTCGCGGTTGTTTTACTTGGAAATAGGGTGATCATCAGGAGCCGCATAAACGTACTTCGCATAGCACTCTCTTACTGTTAGAATGTGGTGGTGCTCATTTAAAGAATAAGAATATTGTCACATTCTACCAGTGGAAGAGTCGGAAGCGATGGGCTTTGTTCTGAGTTACTACCCGATCACTATTCGGGTATAAAAGATAAGAAAAAATTGATTTTATCTCTAAGAGGAATAAAAGTTATTCGAGTAGTGCCCGGGTAAAAAAAAAATCTTGTAAAAATTGTGTTTTTCAAAATAACATTGCTACCAACTTTTAAAAGTTTAATGAACTCGTTCATTGTCTAACTGGTGCTGCCACAATAAATTTAATTAGACCGTAAGCTTTGTATATTACCTAGAAATTTCTTAAAAAAAATAGCTTTCATTTTCAAAAAATACCTCTAATTTCCCAAAAAATTCCTCCAATTCCTAAAAAATTCCTCCAATTGTGTACACCAATTCCCCTAGTGAAACTAACGCGCTGCAAAGAACGTGAAGACAAATTTAATTTTTGTCCAAGGTGGCTATGCAATTTGGTGAAATTGTCACTTGTCAGATAGAACAGATGTCAAATAACTTAAATCAAAATTAATAATTATGTGTATTAAAAATGTAGTTTTCGATTTTTAAAGCGTAAATAATTACAAAAATAATATAAATCCGTTTAATTACAAACTTTTATTACTACATATCTGCAAATTTCCAAAGAAGATTTAAATATGGTTGGTTCCTCATTAAAACAATGTTTCCCTTTTCCTTTTTCTCTTAAAATGAGGTCAGAAACTTGTGCACATGTTTAGGAAACAATAGGCCTAAAATTTATTTCATTAAGTGATTCTTAGATAACATACTGTCGTGCAATTTTTTATGTATTAGACATCTTGTTAAATACAGACTTATCTGATTCAGAGAAAAATCAAGATAAAAGAGACGACATCTGAGGGCCCTTTCTATGGTTTTTTCCGCAACAACAGTATGCTAACTTAGGGTATAGTCCGTAAGTCATTTTGGTAAACCAAAGTGACAGAAAACGACTTGTTACACAATTCGTTGTCATAGAAAATGATTGTTAAAACTGTCACTTAGGTTTACCAAAATGACTTTCGGACTATACCCTTAATTTGTTAATGTAAGGTTTTTTAAAAGATTTTATGTTAAAACTCATATAAAAGTATGTCGATAAAATTTAATAAATTATTTTTCTACTTACTTTAATACTTTACTTTAATTTATCATTTTCATGCTTTTTTTTCATAAAAATAGTAAAACAAGTTGTATTACTCGTCAATGATTAATAATTAAATGGTTTCCAACCAAAGACTTGCACCGGTCCCTTTAAAAACTTTCGCGTTTGCGGTTTGCCTGATAAAAATTCGATTTTCGGCTGTAATGTCCCAAATGCATTGATAAGTCGCAATAATTTTGTCATAGATTTTCTAATGCGTGAGATTTTCTTACCATAATAACACGTTTGAGGAAAGCTATGATAAAATTATAAGAATTTATCAATGCTGCTTGAGGGAAATTCGGTCAGATAATTTTTTATAATTTTCAACATTTTCATGATTATATTTCTTTGGCAAAAGGGAAAAACGGTATAAGTGTAAAATAGTATATTATCATCCTAGGTAGAGAAGAGGTTCAATATTGACTCTACACTCTACTCTACACTCTACCGTGGTTGATATATTATTTTTTTCACTACTAGCATTTTCTTGAAAAATGTTAATTTAAAAATATGTTCAATTTTTATTAAAACCCTGTATATGATTTTTACAAAAAATTAATCGAAATTTCCATGGAAATGACAATGACGTTACATCAATCAAAACAATAAAAAGTTCTTCAAATGGGTGTTTTTTTCAAAATAACTCATAATTTGCACGTAAATGGCGTAAATGGTTTAAATAATATGATGGTCACTGATAAGGAATTTGTAAAAATAGTAATAATGATAGAACACTGACACAGCTACAGAAAAAAGTGCGAAATGTTTATAACTGTACAATTTTTTTTTCGTTAAAATAAAATGTTTTCAAGTATTTTAAAGTAGTTATGTTTTTAAAATAAAAAAATCTTCGTAAAAAACTCACAAAAACTGCTGTAAGTACCGTTCTATTTATGAAAAAAACTTGACATATGTTTTGACATAGGATTTTGTCTCCCTAGGGAGACAAATAAAAATTTTTAACCTAGGTAGTAAAAAATGATTTTGAAGGGTTCTTAAAAAGTCAATAATGACACTCTTTGCTCCTAGTAGTGAAAAAACGTCATTTGTGCATGTCAGAATAGAAATCGTGTTCTTACAAATACAGGGTGTCCAAAAAATGGCGCATAAACGCGATGGTACGATGATGTTGGGGCATGTCTGGGGAGCCCCAGAAAATTATTAAAAAAAATCTATCTTATACAGGGTGTTATTTTTTAGACTTTACTAGCGTTTCACTCAGTTATGTAAAATTCGATTTCCATGAAAAATCCTGAAGTGACCATTTAAGACTTGTGCTTGCGACTGGTAAAAACAAAGTTTCAATTGGTTTATTTGTTTTGCAGAAAACGACAGTCATTAGCTTTTTCTTACATTTTTCTGGTAATATTTATTTTTTTTCGAAAAATCTGTATTATTTTACATTTAAATTAGTTTTTACATATTAATTAAGAGTGTCCGTTGTTTTAGAATAAATTCATAAAGTTTCTTAAAATACCTGGCTAAAATGGTTCTTTTTTTTATTTAGGCAGGCGTTGAATTTGTTTTGCTCTTATGACACTAATTTTTTTGACGTTATTAACAATAAATCATGATTGTCATAATTTGTCAACACAATAAGAACACAGAAAAGTTTTAAATCTGTAGCTCACCTACATAAGATAATTAATAAAAAAAAGACTAAATCAGCCGACTATGTTGCGAAAACTTATTAAATTAATTAAATCGATTATGAAGCAATGGCAAGATTTATTAAAAATGTAAAAAAATAATTTGTACGTAACATAATCCAGATTTTCCGAAAAAAAATAATTATTTACATAAATATCGATAAGTATGATAGTTACTGTCACTTTCTGCAAAACCAATAGAGCAATTAAAATATTGTTTTTACCAGTCGCAAGCACAGGTCTTAAATGGTCACTCCAGAAAATTTCATGAAAATCGAATTGCACATGTCTGAGCAATACGCTAGTAAAGTCTACAAAATAACACCCTGTATACCCTCGGAGATATGAGGCCCCAAAGTGCTTATATCTTGAATATAACAGCACATATTAACTAAAAAAATGGTTTAATATAAAGCTACAGTCTATCTTAATCCGTTCCACCATTTGTTGATTTTTGAAATGGTCGAATTACATTTTTATAATCAATTTAATTTTACAAAATTTTCATGAAATGAAGCTGACAACAACGTCAATAAAATCTAATGCTAAAGTGTAGTCTAAAGACGAAAAAAGTGTATAATCAAGACTCATAGATGGGATTTTTAGATGTATTTTCCTAGACTGTGTTGCCGAATTTATGCAACTTTGTTCGCATTTTTCTTGATGAATATAACAGATGGATTTTTTTTGATAATTTTCTAGGGATCCCTGAGAATGCCCTAAGAGCGTAGCATCGCGTTTATGCGCCATTTTTTGGACACCCTGTTTATACAATTAGTACGAGAGCTGGCAACCAAAAACACACATCATGGAACGTTGTCATGATTTTTTGTGCATTGCATTATATTGAGTATTTCTTAACTTTTGTCCAATACACTTAGCGCTAACAGGGAGCGTATTTTTAAACATCATAAGTGGGATATTTTTTTTTTGAAGAAATAAAATAATATGTGCAAATATAAGCCTCAACACTGCCAACCATTTATGCAGTAAAATTTTTTAATTTTGTGTAATCTGTAGTATGCGTAAAATAAGAAATTTTTATTACAGGGATTTCTGCCCTTGGAAAGCACATTTGAAAAGCGATTAACCCATCATAAAGGGTTGGGAGGGTTATAGCTCGAAGGTGCAAAAATCAATTTTGTTGTAGGAAGAAAACGATCCCACTTATGATGTTTTTACCTTAAAAAAAACGCTCCCTGTTTGGCCTGCCATTTTGTTGGATTAAGAATAGTAATATTAAATATTATGTAATATCAAAAAATCATGACACCGTTCATCATGTGAATTTTCATGTTGATAGCTCCTATACTAAATACTAAGACCTCAATCTTGTATTGTTAGCTGAAAAAAAAAAGATTTCGCTGATTGTATATAGCTTAAAACAGCTTTATAAAAAATCATTTATTTTTAAAAGTAGAAGGATTGATTTTAGCTCCTAAGGGATGAAACAAAAAGTTATCCCTCTTAAGTTGCAAAGGGGGTTTCTTTCTAAGGAATTGGCCTTTTTAAAACATAATTTAAGTATAATGGAGAGTTTGTTGGGTACCATAGGTTTAAAAATGTTCCTTAATATCTTATGTAGAATATTTTAAGATTCCCAGCATAATTTTTTTACTGCAAGTATTTAAAAATAATATATTTTTTGAAAATATTGATGTGCCACCCAGATTAGGCAGCTGGATTTGCTTAAGAAAACAACCATATCAAGGGGTATGGTTTATCCTAGGTAATATAAAAAACTGTTAATTTTGCAGTGGTACTTTACTTACGAGACCTCTTGATATGGATGCTTTCTTGAGAAATTTGCGTTATAATGTTTGTAACCCTATATTCAAGTAGCCAGGCTACTCCAAAGCCTAAGGCTGTCTGGATTAAGAACAAGGGGGACCTATAGCTTAACGTGGGTTCCGAACCACGAGGTTGCGAGGCTTTCGACTAGTACTTGGGTGGTCACCCATCCAAGTACTAACCTAGCCAGACGTTGCTTGACTTCAGTGATCGTGTGATCACTGTCCAAGCGGCCTAGCGCTCGCGTTCAAAGTTTACATCTGCGTGGGTGCCCCACATTAACAAATAGACTGTAATTTTCGAAGTTTTACAATGAACTGGACTTGAAATATCGAATTTAGGACATTATAGCACATTTTTATACTAAGAAATCCTTTTATTTTCATAAAATAGAAGACAGAATCAATATTCTAATTTCACAGACAGTTTTTCAATGTGGATCTGTGATCTGTAACACACTTGACCGTGTCTATTTGGTTTAGTAAAATTTATCATGCAGCCAATTCCCATGGCAACTTTAAGGTTTAAAAAAAATAACTTAAAAAAACTTTCCTTACCCCTTAAAACGTACCGTTTTTACGAGCCCTTTTGGTTTTACTAGGTGCCCGAATACAAAAAATAAACAACATTAATAATTCGTTTGAAATATTTTGTGGATAATGAACTAATTAACTACCTAATTAACAGTTTTTCTTATAATGAGGCAGTAATTTTTTTAAGTAAAAAATAAAATTTGAATTTTATTAAGATTAGGCAAATAAAATGCAAATTTAAATTCAAAAATTATTTAGTTTCGTTCCTTCCGAAGATGGATACATATAACCACTTAGGTCTCGAAACATGCCTTTTATTTAATGAATTCGTAGTAGTTCATGGTGAAGGACAGGACATTATAAAAAGAATGAAACTAGAATAAATAATAACAGGGTGGACTACTTGTTTGAACCTCGATGCTACGATTCCTGTCTTTTATAATACTTTTTAGCCAATTTTAAAGTCCAAAGTTGGTTAAATTTTTTTAATGGCAATTTGATATTACAAATAAATAAATAAGTAAAATAAAATGCATTTAATCACATCCAATTACACAATAATTTTAATAAAATATTACCTTTTTTATTTTTTTGTCAATAGCCAAAAAGATGAAATTAAAAAGTTCTCATTTTACCTACTTATGATTCTTGAAAAATAGCAATTAGCCTTTCCATGATTATGTCATATGCTCCAAAAAGGGTAAAATAAACTTTTGATTTGGACGGGTCGCCTGGTATTGTATTATCACGTTAGGAACGTCAGAATTAGCCTGGAAAATTTTTAAATACACACCCTAGCCATGGTGGTAATGGTACGTTGTGGCACTTGATTTAAATAATGTACTTTTCAAACAAGGATGAGTTCTGTGGCCCAAGCTGAAGAAAAGTGTCAAAAAAAATCCTACTGTGCAGTGTTTTTTTTGTATATTTGCGTTCTATAATAAGCACATCTTCTCACCGTGAATTTGGTTTTGGATTCATTATTAAACCCAGAATTTTATTTTATTAAGTTGGTTTTCCAGATGCAAAAAGATGATTTTTTTCCCTTCGTACTTTCTATTTACAAATTTTACTATTATAAACTATTGGATGACATAGTTTTTTTGTAGAAGGAATAACTAGAAGAATTGAAGAAACGATATCAACGGTTACATTTTCTCAAAAACGCCGATTCATTCATCAAGTAAGTACAGTTTAAAAATGTCATTATTCAATATGGCTGACCTAAATTTACTGTTTACTTCAAAATGTCAATGTTGCAAATCCAATAAAAATAAAATTTTAAGTTTTTGATTCAAATTAAAAATGCTTCTAAACGAAGCAAATAGAAAAATAGTATAAAGAACTCGGCCTCTTTTTGCACTTAATTGTTCTTTGGAAAACCTGGACTATTGTTAAACGTCAGGCACACCTGTGTGACAAAGTGACCCCTTTTCGTACGCGAAATACGAAAATTTTTTCAAGCGATTTTTTCTGTTATTTCATAAAACTTATGCCGCCGTGTTGAAAATATTTTCATTTGTAAGAACATCTCGATTGGTACCCATATACAAAATGTCATTAAGGTAATGCAAACCGTTCCTGAGATATCTCTACTGGAACCTCCCGGTGGGACACCCTGTAGTTTTGGCTAATAAGTGGCAAAAAGTGTAAGGGATACAACCGAAGTTGGTGCTACAGTAGTTATTTTTCGTAAAAAGAAGTAAGTTGACCTTGTATATAAAATTAAGTTCATCTTTAAGACAAAAAAATCTAATCATTTAAAAAAAATAGATATACATTTAATTATTAATTTTTTGTAAAAATAGGTACAACTTTTTTATCTTCTCCCCTCGCAAACGTTGCTTCCGAGCACACTTCTTAATAATTAATTTGATGGCGGTCAGTTTCAGTTGAAGCTCGACTTTCAAACGACAACCTCTTAACCATGGCTAACTTTTACGATGATCTTTTGGTTGCATTGTTTCTTGTTGTCAGTGGTGTATATTGGTATTTACAGTGCTCAAGCAATAAAAGCAACAGTTTTTTTAAATGTATTCCTGGACCACAACCTCTACCAATTTTGGGAAACATATTAGAATTTCTATTTAAATCCAAGGAAGGTAAATATAAACCCTCTTTAAGAAGTTCTGTTATTCACTTATTCTAGGTTTTATATTTAGAATGTAATTTCATCTTCTAAATTGTCAGTTAAACTTAAAGATTACTTCTCCTAAAAACTTTAAGCTGCATTTAGATAGAAAATTAAAAACTTTAATTTAGCTTAATTTTGTTTTTTAAATGCCAACGTTTTTAATTAATATGAATTTGATAACGTCTGTGTAATTTTACCAAAATGAAGCAATAAAAGACTATAATGGCCACTTGTACAATTGAATATAGACTCATGTATCCGATGTTTTATTGGGTTATGATATTAAAAAACTTAAAACAGAGAATCTTTTGGATAATATACAGACTTTTATTATCATTAAAACAAGCCAGCAACAGTACTCAATGCATGTGTTTTTAAGTTTTATCGTTACCGACAGACTTTTTTAATAGCACTGGAGGACATTTTTCCAGTGGGGACCACTAGGTTAGGTAGGTTAGGGTAAGTTTTACTGCTAAAAGAAAATTTAAACAAATGTGCTTATGTCACCAAAATGGCAATGTAAATATATATAACATAATAATTAATATAACTTTTATTAATCCAACAAATGGCAGGCCAAACAGGTAGCGTTTGTATTTAAAGGTAAAAACATCATAAGTGGGATCGTTTTCTTCGTACAGTCGATATCACATAAAAGAGGTACACTGTCAAAATTTGTTTAAGTAAATTTGGGCCTAATTTGATCATAATTTAATTATTTTTATGATGGTTGTTTCGTTGCTTTGCCATATTTCATGAATACAGTGGAGAAATAAACAGAAATTAATAAATTAATGCCAAATTTATTCAAACAAACTTTGACAGTGTACCTCTTTTATGTGAAATCAAGTGTACAACAAAATTGATTTTTGCACCTTCGAGCTAAAACCTTGCCAACCCTTTATGATGGGTTAATCACTTTTTTAGTGGAATCAGGAATAGAAATTTCTAATTTTACGCATAAAAGTCTACAGATTACACAAAATTAAAAATTTTCACTTCATAAATGTCTGGCAGTGTTAAGGCTTATATTTGCACATATACTAATTTATTTCTTAAAAAAAAATATCCCACATATGTTAAAAAAAAATAGTACCTGTTAGCGCTGCCAGTGTATTGGACAAAAGTTAAAACATAATAAATATATATGTACTAAATGCACAAAAAATCATTATAACGTTCGATGATGTGTGTTTTTGGTTGCTAACTGCCGGCGCGGCGGTCTTTTTCTTTGCGGTCAAAATAGGTGAAACTGTAAGAAACACACCCTGGGCTAAATTTAGCACCAGAGGTCCTAAATTATTGTCTTACTTCCGATTTACAGGTTGTCCAAAAAATGGCGCATAAACGCGATGATACGCTCTTGGAGCATTCTCAGCGACCTCTAGAACATTTAAAAACAAATCCATCTGTTATACTTATTCATCGATAAAAATGCGAACAAAGTTGGATAAGTTCGGCAACACAGTTTGTAAAATACATCTTAAAAACTCATCCAGATTCTTGACATTAAAACGATTTTTCATCAGCCACCTTTGATTTTTTGAATTTTACTCTATTGTGAATTGGGATTTTTATGTCAATTTTCGAATGTTATTTTGACAACAACTGCGTCAAATGTATTTTATTAAAATAAATTATGTAAAATGTGCTGCCGATGCCGGAGAGAAAAATAATAAGAAGATATTTTCTTTGTTAAATAATTTTGTTTAGGATAACAATAAGGCTCTAATCTTCGTAAAACATCAAAGAAATGATTCTTGTTAATGTCCACTTCGCATAAAACTTGGGATGTTTAAGCCACTATTTTGACCATATTTACAATGCAAAAATTGATCGTTTTAAATTCCATATCTACGATAGTACATTTTTTTGCATTAAATCATATTGAAATTGTTGTCAGCTTCATTTAATAAAATTTTTGTAAAATTAAATTAATTTAAAAAATGTAATTTGACCATTTAAAAGATAAAAAATGGTAAAATAATTTTAGATACATTGTGCCTTTGTATTTAGCCTTTTCATTCGTTAATATGTGCTGTTATTTTCAAGATAAATAAATAAATATTGTCTTTATTGGAAAACTCAAGAGTTTTAGCTGTTTAACAGGCGAGATTTAGCACAAGCTACTTTTACACCTAACCCGTTAAACAGTTTAATAATAAAACAATATACCGTAAATATTAATTAAATTAATGTTAATTCTAGAAAAATTTTAACATAAGTATTATTCTGAAAAATAAAAAATAGTACAAAAAAGAAAAGCATAGTGAATATAAACGCTGAAACAAAAAGCAACACAATGATATTACCCCAATTATTAATTATTCAAAAGCTGTTTCGTTACATTTTTTTTAAAGACATTTTGTGACATATTTTGAATATTTGGCGTTTAAAGTTTCGCAATTTTCGGCCTCACCATATCTCCGAGGGTATTTGAGATAGATATTTTTTAACAATTTCTGGGGCTCCTTAGACATGCCCCAACAACATACCATCGCGTTTATGCGCCATTTTATGGACAGCCTGTATATACTACGATTTCTACCTGGGAACCATGAACAGTATATTTAAACAAAAAAAATCACCCATTTTCTTCTGGAATATTTTTTAGAACTGCTCTGTAAAAAAATGTTTAAATTTCTTTCTATCGAAATTAAGTTAAAAAGCTTTGAACCAAAAAATAGCTGCTCACTAATTATAAACTAATTTTAATTTTTAATTAATAAAATATATTATGTTTTAAATAAGTATTGCAAGGTTTTCTTCATTCAGAGTAAAAGTTTGTCCAAAAAACATTTTTTATATCCTTTCGGGTTTTTGTCGTGTGGTTTCATCCTTGACAAAACCGAAGTGCACCCAAAGGTCATAAAATAGTTTGGATGGATCATGATGCTCATAGACATGTCAGATTTGTTATTACTTAAAAGATATAAACTAGTGTGGGTTAGATCAGCGGGTGGGTTAAATCAGCAAGTGGGTTACAGCAATTAGCCGGTTAGATTTTTCTATAAAATGTCGACATGTAATGGGATACTCTTCGCAGTAATACGACAATAACTGATAAATTAAAAAAGAAACAATATCTTTATAACGTGCGATCCACAAAATTTGACGTCGACTCTGGCTGTGGAATGTCAAAAATATGACAATCGACAATGTTTTAACAATGATAAAAATTGAAATTTCACAAATGCATGGCAAGAGTCAACGTTAAATTTTGTGGATCGCACGATATTATTAAAAAAACCTGCGAATAGGCCAGCTATTAACTCTCTTATAACAAAAAAAATCATTTTAATAGCCAATAGCATAAATAAGTATCAAATCTGACACTGACGTTTAGGATTTAATTGGGCTTTAGAAAGGTGCATTTGTTTTGATTTTATTTTTGCAAAGCCACCTTGACCGAGAATAGACTTACATGACTTTTATATCACTAAAAACCTTTCTTTTGACCTTTTTTTGTTTTAAAAACTTGACAAAAAAAATCAAAAAATATTTTTTAATACAGACTTCAATTTTCTTTCATTTTTATATCTTCATTATTTTTGCTAAATTAAAAAATAACGAAGACACGGTTTTTTTAATTGGGGGGCTTATGTGAGGTCAGACAAAAAAAACATTCGATTACTTTTTGTAAAGAATTTTAAAGGACTTTAATATTATCAAAAAATAACTAAAATATGAATTTTTTAAAAGTTGGGGGGCGCCGGTACCCCCTTTTTAATCCGACTTTTTTCAAAAACAATAGCAACCGATGTTTCCTAAAAATGTTAACTTGATTAGCCTTTTGGTTTTTTTGAGATATCTTGGTAACAAAAATCGTGACATACACAAGACAGACGGACGGACAAAAAATGAAAATCTTAAAGGAATCATGAAACGCACAAATCTGCAAAAATTTTTGCTCTACGACGAAAATTGACGATGTTAGGATTTTCTGATCGAATTTATAATACTCTTAGACTTTGTCTACGAAGAGTATAATAAACCTCATACAAAGACCCTATCTGCCAACATTGTTGATGATTTTTAACACCAACACTCTGTATAAATATATGAAAAACATTATTAATATTAAAATGGTGTTAAAAATCCTGCATTATTTATGCCTAATAAAAATAATTTTAGATTTAAAAAATCTTGCTATAAAAAAATTAAAATAAGGTAGAAAAAATATTTTTTGTTTCGCTTTGGATTATGTATTCTAATTAATTTATTAGACTATTTTCCGTATTAATTGTATTTTGCTGTAAAATATACATAATATGCTTATTTTTAAATTTTAGATAATTATTATTTTAATTTTTATATTACTTTTTATATAAAAAGTTTTTACACTGAATAATTCAATATTTAATTGTTGTTTAATAGAATAACTGAGCTTTGAGTAGATAATATGAGAAGAGTAAATAAAATCAGTACCTATGCTTTTAACTCAAATCAGATAACATAACTTTTAGTTTACTTTACCCCTTTTCACACCCTACTTTAAAGCTACTTTGATTATGTTTGATGGTAGAATAATAATTTCAAGATAAATAATTCTTATGTACAAGTAGGTATTGAATTTTGTCTAGTTTTTAAAATACAAGCTTTTAAACGGTTAAGATTAACTAAACATTAAGCGCCCTTGGGTACGTCTTTGACATAACTGTAAGGGAATAAAGCTTCAACCACAATGAAAATTAGCTTGCATCTGTAAAGTGTGATTTATAGTTAAATTAAATCAACGCCACTCAAAGCTACTTTACTCCACTTAACTTGACGCTACTAAATTAAGGCATTTATAGTATAAATTTACAGGATAATTTACATTACGCTAATTTAGTAAACGCCATCTATCGGTAAATGTTAGAATCGTTTTATTTACAGAAATTCATCTGAAATTCTTCGATTATCTTTGTAATTTTAAAAATTTGGTCTAGTAGCCGATAGATGGCTCCAGTGAAAAGGTTTACTTTACATTGAATTAGCTGAAATTAACCAAAATTAAGAAATAGAACCTTAAGTAAACGTCAAGTAAGTTAATTGGATGTGTAAATGCGATTTCATCTTTCGTATAATTTATTTCAGTCGCGATACGTTAATTATAAGTGAAGTTAAGTTAATTCATCTATAATTCAAGCTTAAGAATTCAGATATATTTCAAGGGCTTAATACTTTTTTTAGGTACTTACCATTGGTTTAACAATATTCCTTAATATCAGCTTATTTACGATATTTTAAGTTCAATTTAATGTAAGTATTTAAAAATCATTTTTTATTTGTAAATAATGATGAGCCATCAAGATGTTAGCTTTAAACGCGAATTGCTTGAAAAAGTAACTGTATCAAGGGTTATGGTTTGTCCTAAGGTAATAGAAAAAAATGTTAATTTTGCAGTGGTATTTACGAGACCTCTTGATATGGATGCTTTCTCAAGCAATTTGCGTTTACAGTTCAGATCTGGGGGGGTCCGCAACATTAACAAATAAAATGTACATTTTAAAGTTTTAACAATGAACTTAACTTGAAATATCGAATTTAGGACATTATCGCACATAATTCTTATACCAAGAGTTTTTTGGGAAATCCTTTATTTTCATAAAATATTGTTTTGAAAAAGGGGTTAATCTGACAAAATCAAAATTCACAGCCCTATCGCAATCCAGCTGCATACGAACGAAAAGGTGAATGCAAAACTTCTTAGATTTTGTTTTTGACTGATCTTTTTTCTTGACCTTCTTAGAATCGAAAAATATAAATTTGCCCAATTATGATTTACATTAAGAAAAAGGTTCCTAACGCTAACCATAGAAAATCCCGATTATGTTAAACAAAACCGCAAGTCTATTATTTATAGTAAACTTTTTTTTAATTTAAGCGGTTTTTAAATTATTGATGTGCTTAGGATCGGATGACCGCGACCAGTCCATTTAGGTAGTTTATAAATGTATAAACTCGTTTTTGACTATTTTGACGGCAAAACTAAATGTGTATTAAAATATGTTTTTTATATAATGAACATGGACTTACAAACGTACTTACTTCTTCACTACAGTCTTAATGCAATTGAACTTCCTGCTTCATATTAACCTTTATCAGGTACCGTTAAAAATTCCAAGGCATATTAATAAAAAACATTTATTTAAGGTAGCATTTCATAAATAACTACATCACATATTTTAAACAAAACCAGTTGTTTGCTAAAGCAATAAATTAATCACCAAATTAGCTGAGAAGTATAGGTTTTTCATTGATTGTCAATATTAGGAGTTATTTAACGCGCGTCGGGGTTAATGCCTTTTTCATAAACATTGACTCTTTTTTGTAACTCATGAATATCAAACCTCTTTTAAGAGTTTTAAAATTTAAAAAGCGGGAGGATGCAATACAAACTAAAAATAAAGATAAATTGCTAAGAATCGGAGCACCTGTCTAAACGAGACTATTTTTTAAATGTGCCTTATATGTATATGATACCTCGAATGATACAATACAATTTTTTTTTCAGGGGCATTACAAAATCTGGATTTAATTTCTAAACAATACGGAGATATATGTCGGTTTCGAATTGGTCCTAGTCGCCAATTATTATTAATAATAGACTATAATATGATGGAATTTGTATTATCAAGCAGTAAATTAAAAACAAAATCATATAATTATCAATTTTTCAAAAACTGGCTTGGAGATGGACTGTTGGTTAGTGATGGTAAAAATTGTATTAATTCTTATTAAGATTGTTTTTAACTTTGAGGTATTTTAGGAGTCAAATGGAAAACCCACAGAAAAATTTTAACTCCAACTTTTCATTTTAAAATTTTGGAATCTTTTGTCAAGGTTTTTCAATCAGCTAACGATATTTTAATAGAAAAATTAAAAAATGAAGTTGATAAAGATGGATTTGATGTTTATCCATATATCACACTTTACGCTTTGGATACTATTTGTGGTATGTATTAAAGAAAAATTGATTACCCTACCTACCTCCCTGTGTACCAAAATGTAAATTTATCATTAATTATTGTCCCTTGTATGAATTTAAATGATATTAAATTAATTACCTGAATGTTTACTTTTATTACTTAAAAACACTTTAATTTAGGAAAATAAATGGGTCTCCTTTACTTTTTGGTTCATTTATTTTTCGATTTATTTAATAAGGTACTTGACAGTATTTTTTCTTTGCTAAAAAATAAATATTTAACCGTTTAACAGAAGCGGTTTAATTATTGTTTAAAAAAAAATATTTTATTTAAAAACTCATACGTTTGTTTCTTGTAAGAATAATTACGTAAGTAATAGCATTTACTTTATTATTCAAATTAAATTAAATTAATTATCAAAAGAATGCGTTTTAAAAATCATTATGTATACAAATTTATATTTTTTATTTAATTTTTCAGAAAGCGCAATGGGAACTTCGGTAGATGCTCAAATTAACGAAAAAAATGAGTACGTTCAATCAGTTCGAACATTATGTAAGGTCATCATAACAAGAACTTCTTCCCCATTGGAAATGTTTGACTTTACTTATAAGTTTACGAAAATGTATCGGAGAGAAAAGAAAGCCCTTAAAATGGTGCACGATTATACGGAGGGAGTTATATCGTCTAGAAGAGAATTGCTTAAAACTAGACCAAAAATAACCATTGAAGAGGATGAAGACATTTATTCCAAACAAAAATCAGCCTTTTTGGATTTGTTACTAGAGGCGAGAATTAATGGAAAACCTCTGCCTGATAAGGATATTAGAGATGAAGTGAATACGTTTATGTTTGAGGTAGGTTTTAAAAATGCAAAGTAGGTTGGTTTATTTATTTCTTTTTTGTCGGATATTTCTTTTAACAGACAAGACAAGCATTAAATTAGTGTTTTTATTATTTTTAAAATAAATATGGTCAAAATTCCCGAATACTAAGAAGTAACATTCCTCTTTTTGGGCAATTTTGTAAAACTGGTCCTCTTCTGATTGAATTAATTTAACGATATTTTTAATATCTTATAAATATATGTAGATCTAAGGTCAACAATCTTTACCAAACAAACATTTTCTTTTTAACTATACCCACGTAATTTTTCAATACAAGTAGTTAAAATAGTAAAATGAATTATTCAATATTTACTAATGAATGTTTTGAAAATTGATCTAATTAAACTAATTTAAAAATTATTATTTACGTAATTTCCCAAAAAAGTTATTTTCATTTGAATAATATGGGTAATAAGTGCATCTAAATAAGTTTTTATTCGTGTTTTTTTTTCGGCAGTTAAACTTTGTACATGTCTTTTTCTTTTAGTCGAGCAGGAAAAACAAAATAAATTTTATTTGGTATAATAAATGATATAGCTAAATTCATATTTTAAGCTCTTACAAGCTCTCGTACCTTAATTCTTACAAAATTAACATACATTATACCATTTAATCATTCAAAAAAATTAAAGGAAAACAATTCTATATGACATAAACTAAAACGGCCCAACGGACTTGATTGTATGGGTATTTGTGTAAATACCTAATTTTAATTAAGCTTCCGACATAGCATAAATTTATTGTTTTTTTTAAGGGGCACGATACTACATCCAGTGCAATAAGCTTTGCATTATTCTCTCTTGCCAATAACGCACAAGTTCAGGTAAGTTTAACACAAATTAGAAGGTATTTTTTTTGTATAAATTTAATAACTAATAGGGGGTTTATATATCACTTTGCATATATATTTGCCATTAGAGTGCCTCGATGTCATTTTGACAGATATTGTCGCCTTATAGAGTGGCGACATGCATCATTTCATTCCCTCTCTGTCATACAGATTATGTCATAAATTGTACTTGTAAGTTGTAATTGTTGTCATCTTTGCTAATATGTGAATGACATAATCTATATGACAGAGAGGGAATGATGCATGTCGCCACTCTATAAGGCGACAATATCTGTCAAAATGACATCGAGTTACTCTAATTGTCATTAACCCCCATTAACCTATAAAACACACGAATAGTCGTAATTTAATGTTACGTTTCTTAAATTATAAAAATGATGTCACACAATTTTAAATAAACTTTTTTTTTTCTTTTTTATTTATAAACTTTTTTTTCCTTTTTTATTTTTACATTTAACAAATAATTAAAAAATATAATAGAAATGTTAAGAAAATATGAAGAACCTTATGGCTTTCTCCCATAGAAAAGGTCCCCTCCTTTTCTATGCTTCCCCCACACCTTACACAAATTGTACTTTATCCTTAAATAATTACGTCTACTTTTCCAAATTTGTACAGTCTATTTTGTTTTGGTCCTTTAAAAAAAATAGTGGACCCGTTACTTAATAACCTTTTTTTTTAGGAAACTGCTTTTAATGAACAAAAATGTTTATTTGGAGATGATTTAACCATTGTTCCAACGTACAAATCTTTCCATGAAATGAAGTATTTGGATCTGGTTATTAAAGAAACTCTTCGATTGTATCCTTCGGTACCATTTTTTGCTCGGCACGTTAATGAAGATTTTACATACGGTAAGAATTTTTTTTTAACTGAGAAATGAGAAATATATATTGAGTATATCCCTCCTGTCATATACAGTGATCTGATGTGCCATTTATGGCGTTTTACAGTGAAAAAATTGCCGGCGGAAAAACCCCGGCTGTCAAATTTGACAATGTTAATACAAATTTTATCTTTCACAATCTTGACTTGTCTATTTATTTTATCCTAATACGTACTATCGCGGGATATACTCTTGCCAAATATCCCTCGGGCAACAAATTTTTCTCTCGACCAACTGTATATTTTTTAAATATGCAGTTGGTCTCGACTTTTTTCCGGAAAAATTTGATGCCCTAGGGATATTACCTATGATAAAAAATATGTTCTTAATGTGTTGCTTTTTTAGATGGTGTTACATATCCTGCTGGACTGACGTTAATCCTATTTATATTTGGATTACAAAGAAGTCCAAAATATTTCAAAAATCCATTGGAGTTTGATCCTAGTCGATTTGTAGAAAAGGAAAAGAAGCCATTTGCAAATGTTCCATTTAGTGCGGGACCACGAAATTGTATAGGTATGACTCTACAAACTTTTTTAAAAGTACAAAATAAAATGATAACTTTTTTAGGTCAAAAGTTTGCAATTCTTGAAATGAAGTCAGTTCTGTCAGCAATAATAAGAAATTTTGAATTGCTGCCGACAACACCAAAACACGAACTTAATTTAAGATCAGACACCGTACTTAAATCTCGGACTGGAATTAAAATAAGAATAAAAAATAGGGTATATTAAAATAATGGTCTTTTATATTGGGCAACCCAGTTTGAAGACAAAATAGTTGGATAGGTTTTACAAATTGTTGTTACAAGTAATTTAGAACCAATTTTAGATAAGAGGGTAAATAATTGTTTGTTTTTTTCATCCAGCCTGTGCACCATGTCAAAAAATTATGCATTTAAATTTACGATTTAGTTTAATGGTGGTCACAACCTAAAATATTTTATTTAAAATCTAAGACCACTGTGTTAGTTCATATGAAAGAGTTCGGTCACAAAAATGTTGACTTTGGATTCAAAAATTTTTGGCGTTTTTAAATTTTTGAAAAATAGTGATTAACTGAGAAAAGTAGGGAGGAATTTATAGAGACTCCCACCTGTACAGTTAAATTCACATAAAAGTGGTTAACCGTAAAAGCTGTGCCAAATTTGTTAAATTAAATTTGGCCATAATTTAATCATATTTATGATGGTTGTTTCGCTGCTTTGCCAAATTTTATGAATACAGTAAAAAATAACCAAAAATTAATAAATAATTGCCAAATTTAATATAACAAAGACAATGTACCACTTTTATGTAAATTTAATTGGGATTATTATTAAGCACAGCGTTATTAGGTAGGTACTTTTAGGATGTTAATAATATTTTTTTCTTTAATATAATTTTATACATTTCGCCCATGAATAATGTTGATGCGTTACAATATACATCCAACAACAGCAAGTTAGCATGAGACTTCCGTTATCGTCATCTCTTAAGTGGCCGAACTTTTTCTTATCCACTAAATCTATAATACAAGTCTTGCTCTTATAGATTTAAAAAAAAAATTTACAACACTTTGGGTACTGATATGCGTAAATAGGTCTTTAGGTTTAATTTGACAACGAATGAAACATTTGCAATTTGCACTTTCTTCTAAGTCTGATCAGCTGTTCATTGTATAGCTTTAAAAATTGTCTACATTAATTTTTTTGTTACGGTTCTGCCTCTAAAAGACACCCTTTTGAGAATGGTATGCAGTTATGAATGGCACAAGTTGCATGTCACCAATAACAACGGCAGTAGGTATTTGGCCTGCCTTGCTGCCACAGTCACGAATTTTTGGTAGTCGATTTTTAAGCAAACCCACTACAACACGTGATTTTGCGAGTAATTTTATTAAAAAGTAAAGTTTATTTATAGTGCCAGTAATTACAATAGGTAATTTAAATGTTATTTTAGTCATTACATTTGATTAAAAAAATGTCTTATACTGTTCACCTTCACCTATTGTTAGATATCTTTTAAACTAAACGGGTTATTTGAATTGCACCCTTTTTGTTTGCATGTCATTACAATAGGATAGGTTAATGATGATTACAATAAAATGCTATTTTCCAAATAAAATCATTTATTTTATTATTTTAGAAAATGTTTGAAGAATGTTTTGGTGAAGGTCCCTTTGTATTTAGACTTAATGAAACTGGAACTGGGCCACAATTGCTAATGCAAGTAAGTTTAGAGAAAATGCGCAAAATAAAATATACCAATAAGTAGGTACTAATAAAGGTTTACTGTTTAATTAGGCTTTATGTTTCGCTACAGTAATTTACGAGTGATCCACAATCCACTAACTCGATTCTTGCCATAGAAGGACACCCCTACAAATTTGAAAGTTCAAAGTTCACTTAGGTGTGATTCATAGTTAAATTAAATTAAGTTAACGCCACCTAAAGACACCTAACTTACCGCCACAAAATTAATGCATTTATCGATTGCTTAATTTTACCAATTTAAAGCAGAAAACGCCATCTATGGGTAAATCTAATAATCATTATTTTACGGATTTTATATCGATAATGTCCATTCTACGGATATATTTCTTTATTTTTAATAAGTCAAATTTCATAGAGCTCAAACAATCGATTCTCAAAAGAATCGATTATTCCCATCACTATTTATTTCTAATTTTAAAAATTTGGTCCAGTAGCCGATGGCTCTAGCTAGTGAAAAAGGTTACAGATGCCTACTAGAGTGCCTACTTGAAATTAAGAAATATAACCTGTAAGTGCACGTTAGATTACGTTAATTAGATCTATAAATGAGATTTTAACTTCCGTATAATTATTTTAATGTTGTGTTAATTTGCGATACGTTAATTCATCTGTTAATCAGTTTTAGATCATGGCAAGACAATTAAAAGTGCCTAAATTGCAATGTCATTCACAACGAATTAGCTTGCATGAATTCTTACAAGCTAATTCATTGTGAATGACATTGCCTAAATACATATTTCAAGCTCTTGCAAGCTACCTTAATTCCGAGCTTAATTCTAACCGGATGCAAGCTAATTTTCATTGTGTTGTGAATGAAGCTTACACCTCAATTAATTAAGTAATAACCTTACCTTGAGGTTGAGACTTAACCAAATCTATGAGTATTATTTATTTCACTCACTTTCATTTAAAAACATAAAACAAAACAAATGAAAACAAAAAAATCTTATTTTAAGTCTTTTTAAGGTTAGTTAAAGATTATTTGAGCCGGAATAATAGTTCAACTGCTGTAGTAGGTCGTGTTCCAATAGCATTACCGGTTAGCTGGTTAGTAGCTTTGTCTCTCTCGCAATGGTTACATTTTAGGCTAATTTCTGCGTTCCTTAACCATATAACCATAGTTATATCAGACAAAGAGAGATAAATACGTTTCTCTTACAACAAAGAGAGACAGCAAATAACTACGGTTTTATGGTTATTGACGCCAAAAAATCCCTTTTGTATCTTTATCAGTTTTGAGTTTATCTTGTCGAACCAGGAGTTTAGTTCATTTGCTACGCTAATAGAATACGTCCTTAGTTTGTAATTGTATTAATTGTAACCTATAAAGGTAAAGAACAAAAAAACTCTAATGACCAAAGTTTAGGTGATCCTGTTTAAACTGACATTTGCAAATATTTATGTTATAAGTTGTGTACATACCTACTACTTACTTGGCTAAGTGGTTGAGATATTAATCTGTGTATAAGTCGAGGTATAAACCATAGGTACAATACATAAGTTATCAGTAATTATTACACGATCGATAACTAAAGTCAAGCAACGTCCAGAGCAAGGCAGCATTTCTATGGGTAATTATTAATATAAAACAAAGATTCTCTCCAAACCACACTTTATTTAGAAAAATCGAATACGTATTTCGACAGCTAAGCTGTCATCTTCAGCAGAAGATAGATAGAATATCTTCTGCTGAAGATGACAGCTTAGCTGTCGAAATACGTATTCAGATTTTTCTAAATAAAGTGTGGTTTGGAGAGAATCTTTGTTTTATATTAAACATTCGCCACAGAAATCATCAAATATCCAGGGTAATTATTGTTCGAAAGACTAATAGTCCTTCATCTGGCTCTATTATTGCGCCCTGACATGTACACTAAATTTGACTTTATAATATTATTAAGCATTATTTTGGGATGCCTCCACCGTGCGGTGGACATCTGGCATCATGTGACTTTGGCCGCCATATTGGATTTTATGTCAAATTGACATAATTTTTTTTCTCGGTAACGGCTGGTCCGATTTAAATAATTTTTTTTTGTTGGATTTCTTATTTTATAAGGAACAAGATACTCTCTTAAGAATTTTTGATTTTAATGTAACAACTGATATAAACGCCCAAAACTTGATTCGAAAATATGCTATACTACAAAATGGCCTATACTTTTTTTAATAGGTATATTTAAAAAATAATTTTTTTATAAAAGTTGTTGCCCTATTCAATAGCCATCATCCACCTTTTAAATTTTTACAATATCTTTAATAATAAAGGTTGCATGGCCCACTTTTTCCAAAAAAACACGGAAATTTTGAAATGTTAAAAACGGCTAGAATGTCGAAATCAAAAAATTTTTGCATTCAGAAGATACATTAATTAGTTGTTAACATTTTTAATAATTTTTTTTTTATTTTCCAATAAAAAATAAAGAAAATTTTTGATGAAATTCAATTTGATAATTTTTAACAATTTTTGTTTCCTGGTTTTTTTGGTGTCCACTTTTTTGTCAGGTACTTTTTTTAAAAAAACCTTTGATGAAAATTGTTGCTCTATTCAATAACCATAATCCACTTTTAAAGTTTTTTCAATACCTTAAATAATAAAAAAAAAATGGCCCACTTCTTATTAAAAAACACGAAAATTTGAATGCTTAAATCCAGTCTTAGAACCGAAAAAATTATCCAAATTAAAAAATTGTTACATTTGAATAATAAAATAATTGATTAACATTCTTTAACGTTTTTTCTTAAAAAAGCAATGGAAAAACAGGTAAAGGAAAGCAGCCACTTCTTCATCCGTGGTAGATCATATTAAAAGAGCCTGTTTTGCACATTTTTATATATTAATTGTTACAATGGCAATAATTTTGCTCGTTTTGTATTAAGGAAAAACGTTAAAGAATGTTAACCAATTATTTTATTTCTCAAATGTAACAATTTTTTAATTTGGATAATTTTTCCGGTTTTAAGCATTAAAATTTTCGTGTTTTTTAATAAGAAGTGGGCCATACTTTTTTTATTTATCAAGGTATTGTAAACATTTTAAAAATGGATTATGGTTATCAAACCGTCTGTAAAGAGTAATTCTTGCGCTTAACTTACTAATTATTTACCCTTTAAAGAAATTACGGGGTAATTCTAAAGCGTAGAAATGAATAATAAAATACCTCCCAAATCTTCGGAAAATCGGTTCGGGGGAAAAATCAAACGATGCTTGCTTTGGCCAAAACTTAAAATAGCTTTTAAAACTTAAATTTAGTTATTATAACAAAATGACGAAAGAAAATTATTATTTTCCATAATGGTAAATACAAATTTATATTTAATTCTCAGTTTAGTTGTATAATGATATTTTATCAACTGATTGTTAAGGTATCTTGCGTTTCTGTGTTTAAACAGTCACGCACTACTTTTGAATTTACGCATATTGCTAACTTGACCTTTTTAAATAAAAGTGTCATCAAAACCAATAAAGTAGAACTAATCTCAATATTTCTATTTTGATCTAAATAAAATTACCATTTCATGCAGTAGGTCATGTTAGATGAACTTTACAAGTTATAAAGCTTTATTTTAGAACTAATTATCCATTATTGTTGTAACTGAGGCCTTAACCTTAAAGAGACTTTAAGTTTTAATGCCACATAGTTTGTTCTTCACTGTAAATATTCACGCTATGTTTAGCATGACTTTTAAAGTTATTTTATGCAATAAATAATGGTACATTTAGTGGGTATTTAATTTAAAATAAACCGCAAATTTATAAGATAATTGTGTAAAGTTATAAGAACTTGGTTAGGAATAAATAACAAGATGATAAATATAATTTCTATAAATGTTCTTCTAAATTTATGGGAAATTAAATTTAAATAACTTGATTTTTGTAAAGCATGTTTAGTAAGTAGTTAAAAACATACAGTGCGAAGCAAAAGTCCGACCCCCCCCCGGCTTAACTTTTAAACGGTTTAAGATATTGAGTTAAAAAAAAATCCTGACAAATTTGCACAAAAAAAACTACCTTTTGGCGAAATTGGTTTTTTTTTAAAGAATAACCCCCACAAAGGGGGAATATCAACTTAATTTTTTTAAATATAAAGAGGGGTCAAGTGACTCATTTGAAAGGTATTTTGATTTCCAACACAATGGTGTTTACCAATTTAAGATATATGCATTAGTTTTTTAGCTAGGAGCTTCTCAATAAAAATAAAGATTTTCTAAATAAATGCAACAGTGAAAAAATAAAACTATTTGAAATTAGGTAAAATTGAATGTTTTTCTTTAATTAAAAAAAATATGTAATATTTTTTTATTAAAATGTGTTATAACCTGTGTCCCAACAAAAAATACAAAAAAAACAAAAACAAAGGCCGATTTATACAACGTAACTTTTACTTTACTTCGGCGTAACTTCACTTCCACTTAACTTTACAAATTTAACTAATTTACAGATTGCAAAGTTACGTGAAATTGGGATCAGTAAAGCGCATGTGTCTGAACCCGTGACTTCTGACAATTTACAGCTGGGCGGTAATTATGGAATATCGCTTCGTACAAAACCCACATAAGAAGATCTAACAGGTATCGTACTAAGCGATATTCCGTAATCACTACCCTTGACAATAAGGGTGAATACCTCATTTTTGCAAATTTTGCGCATGATGGCCAAGCTCGGGTCTCGAGTTAGTACGACTTTATACGACTTAACGCTAAATGAATCACCAAAGTAGCGCTAAAGTGAAGTATAAATTTGTCAATACATTCCCATGTATTTTATTTAATTTTCGGTTAAGTTACGCCGAAGTTAAGTGGAAGTAAAGTGAAAGTTACGTTCTATAAATCGGCCTTTTTATGCTTGTAAATATTTTTTTCTACGACTGCTTAGAAAATGTCTAAAAAAACACTAGTTACTATAACTGAAAATCAGTTATTGCACACAGCGTGCGATAAATCCATTGCGCACGCTAAAAGCGTGTGCAAAGAATTCGCCCTCATTTGTTCTGTTCGGAATGTCAAGAATGAGCCATAATGTCTTTACTGCATTAAATCAAGTAGGTAGGCTTTTGTTTTTTAATCTCGAACCCAATGTTCGTTTTATTAAAAAATTAAAAAATTTTTAGTGTTTTGGTGCAGTCGTAGAAAAAGTATAGTGTGCAACACGTGTGAAAGGCACTTTTCACACTTATGTGGCTTATGGCACTCGCCTAACGGCTCGTGCCACAAACGTCACAAGCGTGTGAAAAGTGCTACTTTCACCACTAGTTGCACAATATACTATTTTTTTTAATTAATTATATTTTTTAACCCTATTTTACTTCGTTTTTTTGAAAAAAAATAATTTATTGACCCCTCTTTACATTTAAAAAAATTAAGTTGATAGTCCCCCCATGTGGGGGTTATTACTTAAAAAATAAACAATTCCGCCAAAAGGTAGTTTTTTTGTGCAAATTTGTTAAGTAAAGCAGGGGGGGGGCGGACTTTTGCCTCGCACTGGAGCGCGAATGGAGCGTATTCGTACAAAAATTGGTTGGAAGATCTGTCATACCAACCGTCGTTCCAGATGCTAAGTGACATTACTTCTAAATTTTATATTTTTATAAAACATAACGCTAATATACCAAAAACAACAAACTGTCGGTTTAAAACATTCTACATGTATACCTTAATTCTTTATAATTAGACAAAAAAGGAAATTAGTACTCATTTACTGTAGGATGTCCGTGAATGTTTAAAATAATCCGCATATTTTTGGATGAACGGATTTTGCATTAAAAGTACCTTTGTAAATGAGTCATTATGCCATTTTTTACCTAATTATGAAGAGTTGAAGTTGTAAAATACTCCGTAAATGTTATATCAGGTGAGCAAATAAAAACGGCCACTAAGTAGGCTATGAACAATGTAAAATCTGTCGATTAACAATATTTTGACAATCCTCATGGTCTACTTATGATTATTATAACCATTTAGCTGGTTCGTAGAATGTTTTAAACCGGCAGATTGTTGTTTTTTGGTATATCTTATAAAATTCATAAGTAATGTCCGTTAGCATTTGGAACGACAGGTGGTATGACAGATCTCCTAGATAACCCCTACTAATTTTTTTACGAATACGGTCCATTTGGCGGTGGGTCCTATTTGTACAAAAATTGGTTGGGATTACCAAGGATTTGTGTCATACCACCAGTCGTTCAAGATGCTAACTGATGACAACTTTTATTAAATATAACGCTAATATACCAAAAGACAACAAACTGCCGGTTTAAAACATTTAATTTACCACCAAAAGGTTCGTATAAAATATAAATCCTTCTGTAAATGACCCTTTGAAGCAAAGTAACAAAAAAGCTATTTGTAATATGGCGAATGCGCCGGGCAACTCTCTTGTTTCTTGTTTAAACTTTAAACAATCATTGTATGGACGGCAAAATTGTTTACTGGTGAAAAAAGCTGAACTGAATTATTAATCCAAAAATGATCAAAAATAAGCTTTTAAAATTAATTTAACATTGAACTAACAGAGGGCTCCTTTTTTGTTTCGCGACGCCCATATGGCTTTTAGTAAACAAAATTAAACAAGGGGAATCACCATTGTTAAGTTAAGTATGTACTTTGATTACTAATTTATTTTATAAAACTTAAACATTGAATTGTTATCAATTTATTGATAATATTTGCAATCCATTTATTTTCAATTATAAACTATTAAAAAATAGAGTACCTATACCTACAGGATGTTACAATATTTTTTATAAACAACTGTGAGTGACTAAATTTCTTTTCTGCAAAATGGCGAGTGTTCTATTAGAAGTTACTGTGTGATTTTGGCAAGGCATTTGATTGTGTCTTGCACAAAAAACTATTTGATTAGTTAAAATTGTACATTTTCGTGAAATGGCTTTCCTATACCTCTTAACAATATCTATCTAAGAATACAGTTTTCATTAGGAACGAAACACTTCAAAATAATACCTCTACATTGCTTGGCACATTATTAGAAGTACCACAACGCTCGATTCTAACCTCCATACATTTTATTTAATTTATGTTCTTACCTGATAATGGGTTGAATTAATGAAATGGGTTAGGAATAACTTCGTTTAACGTCAACGTTATATTAGTGGCAAAGTGCAATGCAAACCTAAGACCTTTCTTTTCGTTCTCAAAAACAAAATTTGAGCACCCTTTACATTACGTTTTGCTGTAGGTACACTGCTTTATTTCAAGTAGGAAATATTTTCTAGACTGATTTTAAAGATAAAAATAATATACAAAAACAAAATGCACCTATTTATAAATTAATTTTACTAAATACAATCAATGACACAGTTCGCGCCGGTACGCAAAGGTTGTAATAACAATAAAATATGTATTTAAAAAGTAAATTTTAATTTTTTTACAAAATTACATATGCATCGATTTTTCATTATGTCGAAGTTATACATGTGGTATTACAAAAATGAATCAAGTGTAGACCACATTTCCCTTGAACTATCAGACGAAACCTACGTTAGTGTTTACCAAGATAATTTAAACAAAACATTCAAGAACTATATAAAACGAAATAACTACTATGAACAAGATGTGACATGCTTGTGCAGAGTTCCTGACAAACACTTGAAATTTCCGAAAAACTTTCTTGATGAAGATGTTATAAAAAAATGGTATAAAAATTACGATCACAGAAGAAAGTTTAAAAATTATCATTGTGGCGCACTTGCAGTCAAAAATGCTTTACTTATTGGAAGGATGCCGACTAACAAGGGGCCTTTTGGTACTTCTCCCAGAGAGGTTTTTAATTGGGCAGAAAACTTCATTACTTTTTGCCCGTACCCTGATTTTAGTGGTAGAATTTTAAATTAATAACTATTGTTCCAGTTAAACCCCTTAAGGATTCATTGGGGATTAATTTACTCCACTATGCTGCGTGTTCATTTGTGAGTGACCAACGCGAGTATGTAAAGTGAGTACGTTCAGTGTAATTACGCTCTCGAGAGTGCTCTACAAGACCAAAGAAAAATTCTTGAAGAGCAACTAATTTCAAATGGCACGCAACTTAACGAGAACTTTGTAATTTTTTTTATATCTAGCTTGGCATGGCAAAAATCAATTGGCCTCTTGCTAACTCTATAACTGAGTTTCTTACATTACTTTAGATAAAAGAATATGATGGTTTTGGATTATTTTTTTATAAAAAGACTTATTTTATTTAGCAAAAAATTTACCAATGTAAATACCTGTAGCTATACTCAAACAAAATCTCGGATCGAGTCTCCTCTTTGTATCATTTTTTTTTGATACATTTTATTTATAAGTTTAAATTATTTTATACGAATTTTTTGTTTTAAATTTTAAACAACTTACCAAAAAATAGTAATGAAAATAATTGTAACAAATCTTATATGTAATATTCACCCTTTCCGTTCGTACCGAAGTTGCCGGTCGACACATCTCAGAAGCCGTTAGATTGACTCATTTATTTCTGACGTACCTATTTGGACGTTTCTGAGATGCGTCGACCAGCAACTTTGGTTCGAACGGAAAGGGTAAATAGATTTCTCGATATGTGGTATAATTGGGGCTGTTAGGATGAGCTGTGAGACATTATAATAATATGTGTTTTTGTGTGATTTAGGTGATATAATTATACCTAGTTTTAGTTAATTTTTGTACTTTTTATATGCTCTATTAACTACATTATATCTTACTGAATTAGTGAGCAACAAAACTTAAAGAGGAACATTTTCCGGGTTTCATATCATATTTTTAAAATTGAAGAAGGTAATTATGACTAAACCTATTTTAGGTTCCCCACTCGTTTGGTACTATCAAACATTATTTTTTTTTTCAATTCTCATTTTACCACTTTTTGTAATATCTACCTGCAATTTAAATAATATATACTTAGTTACAATATAATGTTGTTTATTTCATATATAATTTAGAGTACCTACTTATTCCTAATCCTAGTTTTATTACTCATTTATACTAACGTCTTTAAATACTCATCATTGTGCAATTTGCACTTTGATTTGGCCAATATATGTATGTATAAGTAGCCAACCATATAAATTATGCAATAAGCTGCAGTATTTTTTTTCCGTACTTTCCGCACTCTAAAGGTACTATGGTCGTGTTTGTTTGCTTCATTTATTCTCTTCTTGTCTTTCTAACATGTGATCCACAAAGAGCTGTTGTTAAACCCAAAAAAAAAACAAATTAAACCTTCCTAACAAAGAATTACTATTGAGGATAATCTCTAGCAAAATTTAATTATAGAAGACGTCATGAGGTAAAATTCCATTAAAAATAATTTTATGCGATTAAAATTAAATGATATAGTAAAAGACACAGTCAAACGTAGGTAGCATTTTGTGGACACGACACGAGATTATCTGTTCATTCTTAAAAAGTTTGGCATAGTAGGGGATGCTAAAAGACACGCAAAGTTGTGGAGTTGTTTTAAAGTAATAAATAACTAGCTTATAGTAGTTATTAATGAATGCGAAATTTGCATGCAAACTGAGCACCAAATAGCCTTGGCCTATTATGGGTTATTTTTCGCAAAAACGTTACTTAAATAGAAAATTATTTTATTAGATAAACAAAGTGTGACAAAATTAGCTTATATCGTTGTTTTTTACGAACTTTACTCACGAAATCTATTATGTTTTGGTAATTTGTTATACTTCCTATTTTATTGGACAGCTTTTTATATGTATTTTAAGTAGGAGTTTATCCGAATAGTTATATTTTTTAAAGGTTCATTTTAAACATAAAAAACAACTAAAGCAAAAGCAAACTGTCTTAAGTTTTGTATGGTTTAGGTGTGCCTGGAAAGAGGTTGGAGAGAATATAATCCAGAAGTAAATGCAGGTGAACAATGGAATCTTTGGTGGAGAACTTCTGGTTTTCCTATAAGTCACCATCGATCTCTTTACTCTTGGCAGGTACTAGTTTAAAAAGGTATTTTTAACATGCAAATAGGTAAATCTCATGATTTGTTGCAGTTTATAAATCACATTCCAAAAGGGTCTTCCATTTGCAGAAAAGACAATCTTGTTAGATATTTAAGATGCATGAAGAAAGTTTATGGTTCAATTTATGATTTTAGGTAAATTTACCTTTTCTCCTTTACCGCTATAAATGAATCATGATAAATGATCAACGTTGTATTATTCCAAACATTTTTTTAAATTACATAAGGATCATTTTTAGTCCATTGGGTTACAATTTGCCTCTAGAATATACAAAACTAGCCGCCGAATGCAGTAGAGTCAGATCAAATGGTAAAGAAAATACTCTTGATAAAATATGTTTGGCGAATGAAACTCCAATATGGATTTGCAAACCTGTTGCTCAGAGCCAAGGGAGAGGTATATTTCTATTCAGGGTGAGTTAAGTTTTATGCAGATATTGATTTAATAAAAAATTGTAAATGAGTAATAAGACAAGAGATTTTTGAAATTAATAATCGAAATTGGAGAAGCACTTTCCGGAGATCTTAGCTGTTAATTCCCAGTAACAAAACGGGATTTTCAAGTTTTATAAGAATTCCATTCATTGAATCCAATTTTTGTTACTTTTTTGTTCCAACACTTTTGAACCCCTTTACACACCTACAGAAATACTATAAGTACTCTATGATAACAAAAACTTATGATTACTTGTCAAATAATTTAATTTTCCAAAATAAACTTGCTTCACAATGTCTGACGAACTAACCGAAGAACAAATAGCAGAATTCAAAGAAGCATTTTCTCTTTTTGATAAGGATGGAGATGGAAAAATAACAACCCGAGAGCTAGGAACAGTAATGCGATCATTGGGTCAAAATCCTTCTGAAGCTGAACTACAAGAAATTATTAATGAAGTTGATATCGACGGTAGTGGCACAATTGAATTTTCAGAATTTCTTACAATGATGGCACGAAAAATGCAAAACACTGATAGCGAAGAAGAACTCCGGGAAGCATTTAGAGTGTTTGACAAGGATGGCAATGGGTTTATTTCCGCTGCAGAACTTCGACATGTTATGACCAATTTGGGGGAGAAACTTACTGATGAAGAAGTGGACGAGATGATTCGAGAAGCAGACATTGATGGGGATGGACAAATTAATTATGAAGAGTTTGTAACAATGATGACTTCTAAATGAGTTTATTTTATTAATTCGTCATCAATTTGTTTTAATTTTGTGACTCTCATACTTTATATTTCTTAGTTTATAATTTTTTATTTTGGATTATAACTTGATAATGCGATTATAATAAAAAAAATTAATATTCCTAATCGGTGTATAATTTAAAGGTTAAAACGAGTTAACATTTTAAACAAATTAAATTAAGAAATTATGTCAATAAAACTAACAAAATGAATTAGAGTAAACTATTTCGATGCCATCATGGTAACAAATTCATCATAATTAATTTGTCCATCGCCATCAATATCTGCTTCTCGAATCATTTCTTCGACTTCCTCATCAGTCAACTTTTCACCAAGATTTGTCATAACATTTTTAAGCTCAATGGAAGAAATAAATCCATTGTTATCTTTATCAAAAACTCGAAAAGCTTCACGAAGTTCCTCTTCACTATCTGTATCTTGCATTTTTCTTGCCATCATTGACAAGAATTCCGGAAAATCAATTGTTCCTGTACCATCAGCATCAACCTCATTTATAATTAGTTGGAGTTCTGCTTGAGTGGGGTTTTGACCTAAGGCACGCATTACGGTACCAATTTCGGAAATTGTTATAATCCCATCGCTGTCTTTATCGAAGAGGGAAAATGCTTCTTTGAATTCCGCAATTTGATCTTCGGTTAGTAGTTCCATTATTAAACTGTTTGTAAAAGTTAGCTATAACTTTTAAAATGACTTTTAGAAGCAGTCTAGTCAAAGTATAATTTGACATGTGAGTAGAAAACAATTGCACAGGACAAGTGAACATGATTATGCGTCCAATTTTTAAAAAATCTGATTTATGATCCTCAATAATATTCTCTCTCTCTAGGCATTTGAACTGTATCCTACATACAGCAATGATTTTCCTATTAAAAAATAAAAGGATTTTAAACAATTTATTGCTTTTTAGAAACTTAGTGAGTTGACTTACGACACCAATACAATAGTACAAAAATATATTGAAAAACCTCTTTTGATTGGAGGCTACAAATTCGACTTAAGACTATACGTTTGCATTCCTTCTTATTATCCAATAACAATCTACATGTACCGTGAAGGTTTAGCACGATTTGGAACTGACAAATTTAGTTTAAATGATTTGAGAAATCCGTTTAGACACCTGACGAACTGTTCTATCAATAAATTGGGACCAGGTTATGCTGAAATGAAAGACAGGGTCGGATCTGGTAATTCACATATTTTGTTTTGTTTTTATTAGAGTACTGAAACTGTTCTTTAGGTTGCAAGTGGACTCTTCGACAATTGCGAAGATACTTTCAGCAAGCGCAAATTAAAACATGGCTACTTTGGCAAAAAATCTCAGCACTGGTCATTTTAACGGTAATGAGTCATGTGAGCCAAATTCCTCCAACGGTTAACTGTTTTGAATTTTATGGTTTTGATGTTCTTATTGATAGCGCATTGCGTCCATGGCTGTTAGAGGTAATTGCAAAGACTACTTCAAAAAACATTATGATTAAAATTATGTTGCAGGTTAATTTAAGTCCTTCGTTAAGCAATGATTGTGATGCAGACCGCATAGTAAAAAAACCGATGCTACATGATATGTTTGATTTACTTGGTCTGCCCTTGTATAATACTGGATTATCGGTATTTAATTTATGGATGGATGAAGAAGAAAGGTACATCAAAACCCAAGTACATGTAGTAACATAATAAAAATAATAACTTTAGTGATGAAGAAAATGAACCTCAAGAAATTGTTGTGCAGCCGATCTCAGTAATAAATGCTGCTGGCAAATGGAGACGTAAACACAGAAAAATGACTGCCAAAAAGCCAAGTTCTAGAGCCAACTCTGCCATAAGATCAAAGTTAGAAACATTTACAAACAATAATGGTGAGATCACTTCATTTTACAGATTTAAATTTTCGTATATTAACAACACATGGTTGTGTTTTTTTAGGTTCCAAAAGAACAGCAAGTGTTACCAAAACCACACTAGCTCTCAATAACAATAAAAAGGTAGTATAATTCTTACTTGAGTAGTTTTTAAGTACCATATTTACTAAATTTATTTTTATGTTGCAAGAATGATGAAGACTGGAAAAGAACAAGAAATTTGAAGAAGTGGGGTAATGGAAAGGATTGGAATTTTGCTTCAGGATCTGAAGGAGGCTGGATTCGACTGTGGCCCATGAATTTAGAAATTCCAACTTATACTAATGTGTTGGAGTATCATAAGACTATCAAGCAAATGATCTATAAGGTAAGATTTTTTCCACCCTAAACAATCAGGTACTTATTCTTTTAATTCTTTTGAATAGGTAAATAAATTTAGCAAAATAGCAAAAGAATTGGCAAAGGAACATCCTCAAGCTTCTGAGAGCCAGTTATCAGAGTGTCTTTTGCAAGAAATGAAAATAACTGGAGAACTTTGGATGCCACCATTATAAATATTAACTGACCAAAATCCTGCCAGCTTTTGCCAAATCTGCTTTAGTGTATCCTAAAGTCTTTCTACTTCTTAAAAAATATTTTTAAATAGGTACCTAGGTATAGATTTAGATATTTCTAAAATATTTATTTATATTTTGAACAATCCATCAACATTTACAATGGCACTTAAATATTACATATCTACAATAATATAATAAATAGTATTGACCAGAAACGAACCTTTACAGCGGTGTCAAATTTATTTTTTCAAATAAAAATATATAACACGTTTAATAATTAATTTAAAGCGAAAGGTTAACTTTAGGATTAGAGCTATGATTATTTTATTTCTTTGGATGGGTACTAAATACTTCAACCATATGATTTGACTTAAATAAATAATAAAAACTAATTAACCTTATTGTCAGTATATTTAATTCTGCAATCATTGGTGTCTATCGATTTTTACGAACAAATTGACTATTTATCTAAAAATAATTCACACAGCACAACACAATAAATAAGTAATGTAAAGTTTAATATAATGATAATTTACTCCTTTTGCTTTGGTAACAATTAAGTTTAAATAAGTTTGACTTTCAAAAATATGTTTAGTATGCACGGTTAGTGGTTACAGGTTACACATACATTAAAAAGGATAATAAATATTCTACATAGCAATTATTTAACGAGCATGAGCTTTGCAGAATGGACGACCCCCTTTGGCAAAGAAACTTTGACCTTCCAAATTCTTTTTGCACATCTACAACAAAAAACATGGTAAGTCTACGGAAACATTAGATTATAAATTTTATTTACCGAACAATTGAAGCATTGACTGTGATAGTTGTTGTTAAGAGCTTCAACCCAACGATCACCTGCTTCCACAGGAAATCCACAAGCATAACATTTGGTGGTAAACAATTCGTTCCAATCTGAAAACAAATAATTAAAATGTTTGCTAAATTGTTTAGACGAAAAATAACAAACCAGCTTCACAGTATGGAGCACCATCCTCCAAAAAGAATGGAGAGTTTCCGAAAAGTTTTCCACAGTATGAGCAATTAAAACATTCTGGATGAAAGTTCTTTCCAATGGCTTTAAGACAATCCTTTAAAAGAATTGAATGTTATGTATTATTTTTGTCAAGAAATGGAAAACACTTACTCCTTTTATCTTAGAATTGCATTTTGAACAAGGGGGGGCCAAATACTGCTCAAAGCAATACTCGCAATAAAGTTGTCCGCGTTCTTCAACAAAACCCAAATCTTGAAGAGGGCGACGGCATGATGGGGTCGCGCAAATGAAATGTTCAGGACACCATATCTTTCCCAATGCTGTTATGAATGGACCCCTAAAAGCAGTGTCATTGTGATATATTTATTTATAAGTATTTGTCACATAATACAAAAAAAGCAATTGTTAGAACCTACCTTTTAATTTCTTTCTGACAAACGTTGCAAACCGGATTTGTTACTTTATCAAGATCAACCGACTTCTTGTTGTTTGTATCAACATCATCAAAATTATTATTGGAATTAGTATCAGAAAATAATAAGGAGTGTTTTAAATTTATTGATTGACTGTTTCTTTTGGAATTATAGCTTTTTTGACTAGTTGCAGATTCTAAAGAATCTTCTTGTTTATTTGGTTTACGCCTTAAAGTAACTGTTTTAATTTCTTCTAAAATCTGCTTTCGTGACTCCTCAATTAAAAGTTCATTAAAAGGAATAATAATTTCATTGGAGGGAAATGCGTTGTTGTTAATGTGATTTTCAATTTCAGTGTGCATTTCACTGCGATTATTTTGGTTAGTTGCGAAATCCTCAAACTCATGCGCTAAAAATAAAAAAACAAAATACACAACCATGCAAAAAAAAATAC
This sequence comes from Cartodere bifasciata, assembly GCA_963920755.1. Classification (NCBI taxonomy): domain Eukaryota; kingdom Metazoa; phylum Arthropoda; class Insecta; order Coleoptera; family Latridiidae; genus Cartodere; species Cartodere bifasciata. Next base: position 13,364,030 of record OY987195.1, read on the forward strand.
CAATAATACACCAACAACACATATTTACAAAAAGTATAACATAAACGAAGCGAAAACAAATGCTCTCCACTGAACAAAAATCTACCTGATTTGACCATGACACTGCCCACATAAAGGAACTCTAGTTCCTCCCAAAGCAGCAGCATTAAGAATTCCCCTTCCCCTTTTTGGGGCAATTCCAATAGCACCAGTTTGGCGTCCACCTCCTGCACCTATATTGGGATCAGGAATATTGGACTTAACATTTTGGTTAGACTTTGAGGAACCTGGCGCAGTTACATGTTTCATTGGAGGTTTAGGAGGAATTTGTTTTGCAATATCTTCAAGAGGAGGTAGGGGTGGTGGAGGAGGAGGTGGTGGAAGTTGAGTGGTAGCATTAAATTTAGGAGTGGCCACGCGCTGAGGCGTTGTAGTGGGTGGTATTGGAGGTTCCATTGGAATAACTTTGGGTGGAGGAGCCTGAGGTTGAGCAACTTTTTTCGATTGTCCTCCTTCTTTTGTAATAAAGGGGGACTCAATGTGATGTGGATTAGTAACATGAAGACCAATTATTCCTTGTTGTTCTATAACAGGCACGTTGACGTCATGAAACGGGTGACTTTGAGTAGAAGTAACATTCTTTTCAATGGTAATTTCGTTGGACTTCTGGGTACGTTCAAACTCTTCCGTTACAGTTTTCTTTCTTTGGACACAAACTTCTCCAGGTAAGTTCTCAACACTATGAGTTTGTTCATGTTTTTTATCTTCTTGTTGTTTTAAGTTGGAGTTTTCTGTTATTTGGGTAGAACTAATACCTTTGGAAGTTTGGCTTACACTTTGTCCTGTTCTTTCAACAGCTTCCATATGCAGCTTCTGTTGGCGCTGCATTTGTTCTCTTATAAATTTATCTTGTGTAATTTGTTCAGATGTTAATTGAGATTCTTGTTCCATTCCAGTTTGGTAACGATTCTCAGAAATATTTGTTGCTGCACCTAATCTTACATTTCCCGTGTACATTCTTTGTTCCATCTCTTCTCTTTTTTCCTTATAGTGTGGAATATACTTGCTAAGCTCTTTTCTAGCTTCCTCCACTTTAAAATCCTGTTTCGTCGGAGGTGGTCTTGATGGTTGGAGAGGATTAGGTGGTGGACCATGTGCAGGTGATTTTGCTCTCACCGAAGAGCCTGCTTCAGGACATGGAGAAGGGCTACGGCCTCTATCTGGGCAAGGACTTGGAGAGCGGGAAACGTTTGGACTAACATCCAAAACATGAAGGGCAGCAGGTCCATATTTTTGAGCAACTAAGTTTGCTTGATAATATGGAATAACTGGTGGCGGCTTGTTAATCATGCTTGGAGTTACTGGTCTTGGTCGTGGAGAAAAAGTAGTATTTTGTGGTTGGTCATCAGACACTGGTTGGAATCGTATTTGCGGTGGTGGGTTGTTGGGATTCACAGGAGCGGGGTTAAACTTAGTAGGCATTTCACACATTATGGTTGTTTCTTGTAGTAGCTTTTTAGCCTCAATCTCACTTTGTTTGTGTTGATCATGTCTGACTTGTGCTGTGTTTATCTTTTCCATAAGTCTTAAGTCTGCTTCAGCGTTATCTGAAATGCTGACTTGGTATTGGGGCAAGTCATGCGGCTTGTGAAGCTCGGCCAGTGGCACCGGCTTTTTTAAGACTAGCTCTTCGGCTTGCTTTTGAATTACTACCTTTTCCTTGTTTTGTTTATCTGTTTGTTCGGTTGTAGTCACATGTGTTTCGGTTAAATTTTCACGAGACGCATCCACTGTGTTAGTGTCATAAATGTGTCCAGGATTATCATAAAGTCCAGGGTTTGGTACAGGTGGTGTAGTGGACACTTGCACTTGAAACTGAGAATAATCATTTTTATTTTGGAAAGAACAACTAAATCCTTGAAAGATTGGCATGAATTGTGACGGAGCTTTAGGTTCGTCTTCATGTTTCATTTGAAACGATTCAGGCAGTTCAGATTTTTTTAGAGGTTTTGTTAGGTTCTCTCTGTTAACAGATTGCCAGGTCTGTTTCTTCGACTCACACACTTCTTGAGTTGATTCAATTTTAGTTTGAACAATATCCAGCTGTAAAGGAGAATATGATCTATCAGACGCAGTGGTCAAAGCAGCCGACATAGTTAGATGTTCGATAGGTTTAGGTAAATCCGCAAAGTATTTAGCAGTGGGATCTACTTTTTTCTTGTGCACAATTGGTTCAACATTCTTTACCATTATTGGAGAAAAAACTCGATCTGGTGCCGTTCGTAAAGCTTTTACCATTGCAGTGTCTGGGACCTCAGGTTTTTCCCGGGGTACTTTTTGTTCTCTTTTCTCGCTAACAAATGAATGTTCTGGGGGAAAGTAAGGCTCAGTTTCTTCTGGTAAAGGAATTGGCTCCAGAGATGTGGGTGGTAGCGTATGGAAAGGTTCAACTGGAGCAATAGCCAAGGCTGAACCTAGGGCACTTACGGTTTTCTTTCCTGGAATTTGAGAAAAGTCTGGTGCTACTGTCAAGGCTTGCAACATGGGCGATTCCCATTTTTGGGGGACTGCATTTTCTGGATTAAACGCAGCAGGACGTTTAAGCTCGCAACTGTCTTTCCTCATACAGCATTCTCCAGCAAGTGCTTGTATACATGGATCAACTTTTTGGGCGACAGGAGCAACTGGAGTTTGTTCGGTTACAGCAGTCTTCGGTGGAGAAGAAGGTCTACTCCTCATAACCTTTTCAATTAGCTGCAATCTGTCTACAGTTTCTGATATGGTTTCAGCGCATTCAACAACACTTCTTCTTCCAGAAGTAAATGCTCCCAATTCAGACATTTCAGGTTCGTGGTAATATTCCGATCTGTTAATTTCCTCAACTTCAGAGCAAATGCTTTCACTATAAGTTTTGGACCTAGTACGGGAAGGTATTTGGACTTGAGAAGGAGGTGGAAAGTATAAAGGACAAGCAGTAGGACACTCAGGTTCGTCTTGTAAAGGAGGCCAAACAATGTTTTGCACACTACGCCCTTTTTATTAATTTTAACAAACAAATCATATGTTAATAACATAAGGGAAAGATGCCAAGTAAGGAAACAAAAAAGAAAGAAAAATGCAATTAGTAACAGCTGAAGCAAATTTGGTAAAAGCATAACTCTAAGATAATAGTATAACATTTTTCAAAAAAAATATGTCAAGAAAACTCACTACCCAATAATTACAATAATGATATTTCTAGTCATTTAAATCTAATGAATAAAAATAAATTGACGAAAAGTAATCAACACTCAACGTTAAATGCATGTAAATTCGTAGCTAGCGACTAGTGGTTAGTAAGTGCAGTTAGCAGTTTGATATTATTCAAGAACTAAGGAGAAAGGTCTAGGTTTGGGATTGAATGAATTAAAATCTGGAAATAAATGGTACGAATTAAATTAAGTAGGTACAATTGATAAATTTTGAGTTTTCTTGAGGTAGCTTGTTTTTTCTTTAAAATAGTTATACTATTATGAAAATTAAAATGTTGAGCCACTTGCACCAACTAAGTAAAGTAAAATTTATTGTGGTAACCGGTTTGTTTATCAGATATTTTAATAATTGGAGCAAATGTTCACAAATAATGTCTAAAATAAAAGAGACAAAAAGCTGTTTGTAAGCAAAAAGGTAGGTCTTAGATACCTTTAAAATATTGACCACCAGAATTTACTGGTTTTCGGATACTAGAAGAAGGAAACCGTCCTAGGAAGAAATAAATAAGAAAATAACATGATGTTTAAGCCATAGATTAAATTAATAAAGAATTACTTAGAACTAAGTAAGATATTATTTACACCTAATTAAACTACTTTCTAAGGTAAGATCCTCGGGAGATACCACATATTATCCATTATAGAAAAGACATTAAAGGACAACTATCACTAATTCTTACCTGCGGAGGATGCTGGGCTATGCGAAGTAACTGAGTGGATTGCAGGAGATAGAGGTGCAGCTCTTGGTAAAGTTGAAGAGTTGTATGCTGGTGATAAAGGAGCAGCTAGTGGTGCTGCTCTTGGCAAAGTGGAAGCGTTGTATCCAGAGGGGGATACAGGTCCACTTACACTGCTGAAAGGTTTGGGACCAGACGAACCGAAAGACTGAAATACCATTTGAATTTTAGATAAGAAATTATTTAAACAAAATAACTTGATGAAACTTAAACGGGTTAGAAAGTAGCAGGAAAGATCAATAAGCTGATAAGGTAAAAAATGTATTTTTTTTATTTAATTAGATTTTGAATTTATTCACAGTCTCTCCGCTCTACGAGTCGGTGAGTTTCAACTGTCGAACCTAGAATAATACTCTTTGTTTCATACACTACGAAAATAATATGTTAACTTATAAAAGAATCAATAAATGCAGTAGGGATTTTATAAGGTTATATTTACATTTAACAATAACATATATCTACTGAGGCTTTTGATAAACATACAAAATAAACTGCAAAGCAAATAATGATGACCTAATAATAGTCAATTAACTGCTAGAAAGCATCAAAACACCCCATAAACCAGAAAAATAAGCAAAAACCAAAAATAACTTGTTATTCTCATCTACAATCTACAAGCTTCTGATAAGTAAACATTTGTAAATTAAATGTTTGCCTACATCAGAAGAATCAAGTAGAAGTACTAACCTTAGAATAACTGCTGAATGAAACAGGCGCTATACGGGGCGCAATATTTAGAAGATTGTTATTCGGTATAACCGGCGATGACGCAATATTATTATTAGTTTGGTTATCAGATGCTAAAATTAACGATTCAAGTGGTTTAGTAGTTTCTCCAGTTTCAATTTTGGTTTCAGCAGATGGTAGTAAAGACGCAGGTTGCTGAAAGGGATTAATCAAGCATGCTTATGTTATTAAAAGAATTAAAGAAAAAGAATAAGTGAATAAGATTGGTAAATGTATTTAAGAGTATGTTGTGAGTAAGTTGTCATATTGGCCTATTTACCTGGTAAGCGTTCGGTGGAGAGAGTGGTGCTGTAGTTGGATAGTTGTGGGATGCAAGAGCGGCAGAGATGGCGTTTGCTGGCGCTTTACCGCCTCTACAAAATAAAAAAATAACATTAGATGTCGAAGTCAATATATAGACCATAAACCCGACACAATGCTTTTAATAGACATACGTCTTTTATAGTTGAGCTCAAACACCTTCTTAGCATTGGCCATTTATATTCAGTCAAAATTTTAATTTTATAGCAACTTCCTTTTGTACTCAGGCTTTTTGGCAAGGAATTAATCGAAAGGGAGGAAGGTTAATTAGCATTGCACCTGAATATAAAAGGTTGGCTACAGAATTAAGATTAAATTAAATAAAAATTGTGTTGGGTAAGTTTTAAATGAATAAAATAAATCCGGCTAAGGAAAAGATTGTATATTAAACACAAAAGTGGCAGTACATAAATTCAACTGTAAAATAAGAAATAAATGGCAAAATTATGTAAATAAAATCCTTCAAAACAAAAATAGGCATTAACAAATTTAAATCGTACATAAATTCACTTAATTAAATTAACCGAATTTTATAACAACATAATTTCTAAATTTCGCAATAAAAGCTTTTGAATAAACTTTAATTACAACACAAATAAATTAATTGACTTGTATTCTGAGACGCTTTAAATTCTATTGACCACACCCTAAAATAGTTCTTTTTCAAAATGGGTTTAATTTTTACACAAAATTATACTATTGGACTCTAATGTCTTTTAACTGAATTTACTGAATTATTTTAATACTTTTGACTTTAAAATAAAAATGCAAAATTACCTTTTAACAAATATTAATTTACCTTACCTTATTATTCACTGAATTTACTGTTTAATTACTTAAATGCTTTTTATCTAAATGAATTTAACTAAAAATTACAATTAATACAAAACTTAAAGAATTTTAAAACCGCACCTTAATTATGAATCACTACATTCTGAAACTGACTGACAAGGATTCACCTTGTGTTTATAATCAAAATTTTTACTAGACTGTCTTTTCCTGAAAGGAGTGTTTTCGTATTTATAGCCAAAAACTATTAGGTACATTAAAACAAAGAAAGTGGTGGCAAGATTTTGGATATGGCCCATCCTTCAGATCTATAGATGGAATCGCCAAATATGGTCTTCTATAAAGTAAAAATAGACCAAAGCATCATATATGCTCTACATCCTAACCTTGAGTACACCACTATGCCTGAAATCCTAATGTTACAAAAATAACCTAAACACTGCATAGATTTTAAGACAACTTGCTAGCTTAATACTTTTGTATAAATATTCCTTTTACAGTATCAAAGCATAATTATTTCGTTTATAAATCTATAGCCCTTTTTATCATATGGCAATAACTGAAAATATATTATTTTGTTAAATAACTCCAATACTTATACTCAGATTTAAACAATAATTAATTCTCTTTTATTTAAATTCACGCAGTGCAGTTATTGTGCTTTTAAGATAGGTACCTAGTCAACCACTCTGGCTATACCTATTTATATCTTAGATACATTGCTTTCACACAAAATAAGCTCTGCTTAGAATTTGTTTACTTCATAATTGTAATAAATCGGTATTTAAGCATTTATCAATAATCAAAATATTATGTTATGAAATTAAAATATTACCATATCATAAAAATACAGGGCGTACATTTTGTATCGCCACAATCGTTATTTCCCCAAAAAAATTTTCTTGCATAAGAGAAATTTTTCACACTGATTAAATATTTGATTAACATAGTTGACACACATCCTAATTTCCTACTTCTAATATCTAAGGGGTTAATACATTTTCCAAACTGATTAAATATATTGGGTTAATATAATTGGCACACCTTCTATTCTAAAAATTTTCATGCATAAAATTCACTAATAAACTAAATCCTTACATACTAAAATATAGTTCGTATATCAAATGAGAATTCACCATTTAAGTCTTGAATATTGTCTTTCAAATAACTCACATGACATTCCATTCACCAAATGATTGACGAGTTTCCATTCCATTTCCATTTTCTTCGCAGTTTCGTTTCCATCAATAAGCTTTTGACTTTTAAGCTTATAGGTTGAGCCTGTCTGGAGGACGTGTAGAACGGGTTGATCTACGTACCGCTCCGCTTGTAGACGCTTGGCTTGAATCTTGACCTCTGGGTTCTCTGGTCACTGAAGTAGCATCATTTCTACCATGCACGGTAGATTGGTATGGATGCGACCTTGTTGCTGGCATTTCCAGTTTAGTCTTTCCATGTACAAAAGACTTAAAGCGCCCAAACATAGATTTTCTTTCTTCTGAGTTTGGGGTCCTCGTGGTTGTAGTTTCTTGATAGGGGTTTGTTGACATGGCTGTACTTGAAACTCTACTGGGAATTGATTTGTCTCGAGCAGTACACCAATCATGGATTAGTTTATTATGTACCCTGCATTTTCCTGGTTCACAATTTCCATGGGGTGAGTCATCGCCAGGTTTTTGTTTGTCTGGTTTTCTTACTTCATGGGCTTCCATCATAGTTTCGTCTTCTTCTTCACTCGTAACATCGGATCCCAAGGTAGCATTTGCACTGAGATAGTTAGTGTCATCTCCACCTTGTGAATTCTCCAATGGACTGAATTCATCACTGGAGTCCAATGGTTGTGATAGTTCTTCTTCCAAATCCGTCTCCAATTCACTCATTGATTGATTTTCCAAATCCATTTCTAACACATCCATTGATTGATTTTCAAAATCCATTTCCAACCGATTATCCGAATCAATATCCGATTGATTTTTCGAATCACTTTTCGACTGCTTTTCTGAATTATTTCCCGAATGTCTGTTTGAATCACTTTCCGACTTTTCTTTTGAATTGTTACCCGAATGTCTATCCGAATCACTTTCCGACTGGTCTTCTGAATTATTTCCTGAATGTCTATTTAAGTAACTTTCCAAATTTTTTCCCGAATCACTTCCCGAATGACTTTCTGAATCATTTTCAATTTTAACACGATCGTTTGAAAGACAACTGCAATTTGTCTTTTTCATCAAAGGTTCATCATCTTCTGAACTGCTATATCCATTTACGTATGCTGGACTACAATAACTATTTGTAAATTTTCTTGGAATTATGTCATTTTGTCTCCTGGTTCGAACTAGCTTCTTAACTTTTACGGCTGCTTTATATAATTTCAATTGGTTTGCGTGAACAACTTGTTCTTTTCTTCCTTCTTCTTCTCGTATTTTGTAAGTAACAGGACCTACCTTTTGGATTATCACATAAGGTCCATTATATTTACGATGCATTTTTCTAGCTATATTGGTTTTTACTGAAATAGCTGGAGTATAAAGGTATACTAAATCGCCTTCTTCAAAACTTTGTTCCTTGGTCTTCTCTCTGAACTTCCGTTCTTCAGTTACTTGCTCAATGTTGTTCTTTGCAAATTCATAGGCATTATGCATTCGCAATTGCATTTCGACACTGTAGTCTTCACTAAGGTTGTAAGGAATTCGTGTTGGCTTGGTCATTTTATGAAATGGTACCTCCATCTCACGTCCATGTAGCACGAAGTAAGGTGTTAACTTGGTAGATTTATGTACTGTATTTCGAAGAGCCATTAACGCAAAAGGGATCCATGTGTCCCAATTTTCTCCATCTTCGGTAACGTAATGGCTAATAAATGTTTTTAAAGGTGCATTTATTTGCTCAACAATTGTATTCCTTTGTAGCTGATATGGTATTGTTTGAAGTTTGTTGATTTGTAGAATTCGGCAAATTTCCTTGAATAGTTTTCCTACAAATCGACTATCACAGTTAGTTAGAATTTCAGCAGGCACACCATGACGTAAAATTATTTCAGTGACGAAGGCTTGTGCCACTGTAGTTGCAGTAATGTCTGGTAGTGGTATAGCTTCTGGATATCGAGATAAAAAGTCGACACAGGTAAGTAAGTATTTGTTTCCTTGACTAGTCCTTGGCATTGGTCCAACAATTTCCAAACTAATTCGTCCAAAAACTCCATACGATGTAGGTAATGTTTGTGCATGAGCAGGTGGAACGTAATGTTTCTTCAATAAATTGCAGGAATGGCATTCCTTAATGTAGTCCTTAATATCGGCACTCATCCCAGTCCAGTAGTAGTTGCGTTTTATTAACTCCATTGTTTTATGATGACTAGCATGACGAGCTATAGGTGCGTTGTGATAAATGCGCATAATGTCCTGTTGTATAATTTTAGGTACTATAAGTTGATCATTTCCAAACAGCAAAGTAGACTTTTTGTATAAAAGTCCTTCCGAATTAATGTAGTATTGCTTGTTTCCAACTGTAAATGCTTCATTCATCACTGGTATTTGCTTAAAAATGTTTTGTAATAGAGGGTCCTTTTCCTGATAGTCCTTAATAGTGGCTTGTTCCCAAATGGCATCAATAATTGGCAGATTTATATCCTCTTCTTCCATATGAATGTTTGCTACAGCAGCTTGGGTTTGAAGTAGCTTTGTATTGGCTTTATTATCCTTATGATCCTGTTCTTCCTGGTTATTTTCAAGTCTCGTTAAAGCATCAGCTTGATTAAATTTTCCTTGTCGGTACTCAATTTTAAAATCATAATGTTGTAAGTACATGGCCCATTTTGACAATCGACTGCTTACATCCTTCAAGGATAATACGTATTTCAAAGGACGATGATCAGTGTATATTGTAAATCTTGATCCTGCTAAGTAAATGTTGTAATGTTTCACACCGTAGTAAATTCCAAGGCATTCTCGTTCAATGGTGGAGTAATTTCTTTCAGCAGTATTTAAAGTCCTGCTTGAAAAGGATATAGGATGTTCACCATCCTTAAACATTTGACTAAGTATCGCAGAAATTGCAGAGCCACTGGCATCAGTCGTTAGTATAAAAGGCTTCGTCAAATCGGGATGCTTCAATACAGGTGAAGTCATTAATGCCTTTTTCAATTTCTGGAAAGCATTTTCTTGTTTTTCCGACCAAACAAATTTGATGTTCTTCTTTGTTAAGTAAGTTAAAGGTATTGCTATGTCGCTAAATTTTTCGATAAACTTTTTATAAAATCCCGCAAGTCCAAGAAAAGCGCGAATTTCTTTTGAGTTTCGCGGACGAGGATAATTTTCAATTACTTTTGTTTTCTCAGGATCCACTTGACATCCTTTTCCCGAAATAATATGGCCTAAATATTTTGCTTCCGATTGCATAAAGTGACATTTAGTCGGTTTAAAAGTTAAATTATTATTTCGCATCCGTTCAAAAATGTTTCTAAGTTTTCTTAAATGTTCGTCCGTATTGTCTGAGCTAAAAACTATTATGTCATCTAAAAATATTAAACAATCTATTCCTGTTAGTCCTGAAAATATTGTATTCATGAGCCTCTGATAAGTCGAAGGACTATTCTTAAGTGCTTTTGACATATGCTGATACTGATAGTGATTATCTTCGGTAGAAAATGCGCAAATTTCCTTTGCATTCTCCTCCAACTCAATTTGACAAAATTTACTATTAAAATCACACGTTGAAAATAAATAATTTCCGCTTAATTTATCTAAAGTATCTTGAATTCTCGGTAAAGGAATGCTATCCGACATAGTAATTGCATTTAATTCGCGAAAATCTATACACAAACGATATTCAGTATTTTCTCCCGAATGGTTTTTCTTTTCTATTAAAAGACACGGAAACGACCACGGACTTTCCGATTCAACAATAACACCGCTTTCTAATAATTTTTGTATTTCCTGATTTAAAATATGTTTTCTATGAAACGGCACACGATACGGCCTTTTAACAATAGGTAGCACATCTTTATTTAAAACAATATTATGTTTTACTTTATTCGTACACGTAATTTTATTAGGTTCGTGAAAAATATCAATAAATTCGATAATTAAATTTCTCAACTTAATTTCTCTATCTGTTTTTACATTACATAAATTTAACTTTGCTAAAATTTCATTTACATTTCCGCATTTTACTTGATTTACCTGTTTTTCACTAAATTTTTCTTTCTTTTTACTATAATTTTCCATGCAAATTTCCTCAGTTGCATGAGCATAACCTAAAATAGTATTTTTCTTAATAAACTTTGGACATTCTGTTACATTCATAATACGTAGTGGTACTCGGTAAGTGGCTTTATTTAAGCTTCTTGCTACCAATATTCCTGGTGTGACGTCATCGATTGGTTCAATTACTACATTTTCCGTTAACCTACCAGGACCTCTGATTTTTCCGCGGCAAATCCTTTGGATCCTTGGTGGAAGAACTATATCTTCAGATGCGTACACGGGTAATGAATTTACCTCACTTGAATTTGTTTGACTAGCAACTTCACAAACTTTTACTTTAGGGATATTATGAGAATTATTTTTAACCTTTTGAATTTTTGCATTAAAAGAGCTTAAGTTTTGTTCCTGTTTGTTACAAAATTCTTGATCAGGAATCTCGCGACTGTCGCACACCGAATTGGCCGATTTGGTGTGAACTTTAGAAAACTGAACTTTGCGCTTATTTTCACAATTCTTTTTGGATTTCACATTTTGGACATTTATGCCTAAAGATTTTTCGCTGTGCTTACTTTTGCAGGATTCTATTTTTAGAATCTTTTGACCTTGGCCTACCAAATTGTCCTGTTTGACCGTTTTGGTGCAATTAGTGCAAGACTTACTAGCTTTACCTTGTTTTGCATTTTCCTTAGTGATTTTTACAATTTTCTCACCTAAATTTCCTACTACATTATGTAACTTAATAATCTCATTTTTTAAAAATTCAAGATTTCTGTCTTGATTCTTGTAATTAATCTCCTTTTCCTTACAATCAAAAATGTTTCCACTATTAAACATATCATTATCACAATAACTAACTTCACGTACCTCACGTGTTTCTTTACCATTATTTCTACTTAAAATTTCCTGATTTCTAAAAATCTCATTTTCACTAAAATAATCATTATTCTCAAAATAGTTAGCACTTTGATTTTTACTCATTAAATTTGTATCACACATAACATTCGCAGTTACTTTTTCTCGATAAAATTGGTTTTCTCGACATTTTTCATTTTCTAAATTAATTTCATGCCCTTTTAAGTATACTTTTGAATTATGCCAATCAACGATTACCTGATGCTTGTTTAAAAAGTCCATACCGCATAAAATATCGGCTTCGAACACTACTGTCGACGCTATGATAAAATCGTGTTCGATTACGTTATCATTCGACAGAGCTATTGGAACTCTAACAAGTCCTTCTTCAGGAATGTGATTTCCTTGCACATCAGAAAGTAAAATATTACCTAAAGGTTTAATTTGAAAATTGAACTCCTGAACAACTTCAGGTTTTATTAAGGATACACAAGCACCCGAATCAATTAATAAAGTCACCATTTTATGGCCTATATTTAATTTCATTAGATTTCTCGGTTCATGTCTGTCATAAACACTGTGTATCCATACCTGATTTTGTTTTACTGCGCGACTGAAACCCGGAGTTCTAGAGTGGCCGCTTGACAGTTTAAAGACTTTTCCGGTTTTTTAGCAGATACTACTTCTGCATACGTTCGACAATATTTATTATTTTCCACCTCTGGTGGTTTCCAAGAATAACGAAAATTCTCCTTAGAATTTCCTTTATAATAATTAAAATTTGTTTTATACTGTTTTTGCAGATTTTTCTGATTAAAATTATTTAGTTTACGAAATTGCGTACATTTATTTTTCCAAAACTTACTTTTACCAAACTTTCCCGAATTCTTTGAATAAAATTCTCGGCTAATATTTAAAACTGGATTTTTAAAATTTGATTCTACTCGCGTTTCTGGTTGTTTAAAATATGGTTTTCTAAAAACTGGTTTCTCCTGAAAATCCGAAAAATTAACAAAATTATAATTTAAAGGCTGGGTCATAAGTTCGATCTTTTCTTCTTTTTCCGCTAAAGTAAGAGCTTCCTGAATTGATTTAGGTTCCGCTGACAAAATTCTTTGCTTAACTGGCATTTTTAAATTATACAAAAACTGACTCAAAATTTGACCGTCTAAATACTCTTGCTCAAATTGTTTCTTTTCTATATTTTCCGAAAATGTAATTGTATCTAATGCTGCTAATTTTACTCTAACCAAAAATTGCCTAACCGTTTCGTCATTATTTTGTTTAATACTTAAAAATTTGTAAATTGCTTGTTCCGGTCTCTCATATTGCTTACTATGTAATTTTAAAATGTCACAAAATATATTCCAATCGCTCGTAGTGGATAATTCTTTCTCAACTCGGAGTAAACTTTTTGCGTAACCTGTAAATTTATATTTCGCGATTTTAACTTTTTCTTCGCTATTCCATTCTGTAATAATTGAAGTGTTTTCTATTTTCTCAATGAACTCTATTAAACTATTTTTTCCGTTAAATTCCGGGATATCGCTAATTAATTGGGGAAAAACAAAACTTTTTAGCAAATTATTTTCTAGTGTAACTGTATTTATCTCCATTTTTGAAATGATAAAAAAAATTCCTGGCAATTCACAAACTGACTGACTTGACTGTGCGTTGCTAAAATATTAATTTTTCCAAATGTTTATTACCTTATTATCAGCACAAAATGAACAATTTTTCTTTGCAGGCGCAGAGCCTTCAAGTTGACAAAATTTAAAAAAATTATTAAAATGTTCGAAACAAGGTAGTTTTTCTTGCAATTCTTCGTCAATTTTATAATGTTCTGGTAGATTTTCCCAAATATCTAATAAATCATGCGCCTTAACAAATTCTTTTAAATAAATAATCGGAATAAATTTAAAGTCTGAATTTTCCAAAAGTTGAATGCGATTTTTAATTATGAAACTTAAAACACTATTTACTTTTTCGACTGTACTATTAATTTCCATTCTAAAATGTATTAGTTATAAATAAAATTAACTTTTTAAACAACAAAATTTCCAAATTTTTACTTGATAATTTATAATTGAACTTTTAAAATTAACCAAAATTTTTGTAAACTTAAAAATTTATTTTTCTTTTAAATTAAATCTATTTAACTGATTTCCTGACTTTGTATTAAAACTAGAATGGGTAGAAATCGAAACGGGTAGAAGTCGAAACGCGTAAAAGTTACTCTTCGCAAATGAGTAGCTCGAGTAGAATTCGGATTCGGTAGAAGTGTAATTTTATATTTTTTAAATCAAAGCTAAATCAACATTTTATATAATTGCTACACATTCTATACTATACTCTTCGCAAGAAAACTATTATGGGATAATAGTTTTTTTTTTAATGAAACTTTTTTTTTATTCTGCGAAGAGTGCAAACTATTAACAGAAAACACGAAAAATTTCGTTAACGAAGAAGATAAACGTCAGTTCTGACGTTTAACATATTTGAGGTTATTTGTTCTGACAGCTGCTTTTGTTTCTTAGTTTAAAATATTTTTGGCATGGCCTACTTGAATGACGCGTGACACTATTCGGACTTAGAAGTTTTTTGCTACTGAAATAGTTTATTTTATTGATTTTTTAACCTTACTAGTTAACTTAACAAATAATGAATCAACATTTTTAATAGAAAATTAAATTTTCTTTAATTTTGCAAAAAATATTGTTTCTGTAGATTGAATAATAACGGAGATAGGAAATTTTTTTGTAGTGGGGGGTCACGGGGGGGGGTCTGACAAAAAATCAAACGAATACTTTTTTGTAGAGAATTAAATTTCCTATGTTTTATGTCGAATAATTTTTTTTGTAAATTTAATAATAATCGAGTTACGATTTTTTTTTCACTTGGGGGGCCGAACAGGGGGCTTTATAGTACTCGGATTCTTGTCAAAAACAATAGGGTTCTTCCTCTCATAGGGATCGATTTTTCCTTAAAATTTGAATAGGATTGGGAGTTTGGTTCTTAAGATAGCGTGTTTACAAGAAACGTGACATCCCACAGACCGACCGACCGACCGACTACCGACGGACGGACAAAAAATGAAAATCTTAAAAAGTCATGAAACGCACGAATCTGCAAAAATTTTTGCTCTACGACGAAAATTGACGATTTTAGGATTTTCTGATCGATTGCAATATACTCTTGTGAAGAGTATAATAAGTGCAAAACTGTACAATTAACAAAATGACTTTAGACAAGTTACTTTCTGAAAACTTTATGCTTAAGATGTAAAATAAACAAAAATTGGTATTTTGAGTTTCTGAAAATACTAGTAGATGCCAAAACTTTTTACTAAAATACTATTATTTAAAAGTTTAAGCCAAAATGTCTTTCTTTAAAAATTTAATTTTAACCTTAGAAAATGTAAAAAAAAATTCTAAAATCGTAGAAATTCCTGGAATGAATAGCAATGTAATTAATTTATAATCAGCAATTGTAAAATGTTAAATTTCTTAAACTCTCTAAAAACAAACAAAATATTTTAAAATTAACTGAACGTGGACCTTTGACAACTATTTAATTTTTCTCAATATTTCTACCGAAAACTAATTTTTGGAGCTGTAAAATTCTGAAACGCAACGCAACAAAATATTTTAAAATTGGTCTTATAAATTTCTGAAAAATTTATAGAAGCAAAATCGGCGAATTTATGTTGGTTATCTCAAAAATTTACTTTTTTCCAATATGACTCGCTATTTCTTGTTTTACTGCTGTTATTTTACTGTTTAAAAATTATTTTATTACACAAAAGAAAATTTTTCGGAACAATATTTTTAGCAATTTAATTTTATTCTACCCAAAAACAAAATAACTTTGACAAATTTGAAACAATTTATAGCAAATATTTTATTCTGCCCAAAAACAAAAATAACCCCACACCTGACACCATTTATAGCAACTTCCTTTTGTACTCAGGCTTTTTGGCAAGGAATTAATCGAAAGGGAGGAAGGTTAATTAGCATTGCACCTGAATATAAAAGGTTGGCTACAGAATTAAGATTAAATTAAATAAAAATTGTGTTGGGTAAGTTTTTGTTATGGGCTTAAATGAATAAAATAAATCCGGCTAAGGAAAAGATTGTATATTAAACACAAAAGTGGCAGTACATAAATTCAACTGTAAAATAAGAAATAAATGGCAAAATTATGTAAATAAAATCCTTCAAAACAAAAATAGGCATTAACAAATTTAAATCGTACATAAATTCACTTAATTAAATTAACCGAATTTTATAACAACATAATTTCTAAATTTCGCAATAAAAGCTTTTGAATAAACTTTAATTACAACACAAATAAATTAATTGACTTGTATTCTGAGACGCTTTAAATTCTATTGACCACACCCTAAAATAGTTCTTTTTCAAAATGGGTTTAATTTTTACACAAAATTATACTATTGGACTCTAATGTCTTTTAACTGAATTTACTGAATTATTTTAATACTTTTGACTTTAAAATAAAAATGCAAAATTACCTTTTAACAAATATTAATTTACCTTACCTTATTATTCACTGAATTTACTGTTTAATTACTTAAATGCTTTTTATCTAAATGAATTTAACTAAAAATTACAATTAATACAAAACTTAAAGAATTTTAAAACCGCACCTTAATTATGAATCACTACATTCTGAAACTGACTGACAAGGATTCACCTTGTGTTTATAATCAAAATTTTTACTAGACTGTCTTTTCCTGAAAGGAGTGTTTTCGTATTTATAGCCAAAAACTATTAGGTACATTAAAACAAAGAAAGTGGTGGCAAGATTTTGGATATGGCCCATCCTTCAGATCTATAGATGGAATCGCCAAATATGGTCTTCTATAAAGTAAAAATAGACCAAAGCATCATATATGCTCTACATCCTAACCTTGAGTACACCACTATGCCTGAAATCCTAATGTTACAAAAATAACCTAAACACTGCATAGATTTTAAGACAACTTGCTAGCTTAATACTTTTGTATAAATATTCCTTTTACAGTATCAAAGCATAATTATTTCGTTTATAAATCTATAGCCCTTTTTATCATATGGCAATAACTGAAAATATATTATTTTGTTAAATAACTCCAATACTTATACTCAGATTTAAACAATAATTAATTCTCTTTTATTTAAATTCACGCAGTGCAGTTATTGTGCTTTTAAGATAGGTACCTAGTCAACCACTCTGGCTATACCTATTTATATCTTAGATACATTGCTTTCACACAAAATAAGCTCTGCTTAGAATTTGTTTACTTCATAATTGTAATAAATCGGTATTTAAGCATTTATCAATAATCAAAATATTATGTTATGAAATTAAAATATTACCATATCATAAAAATACAGGGCGTACATTTTGTATCGCCACAATTTACTTACGGTGATACAGTAACTGGAACTAAACCAGGAGCAGGGGGGTTGGCTCTTGCAGCTAACTTTGCGTGGATATCACAATAGAGCTTGTTGTTGATGTTGTAATATCTAAAATAATAAAAAGATGTACCTACTTACAAATATCTAAACTAAAGTTGTCTAAACTTACCCAACGTTTTTAAGGGAAGTTCCACAAGTAGAACACTTAAAGCATTCAACGTGAAGATTTTTTTCTTTGATTCTTACAAATACTCCGCTGAAAAATAATTTATTGTAACTAATGGCAATAATAATCCATTGCAAGAAACATAGATCATTATTATAAAATATAAAAATGTAGTAAAGCACATAGCCCATGCAATGTTGCAGGTAAAAAGCTATCAATTTATGATTGAAATAAAACAAGAAGAATTATGAAACGAAATAATATGTTAGTAGGTAAGCATTCCAACATATTTTCAAGTTTAATGTCCATGCATTTTCTACCCTTCACCTTCAATGGTTCGCTGAATTTTTTAGACAAGACTGAAGAAAACACTATAATAGGGACTACGTAAAAAGACAGTGAAAAAGTTTGTACCATACGCAACGCAACATTTATAAAAAATGACTTATTGAGTAATTACGTTATATTTTACGAAAAGATCCAACGTTTTTATTTCATTATTGTTTTACCTACCAACAGGTAACTTATGTTTTTTGCTTTTAGGATCTAATATATCATGCATTATAGTACTTAAAACCTACTTTCTCGTTCTCATTTCTCATGCACGAGAACGAGAAACTATGAGTTTTGGGCACTATGTTTAAATCTATCACTTGTTAGGTGGCGCGGGAGGAGCCGACGCCCAGTAAAAGATCTATCTGTGGAATATAGCCGAAACCCTCAATAAGACTGCCATAGTGGGACTTTCAACTAACATCGATCCGACAACGTCCAGTTGGACTTACACAATCACTCTCTCACAATCAGTACAAATAGTAGCACCCTGTGGAACTGTCAAATGATCTGTTGTAGTGGAGGCAGCGGTATTCGTAGTGGTTTTAGGGAATTCCCCTTGTCGACTGTTCGTTCGGTTATTGTGGTTGTCAAATGGAGTGTTAGACCTTGATGTCGAGTACCCACCGTAACCGGAGGTATAAATGTCGGAACGTATTACTGCCAATAAAACAAAATCAAAGTCAGTTACAATAAATCTCAGCGAATGTTAATAAGCCCTTGATGATGATTTTGTAGCTCGCACCACTCCTATTAAAATGTTGAAGTTGCCTGAAAATACTTACACGATGAGACGTTCACAGTCTGCGCAAATGTTTTGGCCTGGAGGCAGCTGAGGAGTTGGGGGTGCTGGTTTATTCTCAGGAGCGATCACGTGCCTTAAACCTGCTACAGGTATAGAGGGAGAGGTGTCTATTCCTGAGCTTACTTCGTGGTGATGGTAAACTACCGTAGGTATCATAAAACATTAACATTTTTGCTCTAGTTTAATTTAAAAGCTGCGACTTTGTAAACGAATAACAATTGCATTTCGGCACAGTTTCTAATGAATTTACAATTGTTATTTAAATGTATAGGTAAGTAGCTAAGTATATCCTTCAAAGAAGAGCTTATAAAAAAGAAATGAGCTTAATGCTTAATTTTTTCTCATGATGGTCATTGTCCAAATCTATACCTTTCAGTAGTAGGTAATGTTATTAATTATGCATAATACAATATTTCGTAGACGAGAAATACCTACCAGGTTCTGGAGATCTGGGTTCCTTTTCGGATTCTTGTATCATGCGAAGTACATCACTTTTAGATGCATCGTAATTTTTTTCGTTTTTCTTAAAGTTTACCCTGAAAATAAATTCAAAGTACAGTTAAATTAACATAAAAGTGGTACACTGTCAAATTTGTTTAACTTAATTTGGCATTAATTTCTTGATTTCTGGTAATTTACTGTATTCGTAAAATATGGTAAAGCAACGAAACAACCATCATGGATATGATTGAATTAGGACAAAATTAAGGTCAAATTTACTGAAAACAAATTTGACAGTGTACCACTTTTATGTGAATTTAACTGTACTATGTTAAGTAGGTATTTGCTAAAAATAATTCGCAAGAAAATATAATGTAAACATTTCCAGTATTTTTAAACAATCTGGCAAAAGTTCTACCTAAATAATTATTGTTGATTTTTTTAAATTAAAACGAAAAGATAAAGAAAATGTTATAGGTACCTACTCATAAAAACTAAATCTTTAAACACTGGTAAAAGTTATATGAATAAATGGACGTTTTTTTATGTTTTAGGTACCAATAATCTGCCTAATTCATAAGCAAGGCGTTTAACAGTTGGCAATTTTCCATAGCAAAAAAAAATAACTGTAATTTTCAAGTTTGATATATTACGTAACAGTGTGATGACGTATTCTGAGTATTTTTAGAAATTTGGTATGATAGCGTGAACGTGAACAAACTGAAATAAATGATAGTTTGGCAAACGCCTGCACTTTCTGGGAGGAAATATTTTTTGCCAACTGAAAAACATAAATGGTGGAACAATTTAAAATTATTATGCGTTAATGTTGAACATTATTATAGTTTGTTAATTTAGGGCTCGTAAAAAGTTGACACAGACGACAACAACTTACAAACTTTGCAATTTGTTTTATTATCAGATCTAATAATTAACTATATTTAAGATTGGATGGGTGGTTTTTAATTCTTATTTAAAATTATAAAGAAGCACAGAAAAAACATTTTGAATTAAAACAGATAAAATCATTTTTATTAACACAGCTATACGCGAGGCTATACGCTATAAAAATGTAGTTTATATTGCCGAATAATTATTCCTTATCATTTGTTGTCATTATTTTTACATACCCCAAAGCACCTGTGGAAAGAACCTCAGTTTGAGCAGAAAGAGTTTCAGCTATACTTTCTTCTGAATATAATTTAACAGGAGTATTATATTGGTTGTTTATTAACTTCGATCCACCATTCGCGGTGCCATTTAACTGAAATAAACAAACTTTTTATTACACAACCAAAATGACAAATAACTTGTTACTTACGAAAGGTTTAGCAGCAACGTTATGTCCGGTTCCAATGGCACCAATATTTTCGGTATTGTGTGCAGCTAATGACGTTCTGGTAACAGGACTTAAATTATTTATGTTTCTAGAAGGAGCGGAAAATGTTCCTGTAGGTGTTACTGATGGCTTCCAAGTTGATCCTCCCCTGAAAAATAGGTAGGAACCAACTTGTATTTATAGACTTATATATTTATGGCAATTGATCAATAACGCCTTGAAGGTTAATTTTATTTAATTATTGTCAACAAATAGCTAGTTTATATGCCTGCAATCTGTACTAGGCACTTTTTGCTCACGGTTGCTGTTAAAAACTTAGATAGCAATCAAACATATCCTATTGGCCTAGACATGTAATTTAACGATGGAAGAACAGTAAAATATTATAAATAAAATAAACAATAAATGAAATACGTAAAAAAGTTCTAGCAGATTTACGTTCAGTTTAAATGATTTTTTTATTTTCTAAATTAAGCAAAACTTTTGCGCCATTAAGCTTGAATTATAGATGAATTAACTTAACTTCACTTATAATTAACGTAGCGCGACTGAAATAAATTATACGAAAGATGAAATCGCATTTACAGATCCAATTAACTTACCTTGACGTTTACTTAAGGTTCTATTTCTTAATTTTGGTAAATTTCATTTAATTTTATGTTAAGTAAGCCTCTTCACAGAGCCATCTATCGGCTACTAGACCAAATTTTTAAAATTACAAAGATTATCGAAGAATTTCATATAGATTTCTGTATATTTACAGAAATAAGACGATTCTAACATTTACCGATAGGTGGCGTTTACTTAATTTTCTTGTGGATAAGTAACGTATAAATTTATACTATAAATGCCTTAATTTAGTCAAGTCAAGTTAAGTGGAGTAAAGTAGCTTTGAGTGGCGTTGAGTTAAGTTAATTGATCTCTAAATCACACTTTATCGTTGCGTTTGTTTGGGATCAAAGTTTTTGCATAGGTATTGGAAAATTGTTTGACAAAAAACTTGCCATATTATTTTTTATACAACTTATAAATTAACGCAGTTGCCTTAATATTACATCCCGTAAAATATTACATATGAATATTTTTTTGGAAGCTTTTGTTTACCTTTGAATTGTCATTTCAAATCCATTCCCCGCGTACATAACGACATCTTGAGCTTGTTTGTGCGGTAAATTAAATACGTCGGTGTTATTAATTTTAATAACGGAATCTCCTGCAACTAATCCTGCTCTTTCTGCTGGCGATCCAACTGTTACCTAAAAAAATGAAAATTACTTAAAAAATTATTATAGTTGGACTTTGATATTTCTTTAAATACTTATTGCAAACTTTTTTACAAAAATTATGCAATTTTTGTTTACCTACATAATTATGTAAGTAATGTCACATTTAATTTAATTAAACAATTAACATTTAAAGTAATACCTACCGAGTTCATAAACATAATCCAAGAATTATTTAAAGTAAGAAATTTAATGCAGTTCATTGGTACATTTCAATTTAACAAATGATGGATTTTAAAACAATAAGGTGTCGTAAATTTCTAACATTAAATGATTCTTAGATGATAGTTTAGGAACTTGACATAAGAAATTTACGGCCCCTTGTTGGTTCATTGACAATAATAAACTTTGATGTCGGTGTCAAATAAACCAATGAAGGGCCGTATATTTTTTTGGTAATTTAAGTAATTCTTAAGTTCTAAGTTTAAAGGTTTATTGTTAAACTGGATTGCATGAACTCCACTTTAATACAAATATTTAAATCGAATTTGCATAGATCCTTGTTGCGAATCAATCAGAGCAAATAGAAAATTCCTCGGGAAATTCTTAATAAGTTTTATGGTTGTTAATTCTAGTTAGTCTGAAACTGTTTAATAACATACATACAATTTCTTTTAAGCATGGCACACAATTTATTCGTCTAGACACTAAAGAAATTGTAAACGCATAATATACGATTAAAGTTATTATACTGTTCGCAAGACTAGGTCCGAAGAGCATATTGCAATCGATACGAAAAATCTAAAATCGTCAATTTTCATCCTAGAGCAAAAATTCGCAGATTCGTGTTTTTCATCGAATTTTGAACAACTTTGAAAAAATCCGTCCGTCTGTCGGTCGGTCGGTCGGTCGGTCGGTCGGTAGGGTGTATGTCACGTTTCTTGTAAACACGCTATCTTAAGAACCAAAACTTTAATCAAATTCAAATTTTAAGGAAAAATCGATCCCTATAGGAGGAAGAACCCAATTGTTTTTGACGAAAATCCGAGTACTGCAAAGCCCCCTTTTCAGCCCCCCAAATGAAAAAAAAATCGTAGCTCGACTATAATTAAATTTACAAAAAAAGTTATTCGACAAAAAAATTACCCCCTAACACAAAAAAACCTTCTATCTCCGTTATTATTCAATCTACAAAAAAAAATTATTTTACAAAATTAATGAAAATTTAATTTTCTATTAAAAATGTTGTTTCATTTTTTGTAAAGTTCGCCAGTAAGGTTAAAAAAACAAAAACTAAAAGATTTCAGTAGCAAAAAATTTCTAAGTCCAAATCGCGTCACGCATCTGTCAAAAAGGCCATGCCGAAAATATTTCAAACAAAGAAACAAAGCCTGCTGTCAGAACAAATAACCTAAAATATCTTAAACGTCAGAACTGACGTTTATCCTCTTCGTTAACTAAATTATTCGTGTTTTCTGTTAATAGTTTGCACTCTTCGCAGATTTTTTTTTTTATAAGAAACTATTAATTATCCTATAATTGTTTTCTTGCAAAGAGTGTAGCATAGAGAGCAATTATATAAAAAATTGATTTAGCTTTGATTTACAAAGTATAAAATTCTACATCCACCGATTCCGAATTCTATTCGAGCTACTTATCTGCGAAGAGTAACTTCTACGCGTTTCGACTTCTACCCATTTCTAGTTTTTATTTTAACGCATTAAAGCTTATTATACTTTTTAATCCATCCCATCACAAAGTTCTATACTAAATAATCAACGTGTTTAAGAAATATCGATGAAAGCGCTTAAAATCTACCGAAATAGGTAACTACATTTTTTTTAGTAATTTACTTAGATCACGGCATTACTGAACCAAATGGAGTGATCTTCATGTAGTTTTTAGTATAGACACTGTGAAGTGAAGTGTCTTTAGTTTTTAGCAGAGAGTTTTTAGTTCCTACCGTTACCTATCAAGGTAATATTTTTGTGAATTTCTGTCAAACTTTTGGCAATGTGAAAAAAACTCATTTTTAAACATGAACACAAAAACGGTGCTTAAGTTATTTAAATTATTGGAAGGTTTCAATCGCCAAAAATATTTTACTGCATTGGAATATGTAGAGACAAGAAAATATCCACTAACTGATGAAGAATCCCATCATTTTTTGAAATTAATTCGTCATCACGTAATTTTGGAAGAGATTTTAGATACCTTTATTAAATACAAAAGAATTGTGATTGATTTGGATAAGGTAGATTTTATAGTTGTTTTTTACGTCTTAATATTTGTTTTAAAAAGTAATACAATTGTCGAAATCAAAGATGCATTTGTAGATTTAAACGATAAAGTCCCTTATATTCCAGACATTTTAAGATATTTTACTATTGAAGACAATATTGTAAAGACCAAACAAATTGGTTGCAAATATTTTGACAATGAATACATTTTACGAAGTATTATTTATCCCATCAAAGATAATGTGGATAAGTTCAAAGAAATTTGCGACTATTTTGAAGCAAAAATACTTAACAAGATTGAAGCAACGGTACCGGTAACACCATCAATGCAAAAACGAGCAAAGAAAGCCCCAGCTCCTCCTGCAAACACACCTATCAATATAGATACTTTTAAAAGCAAACCCATTCCTAAAACCACATACACAAAAGATCGTAAATTGGAAAGATTACTCAAAATGGAGTATCAAAAAAACAAAGTCAACGCTGAGTACTTAAGCAGAGAGGCTAAGGGCATTTCTAACTACCCAAAGGAACGTCCTATCGACAAAGAGCCGCAACCAACATTAAAATTTGAAAAATGTCAACGACGAAAATCTGTTGTAACACCATTAATTCCTAAAGAAACCAAAGAAATACACTTCAAGACCAACTTGGCCACCGTTATACGAGAAGCTTCCCTTTACGCCAAAGAGAAAAACACTGAACTAAAACAAATGCAGAATGTTCTTCAAGGAGGATTCGATCCAAAATTTTTTGAGTTAATGGAAACTGAAATTCGAAAAATTGAGGAGCAAAGGCAGATGGAGGAAATTGAAATAAAGAAACTAAAATGTCAATTAAGCCATGAAGACGCACTACTTGCAAAAAAACGACATTTTGAAGAAAATCAAAAGAGAATAGCAGATTACAAGCAAGAAAAAGCGAAAATGATGGAGGAGGTTGAGCAGTGGAAACTCAAAGAGCAAGAAAAACTAAGGGAAGCTGTTAAAAAGATACAAGAGGAAGAAGAGCAAGTAAAAGAAGCGGAAAAAAAACTTCAAGAAACAAAACAATGTAACGCCAAAATGATGCAGTACGAAACAAAACTCCTACTGAAACAACACGCTAAAGAAAAGGACGAAGAGCTTGCCAGAAAAGTGCAGTTGATCCAGGAAATGCGCGCACTGGAACAAATCAGATGCTTTCAAGCCAAAGAATTTGATCGTACTGAATCTTCAAACATGGGCCTTCTTGGTGAAATGTCCATAGCTGAGCTTCAAGAGCGTCTTTACATGATAAAAGAACAAATGAACCAAGATCTTAAAGATAAACGCGAAGCTATATTGAAGCAAAAGGCGGAAAAGGAACAATTAATAGAGGATGTTAAGAACTTTGTTACGCAAAATCGATTGGATAAATCCCGTAATTCGATGTCTGATGTACCTAATGTTATAAATCACACAGAAAATCCTGAGCTTGTTGCTTTAAGAAAACGCCTGCAAGATGCAAAGAATAAAAGACAGTCGTTTGGAAATAAATGTGCATCGTAGCACTTAAACATTGTTTTTATATTATTTTTAATATATTTATTAAATGATTTGTATAAATATTTATGGTGTCTTGGTACAACTTAAAATATAACCCTCCTAACCAAGGAAGTAAATTAAAACAATTAAAAGTTAATAGGTAAACAAATTTTACTTATGTATTTATCTTTTTGTTGAACATGTTTTGTGCAAATATTATTTGTCACAAATTACAACGTCGTAATTTTTAAATAGTAAAACGTTAGGTATGTACGATACAAATTACGATAACAAATGCATTTTTTTTAATTTTCTTATGTTTAAACATTATATAATTCTCTAATCTAATTATATTTTTTGGCAAGACGGGAGTTAACTGAACAATAACAAACTCCTACGTTAAAAAGTAATGTGATAGCATTTGAATTTAACCAACACACCCGCCACAATTTGTTGCCAGCCTCATGATCCTTTATCCTTTTCTAATCGAACCTTAATTTAAACTTGGATATAATTTCAAATCATTTTTGATAAACAAACAACATCCATTATTAATAACTTTGAATTTAGCAAGATTAGTAATCGACGAGGTAATCGCTGATTAATTTATAAATAATGATGATGAACTTTTATTTTTGCATTACTACAGCACATCATCGAGCATTTTACTATATTTTCCAATAACTAACTAATATAACAGTAAAAGTTGATCTTTATTTTTATAATTTTTTATGTTCTTACTTGAATAAAACTAAACCACATGAAATTTAAAATTGCAAGCTAAAAAATAATTAAAGCACTGCATAATTACTTAAATTAATAACGAATAGGTACTCTAACTATCGGCTGGCATTGTTTTGAGTCGATCATGTAAATAGTAAACTTCTGACAAAGTTAACGATGTAGAAAATATTTTTTGTGAAGGTAAATAAGCACCATGAAAATTATGTTTAAAGAAATAAAATACAGGTTACCGTTTGGGTGCCATGTCATATGGGTAATTTTTAAATGTATAGGCATAATTTGCCGACCTCGATATCGAAACACCGCTTTTTATAGTTATGATCTCTAATGCAAAAAGTTTGTATAAATACTGGGCGTAGTTTTATTTTTATGTTTTAGTTTATTTTCTAAAGAAAACAAATAACTAGGTACACATCAATATATTCTAAGTCTGTTTTTAAATTTTAATCACCCAGCGCGACGAGGCATCAGTTTCTTAAAATTATCGATGCGATACTAGAACGTACTGTTTTTTTTTTTTTGCTTGTGGGTTACTAGGTAATAATTTTTTTTTTAACTAAAAGTAAGACACGCACCAGATGGCTCCAATGTTTACCTATGTTCTTATCTAAAATAAAAATCTCCCATAGAAAATGCTATATTATTAGGTTATTTGATTTTTTAGTAACTACTCGTACATACCTACCCAATCTTATTTAATTACTAATACTTGGTTGTAATTTTTTTTATAGTTAACCTTGCATAATGAAATGTAACATTGTCTTATAGAAAAACATTGTGTGTAGCATAAACATTGATGACTCAAAAAATTATCTACCTATTTAAAACTCAGGTTTTTCTAAAATTAAACGTTTTATGGACGGTTTACACAACTTCTTTACCCCAACTTCTTTCCCCTTTACCTCATAGTCTTCTAAGATAAATATGTGTAAATATCATTTAGCGTTCAAACAGAAAATCTTTACCTCCGTCTCTCATAGTCTTTACCTCAACTATTTTATCTTTTATGGTTAGGTTACAGACTAAATGGTAAGATTTCTTTGCAGTAACATTTAAACTACGCAATCAACATTTAAACTACGAATTTAACATTTGAACTGCCTGGGCTAATAAAATATGTCATTCTAACGGGACCAACGTTATTACAGGCGGACGCACTTTACACCTTGACCTCCATTTACCTCGCAGTATTTTTTTGACGTTTTAGACAATTTTCTGACGTCTGACGTATACTAAACAATATGCAAACAATCTAAAAAAGTACCGCGAGGTAGATGCAGGTGTAAAATGCGCGGCCCTGCATAAAGTTGGCCATGTATCCTAACCTTAAAAATGTCAAAATAAAAAAATTGCCTAATTCTGTTATACGTTTTTGAAATAAAAATGGGTGAAATAGTGATTTTAGTGATTATAGGTCAATTTTAAACAACAAATTATGTGAGGAGTAAAAACATATTACTAGAAAGGTTATGTATCTTGTTCCAAACTAGAGGTAAGAGCTAGAGTTGTATAAACCATAATTTTTAATTAGGTGAACTCGGAGGTAAAGACTATGAGGTAAAGGGGAAAGAAGTTGGACTAAAGACGCTGTATAAACTCTCCATTTAGTTGTGTTTAATGAAAATATTTTAAGTTTGAACTTGGATTATACATTATGCAGGTGCCAGGTAGTTAACATACCTATCATTTAATTTATTTAGCTTTTTAACTCTCTCGCTACATAGCTCTAAGTATAATGCTAAATTTTAGTTAAATTAGATAAAAGGTAAAAGGCCTATAATAGTTTCTTGTGGTACTCCACAAATAACTATTATATTCATATACTTGGTTGTTCTAAACTTTTTATTGTTTTCGATTTTATTGTTATTATGTTAAGGGTAATTCAACAAATACCTCAAAATTATCTAATTTTTTGACAAATATTTCAAGTAAAACGATGTAGAACGCCTTAGATAGATCAAGTATAAGGGCTTTCATTTGGTTACGAATCACAGAATTCCTTGAATAATCTATTCTGCGCCAATCATAATGTGTAATGCGTAACCAAAAAAAAAACCCTTAAAGTGCAGTACAATTATTTTGATGTACAGTACCGTAACCGTAACTTTATTGCTTAAACGATTGTCCTAAGTGCATTTTTATTAAAAAAAACACCGTTGAGCTGACATAAACTTAGTGAAGTGGTCATTGAAGCCCAACGATCGACGTGATATTTACATACCTATAAGTAGTATAGGTATTTATAAGTTGTTGTTTTTATTTATTATTAGTGTTATTAGGTCGTTAGATTTAAATGAAAAAAATAAGAAATTAAAAAGTCTGTGTTTTTATACAGGAGCCAATGAATTATCTCAGTACCGAGTTTTACTAAAAAATAAAAATAAATTTCCACTACGTTAGTCACACAGTACATCTGCATCAGACATTTAACTTTGTCATTGCCATTAATAAAACAGTTACAGGTAGGTAGGTACTTTAAAGATTTTAAAACCTGAAGAGCAATCTTCTGGGACATTCTGTATATGCAGTGGGTGTACCTTTGTAATATGTATGGTATACATGGAGGTACACACGTTAGTTGAAAGGTACTTAAATACTTAAACTGTTGTGGCGGGTTAAATGAAGTATATTAATTCTCGGGTTTAGACATTATGGAATTGGCGGCAAATAAATTATATTATGTTCCAATTTGCGGTGTTTCTATATGTAATATTTATACCTTTTGCTAGAGTTAAATAATTATAGGTAATAACATACCTACTTACATAGCATAGTGTGCAAAAGTTTTTAATAAATTATAGGTTGGTACCTACGCATACAAGGAACTTGAAAGGGATGAACTTAATTCTGGCCTTTTCGCCAAACATAAATACTATTCCTAATAAATACCACTTGAAATTGGTACCAATGACGAACTTAGTGAAGGCATCCAGGGTGTCAAAAAATGACGCATAAACGCGATGGTACGATGGTTATTGGGGAATGTATAGGGAACCCCAGAAAATTGTTAAGATAAATCTACCTTTGGACCATTTGTTTATCTTTTAAATGGTCAAATTACATTTTTATAATCAATTGAATTTTACCAAAATTTTATGAAATGAAGCTGACGACAATGTCAATATGATCCAATGCAAAAATGCAAAGAATTTAGATGAGTTTTTAGGATGTATTTTACAAACTGTGCTACCGAACTTATGCAACTTTGTTTGCATTTTTCTCGATGAATATAACAGATGGATTTTTTTTGACAATTTCTTAGGGATCCCCGAGAATGCCCCAAGGGCATACCATCGCGTTTATGCGCCATTATTGGACACTCTGATTTCGGAGATCCCTTCTACTTAATTTTTTTTTCATATCTAGGAGAAAGTGCGATTTTAAATGATATATTGTATGCATTATGAATCATTTCGTATTATCCGCGTTGCTTAATATGTAAGATACTTATGGGTTTTTCTTGATAACATTTTGTAAACTCTTTCCTTTTTAAAAGGATGTACTTACGTGCAAAACGAAGTGACTAAGTTTAAATTGCAAAGCAAATACCTCTTAAGGAAATAATGTTTATGAATTAGTAAGCAATAATAAACCTAAAAAATGTGCTTGACTATTCATTTTATTTAGCAATTTCATGAGGGTTTTGATCTATAAAGTGATCGAGAAATATAATGTATTGTCCAAACTAAGCAGTTTAAGTCCAATGTCATGAACATTATTAATCCAAAAAATGTCGATGAGGAGAAGAGAAAACGGAGGTCCTTTTTTATTAATAAATTTGTTTCTTGCATTTTTTGTTCGGAGTTCGATGTTTAGATTTCTTAAACCATTTTCTTAGTGTAGTATTGAAAGTTTGGACCAATAAAATGGCAATTTATTTTAAAAATAGACAAAGCATTTGTGCTTATCTTGATGTGCTTTTTATATAAATTCTAAAATTAAATAGTCTAATTTTTGAATATTCAAATTAAATGTAGACTGTTGGTGTTTGTAAAGAAAATACCTATACTATAATGAATTTGCGGTTTTGTTTCATTGCAGACCACTACATAAGGTACCACCTTAAAAGCCACTTGCCGCTTGAGGTGGTCTTTTAAATTAATGAATAAAAAAAAAAATAGAGGGACATTGTATAAAAAAGCAGGTGTTTTAAAAGTCGTTGGTTTCATTTTATGCCTATAAAAATAATATGTAGGTATGTAAGGTGTATTATACGCTTACATACATACTTTTGAGTTTTGATAATTATTCGTTTTATTTAAAAATAACACGTTAAAAAAGCTACAATAACTTTCAGTACCCCTTAAAAACATTAAATATTAACACACAAACAAAAAATGAGTCACATAAAATAATTGAAATTATGAATAAAAATAAATGAGTTAAAAAGCATAAGAATTTTAAAACCCATTTGAGAAATGGAAAAAATACGCGGAAGGTTTCAATGTTTGTTTACTTGTTTTATTTACACCAAATTCAAATTAAAATTCAGGTTGATCTGTGAAATTTTGTGTAAACGACAGTTAGAACTACCGAACGCTTTTTATTTTCAAAAAAATTATCAAAAGTAAATGAATGGTTTCCTATGGGGTTGACCAAGGAAACCTAATAAGCCTATTGTTCCTAGAAAATTATTTGTGTCAAAATAATTTTTATTTAAAGATCACATTATCACGCTCCTTCATTGATAAAAAATACTTAATACTAATACTTTTTGTGTCTTTAAATGTGCCTAGAGACTTGTGGGTATTTTGTGCTAGATATTTCCTGCGTTATCCATAAAAAATATTTTTTTAATTACATAATTTACTTAAGAAAAATTACCAAGAGATTCTCTTTACATACTAGTTGCAATTATTTTCCTGGAAAGGTTGTTATCCTTTTATTTATGTATTTCAAAAAATAGCAAAATTTAAGTCATAATAGTTACAACCCAAATTTAAGTACTGCAAGAAAGTAAAAATAAAAAAGGCAAGGTAATCAGATACTCACTTTTTGGATGACCAGTGGCGTGCCAAAATCCTTGCCACCTTGCAGGCGAAAGCCCCAACTGGCGGAATCTCCTTTATTCAACCGCACAGAAAGCAGAGAAGCCATATTTTTCTTTTGCACTACAACTAAAACTTTTTTACACTTTAATTCACAATACACATGAATTATTTACTTTACAGAACCAAGTAAGTTGTATAATTCAAACTGAGTGAAAATTATTTCGTTTGCAATCGTTTTTGCTCGCCTACATTGGCTACTCCCCACTGGAGATAATAATAACTCCGCGATCGAGTTGTTCGCGCTGGTGTATTTTGGTGGCTGCTAAATGCGAATTTCGAACAACAATTTTTAGTAAAATGGGTCAAAATAATTTTTACATCGCCTGCTGCAAGATCTATTTTGGGATTCTTCAAAACATCCATTAATTTGTTATTTTGTGTATTAAGTATTACTTACATTTAAACGCCATTAATGCAAAATGTTTTAGCGGATTTTAAACAAATAAGCTTACAAATTATCAATAAAAAAAATATAATTCTAAGATTTTTAGCTACCTTATTGGGTATGTAAAATAAAGTTTAAAAAGTAGCTGCTGCTAAATGATAAAATAGGTATATCGATGTTTTTTTTTTTCACCTAATTTTATTTTTTGACACAGATAATGGATACCTTTTTTTAGAATTTCTTTGAAGAAATCGTAAAATTCAAAATAAATATAAACTAAAATTAAAAAAAATACTTACATTGGTGGTATGTTCGTTTATTAACATTTTTGTTTAAAACTGGTACATTAAAATTTTACAACATTTAACAACAACAACAGTTTTATAACGAGGTAATAAATTACGTAATTATTTAAAATATATACAAAAAGTCCAAACAATAATCATTGTTGGTTCAATAAAATTGTGCAAAAATTGGGCATTATAATGGCAATCAAAAATATGGGTAATACGTAATGAATGAGTACAATCCATTACAGTTAAACTGGAATGTGCAAAAATAGTGCTAAATTTACATTATTATAATTATTATTAGATTCTATATTAAATGCTATTCTAACTTGTGTACAACGTGAAGTTTCTTTTAACTTTTCTTATCTGTTAGCTTTACGTTAAACCCAAATTTAAAACAGCAATACATATATGTCTCGAAAATTGTTTACAAGAATAAACATTTGTTAGGTAACTCAAAAACGAGCTATAAATTGGATATTGTCATGATTATCACCATGTTTATAGCGAGCGATCAAGGAAGAAATGAGACCTGAAGAGGCCATAAGAAGTCAAATAATCAAACAATCTAAAATGTTTCGACAAGTAAATGTAAAGGTAAGAAAATTTACGGATTCATGACTTCCCGGCTTTAGGCCCATTTTTTGATGCTCACTCGTTAATTTATTTAGAATTTAAAATCCATTGTTATTTTTTTTTTACTTAAGACATTACCCTATGATTACTTTATTTAAAACATATTTAGGAAACATTTTCTTTAAAATTAAAATTATAATGCATTTTAAGAGCAACCAATTATAAAAATACTATTTTTTGGATAAATTTAATGACTTAACATTATTATGTATCACTACCCATTTGGGCTTTCTAAACAGTTAACATTTAATAAATTTTTAAGTCCATTGGTATAAAATAAAGTTTAATTAAAGGACATTGAAATTAACTAGACTCGATATAGTACAATACGTTTAAGAGGTTGTGTAAAAGATGATTGAACATTTTATTGTCAATGTTTTCTTATTATTTTTATTACCTACGCATTTTATGTTTCTGCATTTGGATTGAATAATATTATTTTTCCTCTTTTATTGTGTAATGAAAATTTTTTAAAATAAAATCTTGATTGAAGATCCGATTTTTGAGTTTAAATTTAAATAATTAACAGATATTTATTTTTAAAATTGAAAGAATACTTAAAACAGACAATATTCTAAAACCGCTTTTGCACTTGTTCACAGATTTAACTTTTTTAGACTAAAAATACTATTTAAAATACTGTGGCTGACTTAAACAAACCTTATATTATTTCTGTTTATTATTATAAAATGTAAAATAATTTTTTAGTTTGATTTTAACGAGGTTTTTTAATTTGTCCATAATCATTTTTGCCAAAACAATTTATAAGGGAAGTACAAGATATTATTCAATAACGAAACCAGTACTTAATAATTTGATGCGGTGTAATACAGTGACGTTAATGAAAATAATGGGCCAACCTCGGAATTTCTTCCAGCTGGCTGAATTTTTGCATACACGTTCGTTTTGACATACTTAAACTTGTGTCAAAAGTCTACCTCCAGCTGGTGTGAGCTAAACTTTTTATGCGAGGTCAAAGGTCACGAAAAATAGTTTTTGGCCCATAACTTTTTTCTTATGCTTCTGATCCTGTTTGGAGTTATTACCAATACTATAGAGCTTACTTTTTGCTATAATATTGGTTCTAAGTGACACTTTTAAAATTACCCCTTTTCAAAATAGGGAGCGAAAACTGAAGCAGTGACCCCATATTTGATATAGCGCTAAAATCGCGACATTTGATAATTATAAAAAGTTTTTCTTGTAAATCTATTTCTTAGAACTCATTCAACGATTTAAGAAAAAAAACTGGTTGTTTTACCCCCTAGGGGCTAAAATCTACCCCTCTTCTTTTAGAAATTGAACATTTTTTTATGAAACACTGTCAGGGTTGATAATGATAAAATGTGTCGTTTCCTACTAAATGATTATATTTAAACTCAGATTTGACAAAAACAAACCCATTCAACCCCTATCTTTTTCAGAAAAAAATATTTCAAAATACGATTTATTGAATTTCTTTTAGTATAGCAGAATTTGTACATAAAATATTATTTTTTTCTGGAATAAATATAGGTCAAATGGGGTTGTTTTTGTTAAATGTGAGTATAAATATAATCAATTTCTGGAAAATGACACATTTTGTCATTATCAACCCTGACAGTGCTTCTTAAAAAAATGTTCAATTTCTATAAGAAGAGGGGTGGATTTTAGCCCCCAGGGGGTAAAACAACTAGTTTAATTATCAAATGCCCCGACTTTAGCGCTATATTAAATATGGGGTCATTGCTTGAGTCCACGCCCCCTATCTTGATAAGGGTTAATTTTAAAAATGTCGCGTCACGTCAAGATTATAGCAAAAAGTAAGCTCTATAATTTTGGTAATAACTCCAAACAGCATCAGAAGCACCGGAAAAAAGTTATTGGCTAAAAACAATTTTTCGGGACCTTTGACCTCGCATAAAAAGTTTAGCTCACACCAGCTGGAGGTATACTTTTGACACAAGTTTTAGAATTTCAAAACGAACGTGTATGCAAAAATTCAACTAGCTGGAAGAAATTCGGAGGTGAAACCTTTATTTGGTTGGATTAGTGATATTTATTTGTTTATAGATTGATAGAATTTTTTTCTTAAAAAATATATTCTACAGAAAAAAAATATGGATTTTTCTTCTCTTTTTCACACTTAATTCTAAGGTGAGCTTTTATGTAAGATACAGCTAAACTAACAAAAATCTAACACAGATTTTGACGATAGAATAGAGAATTATTAAAAATCACTTTTTCACCTTTTCTATTTTAATCTTTTTTTTAGATATCTATAACAATTATCTTTAATTTTTCTGAGCCTCTTGTCTTTTTAAATTTGAGTGAATGCAAGCAGTTAAAATTGTACCTACAAATAACATAATAGACATGATAGCATTTGCCCAAATATCATTAACGTGGTACAAGATAACCGAGTATAAGTTAGTAAATACGATACCAAAAACTTGAGATGCCGCATTAAGAAGCCCTGCTGAAGTTCCCTCTGACTCGGGGTAGGTAAGTTCGGCACCTAGTTCGAATCCCACTGGCAGAAGACCAGTCATAAAGAATCTAAAAAAATGTAAGTATTTAAAGTGGATATTTTTAAAATATAAATATACATACCCTAGTAACCCTGATGTAAAATACACGATGAGTATTCCTTTTGACACAGTAAATGTAAAGACTATCATACCAATCAGAGAGAATGCATACACAACCAGAGTAGTTTCCCTAAAATATAAAAAAAAAGCGTGTTAGATACCTATTTAAAATATTTCTTTGCTACATTTTTTGTGTTGTTATTAGATATTATAAATACTTACTTAAATCTATGAAATTTATCCAATGCCACACCGCATACAACAGACCCAACCATTCCTGCTAAAATTATGACTAGACCAATTCTTCCAGCATCTTCAGCACCATCCTATGAATATAAAAATGCAGTATATTGTTTGATATAATTAAAAGATAAATTGGTGTATTTGGCGGTATTTAAAAACTTACTGGATAATAAGTAAGGATGATTTGATTAAGTAAAGTTGAGAGAGCATAAAATACTCCAACATTTATACCATAAGACATTAGAAGAAGCATATATGAACGATTTTTAACTAATCGTTTTAATGACCCAACAAAATCTTCATTTCCATCTTCTTGCTGAGCTTGGGCATGAGATGGGGGACTCGGAGGAGCATCTTTGAAAACTAAAATATAAAAATGTATTAAAATTATCTAAAAACTAAATAAGTACTTACAAATGAGGATCAAAACTAAAATAACAGTAGTTATGATAGCCACCACCAAAAAAAGGTTAAACAGATCTTTTTGAATTGACTCCATGCTGCCTGTGCCTTTGACCATAATTGGGGGTAAGAAGAAACCAATCGCTATTCCAAGCTACAAAAAAATTTAATTTTAACTATGTGGGGTCTTTATAATTTGTATAATGCTTCGTATTTGTAGTTCACACTTTTGACATTTTTAGTAAGTAAGTAAAGCAAAAAAACATGTGACGAATAAAAAAGGTGCATAAAAAGAAAAGAGTGCATTTGGTTCATGCAATAAATTACGCACCCATTAGCGGAGATGCCACAATCTCTTAAAATTATTTTGCAGTAAAAACCTCCTACAATACAAAAGAAGTAGGTGTAGATGACCTGTTTTTAATCTTAAAATAAGTGTTATTTGTGTACTTTACATATTAAAAAAAGGTTATTACTTTATTTATTAATAAGAAGATTTGCCTGAGACATTTTAATCAACCATAATAAATATGTAAAGTTTAAACAATTTAAATAAACCTCTATTAAAATAATTGGCTAAAATGATATGCCCCTACTAGCAGGAAATCCTTGTTTTATTGAAGTAGCACATTAAGTTTTATTGCCAAAGAACAATTTGAATCTTTTTATGCCAATTTTACCAACTAGATAAAAGTTTACCTCAACATTAGACAATCGCAGACAAATAATAATTTGTTGGATAATTATTCAGAAATATCTACTTTTACAACTTATTCCTTGATAATTTGTTAGCTGCTTATCAACAAAAAAATATAAAAGTTTTAGTAAAAAAATACCTTTTTTACAATTCGTAATTTTTTATCTTTTGTATTGGCAGCCTAGGTACTCAAAAAGATGATATTTTATCAATATTTGTTTGATTTTTATTATTTATTAAAAATGCACAAGATGTGCAAATAACAGTTGATTTAGTTAATTTATTTTTGTGGGTAATTTACAGAAATATGGAAGGTTTTTTTTTCATTAACAATTCATTACCTGATTTCCAAACACACCAATACTACAAGCTGAAGAAACTTGAGAAGGTCCAAACCAGACAGCAGCCAATCTTGCAGGAACTGATAAAACAAATATTTGAGATAAGGCCACAATACTTTGACCAAAAAACCCAATCCAAAATCGATCGGGTTCTACAGACACCACTTTAATCCATGCACCGAGACAGGTTCCAAAAATTCCTATTATTACCGCAAATCTTAAACCCTAAAACAATAATAAAAGATAGATTAATAACCGACCACATTATTAAACTAGCTGAGTCGAGGCCGGTGGATCCGACTCTTAAGTTCATTTCTTACGTTACATTCATTTTTTTGTTAGAATCAAAGCGTTTCCTGAAGATAGTCCAGAAGATCCAAAACATAAACACAAACCTTTTATGTTTTTAAAGACATGTCCAAAATTTACATTGCATTTACCAGGAAATAATTTTTGATTAATAAAAATTGTATTGAACTTTTAAACGATATGACCTTGACATGCCCTGCAACTCCTGTCTTTTGGTTATCCATCCTCAAAGTTTGAAACCTTTAACTATTGTGATCTTTGAGATAACTGAAGTCAAACTATAAATCGCTTCCTGAAGATGGCCTACTAAGTCCGAAACATAAGAACAACCTTTTATGTTTCCAAAACCATGTCCAACATTTACCTTACATTTACCTTAACATAGCTTTTTAATAATTAAAATGCTATTGACCTTTTAAACAATATAACCTTGACATGACCTTGAACTCTTGTCTTTTGGTTATCCATCCTCCAAGTTTAAGACCTTTAACTATTGTGGTGTATGAGATAATTAAAGTCAAACTATAAATCGTTCCTTGAAGATGACTTACTAAGTCCGAAACACGAGAACAACCTTTTGTGTTTTTAAAAACATGTCCAACATTTACCTTGCATTTACCTTAACATAGGTTTTTAATAATAAAAATGCTATTGACCTTTTAAACAATATGACCTTGACATGACCTTGAACTCTTATCTTTTGGTTATCCATCCTTCAAGTTTGGGACCATTAACTATTGTGGTGTATGAGATAATTAAAGTCAAACTATAAATCGTTCCTTGAAGATGGCTTACTAAGTCCGAAACACGAGAACAACCTTTTGTGTTTTCAAAAGCATGTCCAACATTTACCTTGCATTTACCTTAACATAGGTTTTTAATAAAAA
The DNA here is from genome assembly GCA_963920755.1 of Cartodere bifasciata. Taxonomy (NCBI): domain Eukaryota; kingdom Metazoa; phylum Arthropoda; class Insecta; order Coleoptera; family Latridiidae; genus Cartodere; species Cartodere bifasciata. The sequence continues at coordinate 13,401,919 of OY987195.1, forward strand.
AAATGCTATTGACAATTCAATCAATATGACCTTGACATGACCTTGAACTCTTGTCTTTTGGTTATCCATCCTCCAAGTTTGAGACCTCTAACTATTAAGGTGTATGAGATAATTGAAGTCAAACTATAAATCGTTTCCTGAAGATGGCTTACCAAGTCCGAAACACAAGAGCAACTTCTTGTGTTTTCAAAAATATGTCCAACATTTACCTTACATTTCCCTCAACAAAGCTTTTTAATAATAAAAATGCTATTGACCTTTCAATCAATATGACCTTTACATGACCTTGAACTCTTATCTTTTGGTTATCCATCCTCCAAGTTTGAGACCTTTAACTATTATGGTGTATGAGATAATTAAAGTTAAACTATAAATAATTCCCTGAAGATGGCTTACTAAGTCCGAAACACAAGAACAAGCTTTTGTGTTTTCAAAAACATGTCCAACATTTACCTTGCATTTACCTTAACATACATTTTTAATAATAAAAATGCTATTGACCTTCAAAAAGATATGACCTTGATATGACCTTGAACCCCTGTCTCTCGTGTATCCATCCTCCAAGTTTGAGTCCTCTAACTATTGTAGTAGTGGAGCTATGTCAATGCAAACATTGACATTTGAAAACGTCATAGCTCTTTTCCTAAACATAGAATTTTTTTTAAAAAATTTTAACACAAAGGGCTCTCCGAAAGAATATGTTTAAGCAAAAAAAAATCACAATATTTTGGGCTAGATTTTTTTTTGCATGCAATATCTACTAACCTTGACCAGTGGTCAGTATGACCTTGTGGTCATCTTGACCACAAGACTTTGGTATTTACTTATGCCAAGTTTGAACCTTCTACCTAGTACCATAATTGAGTAAATTACGTTTAAAGAAATTTTTTGCTCCGTACATCCATCCATCCATCCATCCATCCATCCATCCATCCATCCTAACATACACCAAAGTGATATTTTTTAATAACAACCCAGTGGATGGTCCGATCGATATGATTCTAGTATCAAAAGATCGGTAATTTTTTGTAGCATCTTTCCAACACCCTTAACATTTACGTATCTTGCTTCGTTTAGGCACAGTTTCAAAAAAACATCGATTTTCAGAAATTGCAATTACAATAGTACATTTCCTTTAGGGAAATGAACTAAAAAAACACAGATTCAAATCGCATTTAAAATTTTTGGAGCCCAATATTTTATAAAGTTACGACAATTATAGTTCATTTTTTTTATAGAGAGAAACTCCGACCACACGATAAATGTGTTTTTTGGGTTGCCTATTAGGGGTTTGTTCAGTAATTTTACTCTTTTTTGTTGTATTTTCGAACAAAGCTCAAAATCTAACGTTTGTCAAAATTGAAAGATTTAGGGTATAGTCCGTAAGTCATTTTGGTAAACCTAAGTGACAGTTTCAACAATCATTTTCTATGACAACGAATTGTGTAACAAGTCGTTTTCTGTCACCTTGGTTTACCAAAATGACTTACGGACCATATCCTTAAACAAATCTGTCACAAAAAACTAAAATTCAAAACAAATTTAATGTTTTTGTCCATATAAGTACACCTATTTCTTAATGAGTAACAAGTTGTTAAAGTGTCTTGTGTGTTGGGTAACGGTTGGGGATACCATAGAGGCCATAAAAGGGATTCTTAATCATCTTGGAGGTATTAGTTATGTAGAAGCATTAAAGGGGCAAAAAATTATATATAAACGTGAAATGAGAAGCCCCTTTTAATTCAATGCAATTGTGCCACACCGATTCATACTGCAGCAGGATATTTTGCCCATTTTGCAGAAACATCAGACAGCAAAATAAACAGCTTTGAGAGCAAACCATTTTGGAAATAAAACAATTTGAGTGTAGCGCAAAAAATATTTAACTTGCAGTGAAAGACTTTTTAGAATATTTGTAAATTATAATATTAGATTCTCAAAGGTTGTAGTTACATAAAATAAATTTTAATGAAATAAAATAAATAATTGTTTAGTGGCACAACTTAGAAGAATGGGTGGATTATTGTAAACTATTCAATCGGCAAACTTATAAAATTGCAGAACAGATAAGCTCCGTTTAAGCACTATTAAAACAGCGTCATCCGCAAAAATCACCAATTATTAAAACCCCGCTTGTGAAGCATAATGAGAGCGTTCGAATTGCCAGCGGCTTTTTGCTTTTTGCTGAGGATTTTTTCAGGTACCAGGTAAAATGTATTTAACTTTTGCTGACTTACCAGGTGGAATGGTGCAAATATGCTTATTTTTATTTAATCATTGGCGTTCCATCTTTAATATACAACACTTCTATGCTATTGAAATCCTTTTTTTAAAAACTTAATTTTATAATTAAACAAAGGTAATATATTATGACACTCAATGACAACTAAGCATTTGTCAAAAAATTCAGCGACAGATTTGCTTGCTAGATTGAGTCATAGAAGTGGATTAATTTCTGTAGATCTAGCACTCTAGTATTAGCACTATGTGTTGTCATCAGTTGTCATTGAGTGTCATAATATATTACCTTTGTTCAATTATAAAATTAAGTTTTTAAAAAAGGGATTCCAATAGTATAAAAGTGTTGTATATTAAAGATGGAACGCTAATGATTAAATAAAAATAAGCATATTTGCACCATTCCACCTGGTAAGTCAGCAAAAGTTAAATACATTTTACCTGACACCTGAAAAAATCCTCAGCGAAAAGCAAAAAGCCGCTGGACATTCGAACGCTCTCAATGTATACAAAATTTGGCCGCCTTTTTTGCGAAGGGACTTTATTTTAGATCCTGAGAGTTTTCGCATAAACAAATTCTGCAGTTCCTCTCATGGTTCAATTCCAGTCCCCCTTTCGGTCCCATGCTCTTAATTTATTTAAATAGTATATTAAAACATAGAGTTTTATAAGGAACGTTTTTTAGCACGCGTCCAGGTTTGGAAAAAGAGCCGCGCAGCGGCGAGTTTTCCAATGGACAAGTGATAAAAAACGCCTTATAAAACGAGTTTTTTATACTATTTTTTATATTTGCTTCATTTAATTCATTAAAAAGCATTTTTAATTTGAATTAAAAACTTAAGATGAAATTTTGTTTTTATGACCAACCTTATAGCATAACATTGACATTTTGAAGTAAAAAATAAATTTAAGTTAGACATATTGAATAATGACATTTGTAAACTTTACTCATTTAATACTAAATGAATAGGCGTTTTTGAGAAAATGTAACCATTGATATCGTTTCTCCAATTCTTCTATTATTCCCTCTACAAAAAAGCTATGTCCCCCGATTGAATATAATAGTAGAATTTGTAAATAAAAGGTACCCTGCAAAAAAAGAATTTATCTTTTTGCATCAGGAAAACCAATCAATAAAATAAAATTTTGGGTTTAATAATGAAGCAATTCAGAAACTTAAAAAAACCAAATTTCGGGTTTCATAATGTGCATATTATAGAACGCAAATATAAAAAGATTCTTAAAGCAGGATCTTCTGAAGCAGCCTAGCTATTAAACACAGGTTTACAATGCACAATCCACATTAACAGCAATTCCAGAAAATAATCTTTTTGGTAAAGAGGATTTAAAATTTGTTTATGGTGTTATAAAACTAACATTTTCTTTTATAAGAATTTTAACTGGCATGTTGACGTGACAAGATATTGACATTTAAAAAAAAATTCAACTGTTCAACTTTTGTTTTGTTTGTTATAGTGACACTATAGAAGTTGACGTTAAGCATAACCAAAGTTTTTTTTATGCCAAAAAAACATATGTTTTGCTGCGGCCATTTTGAACTTTTCTAGTGTAAATTCACGGAGCATGCAACCAATCACAGTAAATATATTGTAAATATATTGTCTGTATTGTATTTCAAAATGATCTACATATTTTTTCCGCTCAATATTATAACGAAATAAATTTAAACTAATTAAAGTTAATTGGGTAAATAAAAACCATTATTATTTGTTTTATTGATAACTCTTTTTGCAAGGACGTCTCCAAGGACTAGCTTACCCAGGTAAGTTTATTTAACAAAAATAGATTATAATAGAGATTATTTTGTTAACTTATTATTGCATTGCATCTTACATACAATAAATTACATTTTTAGCTATTATCCAAATTAGATAAAACTGTAGAATTTTTTTCCAGAGTCAACTTCTCAAATCTTAAAATCCGCATAAATATGAACCAAAAAATCCATAATTTTTAAGGCGATTAGCTAGTACTTATCTACGAAGCACTTAATAATTAAATTTAATCTAAAGCGGTATAAAAATATCGACTTTTAGCAACGTCCTTTAATTTCATTCGAGAATTTTTATTTTTGTATATTCGAAAATACTTTAATACACCTCATTGGATGGCAGCATTGCGCCCAAAGCCGGAATAAAGCATTTTACCTGAAGTGGATATACTACTTTATTCATTATTATGACCTGTGCTGCAATAAATTTCTTTGCCTTCGAATATGTAACGTACTACCCCAAGTACTAGTCGAAAGGCTCGCAACCTCGTGGTTCGGAACCCACGTTAAGCTATAGGTCCCCCTTGTTCTTAATCCGGACAGCCTTAGGCTTTGGAGTAGCCTCGGCTACTTGAATATAGGGTTACAAACATTATTATTATTATTACTACATATCTATTTGGTGATAAGATTGTTACCTAGAAAAATTATTATTTTGCAATTACTTACCAGTTTATCAAGTAAATAACTTGCTGGAAAAATAAATGGTATATAAAGTACCATAAAAATTATAGACATCCAGTCAACTGCGTTTGTGGAAACCCCATAATACTTTACAATAACATCTGTTATTATTGAATACTGTATCCATTGAAGAGCATTAGATGCGGAAAACATAACAAATATTCCTAGCATGACCCATCTTATTTTGTAAACTTTTATGGCGGGAATATCGGGAAGAGTTCCAATTTTTGTTTCTACTGCGGTATCCATCTCTTCTTAAAACTTATTGCTGCAAAGAAAGATATTTTATGTAGATATATGTAGTGCTAGTAAGGTAGTAGTGGAGTTTCAAATCATACAAAAGTCTTCTCCTTCTCGTTTTCGTGTAAACAACTTTGTTAAAGGATGAAACCTGTTTTAAGTTTTTCCAGACCAATAAAAAAAACAATCCCACTTGGTTGGCCTAAAAAATTCCTGTACTAAAATGGCACTTTTTTGTTTTTGGCACCAAACAAATTTTATGATTTGTAGAAATTTAACAAAAAAAAATTTAATATAATAACCTTTTTATATTATATATAGAAAAAATAAAGAAAATTTATTTTAACATGGGCTCTTATGGAAAAAAAAAGTTTGAAAGTCAATTTACCACGAATGTTGAATTCTTAATATTATTTAAATAAATGTATCACGCCGAATCGGCAAAACGGCTACAGTTATCAAAAAATTGCTTCCTATAAACGATATTCATGCTTAATACAGGGTTCATATGGTTTTTTTATCCTTTAACAAAGTTGTTTACACGAACTGAACGATAGACATTTTTCCTTACACATGCTGTACGTACGAACAGTAAAATATTCACGTGTGCAAACAAACAATAAATTTATCCTAAACAAGAACCATTTTGTAGGGATTCGTATCTACTCATTTAACCTACTCATAGCCTATATATTTTTGTAAAAAAATAGTCATCGTCATTTATCCCATTTCTGAAATATGGGGCTAGTCTTGTGCTGTATGTCACACGGTGTGAACCGGTGAAACGTGGCCACCAAAACCATGGCTAATGGCGAACTCGCTTCGCCAGGCTTTTGATTGAAATCTAAATTTATATGTGTAATCAGTGATTGTTAATAAAATTGAAGTCTAAATAAACATTGTACAGGCTGAAATATCCTTAGTGATACAGGCCGTAAACCCAATAATTGAATTGAAATATGGGGCTCCAAAATGATAATGAAATGTAAAAAGAAGTTTACATAAAATTGATTTTTATCGGTTAACTCAAAAACTTTACTTATAAATTAATTTATAACAGTAATAAGTTTTCCATAAACATCGCCAATTGTTTTCTTCACAGTTCACACATTAATTTAAAAATAAGTGATAAATTTGTACTTTTATAGTGACATAAAAAATATTGATTTTAGAGCAGGCAAATTATTGTTTTTATGGATAGCAACTAAAATAGTTATTGTAATTAAGATTAAGATTAAGATTAAGACTTAAGAGGTTTTGGATAACAACAGTACTCTATAAAAAAAACTCCACTAAAAGAATCGATGAATTAAACAAACACTTACAGATATATCGGGTGAGCAAATAAAAACGGCCCATAAGTAGGCCGTGGGCATTGTCAAAATATTGTTGATTGGCAGATTTTACATTGTTTACAGCCTACTTATGGGCCGTTTTTATTTGCTCACCCGATATAAGTATTGGCGCAAGATTAGTTTTTCACAGAAAAAAAATATATCCAAAACTTTTCTAAGAATTTAAAATTTGCATGACACAAATCATTAAACAAATAAATATGGGTTATTAGCGTCAATTGTGCTGTTGCGTATAAAATCTAAATTATTATTATGATTTATAATCATTTAAATTACATTTATTATTTTGATTGAGCCGTATATTTAGATTGTCCTTGGAAAGGTATTTTTGATTTTTTTGCTACTACTTTATACCATTCAACGAAAATTATTTCTAAATATTGTCCATAAATAATACAATTATTTATGTAAAAACCAACAAATTATCTGGGCACTAAAAAAATATAGTTTTAATTTTATTGATATATTTGTTTACAATGGTTTTAAGGAATTTCATACGTTATACATAAATTAGTTAAAGAAAGTTCATTGTCCTACATATATGCCAAATAAAATCCATCGCAATCATAAATTGACAATCAAAAATGCATTTTATAATTTTTTCGTAAAAAAAAACCCATAAAAATAATATGGCCATATGATTCTGTTATTTTTTTATACCAAATTAATAGCACCAATATTTCTTTTTTGTTTTCGTTATTAGCTGGAAGTAGTATTCAAATTATTTAATAACTGACTATCTTATATCCTTATTTTCCGCTATTTACTCAGTTTAATTTGTTATGAATACCAAAGATGAGAAAGATGTTAAAAATGTAACAAATCTAATTATCAACAAGCTGAACAAGCATTGCTTTAGGATTTATTTAAATATGATATAAGATTTCGGTTAATTTGCTTTGCATATTTCTGACCAAGCGATTAGGTGTTAAGTTACAATGTTACCTATTTGTATTATTTATTTAAGATTTATCTACATAACTCATAAAGGTAATAAGACAATATCCTCTAAAAATTTTGGGTACCTATATGGTCATAAAAAATTTGTCACGACCAAACACGACATTTGTAAATGTTAAAAAGAACACTTGTCGACACGTGGTCAAATACAAAAAAGGAAACAAAGGATAATTCCAGCTTAAAAAATGCAATATTAAAGACTAGGTAAGTAGTTAGGTGGGTAGGTATGTAAATAATGTTTAATGACAAATAAAGACAGCCAAACAAATACGTTGATAAGACGCTAATAAGTAGTTTCAAGGTTTCTGGTTTAGTGGGCTCAAAATTGAAGGGGTGCAGCAGTCATGATTTTTATTTTAACTTTGCAAAAAACACGCTTATACGATAAAAAAAAATAACTAAAATTAACTAGTAACTCGAGTAACTATCATAAATATAAAGTTGTTCAAAGTAAATATTCTACAAATCTCTATAAAAAAGAGGAAAAGCCTCAAAAAAAGGCTTAGTTCCTTCCTTTTCAAACGACTACATCCGTTTCCTCAAAAATATACAGAATATTCAAAAGAAGTCCTTAAAGGATAAATATTCCTTGAAGCATTGAGTAACAAGTTACTATTGCAAAATAAGGTTCTAAACAACATAAGCTTAATACTTTTGTTTTAAGAAAATTCCTTTATCATCTGTTTGCAAAGTTTGGTGTAAATCCAACATGATTGAATATTACTACTTGGGGCCATTTAGAGGAAGAAGGAATTTTTTTAAAGCAATTATTTATCCAAAATTCCTTCTAAAATCCTATTTAGCACCTATTTGTAAAATTTGGTGCAAATCCATCGTGATCTAACGTTGCAAATTAAAGGGGGATTTTTGCGGGGCTATCAGTGCCAACCAACTCTTAATTGTGTGCATTTTGAGGATTCAGCTTGCAAATTAGGAGTTGGTATTCATTGCTTGCACGTAACATTTGAAATCAGGCTTTTCGCTAAATTTTCTTTCTTTTATGCCATGGACCACCTTTCTACCAAACTACAATCTTTGAAAAGGTAATTTTTTTAATGAAATTTTTTAAAAGTTAACAAGCCAAAGGATCATAATTAAGTTCTAAAAACAGCGAGACCCTGTTCAGTAATTACAAGTTAATAAATTCAAACCACCCAATTCATTATGCAAAGCTAAGTTTATGCAACAGCATATCTGATGGTAAATATTTACAAAACTTTTGGCGCGCAAAGTAAAACAACTGTTAACTAGAAACAATCCACGAAAAAATAATGAATAATTCTTACCTTACGAATTAAAAATAATATATTCAATAACGCAAAAAAGCACCAATAGGTCTTGTTGACGATAACAGATTCAAACAAAATATTGTGGTGGACCAAGCATTGTTATTGGAACTAAACCAGTCACTAGGTTGCGCTAAACGTTCTCAGCTTTTAAGATAAAAATCGATTTTCATCCCTGGTGGGCACTGTGCAGAAGTCCTTGTGACGTAACGGCATAGAGAGACAGATACCGAGCAATATAATTTGGATTGAGGCGAACAACTATATGAACGTGTTGACAGGCCGCGCACATGGACTAGCTTGAAATATATCCGACAATGCTATATGAATTAGGTGTACTGCGGCGATTATCACAATAATTTTTAATAAATAAACGGATTAGCATGTGTAACAAAACACGCTTATTTTGCTTAGTACGAAAACAGCGCAAGTCTGTGATACGTGGTTAGAAACTCATGGATAAAGCGGAATGAATAATCCTACTTCTGTTTTGTGTTTCTCTAGCACGCGGACAAACTATTTTTGGAAAACATTTGCAGTGTAAATAGCGACCTATATATTTTATATGACTTGCAGTTGCTTGCAGCTTATAAATTTAATTCCATTCCAGAGGAAACCCTTTTTGGCACAGTTAGTGCCTTCTATGATTAATCGGTTTATTCACGCTAAGATTAATTTTCAATTTATCTACATAGAACCTGCAAAAGTTAACATTATAAATTTATGGCGCTAGTGGTTATAGAATCAGGAATTTTCAGGCAAAACTGATGTAGGACACATGAGCCACCGAAAACTCATTTTTGCGACACCCCTTATGTAGGTTAAATTCCAATGCAATCAATTTAGATTCAAATAAAGGCTACGAAAAGTGCAAATAATTGAATAGGTAAACTATAAAATATAAACGACATGGTTTAGGGTTCCAATATAAATCATAAATAAAAAAACTTCATGTTTTTCATGAGAAAACATAGACATATCAATAAGGGAGTGGTCCGTTTTGACACAGATTAAGCACTGCTCATATGTTGTTAAGGCTAGAGATTCAAATTCATAGTTTCGAAGATCTGTGTTTCTAGGAGCTTCAAGTCATCTCCATTGTGCTCCCGTCGATTTTACTAAGTAGCACATCTACATGAGGGACCCATCGTATATTAAAACTAAATTTAGTTTTGAAATCTAGAAAAATGGGGCTACAAACGTATTATGGATTTATTTAAATATTTTGTTTTTTAAATCAGATTTTCCGCACGAAGCAATCACCGATTTCAATAAAACCATAATACATTTTTTGCCCTATTTTTCTAGTTTTCAAAGCTACATTTAGTTTTAATATACGATGGGGCCCTCATGAAGATGTGCTATTTAGTAGAATTGACGGACAATGGAGATGACTTATTCTAGGAGCACATATCTTCAAATTTGTAAATTTAAATCTCCAGCCTTAAATAAAAAAACATTTGCCTTGTAAATTTGTTATGATCAATGCATGTAAGAACATTAAGTTTTATCGGTTACTTTATTTGTAAAGTATCAGCCAGAAAGTGTAACTAAAAGAGATAATAGGGAAATCCCATGACGTCGTTCACTCTTAAGAATGTGGTTAAGAATTACTACAGTCAATCTGTCCTAAATAAGGGGGGTACATCGACAAAATTCCTGGTAGGGCCGCCTTTATATGATGGAACTGGATGTCCAAAGAGTAAAACCCCAAATTGGCGTATATCTACCTATTGCAGAATCGGAGTTATGGCCCCCCAAAGGGCCCCCTTTAATTCATCACGCTGGAATAAAATAAAAATCTCTAAAAAAATTCCTTCACCCCCTAAATAGCCCCCAAAAAGTAATAACCAATCACGTTGGATTTACACCAAATTTTGCAGATAGATGTAAAATGAGATGCTAAAAAATATTTGTTAATAACTTTTTTTTTAAAAATAATTCCTTCGCCCCAAAAACGAAGGTGGCTTTTAAGAGGGGCGAGTTATTAACAAATATTTTTTAGCAACTCATTTTACATCTATCTGCAAAATCTGGTGTAAATCCAACGTGATTGGTTATTACTCTTTGGGGGCTATTTAGGGGGTGAAGGAATTTTTTTAGAGATTTTTATTTTATAAAAATCTTTTTAAAACCTTATTTGACATCTATTTGCAAAATTCAGTTCCACCGTGATGAATTAAAGAGGGCCCTTTGGGGGGCCATAACTCCGTTTCTGCAATAGGTAGGTAGGTAGTAGGTAAAACCCCAAATTGGCGTATATCTAATACGCCAATTTGGGGTTTTACTCTTTGAATATCCAGTTCCATCATATAAAAAAGGCGGCCCTACCAGCGGGGTGATTACGGAATATCGCTTCGTACGAAACCTAATGGTCTTCTTATGTAGGTTTCGTACGAAGCGATATTCCGTAATCACCCCGCAGGAATTTTGTCGATGTCCACATACGGATTGATTGTAAATGATGTTATGAAGTTTTCGTGTCAAAATCTTATTGCTCTTTTCTAATTCACTTGTTTTTAAGTAAAGTTGCACAGCTGGTTTTAAATGACGCGTTACATTCGTAAACAAAGACGAAAACTAAGAATATTATAAGTATTAAATTACAAGTAAATGTATGGATACCTATGGTATCAAATATAAATTCAAATTAATACATCAAATGTATTAATTTGAATGTATTAATTTGAATATTATAAGTGTTTGCCTAATAATTTGTTATTATTTACGTTTACGCTTATGGATATAATAGTTATTGTATATCTTAACAACATAGCAACAGAAAAAAAACAAAATTGTAAATAAATAAATCGGATTAAATACTGTAGGTTCTCATTACCCACTTAATTAATTAATTACACTACTTTTGCTAATAAATGTTAAATCATATTTCATTATTTTCTGCCACTACCTTTATCAAGACATTTTACACTACATAATGATGGCCTATTTTTTAGATACTATGTGAACTAGTATAACTTTAAATGCAAGGTAAGTTCTAGAATATTACGAGTAAAGTAAGGTCAGAAAGAAACCTTAAGTATTTTAAGGTTGAGGCTGCCATATTTTTGTGGAATTTACCTCGCAAATTGAAGAATTAAGTGCGCAACTAGAAGTTTCTTAGGAGTACTCTTTAAATCTAATTATAATCATATTTTTCTTAAAAGTAAGGAAACAATTTTAACCCTATCCTGTTTAATCATTTTAAAATTCTTTTGCTCCACAACAAATTAATATTTGAACTTTATTTATAACTCTGTTATCATTAAATTCATTAAAGATAATAAACAAAATCAGAAACACAAAAAGATTATAAAAAAATGTCAAGTTCAATACAGGGTGTCCCAGAATTGGCGCACCAACTGTATGGTACGCTGTTAGGGCATGCCTGGGGATTCCAGGAAAATTGTTAAAAAAAATCCATCTGTTATATTCATTGAGGAATATGCGAATAAAGTTGCATAAATTTGGCAACACAGTCTAGGAAAATACTACACAGTCTAGGTAAATCAATCTAAAAATCCCATCTACGAGTCTTTAATTATACACTTTAGCCTAAAATTTTATTGACATTGTTGTGAGCTTATTTCAAGAAAATTTTGTAAAATTAAATTAATTATAAAAATGTTATTTGACCATTTAAAAGAAGAAAAATTGGTAAAATGGTTTAAGATAGAGTGCAGCTTTGAATTAAACCATATTTTTCGTTAATACGTGCTGTTGTTTTTAAGGTATATGCATTTAAAGTTTTGCACTTTGGGGCCTCATATCTTCGAGGGTGTATGAGATGGATTTTTTTTTACAATTTTCTGGGGATACCTGGGCATGTTCCAACAACGTACCATACAGGTGGTGCGCCAATTGTGGGACACCCTGAATATGCGAGAATGTATGTAAGTAGGTGCTGATGGAAATTTTAATGAAGGTAGGTACTTATTTTTGTATGCAAAATTAAATTAAATATAAAATAAAAAATAGTAAAGGTTATAATACCTATAGTATATTTTTTTTATAGAGAGAATTTTTTACCTTTACCTTAAAAAAATTATTTACTTTAATTGGTTGCATGCTCCGTGAATTTACACTAGAAAAATTCAAAATGGCCGCAGCAAAACATATGTTTTTTTTGGCATAAAAAAAACTTTGGTTATGCTTAACGTCAACTTCTATAGTGTCACTATAACAATCAAAACAAAAGTTGAACAGTTGAATTTTTTTTTAAATGTCACGTCAACATGCCTGTTAAAATTCTTATAAAAAAAAATGTTAGTTTTATAACACCATAAACAAATATTAAATCCTCTTTACCAAAAAAAATATTTTTCTGGAATTGCCGTTAATGTGGATTGTGCATTGTAAACCTGTGTTTAATAGCTAGGCTGCTTCAGAAGATCCTGCTTTAAGAATGTTTTAAACAAGTTAAGAGCATGGGATCGAAAGGGGAACTAGAATTTAAACCATGAACTGCAGAATTTGTTTATGCGAAAACTCTCAGGATCTAAACTAGAGTCCCTTCGCAAAAATGGTGGCCAAATTTTGTATACATTATGCTTCACAAGCGGAGTTTTAATAAGTGGTGATTTTTGCGGATGACGCTGTTTTAATAGTGCTTAAACGGAGCTTATCTGTTCTGCAATTTTATAAGTTTGCCCATTGAATAGTTTACAATAATCCACCGATTCTTCTAAGTTGTGCCACTAAACAATTATTTATTTTATTTCATTAAAATTTATTTTATTTTCAACCTTTGAGAATCTAATATTATGATTTACAAATATTCTAAAAAGTCTTTCACTGCAAGTTAAATATTTTTTGCGCTACACTCAAATTGTTTTATTTCCAAAATGGCTTGTTCTCAAAGCTGTTTATTTTGCTGTCTGATGTTTCTGCAAAATGGCCAAAATATCCTGCTGCATTATGAATCGGCGTGGCACAATTGCATTGAATTAAAAGGGTGCTTTCTGGCTTCTCATTTCACGTTTATATATAATTTTTTGCCCCTTTAATGCTTCTACATAACTAATACCTCCAAGATGATTGAGAATCCCCTTTATGGCCTCTATGGTATCCCCAACCGTTACCCAACACACAAGACACTTTAACAACTTGTTACTCATTAAGAAATAGGTGTATATGGACAAAAACATTAAATTTGTTTTGAATTTTAGTTTTTTGTGACAGATTTGTTTAAATCTTTCAGTTTTGACAAACGTTAGATTTTGAGCTTTGTTCGAAAATACTCTCTATAAAAAAAATGAACTATAGTTACCAATACAGCATTAATTTTTTTGATTTTTTTCTGCACCTAAATATTAATTTTTAAAATTCCTAGAACACTTAAATGCAGATATCAAGAAGTCAAGAATGTGGTAAACAAATTGTTAATCATTTATTTGATACCTACGTCTCTACGTGGAAATGATATTTGCAAAATAGTGATGGGAATAATAAAAATTTGAAACACCTTACAAAAAAGTTTTTAGGGTTTGATCAACCATGCCAAATCTGGAGTTCTACTCCCTTTAAACAAAACATTACTCAGTTTCAATATGAGCAAAATATACAAAATAAGTTATAAACTCGTTAGCATTTTATGGAACACATCACCCGGTTATTACAAAATTAAATCCATTTTTAACTTCTATTTGAAATACCTACTTCAGGTTTATGTTTGCTAAACTCAATATTTTAAATAAACTTATGCAAAAAAAGAAATCATAATTTAAGAAAATTGAAAAAAAAACTTACCTAGAGATAATCACTAATCAGAAATCAAAACTTCAGAAAAAACCTTGGGATCGACTGCATTTCATTTCTTGAAATTTGGGAATCAATGCACTCTACAATAATAGAAATTGTACTTTTGGTTTACAAATTTAAAGAACTTACCTTTCTTTGTAAGAAAACAACTAAATACAAAATGACTTAAACATTAAAATATTTAATTAAATTGAACAGGTAGTGAAAATAACATGATTTATAAAAAATCCTCTTATTTTATTTATTTACAAGTTACAATTAATGTTTAAACTCTTAAACTTGTCTTATAAATAAAAAATGAACAGGAGAAAACGTGAGTACCTAATCATAACAAAATCATATATATTCTTACATAAAAACAAAACTAGAAAATTATTGTTGAAATTATCAGTAGGTACCTACTTAAGTAGTAAGTTTTACAGAAAAAAAGTTAAATTATATTCTTAGAGCAATAAAGAATAAATTTGGAAAAACAAATGACTTAAATGATATTTTTATTTTATGTATTTTGGTTGCAAATTTTAATTTTTGAGTTGCCTGTCCATGTAAGAATGACTGCGTATGTACTTTTGAGAGTATTTTTAAAGTACTTTTACGTATTAATGAGGCTACGTAATTACGCGCAAGTTGCTTTCCGATAGTACTTTTGGGAACACTAATTAATAATGGTTACCCTTAAAAGAACGCCGCTTTATAATAACTTGGATGTAGTAAAAAACAAAAACGTCGGATATCACTTGTGGTAACAATGTTTAGTTCGTCACGATAATAATACTTAAAATTATCTTTGAATAAAAAAAACAAAAAACTAAGTGATTCTGCTTCGTAGGCCGTCCTTTATTCGAACTTTAAAGTATGAACCTATTTCAAATTCGCAAATCTCTCTGTTAGAGAATACTCAGTTGTTACAACAGTAGGGGTAGCAATTTCGTCATTCTCGTATTCTCCCCTTCTGCACGTTTGCTCAAGTATAGCTATTTCTTGTTGAACCTGGGGGTTCAGGATCATCCGAAATCGTGTGATTCTATTTGTTTGAGCTCTTCCAGATCTAGGCGTCCAACCCGGGTTCTGTACTTGCACAGTAAGCTGGGCAGGCATATTTCTTCGTAATTTAACTGTTTTTGAGGAACCATTTATTTGAAGCTGATTGTTGTTTCGTATTTTGTTTAAACGCATTTGTGCCGAGTAGTGTCTCGTCCTTTTTTGTTGACCTTGACAATTGTATAAATTACTAAATGGTTTGGATTTTGGGAGAATATTCGACGTATTGGTTCCTAAATGAAAGACTTTTGGTTTTCGCTGTCCTAATCGTTCATGCACTGGTGGTCTTTGAGCCGTAAGCGGACTTTGAAAACTATTAGTTTCGTAATATTTGTCTTGCGCAAATTTTTTCTTTTGGCTTTTGAGGGGGAGAAGGTTTTGTTTGATAATTGATGTCAATTCCTCTAAAAAAAACATAGTTCATTAATGGGTTTAAAAATAACAACCTTTTTTAAATTAATTGTTGTGCCATATTTTTTGTCCCATTTGGAATCTTTTAAGAACATCTACAAGATGAGGATATCCTGTATAATTTTTTTTAGGAATTGGCTATTACAGTCTTTTACAGAAGCGACTGTAAAACTAGACATTTTGAGCAAACTTTATTTTTCTGGAGCACTCCAGTGAGCTATTTGACCTTTTTAAGAAGGGGCTCATGAGATTATAGTTATCTATTTTATAAGATGTTCCTTCATTTCACAGTTGGACTGTATCGCCTTGACATTACAAGTAGACTTTGCTGTAACTATAACACTCCGGATAACCAATTTGTTAAAAACATCTGGCAAAACGGCCAGTAATCACAAAACAAAAATTCCTTGGATCTAGCCTATGTTACTATACAGTACCCATTATTTAAAATACTAAAGTTCACAGCTGAATGAAAAAAACTAGTACTTACCTTGAGGTACTGAAGTCAATGGTCTTAACTTTAACCGCTTAGGCACAACTGCATCACCTGTAAAAGAAATTTAAAAAATAGATACAGACATGTTTCCAAAAAAGCAAACAAAACGCAAAAACAAAACAATAACATGAGAAACAGAAACGATGTGAATACTCTAATTGCCTTTAACATATAGTGTCGTTGTTACTTTAAAAAAACTTACTTTGTTCCATTGTAATTACTCTTCTTCAGAAAACAAAATTAAAGATAAAAATGGTTAAATTTGCAGTTTTGCTAAGCCAAAAGGACCAACAAAATGTGGAGGCGTTCTGCTATTTAGTTCTCTTCTTCTTATGTTTTTCATTTGTTTACCAATGGCATTTCGAATTGAACTATATTTTTTGGCAAATTGTTTTTTAGACTGTTAGCATTACACTGAGGTATGGTGTGTTGCCTAGTTAACAATAATAATTTTACGTAAACTGAGCTTTTCGCAAATATGCTCTATGACTTTTCGCTCAACTTTTGCGATTTATAGTCTAATGCCGCGTTTACATTGGTATAGTAACTATCAGATAGCTACTATCCCAATGTAAACACATTTTTTCAGTACTTGCCTGTTTACTTGCTAGTACAAGTACTGAAAAAATGTGTTTACATTACCCAATGTAAACACATTTAGGAACAGTAGCTATCTGATAGTTACTATCCCGTTTACTATACCAATGTAAACGCGGCATAAGAACCTCCTTCTTCTATTCTAATGCCGTGTTTACATTGGTATAGTAAACGGGATAGTAACTATCAGACAGTTATACCAATGTAAACGCGGCATAAGAACCTCCTTCTTCCATTCTAATGCCGCGACCGCGTCTACATTGGTATAGTAAACGGGATAGTAACTATCAGAAAGCTACTAACCCAATGTAAACACATTTGTTCAGTACTTGCCTGTTTACTTGCTAGTACAAGTACTGAAAAAATGTGTTTACATTGGGTTAGTAGCTATCTGATAGTTACTATCCCGTTTACTATACCAATGTAAACGCGGCATAAGAAAATAAGGACTAAAATCTCAGAGTCTTTAACCCTTGTTAAGAGTTGGGCTTTAACCAAAACGAGATACAGCAAAAAAATATATTTGTAGTACTTAAAAAAAATAGTTTTCAATTCTATAGAAAAATAAATACAAAACGGGGGATATAATAATTATTTGTAAATAAAATTATGTATTATTGTAAATTATTTATACTTCTTTATTATTGATACATTAGAAGTTCTTAAAAAATAATTTTAATGACTTATTGTGGTATTAGCAAGGGGTATTATTTTAGCTGGTGGTAATACAATTTCTGGATTTGGAACATGAAAGAAATATAACATAAATCCCATAGCCAACAGAATATGACACAAAAGAACTCCACTCGAAATAGAAATTTTATGTTTTGAACATTTAATAGCAGGCCAAATTGCCAAAAATAGTACTGAACCAGACATTAATGCTCCTATTATAACTAAAATCCATTGCAACCAATTAATCTAAAAAAAGAATAATTTTAGACCTACTACATCGAAAGATTTATTTTTGATTAAATTTGGAAGTTATATTTTGGTCTTGTAATCATCAAATATTTACCTGAATTGTCCATAAAACAGAAATAGGAATGTAAATGAACAACGAATACCCATATAGACAAATTAGTTCTAGCACAGAAATAAGTTTTTTATCATCAACGACCAGTACATCCAATTGTTGGTCAGTTGGTACAAAGGACCATTTTAATAAACCCCATAAGCCAAGAGGTACAATACAAACGTAAAAACATATAGCAGTAGCAGCGTAAGACACCAATCGAAAATCGTAACGCCAATGATGATATCTTTAAAATAATAAATTCAGGATTAGCATTAGTAAAAAAAAACTTCGTATTAACTTACGTGTGCGTATGTTGGAGATAGTTAGCAATATTTCCGCTTATCGCAATTGTAAAAATCAAAGTTATAGATATCCAAAAAGGTCCATACAAGTCTGGTTTTTGCTGGAGATGCTCTTTTAAAGTAATATTTCCCTTTAAAGGGTTTACTGACGAAATTACTCTATCAACCACGTCTTTAGTGTCTACATCGAAAAATCGTTGATAATAATCGATAGTCCAGAATGATTTTGCAGCTTCTGGCGCTTCTAAAGCATGTAAAAGTAGTTAGTCTTAAAAAAAAAAGCTACTTTAAAAAAAATGGTTTACCTGCTGTAGTCTCACTAGAAAATGTTGAAGCTTCTGAAGGTTTATGATTACGTCCAGCGTTAACAAAATCATCCCCCAGATTCATATTTATTTGTGTATTTTCATTATTATGCTGGAATTGATTATGTACCAATGGAAATTCATGAAATGCTAGTAAATCATCTGTTGGCACCTCTTGCATATTATTTGCCATTTTTGTAGCTGCAGAAAACTTTACTTTAACAAAATATCAATATATTGTTTCACTTAAATAACGTTATTTTGCTTAATTTTCGCCTTTTCTATTATAAAGATCACTGACGTTCATCTTGACGTTAATACGTGTTTGGCTTTTTCTTTATCTTTTCTGGATACGCATAATATTGGCCTTATTAATTTGGCAGGTGTAGTAGCGTCCTAAATTAAAAATGTACTATACCGACTCAAACAAACTTTAAGTTGCTCCTTTAATTAACAGAGGGCGCTTATTTTTTTTTTAATTTAAGATCGCTATAATAAAAGATAGAGACATTAAGATCGCTATAATAAAAGATAGAGACATCCCTGGGGCAAAGAGAATGGATTTACTAGAGTATCAGTGCGCAAGGTTTTAAAAGGTAGAGGGCCACACTGAAAAGTAGAGGGCGCTTCAAGCTTCAAAATTTCATGGGTAGATGTAAAGACACTAGAAAGAAAGACTGGACAATACGCTACCGCTTTTGATTGGTCGCCCATTCCTGAGGCGGCTAGATACTTTCACATTATAATGACATAATTTTTTGAATTTGTCAATGAATTTGTCAAAAAAATTAAAAATATAATTTTACTGGCAAAAATATTTTAAAGCGTAAGTATTGTGATTTTTCTTCATTATATAATACAATTTCAGGCTTCCAATTGTACAAATTAATATTATAATTATTAGTCTATTGGATTATTACAAATTAATATCATTATTGAAATGTTTGGTTGCGGAAGTGCTATATGGAAGAACCCGGCGGCAAAGGATTTTAAAATTTTCTTCATTCCAAAGAATTATTCAGAAAGAAACTTGTGAATGAAAAAACAGGCAAAAAACTAATTTTAAACAGGCAAAAAAAAAAATGTAAAAGATTTGAAAATTAAAAAGTAGTTTTTTTAAGTTTTATTTATCATAAAGGTAAAGTATCTATAATTTTTAGGAGCCAGGCGTAACAGAAATTAATAAAACTATTAATTAGAGAATTTATGAAACTAAAATCAAAGGCAAACCGAACGATAATTTCCTGATGGCAGTATTTATTTGTGCTTTTCCTTTTCCTACTATTAATTTTTTGTGTATTTATTGAAGCTTGCTTCAAATCTAAAAATAAATTTAATGTTTTAACGAAACGGTTAATTTATTTTCTCATTTTATTATTAAAAAAAAGTATACAAAAATTAAAGCATACTTACTTGCTAAATGCTAAATAAATAAAATCTATGTTTGACCACAAATAAAAATTTAAAAAGTCTTTTGGATCCTCCTATGGAATGGGCGGCAGTTCTATGAATTTTTATGATACCATAGAATAAGATCAAACTGGCTAGTCTTTTATTCTAGTGTCTTTAGGTAGATGTCGTTGTTTTTTTATTCTACCAAAAATTAGGTCTAGTAAGTGCTCTAAACTAAACATATTATTTATGTCAAATTGACTTTATTCAAAATAATATTTAAATGGTAAAAAACATGTTTTTATTTAAAATTGAGTGATTATTGTTAATGTTGCCTTCATTAGATGTAAAAATAACTTTAATCTATAATAATAATAATAAATACGTTTATTTCAAAAATAACAACAAAATATACAAGGAAATAAACGAGAACAACAAATCATTAAGTGTCCTAGGGACACTGATCACCCAAGTAACACACTTACGTCTAAAATATGTAGAAAAGACGTCGACCAGATCGTCTATAGATGGTATACGCTAAATAAGTATCTCTAGTGGCGCCCCCAAAAACGAACTATCGATAGTCAAGTTCATAGAAAGTGACGAAACTGTTCTATGATCTTGAGATAAACTTCTGTCGTTCAAATGTCATTTAATTAAAATTTAAATAAAATGTCGCAAAAAAGAAAATGTTGCCTTCCAGATTGCAAATCTCGGGGCTGTGGTAAAAATATTGCATTTTACTACTACCCAAAAAAGCCCTAGGAAAAAGATCGGCGACATAAATGGATAAATAATGCTGAGGGACGAACGCTGTAAGTTATGATATGATTTTCTTTATGTTAATTACAAAATTCTTATTTACTTCGGTCTTCGACGTACTACTGTAGTTATTTTTAGTAAAAATGGAAATCCTTGGGAACATTCACAGATTCACACTCTGAAAATGGCTTCTTATTGTAACATTTATGTTATCAGACATTTTTCAGTTTAAAATTTTAGTTTTGACAACCTTACGTCAACGCGTAGTCAAGTGTGCGATGCGGAACTATCGATAGTCACGTAGGTGGCGCGCACATCGATAAAATGAGA